>OU612060.1:38009924-39362613 GCA_914767635.1 Melanostoma mellinum | reverse complement strand
ATTGGAAAAGATGTACAGGTATGTTTGACAACAGCCGTTTGGCAGTTTAGTCTTTTGTACATACATACTTACCTACATATGGTCGATCAACATATTGAGGAGCCCGGTGCTCTGTTGAAATTTCTCTTAAGTGATGATTTTAAATGTTTTTCAATTGATTTTGATCCTATTTTAAGTTCAATACTGGCGGTGGCTAGAATGGGCACTATTGAAGCTTTTTCGGGCCTTCAGAGGCCTGTAACACAAAACTACAAGTTACTTGCAATTTAAGTCAATTATGCCAAGTGTAAAAAATTTCTGTTACACATAGCCATCAGCTCGATTGCTCTTCTACAAGTGTAATGGGCATAGTCCTGCAAGTGGCCTTTGACTTGTAGACTTGTTGCTCTGTGTTACATGCCCCAAGACGTATGTCTGCTCCATTTAAGGAAGTCAGATATTCTGTGAAGAATATTTGAGGCCAAACCTTTTTATGAGAGGGTAAAGTGCTTTGTTACGTAACGCGTTACGACACGTGCCTTAGTCTGTATGGCTTTATTTTCTCTCATGTATATGGCACAACGCTTAGTTACCTTTTCTGAAGTTAGATTAGAAGTTATCAATTCTGTGGGGCGTCACAAGATGCACACTCATTTTTTTCATTTAAACAAAGCTTCAGAAAATGTGAATAAAACTGTGTAGTGCTTACCCTTACATCCTTACGTTGAAGGCTGCCGTGAAGTAATCCACTGACTGGCTGAAGTTGGCGTTGATGAAGATGTGGATTTCATAGTCCTTTTGATAGATTCCACTTTTTCTTCCCGTTACATGATGCTGTATCGGCGATGGAAAGGCGAAACAATAGCTTAATATCCACCAAGAATTGCTGCAACACGAGTGGGAATGAACACATTTTTTTCTCACATTAATTTATCGACACAATATCGACAAGTATCAAGAGAAGCAAAGTAAGCCCCTCGGATCTGTACTTGTCAGTCAAAAATAATCAATAGAAATGCCGTAGTCCCTTGCACCCCTTTCTCTACTCAATTCGAAAATGAGTGGGCTAGAAAGACGGGCTTTCTTAAATCGTATAGGGCACCAACAAAGCGGGCAATTCCACTCATTTCATTCATTCAAGAGGGCAGTGGAAAATATTGACCTTGACTGAAATCAGCTCCAAGCCATAGACTGAGAACCCAGCTTAACAGCATTCCATCTTCTTTTAAATGTAAGTGCGAGTATTGTGGTCTTGAAAGTATCACAACTATTCTACTTATTTGCTTCGCACTAACCATATGCCAGGCCGCTGAATCCCCTTACGTTTCTACAACCACACTAGGTGGTGCAGTGTATTGGGAATGAGATTCCGCTCCATGAGTAAGAAAGAGTCTGGTGTCAATACCGACGAAAGGTATAGTACCACCGAAGTTGCTAATGAAGGCAATATTTTGCCGCAGGACCCGGGGTCAGTGTAGTGTTTAGTGGTGGATATCGGAAGGTTTTGCTGAACAGTTCTGGGGCACTACCTTGAATGCATTACTGCGGTCAATGACAAGTTTTTAGAAACAACAACTCATCATTCAGAATGAGGATATCATCGACGGAGAGCCCTTGGCATTATCCCCTCGTCGAATTGGAATGAGATCTAGTGGCGTTGGTATTGAGCTGTTCCCAGTTGTTTTTGAAACTGAAACGTTTCTTTATTATTTTAACGAACTCTGGTTCATGTAGGATGACGTGCCATCCCACACAGCTTATGTCAAAGTCAATCGTTTGTACTCTTAATTGCCAAACTGTGTTATCAGCCATTTTGGCGTTAACAATTGGCTGCCTTGGAGAAGTAATTTTTTATATGTACAGTGAAGGTCCGATGTACGGTCAACAATTTGGATACTTTCACGAGGAAATCAGCATAATCAAATTGCCATGGAAAACACCCTTTAACTTAGCATTTCGAATTCGGAATAAAATTGTAGGTCCTTGAAATGTCCTTGACCGCTTGAATCTCCTCGAGTTCTGTTGCGCCCTTTTATGCTTTCTTATATTTATTTACTTATAGTTTAAATTTCAAGCAATCAAATTCAAACACTGGGGACACGGGACCTAACGCATTTCTCTAAACCATAACTTTTAAGAAATGCTTGAAGAGCGATTCCAACCAAACGGCAGAGAAGAGAGGAAGAGCTTTTCATGGCAGTTCATTAACTCTCGGAGGACTTGACAATTCCTCACAAAATTCAATACAATTGTACAAAATCGAATGTTTCTGGAATTCCTTCCTCGAACTCCCACGTAAAAGGTACACTTTCAAATGATTAAATAACGAGCACCACACCATGTTATAACGACCGTTAATCTTATGTTTTAAAAGAGGTGCCAACATATTTCCCAAATCCATTCGGCTATTCATTAAACGTTATCATTTGTTTTTACTTCACATTTGAATATTCATGTTATTGTGGAAGCATTTTGGTAGGTACCTACCTGTATTTTTTTGCCTCATTGCCTAATCAATGTGTTCAATAAATCTTGTGTAAGCCTTGAACGACTTTGAATAAATTCTTTTCTACCTTCCTTTACTTTTTCCGCACATTTGGAATTACTAATGTTCAATATTAACATTTATTTCTGGCCCTACAATCTTCAATGAATAAATTTGTCAGTGTTGGGAATTGGAATTTATCAGTTTAAAAACGTAGTTTTGAATGAAGTTCATTTGTTTTAAACGTCCATCAGTCTGTCGGTACTACGCAACTTTTAGAACGATTCTTCATTTTTCGCCTTTAGGACAGGCCAAATCGTCCTTACTCATATAACTTGAAGGACATTTGAAAATGCTTCTACTTTGCAAATCTCATCAATTTCTCTCAGTTTACCTAGAGCCTTCTTACCACCCAGTAATTTTGCCAACCTATTTTTTACATTTGCACACACCTATTAATTTTGTTTTATTACCAACACACAATTTTTTCTGTAAAAGTATTAAAAGGAAAAACAATGACTTTTAACCACAATTCTCCATTAAAACTCACTCAAGAGCGAAAAAATTGTAATTAAGGAAATTAAATGCAAAAGAGGAAGGAATTCTTCTCTTGCGTGTTGTGCATATAGAAGAATATTTTTATTTTACCACATATATTGTACCGGAGTCCTGGACCGTGTTGGACATTTAAAAAAAATTCCAGCGGCCAGCGACTTAATGCAGAGAGGACCACCGCGCATAGATTTTCCATATCCTGACAGTTACGGAAATAAAGTCTCCGGTATAGAAAAAGGTTTTCATCCAACAGAAACTAATGCCTGATGCTAAATGTGGACATTCGTGTATGGAATATATTTCTCTATTTTATTGAAAAAGAAGAACATCCTGGTGTTCGTATTTTGTGAATATAATAAATTCTAAAATCCGCCTGAATGTATGCAGAGCTGCTGCGGCTGTAACACTACATTAGATTTACCTTTTGTCAGCAAAAATATAGTACATTAGAAAAAGGATATGGGAAAAGGTGAGCACATCAGTTGTGGTGTGAGGCAATTTGGAAGCCGTGCGCACATTATTTTGAATTTTGCTGAAACAAAATCATCATCAGTAGATACATTTCTATGTCCTTGCCACAGGTGTGTGTGACTAAAGTAGGTTATATCTACATGATGCGGCTGTCAATTTATTTGGCATATTTTGATCTCATGATGATACAAAAGGATCTGATTATGTATCCTTTTTCTCAAACTATTTTGAACTATTACTATGCGGAAAGCGTTTATAAAAATCACGTTCTCTTTAAAAAGCTTGAAGCATTCGAGAGCATGAACATTGAACATTATATTTACAAAAATGGTGAAAATCAGAAACTTATTTTCGCCATATTTTTTAAATTTGTAGTTTGAAAATTTTAAAGGTAAACTAACGTAGTCAAATTTATTTCAAATACTTACTTCCTAACCTAATTATTTACCTACTTACTTTTGACATACATACATATTCTTTCATTATTTTCCTTTTATTTTTGTATCTATTCGCAAAAAAATATTTAAAAAAAAAAAAAAAAAAATATATATATATATACATACTTAATATTTGAATTTATTACTCACTCACTTATTATTATCATCACTTTCTTTTTTCTTTGATTGAATTCAATTAATTTAATTCAATTAATTTTTTTCGATCTTTTTTGTTTTTCTCTCTCGTGTAAGTTTGTTTACTATGGGGGATTTTAATCTGCGCACCATGATTAACGTGCTAAGCCGACGTCAAACTGGACTTCGATTGTGTCATATTAATGCACAAAGTTTATTGGGCAAAATAGATGAATTTCGCTATACATTTGAAGGTACTAAGGTTGACGTGGTGTGTGTATCTGAAACTTGGTTCAATGTTTCTCAAAACAACCGGATGTGTTCTCTTGCTGGATTCAAAGTATATCGATCCGATAGGGTTAAACGTAGAGGTGGAGGGGTTGCCATGTATGTTAAGGAAGGCATTAAATCCAGACAAATTGGCTCTTCTCCTGATGATAGCGAAATGGAATTTGTTTTTGTTGAATTATCCAATGGTAATGAAAAGGTTTTAATTGGAACTATCTACAGACCGAATAGAAACATTTGTATATCTCCACTCATTTCAACTTTAGAACAGGTTTGCATTTCTTATCCCAATATTATTTTATGTGGTGATCTTAATTGTAACCTTCTTGATGAGAACAACTTTTTAGACGAATTTTTTTCCCTCAACTTACGACCTGTCAATACATCTATGCCAACCCATTTCTCTATTTCGGATCCCACTTTGTTGGATATTTTTCTAATCTCTGACCTAGCTAAAGTCATTTTATATGACCAGCTCTCTGCTCCTGCTTTCTCGAAGCACGACTTAATTTTTTTAGCATTTGACTTTCAAGTTGAGGTTCAAACTCGGTATCATCCGATCGAATATAGAGATTTTAAAAACATTGACTATACTGCTCTGGAAAATGATACAAACTGTGTCAACTGGAATCTTATACTAGAGTTTCCCTTGCCCTCTGTGCAGGTTGAATTTATGTGCCGTGAGGTAAATCGTCTTTTTGATATCCATGTACCCTTAAAAACCATGCACTGCACAACTAAAAATAAACCTTGGTTTACCAGAGACATTCTCTCCCTGATGAAACAACGTGATTTGGCCTATAGACGATGGAAAGTTTTTCGTGTTGATAATCTTCACCAAATCTATATCACTCTGCGCAACAAAACTGTTTTAGCAGTCCGTAAGGCAAAGGCTCGTTTATTTTCTGCTCGCATTAACTTGTCAGGAGGAAGTAAACAGATGTGGAAAAACTTGAAAAGTATGGGTGTTGGTAAATCTTGTATTGATATTCCAGAAAACCTAGATATCAACGATCTGAACAAAATATTTGCCACAAACACAACTGTCACCAGTCGTTCAGTTCCCCAACAGTTTTCAAATCCTAGTTCTTCTTCTTATAGTTTCTCTTTCTCCTCCATTGCAGCTGAGGATGTAGTCGAGGCTCTTCTCTCTGTTAAGTCTAACGCTATAGGACTGGATAAAATACACCCTTCCTTTTTAAAAATTTTGTTTCCCACACTGCTACCATACATTACTCATATCTTTAACTCTATCATTAGTACTAATGAGTTTCCTTCACAATGGAAGAGCGTTAAGATAGTACCTATACCAAAGACGTCTAGAGGTGACGAATTCAGACCAATTTCCATATTGCCATTTTTATCTAAGGTTTTCGAGAAAATTATTCAAAAGCAAATCAATATTTTTCTTAAGCGCTACAATCTACTGTCATCAAAACAATCGGGTTTTCGTAAGAATAACAGTTGTTTAACTGCCTTATTGAGTGTATCTGAGGATATTAGGAAAGCGATCGATAAAGATAGTGTCACGTTTCTTATACTCCTAGACTTCTCTAAAGCTTTCGACATGGTGAATCATGTATTGCTTTGTGAAAAACTATTCCAGCTATTCAAATTTTCCTCTTCCGCAATAAAGCTGTTGTTTTCTTATTTAACCAATCGAATGCAAGCTGTTTATTTCAACAATACTTTATCAGACTTTCTTCCTGTCATGAGTGACGTTCCACAAGGCTCTATACTTGGTCCGCTGCTTTTCTCAATGTATGTTAATGAACTTCCTGCTGTTGTACGACATTGTTCTATTCGTATGTACGCAGACGATACTCAGCTATACTTTAGTACCCCCCTTGGGATGATCGAGCACTCGACAACTTGTATAAATGAGGATTTAAAACTTATTGATTGTTGGTCTAATGATAATGGACTGCTGTTGAATCCAATGAAATCTAAATGTCTGGTTATTTCCAGGAGCAAAATTGACGTTTCCTATTTCCCTCAACTACTTCTTAAGGAGAGTCCAATCGATTACGTCGATTCTGCTAAGAACTTAGGTGTAGTGTTTAATCGTAATCTTACCTGGGATCTACATGTAAAACACACTGTTGCAAAAGGCTATGGTGTTCTGCGAACGCTCTGGCCTTCACAGCACATAATTCCTTTTAAAACAAGAGTGCTTCTTGTAAAAACATTGTTTTTACCTGTGCTAACTTACTGTTGTGAAATTTTCTGCAATGTAGACTTTGAAAGCAAAAGGAGACTAAATGTTGTATTTAATTCTAGCATACGTTACGTTTACGGGCTAAGGCGTTATGATAGAGTTTCACAATATGTATTTGAATTCCTTGGTATGACGTTCGACAACTTCATCAAATTTCGCACAATAACCTTTTTTTCCGGTATACTCTTTTCCCGCCAGCCTGAGGACCTTTATAATGAAATTAATTTTTTAAATTCAAATCGATCACATCATCTTTTGATTCCGCGTTTTTGCTGTTTGACTTCCGAACGCCAGTTTTTCGTCAATGTTATAAGAATTTGGAACTCACTGCCCAGAGAAATTAGGGGCTTAAATTGCATTACAGAGATACGAAAAGAGATCGAAAAATATTATAAGAACTAACTAGTTTCATCACATGTAAATATGTACTAAAATTTATTGTTTTGTATATTTCTTCAATTTCATTCAAAAACATGTTTTATTAATTAAATTTTCTTAATTTTTTCTCTTTTGTACAATTTACAATATTTCTTTAATGCTTTATAACCTAATGTTAGTAGCTATTGTACTCTTTAAGAGCTGCACTATAAATAAGATATTCTTTTGTCTTACAGTGTAAGCTTATCATAAATAAAATAAAATACTAAATACTAAATACTAAAATACGTACTTATTTATTTAATCACCTACTTACTTTCTTGAGCTTCGTTGCTGATCACAATTTTTCGATTAAAAACAAAGTGTATCTTCGGCCATCTTTTCAAGACCCGATTCACAAAAAATTCGTCGTTGTGGTAAGTCATTCGGCTTCTTTTCTTCCACCGGTGGTATTTTAAAAGGCTTCATTTATAAAGTCTTCCACTAAATTTTCAACGCAGTGGAGTAACGGAATCCCAATTGCTGCGAAGGGTACCGATGCATGTTTTCCTCAGTCGCAGTCTACATGATGTACAACAACGTGAATTTGGTGCGAAATTTAGACACAATAGCCCGAATAACTGCCTCATAAGGTCGATAAGACTGAAATTAAAATGGTGGAAGCGCGCTATACTTCAATAATTAAGACTTAAGGTTAATTAATAAGACCTTTCATGGTTGAAGTGCAGACCAAACTGAAGATGTTTGACAGTGACACAAAACACGAAACGTGCGTGAGCTGTCGAAACCAGTGTTGCCGACAAAAAAAATAGCAAAAAATAAAAATCACCTAATACATGTTATCTCTGTAAACTTCCGTCGGTAAAACAAAGAATAAATTTCAACCAAGTTTAATGGAAGGTGGTCACAGGTGGACGTGTGGAACTACTTAGATATTGGGAAGGCAAAAAGTGATCCATTTTTTTGATTTAAGATAATCTCTGATTTTTCTACACATTGTTAGTTGATCTCAATTGATCCTGCCAATGGAAAACCTTTATTAAATCAGAATTAAGGTGGCATAAGACATCTTTGACCTTACACATTGGTAGACCTTTGGTGGTTTAACAGACGAACAGCAAACAATAAAATTTTTTCCACGGGTATCGTCTTTCGCAAGTTTGCGATAGTAAATTCACTGCCATAAAAAGCACTTTCGCTATAAGCTGAATCGGCAGAAAATTTTAGTTAAAGGTTAAATATGAAGTTTACCTTAAGGCATCGCGCGGACCGAATGCGACCGTACAAAAACCTATCGGATACGCTTCCTAGGATACCCATTCTTGGAATCCTTTTTTTAACGAGTTTGGTGTCTGAACCCGAAAACAGCTGTGAACTATTTTATAAAATTTAGCTTCTGTAATTCAAAAGAAGCATTCAATATATCGTTGCTAAACGATTGTTTTTTTTTTTTTTTTTTTAAATTTTCCTTGTAATTCAAATAACTGTAACGAGTAACTGCACACGAAATTGTGAAAAATTAGCACCAAATGAAACAAAATTAAATTTTCTATCAAATGATCACTTAGATAAAAAGGTTTATCAAAAATTCTAGGATGTCTTTAGCTTGCTTTTTGTTAAAAAAAACTGGTTTTTTCTTAGTCTGCAGTGGCCGGTTAAGAACCTGGCTAGCATTCTTACATTGTTTTTACTTAGTTTTATTGCGTCTTTGTAAAGTTTTGTGTTAAAGGAGCCAAGTAAAAGCTTGGCTTGACGCATTTTGGGGAGGTCATTCCAGTGTTTAACTCTGTTGTCTTCCTCCGACTTTTTGATTTCTTTCTTACTGTAGCTTTCTGTAACTCCGCAAAAAGGTTCCGGTCCTATGAGTGGTGATCCGGCTCCTGTCTTTGCTAGTTCGTCTGCCGGTTCATTGTCTATGATTCCTACATGTTCTGGTACCCAGTAGATTGTAACCTTGTTTGTTCAATTTGTCAAAGCATTCACTGACAAGACAAGAAGTAGGATCTTAATGCCTTAATTGCAGCTTGACTGTCCGTCATTATTGCAATATGTTTGTTTTTATATTTTCTGTCAATGTTCAATTCCGTGCATTTGCGTATTGCATAGACTTCTGCTTGGAATATGCTTGGCATTCTTCCCATAGGTAGTGAAATTTTTGCTCTTGGCCCAACAATTTCTTTTCCAGTTCCCTCCGTTGTTTTTGAGCCATCTGTATACCATTTTATTGCATGGGTCTTAATTGAGTAGGTCTCTTCCTCACTTTGCCATGCCTTTTTGTTACTTAGCTCAACGTTGAAGAGCTTATCGAATTTGAATTCCTTGGTCTTGCTATCCCGAGGGAAGTCAATGAGTGGTAACTCGTTCGATATTATACTCTTTTCGCTAGATTTAAGGACACACTCAGTCTCTTGGGCAAATCTAGCTATCGTTGCATTTGAAATGCTTCTTATTACCAGGTGCATAGGTGTCAGGTTTAGCAATAGCTCCAAAGCCGCAGTTGAACAGCTTCTCATTGCTCCTGATATGCATATGCACGCAAGCTTTTGTACTTGTTCTAATGCTTTCCTGGTGGTCACCTGGTCAATTCTCTTATTTTAGACTACTGCTCCATAGGTGAGGGTCGGTCTTACCATCATTAGGTACATCCACCGAATAATGCTCGGTTTACAACCCCATGATCTTCCTGCCCCCAATGTTAGAAAAGTTCTGAAGGAAGTGTAGAGTAACTTTTTTTAACTTTTTTTTTAATCCAAAACCAGCCTGTTTAGTTTAGTTTATTTATTTAGCAGAACTCTGCTATTGAAATTCAATACAATTTTTAACTTAAAAATAAGTATATACATTTTTTTTTAAATTCAATTACATATCTTTTAAATTTTTTGAAATCTATTTCATTTTTTATTTCGTGTGGCAATGTGTTGAATAGCCTACATCCTTTATATAGAATAGTATTTTGGGTAATATTTCTAGTATAGTTTGGTAGTCTGAAATCATCTCTATTCCTCAAGTTATATGGCTGAGATTCACCGACATATCTTAAATATTTGGATAGATATTGGGGTAGAAGACCATTTTTAATTTTATAAACAAAACATAGTACATTAACAAAAATTCTTTGCTTTACACTCAACCATTTTAACATATTCAACATTATTCTTATCGGTGTATAACGATTACATTTAAGTATTATACGCATGGACTTATTTTGAAGACGTTGTAATTTTAACAGAACATTATCAGAACATTGATACAGAATTGATGAACAATACTCGAAATGAGGTTTTATCATTACATTAAAAACATTGATTGCGCACATTAAAGACAATTTATTTCTAATTCTGTTAAAGAATCCATTTTTTTTTGATATTTTCTTGACTAAATAATCTATGTGAATATCAAACTTTAGTTTTTCATCTATGACTACTCCTAGATATTTTATAGATCTTACTTGTTCAACTTCTTCGTTGTCGATCTCTAGATTCAGTGTAACACTACAGTTCAGAGCCATACATTTTGATTTTGCCACGTTCAACTTTAGTTTGTTCGCCTTCAGCCATTCGTTTACTCTGTTAAGGTCATCTTGGATTAATTTTACGCAGTCGTCTCCATTTTCACCATTGATAAAGATAAGTGCATCGTCTGCAAACAGTACTATTTGTGAATGTCGAAGCACTTCTTTAATATCGTTTATGTAGATTATAAACAAGAGTGCGCCCAATATTGACCCTTGAGGAACTCCATGTTTTGTTTCAGCGCTCTTAGACATTATTCCATCTACTGATGTCCTTTGCGTTCTATGCGACAGATACGTGCTAAACCATTGTTCTTCTTTTCCTCTAACACCATAACTACTTAGTTTTTTAATAAGAATTCCTCTATCAATTGTTTCAAAAGCTCTTTTGAAATCGAGAAAAACGGCAAAAACGAACTTTTTCTTAGCTATTTCTTCTTTCCAGCTTATGAGAACATTATTTAGCGCCGACTCACACGAATGTTTTTTTCGAAATCCTGACTGGTTCTCAATAAACAAATTGTTGAATTCGAAATAGTTTTCTAGTTGCGAGTGAACTATTTTTTCAATGACTTTTTCGTACACAGGAAGTGCGTTAATTGGCCGGAAGTTCTCACATTTATCAGTCCCTTTTATTTTTTCGATGGGGGTGACAATTGATTCTTTCCATGTTTCGGGAAAGCATCCGTTCAGCATTGAGTAATTAATTACTTTTACAAGCATCGGCCCGATTGTGTTTATTCCATCCATTAGCATTTTCGTGTTTAAAAAGTTAAAATCTCTTTTATTTTTTAGTAATTTTATTGAATTTTTTACTTCCGATAGCACTACGTTTTTAAATTTAAACGTTGTATTCGTAAAACTATTTTGTTGGACGAACGGAACAAACGGTATCGACTCGTTGATTTTCGAAACACTGTTGATGAAGTATTCATTAAATTTTTCAGCTATCTCTTCCTTCTTAGTTATGCTTACGCCTTCAAAAAATACACGTTGGATACTCTGCCTTTTTTCATTTAAAACATGTGACTTAATAACTCTCCACATTGATTTCTGGTCACCAGCATTCGCAATTTGTTGTTTAATATTTGTATTCTTAGATTTGACAATCTCTGCTTTATACATATTCCTGCAATCTCTGTATCTATTCCAAGATTCAATGTTGTTGTTCTGCCTGAACTCTTGGTATCTCATAATCTTCTCACGTTTTAATTGCATAAGAGTGCTATTAAACCATCCATTAGACATTTGGGAAGCATCTTTAATAACTACCATGCTGTTTGTGACTTTTATCAACTCATCACTAAGGATTTTGCTGCTTTCTTGTGGATTACAATTGTTAAAGATCATTTCGCTTCTTCTTAGCTGGTTAATAAATGATGCTTTGTTATAACGAAGAACTTTGATTTTGTTTTCGGTGTGTATTTTTTCAATTTTCTGTTTTAATTGGTATTCTATAACTAGAGTTTCATGATCTCCGATTTTCAGATCCATGTCACTTTTGGCTGTTGCCGGCGATAGATCGGTTATAACATAATCTATTAGAGTACGTGTTGTGTTTGTAATTCTGGTTGGTTCACGAACTAATTGCTGGCACATATTTTCAACTTCTATGGTTTTTTTCATTTCATTTGAATAAATACTTGACATGTCCATCCAGTCTATGTTGAAGTCCCCTGCTATTATAAACTGTCGGTTTAGGTCAACAAGATCTTCTATCCAAGTTTTAAACTTATCACAGAATACTCTCACTGATGAATTAGGTGACCTGTAGACCGACGCTAAGTAAAGAGATTGGTTGTTAGTTGTTATTTTTACGACTTGCCAGTAAACATGTTCAGGGATAATCTTTTCCTGTCTGATAATTTTTACTTCAAAGTGTTCTTTTATGTATATACATAATCCGCCTGTGTGTCGTGATTCACTGTTACATCTTGCTACCTTATAACCTTCTAATTCAATTTCACTGTCTTCGATGTTTTCAGTGATGTGTGTTTCAGACATAATAATAAAATCGTAATTCGTATTGACAAAACATTGTTCAGCTTCGTTTAAGTTTCCTGTAAGTCCTTGAATATTGAATATTATTTTTTTCAGCTTGCATCAGTCGTTTATAGACTGAGCATTCAGTATTTCGACAGTCATGGTTTGTGTCTAAATTAAGTTTATATTTTTCATTATACCGTATACAGTTTATGCATTTTAGTTCATTGGAATTACATTCCCTTGTGTCGTGATTTTTACTACACTTAGCACATTTAACTTCATTTTTGCAGTGTTTTGAGATGTGGTGGAAACCGTTGCAATTAAAACATCTACTCACATTCAAATATTCAAAAACTCGACATTTCTCCCAACCAATATTCAATTTCCGATTTTCTAGTATATTGTTATGATCAATTTGATCAACTTCTATCACAGCGTTGAATACCTCTTTGTTTTTACTTTTAAAATCTCTTACACATTTTACCGTTCCAATAATGTTGTTTTGTTTTATTACAGCTGTTTCCAGTTCCTCCTTACTCCATTTTTCATTCATATCTGTAATAATTATTTGCGGACGTCTGTTGCTGAATACTCGCACATCATATTTCTCACCCAATTTCTTTTTCATCTCGCTCTCTATTTTTTGCACTGTTTCTTCTCCTCTGCAGTTGATAGTAACTGCTCCTTCTTTTCGGTCGGAAACACTATCTACTTTGAGAGAAAGAGACGCAGGGTTGATGTTGTCCTTTATGTCTTTCTTTGTCTTCGAGTTCATTTGTTTACTTTTTGGTTTAATGTAAATTGCTTGTTTTAGTTGATCTGCGTAATTGGTTGTTGTCTCTTTTTGCTTGGACTGCGCGATTTGCTTAACTCCTACCTGTAAATCATTTTTTATTTCGTTCACACACATTTTATTGTCTATTGTAAGCTTCTTTACATTTTCAACAATTAGTTCGCTTTGGGCTTTAAATGCTTCCGTACATGCTGTAATTTTTTTTATTTCCAAAACACTTCGTTCACATGTTTCTTGTGCATTTTTCATAGCTCTCAGTCTTTCAGAGTACCGGGCTTCAATTGCTTCTAGCATCTCTTTTATTTCCGTTTCATTTTTTTTCAAACTTTCTTCGAATTCATTTTTGTACTCTCTTAAATAATTTCCGTTTTTTTTTACCGTGTCTTGTACATCTCTCAATACTAAGTCAACGTTGTGCATATATTGTATACAATCATCACATATGAACTTAACCATTTTATTAGTATCGAGCATATTGCTGCTGTATTTGTCAAGACCGCTACATTTTAGTGAGAAATGAAAATTTTTTCCACAAATTCCGGCGCATTGTATGCCTGACTCACCACGAATATCGCCTTTACATTTGATGCACTCAGGCATTCTTACAATTTCTTTTAAAACTCGATATTTAACTTCACTGTTTGCATAAAAATCGATTTTATTAAAAAAAATATTTCAACAGTATATACTTATTTAAGTTTAAACTCGGAGCGGTTACAAAATACGTCTTCTCTATTCAAAGCTCTCTCTTTTGTACCGGAGAGTGAAAGTTCTTTCATCTCAAAACCGTCTTCATTCAGTTAAAATTTGACGAATGAGATGTTGTCAAATTTTTAACATATTTACGAAAATATTATCAACTGGGTAATCTGTTTAGACTTATTTTCATTAACAGATCTTCGGGCTTATAAACGATTTGATATTATGGATATTTTCAGTGTTTCAAAAAGTGTTAAGGACCTCCTAAGCCAAGTGTTTCTGCAATCGCGGCAGCAGCAATCAAAGTTGTCAAAATTAAGAAGAAAAAAAAAAAAAAATAGCGTGTATGAAATTTGTAATGTTGCGATGTCAAAAATGATGACAACAGCTTTTCTACCGCTGCCGCAACTGCAAAAACGCTTTATTATGGAGAACCTTAGGAGCCTAAGAGCGACACTCAGTATCTATTGTTATTTAACACAGCTTTTCCTGATTCCTGGTAGTTCTTTTAGGATCTGCCCATTTATTCAGAAATATTTTTTACTTTTAAGTTTTAATGTGCCCATAATGTGATTAGCACGAAAAGGAGGTGGTGCATACTTGGGCCCAGAGCGTACACCTATGAGACTAGTACCAAATGAAAGCTTACGTTCAGCCCAATCAGCCTGTCAAATATTTTTGAATTCGGTCTTGGTGATTTTGAGATAATTAGACTTGAAGTTGAGCGCCGGAAATGGGAAAAATCTGACATTTCTGCAAATAATTACGAATATCTCGAAAAGCATAGCACGTAGGACAATGATTTTGGTATCATATGAAAGATCATAAAAATATCTTTCATTTCATTCAAAATACAGTTTTCAAAATTCCTTATATTTCGAAAAAACAGACCTAAAAGTTGTTTAAAAAAAAATTTTTCGTTGACGTTTGACAGCCAATATCTCGAAAAAATCAGTGATGACCTATAATTTTTTTTGCACCACTTTAATCCTTAATTGGTAAGCTTTAATTTGATATACAATTACGCTATCATACATAAAGCATATCACGTACATTATACACAATTCCTAAAAAAAATTAAACAAAAAATATGTTCCACATTTTTTCATTTAATTCTTCGCAGTTTCTACTTTGTTTTTTACTAAACATAAAACCAAAATACATTTTAATGCTGCAAATGAGAAAAAAAAACTAATCTTCGTTTAGATCTATCTAAATACCATCCAAAAACAAAGTTGGTGCTATATTCATTGCTTCCTGGTGTCTTGCGTAACCCAAATACCATAAAATACTCATGACATGAGCGCAACAACCAACAGTCCTCATTCCAACGAGACAGTTACAATAGTAAGCTTTTATTGCTTTCGAACTATGTGCTACGTTTGCATCGCTATTCACCAAGATGTAAGTGAGATACACTTTTCTACTTACATGCCTGGATTTGATTCGCCCTCGTAATAAAAAGTTATTGTTGCCTCTAAGACTATTATGAGCAGTAGAGGTAATTCGCATCCGATCTTCGCAGACTTCGATTGTATAGGTTCCCTGGTCTTTTAAATGTTCACCACAGTAGGATCGAGCCTGGTTTATTTGGTAATTGCCCAATGATATCATACGAAGTTCTTGAATAGAGAGTTGTGGGAAATTACTTAAATTCGGGATATTACCATCGATGCGGCTGAACACAGCTCTGGTTCTGTTAAGATTATTTTCTCTTACAAAGGCACCTAAATAGGAGTATTAAAACGATTTAAAGCCAGTTCTAGCAGAACGTTCGCATCAGCACTATCTTCAATGGTTGGATGAAACTTATTAAGAATTGCAGCTGCAACTTTGAAGTCGTCCATCAAATGACCAGCAGCTAGATTAAAAAAATCTTGCCGAAATAGTTTAAAATCCCTTTTAAATCGTCCGTTCACGACTTCAACGACCCATCTGACCATAGTTACACACCTGGATCTATTAGCCTGCTCTGTGGTAAGTTGAAAGTTACCTTCAGCAACGGATTCAGGCATGTAAGTCTTATATCCTTGAGATTCAAGATGTGGGATTGCGTCTCTGAATCCTCTGTCCAAAATAAAAACATCGTTTTGTCTAAAGTATTGCCTGAACGTTCCATAATCGTCTCTGAAAAGATGTTTCATTATGTTAGCATCAGATACAGTTGCAGCATAAGGTCCTATAACGTCCAGGATATACCCATCACAGCATGTGATCACAGAAGGCTTAACCAGATTTTGATACTTATGTAGGCTGTATGATTGTTTCTGGAAGCCGTAGTTTGAACTTTTTTGAAGGTACACATATGTTCCATCGCAAATGACTATAGATGGACGATCATTTTCATTTAAATTGATGTTTCCAAACAGTCCGTTGGGAATAAGTCTGTTCCTACTAGATACATCTTGGTGAACAGCGATGCAAACGTAGCACATAGTTCGAACGCAATAAAAGCTTACTATTGTAACTGTCTCGTTGGAATGAGGACTGTTGGTTGTTGCGCTCATGTCATGAGTATTTTATGGTATTTGGGTTACGCAAGACACCAGGAAGCAATGAATATAGCACCAGCTTTGTTTTTGGATGGTATTTTGATAGATCTAAACGAAGATTGGTCATTTTTTTTCTCATTTGCAGCATTAAAATGTATTTTGTTTTTATGTTTAGTAAAAAACAAAGTAGAAACTGCGAAGAATTAAATGAAAAAATGCATTTCCTGTGGAACATATTTTTTGTTTAATTTTTTTTAGGAATTGTGTATAATGTACGTGATATGCTTTATGTATGATAGCGTAATTGTATATCAAATTAAAGCTTACCAATTAAGGATTAAAGTGGTGGAAAAAAAATTATAGGTCATCACTGATTTTTTCGAGATGTTGGCTGTCAAACGTCAACGAAAATGTTTTTTTTTAAACAACTTTTAGGTCTGTTTTTTCGAAATATAAGGAATTTTGAAAACTGTATTTTGAATGAAATGAAAGATATTTTTATGATCTTTCATATGATACCAAAATCATTGTCCTACGTGCTATGCTTTTCGAGATATTCGTAATTATTTGCAGAAATGTCAGATTTTTCCCATTTCCGGCGCTCAACTTCAAGTCTAATTATCTCAAAATCACCAAGACCGAATTCAAAAATATTTGACAGGCTGATTGGGCTGAACGTAAGCTTTCATTTGGTACTAGTCTCATAGGTGTACGCCCTGGGCCCAGGCTCCATAGAAGTATGCACCACCTCCTTTGTGAGGTTTTTCTAAGTATCATTTTTTACTCTGTTGGGTGCTATCTTACCTGGGGCCGGTAACACAAAGCTACAAGTACTTGTAAGACAAGTGAAAGAAGTTTTTGGAACATAAAGCTACAAGTTTGTTTGATTTTCTACAAGTGTAATTGACATAATCCTACAATTGGCTCTTGACTTGTAGACTTGTAGCTTTGTGTTACAGGCCCTTGGGTAAAACAGAAAAATTCTACGGGTTTAGCTGTGAAGAATCTGATTTTGAAATTCTCACCACGACCGTGCAAATTTTACTATGAAAGTACATCGGCATCAGAAGGAACATTTTAATATTTAGTAAGTAATACTCGTTGCTTGATGGTTAACATGTCTGCTGTTAACTCAGAGTTCGCGGTTCGAATCCCTACAGAGGTAAAAATGCATTCCCACGGGTATCGCCTTTCGCGAGGAATTGGCAAGCCTCCGTTAGCAAATTCATTGCCAATAAGAGCGCTTTCTCGATTAGCCGTTCGGAACCGGTAGACGATCGTAGGTCCCCTCCATTCTCTCACAAGGCATGGTTGTGAGATATGCGCTAAGCCCTGGGTCTCCTGCTCCTCGCTCTGTTGCGCCACCCTATTTATTTGATTTATTTAGGTAAGTGGATATTAATTTCTATTAAGGTCCGTATTATGAGTAGCGAATCGAACGTTCGACTCGAAGCGAATGTTTTAGAGAAACTCATTTATTGGATTATTATCATTAAACTTCGTCCATTCTCTTATCTGACATACCTTAAACGTCGAAAAAAAAGTTTTCTCCAAAGTTTTTGTTTCTACAACCTATAATACCGCTATAAAAGAAGCTCGCAAAAGCATTCGCTTCCAATCGAACGTTCGATTCGCTACTCATAATAGGGACCTAAATCTTGGAATATAGAAACTAAACAACTTTTGATTAATTTTTCTGTCTCAAAAACTTCAGCCCAACAAACTTCTTCGAAATCATAGCTGCCATTTTTTAAATCCCGAACCATGTAAATATATACAAACAAAGTTCATTGAACCTTTATACATGTTTACTATCCCTCAATGCAATGCAAATCACATTTGGATTTGCGTCTCATTTTATTGTACCACTCACTGCCGATCGTTATTTGTTCCTTTGAAAGGCGAAACAACGTCTTCTTCCAAAAACGAACCTGAATTTTGTTGAATGATGCAAGCGTTGTGGTATATTGCCTCATCTCGATATCCCCAGATTCCTCTATATACACAAACACACTAAAATGGCTATTTAAATTATCGAAATATAAATTATATGCAAAGAATATTTTTAGCTTTCTGCGCATTACTGTTTAACGATTCGGGCTAAGCATAAGAAATATTATTTTTCTTATATGTGATTGAGGTGTGACTGTGGACTAAACATCCAAGCTCAAGTTGTGAAGGAGAGGAGGCCTGGTCTGCTGTTATTAGGAGCGTTAGTTTTCAGTTGGGCTTTGTGTAGAGTCACTTGCGACAAAAAATATTGTGTATCTTTGAACTCAATATTATTAGAACAAGTAGACACAATAAAGAGGCATGGTAAACAAACACTTAATTCATAAGTAGATAAAAAAGAAATTAATCGTGCTAAGGCCTTGGCGTTGCGGTGTGTGGATAGGTCATGTGAGGATTTTTGTTTGCTAGTTGCTATTTATGGAATATCTTTAAGTCATTGCGCTGATCATGTGATCATATAACCATATAATGTGGTAGTGCACGCGATAATATAATTTTCTTTACAAATACAGTTGGCTTACAATAAAACGTAACGCAAAAAGGCTTGGCATCATGTGATTTCGAGAAAGTGGTCTGACTGCTCTTATGATAAGTTTTTTTTATAGAGAGGAATTTTATGGAGCCTCTGATTTGCTATTGATATTTATGCAAAGATTGACTATCGAGCAGAGATGACACTGAAGAGCACACTGGGTTCCTTTCATTTCGTTAATATCTCATCGATGTTACGGCATTGCCTGGGGAAAGGGATATTTCACTTATAAACTGCATATTGTTATCTTTACTTTATTGAGCTTTGGAAAAGTTTTTGCAGGGAAGAGAATGATATATAAGGTTGTTTCAAAGAGAATTACCTTATACAAAGTCCGTGTGAAATGAAACCTTAGGGGGTGTTGCGATATGCGATGGATGAGCTAACGTAAGTTCATGTAAGTTGCTTGAAAAGCGAAAATGTAAAGTATCACATATCTGGCGTATATACATAGATTAAACCTTCTAAGAGTTACTATTATATTTAGCTATTTATTTAGGTGGTTTTTCGCCAACATTTCCGATTTCGGGAGAGCTTTTCGTCAGTTTTGCACTCTAAGTTGGTTCATGTCCTCAAGTCACTACCTAAGACGAGTTGTGTCCTTCCGCGATTTCTCTTTAGTATGCTTTCCATAACCTGTCGCTGCGTAACATTGGTATCCATCCGCTTTAAATATTCCAGTCATTGTACAGTTCTTTGTTGAATCTTCTACTCCACATATCGTCTTCGCGAACGGGATCAAAGATCACTCGCAGAATTTTTTTTCTGAACGAATAATTGTACAGATTTTTCAAAGATTAGGCATTCTTCTGTTTTATTGACGTTTAAGTTTTGCACGATTTTTTCAAGCGTGATGTTAAAAAAATTACATAACTGATTATCGTCCCTCATCGACTTCAAAGGCTAATCGATCTTGACTTAGCAACGTGAACCCAGCAAAATCATCCTGAAAAATCAAATAAGTTTGTCAGGGATGACAAACCTAGATAACTCTCTATATAGTATAACCTTCAACATACATTTTATGGTACTGCAAAGTAATATTTGCCTTAATGCGAGCATTCCATAGCTAACTAATTTTGCCCAATCCCGACCACGACCTTTAAAACAAGTTTTTCTCTGGGGGTCGGATCGAGCCGAAAATGCTCGATAAGACGCTATGCCACTGCAGTAGGGAGGCGCTCCGGCCAGTAGTCCAGTAGATGAGTTTGGATTGTGACCTCGTGAAGGAAAGATTTGTTAAGGATCAGTCAACTGGCATTGAAACTCATCAGTTTAGTTTAGTTAATTTATCTTCCTTAAAAGCTAACTTATCATTGAATCATTTTATTTCATTTTAAAGTCGGTTAGTAATAACAACTTACTAGTTTTTGGTGCCAGCTTAAAAATTCTAGAACATTTAAACAAAAAATATGGAATCATAACTGGAAATTTTCTTAGGATCCTTGTTTTTTTTTGCCGTCAAACTTTTTTTGTTTATATCTAAAATGCGTGCTTTTTTTGATTTTGATTAATCTCTTCATCAATGGATTAGTAACTACCTTTCAATAAAAATCATTTTGGAAGGGTTTAAACAGAAAATAAATGCTGGTGCGCCCCAGGGTTCCATTTCGTCTCCGATACGTTTTCTTATTTTCGTTAACAATCTTCTGTGTAGAGCAAATAATCACAAAACATCACAAAGAATTAGGCTTTCTTCGACGATCGAAGAAATTTTGCTCTTTTTTTACCAGGCAATTATCCACAAAAACAAATGTTCATCCTAAGATGGAGAATAATTTTGAATTTTATAGAAAAACTAATTTGTTAAAAATGTCGCTTACGATTATTTTGCGGGAAGGGCTCGATAAATGAGCAAGTGCTCCTACAGCTTACTTGAATCTTTTGGACAATATAATCAGAGAAAAGTCTCCAAATTCATTGGAGATAAAAACATAATTGTTATTTATAACATTATCCTCTTATGCTATTGTTTTTTTTGTACAGACAGTGCTCTAGTGACTTAATCAGTTGCATTTCTACCCTCACAATTCAACTGTAATACTCGCTCTTCTAAAAATGCCCATCAGTTTATCCATGAGCACAAATACTTACGCACTGTGAAATACAGAGATTCTTTTTTCAACCGTACCATACCTACGATTTTTTTTTATAATTTAAGTTTTTATTGAAAAGCTCATTTGTTTTAAAATTTGATATATACAGTTATAAATTCTTAGGCTAACATTATTGTTTTAAAATCTGCGAGCACTCTATACATTTTTATTAAAAAGGTATCTATTTACAGTTACTTGTTTATTAAATAAATAATTGGTATGTTCTCGTCTTCTTGAGCAGTGCTGACGGTCGTTGGGTACCTTACGAATGTGGAATGCACTACCCTGCTTTGTTTTTCCTTTTCATTACATTTCAATCTTCAGAAATTTAAAAGTAATATGCATCAATATATCCTTTTAATTCTCTCCTATTTTCCTAACCCCCGTACTTAATCTTAAATAATCAAGGGTAGTCATAACTCCTTCGGTGATTGAAAAATATTAAAAGAAATATCATTCTTCAACTTACTTTTCTAAAAAGCTAGGCCAACGTTCCACTGATTTGTTTCAATGATGAACTTCAATGGGGGCCTCAACTGCCCCTGAGTAAAGTTGAAATAAAAGTGAAAGTTAAAGTCGAGCAAAAGCAAACAATAATTGACCCATGTTCCCTTGACAACCTTATGAGTAGTCAAAAAGCCTAGGTTTTCCAGTTCTCAAAAAACGTTAAACCACAAAATCTCCATACATCCTTGTCATTTGAATAAAAATACATGCCATTTGACAGCCCTGTTCATTACCCAAACTCGCCCCAGCAAAAAACCTAGGGCAAGTTGAAGGGAAACCTAGGAAAAACCCAGGGCTGAAAAAACACTCAGTTTGACATTCAGGACTAGTAAAGTTTTTTTTTTCAAAAAACGCTTTGTGGCGACCACAGGGCTTCAATCAACGAACCTACTTCTTTTTCTGGAGTTGGTCTTTTTGGCAGCTGTCACTCGATTTATGCTCAGTTTGGTCTCGAAACAAAATCGATGTTGACGACGATCGTACATAATTCCGAGTCTTAAGATCTTGCGATTTAACACCACTGGACTAACACACAAAGTGAATGAAAATTGGGCCTGTTGGCTGGAATTTATTCGAGTCAATTGCCCGAAACCATTTTTCAAATACAATGGCAAACTTTTATTGTTACAATAAAGTTAAGTTCTTGCCCATTAGAATAAATTATATGCGTCCTATTTCTTCTTGAACAAATTCGTTAAAAAAACACCCTCTATTTGACAACTAGATAGTAATAAATTTGGGTTTAATGTCCACTACTGTTCCAAGTTACAAGATGCTGACGGTGTGACTTGCACATACTTCGGGTATCTTCCTTCACCAGTACAGTTCCTAGTTTCGTATCCTATACCTCCATGGTAGTTTTCTTAATCGTCGTTCGTCTTCCCAAACCAAACCTGTACTGCTTCTTTGATAGGAGCATAGAACTGAGTTTCCACAATATTCAAATTCAAATTGATTAAACATCCAGCGCCATCTTGATGAAACCAAATTATAACTGTTACATTGGACACAAACCATTTCGTCATTTAGTACAATCCTAATGCTGCTAAGTTCTAAATTGCGTATAAAATTGAGAAATGAAGACCTAAATAAGAATAATTTTCGCCGACTATCACAACTAATTGAAATAAGGGTTGTTTCAATGGCCGAGGTTGTTGCTATATGAAGAATTGCAATTGCCGCGTCAACAAAGATGTCAATTCAGCTGTGTGCTGTTGAGGAAAGGGAGGAGTTGCGTGAATAGGGAGCTGCGGAAACGTGCTGTATATTGAATCATTAAATAATTTTCATTTTGGAGGGAAATATAATTGAAATGCGACTGCATGTTTTTCTTTCCGAATCAAAAAAATATATTTTAAAAGTAGCAAGTACATAATTATAGTGCCATCTTTTTAAACTTAAAAGAACTACCATATTTTTTAACGCTCTAGTACATGTTTGAGAAGTCTATTACTTTCTTTACTCATGCAGTTTTAAACCACAGCAAACTTCAAGTTAATGGAGCACTGACGTTTCGCAAACTTTTCTGTTTCGCCGTCGAGTCGATTTGTCTGTGTCGTGTGTCGGGAAAAAGAAATCAACAAAATGAATCGTGTGCAAATTGAATTTAACTCTTCTCCAATTACTCAAAATCTCTCTCACATCAATAAACACATTCCAATTAGCAGTGAAGTGAAAAGTTACCCCAAAGTATGAAAAACGAGTGGCCTTCATTGATATTTCCCAATTTCTTTTGATGCGAAAAAATCGGTAATCTTTTTTGTTTTGATCGTTATCAAAACAATCTGTGGTTGTGTTGGATTATTTTTGTTTTCAATTCGCATCGTTCCGTCTATTTCCACTCGAACAAACGGCTGTCAAAAAGACAAAAAACGTCAAATATGATTTTGTTCGTTCCGAATTCCTATGGATTCCCACTTCGCACTCAATCGCTATTATTCGATTCGATTCCTTCGGAATGCTGCAGTCGTGAGAATTTTGTCGTCCGTCGTGGTTGGATATTGAAAGCGGTTTGAAATAAAATTCCATCTCTTTCGCCGTTTGAATTGAATAGTGAAGAAAAAAACAAAAAAAAAGTGAACGGTTATCTGTGAATCAAAGAATCAATGGAATTCCTCCAATTGGGAAATTCTTTGTTGACAGGCTCAAGTGAATTGTACCTCTGACGTGTTTTCCCTTTTTTCATTTTATTTATTTTCCATTCAATCGCGAGTGCAAGTGATTTGGTCTTACTGAAAGTGTGTTCTTGTGTATTTCCGGATTGCATTTGCAACCGGCAACAACTACTGTGGATTTAAGTTGGGGAATTCTCACATTCGATCGACCACCGAAGAATCACGACATAACTCTTATTTACATGTAGACTGGAGCTGGAGGAATCCATCCTGAGAAGAAGTGAGGCAATAATGTCCAGAAGGAAGCAGTCAAATCCGAAACCATTACTCAAAAGTATGTACCAATACCAACCAACAGCAATCTCCTTTCCCCACCATCTTTGTAGGTATATTTTGATAAATTATTGTATCTCAAGAAATGACTGGCTAGCACTGTCCTCTGCGCCACCCTTTGGGGACAGCTACGAGCAACGGGCAATGCAAAACCAATATCCAATTAATCGTGATGTCATATCAATCAGACAGACACGATCATAAATTAAATGCAATTATAACGGGCCAAAACAAATGAATATTGTCACATGGACTATAGTGAGTAGCGCGTAGACGTAGCCGTTTCTTGATCTCCAAATACTTGGGTTCCTCTATCCACAACCGCACCACTCCCAATGTCTGACAGGCTGATGGACAAGTCTTTGTCAACTTTATTTGTTTTTGTTTGTTTTGTTTTTTGAGGAAATTATTTCGCAGTTTGTCCACATCACAGCTGGAATGTGGTACGGCCGGCAGGGTGGTGTGCGGTTAGACAAACCAAAAGGCGACAACAACTTCTGATAAGAATCTTAGGTCTCACAGCACTCTCTCTCCCGGCCAAGTATGCTAATTGCGACTGCTTTGTTGTTCCTTCATATTTATGTGACAGAGGAGGAGAAGGAGGAGGCCTTCTCCATCGCCATAATACTAAAAACAGCTCAGCGACAAGCGCTAACTTAGCGCGGGCAAAGCAGAAACACTGGAGCGCTGGGGTTTGGGGAAGTGGAAGTTAACGCGACAGTGTGGCTCTGTGGTTGCTGATTTTTTGTTGTTGTTGTGTGCCATACGAAGGGTTTTGAATTCGTAGAAACTCTAGATATCTTGGAAGATATCATGAATATCTGTGTCACGGTACGGATATGAGACATTGTTTTTGCGACGACAAAACAATAACTGATTGTGGGTAGGTAGGTAGGTAAGTGCTGTATAAGGTTTGAGCTTTTAGAGTCAACATCTTGGCTTCGAAATAAGAGGTTAGTTATGGGTAGGCACTTACTTAAGTGTAAATTAAGAACTTGTTAAGTCATAGTTGTGTTTGTGTGAGTTATTAGGCGTGGGTCATGGTCGTTCTTTCCACATCTTCTCAAAAAAAAAATGAATTTTTAAAATTGGGCTTCACCACTCCTTCGCGATGGGAACTATTGAGGCTTTTTTTGTTGATAGGAACTCAATTTCTTTATATCCTGCTTTGGGGACGATAACAATGTTCTAATTGGGAGTAGAGTTTTCGATTGTGAGGGAAAATCGCACTATTTATGTACTTAAACCTTTGGTTAACTATTGTTCAAAAAACGCCTCCAAAAGGCAGTTCGCACTGTACTATTAGTTAGACAGACTTAAGTCTGAACGATCGATTTTGGATGATTAGAGCTGTGAGCCCTCAAACGACCGCTTGTTTGGCTTGTTAGATGGTTTTCACATATTTTTGTTAATCTTGTTTTTAGAATGAGTGATGAGTCTGAGCCCAAACTACGTTCACCATCCAACATCCATCTGACCAAGTCTATCCAACTGATTCTGTAATGTGAACCACCTAATGAGATGCTCTGTTTCTGGTGGAATTAATCCTTTGCTTTTTATTCTGAGTTTTTGTTTCAACTGAGTTCAAATAACACGTTAATTTTTGTGAACGACATCAGTAATTATCAAAAAGGGCATTCCTATTTGTGTCCCTATTGAGTCTGAGTTGCTTTGAGAGCGTTCGGAGGCATTTTCAAACCATTACATTTGTGTTAAAATTTCGCTTTTCGTGATTCTGAGAATTGACAGCCAATTCTCGATTTGAAGTTACAATTCACTAAAGGAGCACTAACTCAAATGCCAAAATGAAAATTATTCACAAAAAATTGCCAAAGTTACAGAGACTAAGAGCTGTGGTCAATCTAATTCGTCTGGTATCAAATTTAAAAACTCTTTTCTCTCTTTGAAGATAATGTTATTTTGTTAAATAAATCGGGAATTTTAGGCCCACTTTTAGCCAGTATTATTCGAGCGTCGTCGGGAGTAATTTTTGAATTTTGAAGATAAGATGGTGGAAAAAAGTAAAAATGATGATGTTTACCCTTTCAGCGATTGGGGGTTTTAAAAATTTAAAAAAAAAAAAATTGTCATGTGGAAGTACTTTAGAGTGTCAGGTAAACTAACTGAGCCATTTATAATAATGGCTGCAACTTGTTGAATTGAAAAATTTAACTATTTTAACTTTGCAACAGATCGAAATTCACGCGAATTCTGGCAACACCTTGAGATTTTCAACTCAAAGGACTGCTATGGGATCAGTTTAGATTTACCAATAGAAAACCTATTTCATTACAAATGACTGAATGGTTTCGTTGGATACGAACCAACACGAGTCAGACAATGTGTTTTTTGTTTTGCTCAAATGACTTGTTTAAGGTCTAATAGGCACTTCCGTGTAACTCACATTCTCTTGCACTCGTTCAATCTTTTGTATTTTTTGCATTTTTGGAGTCGGCAGCCTTCACATTACATGGCAGCATGCGATGAATGCAAAGGAAAGCTAACCTTGGCTTTCATTGTATACTGCGTATTCCTTGCATTATTTTGCGGCCTTGGCAAGTTGTAAAGTTTTGTAAAATATTATACTCTTTGCAGTCTTTTGTATTATTTGCATTCGTTTACAGTTTTTACGATTGTTCTAGATTGTTTCTGCTTAAAGTTATTCCGTCATATTTAACATCCTATTCTAAAGTTTGTCTAACTTTAGACGGCTCTTAGGATAGTGTCCAACTCCAAATCGTATTTATAAACACTTTTATCGCTGTCTAAAGAGTGCCCAACTTTGGACACTGAAATTGGTTGTCTAAATTATGACCAAAGTGACATTTGATGTAACAAGCAACATTTTTGTTGAATGTATTGTAAAACTCGATGGAGAGTGTCGAAGAAATTGAGTAGTTTGAGGTGCACAAATAGTATTTTCAATAATTTCAGTAATTGATTGCTCAAATTTGACAATTTTATGACACTTGCAAAAGTTATAACCATAAAGTCAAATCAGCTGTTTTGCATTGGTCTAGTTCAAGTCTTATGAAACACTGTTTCAAATGGGTTAAGTTGTTATACTTGCATATAAAAAAATAAATTTTGGTATATGTAATGTCCGTCCGAATACACCGTGAACGCCACTATTTAGTTTTTCATTCAAAATTGACAGCATTCAGGTACGTTAGAAAGTATTTGAGGGCTTATTTAGACAACAACAGTTGGAATAGGTTTATTAGTACAAAGGTGGCTAAGGCTTGCCCAACTTCTAAAAGTCTAAAAGTGTTCTAAGCAAAATTTTATTAATACGACTGATTGTAATTCTGTTCATGTATAGCGTTTCATGTTAAACGTACGTACTAAGTAGAAACTTCGACATGCGAGATCTCGAGAGCTCGTCAAAAAGTTTTTCAAGAAAGAAATCAAAAATTCTGAGGAATAAAGCCTCCTGATTTCACTCTTGGGGTGACTCTCGGTTCTTTCGCAAAAGGCTTTCAGTTCATAGAGAGGTTGCTTTGATCCTTTGTAGGGCGTCTGCTGGCTAGTCTCTTTTTATTCCTTGAAATCTTGGTACCAAATGGACTGTTGCTTTGTTGCCTGTTCTCTTAGCTTGTCTTGGTATTCACTGACAAGTTTTGAGGTTATTGTGTTGTTTCTGTCGATGTTCACTTCATCACATTTGCGCATTGCATAGTTATTGTGACTTTGGTGTTTAGCCTAAATATACCTGTTCCTATACCTTCTGCTCTTTTTGAACCGTCTACCATTCAAGGGCATTGTGTTTTTATTGAGTAAGAGCCCCGCAGACTAGTGGTGCCCATGATGTAATGGTAAGCATGTCTGCCTGTTACGCGGCAGGTTCGAGTCCCAATAGAAAACAAAAATGTTTTTCCAAATTCACTGTTTGCGAGGAGTTAGCAAAACTTTTAGTCGGCCGACAGACTGATCGGATTCTAAATCCGTATCGAGTTTTAGTATCGGCCGATAAATAAGTTGGATGGGATTCACTTTTAATTTAAAACTAAACCAACCCGACGATTTAGTTGGTGTAGTGTTCGCGCAACTCACACTCAACATGATCAAACTATCGGCCGACTAAGAATCTATAGTTTTTGCGTAGTGTGTGTGAAAGTGTTTTCCTAACTCCGCCATATTCTTTTTTGTTTTTGTTTTTTGCTACTTAGCTATGATGAGTAGTTTGACCAATTTAAATTTAAATTCCCTTCCCGAGTCCATGAGTGGCAATTCCTTTGACAGTTTGTACCTTCGGTTTGCTTTTAGAACACTTTGTACCCCTCGTTACTTTTGCCGTATTTTCTAGGATTGAGTTAGGATCGGCTTCATAATCATGACGTACTGGGTGGGCTAGTGCTTTCTTTTTACATCATAGGTTATTTTGAGACTGACAGCTGTTTTCCACTCGAAATATTGACAGAATGTCAGTAACATAGCTCCGAATGACGATGTCAGAGTTTACGCTTGAATATCATTGGAGAATATTGAAAACTTATTTCCAAAGTATCCCAACAGTGCGTTTTTGAAAAGAAGTTTCGGACGAAGTAACCACCCGAATGCTGTACGCAAATTTGGGCTAAAATCTCGTGAGACTGGCATGTTCGAGGACAGCATTCATTGTCCTCGTCTTCGTACGATGTGCACAATGCAAGCACATAAAGCCAATATATTTCAAGCAACTCGTGAGCTATAGCTCGAAATTTTTTAATATTTGGAAGAAGTGGAAGTGAGGCTCCACATAAGCGGAGTCCGAAGTAAACATTTATTTGGACAAACTTTGGTTTTTTTTCAGTTTTAAATTCATTTTTTATTTCATTTTCTTAAATCTACTTAGGAGCTAGCAAAAATGTATAAAACTAGCTTGAAAGTTTAACTAACTTACTGACCCTAAGCGGGTACTCTAAATTACTCAATATCTTAACTCCAATGCCTTTCAGCCTAAAGATAACTTATGGATTTACAATCTAAAACTATGGTTAAGCACTAAGAAAATTTAAAAACAAAAAACTTAGTTTGCTGGATCATATTTTTTTTTTTTTTTTGATTTTATTAAAACTACTTAAATCTATTTAAAAGTACTTAAACCTAGAGCAGCCACAGTAGATCTTTTTTTTAATGTTTGGTTTTTTTTTTTGAATTTTTATGTTTTATGATTTTTGTATTTTTTTTTTTTGGTTTTTTGTGGTTTTAAAATTTTTTTTTGTTTTTTTTTTGTATGCCATTGTGCGCACCCCCTATACCCTAAGATTTACACGCTAAACCTGTGTAAGCCAGCCATTGGCGACTCGCTATCAGTATCATTTTGAGTTTCATGCTCAGACAACCACCAGAACATATTTGAAATTTTAACAACGTCACGTCGATCGCGATCTGAGACCGCCCTACTGAACCGAAGGAGCTCTTCAACGTCTCAGCATACCATACCACAAACACCAGCGCGACAAAGGAAGAAATTATCTTCCAAAGTAAGTTAAGAGGAATTGGGGAATAGATCCCTCTATCGAAAAACCAAGAGAACTCATGGTAGCTTCAAAAGAAAAATATTTGTATATTGATCTGTCGTTCCGTTTGTAAAAATAATGTGTAAAGAAGAAGGTTTAACGAAGAACTGTACAAGAGTAATACCTCAAAATTGGCATAGCTAGAGGACTATGTACCGTAAGGCTACCATGGCTGGAACATTGATGGCCGATGGACAAAAAGGCTCTAGATGTATGAATTTTCAAAGTCACACTGATGGGAAACCATGAAAGAGAAAGATCTCAGGTGGCGCACTAAAATGAAGGGGCACCTCATCCGACTTAAGAAACTGAAGACAGTCAAAAATTAAAATTCAAGCGAAAAAATACTTTTTGAGGGACAAGTTCACCAAGGACTGCAACACCCACCCAAGTAAATAAGTAAACGAAGAGCTTAAAATAGTCGCTCTTAAGCCAGAAAACAGGACAAAAGATCACTGGGAGTGTTTTTCCTCATCCGATTTGAATATGGCGCATGATTCAACTCTGCGTTGCGGGACTGGGTGTTAAAAAAGGGTGTCCTTATTTGGTTCTTGGTCATAAATACACCAGATTTTGTGAATATTTTATTCAAAATTATGCAAACTCATTTAATTAAAAAACAAAATCAATTGAACACAGCCCTGTGTACGCTAATTATTGTCACCAGGCAATTTCGGAAACAAAAAGTGCAAACTTCTACAACTTTCGCATAATAATATGGAGTTTCTTTTCGAACTGCTATCTCCATTTTACTGTCTTTCAATTGGTGGAATTTGATACAACACCTCCGTCCAATGCCCACACTCAAATGAAACTTTTATCAAAAAACGTTATTTCTCCCAATTGATAAAAGAAAACAAAATTTCAAACTACAATCACACCGTTGGGTCTTAATCAACTTTAGTGCGCAATGACGCCCCACAAAGGCGTGAATACCAGCAAAACTATTTGACATGACGCCTTCACATGCAAATGGTTGTTACTCGTTATAGTTTTGTTTTTTTACTTTGTTTGCGTCTGAAAAATAATGTCAGACCTAAAGTTTACTTATCGGGTTTCACATACAAACCAGATACGAACCCATGTGTATCAGGGTAGCTATTTTTTTCTACTCTGTCCTGTAGTTTATCCATCAAAGAAACAAAGAAAGAAACAAATTTTTGTGACATTAGACTACACCACGCAGCGCAGGTGAGTCGATGAGTCGGTGCTTGGTATCCCTGCGAGTTTGTTTTGTGTTGAATTAGCGCGATTTGATATATAGTATAGTTGTTGGTTTCATGTATTCACTTTGAGTCAGACTTCAGTGTGTTTAATTAGCATAACTTTCGATAATTGAAATTAATTAGTGATAGGGGACGTAGAATGTTTACAGAATATAGGGAGTAGAGTGGGTTTGCTATCGCACTGCTGGTTCATGGTGCGGCAACCGTAGGTATACAAGTGGATAACTATGCAGGCATGAGGGATACAATTTAATGAACTGATAACGCAATATCGCAACGTCACCAGAAATTATAATAAAAACTAAAAAAACAAAAATGAACAAAAACAGTTGATTCAAGGCTGATAAGAGTCATTGGGAGGTACACGCAAGATCCTTGCTATGGAATCTACGTTTCGACAGCCAATTTATTTTATATGTAGGTGTGTTTTATTTGCCTAAGAAAATATAATTTCCTCATTTAGCATAACAACAACTTTCTATTAAAGTTGCTGCAATCGATACACTGGCGCTTCTTAGTAGAAATAGGTTCTATCAAGACTGCTATTAAAAAACGCTAGCAAGCAACTCTTTTGTCCAAGTTTTTTGTAAAATAAAAAATAGGCAACAGAAGATCTGAGCCTGTTTTTTCCAAAAGTTGGAGTGTGGCATTAGAGTCTGTTTGTATTTTCATTTTTGTAGCTATAACTGACGAACTTTTGTACGGATCAACATCAATTGAACAATTTAATGTTATCACCACTCTAGCAGTGAAATACATTTACTCATTATGATGGACACAAACCCAAAAATGATTACTTGGAATGCTACAAGCATTCGAAATAAGAAACTCGAATTTTTTGAATTTTTGAAACTTAACCATATTGACATCGCTTTATTGACTGAAACCTGGTTGAAAGATGAACATAATTTTTCAGACAGTAGTTTTGCATGCTATAGGCTTGATCGGCAGAATACAAGAGCAGGTGGAGTTGCCATATTAATTAATAAGGCAATTAAACATTCTGTTTTACCTCCTGCTAAGCTGGAAATAATTGAAGCAATTGGTGTGGAAATTTTCTTACAGGATTCCTCTAAATTAAGTATCTTTTCCGTCTATTTTCCGGGTGGAAATAGTTGTGCTGAGAAGAAAACTAAGTTTAAAAAGGATATTCAAAAAATTTTTAGGACAAGCAACAATTTTATCATAGGTGGAGATTTGAATTCTAGACATCGGTCGTGGGGATGCCTGAGAGCTAACTGCTGGGGAAACATTCTGCATGATACTGTTGCTGTGTACAGATCACTTTCACTACTACATCCTCTAGAACCAACATTTATACCTAGCTCTCCCAATACAAGTCCTTCGACTCTTGATTTTTTTATTACTAACAATACCAGCCGCTTCTCACAACCTATCACAATAAATGCGCTAAGTTCAAATCACTTACCAGTCTCCATTACGCTTAACCAAACTGTCAATATCAACCAGTTTAATGGTCAGTTTAATTTCTCCTCTGCAAACTGGAACAGATATTCCTCCTTTATATCTGAAAACCTGAATCCAGAAGAGTTAACTTTGAATAACGTCACATCTGTGGAAACTATTGATACTTATTTAAACTCTTTCATGTTTACAATAAACTCTGCGGCTAATATTGCCATACCAAAGACTCGTGTCCCAAACACGAACACAACTTCACTTCCTGAACCAATACTGCAGCTGGTTCGAACGCGTAACTCCGAAAGAAGAAAGTGGATTCGCTATAGGCTTGACATTTTTAAAAATAATGTATTAATATTGAATCAACAAATCAAAGATCAAATATCTAAATTTAGAAATCTTAAATGGAACACTCTACTTTCTAGTTTTGATAAGGGCTCCAGACCATTCTGGAAAATAACAAAAATTATTAAAAAAAGCGGATCAAACGTTCCTCCTCTTCAATTCAATGACGAATCATATATCATATGGCAAACCTGCTAGCTGTAACTTTTAGCCAAAACCACACAACAACAGCTCATCTCAGTAATATTCGAACTTAAAATATAGTCAGTGAAAAACTAAGTGAATTAGCAAATACTCCTTCAGATTTTTATGACCATTTACTTATTAGCACTTCAACTGTTAAAGAACTTGTCAAACAACTCAAACCAAACAAGTCTCCTGGTCCTGATGGAACTAACAATAGACTACTTAAACCCTTACCTAATAAAGGCATTAAGTTTCTAACGTTTATTTTTAATTCTTGTTTAAAACTTTGCTACTTTCCCAAAGATTGGAAAGCAGCTAAAATTATACCTATTTGTAAACCTGGCAAGATCAAAAACAATCCGCAGAGTTATAGGCCTATTAGCTTACTATGCACTCTCAGTAAAGTGTTCGAAAAAATTATAAAACAACGTCTTTTACTGCACATTGAAGACTCACATGTGTATCCAAAGGAGCAGTTTGGTTTCAGACAGGGTTACTCTACCAACCACCAGATCCTTAGAATTAAAAACCACATCAGGAATTGTTTTCATGAAAAGGTATCAACTGGCTTTGTGCTTATGGACATAGAAAAAGCATTCGACACTGTCTGGCATGATGGGCTTATATATGCTTATCTATTTTAATTTTCCTACTTATCTCATCAAACTAGTCTCTAGCTTCCTAAGTAACAGAAAATACAGTGTTTACATAGGAAACACACGATCATTATCACATGATATTATGTCTGGTGTTCCGCAGGGATCTGTGCTGGGCCCAATTTTATTCAATGTTTACATGTCAGATATCCCAAATATAAATCCCAACGCTCATATTGCAATGTTTGCGGATGACACAGCCGTTTTTGCATCAAGCATTAACCCAGAACATGCTCATACAGGACTCAATAAATATAATTCAAAACTTTTTTCGAAAATGGAAAATCAAGGCCAACGCTACAAAATCAACGGCAATTTGGTTCACTCGCCGTAGAAAGCAGAATTTTTTCCCTCAGACAATGCTTCAACTAAACTCTGAAAATATTGAATGGTGTCAAAACTGTAAATACTTAGGTATCACTTTTGATAAAAGACTAACGTTCGAAAAACATATTTCAAAAACAATAAATAAAGTAGATATGTACTCAAAATACTGTACCCTTTTATTAATCGCAAATCAAGGCTTAGTATGCATAACAAAATAATAATATTTAAAACAATTTTTCAACCAACCCTTACTTATGGTGCACCAGTCTGGAAAGACTGTGCTGAGACCCATCTAAAAAAATTACAAGTAAAACAAAATAAAATATTGAAGTTAATGCTTAACCTTCCGTGGCATTTTTCAACAGCAAGGCTTCACGATAAAGCAAATGTTCAACCTATAAAATCCCTTTTAAACAAACTTGAAGGAAACTTTATTACAAAATGTTCGTATTCGGACAATGACTTAATTCTAAGTCTAATAAACTAGCTTTTCTATTATTCGCGAGATTTGGGTTTATGTGCAATTTTTAGTTATTTAAGTGTCATATAAGGGTTTTTCCTAGTAGCTTTTCCCTTGAATTCGAAATTGTATTTGGCAATATACTTTTTATTATATCTATAAATTTATTAAAGTTGTAAAGAATTATTTTTCTGTAACTCTTAAGAAACCAAAACTAATTATAAAAATTGTAAAGAAATATTATACTACTAATAAAATGAAATGAAATGACATCAAAATTTCTACAACAATTAATAACTCTGATTATAAAATTACGCTGCGCTTTTTATGCTGGGTTTATGTTTCTGAACGACAAAAAAAAATGTTCATTGAAAACTGAAAACCACTTGTAAAGAAATTCATAATGCTGGAGGGAGTAAACTAAGAACCAACAAAAGGGGTTGCGTCATCAAAAGGTTTACTTTTCATCATTTACGAAATCTTTGCTCAATCACCAGGTCCGTTTTTTCGTCCTGAACCCATAAAAATTTGACATTTTAGTTCACTCGTGAACGTGCTCGTGAAGCCGTGTGGAAAACAAAACGGAGAGCTTTCGTTTATTCACGTGCAATAAACGGAAAGTTGTTCTTTCACGAGGTGAAGCTCTGACAGTTTGATTTAAAAAAAGTTTGTAGTAACAGTGCGTATGGTTTTTGTTTGTGGTGATTTGTAGCTCTAAAAGTTACAAAAAAATTTTGTGGCTTAATTTAATAGTCCAATGTTCAAAACGCATTCACAAGAATCACAAGTCTGTAGCGGTGAGAGAGGAATGTCAAAAATTACCACTCTCCGTTGTCATGAAAAGAAGAACCTTCTACTACACATTTACAGGTTTCCATTTGTGACACATGTGCTTGAATTTTTCATGTTTGTCACCCTTTATTACTAAACTTATGTATTTAGGTATTAGGTATTAACGCGTGTAATCATTTTTTCGATATTTTTTAAAATTTGAAAATATTTTGACGTTTAACGGTTCAAGGAATCGTTTTATGTTACTATTTCATTATTTATCACTGAAGTTTGTTATTTCCGTACACAAATAAAATTCTAATTCTTTGAAATATGGAGTGCACCATGCTTTTAGATTTGATGTTGTGATATTTCCATCTATAAAAATATGTTTCCATCTATAAAGCTGATGAAGAGGAACGAGTGCCTAAGTCGAATGTATTAATTAAGGCCTCTTCGATGTTTTTATTACACTTTCGAAGCCCGTGGAGTCATAAGTAAAATGACAATCACCATACTCGAGAGAAATCCGCACTTGGGGTAGTCACTAGGCAAATTTTAATTAAGAAAAAACACCTTCAGGATATACTCATAAAAAACTCAATAAACCTTCAAAGACAAAATGTTCGTTTGCCATTCAAACACCTACATATATTTCAATGAAAAAGATCATATTTTCTTTAAGAGATGAAAAGCTGAATCAACATGTTATCAGGTCCATTACGACCATTTTTTTTTTCAGTCTGCTGAAATTAATCCAAGAATTTGAATCTTTTCCTCTTGATTTTTATGATAAGAGTATGTTTTTTTGTTTAAGAGATACAGTTACTCACAAAATTCCTGGGCCAAATGCATTTGTTAAAACTTGTAAACTTCAATCTAAGAAAGAAGAACAAAAAAAATCAATAAAACAAAATTAACAATTTATTCAAAAAAATTAAACACAAAAAACTGAGCAAAAACAATTTTCTTCGGTCCAAAATATGAAATGATTACTTTAGGGTTGGAATTATAGTGCAGCTTTGGGGCTTTCAGCACTTAGTTGGGTATCCCTTCTGATCGATAACCCATTCGATACGCCTTCCCATAGATTCGACTAATTCGACTTTGAGTGGTGGTTGAAGCACTGATTATTCCTCATTTCCAAAAGCATTTTCTTCAAATCGGTTTTGCTTGATATGGTATGCTTCCTGACTCCACGATCCAAAATTTCCCATAAATTTTCTATGGGGCCTAAGTCGGGGCTCTGAGGTGGTGTTGGGATGACTTTAAGGCAATTATAAAGCAACCATTCCTGTACGACTCGACGCGAACTTTATGTTTTGGGGATTTACCTTGATAGAACTAAAATGTTCTTGGGATACCAATTTTTTCAGCGCTTTGTTACAAACTTTGCTTTAGAATGTCTAAATACACCATTCGGTTTATTATCCTCTCAATAAATACCAAATTGCAAACCCTTGCTTATGACATACACCATCACCATACCATACCATCACCGAACCTCCACCATGTTTTACGGTTGGTAAAAGGTTTTCTTTGTTTAGCTCGGTATTTACCTTGCGCCAAACTTTATTTCGGTCGTTTGATCCCATTTACTCTCATCAGCAAATATGACTGTTTTCCAGAGATCCAGTGGCTTGTCTTTAATGGCTCCTGCAAATTTTAACCTTTTAGTCTATTTTTTTCATTAATGAAAGGTTTTTTCTAGCCATTCTAACGTTATAGCCATTTTCTCTAAAAACGCGATGTATGGTTTCTGGATCAACAGTGCTCTTTGGAATATTCAATATATCAGAAATTTCTCTTTGCGTCTTCCCTTTGGCATGAAAAACAAGTTGCCTTTTGTTAAAAAAAAGTATTTTTGCCTTTGCGTCCCATACTGCCAAAATTGAGTGTGAAAAAATGCAAACAAATCAATTCAAACGAACAATATAACGGACCTGAACTACTGTACAATTGTTTTTTTTCTTGCGCTCAATTGATATCCTCACATTATGCTGTAAAAATAAACGAATGAATAATTGGGTGATGTTCTTTTCCTTACAGTTAGTTGAGTAAGGTAACGTTAAATTAAAAAACGAGAAGAATGTCCAAGCAACAGATGAAATGCAAACCGGTTGCACTAAATTTTGATTTTGATTTTTTATGGACTATTCCTTTAAAATTAAAGTTTCGACCCAATAATTTTGTGAGCAATTTTAATTTGTATCTCATATCGATTATCGACTCATACTTTGATGTTTGCTTTGAAACTAAGATTGACCCCTTCGTCTGCACATTACTGATATGATTTAAGAAATGAGTGAAATCATATGGGATTTGAGGGATCCTGAGCCCAATCAGAAATTCCATGCTCCAAGGAAATCACCTTGACAACGATCTTTCGTTGGGTCTGAACATATTTTTACACATTGTCTTCATGAATGTTATCCAAGAAAGAGATTCCTATCTAGTACTGCGTGCTAACTTAGAACCTCTTATACTCTACTCAAAAACTTCTTTTAAAATCTTGGTTAACCATCCTTAAAACGGATTCGTTCAGATAGCAGGAATATTGTCAAAAGGTGACCTCTTACCAAAGTTTTCGAATGCTTTATTATTAATTTATATTTCGGAATATCAAGCGTTCATTTTGAATCCTTGTGCAGTATATTGGAAACAGAGTGGATAATGCTTTTTGCTATAGAGTATCTTCTTCAACTGCACAACTGACCAATCTTATCTGCTAAATTTGTTTGTCTATAAACGGCAGGAAATATCCCTCCGGATGTAGATAAAACGTAGGCGTTATCTGCAAATAGGGACAATAACAATTAAAAACAATTTACCTGACGAGACAAAAATCTGCCATTCATTAGTGTTAAGCAAGTATCGAACCAACCCAATAACCTACCCTTATAGTTCGGAGACACAGTTTTATTGGTGGCGAAGTAAATTGATTTTGCTACTACCTTCCACCGACCGCTTTGTTTTCTTCGTACTGACCTTGTGTTTTATTCTATTCGGAGTTCATTCACAAAATTGACTTCCAAATCAGAATTGTTAGTTATGGTTGCGTTTAGTCGGAATATTTTTACCTACCTACCTAACAGCGTGTGGCAGAAAACTGCAGGAAACCAAACACAGATAGACTCACCAATTTGGGTTGTTATTGTTACTCAATTCCTTTTTGTTTTGTTTTGAATAACAAGACATCAAGATCAAAGCAACACTGTGAAAGATCCAGGTTGAATTATAATTTCCTAGGCCCTCATGGCGTTACTCTGAAGACGATTCATGTCCAAACTCTCGATAGGTATTGAGTAAAAGCATTTGAACCCTGCATTTCTTTTACCAAACAACTATTCGTTTAATCATGTCTCGGATTGGTTTAAATTCTACTTTTCGCTTTTGTCCCTACTCCATATAGAAAATAGTAGAGATTTGTCCCTATTCCATATATCCCTCGATAGATCGAAACTCAGTAGTTTCCTGCGATTAAATCGAAAAAATAGCATTTGTCGCATGGAAACATTTTTGAAGACTCAAGCCCAGGTCGACTTTCGAAGTCTCAACAGCACCTAATCCCATAACGCGAAATGAACAATTTTGGATATCTTTTAAAGAAATCAGACATTCGAGAGTGCAAAATACCGCAGACGAAATCCACTAAAATAGACTTTGATTAATCAACTACGAGTATACTAAACACCAACAAGGTCAACTTTCATTTTCATGGTCAACCAGTTGCAAGCTGATATTCATATATACATTTGTATGCCGCCGTTTTCAAATCAATCAGAAACAGAAACCAACCGCTACACACAAGTTACAGCTTTCCACCTCATGAACTCTTGACTAGATTGTTAACTCAAAACAAATCGAATCAACTAACGCCCCAATCAAACCGAAAATACCTTCGATTTTAATTGAGTTTTAGCCGAGCCAAGTGGAAATTAACAACCAGAGCAATAAAGATCGCTTATCTCGCTGTTTGAGTGGTTCAGCTGCGTTGCTTTGCTACTACAGTCCTGTCTATGCCTTTGGTATTTGTTATTCCGTAGTTCAACTGATTATAATCAGCGATAATCGATTTGATTTCAAAAAACGAAATAAAAACCTCACAAATGTGTTATGTATCTCACTAGACGACTAGATGAATATTCAGTGGCACTAAGCCACTGCACTAAGTCACAAGATCTCTCTCGCTCTCCCATAGGTTTATATGCACCGTCTGTGTATGTGGACTTTTGTAGTAACTCAAATCCCAAGTTCCTCACTTTGCAAGCATAGACCTTGAGAGATCTTTATCGCAGAGATACAACTGTTGTGTTATTGTGCGATTCTTTTTATGAAATCACAGAGATGATTGGACGATTTTTTCCTAATCCCATCAGCTGAACTCATTTTGTCGCTCCCACAGTCTTGTGCTGTGGGGAACGTTCTCTTTTCGTGATTCTTAGTTAAGTTTTTTTTTCAGTTTGTTTGCTGCATGCCTGTTTGAAGCTGATATCGACAGCGATTGACTAAGATTTATTGGCTTGCAGATAAGGTCTGAAGATAGCAAAGCAAAGCGCAGCGCAGGCTTTGACGCACTGATAAGCCTTATTTGAGTGCTGCTGGTTTCAATTAGCAGCTTTGATTTGCTGTGTTGGTTTTTTAATTGTTTTTGTATATTTAAGTTCTTTTTATTTCATTCAAATCGAATTCCGCAATTTGCATATTAAAAAGGTAGCGTTTGTAAACAACATTCCCGATCAGAATCCGGTGGGCTTAGGTTGATCTAAACGCGGAATCTTTTGCGAACCGCAAAACATTTAGCGACATCTACTTAAGGAGTATCGGTGTCTTTCACTAATGGAATAACTGTTTTTTGATTGAAATTCATTTTCAATTTGTTTTATCTCGACGACTAAACTTAAATTTCCATAAAATGATGTAAACTAATAAATTAGAAAAAAAGCAGATAGATCTTTATCAGCTAGTCTAAGGCTTGAGGAGAGGCACGTTTAAAAGCGTATGGCAAAAAGTTAATCAAATATTTATTAACATTTGGATTTGGGAAAGATGAACCTATTTTGGAGCACCTTTGAGTTTTATATTTTCCTTAAAGACGACTGGTGAAGACTGTGTGGGTTTGAATTGAAGAGAAAGTCAGCAAAATTGATTATCTTAAAATCAAAGGCCTAAATGAACTGTAATGGGGATAATTAGATTTCTTAAATGAAATTTCGGGAAACAGTTAGAAATGTTTCAAGGCAATTTCGAAAAAAAGCAATGGACTTGCCATGATGGACTATGGAACTTTGTTGGAATGTTTTTGGTTATAATTCCTTTGTGCAGAATATCTATCGCTTCTAGGGTAGGACGCGGGGCTTGAAATACCTCCATTTAGTGTCGATAACTCTTGCCGATGGTTTGGTGTGACTATTCAGGTTGGCTTTAAAGCTTTGTTGTTGCTTCTAGAAGGTAAGCTTCTTGTTGCTGTAGTACCTTTGCCTTGTTGAATTAACTGACGACGCGACGTCTTGTATAGGCTATTGATCTTGCTTCGGTATAAACGTTAAACAAAATTTATATTTCGAAAATCTTTAATTTGGACCTATGTTTTACTATATTGTTACAAAATCTATAATCGTTCTGACCAGAAAGTCAACCCAGTGATGATGAAAGATGAATCGCTCTGTAGAAATAAAGTCCGAAATGGAGAAATAAATGAAAGACAAGGAATTTTACTGACTTTGTTTATTTTTTTTTTTTTTTTTTTTTATTTATTTATTTATTTAAAATAAAATTAAATAAATAGCACAACAGAGCGAGGAGCCCCTGGGCCTAGCGCTTTTCTCACAACCATACCTTGTGAGGGAATGGAGAGGACCTACAATTTTCTGTCGTTTCCGAACGGCTGATTGAGAATAATAGCTTTTCATGGCAATGAATTTACTAACGGAGGACTTGCCAATTCCTCGCGAAGGGCGATACCCGTTTCAAAACATTTTTGCCTCTGCTGGGATTCGAACCTCAAACCTCTAGGTTAGCAGGTCGACATGCTAACCATCACGCCAATGGTATCACATTTTATCATATATTTACAAAAATTAAGTTACATGTAAATTTAATAAGCTATTTATAAAATTAAAGACATCAGGGAAACTTGACCATAGATATCGTTAAGAAAAAGAAAGTTATTGAGTTTAAACAAAATTTTAAAAATTTAACAAGAATGTTGAAGTTTTTGTATTATATCTCTTTCCATTTATTGTGCTGATCTAGGGCTTTCTTAGTTCGTTGCATGGAGAGGGCATTAGATGGGTTGAGGATAGTCGAGACTCGAGAGTCTGTTTTGAATTTTTTCAATTGAGGTCATGTCCGGTATTTGCCGGGAGATAGGAAATTCAGTAAAAATGTGCCAGATTGTTAATGGTCCCTGACGCATGCCTGGGGTGGTTCCTTTTTGAAGTAGTGGCTTCTGTATATAGTGTCCTTGTTGTGTGGATGTTCTCGAGAAGTTCTTGAAAGAGTTGTTGATAAATATAATTAGGTACTTGTATTTTCTTTTTAAAGCTGGGAAGACTGACATTTATGGACAAAAGATGTCTTCTCCATGGTGGCGGTGATGTGATATGCATTGTGGGAGAAAAAGGAAAGAAGCCGTGATACGAAGCTAAGGCTAAGATCTGACTCAAAGTGGATAATGAGCCTTTCCTATTCGCCTTAGTCCTGTTAGTTAAGTCAATCAGAATAGGATTTAGGGAATGATTACTGTCAGAGATAGCTTTGCTGATTAGATTATCTGCTCTTTTTTTGCCTAGGTGCAAGATTGATGTGTACCTGGCTTCAGTTCTTAAGGCTGGAATGGTAGTAGCTTTGAAGCTTCCGGTCACAGTTCTGTAGCATTCGTTGATGGCCGCATCTAAGCTTTGTAAATTCTCTTTCGAAGTCCACATGTAGCGTGTTAGCCTATGTTGAAAAGTACCTTCGATTAGGGTTTAAATTATTTTTATGACTGTAGGTGTGGTCCTTTTCGTCTAGAGCATATTAATCTCAGCGCACTGTAACGATTTCTTGTTTTTTTGATAGACTTCTTTTGAGTGTGACCTCAACATTACGGAGTGTGAGTGTAGGCGGTAAATTTTATTTACTTTAACTTGTTTTATTTTAAATTAAATTAAAACGGTTCTCGAGAGGTTTTTTTTTTTTTTGTTTTAAATTGTCATTGAACTTTACCCCTACCGAATTTTTAATTTTTTTTTTAACTTTTAGGATGCGCGTGTTGATCGTTTGAAATCCAATATTCTAAGAGTTCATTTACTTTTTCCGTCTTTTTTATCTACTATTTAACTTTCCACAAAATATCCCTTCGAATTTTCAGTCGTACTCTTATCGATGTTTTCGTTCGATTGTTTTGACGTCCGGCCACGCGGTGAAGTTGACGTTTAGTAGAAAGAATTGTGTTTTCGAATTTTTGATGTTGACTATCGCACTCGGGTGATGTTTTTTATGTTTTTGTAATAATATAATAACATACTTAACCCAAAAAATATAACGTTTTTAATGAAAATTTATCGAAAATTGAAATACATTATTTGTGCTTTCTCTCGTAGGATGTGTTTAGGTGAATAGTCGCATAGTGAATTGCATCACGTTCCTCATCATGTTCGCAGTATGTACAGACGTATTCCAGATTTTTTGCAGGGTGTACAATTTCCAAGCAGCCATAATTTTGGGGTCGTCATTGAAATCCTCAAACTTCTGATTTTCAATCTTTTCTTTTTTTGATGCTGTCAAATAAGCACAAAGCTTCAAAATTTGCTGAGTTTTTTGATTGGATTATCTAATTTGAGTTCTTGGAAGAAAAAAAACTGTTGGTAGTGCTAACTTGACGGCCAAGTTAGTCCTCTCCCCTTTTTCCTCCAAATCCGTGAGTCGATCTCAAACTAAAAGCAAAAATTTTTTGTTATTTTGTCGTAGATTGATCTCAAAAACAAAAAGCTTTTATCTTCATAGAAGCGCGGTGCGGCAAAATAACTTTCTGCGTATCTTGTGAACGACAAAATTAAGACAGTTCAGGGGCTGGTAGAGCTAATTTCGTACACACTGTTTGTTCTCTAAACAAAAAGCGTTAAATTTTTCCTTCAAATGACGATGAGACCTCAGGGAGTGCTCTACCCCTGTTCTGTAACTATCGCATGGATGACTTCGATCGAAAAGCGGTGGAAACGGAACGAAATCCTGCTAAATTGGTAGAATTTCATTCGATTTTCGATCCGTTTTCGCCGGATTTTATCAAAGCCGTAGTTATTGAACAGGGGCCTCAGGACTGGCGCATTTGTCTCCATAGTACTTCCAAAAGGAAATTTGGCTAAGACCCAATCGTCTGGGACACATTTATTTTATTTTTTTGTGTACCACTCTCTTGATAAGTGTAACAGGAAAAAAGTCAGCAGAAAATTGTTGGTCCCCTCCCCTCAATGTTGTGAGAGATGCGCTAGGCCCCGGGCCTCCTTTCTCTGTAAAAAAATACAGCTACTCCAAACCTTTCCTATTTCTTTTAGATTCAGAAATTGAAAAACAAAGTGCTGCCATTGCGAATAAAGTTCAAATGCCAAAGTTTGTATCGTTTTCTGTCGCTTCTCTCGTGTGAGCAGACCAACCTGCCAGCCGATGCTCGCCTCTGCTATTATTAGCTCCTGGTTAAAAGCTGATGGCAAGCCCTGTGTGACACCTGCTCAAAAGTCGAGTATACTGTGTGTTCCTCGAAATTATCTTATTGAGTTTTTGGGACTCTCTTCTGTGAATTCTTTGTATCAGCTTGCTTAGTCTGTGTTGGTGGTTGTACAGCTTGATAATCTCTTGTGGACGTTGGTATCTGTCTTCATGTCTTTGGTATTTTATGTCATTAAGTACAGTTACCACAGCCCCATTCTTTATATGTTTGCTTCGATTTCGTAGTTTGGGGAGTTTTAGTTTGCAGGTTTGTTTTTTCAAATTTTTAATATTTTTCTGCTTTGATGATTTTTTCGACTCCATTCCTTCTATGGGTACTTCGATTTCGTCGATTGTGGGACTCAATCTCAATCTTCCTCAGTAACGAGTTGGCTAGTATTGAAACACAACTTGAATCGAGTGATTCTATAAGTCCTCTTCCGATCATTTAGCCAATTAGCTTCCGGCTCAGGCTACCTTTGTGTCGTTTCAAAATTGCTAACGTACGTTTCAGCCATGTTCAATGAATCCAGCAGTACCCCAGCTTATCAGAGGTGTTTCTCAATATTTACAGGCATGACTCATGTTCTCTCCGTTCGAATTCTTTTTTTTAGATCCTGAAGTTGAATCGTTTTCAGTTTGCAACGGCGGCATTAGTTTTGAATGATTTGAGATGTGGAATCACAACTTGGCAGGCATTTGTTGTTTTTTTTTCTTATAAAGATCGCTTTTCCTCTTCTGCCTTGGTCCTTTGCGAAAAGAGTTCTATATTCTGAAGGTATTTTAGCTCTGTTTCTTCACGTTGGTCTCGGTGAGGCTATGACCGGTGAGTCCTTCTTAAGGAAGACGTGAAATATTGTTCAATGCATTATACTATGAGTAACCATTGTGCGTGATTATTGTTAATCTCTAGAGAATTCACAAAGATAAAAGCTGCCACAGCCACAAACTTCTCTTTGCTAGAAATCATAGTTCATATAAGGACTTCGGACGTGCTTTTTACTTGCGATTATAGGTACTATAAGGCAAGTCTTGCAATCGTGCAGAAAAAAAATTTTGAGATAACAATTAAACATGACATTACGATGATAGAGAATACGAAAAAAGTGGGTCCTGCAATTCTGTCTGTGTGTCTGTGTGTCTGTGTGTCTGTCTGTCTGTCTGTCTGTCTGTCTGTCTGTCTGTCTGTCTGTCTGTATATGGATCTACAGCCTGAACCAATGGACCGATTTTCTTCAAAATTTGCAGTTAGGGTCTGTGGAGCATCCTACAGAGGGGTTTTTGGAATTGAGTCTCTAGGTCTTGAGATAACGGTACCTGCCATACAACCGATATGATAATACTTATTTTTCTCGAAAACGGCTCCAACGATTTCGATAAAATTTTGTGTGAAGGATTAATTTAGGATTGTTTTTCTTATGATGTAAAAAAAAATTTTGGAAAAGGCCTAAAAACGGTACCTCCCATTGTACCGTTTTTTTTTAAACCGACTTTCTCGTTATTGGCTGACACGATCTTGAAGAAATTTTGGATTTAAGAAGTCGTAAGCTGTTAAAGAAAGACTGCATATCAATATTTAAAAAAACTTAGTTTTGGAAATTTTTATAAATTTTTTAAAAAAATTTTGATTTTTGAAAGTAACTTCGAAACTATAACTTTGATTTTTTTTCAAATTTTTTGTCAAAATAACTCCTGTTAAGATCTAGAACTTTGCATACTCGACTTTTAAAAAACAGTTTTAAAAAAAAGTGCAAAATAAAAAACCGTTTTTTGGAAAAACTGCTCCAACGATTTTGATTAAATTTTCATCATTCATATGTATTAGCGATTGCAAAAGAATGGTGTTTTTAGATTCTTGCTTGAAACCTTTGGAGTATTTAATTTAATTTTTTCATTATTTTGCGTGATTTGATTCAATTTTCATAATTAATGTGTAGTTGGCAACCCTGTACCACAAAATATATTATGAAGAGCTAATACCAGAACCTTTAACTCAGCCTTTAGATTTTGATATCGTATTTAGAACAAAATCGCAAGTTCGTGCGACCCAGTCGTGCCCATTTTTTATGTCTGTCGTTGAATCCAAAATGTTCCTTAACTACCTCATCCAGGTTAAGCTTCCTTGGGGTATTTGGTTTCCTTCATTCATTTGTTCTATCGGTATCGGTTGCTCTGAGTCAGTTGCTGACAGTTGGTGCTGTTTGGGCTGCGTGTTTTGTGCGATATTTCTTTCGGTTATATCCGCGGAGCAAGTTGCACTTCACGAAAACGCAGTTCCAACCGCAGGTACACATTAGCTAGAGGAAGCTATGCTCATTTTTAAGCCCCTGTATCTATTTAACTAAGAATCCTGTTCGGACATTTTAAACTGAAAGCTTTTAAGAGTTGCCACCTCATTTGGTTTACTCTCAGAACTCGTAGATACTTCTTTTTATCTCAAATGTTCTGTGAATAAGCTTATCACTTTTTTGACAAACTTAGATTTGAAATCTTTTTGGTTTTCCCTATTGACAAAATCAGCAGTCATTCGACAAAAACAAGAAACTCAACCTAACCCAAGAAAAACCCGCCGGCAAACTTAAAAGTCATTTATGAGCTCGTCAATACCCAAACATACCTACACGTGTGTGTGCTTTGAAAGCAGATAACAATAAACAAAATAAAATCAAATCAGATAAGCTTAATTTTTTTCCACCGATAAAAAGCCAGATCGACAAAAGCAACAAAGCCAAAATAAAAAGCCAGCGCAGCGCCCATGCCTCTTCAGATAATTACTCGAGAAACTTGATTTATCACTCCCCAATGATAATAATTATTGTGTGATTAACTGGTTTATTTGCTTAATTGTAATTATCACTCGTCCAACAACAAAAGTAGGTACTCCACGAATATAAATAAAAAATGACCATTCACCTATACCTTCAATAAGTAAACAGGGCAACAATGTTGTATATGGAATGACATTGGTAAAATGTGTTTTGTAGTTTACCAAAGCCAAAACTAGCTTTTTTTTTGTTGACTAAAAACTGCTGGCGCCTTATTCAATTACTCCCTGCGCCCTTTCCTGGCTACCAGATGCTCTCCCGATGTGCTTGGCTAGGCTTCCGCGCCGCGCAGTGCCGCGCCATAGTTTTATCAGTTAAGTGAAAGGAAAATTATTACTATTGCCGCGGCGAGGCGCTGTTATCGTACCTTTTGTTGAAATTAGCATCAATCATTTGTTTGATAAGGCAAAGTGTACACACAAACTATACGAACCAGGGTCAGTCTGCACCAATAACAACAACAACAACAGCCCATGAGAAGAGCTTACGCGCAGACATTCTTCATTTCCATGCTTTGTCTTCGTCGTCGCGGTCGTCCGCGTGTCATTTTGTCTTTGAGGTAATATGATAATTACAATTGCGTGGCGGTTATAAATTATAATAAATTTTACTAAAGTGTGGACGGGACGAGGGAACTCGGATGATATCATGTGTGGGTAATCAAAGTCGATGGTGGATATTTTTGTTTTCGGGTGGACCGGACCTTCGTGGCGCCAGGTATGATATGGGTTCTCATTGGGGAAATTGATATGTTGCACGATTTATCGAAAGACTGGAAGTGTCGTTAGCTATTTAATGAATTTGAATAATTCTAATGGTGTTGATTCGAGGGCCAGTTATAAGTTAAGATGCAGACATTCGATGGGCCATAATAATAAATAGTTTAGTTAATAGAAATATGAATATCTTCTACCTACTGATTGTTTCAGGATGTTTATTGTTGGATCAATTGAAACTGGCATCGTATACTCAAGTACTTCTTAAATATTAACTAACAACTGTCAAGGTTGTGGGGAAAGGGAAAACTGATATTCCTGTGAAACCAAGATCGTTTTGTTGATAATTGTGGCGCATTGTAATTGCTCTGCATTTTACTGGTAAGTAAAGCAAATCGTTCTTTTAGAAAGGATTGCGAAATAATTGCTTTGCTTTAAGCCACACAATGTTAGTATGGGCTAAAATCTCCAGTTTTGCACTTTAGTTTGATGCAAGTCTATTTTTTTTTTTTTTTACAATTGGAGTCTTTATTGCAGAGCTCATTTGTTTTACAATATATGATATATAAAACAAATAAATAGGATGACGAGGAACTCCGGGACCTAGCTCATTTCTCACAACCATTGGCTTGTAGGGGAATGGAGATGACCTACAATTTTCTGCCGATCCCGAACGGAATCGGAGGACTTGCTAATTACTCGCGAAAAGCGATTCCCGTGAAAAAACATTTTTACTTCTGTTGGAGTCCGAACCATGAACCTCTGCTTTAACAGGCTGACATGCTGACCATCACGCCACGGGTACCTTGCGAGCGCACGTTCGTTAAATTTAAATCTTTCCAAGAAATGAACTCCAAGGTATTGAACGCTTTGCTTAGGAGTGATAATTATTGCGTTGTAGGGGAGAGTCAGGGACAGAAGTTGGCATCTTGTGGTTGTGCCATTAAGCGACAGTCTCCTAACGCAGATCAACTCTGTTTTACTGGGATTGATTTTAATTTCCCATTGTAGGTTGTACTCCCAAAGCCTAGGGTGGTGTTCCTTTACTCTACGGAGAGCTAAAGATGCGCTTTAACTGATGGAGTCATCAGCATAGAAAAGGGTTTGTCAATGGTTTCATTTGTAGCTTCGTCGAGGGTGAAAAAAATTGAAGAGGTCAGGTAAAAGACGTAAACCTTGGGCAACCCCTGTGGAGATGTTTTCGAGTATAGGTATATAGATTATGGTGGTTCCCATTCGAAAATAAAACTTACGGTTGGTCAAGAAGCTGTGGATGATTGTGATAAGATGTATTTGCATGTGATGTGATTTCAACTTGAAAACCAGACAATTAAAAAAAAAATAAGTAAATTAAAAATCAGATCTCTTTCCATGACAGCATATTTCAATTCTCTTAAGTTCAAAGTTTTAAAAGTCACATTACTGAGTCGCCGCTCACCTTATTATTATTTACCACCGAAGAATTTCGGCTAGTTCTTTGTATCGGGTTGTGCAATAAGGACTTGGCCCTCTGTTTTTAAGTAAAACGTAAGCAATTTGAGATATTTCAAAAAGCTTATTATCGGCTTAAAGTACAATAAAAATATTTATGATTGAAACTCGACTTTGTTCAATGGCTACAGCGGTCACGTTTGCAGCCGTCGATTCTTTAGTCCCAATTTTCGATCACTCGGCCACACATTTCGGCGGAAGCGGCCGCTGTTTCGTGTTCATTGCTGGCTCTGACCAACAACGCATATTTTGCTTATTGATCCAGAAATGAGGAGTGAAGATGATTTTGCTATGAATCTCATCATCTTGGCGCATCTTCTCCAGAGCCCAATCGGAGAAAATACGTTGCTTTTCAATGGTCCATCGGCTTGAATTCTTGAGTGTTGATTTTGTATGGGTGTAATCGAACACCATTACGCAAAAAACGACATAGGTCTTAGCGATGCCCAATTCTTGAGACGCCGTGGAATTGATTGACTTGGATCGTTTGCTACGGACGCCTGAACGGCGGCGATATTTTGACAATTCGACCAACCCATATTGTCTCATGGATATGGCAAAATCTACTTTTTGCACTAAGCTTGTGATTGCCTTTGAACAAGGGAGAGACTTACGACCGAAAAATGGAGTTAAACCTCTTAAAGTTGCGGTCACCAATTTCGAACTTGGGTAGACAATTTTTTTAATTTGAAAAAATTGCTTGTTCGTATACCTTGCCATGTTGAAAATGTCGAATTTACTGAATAAATTGTTAGTAAAAGTTTGGTAATTAGTGAAAGGGTGAAATCACAAATAAAACTCAGAGTCCATTGGAAAACCATTTACTTGATGAGAGTGTGTTTGCAAAGGCGAATTTTTTTATTGAGAGTTTGACATTGATGCACATCATTTATGGACGGGCCACACGAGACAATATCATGCTGCCTTAAAGTTCATAAAAAGACGATGTGTGCCGATGTCAAATTCCCCGTTTTTTCTTTTCATTGATCTTGGAAAAGCTAAGCTTTGGTCAACTGTAGACTTTCCTGGTCTTATACCGCATTGGTAAGGACGTATTCGATTGTCGCAGTGCTTTTTCAGAAACTTACATGAAACGCAGAAAAGATTTTGTATAAGAAGTTAATGAAACTAATTTCTTTAGAATTGTCGCGAATAGGATCGATATAAAGGTTCATTCCCATTGAACGTATTTTTTACGGCAAAACTTACACAAAGTGTGACTTCAAAACCGTCATTTTTGGTTTAAACCTACTCTGGGCAAGCTTTACTTCATCCAAGACCTAGAACATAATTCATTGTTCTTGTTGGTAGGGCTTGAGATCGGATTGCACCTTTTTTCGCTATTTTCGACGGTATTCTGTCTGATATTCAGAAATGCAATAACTGTGCTGTAAAGCACAACTTTTTTCTGATGACCTCTTGTCTAAACGACAAGCCTTTCATACACATTCCCAGATTCACACCCCTGTTCTACGCGGATATAAAGTTGCAATGGCAGCTCTTTTGGGTCCGGCTTCATCCACTATGAGTGGGTGGAACTTGCACGCTTTACAAACCTACACCTTGTTGACTTTTGGCAACTTTCTGTTGTGGTCGCCAAAAATTCTGCACGAAGTGCTTAAGTTTCTTAAGAAGATGCCAGAAGTATAGGCGAACATTACAAACTTGGGCGGACCTGAGTCTACAATTTTTGTCAGTCATTCCGATTTCGGGTGAGCTCTCTTCAGTTTTACATCACTCGTAGCCGGTTGAATGATCATAAATATCATCACGATTGGACTTCTTGCAGTGTTATTTGAGGTAGTTCGTCGAAGAGGGTCTTTGGTGGTTTTTCCTGCCGCCAACTAAAACGATGTCTGTTCTTCTAGAATTTCCCCAGAGTGCCTTCGAGATTTGCTGGATCGTTGGTCTGACTTTTTAAAATCGGGTAGAAGACACATGAATCGCGCGTTCTTTCTTCCGACGTATCATGCAGATCAGCAGTTCAATGTATCTTTCCGGGTGATACCCAGTAGCCTTGAAAAGTTTAGTATTAAAGCTATTTTCAGCTTCAGTTTTATTTGATTTGAATTTACTTATGTCACGCTTTGATTCTTTTTGGTTGGCAAGACGGTATTCTTGATCTTCGTCCAGATTGTAATGTATTCTGCCTGATTTATTTCACCATCGTCGTTAAGAAGTCTCCAGAATAGGGCTCTCTTGATTGACAGTAGCGACAGCGATTCTTTTGCCTGTAGATCTCAAAGCAACCCGGGTTTTCCTTGTGGAAATTCCCAGTGGCCTCAGTTTTGATGACTTGTGATTCAATTTGGATGCCGACATGTTGCCTTCTGAATCAAAAATGCGGGAAACGTCGCTACTTACAACGTCCCACTATCTTAAAACAAACCCAATTAACCTGAGTATCTTAGCGTAGGTTTCGTCGTTGAGAGTGTTTGTTTCGAACTAGCCAAATAAGCGTTATTCTTCGCGTTCGTAGCAGTGCTCTTGGCTTGTTTAGTATAAATCGCAGTTTTTCATTACTTTTTTGTACGTCGCATTCCTTCGCACTTTTTGATTTTTTTTTTCTATCGAAAGATTGTAAATTACTAACTGCCCCAGGGCTCCGTTTTGTCTCCTACACTTTTTCTTATTTTCATTAACGATCTTCTGTCTGAAACTACTAATCCACTAAATTGTTTTGCCGACGACAGTACCCTCAGCTTTTCATATTCGTTCTTAAGTTCACATCCCTCATCTTCGGACGTGGAATTAGAGCGGCAACGTATGTTAAGTTCATTAAATTCTGATCTAGACAGCATTGTCCAGTGGGGAATAAAAAACCGCGTAGAATTTAATGCTTCAAAAACTCAATGCTGTCTTTTGTCGTTGAAGCGAAACTTACCTCCCTTGCCACTATCCATGAGTGGCTCTTGCATTGTTGAAACAGAACAGCTTTCAATCCTCGGTATGTGCATTACCAACCACCTCTTGTGGAATAACCACATACTTGAAATCGCCAAAAACGCTGCAAAGTGCTTAGGCTTTCTTCAACGATGCAAGAAATTTTTTTCACCCAATGACCTGGCAGTCATCTACAAAACGTACATTCGTCTTAAGATGGAGTATAACTCCCATATTTGGGCAGGTGCTCCTTCAACCCACCTCAATCTTTTGGACAGTGTTCAGAGAAGAGCCTTTAAAATGATTGGAGATACGAACATCATCGAAACTTTCACGACACTCGAACATCGTCGTAATGTTTCTTGTCTCTCCTTATTTTATCGTTTTTTCTACAGACAGTGCTCTCATGAGATTGCCAGATGCATTCTACCCCTTAAACAATTCAACCGTAATACTCGCGCTTCCAGGAATGCCCATCAGTTTACCCTTGAGTCCAATTTCGGACGTACTGTTAAATACAAAGATTCCTTCTTCAGCCGTACCACGCGAATGTGGAATGTATTGCCCAGCTCTATTTTTCCCTCTCATTACAATCTTCAGAAATTTAAAACTAATGTGCATCGGTATCTCCTTTCAAACTCTCTCCCTTTTTCCTTACGCTCGTACTGTGTTACTTAAGATGTTAAGGGTAGTCACAACCCCTTGAGTGCGCGCAAATTATAAAAAAAAAAAAAAAAAACTGTAGTCCTCAGACCTAACTGCCGATCCATTGTGCTAACAGAAAGCAACCTTCTTTTATGATAGCTTTCTTGAGGTTTTGAGAAAAGCTGGAAGACGCTGCAATGATAAGGAACCTAAGTTGCCAGTTAAGTTGCGCCTTCTTGGATAGCGGTTATGCCTGCTTGACATCCTTCGCCTCTTCATTGCTACTTTATGATCTTTTAAAGGTTTTTGCGTTCCTAGTACAGAACCGAAGATCGTTGTGATCATTTCGTTTCCTAGGCTCCAAACTATAGAACCAACCATTTTTGTAATCTGAACCTTCACATTCGTCTAAAACTATAAAACATACCTCCGCCGAACCTGCATACTTGCTGAGTATATTAAAACAATTATAAATCAATGCGTGTCATTCGCATCTCTTATGCAATTCAATCACCTGTCCAATGTCCACAATCACATGTTTACATGACGACATTATCACTCCCATTTGACGTGTAATCTATGTTCGTAGTATCTACGAAATGCTTTTAGCTCCAGACAAACAAAAAATCCTGCTCCGCTATAAAAGCCATTATCACTTAGCTTAGGCACCTACCTACTCAAACCCACCAATAGTTTATCTTTCTCTACGGAGGAATGTAACTCATTACGTGAATCATCCTACCACCCACCTCTAGTCACTGCCGTCGCCGTGGAGAGTCGAGCGCCGTGCCGTGAATGCACATTCACCGGAATTTCCACAATCAATCCGAATCCCGCCAGCATGTGATTGGCAACATGGCCCGTGTCCCGTGTTATTGTTTCCTTGTGTGTTGTGTCTCTGGTCTCTCCACACTCTCTCACTCTAGCATTCGTCTTTTGTGTTTTTAAGCAGAAAAATTCCCTAAGATAACAGCCGCAGACAAACTGTCCGGTCGCAGAGACAGACACACAAACCAAAGATATTTATCAAGGCTTTCATATAAATTCCCTTAAAACTCATATCGCGCTGATATCTCGGCATCCCAAACTCTCAGCTCAGGACTCAGGAGTCAGGAGTGAAGCGAAAAAGCCTACCTATGTGTATATGCTTTTGCGTTGTGAAGTGATTGTGACTGCATTCGGTTTTTAGCAGCGAGCGGTGTGGTGTGCGAGTTGCGAGATATCATCAACCATCATCATCGTCATTCTTGATTCTTCTGCTGCTGTCCGTCCGTCGTCCGTCTGTTTGTTCTGACTGTCTGTGGTGGATGAGATTTTGTGTGCAACACTGTTTGTGTGTTATTTTGATTGCGATTATTTCGGCTCGCATATGCCTTCATCATATGTCTGTATGTTGGCTTGTGCGTTGCTAGTTACTCCGAAGCTTTTAAAATTTATTTTGTTGTTTTACATTATTTGTTTCATGGATTGGTGTGTTTTCCTGTAGGCTTATCAGCATTATTTGAGTTGGTTTCTTTATTTTGTAAGCAGCAGCTGCTTTGTTGCCTTGTATCTGCCCACAAATTGTATGACCGGACATTCTTATCTGATTTGCAAGAAGAAGAAAAATGGGTGATTCGACTTTCAGTGTGATTTCTTTTGGTTTTAATTTAATAACATCGACATTTGAAGTTGTTTTGTTTCATTTAAAACATTTCTATTCATTCCTCAAAAAAATCAAATCTATTCCAACTTGAAAATGATCTTATCAACCTGTCAGAAGTCTGTCACAGAACTTGTAGTTGTCAGATGAGCTAATTATTAAGATTTTAGTGTCTTTTCAAAACACTGCATAATTTGCAATTTATGTCCCCGGTGCGCGGTGGTCCTTTTGAGAGATAATAGGAAATGGGATAAGTTTCGTAGCTTCCTGCGAGGCAAGAAAAAAATAATAAAAACTGGACGAAAAAGAGATGAACTAAAATTTAAAAAAAAAGTAATGGCGTTGGCAAATCAACCTGTAAACTAATTTATTAGCAACCTATTCAAACATCATACCATACTACCACTACTCACTGGATGTACACATCCATAGTAAGACCAATTCTAACTTACCAACGACTGTTTGGTTTGGTGGCCATCATAAGAGAAGGCGTCAAACCTTAAGACCATTACTAAAATTAAAAGGCTTGCATGCATTGGCTCAACCAGTGCCATGAAAACGACAATAACGGCAGCTCTGGAAACCTTCCTGTCGCTATCCCCGATGTAGACATTAAAGCAGACTACTACATTTCGACAAGAGAATGGGAGGAAAACAGGGCTATAAAAGAAAATCACTTTTCCGTCTTCACAGATGGTTCCAAAACAGATGAAGGGGTAAGGTCAGACATCTTCTCAGATTACCCTAATATGAATAGATCAATAAAGCTCCCCGACTTTCAAGCAGATGTACTTGCAGTCTGTGAAGCCGCAAAACACTTGGCTACGCAAAACTTGATTAACAAAAATATAGACAGCCAGGCGGCCATCAAACTTATCATATCCATTGTCACAAAATCTAAATTAGTGGAAAGCTGTCGCAGTAATCTAAGACCAGTTGTAAACTTAATTTGGTTTCCAGGAAATCGTGACATAACCGGAAATGAAATGGCAAATAAGCTGGCTAAAATCGGATCAGCACTCAAATTCAGTGACGCGAACACCTCAGTTCTCAAGCCACTAAAACAAGAAAAAAAAAACATTTCATCAAAATTTTTTAAAAACAGCCAATGACAGGAGGTCGTTTCTCTGTTTATTGGCATTCTCACAACTCATTGGGTACCCACATGAAGAGACTGGACATTAGCTCATGCGATTTATATAAAGGATTCCAATAAGAAGAGGCAGACGAAAGATTTTTCCACTTCCTCTGTCCGTTCCTTTTTTTGGCCGACGCTCGAAAGAAGCCCTCAGAGAATACTTTCTGATCATTGAGATCGGATTGATTTTGCCCACCTAACCTAACCTAGTAGTTCTACAAAAAATAGTAGCATTTTAAGGACTCTAACCTCTTCAGAACAATTTCATAAAGTTTGTGATTTTTTGTATTAATTTTGTTTCGTCAATCGTTGTCGCTCACAAGGGGAAATTTTTTGGAAAAATGTCCTTTTCTGTTTCACAGCTTGTAAAAAAATAGCTAACTTGTGAATTCTCAGTTTGTAAAAATATTGTTCCAGTATTATTTTTTACAAGTTTGTTTCTTTTTCATTTTTATAATAAAAATGTCCTTACGGCCAAAGCATAGCAGCAGCGATAGCAGCCAAAGAGATGATATTTTAACAATTTCTTGCTTGTTCAACTATATTGTGAAAAAAGAGTTGTAAATTACAAGTCATTTCTGAATCCGCTACTATCGGATATTTGAACTCTGGTGATCTATAATTTTCTTTTATTTTGCATTTCAACTTTAAGAGCTGTAACTGAGCCGTCATCCCGTGGTTCTCCAAAATATAAACTTTTGTTTTACTTATTAATGTCTTTCTTCCAGAGAAAATTGGCCTTTACATTTCGCACAAACCTACTTGTGTTTCAATGCATAAGAAAACTAATTCGCTTTCCAGTGTCTGTATGCTTAGATCTTTAAAACTACACCGAAAGAAAAAACCTTGGTTGATTTAAACATGTTTCATTGTTAATCAACAATTCATCTAAAGTTGTGAAATTAACCAAGTTTCGTGATGAATTCAAATAAGGAACGCATTTTCAAATTAAGTATGCTGCAGCGATCAATTTTTTTCCAAGTAAGTATCATAAAATTGTTTAAATTGAGTATGTTCGTAGTTGATTTGAAGATGTTCTAATTTTTAACCAACAACGTGATTGTTGATTTCATACTTGATCAACAACAAACATATTTAACTAACAATTAAGCCTGAAATTACAAAAACCATCACGTTTGTGATTGAAATACCAAATACACTGTTGAACTATCACCAATATGTTTGATCAACAATGTTCATACTTCTTTAATCAATAAAGAATAGTTAAAGTATCAGTAACATTTTGAACTCCAATATTTTTCATACTTAAGCCCACAGAAAACGTGATGTCGCATAACGGAACTTCAATTCAAAATGATAAGTTTCGTGACCATTTTATTTTAAAGGATAATTAATTATTCTTTTTTGTTGATCAAATATGTTCTTGAGAATTTCAGCCACGTTTTTATTTGCTCAACAGTTTTAATGTAAAATTTCTATGATAAATGCCTGATATGAAGTTTGGCCTATCAAATGTATAGGTCAAACTTCAATTCAGCATTAATCACAGAAATTTTAAATTGAAACTGTTGAGCAAATAAAAACGTGGCTGAATTCTCACGAACATACTTGATCAACAATGTTCATATTTTACCAACAATTCAGAATTGTTGACGAAACACAAACGTTGTTAAAGTATCATGGACATGTATGTTTCTAGTATCACAACCGTTGTTGGTTAACAATGAAATTGAAAATGACGTTGTTGATTTGATTTGAATTTGATGAAAATTGTAGCATTTAATCAAATAAAATGAAAATGCCAGCTTGTTCAGTTTAAGTATGTTCGTGCTTGACGCAAAAACAAACAAGCTTCATGTTTGATTTTACCAAGGTTTTTCTTTCGGTGTTGTAGTATCCAGTATAAGAGTTGGTACTTTCTGTATGGCAACTCCCATCATGGCAACTAAGCATCATGATTCATGACACCACACACCACACACACAGCAATGTTGCTCTCGCACGAAGTTCTGACACCTGACAGCAGTCAGTCGTTCGTTGCAGCTCACCCAATACACATCGTCTACTTCCTAAGTTAATTTTATTATCTACCTAGTTGTAATCATTTACTTATACTTAATACATACAAGTACAATATATATATACCTAAATTAACACAAGCCTATTATTGAACGGTATAACATTTGGCGACGAGGTATTTTTTTTTTTCAATAAATTCTCGAATACATATTAGAGAAAGACAATGGACAAAGCAGTTTTGGCAGAACTACTAGACCAATAAAAGGAATTTTTTAAAGGGTTGGTTACAAATCATAAGGTATGGATAGAAGGGCAGGTTAAGAAGGAAGGTGGTCTCACAGGTGGTTTACACGTTTCTGCGATACCACCGTTTTACCCGTTTGAGAAAAGCAGGCACCAGTGGGACACGTACTTTAAGCAACTGCAACAGCACTTTTCAGCTTATAGTGTCAACGACAAAGAAAGACAGAAAGCATTTTTTTTGTCATGGGTAGGTACCGAGATATATGATCTTATACATAAAATTTTCGGTAATGAGGTAGACGATAAAACGTTCGATCAAGTAGCGGAAAAATTAACGGAACATTTCAAACGGAACGTACACATTCTAGCAGCGAGGTACGAATTTCTGCAGGCTAAAATGGCGGAGGGGCAAAGTTACGCTGAGTGGGTGGCAGAGTTAAGGCGATTAGCTCGCAATTGCAAGTATGTTTGTGCTAATCCAAATTGCAAGAAGGAATTCGTAGACGAGCTTCTCCGCGATACGATTGTGATCAACACACCGCATGATACGGTGCGGTCTTCAGCACTACAAAAAACTAATCCTTCACTAGAAGAAGTGCTATTAATAGCGGAATGTTATGAGGCAACGCGAAATACAGTGAAAGTTATAAGAAACGATAAATCCTTAACACCAACATCATCATCAACAGCGGAGGTGTTCCATCTGCAGAACAGGGCACGGCACGATAGGTTTGTTAGTAAGGGGGCACAAAAGTCAGTTGAGAAAAAGTTACACACAGCCAAATCTTGTCAAAACTGTGGAACCCATCATAAGAGGGAAAATTGCAAATTTCGGGATGCTGTGTGCTACAAATGTAATCGGAGTGGTCACATTGCAGCCGTATGTATGAGCATGACAGCATCAAAAATTAATAACAGCAAGGGTAACGGGAACAACAGATCTCGATATCGCAACAGGTGTATTATTTAATATTATATAATTACCGCAATGGCAATCAAAAGTATATCAAGGATAAAAACTATAACATAACTTTTTGCGACTTTAGGGTAAAAATGGCCACTTGAGTGTTACGTAACGTTTAGAGAGGGGGAGAGAGGGGGTACATAAAAACGTTACTGTGCGTCACAAGGGGAGGAGAGGGTGTGGTCAAAAATCTTCAAAAATTGCGTTACGTAATACTTAAACGCTCCCAAAATACCCGTCTAAGCAAAACTTGTTTTACAATAATATTGACATCCGGCCATTAAAGCTCATCCATTGTCACAAAGTCTAAATTAGTAAAGAGCTATCGTAGTAATCTAAGACTGCTCAGCTCAACAAACATCGTTAACTATATTTGGGTTCTAGGAAATCGTGACATAACCGGAAATAAAATCAAATAAAACTTTCTAAAAACCTCCAATGACAGGTTATCGTCCTTAGAAATATGACGGGCTTCCAGAAATCTATTGCTAGATATTACCAAGAAAAAAAAAACCAATTCTGTTCCAGATTGGCAGGCTTCAACTCTCATCATCTTACTTCCTCCGTCAGTGCTCTACTTGGACCCACACTAAGAAAAAATCCCTCAGAGAATACTTCTTGATCCTTGAGATCCGAGTGATCCACCCAACTTTACCTATTCTAATATTACTAAAGAAACTTTTCAATCGAACCTAACCACTTACGAATTTTGAAATTTTTTGGCAAAAAACGATGAAAAATATGCTTTTCGCGGTTTTGGGAAAATGGTTGCTATTTCGTCGTCAATCCCATTTGCCTACTGGAATGGAAACTTGCTAACAACTTTACTTAGTTTACTCAGTTCTATCAACGTAGAACCAGAGCCATGCCGGGGTTGTCTGCTAACTGCTAGTATCATATGAGAGCAATCATCTTACGATTATTGGTTGGGGAGCTTCAGAATTTATTTGCAAATCCATTTTTTCATGAAAGGAAAAGCAAAACAAGCAAACGTAATGTATGTGTTAAACTTTATGGTTTCGTTTTAAATTAACTCCCAGATATTTAATTTTTGGCCGTCATACTTTTCTTTTTCTTTTATTTAGCTCGCAAAAAACATAATTTTTAACTTCTCTGTATTAACTGTCTGATCCCCTTTCGTGTAACTCCTTCCGGAAGATTTTCTAAGACTTCGTTTTTAGGCAAAGAAAACAGAAAAAAAGAGAACCCTGTATCTTTTCGGTTTTGTTTCGAACCATTCTGAATAGGACATGTCGTTTTAAACTACTTTGCCTTCGTTCCGTATATATTTTATCAATCATTCTTATTAACTCTGTTAATAGACCGCATTAAGGTCAAACAAGAAGTGAATACCTATACTTTTTTCTTCCTGAATGAAAAACTTCTACAATGTGAATATCTGATCAATCGTTGAATAATTCTTGATAATAAATAAATGAGTAAATACGGTGGCACAACAGAGCGAGGAGCCCCGGGGCCTAGCGCATTTCCCACTACCATTGCCTTGTGGGGAATGGAGGGACCTACAATTTTCTTGTCGGTTCCGAAAGGCTAATCGAGAAAGGGCTTTCAATGTCAATGAATTTCACAGAGGACTTACAAATTCCTCACGAAAGGTGATACGAGTGAAAAACCTTTCTTGCCTCTGTTGGGATTCGAACCACGAACCTCCCGGTTAACAGGCAAACGTGCTAACCATCATGTCACGGATAACACAAATTCTTGCTAAGACCATCTAGCAATTCTTAATTTTGCACGTCTAAAAGATTAAATTCTATATGGTTTCCTTTGCCAGGAAGTCAAGCTTACCTCAATTTATCAAAAATTTATTCAAAAATAAAAATTTTTTATGCTATCCACGTTACACACTTCAATGGACTCTTAGTATGGCTCCATTCACTGTCAATCCTTGAAATAAAAACCATTTGAATTTAACAATTTGCTTAGTTTGTATGTTCAGTATCAGACACCTAGAAATTACTAGCATGAGAAAAGTATTGCAAAGGTATCTGATACCGATCATACAAGCCAAGATATTTTAAAAGCATACCCTCTCATTTCATGAAAAACTCCCTGCACTACTTGTGTAACATATTTCACTTTACTACGATAATGGTAACCCATGCCGACTTCTTTCCAAATATTTTGTTGTTCATTTTTCGGTCGATGGCACTTCGCACATTTCGAACCAAAAGCGGGGTCGAATTACCGCACACGTGATCGAGTAATACGTGACTGAATTATAAGAGTTTGGCATTACTTCTCACATTATCGAGCACTTTAGTACCAAATGTTGACATTATTTTCAGCAGCATTTGAACGAATTGAGATCAATAAATAGTCAGCACACTTATATATTGTGTAATTTGAAGAAAAATGGCACTCACTCACTCGGTCGCTGATGCGGTAATCCGGCCCCAGTGCGGTTTCTGATAGTATAAGGTTTTCTTTAAATAAAACCTAAACAGTAATTAAGAAAAATCTCAAAAATATCGGAATCTCTTATAGACATAAACTGTTTTAGCGACCCTCCGGACGTTGTTTTAAACCAACCTATTCAAAGTTTTCAAAATTTTGCTTCGATTTTTGCCATTTATGGGGAGCCTCAACACAAGTTTCACTTAAAAATGTGTGGAAGCTAAGCAAATTTGATAAATTATCAAAGAAATCAGAAATCGAAAAGCTGTCAGTACTTGGTATGTGTGGAAACGATGATCTTCTTTGGGATGACCACATATTTGAAGTTGCCAAAAATACTGCTAAATGCTTAGGTTTCTTGAGACGATTTAGGAAATTCTTCACACCTTCTGATCTGACTACAATCTATAAAGCCTACATCCGTTTAAAACTAGAGTATAACTCCCATATTTGGTCAGCTGCTTGTCAACCATATTTGCGCCTACTTAACTGGGTACAAAATAGATCGCTAAGAATGATAGGTAATAGTCCAATTGTAGGATCGATTGATTTTCTTGAACGTCGTCAAAAAGTTACCTGTCTCACTCTCTTTTATCGATTTTAACACAAGCAGTGGCCTAGTGAAATAGTTAATTTAATTAATTCCTCCTCTTAAAATTAACCCCAACACCCGTCTCGCTAGCCCAGCTTCAGCCGTACAGTTAATCATAGAGATTCATATTTTAGTCGCACTACCCGAGTGTGGAATGCTTTACCCGACATAATTTTTCCCCACATTACGATTAACTAAAGTTCAAAAACAACGTGCATCGGTGTCTCTTATTAAATCGTCTCCTACTTTACTTAATGGTCGCATTGCGTTCCATGACATTACAAGGGTAGTCATAAAACCTTGATGTGCGAGTTAATATTAAAAAAATGGTATTTGGTTCTATTCTATGGTTTGCACAGAACCACAAGTTCTATCTTATCAAAGTTGTTTAATCGATTCGTGCGCCCCCTATAGTTGAAGGGTCGCCATTACTTTAGAATTAAGACGAACGTTTATAGTTTTAATTGATTATATTTATTATATTTAATCGGCGTACTCCACAAGTGAATCACTTGTGTAAGGCAGTCTAGTGGGAGAGAACTCAGAGATGTGATCCTTTGAGATCACAAAGTGTTGTGAACTTTGTAAACTTTGTCAAAAAAAAAATATGTATTATATATTATGTAAGTTTTCATTTAATTCCTAGGGTTGATGTCCATACTAAAAAATTTCACGAAAAAGTTGATAAATCCATAATTTTAGCGACAAATTAGTAGAAAAGTTTCAACTAACAGATCGGCGCGCGGGATAAAAACTTAGGTAGCTACTAAATGGTTTCCGAAGCTGCACGCAATTTTTCGGGAAAAATGTGTTTCCCCTATAAACTTAATCAACGAACCAAATGGAAGCTCAACATGCTTTTTGCGGTGATTACTGAACTAAAAAAACAAAGGAAGAAACCCAAATAAAAACCGTCGACCTTTAGACGTAAAACTTTACCAAACATCAGTATGACAATGACAACCAGATAAGTTTTTATTTTTAAGTGGGTGTATCACTAATGAAATCTCATTTGATAAACAAATTGACTTATTTCATTCCATTAACGCCCCTAAAAACAATTTATCAGCGCCGCATACATTAGCGAATAAATTTCGCTCGAACAAAAGAAACTCCATTAGCATAAATGAGAAACGAATTTCAAAACTCAATTCAAATATAAAAATGGGTTGAGCAAAGAAGAAGAAACAAGGAATGTCGATATTCCAAATCATGCACACAATCGCTGAATTGCTTATCGCTAATGTCGAGCATTCCCAGCTTGATCTTTGCCAGATCTTTTCCGTATATAGCTATCCTCCTATTTTGGAATCGGTATAATCACAACCTCGCTCGTTGTCCGCCTCCGAAATACCAAAATTAGAAGCAAACAGCCCCGGACACAAGAGCAAGCTCGTCCAGCAAATGAACTTAAAAAATCGTTATCGATCGAGATGCCAAACAATGATGATGATGATGATGAATAAATAAAAGCAAGTCTAGAAAAAGGAAAAAATGAGATTAAAATTATTTTTAATTCAAATCATCATCAAGATCATTGGCCACCACTAACAACCAAAAACCACCACCAGCCACGACAGCAGTCGCAGTATATTCACAGCAACACCACATCGCATCGCGAGTAAAAATCTGAATTGTGCTGATAAAATCCAATCCGAAACCGAAGAAAACAAAATTTTCAAACCGACGATACTTCATTTTTATATTTTTGTATAGTTTTTTTCTTTTTTTTCTTTGTGTTCCTGGCCAGCAGAAGATTAAGATTGTTGTCGAGACTGTAGTTGATGCCTTTTGAGTTTGGACGAGGATCAACGAGATTCAGAGATGCCTGAAACTAGATAAGAGGACCTCTGGTGATGAACTCATATACAATTATATTGTGTATGATAAGCTCACAGCAGATTGTTGGGAAAGATTTGACTTTTCTTTTCTAATTAAAAGAAGTGAATGTAGACAAGGCTGCTTATCTTTTCAATTGAAATTTTGATTGGATGTTGGTGTCGCATTTGTTCGATCTTTCGAATAGTTCTTTGAGTTGCACTACGAAATGCTGCTGAAGCGTTGGGGTGAAGCTTTTCCGTCACGTTACACAAATGCAAAATTGGTTGATCTCAACGAAAACAAGAGCTCCGAAGGACTCCAAACAACGAAATAGGGTATTCATTGGGTCAGGACTCAGGAGTTGATCTTATGGAATAGCTTTAAGAAGTTCGTATCCATTTTTTGCTCGATGCAAAAGCGGACAATTTCACAGGTTAACAACTCGCATCGCAAACATTTAGTACTTTAAAGGGAATCCACTTCTAGAGCTAGAAAGTTCCTTAAACAGAACGATCTTGTCATGTTCTTCATAACCAAATTTTTTTCACGATTTCAATCGTTTGAGCTAAAAGTAGGTCTTTTGATTTTATCCAACCGCTTGTTTTCCCCAATGGAAGGCGGTTCATCGGTTCAATATAGAAGGCGGCTCAATTTTAAAGGCGAATCGATTGCCAGACCTAATCACTGAAAAAGTGGGTAATAGCCACTGATACGGATCTTCAATTTTTTTTCAATCAAATCGAAAAACAACTTTAATTTGTGGAACCGAGATCAATCAATCAATGTTTGCCAAGTGATTGTTTCAAAGGCTCTATGCCGAATTATTTATTAAAAAAAACTACCGTATACAGTGAAATGATCCAAAGTTCTTTGACTTTGTGTTTAAAAAAGTTTGAAAAAAAAATTCATTTTTTGTTTCTCCCTGAACGGGTCGTAGTTAACTTTCCATTTGCTTGCTCGTGCTTATCTGAACAATGGCAATTAAATCTTTTTTTTTCTCTCGCTCTCATTCATCAAAGATAAACAAATACGATATAACTTTTTTATTTTGTTGTTTAAAGTCGTGTTGTTCTGTGTTTTTTTAATAAGAATTTTCTGTCGCATTTTTGTTTTGTATGAAAATTTAGATCACAGAACACTTGTGTGCAAGTACTTGTAGTCCGTTGCGATAGCGCAATTCCAAAGATAAACCGAGTGTTGAATCTTAATAATTTTTTTTTTGTAAATTAAATGACGATTAATTTAAAATTTCAAGTTGATACTGAAATGATAATGGCTGTGCGCTGAGTGGTTGTGGTTGGTTTTCAAGGGGTGGATAAATAAAACGTTCTTGATAAGGATTGACTTTTTTTTGAATCAGTGGGAGTTATCGACTGTTTTTTACTGTAATAAGTTTTAAGATTTCTCTAGTTTCATAGAGCAGATCGGAGAAGTTTGTTGTGATTTGTTATCTACATAATTACTTCATGGATTTTTTGGTTGGGTTGTGCGAGGGCGTAGTTGGAATGACCACATCAGTCAAGTTATTGGAAAGGCTTATGGAGTTTTCCGATTACTTTGAAAAATGCTACCAAAATATCTGGTTATTCCCCGTTTTTCTTATGGGTGCAAAATTTTTGGCAAGCTTGACAGCATCAGACATCGAAAGATGAACGTCTTTTTTAACAATATAGGTCGTTACATTTTTGGCCTTAGCCGCTAAAACCATATCTCCCAGTTCTACTATAGCATACAGTGGTGGCCAAAATAATAAGAGTGGACTATTATGTTTTCTTCACAATAGAATCTATGCCTTAAACCTTTTTAATTGGAGTAAAATATAGATATATATAAGAATTTTCTTTGACCTGACTGTTAAACATTTCCAGTGCAACCAAACATTAATGATGGTCACTTGCAATGTACCTTTAGTTTTACTTAGAAATGTCAGATTTGCAATGGTCAAAAATATAAGAGTGCTGTGTAGAATTGCATTATTTCTGGTCTTTTTCACTTCCGATCGCAATTTAATTATTCAATTTACCGTTAGACTTGTGTTTAAGTGTTTAAAACTCATTAATTTTTTAAATAATAAGACGCGGAAAGCATTGCTCTGAGGAAGAACGCCGTCTGATCCTCCAAATAGGAGATCGAGGCAAAATATTCAGTTTTATTCAAGATGTTCTTCACCGGTCTCAATGTGTTGTTGCTATAGTGCTAAAGCAGCGAGGTCGACCAACAAATTTGACCAAAAAAAGAGTACGCCCAAAAAAACAACAACTTTGGTGGACAAAAGGATTGTAAGAGAGGTGCTTAAAAATCCTTTTGCAACATCTAGCGGTAAAAAAGCAAATGTATCATTAGATATCAGCTCATGCACGATCCACAGAAGGATAAAAATTTGCTTGGTCGAATTGCGGTGAAGGTTCCGTTACTTAGTTCTAAGAATATAAAGCAGCGTATACGATTTGCAAAAGTAAATCCTTCACAATCGGCTTACAGAAATTGGCAAAATGTTTTTTTAGTGATGAAACCAAGATAAATTTATTTGGTTCTGATGGTGGAACTTATAGAAAGAAGCCCAATGAAGAGCTGATGGAAGAGGTAATAGAAAAAATTTATTTCACTCTTATTATTTTGGCCACCACTGTATATGGTATCTTACTCGACAACTTGCTTAAGCTTCGTATCCTTGTCACACTCTTCAAATTCTTCAGTACTCACCAGCCCTCATGCCTTTATGACGCTGTTCAGTTTTCAATCTCAAGGCGATCTAATCAGATAACTACTCCTCGTTTTTGTTGCCTTGCGTCCGTCGGAGCGGCAGTTTTATGTAAATGCTGCTCGTTTGCGGAATTAAAAACGCTACCACTCTTGGGAAATTAAAAACAAAAAAATGTCTTTCAGTTCTATTCGTAGTCCTATTGCTATTGATTTCTTCACTATTGTGTTTTTAATTTTCTAATGCTGCTATATTTCTGTATTTTCGTTTTAAACATTCTAAATAAACTTAATTTTAAATTACTATGATATTTTACTTTTACTAACTTCCTTTTTATTTGAAAAATTTTTATGGTATGTTTTCTTTTTTTTCTTTTTTTTATTTAATTTAAATCACAGTTAAGTCTCTTTATATGCTTAGCTTTAATTAATTAATAATAATGGGATATTCCAAGAATATCGATTGTCAAGTTCTTTTATAGTAAATAAAATGCCATGAAAATCGCTTTTTCTTTTAGCCATTCGGAATCGGCAAATATTTGTGGGTTACCTCCATTGCTCAACCCTTTTACCTCATTTTTCACGGTTTCAGTTGAGAAAAATACGCGAGGTCCAAGGCTCCACGTGCTGTGTTGTGCCACCCTATTCATATACATACATATATTATATATATTTCTTTTGAATGAAGTTATAACCTAAAGGCAGACCTTAATCACTAACGACTCAATCATTGAAAGTAAAAATTTTTCCATAGAGAAGCAGGACAGTAAAGGTGGACTGGGGGGGGGGGGGGGGGGGGGGAGGATTGAATGGCTAGTAAGTGACTTATTGAAACGACTTTTATTATTTTTTTTATTTGACTAGCGTAGGGCCTCTGTTATCACTTTGAGCGGTATTCCAAGTTTACTGCTTTAAGCAGTGTTTTTTTTTCTTACTTTTTGAACTAACAATTTCAAACCCATTTTTTGAGCATTGTGATCTCAAAGGGGTCACAGCACCCGCTTTTACTACTCACCTACTTGGCTGACAAGACTCCTGTTCTTGGATTATTCCATATCTGGCCCCAGCTAGATCTTAAGCGGTCGAACTGCTTGATCTCTCTTAACAGAAAACACATCAGTGCGACGTGGCGCAAGGCTAGGAGTAGCCTCAAATAATTTTTGCAGAAGCTGTATTTATTAGGAGAAGGAGTAAACTATTCCCCCACCTTCTCTGTTCATACCCCGCTTTAGCTCACAAACGTGGGATTCTCCTAGCTTCGTATTTCTTTAATGAAACTAGTGATCTTACTCACATCGACACCCTGGGTCTCTTCCGTAATTGTAAGCTCAAAATGGTTCCATTAGGATGAGGATACGCTAGATCCACCGTGGTACCACAATGAGCCTTAGTTTGTCAGCCGAGCTGACAGCCACTTTAACCTAACCTAACCTATGTCTGAGACGAATTTTTTGGTGTTGTACTCGTATCTGTTTGTTACAGGAGTATTTTTGCCTGTATTTCTTTTTTTTTCATCATGTTGGATGGAACGTTGTATGTTGTTGGGTTCTCTTCATCGATATTGAGATGTGGGATCCTCACTATAGATGGTTACATAGCTAACAAAATGCCTGGTTCTTTACCTTCGACAAGGTAGTCTAGGACCAGAGCAGAGGACACAAGTCACTTCTATATAGTACACGCCTACTTACTTTACTTTCTTGGGTGAGCATTACAATATGGGGTTAATTTGGGCCCTAACCAACATCATTCAATAGCAGATTCGATTTCGGGCGAGCTCTATCCAATTTTGCATTAAATTCAGTTGTGGTCGTATGCGTATACTCTTCTGGCTATGCCCATGTCGCGGCAGAGCTCATACAGTTCGTTGTTTGTTATATGTATGTTATTTCTCCACACATTGTCTTTACATACGAAACCAAAGATCTTTCGCAATATTTTCCTGCAAACCGCAAAAGGTTTCCTCATCCGCTTTTGATCCAATTCTGCTTTCCGCTCCGTAAAGCAGAATTGGGATGACTAAGGGTTATAAAGGTTACCTTGGTTTTTGTAGAGAGGGTTTTGTTCCTCAATTGCCTTCTAAACCCAAAGAAGCAACGGTTGGCAAAAGTGCTCTAGTGAAATAACCCAGCTGCATTCCTCAACTGAAACAATACAGTCAAGTATAGAGATTCTTATTTTAGTCGCACCACCCGAATGCTCTACCCGACCCTGTTTTTCCTCTACATTACGATTTACAAAGATTCAAAAGCAACGTGCATCGGTGTCTCCTTTCAAATCCTCTCCTATTTTCCTTAATGCTCGCGCTGTGTTCTATAACATTATAAGGGTATTCATAACCCCTTGATGTGAGCGCTAATTATAAAAAAAAAAAGTTGTTCTCCGTTTGATTTCCCCACTAATGTTTATTTCCTTGTCTATGGCGGATCCTAGGTAGACGAATTCTCGAAGTTATGTCTGTCCATCGTGACGTTTTGTCCAATTCATCTATGTTTTCTGTCCTTGTTTGATGACGCTTCTGTTTCAATGCTCGCCAAACATCATGCTTCCTTCTTCCCATTTCGTCAATATCGTCTGCGTAGGCGAGTAATTGTACAGACTTTTGAAAGATTGTTCCTCTGGTGTTGACGTTTGAGTTTCTTACACTCTGTTCAAGTATGATGTTGAAGAAATCGTATGACAGTTTGTCGCCTTGCCTAAAGCCCTTTTCGACATCAAAGGTCTTGGTGAGTTCTCTATCGACCTTGACACAGCAACGTGAATTCTCCAAAGTCCTCCTGCATAGTCGTACGAGTTTTGCAGTGATGCCGAATCTAGACATGGCTCTGTACAGCTTGTCTCTGTAAATACTGTCATACGCGGCCTTGAAATCGATAAAGAGATGGTGAATATTAATATTATGTTCTCGGGTCTTTTCCAAGATCTGCCGTAATGTGAAAATTTGGTCTATTGTGGACTTCTCTGGTCTAACTACATTGATAAGGACCTATCAAGTTGTTGACGTGGGGTTTCAGATGTTCACATATTACAGCAGACAAGATCTTATAAGCGACATTAAGGAGGTTTATTCCTCTATAATTGGCGCTTTTTTAGGATTAGGCATGCAATATTGAGGTTCCATTCATCGGGCATGATTTCTTCCGACATATCATCTGCTTGTGCACGCTCCTTTCCAACTAATCTCCAGCTGCCTTGAAAAGTTCGGCATCAAGGCCGTTTGCCTCTGCAGTCTTATTTGATTTAAGTTTGCATATGACAATCTTAACTTCTTCTGTGTCGGGAGAACAGCATTCTTGATCATCGTTCAAGTTGAACGTGGCATTCTGCCTGGCAGCGGAATTTGTGTCCTCTTTGCCTTTAGGCAGTGGCAGTCTGCAGGTCGTCAGTACCGACAGCGCTTTGATCACTTTGTTTCCTTGCTGTTCTTTACAGACTTAAATTCGGGGCGTGTCATACTGGGATGATAATTTTACCTTTTGGTAAGACTTCCAAATCATGGCATCTCCTAGAGTCCTCACTACACGCTTACTATAACTTGGAATTTTTTAGTTGCTCAAACTGGACATCAACACCGAAAGCGCGTAATCAATCATACAGTTAAGCAAATTGCATACACTTTGGTGTTCCGTCCTATCTTCTGTTTTTGATCTTCAGAAAACTTCAACGTTCGAACCCGATTAGTAAATTTTAAATTTAACACCGAAAGGGACAGAAACGACATGTTGACAGCATGTTTTTCGCCTCAAAAAAAAAAAAAAAAAAAATGGAAAATGTTTGTAAATGCGTTGTCCATCTTTTATGTAAACATAATTTGACAAATAATTAGTCGCTGTCGCAATACTGAAATCTCCTTGGTTTGGGAGAGCCTTCGAGTTTCCTTCTATCGTTACTTGAATCCACATATCGAACAGGTAGTGTGTACAAAATACAAATTGATATACGTCCAACTACCACAATTATTATTATTCTTCCTTCCTACAAAAATTCCTCTTGTTTGTCTACAAACAAACAACACTGAAGGGGCGCCCCATAGCACAGTTCATATATCGTGGTGGTCTCTTTTTTTCTTCTTTAAGTTGTGCCGCAGCGGCACACGGCCGCCACACCAATTACATTATACAACAAATTAAAGCGGTAGGCAATAACAACATTTAACGACTTCAAAACACCCATCAACAGCTTGACCGACAAACGAGGAGTGAATTCCATGTTTGACCAAATAGCGCCTTTTGAGCCGCCATCGCCACCACCACCACCATCACCATCACCACTCTTGTTGTTCTTTGTTGTTGAGAGTTTGTGTTGAATGCCGCCAAAAGGAAATGCTCGCACCGACCGCACTGACAAAAAAAGGAGGAAGATTGGTAAATGGAAGAAAACGTGTATAGGAAATAAAGTGCGGGGGGCGCACAGTGACGTTAATGATGTTACTTTGTGTGTCAATAAAATGTTTCATCATCAGTAACTTGTGTACGGGTAGACAATCAGATTCTGTGGCTGGGTTTTTTGGGGTAAATTGTAAAGGCGACACTTGTCGGCAGACAAGCGCCACCGCCAACCTTTCGTCCGCCGCGCCTTGCTGTGCCTTCAAAGTGTGTGTATAAAATGTTGTAGCGGCGAGGATTTGGTGTCGGTTGGAATTTCGGTTTGTATATGTGCGTCGATTCGACCAAGCAACGTCGGTTAACAAAAGAATTGGGATCATTTCCTTAAACACAATGTGACATTTGGAATGGGCTCTATGTTGTTTGTGCTATGCGACATTTAGGACTTAACGAGGTAAGTGTGGCTAATTGGGCAATTAGTGTGTTGTAGAATAAGTGCCGCAAGCATTGTCCACCTTGAAGGTATTTTATGATACTTTGACCTGGTTTTTTGGATGGGAAGATGATTTTTTCTTGCTGGCAAGCTCAGCGTCTGTGGTGTCGTGGTGTGTTAGCTTGTCTGCCTGTTACGTAAGAGGTAGTAGGTTCGAATCCCAGAAATATCAAGAAAAAGAAAAGGTTTTTCCCCGCCTTTCGCGAGGAATTGGCAATTTCTTCGGTAGTAATTTTATGCAATGAACATGAACAGCGCTTGCTCGCTTAGCCGCTCGGAATCGGCAAAAAATTGTAGGTCGTTTCCAGTCCCTCACATGAAATGGTTGAGAGAATGTACTAGACCCAGGAGCTACCCGCCCTGTTGTGCCACAACATTGTATTTATTTGAGTTCAGAGATTACAGTTGTTTATTTGGCCGCCATCTTGCAAAAAATCGGTGAAAATAAATTTTCTTATATTGATGTATTGCCTTAATGAAAAACCTGTAATATTTGAGGAAAATCTCGATATGTGATCATATTTACGAAGTCCATATACAAAACGTACTGATGAGTAAAACGCAAGTTCAAGTCTCCAAAAAGAAGATGCATCTGGGTTGCTATAAACTACAGCAAAATCATTGATGAGAGGCATGAAGAGAGCTTGTACTAGCCTCAGTTTAGTTTGAGTCGGAATAACATTGGCTGATATGTAAAGCTGCCGTAAGCCGCAATAGATTCTCCTCACAATAAAACTTAAATGGTTATCGCATGACGCATCGTGCGGTTGATATAAATACCTAAATTATTGACTTCATTTACATACGACACAGTATTGTTTTTCAAAATTAATACGGGTATAAGGTTTTTAGAAATGATTATTGCTTTTGATTTGAGGGGGCTGAGTTGCAATTTATTAAGAAAAGCCCAGTTGTCAATGCGCTCTAAATCTTCATTCATCCAAGCAACACAATCTTCAACTAGACCGATAGGTCTTGAAAGCTTTATCTGATCATCATCTGCATAGAGATTCATTGTAACATCATGACAAACACCTGGTAGATCGTTAATAAAAATTGAAAAGAGGAGCGGACCTAAAATGGATCCTTGAGGAACCCCACTTAAAACTCTCATAAACGACGAGACACCAAAGTCAGTGCAGACGTGTTGAGATCTTCCTTCCAAGTAGCTTTCGACCAGAATCAGAGATCTTCGGCTAAAATTGAAATTGATTTTGAGCTTACTAAGGAGAATCTGGTGATCAACACTGTCAAAAGCTTTTGAAAAATCAAGCAGACACAGAATTGAGATGTTGTTTCGATCAAAATCATACCTCAAATCATCAAGAATTTTTACTATAGCCGTTGTGTAGCTGTGATTCTTTCAAAAGCCAGATGGATTGCAAGATGTTAGTAATTTTTTTTGACGACGTTCACTCTCTCCCTCAGTTCGCTTCACATAGACAAACCCATTCGCCGTTCGTACACCATAAAACTACCAACTCTTCTCAGCTTCAATGCATCACGTAAGATAGCATTATTTTTTGTTGATAGGCTTTCATTGCATTTTTGTTTTCTCTATCGAACCCATTGATTTCACAAAGTTTCAAACCTTGATGTCGACGTAAACCTGATAGAAATGCTCCTTGTTCTGCTTGGCAAGATAGTCGTACGATGATTGGAGAAGTTTGCAATTTCGATCCTGGTTTTGGCTTTGGTCGGAAAGATTCAGTGTGAGGGGAGAGCTGATGATCAAGAGCTGCAGCAATGTTTTTTTTTACAATAGCCTTTGTGTCTTAGTTTAAGAACAGCAATTTCATTCTCAGCAGCATCAAGGCGAGTTGTAAGACTCTTAACAAGATCATATTTTTTACAATATAAACGGTTTTCAAGCTTTTATATGTTCATGTTCAAGTACGCTTGATCCTTTTGATGTCGGTCCAGCAGGAGAATATGTACTAAGCCCACGCATTTGTATAGGTCATTTACAGTAATAGCAGTAAGAGTAAGTAAGAGTGTTGATGATGATGCGTTGAGCAGGAGAACAAAATAATATTCAAGAGACAGGGCGAGTTAAGCAGAAAACAATTTCGGAAACTTTTGAGAGCTGAAAAAAGTACGTCTATTCGCTAGCAAACATTCTCTTTATCAATCGCTCAAACAATGTCTGAAACACAGTTTGAAGAGAAATCTCTAGACTTTTTGGTCAATATTTTTTATCATCAAATTGAAAAATGTTGTCTGATATTTTATTTATTTCCAGTTTAACAGTGGCACCCGTGGCGTGATGGTTAGCATGTCCATCTGCTAACCCAGAGCTCCGAGGTTCGAATCCCAGCAGAGGCAAAAATCTTTTTCCACGGGTATCGCCTTTCGCGAGGAATTGGCAAGTCCTCCGTTAGTAAATTCATTGTCATGAAAAGTGCTTCCTCAATTAGCCGTTCGGAACCGGCAGAAAATTGTAGGTCCCCTCCATTCCCTCACAAAGCATGTTTGTGAGAAATGCGCTAGGCCCAGAGGCTCCTCCCTCTGTTGCCCTACCCACCCTATTTATTTATTTATAATTTAACAGTAAAATTAAAGGGATTTCGTTTTCCTAATTAAAGATTTGATATTCTTTTCTTGTGAGACAACTGTTCTCAACTTTCAAATTTTCAGTCTTAAACGACTCTTCTTATAAAATAAACAAATTTCTTATAAAACACTCAAACAACCCTACCGTAGAATTATGCGTAACCACTAACCACATCGACATTTACACGCAAAAGCAACAAAACCATCAACCATCACGCACTCTGAGCGGGCGATGTTCAATTTGTTTGCGAATTCCCTCGGAACTCACAAAGAATGAGCTTGACGCATGCACATTGCACACATGTTGCGCGTGCGTGCCCTGGTTCCAAAGCGAAAGGATTATTTCGCTCTGTCCGACCAAATGCCACATTCCGGCACATTTTTTAAATTTCAAAAATAAGTCCAATGCGCAACATTCAAACGTCGCGTCGCGTCGGTCGTCGGCGTTGCTGGGTGGAAGTTTGATCTCGTTGTTTGTTTTGCGTGTGTTTTGTCTCTTTTGCTTGTCGTCGTGGTTGTTGTTTGTCTCGCCAACATGTTCAACACACACTTTTGGGAAATTAAAATCAAATAAGCGAGCCTCCTCCTCTCTCGAATCAATTCCTGTGTAGTGTGTTGGCTGTGGACAACGGACCTGGGAAATGGGATATTTACATTTTAATTACCGTGCCTCCCGGCGCGGCATGCAGCAGCCCAACAGCAGCGCGTTCTCATCATCACCGTTGTATACATAGTATCATCATGACACCGGTTGGTGGTACCCAGGCAACCGCAAACCCAGAGTAGAGGTATTCTTTGGTGGTTGTGTAGAAATTTATGTTCGTCGATGTTCTTGGCTGCTGTTTTCACAGCACAGCACGAAGGACAACCAAGAAGTTTAGTTAATGGTAATGGCTGGTGTTGCCTTTCGGTCGGTCGGTTGTGCGATGTGCGTGCACCTCCCAGTAATTTTCGCGAGACAGAGGAAATGTTGGACATTTGTAATTTTCGAACTTAATTATGGATGTTTCGTGTTATTTATCACTTTGCACTGCATTAAGTGTTCGGTTAAGTAATGGGGACTATGATTGCGGAGTGGGGCGTTTTCATTTTTTCACTTTTATCATTCTGAAAGAAGGCAAGAGAAAAAAAAAACAAAATCAAATCATCTACAATGGCCTCGATCCAATCTTTGTTTTGACACTTTAACCCTTGGCCTTCATCAGCTTTATCTCGAACAGACGGATGCGATTTCGTTTTGGTTTTTTTTTTATTTTGTAGGTACAAAGATTTTGTTTTTGTTTGGTGGGACGACGAATGACAGTGTGTTCCTTTTAGACTGCTATCGCAATTATCTTTGGCTCTGAACAATCGCATCTGCTTCTGGCTTATCTCTGGGAGTATACTTGATGGATGACTTTTCTGAAAGTATGTGATAAGTTATCGTCGAGAAGAAGTTGGATTTTATTTTTTTTTTGAATTCTTAATGAGATGGTTTTGTAATCAGTGAACCAAGTAGAGGAGAGAGAGAGATAAGGAAGGAGAAAAGTGTTCCTGGGAATGGGAAACAAATTTAATTTAAAAATCATATTTGATCTTTGTTTGGAGTTTCTTTCCTATTGAGGGGAAAACTGCTATTTATTTTTATCCAACTGGCTGTCTTTACTTGATGAAGTTAGAATGAGTGGGGGCTTTCTATTGAAAGTAGTTTGGGATTCAAAATTTTGTACATTAATTCACGTTGCGTTTTTGGAGTTGTTGTAAGATAGATTCATTCAATGAAAACCTGTCCTGTTAGCAAATGAGTAGGTACAGATTTATCAGGTAATCGGGAAAACCGCTCCAGTTGTGGTCCAAACACTGAACCCGACGGTTTTCTAGCTAAATGGCCAATACTGCTGCAATTATACGTTTGATATTGGTACGAAGTTCATCAATCGTCGCTGGCTTGTTGGCATAGCCCAAAAACTTGACGTAGCCCCACAGAAAAATAGTCTAACGGCGTCAAATCGCACGACCCAGGCGGCCAAGCGACTGGACCATTTCGTAAGATAACACATTCTCCAAACTTGGTTACAAATAAACTGATTGTGACATTCGCTGTGTAGCTTGTGGCGCCGTCCTGGTGGAACCACATGTCCTCCAAGTCCATATCATCGAATTAGGGCCAAAAATATTCGGTTACCATTGAACGGTAGCGACCCCCATTCACAGTAACGTGCCGGTCTTGATCATCACGGAAGAAATACGGCCAAATGACGCCGCCGGGACATAAACCACACTAAACCATAATTTTTTCGGGATCCAATTATGATTCATGTACGTGTGGATTACTGCCTAACCAATGACCACATATTTTGTTTATTGACGAAGCCATTCAGCCAGAAGTGAGTCTCATCGCTGAAGATGATTTTTCGACGAAAATCCGAATCATTTAAAAGTTGTTGTTCAGTCCAATTCACGAACATACGACGTTTCTGATGGTCAAGCAGCTTCAATTCTTGCGTCAATTTAATCTTGTTAGGATGTAGGCCAAGACCTTTTCGCAAAATTCGCCACAACGACGTCACAGAGATGCCCATTGCCCAACGCTCGAAAACGAAGTGTGAGAGACACAATTGGGCTTTCTGCAACTTTTTTTTTTTTTATTATTACTATTATTATTATTATTATTATTATTATTACTATAGTGAAACTTTATATTTATCAATTTAAATAGTAATAAATGACACTCAATATAAATTAATGACTTATGACTTATGTGAAGCCTCAGCAGCAGCAATAGGCATATTGCTTTGTTGTGGCCAAGATACAAATGTGCATAACCTATTCACGACCCGACCGAACTAATGCTGTGAAACTGCATGACGTCGGACTCATTTAATATTTTTTAATATTTACGCGACAATTGTCAAGACTCAATCTGTCACTTCCTGACAGATGGCAAATGGAACAAAATACGCTTCAGAAAAGCATTCAAATGACTAAATTTCAGTACGAAAATGGTGAAAACTTCGGGTTAGCAAAACCAACTTGTAAATGGAAACCTTCAAAGTTTGCTTCGCTTTTGTCAAAAAACTTCGTATACAGGTCTCTGTAAACAAAATCTTCTTCTTTCCTCTCCCTTACAGTATCAATATCTTTACATTTGCTTAAGACGACCCCAGCGGAGAACAAAACAGTTTTGAGTGTATGTATCTTATAAAAAATCTTATGATCAAAAAATTATACCTTGAGTTAACGGAAAAGTTTGATTTTCAATTAACTACGCTAAATTAACAGTTTAAGAATGTTTAGAACGAATTATTCAATTTTTTTTTAGCCAGGTTGAAACAGCTTAAAAAAAGAATAGGTATTTTGAAGCCGTTGTCATTTTGTAGATTCAAAAACATCGATTTGAATCAACTCCTTGCCATAGCACATAAACCACAAAACTCAAATTTATATTAAAAAAAAAAAAAGATTAAAACTTAATCTTAATAATCAGTTTCCACTCGTTAGTCTCTTTTTAATTCTATTTCATTTAATTTTTATTTAAGTTTCTTTTTATTGCTTTTCTGCTTTTATTATTGCGATTATTACTGCCGGGCGCGGCTGGCGCTTGAATTCATCTTCCAACAACTCTTTTGCTTCCTCTGCAACTCTCAACACCAAACACCATCCACCACACTATCCCCATTCTTGATTCCCCATTCCAGAATGTTGTGGTTGCCTTTTGTCGTTTTGTGTATATATCTTTTCGTATCATAATGGAAATAGAGACTGAAAGGCTGGCATTTAGATAAGAATGAGCAGTGAGTTTGGTCTTCACCATCATCAACTTACACAAACAAACAGACAAACAGACCCAATGGCTATAACTAGTACACAACCACAACGAAAAGAATGTCGGCGGCGCGGCGGCAGAGGCTGAGTTGTTTGGTGGCGCTTATCCTGCTGCACATTATGTTAGTATCGCTTTAAGGGTTGTCAAGTGTCACAACGAGTGGCTAGCGCGCAGGCGGGACATCATTAAAGTGCTACACAGTTAGCCACACGGTATAAGAGGAAGGTGCTGGCTTGTTTGCGATGTATATGTATACCTTCCACAAGTCTGCAAGGTTACTTTAGAGGTGCGTAATCGTAAGGAATATGGAATGAGTATCTAGATAGATTTATTTTCTTTTTTAATCGTGTCACTTTGTTGGGTTGCAGATGATTTTTCATTTAAATCAGAGGAAAAGGCAACGGGCGAAAGGAATGTGGACAAAAAGAGAGAACATAAAAATTGACTAATTACTAAATCTTGGTTATGTCCGGTGGCATGTAGCGATGACAGTTGGTGTTGTTCAAAATTAAATTAAGCAGAAAGGTTTCCTAGGGCAGCAGTGTAAGGAAGTCATTTCGAAATCTGAAGAAACTAAGTTAAGTATCTCAAACGAGAACTAAGTCTTTTATAATTTGAACTTGTAAGTTAGAAAAAGCAGGTCAGTTACTAAGTAAGAGAGTAACAGGCAAGTACGTAAAAGTAAGTTCGTAGGCATGGAAGTAAGTAAGAAGGTGCATTCCCGACGATTAGTCACCTTGTCGCGGTGGGGGGCTCAAGTAGTTTATTTGAACCTAGCTCCATCCCGAAAGGTGGTCGAATGATGCGGAAAAATAATGAAACTAAGAATTAATCAAAAACAGTATGGAAGATAAACTAAAGGATTTTTATTCTCCAAGTGCCACTCGTAAAAGCGAAAATCCACCTGTAGTTTTCACTACGGCGGGGGCATGGATTCTGGAGGCCCCATCTAACATACAAACTTCCGCCTTTACAGGTGTGTATACGCGAGTCGAAGGTAACGTAACCGATGACTCCTGCAGTTCTCTCCATGAAGCTCTTCGTGGTTTGAGCTGTGGAAAGCTGAAGAAGGCAGCTCGGAGGTCTTACTAGTCAAAGCTAGTTTCTCAACATGATCTAGTTGTTCACCAGAGCGGTGCTACCACCGGATTAAGTGAAGCTGAACAAGTGGATCCCACTCCAACGATGGCATCTTCTGGAGAACAGCTATCCAAGCGTCAACAGAAACTGGTAAGAAAGCGAGCGGCAAAGGCTCAGTGCAAAGAGGACACCAGTGTGGCTAAAGGCACTGAATCGAGTTGCAAACCTTTGGTGATGGTAACGAAAAGGGACAGGTCGGAAGAGGTCTCACCCACCAATTCAGGACGGTTTCCCGTAACCGAAGTCACCACAACTTCTGCAAACGCAAACAGGGTCAAAAGGAAGAAGGTTTCCGCAAGCTCTGTCAAACTTCATGTTGTTCTAACTGGAATGAAACTGGAGGAACAAGTCGCAAGGCTTGCAAATTCGATCCACGGACACTGTCTGGATAGGACGAAGCCATCAAGGTAAAAACTAATATGGAGGTCCAACCGAAACGTCGGTGAACGTAAAATGAGACCGTGACTGCTAGTCAGTCTGATCCACTGACACTGACCGTTTCAGGCCATCACGGCATAACTGGAATACTAGGCTAAGATCTCAGACAGCTTTCTCAGGACCTGGACCGATGGGTTTGTCAGCGTCCTCAGTGAGGGCTTCAATCAACGATTATATGTTATCCTGTAAGGCTTCAATCGTGTTCGGTTTGTTCGCATAGACTAACGACTTTACATAATCGTACAAGAAATAATCAATAGGCGTTCAATCACATAATCTTCACGATCAACTCACAGGGCCATTTCGAGAGATAAACTGCTCACCAAATTCACAGTCTTTACAAAACCACATGTCAACCAAGTTCAACTGAGCCAACTTGGGGAAAAAAGTAGCGTATTATGGCTCGACATCGTTCGCCCTTTGACGGTAACGTTTGTTCCTTGGTCGCCTTTGAACAAAAATGGACCGATGATGCCGTCATGCCATCATGATAATCCACTTATTCTCGTATGGCATGTGCCTTTTTATCAATCCACATGTTACAGTTTTTCTAATTTACGTGAGCCAGTAGCCAGAAATGAGCCTCATCGCTGGACACAATTTTTTGATAAAACAGCGGATTTTCACGGTGAAAGACTTTGAATGACATGACAACCATATTGGTCAGAGTATATTTCAGGGGTTTTTGCCTTTTAACTGCTGTAGTCCCCCATGGTTCTGTAAATCGAATTAAGGAATTTACGTGGGTTTCAAGGGAGCAAAAACGTCATACTTTCAAAAAAAGAAACTCTTTTTTTTTTTATATACACGAAGTAAACTTTTTGATTGAAACTGTTCACGGTTTTGAAAACACATTTATTTAACAGTTTCTGTGACTTTCTTAAGAAAATATTCAAAACTTCGCCTTTGCGACATAATTTTCGGCAATACATCGGAAAAAGGTCCGTCTGCGCTTGGACAGCAGAACTTTTCACAGGATCATCTGAAGTTAACAAAAAAGCCTGTTTCAGTAAAGACCATAAACTACAACTTAAACGAAGAAAAAAAAAATTTAATTTACTGCAGACATTTTTACAAAAAATTGAAATTTTGGTCAAAATATCTTGGCATTTTTTCTACAAAATAGTTGTAACCGAAAAAACTAAAATTTTTTCGTTCAAGTTTTTATTGAATTGTAACGGGTGATTTTTTAAGAGGTTTAGAACTTTTTTTTTTAAAAAGAACACAAAAAATTCGAAAAAATGAATGAAATATTTATTTGAATCGATAGTTTGAACCTTGCAATTTAATGTTTAAAGATAATTTCATGCAAACCGCTGAGTCAAATTTTGGCATACTCTTTCACACATATCGGCCGGTATCTCACGAATGACTGCATGGATGTTGGCTTCCAGTGCGTCAATCGAAGCGGGATGGTCCCTATAGACATTGAACTTGACATACCCCCACAAAAAATAGTCTAATGGTGCCAAATCGCACGATCTAGGCGGCCAATTGACCGGCCCGAAACGTGAAATTAACTGTACACCAAACTCCCCTCGCAATTGCGCCATTGTTTCGCGTGCTGTGTGGCATGTGGCACCGTCTTGTTGAAACCACATATCACAGTACGTAAACGTGTTGGCGCTTTCTCACTTTGTCGTTGGGAATCGTCATAAAATTGTAGGTTTTTGAAATGGTTTTTGACCCAAAAGTTTCCATAGTTTCGTTGTTTAGCTAGTAGCTACCCACTTGAAGTGAGCGTAAATTATAAAAAAATAGTGCATGGAGTCCTTCCGCGCTGAAGATGTGAAACTTCAAAATTCCACCGAAGAACACATTTCACTACAATTAAATCGTCTGGCTGAATGACGCGGACCTGATACAACTCTTATATCAACAAACTGCGAGTAGTGCCGAAAAGTATGCAATCGATTATCCGCGTTAAACGTTTAACGCAACCTTGTTGGAATTCGCATAAGAAGTTTCACTTCAAAAACCCATTTATTTATAATTTTTTTTTAATTTGTTTACTATCTCATTGTTTCATATGTATTATATTTTCTGAGCGTGTCTCTAAACAATCATGTCTACAATTTATCTTTTTTTCTTCTCGTTTTAGGTAAGTGATTATTGTCTTGAAAATAATACATGCACATACCTTTATGAGGTGAGTAAAGTGTTAAAGTGATGCCATTATCTTTGTGTTTTTAGTGAAAGCTGAAATTGTTTTTGTGGATTTTTCTTTAGTGGCTCAGTTTTACGTTTTTAATTTTGTGTAGAATTTCAGTATACTTAAAATGTTTCGTTTGATTTATATTACTGTTCTGCAGAAGTAGCAAAATTCTTTAGGCACGAATATTCAGAAAAAGAACTTTGAAATGAACTTTCAATGAGAAAGGCATGTATCTTATTTAGAAACTATTGAAGTACAACCTTTTTTTTAGCGGTTTTACTTGTTTTCGCCCGAGTAGTTTCTCTTTTTACCTTGCAACTGGTGAAAGAACTTTTAAAATCGGATTAGTAGTTTTTGAGATTCGGCTTAAAAAACATAAAAATAATATGTCGTAATTATGTGGTACCCGTGGCGTGATGGATAGCATGTTCGCCTGTTAACCCAGAGGTTCGTGGCTCGAATCCCACCAGAGGCAAAAATGTTTTTTCACGAGCATCGCCTTTCGCGAGTAATTGGCAAGTCCTCCGATAGTAAAAGCATTGCCATGAAAAGAACTTTCTCCATAAGCCGTTCAGAATCGGCAGAGAATTGTAGGCCCTCTCCATTCCCTCACAAGAAAATGGTTTATTTATTTATTCAATTATTATATGTATCCCATTAACAGCCTATAAGTTAAGTTTCAAGCTGCTATATTGAAAAATGACTTAAATTCCGTACAAACTTTCAGCCCCTGATTCAACTCAACGCCTTTTTTGCTATAAAAGTAAAGCGTCCTTTTTCTGGTTACTATGTACCAAATTTCATTTAAATCAGCTCAGTAGATTAGGCGTGATTGCGTAACACACAGAAAGAGAGATTTACTTTCGTATTTATAATATTACCAAGGATTTCTAAGGTTCCTTCATTACTCCAACTGCGAACCTTATTGCGAAAGTGAGTAACCATCAAAAACATCATACCTGCACATAAAACCCTTTAATTTTGTAGTTTAATGAACATTTCGATTGATGCATGTGAAATCTTAAGACTCAACTCTGATGCAAATCAATTAGCATTTCTTCAAGCACCCATAGTCTTCTAACGACGAATACGATAAAGACAAACACAATCCATTAACCCAACCATACTCCATTTGAATCAGGAGGAGAGAGAACAAAAAATGATTATATCTAAACAGACAGTAAGCAGACATCTGGTGCCATAAGTTTTAGAGAAAATTGATTCCATCGGAGATCGATATCACCACGTTATCAGCATTCCACATCAATGAGTCACTCTATGGTGCCGCTCCAGCCATACGAACCTCATTAAAGTAACAAATTTCCTTAGAGATAACTCATGTGAGCCTACATTATAATAATTTCCGTAAAACATGAAAATGAACCCATAACTGGAGTGAGTCGAACGCCTTTTATTGCACTCAGAACAGGCCATTACTACGATTGTGCTACCTGGCGACAACGATTTACGTTTAGGCATCATCAAGGACAGCTCATTCGGAAAGGATAGCTTCAGTGTGTGTGTGTGTGTGTTCTTTTTTTTAAACATTATTTTTACTTCCAAAGTAGCAGCAGTTCACACACACCATTATCACTACCACCAGCAAGCGTCGCCGTCGTCGTGTATGAAGAACCAGCAACCAGCACTTGCCAGACATTGAGATAATTTTGGAAGATTAGCTGAGTGCAGCACCAGAGATAAGCGTTCCATTCCGCCTATCATAACGAAAACCAAATATCTCGACTTGTGGCTGTTTCTTGTGTGCCTCGAACTCTGGGTATGGATCTTCCCTCTGTGCGAGGAGCATGCACAGCACAGCACACACATGTGTGATGTGTGTGTCCTCCTGATGGTCCTGGACCAGATTCGAAACCGAGGGGGAGGGATGGGAGCGAGACTGTGATAAGCAGGAACCACGTGATGGTAGTGGAGTGGAGTGGAGCTAGCAGAGTAAGTGGCTGCCATGTGTAATCTCTTGGGTCAGAATGATGATGGAGAAACAGAGCAGCAGCAGCAGTTCGCTGCAAAAAAAAAACAACAACCCAAGATACAACCAACTGAAGGTGAACCGAAACAAACGAAATTATGGGGAAAAAATCACTTTATCTTTGCTGCTGGTAGATGCATGCATGCATTTGCCACTATTACCATCTCGCGACGAAGAGCGTCTCTTCACAAATACTCAGATAACATCCATACATCGCAGGAGCAGCAGCAAAGCAGAAGCAACAGAATCCACACCACTGAGCATTTGTAGCGATGGTGTTGGTTGGCCATGGTGAAGTTGCGATGGTAGGGCACACCATCGCATTGTCAGCAAGTGAAGGTGGATGGATAATGTGGAGTTCTGCAATCTGTAAAGATTTAAGTCTTACTGTGCAACATTGTAGCTATCATTGCTGGGAGTATATAATCATAATTACGAATAGATACGTTTGGGTGGACCCTGAAATTTTTTATTTAAAGGAAATTGAACAAACGGCATTTAATCCCAGAGCCTTTTTCGAGTATCCTGAAAGTTCATGCTCGTGGCTGATATCGCAGTGGCACTGCTGTTGAAGCCTTCAGTTTTCTGTTATAAATTGGATGTAATAGGAAATCAAGTCGAACTTATAGCGCACGGATTTCTCGTCATATTCGAACTGATTCGTTGCATTGATGTGATCGACCACAATGCATTAAGTTCTAGTTTTCAATGCTGCGCTATCATGAGATATTTTTGATTCTTCAGAAATTGTCTCATATTTACTGACATTGATTTTGAACGAGATTTCTTGGGGTTTTAGGTAAGACTTGGTCTGATAATATTGTAGCAGGAAGTAAGTGTAGATCTGAAACTTTCCAGTTCAACAGTCAAATGCTTTCATTTATCGAGACTTCTATCAACGAAATCTCGAATTTTTTACTGCATAAGCGAGACTTTTAAATGATTATTATGCCTCTGTTGGAGAATAAAAGAAATCGCATGATAGTGTGTCGCCTTGTCGAAAGCCTTTTTTCGACATCAAAGGTCTCGGTGAGCTGTTTTCTTTACCAACCTTGACGAAGCAACATGAATTCTCCGAAGTCATCCTGCATTATGGATTTTGCAGGGAAACCCGAAACTAGATATGGCTACGTACAGCTCGTCTCTATGAATACTGGCATACGCGGCCTTGAAATCGATAACAAGATGGTGTAGGTCGATATTATGTTCCCGTTTTTTTTTTCAAGATCTGCCGTAATGTGAAAATTTGGTCTATTGTGGACTTTTCTAGTCTAAAACCACATTGATAAGGACCTTTCAAGCTGTTGACGTTGGGTATCAGACGTATTACAGCAGACATGATCTTATAAGCGACGTTAAGAAGGTTTATCCCTCTATAATTGGCGCCATTGTAAGAGTCTTCCTTCATGGGCATGTTGTCTTCCGACCATATCATGCAGATCAGCTGGTGCATGCTCCTTTCCAACTGGTCTCCAGCTGCCTTGAAAAGTTCGACATCAAAGACATCTGCACCTGCAGTGTTATTTGATTTAAGTTTGCATATGGCAAGATGAACTTATTTTAGGTCGGGAGGACGGCATTCTTGATCATCGTCAAGTTGAAAGGCGCGTTCTGTCTGACAGCGGAATTTGTGTCTTCATCGCCGCTAAGCAGCCTGCAGAAGTGATCTTTCCAGATTTTCAGTTGTGACTGCGTCTCTTTTACTATGTTTCTTTCCCATAACTGGTCTATACAGACTTTAGTTGTTCTTTGCTACCCTGGCAGGATCTTTTTACCTTTTGGTAAAACTTCCGAACTTCATTCCTGCCACTGCATCTCTCAATTTCCTCAAACGAGCGCTTCTCATGCTGCTTCTTTTTCTTTTTGAGAATTCGGTGTTCTTCCCTTCTTTTCTCCTTGTAAATCTCGTTATATATATCGTAAGTAGCTCTTGTTCGCTTTTGCATCAGCATTTGAGGTGCTTTTTGTTTGGCTGCATTTGCCTGCCTGCATTCTTCATTAAACCATGGACTTTTTTTTGGAGGACGAGTGCAACTTCGAACCTCAGATGCAGCGGTTCTGATGGCTTGTTGGCATTACTGCCACTGATCTTCAATCCTTAATAATGGCGTCATAGATTTTAAGGACAGTTGGAGGGACACTTATCTTTTATAACCTTTTGCGATTCTAGTTGTCCGACGTCACATCGTTTCGCAGTGTTTGTTCGAGCGAGTCTTGAACAGGATATCCTCATTCGTAGCTTGGCAACAACAAAGTAGTCGTCCGAGTCAAAGTTAGCCTCTGGGAATGTTGGGACATTTATTTAACTGGAAGAATGCCTTGCGTGGATCACAACCTGGTCAATTTGGTTGACGGTAGATTAATTTACTAATCGCCATGTATCTTTATGAATTTTGAGATGCGGAAAGCGCGTACTACAAGCGCGGGTTAATAATTCCGTGACTTTTTGAATATTCCGCCTCTTAATTGAAATGGCAACACTTACACTACTCCCGCTAACAGTCATCTGTCAGTTGACTTTTGTCAAAAATTGAACATGCTGCGACATTAGTTTGTTTTTGACATCCGTTAATATCAGACTACCTCGTTGACTAAGAAGAAAATGAAAAAAAGTGATTCACCCCGAGAAACCCACTGTTTTGACTGCTGTTTGATCTCCGGTGTGTTGTGGTGGGTCCACGTTTCGTCCACGGTTGCGAAACGGCGCAAAAACTCGTTCAAAACACACCGGAAACCGAACAGCAGTCGAAACAGTGGGTTTCTCGGGGTGAATCACATTTTTCCATTTTCTTCAAGGTTTAACCCCGCAGCAAAATAGATTAGCCTTAGTCCGTTTTCGGAGGTCTTGTCATGGAGGCTATGCTTACCGATTGTCTTTCCAAAGATGTCCTCCTTCCCTAGTTTTGCGTTAAAATCGCCTAGAAGATTTTCACGTCATGTCTAGGCCATTGGTCATACTCTAACAACAAATCCGCACTCAAATAAGAGTAGCTTCTGTTGTCTGTAGCAGTCTTTCATCTTTTTTATGCCTGGCCCATTCCATCGCACTTCTTAAACAGATGGACGGACACTTTATTAGAAAAGCCACTGGATACCTTGCGAATGTAGTTTGATGACGTCAAATCTGTTCAAGAGGTGGCAATAGTATTTCGATGTCCTTTTGAACAAATAATTTCCTCCAACGCACTTTTCAACAGCTACAATTACCTCTCGGAAGTTTTCGGCATCACGGTCAAAGTTTGTGAAGCAGGTAGTTTTGCTTTAATTTTATAAGTTTTGAGATGTTAAAAAAATCAATGCACAGGGCCAGACGAGATCTAATATAAATTTGGAAAATAAAGCGAAATATCGGGCTTAGTTGGCTCACAATTTTACTTATCTCGAAGCGATAGGAGGTGATAGTTTGCTTAAGCAATAAAGGGAAAGTCAACTTCTACCTATGTACAAAAATGTGCCACATCAACTTGATCGCAGCTGATGCTCCACGCTTTGAATATTGTTAAGAGGACCTTGAGTAGACTACTGCGAAAAGTTATCAGGCTGTGGGATACGATAGCTAAGCGGGATTGTCGTGGTTGGGCGGCTGGTTGAAGAACAGAAGCTAACCAAAGTATAAGAACTAATATAGAACAGCCATGTCAGCCAGTCATGAAAAAATCATTATTCATGTCTATATATCGTTCCTCCATAGACTGCATCATTGGGGCCGGCTTCATTTTTGAAGAAATATGAACCAATGATTCCCTGAGTTCATAGATTTACTCTTTGGACATTTTGAGGATGTAACGGTGCCGGCGCGGGGTCTCGACAATAGCTTGTGAGTTATCATGACTCCAAATGTCTATTTACGTACCCATTCAACCAAAAGTGAGCCTCATTTCTGAACAAAGTTTTCTGGTGAAAATCGGGATCAGTGGCCATCTTGTTTTCGGCGCATACACTGAACGTGCTATCGAGTGAGTCGTTTTATTAAGAAATTGCAAAAAAAAACTTTAGGAACCAAATTGTGATGAAGACATCGCCGGATATGCGTAAGATAAATGAAGGGGCGGCAAAAGCCCGTTACCTTTTACTATCGAAAACAGTTCTGAGTTGAGTGCGAGACTCTACACCGCGTTTGTGCGTTCAGTTCTCATAAATGGTTCATAATTTCAGAGAATGTACAAAACGAATGGGGATAACTAAGTTGATGGAACCTGAAAGAAAAGTGTTTCGTATTACAGCAGAAGCAACAAACTTGATCGATACCAAGATTCTGGTTCCTGAAAATTTGGTTAAAGATTTGATTTGTAAATAGAAAATCATCTCAAACCGATCGTCCGCTTTTTATTGCCAACTCAAAAGCAGCATGAGCTTTGCAGTGAAAACTCTCCTTTTCGAACTGCAACCTAAAATTACAAAATACCAAACCTCTATTCGTGATTAATTTACACCTCCAAAGAGATTCACGACACCTTAAGGTAGGTCCACGAGTAGGCACCCAACAACTTCACATAGCTGCTTAACCCAAAATCCCATTTCCGAGTGAAAATCCCCAAAAAATAGTAAACCCTCCAAAGGAAAAAAAAAAAATACTATCCCCATATCGCTGATGAACATAAGTTCATTCCAATAACAATCCCCGAGCCAGAGCCCCTAAAACCCGGACACACTTATCACCATCAATAATAGCGAAATTGTTTTCGGTGCAATTCGCACCTCATAAATCACGAATCGTGTCTAATTCCCATTATTCCGTGCGGTGCAGTAACGGCAGCAACCGCAGATACTCTCAAAAGGTATTATACTGTAGCAGTTGCAGCCCAGCGCGCACTATCACCATCGCGACCCACCGACCATCACCGTCATCATCATCATCGGCATCCACCACCACTTCCACCGCAATGCGATAGAGCCCGGTGAATTTGTGTTGCTAATCCGCGAACTATTTGTTCGACAATTGGCCGTCGCTGCCGCTGCCGCCGCAATTGCAGCCTCCCACCTGGGCAGGGAATGAACACTCAGGAGTATCTAAACATAGGTATAGGTGCTTGGAACGATATCTCACCGCGACACCATTGTCGCCGAACAAACTGTTTGGTTATGTTGAGCAAACTTCCATAACCCTTTTGCTGATGAGAACCGACGAGGAGACGGACGTTCACGTTTGCTCTTTAAGACCTTACAGCACTGCCAGCGCAGCACCCCATAATCTTCAAAGATCTTCTCAGAATGCATTGTTGTTTATACTCTTACTCCATTCGCGCCATGTGTACCTCTAGAAACAATGTGCACACTCGAAGGTGTTAATTTTCGTAGTTTTAAATTTTTTTGTAATTACTGCGAGCGTGTCGGTTCACTGGGGTCACACTGTGAAAGGTTTACGTTTTTTTTGCCTCTACTTTTTGCTGGCTTTTGTGCTCTTGGAGCAACAATTTGTTGTGGCAAATCACCCGAACGGAGTAGAGGTTGTCTGTTTGTGGATTTCTCAATCGCACGTTTGCCGATGGATAAGCTTCGCGCTGCAAAAATGATTGGCACGACGACGACGACGGACGGCTACATTGCTTGATGCTGGCTGGAACGTAAGGCGCGAGGGCTATAATCCCTCAAAGCGTGTCAGTCGAACTCACGATCGACTCTTGGTGCTTTGGGGGTAACATTTTAATTATGGTTACGGAACTCAAGACTCAATAGACTGTGAAGTTGGTTTTGATCTGATGTATTTAAGGAAACAATGTGTTTTTTTCTTGGGAAAAAAAAATATTGTAAGGCTGTCAGTTTGACAACGTAATTGGAATGTTAATTGAAAAAACACTTTGGTGTTTAGAGTGTGAGCATTTTGTTTTAATTTATGAGCATTATTTGATCAAACTACGGCTTTAGACGAAGAATAAAAGAGCATCTAAAAACAGAGTATTTCAAAACAATGTGGTGTTCCAATTGGTATTTTACCTCTGACGTCAAGATAGGGGAACCACAAACCAGTTCCTTTTCGTTAATTGCGGGATCCGAAAAATAGGAGTTGTTTATAGCCAAGCAATGGAGCAATTTATTGCCCTGAGTAAATCTCCTCTGGAACAATAATTTGATCAATAAATTGGACCGATTCTCATAGGGTTACACAGCTTATTTCTGACAAACATGCCTTGTGATTGAATGGAGGTGGCCTACAATTTCTGCCGGTTTCGAGCGGCTAATCGAGAAAGAGCTTTTCAGGGCAATGAATTCACTATCGGGGGATTTTCCAATTCCTCACGAAAGGTGATACCCGTGGGAAAAACGTTCTTTAGTTTTTGTTGGGATTCGAACCACGAACCTCCCGCCTAAAATGCAAACATGATAACCATTACGCCACTTACTCACTTACTTTGGTGGGCATTACAGTTCGGTACTCTTCTAGCTATGCCCATGTCGCGGTACAGCTCATACAGCTCGTTGTTGTATCTTCTTCTCCACACATTGTCTTCGGATTCGTTATAAAAGATAATTCGGAGTATTTTCATTTCGAAACGACCAAGGGTTTCGTCATCTGAGTTTCCTCCATCCTAAAGCAGGATTTGCATAATTATGGTCTTATAAAGGGTTACCTTGGTTGTTCTAACCAGGGTTTCGTTTCTCCAGATAATTCTTAACCCAAAGAATCAACGGTTGGCAAGAGTTACTGTCCATTTGATCTTCGCTCTGGTGTTGTTTCCCGTGTCTATAGTGGTTTCTATACTCCTGTTTTACATCAAAGTTATCTTCCTCTGGTGTTGACGTTCGAGTTTTGTTAAATTTTTTTACGCCACAGGCCCCACAATTTTCGTCCTTTTTGACTAATTCTCGTTAGCTGAGCTACGAGTAAGTTAGCTTAGCAGACAATTATTCTGAAAAATCTAATTAAGAGCTGGCTAAGGAATTTTTTTTTATTACACAACAAATATGTATTTATTTTCACTGTGACTTATGAAAATTAACAAATATTTGGGCATTGGGAATGAAGCAGAGATCCATGTACCTATGAAAAATGGAGGGCAACAACAATATTTTACCGGTTCTGACCTCTCGATCCCAGAGACGGTACCAGCGAAAATGTTGTTACCAAAAATCGAACCCCGATTTCCAACGTATGTAGCTGTCAAACAAACAAACCCGAACCAAATGCAACCCTAAAGGAATACGTTAAACGGATTTTCAAAGTGTTATTGGCAGGTTTCTTGACACGATTTATGTTTTGTGAGATGGTGTCCGCCTGAAGAGGGGGCAAGCACGGCGCACAGTGCGTCGATTGTATGGAAATCCACCATCTCAATTTTCTTAAACTGGTTGGTTTTACAAAAATAATTGTACCCCTGGTACGCTCACTTTTGTATATATGATTCATATTTCAAAAACGACTTGAACGATTTGAATCAAATTGAAAGAACTTGTTTTTTTTTATTGAGATTGTGTACACAGAAAAGTATACACCATCTCCGACCACTGCTACGCCCACTTTATTTTTAAACTTTACTTTTTATAAGTCGCTTGCGATATTTGAATTAATTGGATTTAGTTATTGAGTGAGGAACTCGTGGTGTCTTAACTGTTTTCGTTTAACGAGAATCAACTCCATAATCATACGAAACACCAGCAACGAATCTCAGCTCTTCAGTTGAATTGGAGTCTAAAAGATTTGCAACTCTTCGTTTTTTTGCCTTCTTTGATGCTGCTTAAAATTTTGATTGGGGTCTTCCACGACTAGTTCCTTGTCTATCAAGAAGCAATTGATTTTGCGTGTAGATTGAAACGTGTCCAGTAAGTGTAGAACTTACTCATGGCGCTTCTTCTAGAGAGTATGATTTTTTCAACTTTTCTTGCACGAGCTCCCAAAAAGTTTCAGCCTTCAGTTAAACTGCAGCTTAATTGACCTGGATCGCAAACGAAACTTCACCTAATCAGCGAAAAAGAGAAAAACAAATTTATGTTCTCCAAGATATTCTTGGACAAGGGCTTAAAACATAAAATTTAATTTTTTTTATTTTTGTCCACTAGCCGACGCACTGAGCGCTTTCGCAGTTCGCAAATGTTCTTGCATTGCAGACGCAGACACGCAGGAGAGCTCATAGCGCAGTTGATTGAAGTGAAGAAGCCAAAGAATAGATGCTGTTTACATATTAATGATGTTTTGTGTACAGGGTGTGTCATCATTTTAAATCCTAAGTTATTTTGGCACTGTCTTCTATTTCCCCTTGAAATCTTGACAGAAGTCAAGTATCATTCCTCCATGGATCCAAATGAGTCGCTTTATGCTTGAAAAACGCTGGGAAGCATTGAAAACTCTTTTCAAAAGTGAGGGTTGTGTCTACTTGTAATGCTCAATAGTTTTAACGTTCACGCCCAAGCATATGCAGACGACGTCGGCGTCGCCGTGCTCTCGGTTGGTTCTAGCCTCCAAGCTGTCTGTTCCCAAGCGCAGGCTGCGCTTTATATGATTGACACCTGGTGCGTCAGAAACGGTCTCTCCGTCAGTCCTCTTAAAACCGAGGTTGTACTCTTCACGAGACGTAGAAAATTGTCTGGTCTGACCCAACTTACGCTTAAAGGCGTCAACATCCCCTTTTCAAATGAAGTCAAACATCTTGGAGTGATCCTGGATAACAAGCTTCTTTGGTCTAAACATGTCGAGTCTAAAACTACTAAAGCACTGTCAGTTTCTTGGCAATGTAAAGGAGCCTTTGGCAAGACATGGGGTCTTTCACCGAAAAGGGTCCTTTGGATCTATACGGCTTAGATAAGACCAATCATCTCCTATGCGTCAGCTGTTTGTGGAATAAGTTCTCTCGTAAATACGTTATTGCCTCGTTTGCCAAACTTCAAAGAACAGTTTGTCTTGGTGTTACTGGGGCCTTCCCCAGCACACCGGGAGCTGCTCTCGACGCACTGTTGAATCTTCCTCCCCTTGATACCTACATCATGGGGTGTACTCTCAAGACCATTTCTCGTTAAAAGCGATGTGGTCTCTGGCACAATTCGCACTGGAGCTTTGAGGAACTCGCAAGCAGCATATCTTTTGACTCACGTCTAATGGATATGCCGTCTGACACGATGATCAAAAGGTTCAAACTGCGTCAAAATTACTCAGTCAAATTTCCTTCGGTTCAGGACTGGTTTGCTCCAGAATCTGAGCCTGGAAAGAACTGTTATCTTCCATTCTTCACAGATGGCTCCAAAACCGACGAGGGTTCTGGTACTGGTGACTTTGTTGACGACGACGACATACGACTGCACACATCTTTGGGATCATACGCATCCGTTTTCCAAGAGGAGGCTTATGCTATCCTAATGGCCTTTAGCCACGTAACGAACAGTGGATGGACGGGGAGAAGCATCTTTGTTTGCAGCGACAGCCAAGCTGTGCTTAAGGCCCTTCTCAACCCTCTAACCACTTCGAAGGTTGCTAACTGGTAGTACAATGAACCGGTATTTAGGTCTGAGTGCTCCAGCTGGTATTTTAAAAACCTCCAACAGAAAAAAAAGAGTGTTGTGTAGCCCAAATAATGCATTTTCTTAAAATGTTTTTTGCCGAAATGAAACCACGGCGCAAGTCTTTCCAAAAAGTTCGTGAGACTGACAGTGAGCAACGTCTATTGTCCTCCAGTAAGGTGCGCATATACAATTGTTGGCTGGCTGCTATAGCCAAGGGGGTACGACTCAATCCGGAACACCAACTCGCCATCGATCTCAACATCTCACCCACATGCCTGAGAGAGTTCTGCTCAAAGGTCTCGAATTATTCGCTTACAAGCTCCACTTGACTCAGCAACTGAAAACGCACAACCATCTGCTAAGCAGTTTGAGCCTTAGACCTGTTTGAATTCGACAGCGGTTTTGATCGTAAAATTATATATTTTGACGAAGCACTTTCATCTCAGCAACTACGTTAGCAAACAAAATTGCCGTATATGAAGCTCGAAAAATCCGCTAGTAATTACGGAGAAGAAAATACATCTACATCTACAGTGAGAGTATGGTGCAACAATTTTTGTCTCGAATATGAGCAAAACGGTGGATTTCAAATACTGTAATTGTATTCGATCGCTTGCCAGGGTACTTGGACCGTGACGAGCTCGACTATTGCACAAAAGGTTCGTAGTATCTTCGTAAATTGCGATAGCCTTAGCTGATTTGCCCCTTACCTCTGGTGGGGGAAACCGAATCCTATTTAACAGACCAGTAGAGTTATTTTAATTGCACAATAATTACTGAGATTGTTTGATCTTTCTTAGTTCATGGAAAAAATTTAATTTTGTTCATCGCGTATTGCATTACAAAATAAAAAATTGTTTTTATATGGCCCACCCTTTCTGCCTTCCTCCCAATTTTTAATTTTCTACTTTTTCTTCTGAATTCATATTTCTTTATTTTGCGAGGAATTGGCGAGTCCGCCGATAGTTAACTCATTGCTATGAAAAGCGCTTTCTCGATTAGCCATCCAGAATCGGCAGAAAATTGTACGTCCCCTCCATTCCCTCTCGATGCAATGGTTGCGAGAAATGCGCTTTTAAACTTCTATGGATGTTCGATATGCTTTCCTAATTTGATTTACTTGCTTTCTAAAATAAATCTCCGTTCTTCAGTCTTCAAAAGTAAACAATTTCAAAGCACAATTCAAGTGATTGCTGAGGGGTGGACGACTTGAAAAGCGCATTAATCGCAAAGTTCCGTATACCCGCAGTCCTTCCTCGCGTTAATTTAATTATTTCTGAACTCAAATGGTCAACCAATTTGAACAAACGGTGATGATGATGATGATATACCCAAGCCATTTGGCTGTCAAATAAACCTTGGAACCCGGCAACGCTGATAAATCAATCTGCCAGCTTACCTTTTGTTGCCATTAAAACCTCAACATTGCACACCATCTGGGCTTGCGGAATGGTGCTGTAGCTGGTGCTGGTGCTGATGTTGGATACTTTCATTAAAACCAATTCAATCTAGAGCAGAGAGAGAAGAACCCCATCACCATTGCGAAGCAAATCCCCTTTTGTAGGCTCCTTCTTGGCTTTAATTTTCGATTTAGACTCATTTTCGATTGGTTTCGATTGTATATAGGGGATCCCTATCCCAAGAGCAGGTACAGTGTGAAAATGCGCTCCTAGGATATGCAACATGGTATTGCAACTTGAAGCGTCGATCGTGCTACTCCTGCCGATGACGGTGATGCGAATGCGATGGTGGTGATCCATAGGTGAGGTAGTTAGTTCGTTTATTCTTCTTCTTTTTCTCAATTTGAGGAGATCGCGCGCGATTCGATTTGTTTCTTCGCATCGTTGTTCCTTTTGCATTCGAGAGAATCGCGTGCACAGTACTCGCATTATCGTGCGAGTTGAATCTTGGCGCGGTCTTAGAGACCTGCTTAGGTCTCTGACGATACTACAACGTGTGTAAACTGCCAGCCAGCAGCTTCATCCTCAACAAACTCATCTTGTACTCAACGAGCCGTGAAAGTGTTACAATGCAAAACGACCACAAGAAGCAGCAGCACAGAAGAACTCCCGAAATCAAGTGAACAATCTGCCATCGTGATTCGGGGAGTCGGGATTCCAGATTCGGGATTATAGTCCGTTGTGGTGTTTGTTCGTTTTCATTTCAATGTGCTTCCCTTCAGCGAGTTGTTGTAGTTGTGTTTTCTGTAGGTTCTTTGGCTTTGTGATTGTGATGGCGATGCTCATCTGGTTCCTTTGTTTTACTGCGCCTGCGCGCACTCTGCGCTCCCGCCCGCCAGTACCACGAAACTTCGATATTTTATTTATTAGGTTTTATTTATCTTGTGTGGTGCTAGGAATCGCCATAGTCGCGTTGCCGATGAACCTTTGTGGTGCGTTACTCTTCTCGTTGTTGTCCTTTGGTTCCATATCCCACTTATGCTGTGTTCCTGGTCCGGACTGCGGCCCCCAAACGTTGACTGCTAATTTGTTATCTGTTTATATTTTCTAAAGAATTTACAAATTGCCTGTGAATTTTCTTAGTTTTATCTGCGTTTTGTGATTCTTTTGCTGATTTTTTTAGTTTTTAGTGAATGTGGCCAGAGGGGAGAAGTTCAGTTGAAGGGGCGGTGTTTGATTCGTGATATGATTTCTGGCATTTGCTAGAAGAATATGGCAAACGGAGCCGGCCGGCACTGCACTCTATAGTGTGAAAGTGTTATGCAGGATATTATTTGCTTGCTGATTGATCAGTGTTGTTATTGGTTAATATTTATTGGAATTTTCGATAAAAAGGAGGTGGATTTCTCGCTGGTAAGGGATCACTAGGTGAGTGTACTTACGTGAGATGGGTGGACGTGTCCTCTAATGCAGTTAGTTGGAATGAAAAATTGATGGGAGGATCGGTTGAGTTTCTTTCTGTGCATAAAAACTGTGAAACCATCGATGGATGATGTAAGTGAAAAAGATTAGAGCAATTTTATTACTCTGCGTAGTCTGCAATATTAAGTTTATCCTCCAATATCGAGGAAAAAAATTTAAGGGTGCTTCTATTTGGTTTTAGTTTAGTTTATGGGGTGGTGAACTGTTAAAGCTCATCGTCAAAAGTAACGATCATTGAAGCTTGTAGCGTAATCCCAAAAACTCTTGAACAGCAAAATTTATGGTTGTTTATTTTTTTGGTTATAGTCGAACTTATATTTTTGGCTAGTGGTGGCGATAGATGTTTTAGAAAGACTGAACAGCTTGCTGTTGGCGGATTTCTTGCAAAATTCATCCTAGGCTAGTAATGAAATTCATCAACAATTCATTGATGCAACCTCAGCCGATGGGAATGCTTCATAATGGCCGAAGGATATCAACAATACCGAAGATTGAGTAAAAGATGCGTACGACTTATTATGTTAAAGCGAGGGTGAATGTTAGTAATTTTAGCCTTTCGACAAACGGACACAATCTCTGGGTAAACCTACAAGACATTGGTATTCGCAAACCGCTTCATTCAAGCTTTGATATCGTTTGCAATGATTTGGATAGAAAACTCATACCGTGTCGGTCCCTCAGTTGAATTCAATCGTTACAGTTTTACAAGCACACTCAAGCTTACTTTCCAATAGTGAAATGTTCAACAAAGAAGATGTTTCCAAAGATTCCTATCGATAGGTGGTATAGGACCTGACACTGCTAAGATTTTATATAAATCAAAGCTATAACTAGTATCTCTGCCTATTATGAAAGAGGTTCCAGTCCCACCAGAAAAATTTGCTTCTTTTTCACGGGTATCGCAAATAAAAAAAAATTAATTTCCTCATATTTTATAGAAAGCACGGTTCGAAAATATCCGATATTTATGATGTATATCCGATATGTACCAAGTTTGGATATATATCAATTTTGTATGAAAACCATATATATTTTTTTTTTTTTTTTTTTTTTTTTTTTTTTTTTTTTTTTTTATTAGTTCTATATTTCATAACAATATCTTTTGATTTTTATAAAAAAAATAGCTTCAATAAATTGATTTACATTAATAGATATTGAAAGAAATAGCTGAAATACAATCTTGTGTCTTTAACAGACAGTGGCGATAGTATATATTTTACAAGTTTAAACTATGACAAGTAGAGCTATTGATGGGGAAAACAATAGAAGATTCAATGGAATATAAAAAATATATAAATACAAATATAAAACATGTTCGGAAATTTTAAGTTACATCATTGGATTCAATAAAGCATCAATTTCAGAATGATCAATGGAAAATAGCCAATATTTAATTGATTTTAAAAATACTGTTTTTTCTCTCTCACACCTTATGTTTTCAGGCAATTTATTAAACAATCGTGGAGCAGTGACATAATAGCATTGGGAAAAATGAGTTTTTTTGATGTTAGGTATAGTTGCAAGATTTCTAGTGTTGATACGCAAGCTATAGTTTTCTTGCACTCTAGCTACGAAGTAGCCAGAATCACAGAAAAATATTTTTAAAACTTTATAACAGTACAAATGTCTTATTGGAAGAAATTCAAGTCTTTTAAATAGTTCAAAACTTGGTGTCCTACGATTTGCTTTTAAAATTATCCTCACAGCATGCTTTTGCTTAATCAGCAAAGGTTCTATTTTATTAAAATAAGAACCTCCCCAACAAGAAATTCCATATTCCAGTTTAGATTTAAACAAAGCACAGTAAACTAGTTTCAAAACCGGCAAATTGCAGTACATACTAAGATGGTATAATTGTCTTACAACCCCGTTCAGATACTGTTTCAGATACATTGTATGATCCTTCCAACATAGTTTTTTGTCCAATATAATACCTAAATATTTAAAACTGTCAACCTGTTCAATCTGAAAGCATTTTTCGTGGCAATCAACTTGATTATTGAATATCAAATGTCCAAAAGCAAATCTATTACACATTGGAGTATGATAATGTAACGGAATATTTCTTATGACATCTCCTTTAATATTATATAGCATGAACTTCGTTTTATTACTTATTACAAGTTTATGAAAATTGAACCACATTCTTAACAAGTCAAGGTCATAATTTACATCAGCAAAACTATCTATTATATTAGTGTTTGAATAGAAAAAACTTGTGTCATCAGCAAATGCAGTGATTTTACCTTTAAAAGATTGTAAAAATAGTGAGTTTACATAGGTTAAAAACAGTATTGGGCCCAGAACTGATCCTTGAGGAACGCCCATATTCAAGAATCCTTTAGAACTATATGCATTACCAATTTTGACGACTTGGTTCCGGTTTGACAAATAGGAGGAAAACCATTTATTAATGGAGCCTCTGAACCCTGCTCTATAGAGTTTATCAAGTAACAACGTATGATTTACCATATCAAAAGCCTTACTTATATCAATAAACAAAGTTGATGGTATGTTTGAAGTGTTCAAGCTGTTATAAATTTCACCTGTTAATTTTAACAAAGCACCCTCAGTCGATTTGCCCTTTCTAAACCCAAACTGACAATCACTTAAAAAACTAGTTTTTTCTAGGAATGAAAGCATTCTTGATTTCATCCCTTTTTCAAAAATTTTTGAAAACGTAGATAAAAGAGAGATGGGACGATAATTATTCAATGACACTGTATCACCTTTCTTATGTAATGGTAAAACCACTGCAGTTTTCAGTCTTTCGGGAAAAACTCCTTCATGCACAGAGTAGTTGAACAAATAACAGAGGACATCAGAAACATGAAAGGAAATTTGTTTTAACAAAAAGCTTGAAATATTGTCACTGGAAGACGAGTTTGAAGTTTTGAGTGACATTATAATTTTAGAAATCTCAAGCGCAGAAAATTCTTCAAAGTAAAAACTGTCAGGTTGATTATTGTCGTGTATCAAATGTGAATCACAGAACATGGATGGGCTTACAAAATTAGAAGCACCATTATAAACAACATTTACAAAAAAGTCATTGAACAAATTAGCAACGTCTTGGGGCTTAGATATAAGCTTATCATTATTCTGGATACAAATTTCTGACTGAGGTTTATTTTTATTTAGTATTTCATTCACAACTCTCCATTCATTTTTAGAGTTTCCCATGTTGTTCATGAGTCTATTTTGGTAATACCAGTTTTTACAATGCGGAATCTCACTTTTAATGTTTTTACATAACTTTTCATAATATTCCTTTAATCTGTGGTTACTTCGATGTTTCTTGAGGATAAAGGAAAGCTTATTTTTAGTTTTGATTTTTTTAAGCAATGATGGAGTCATCCATTGTTTTAAACATTTGAATTTGTTATTTTGTTTGCGCATTTTCTTGCTACATATTCCAATATGAAACTGTAGTTTTTTAAGAAACAAATCAAAAGCAACTGTTGGATCTGTTGCTTGGTAAACCTCATCCCAAAACTCTATATTTAAACGTGATCTCAGATTACCAAAATCAATTTTTTGAAATTCAAACTTGTCAAAACTATGTGCCCTATATTGGAGACAACTAAGTTGGATGCCAGTTAACCTATGATCCGTTATCTTTAAGTCTTGGATTATCGTTTTGAAATCAATTGCATTGTTTCTATGAAACCTTATAAAGACATGATCTAAGCAAGCGTTTAACCTAGTTGGTTCATTTATCACAGACTCAAACCCATATGAAGAAAAAACAGATAAATAATTATCCACTTCCGCTGTATCACATAAAATATCAACATTAAAATCACCTAACAAAATCACATTTTTACATTTCAGACCATCCAAAAAACTCGAAAATTCATCCAAAAAACATCCTATTGAACACTTGTGCAGTCTATAAATACAGACAAAACAATAGTTAACACCAGAAATATCACAACTAACACTTAAAATATCTGAGCTTACACATTTGACTTGCTCAATTTTACAATTTATTACATTGCTACTATAATAAACGGCAACACCACCAGCGGCATAGCTTTCATTACAAGAAGCTTCAAACGTATAGCTTGGAATTAAGTCATACAAATGCTTTTCATCATCAAAAATCCAAATTTCTGATAAAAAGATTAAATCAGGTAAATGATCTAGGATTGAGAGATGAGAGAGAAAAATATTAAAGTTTTTTCGCATGCTGCGAATGTTTTGGTGGATAACAGAAAAACCAGAACTTTGTTTGATGTTTTGATGCTCTATACAAAAACAATTTACATCATCTTCAGTATTTAAAGTAGGAAAATTACCATTATCATATGAATCATTTTGAAAATTTATAGATAAATTACTATTATTACTCATAATTTGAAACAAAAAAAAAGAAATAATCTAACTTGACTTGAGTTTATTAATATCTTCAAAAGATTTAATGTTTATAACTCTATCCCCTTCTTTTTTCCTAAGACAAACAGTTGAGTCTCTAACCCATACGAATTTAAATTCATTTTTATGTTTAAGATCAGTAGCAATTTTTAAAAGAGATCTCGTGTACCTGGTTAAAGAGTCATTGATAAAGATTTGACTGCTTTTGTTGTTGTTGTTGCTTTGAACTTGAACATCAAATATGTTTGAAGAGATGTTGTTCCTTTTCTCTTTCATTTTTTGCATGACAATTTTTTTCTGCAACAAGGTCGAGAATTTCACGCACACGATCTTTCTATTTCCAGATTTTTTGTTAATAAGTGTAACGTTCTTAACAAAGCATGATTGAATTTCACTCGAGTTAATCTCCTCACCAACCACAGCCGTCAGCAGTTTGTTGACTCTCTCCTTTACATTTGTATTGTCAACTCCAGGGATGCCAATAATATCAACTGAGCACTGCTTCTCTTTCTGCTCCAGAATATTTAATTTCGCCTCCAAGTCTCCAACACGTTGAACAAGAGAAACATTAACATCTTCCAGTATTTTGATTTTCATGAGCGCATCAGTATTCACTTGTTTGAGCTGTCTGATTTCATTAAATAGCATTTGAAGAGTAATTTTTTGCTGACCCGAAATGTTATCATCTTGAGGATGGGGAGAAACGGGGGTAATTGATGGACTCTCAGTTGTTGACAAATATACTTCTTTGTTTGTCGATGAAGAAGATGCAGACAAAGAAGCTGTAGCTGTATTATTTTTGCAATTCGAAGAAGAGTTTTTAATCGGAGCGTCTACCAAAATTGATCTTCTCCGCTGAGTAACACAGTTAACACACTTGTACCCTTGAGCACTTTTTTCGTAGTATTCAATCTCTTTTTTTTCTAAATTAACACATTTAGCATGATAAAATTCTTTGCAATTTATGCACTCAATCTTAAGTTCATGTCTATCAATTTTTAATTTGCACGAACCACACTTCATTTTCACTTCTTTGTCTATTTGTAGTTTGAAGGAATGATGTTTATTTATGCAAATAGAAAATACTAAACTATTTACTTTATATTTGAAAGTGAAAAGATTACTTTAAAGCAGAGCGATATGTAATTGTTTTGTTGTATTATCAATGCTATTTGCATATGTGTTACGTAAACAAACTAAAATTGTTTTATATTTTATTTATTCAAATTTACTAAATAATATCAAAAAATCCTTTCAAAAACATAAAAACCTTCAGTCAATGGGCATACCTATACTTACCTAGGTATGCCAGAATCTTCCGATTCTGAATTTAGACTGAAAAGGACATCATCGACATTTTGAATCATATCTTCCGCTGCATCAGCAGGTTGAGTAATATTATCATCATGAATAGGATCCCATATCCAATCGAAGTTCCTTTTCTTTGATGAAAACTTGTTGCGGTATTTAAGCAAGTACACCAATATTAGCTTTGTCGATTCCCAAACGATTTCGCAACTTCGACTGCACCAGACCAAAACTTGAAAAAATCCTTTCAAGCCCTGCTGTTGAAGCAGATGCAGTCAAGAGCTGTCCACACATATTTAGGAATTATTATTATTATTATTTTTGTGTTCCCATTGCGTCCATTGAACATATATGGTGTTCAAATTTAGAAGTTTCCACCAATCTAGCGATGGGGTTGTTTGAAACTGAAGCCCAAAAAGATATTGCGGAAAAAGAAACAATTTTGTCATTATTGATGTAACCATTGAGGGGTCAAGTTCTTGCCTGCAAATCGTTGATTAAGAATATTTGCCAAATGATGCTGGGCACCTACCGTCATATGGTGCCTTTTCTTGAAAGCAGAATTCACTTCAGCTGGTTGACTTGATAAATCTTTCTCTAAATTGTTCCAAATTTCGACAGCTACTGAAATTGTCAATCTAAAGCTTTTGCAATTGCATCCAATCTTGCCAGCAAATCCAATGAATTGTTAGCAATTTGAATATCGTTGACAATTCGGTAAATGTTACTATCAATTGCATCTCGTTGATTTTGACAAATCTGTACTAAGATTCCACGATTTTCGACAAATGATCGTTCCGTATCCGGCTCCTGCATCAAGTTCGAGCGTACGGTAGTAGGCATGATCAATTTTTTACCTCTTGCTTCATTATACCACGGTACTGGCAAATGCTTATTTCTGAAATACTTCATGACTTTTAAGGCGTGTTTAGTGACTCCTTTTAATTCTGCATCTTCAGCAAGTAGATTTAACAAAAACATTTGATATATGTTGGATATACATATATCGTCGAACCCTGTTTGATATTTATCGGATATATATCGGATATATATCTTGATATATATCCTCGAACCCTGAGAAAGAAAACGTGCATTTGGCTGCTAGTGATAGTGTGTTCATTCATGCTTCCCTCTCTAGGGTACGGAGTTCCACAAGTATCCATTCTGGAACCCCTTCTTTTTTCAGTTATTTTTAACAATGCTATCACGTTTATGTTTGCTCAAGGACGGTATCGCCATCTTCTTTTTGCGAGGTTACGAGCATCGTGATCTCGAAGTGATCACAACTCTTCCACTTATCAGCTACAGACGTTGATAAGCTTCACGGTTTTGGAGTGTCTCATGTCTTCTTAGAATGCATAAAACATAGTTCAATCAAAAACCGAAAAGCTTTCTGATTTCGTAGCATTTGTCTAGACCAGGAGTGTCTGCCTTTCATTTCAATCCTTCGCAATCGTAGCTGATCGTTGTGTGATATTGCCTTTTTGACAGTTCTATGAATCTCTCTTTCGTGACAACACAAAATAATATTTTTGTCTTGAAGACTTCCCCGGGGCTTGATAGTTCTAATACAATCTAGCTTTATTTTTATTCTGTCATACGAAGCATCTTCATTGCAGCTATCGTCAATTTACTCTTACACTTTTTGTACATTGTACATAGAAGATGACGGGAGTCTTACTCGCCACTTGGTGATTGATGTCGTCTTTACAAGTTGCTTTGTCATTAGTCACGGAGCGCATGAATTTATTCGAACTTTTCACATTTTCGAAACACATTTCCATTCAAATAAGTGCCTGGAGTAGGCATGTCTGGATCACAAAATCGTCAACACAAGTACTTAGAGTCTTATGGGCTAATGCGGTACCCACTACCTTCTTAGACTTTTATCCTGGAGTTCAGTGCTTCTTGCAGAGATCAAGGATCTTCACTTATGATGTCTCCATCGTCAGCAAAGAATATTTGATGTACTTAACTGTTCTATACTTTATCTATACAGTCAAGGACTGTAATGAGGACTCTAGAAGCTTCTTCGGTGTACACCGACTGTGGCCTGAGATGCTTCAATGACTCCAGCTGGAAATCTTGCCTTCGTCACTGTTCCCTTATATGTACATATTCCTGGAGTATAGTGGTCTGGAACTCTTTGTTGTCTGAGATTCACCGATATTAGATCACACAGCTGTCGATCGCGTGCTTTTTCAAAGTCAAGCAGCAAAATACGCAAATCCTCTAAAACATTGCGTTGCTTTGTTCATTAGGATCCTTGGTTTAGTGCAAAAATTTGAGTCTACATATGGGTTGTGTGACGTTGCCGTACAGTGAGACAACTGGTTGGTCGAAGTACCGAAAATATCGCTGCCTTTTAGGCGGGCGTCCGTAGCAAACGATCCAAATCTGTCAATTCTAACTTGTTTTCAGGAATTGGGGTATTTTGCTTAAGGATCTTCGTTCACCCATATCTGATCAAACTGATACTCAAGAATCAAAGCCAATTTCCCATTTAAGGTGGCGTACATTGTCCGATTGGGTTCTGGACAAGATGTGCCAATATGATGAACTTAATAGCAAAATCATCTTCAGTGACGAATCTCATATTTGGATCAATAAGCAGAATATGTTTTATTGGCCAGGGCCAACATTGAAAACGAAATAGCGGCCGCTTCGGCCGAATTGTTTCGCCGAACCATCGAAAATTGGGTTCAACGAATCGGCCGCTGCAAAATGCATAAATGATTTGATTGTACTTCAACTTACGGTGTGGGTCTTGTTGGTTTGTATAACACAACCCCAATTCAGTCATTTGAGCGTTGTGATGTTTTTTTTAACAAGATGGGGCGAAGGTAGATCACCTTTACTTGCAAGTCGACCTGAAAGATCTTTTGTGATGTTCCCTTATCTTTAAATACGTGAAGTGTAAGGTTGTTCATTAGAAGTGTTTCGTGTAAGAACCTAAGAATATTCGAAGAAAAGGTGTTTCTGATGTCAAAGGGACAAGGGAATCCTTTTTGGAAACGTTTTAGCATGGATCTGGCTATGCCAGGGCATCCAGATAAAAAGTCTTTAACTGTTTATATGTATTGGGGTTGAGAGGAAGGTCTAGCTATATAGCCAGCCTCTTCGTTGCCCTGTACACCTTCATGACCAGGCATTCAGGAAAGAGTGATTTTATTAGGCAGTTCCAAACTATTTTGGAATCGATTTTGATTGAGGACAAGGTCTTTAGGGCTGCCTGACTGTAAGATCAAATAAGAATGCGTGATCTTCGGATGTTCCTTGTAATGCATACCCTAACACAGAATTCAATAGCTATTACCTCTGTTTGAAAGATAGTTGTTGTGCTACCAAGGAATATGATTTGAAGTTGGGACCGAAAATCCCTGCACCGAAATTGACAAAAGTGCTTGCAAAATTCATTTTTTGGGTGGGTCTCTAACGCAAAACTTTTAATTTTTATGAATTCACAAATGTTTGGAGCTTTAGTAATCGAAAAAATTATTTCATTTGAACGATCGGTTCGCCTTGTAGAGGTTGTCAAAGTTGACAAATATTTAAGGTGAGAAAAAACATTAAAAAAAAATATTTTTTTTTTAACTTTGAGAGTAAAATCTAGGAAAAGAGGGTTAGTTAAACCTTGTTTTGTTTTTTTTCCTTGATATATGTGTTTATTGCTATGATCAGAAAAAAAAGGTATAAATTTTTTGAAATACTATCAAACCGAAATGGACGGTAAATGAATCCTTATATATCTCCTTACTTACAACCAAAAACTCAGCTGCATTAACTTGCATAACACTGAGCTAGAGAGATTTGATTTCAAAAAGTCAGTCATTTTTCTGAGTTTTTTTTTTCAAGTGCAAAAAAATGGAAAATGTTTTTGCAGGTACGCGTCTTTATTTTAAATAAAATGGTTCTGTAATTTAGAAGGAAAACTTATTTTACACTGAGCCTTTTAAATCGGTTTTATAGCTTATTTCGTGTTACCCCTAATAAAACGTTTAAGTATAAATGTTTTCGAATTCGGAGTTTGGTTAATTATTTACAGGTAATTTGATGGATAAGGGTTTTTACCTGGATTAGAAATTTTTTCATTTTAATGGTAAACAGATTACCTTACTGAGATGTCATAAAATTTACAAGTGCAGGTATTTAGTTTAAAGGTATAAAATATAGTACATTGGGATGGAATTATCATTTAAAATTTGAGCGAGCAATCGAACAGTTGTACAAGGAAAAATTATTTGAAATGGATATACCATACAATATTTTGTTTGAACTTTTTTTAAAAGTTAATAGCACTGAAGAGTTTATTTCTGCCGTAATAACTGAACACAACTATCAGATGAAATTTTACCGGAAAATAAAGCAAAATTAAAAAACTTTCATTCTGCTACTAAGAAAAAGTGGGTCGCAGCCCACAGATCGAAAGTAAGTTTTGTAAACAAAAATGAGCAATGGTTAACTTTATCTCTCCATATCATCGGACAAACAGAAGGATTGTGTGATCTCCCAACTACATCAACTGCATCAAGAGGAAGGCCAAAGAAGTCAGTGAATGAGTGCGCAGTATTCACAAAAAAACAAAAACTAATCCACGCAACCGAAGAGATAAGTACTGCAAATCTTTCTGATGCATTAGTGATTAGATATAATAAGGACCATGAAAAATCTAAGAGTGATGTAATCAAGGCAATTTCTAGTGCAAGTCCACTTCGAGTCAAAAGAGTAAAGAAAAGCATTCCTACTCCGCAAAACGATCCCATAAAATATACAAATGAGAATGCATTAGCTTTGTTTATGGACTTGGGTCTATCAAAGGAAAAGTATACAATACTGAGAACTTCGTTGAGGAAGCACAATATAGATGTTCTGCCATCTTACAATACGATTACAGCTACGAAAAAAGAAGCAGTTCCCGAAAATAGCAGAATCACGGAAATATCAGCAGCTGTGAAACTTCAAGACATGATGGATCATACCGCAAGGCGGCTATTAAAAAGCAAAATAGATGAACAAATAATTGCACTTCCAAGAACTTTGACCTTACAGAGTAAGTGGGGCTGCGATGGATCGTCTGGACAAGGTGCATACAAGCAAAAAATTAATACATCAGATGGTGAGACAGACGCAAACATGTTCATGGCATCAGTTGTTCCACTCAGACTCCATAGTACAGATTGTGAATATTGGAGGAACCCTCGCCCATCATCAACTTCGACAAGAGGGAGAGGAGTTTGATGAATCTATTGGAATCAAGGAGGCAGAAAAGAGAAGAAAACAAGAGTTTCAAAAGCGTTTTCACGATGAGCTTGGACTAGATGTGGATAAACCAAAGCAAGGATTTGGAAATAGCAATGATGGAAACACTTCCAGGAGATTTTTTGAACAATCGGAGGCAACTGCTCGAATAACTGGGGTCAATGAAGAGGTTATAAGTAGGATCAAAATAATACTTAATATTTTGAATTGCAGGGAAGAAGTGAATACAGTTAAATTTGGAGAGTACACCAAGAAAACCGCAGAGTTATTGAAACAAAAGTACCCTGAAAAACTACTGACACCAACTCTTCATAAAATTTTGGTTCATAGTCAAAATTTAATTGAATATCAATCTCTTCCACTTGGAGAATTGTCAGAGGAAGCCCAAGAGTCCAAAAATAAAGACTACAAGAAATATAGATATCTTAATACGTGCAAAGTTTCAAGAATTCGGCAGAATGAAGACTTATTTAACATGCTAGCAATCTCATCCGATCCACTTATTTCTTCCTTCAGGTATGTAAGAACCCAAAAAGATCTGAAAACCCAATACTCACCAGAAATGATAAGTTTGTTACACATTTCCTCGGATTTAGACGATAGTTTTCAAGAAATATAAGTAGTAGGTAAGTAAATTTTTATTTACTTTATTTCTTTTTCCAATTGTGAATTGTAAACTACCAATAAAATACTTTATAAATACTTATAAGCACTCTTTTATAAAAAAAAAAATTAAAAAAATTCAAAAATCATTTAATTAAAAAAAAAGTTTTTTTTTCCACATTTTCACTCATTTTGGGTGGTTTTCTTTTTTCCCTACTGTTTTACTTAAATTATGCTCAAACTACTTCATAAATTGACTTTCAACCTCTTTAAAATTATATGTTAACCACCTTAACTAAAATTTCTTATTTCAGCAGCAGATTCTGAAACACCCTGTGAATATTTTTTCTTCAAATTTACAAACTTTATAGCCTTGGAAATTTCCAATAAGGTAAAAAAAAAAATTGAGTCGATATCTTTATTCGTTTAAGAGATATGATTTTTGCAACCAAAAAAGTCAATTTCGGCCACTGTGCACCGTTGTTAGTTTTTGAACCGTCAGTGTACCAAATGTATAAGAAGTTACTTGTAAGAATTACAGGGTTCTTCCATGCTGAGCGGTTAGGAAAGATTAATTCGAAGGGATGGTGTAACATTATGCATAAAGTCCGAAGAGGGACCTGCAGGCGATACCCGTATTGGGAGCCCCTGTAGAATGCTCATATGCGTAGTGATGTTAGAGTCGTATAGAAACAGCACTTGAAGTGAAAGTGATACCAGAAAGATTAAAGTAGTGCCAGATTGTGTTTTGTTCTGTTGTTTTGAAAATTCTAAATTTTTAGTTGATTTTTTGTTGAATTTTCATTTCAACCCTAAGGAAGTTACTGATGTCCTTGAAACCATCTTTAGTGTCTAAAAAATGTTTGTTTAACTCTGCGTTTCAATCACAAACTGTTTCTTTCGCCAGATAAACGTGAAAAACTATTTTGGTGTTGATTAAGTACACTCCATTTAAATGACTCGATTAGGATCAATTCACACAACCCAACACTACCCCCACTTGGGTGCCGCCTTACCATCCAACCATTCCAAAAAGAAAACAAAAAGCCGAGCTAAAAATAAGTTTTTCCCTTGGGGGCCGGGGAAGATGACTACCTACTATCAAATGACAAAGCCTTTGTGTTCTTTTTTTTTTTTAATCAAATATGCGTTCTTTCAGAACAAGTCAAGTATCTAAAGAAAACTCGTTTCCTAGAAAAATTTCTTTGTCAATCAAAACAAACACCATAATGGAAAATTTTCACCGCGATAATTAATGCTCGAATGCGAAAATCATCTTAAAGCCGATTTATTTCCAAGCAGCGCAAAAGAAAAGAAGGATTCTCCTGTTGATACACAAGTAGATAAGAAAATCAGTTACCAAGCAACATTGTCACATGCCAGGAAATTGACTCGATGAGGAATTGCAACATTCTGACAAAATACGATTATGGATGTACCTTCCATCCTTTTGAATGTGAAAAATTCTTGTCTTTGCTTTTGGTGTGTTAGTTTTTTTGTTTTTGTTTTTGTTTATTGCTTGAGCTACTTCATCAGTGGACCAGGTTCGCATTACGACATAATGCGCGCGAGTTATTAATGATTTCCATCGGACCGGACAGTGTCCTTTATTCGTGTTGTCTTGCAATCACCATCACTCATAGTCATAGCCTTTCCGTCCTGGGACTATGCTTCTAAATTAAGCTATGAGCACGGAATGGTTGATGAGGATCTGCAGAGGATGAGAGAAAAAAAAAAGGTAAAAGAAGTCCTAGAACGGATATTTGTTGTGCGAAATCTTCAATCTCCTCCGCCAATGGGAATGGGAATGGGAATTCTCCCGCAACCTGATTCTAAAAGTTGAACAGGTTGCTCATCACTATGACCACTTCTGTGCAGATAGTATAGCCACAACTAGTTGCTGAACATCTCCTTCACTTCCATGCTGAAATGGCAAAGATGCTTATTGAGGGACTTCGTAAAAAGTCTTAATCATTTGCGGGGTGCATATTTACACTGCCAAGTGGTGGATACTTACACTGCGCGTTGAGATATCACCTCCACCGTATCGTGGACTATTTAAATTCATCAGTTTGGGTAGGTACACCAGGAGGTGGGACACTCCTTTTTCCACGAAATCAGTCAGTTTCCATCTGCTATGGAGTTTTCTTCATACTAAAAGGAAATCTCTCTTTTTCAAACACACACACACCGAAGCCCCACTCAAAGAAGGAAAGAAAAAGAATCTGAGAGCCAACCAAGCACCAACCGAGAACCGACGACCGGCCACAGAATCAAAGGAATGATAAGTGATGCAAACACGACACATTTGACCACGACTACACGCTGGAGGAATGTTCATTCACAGTTCTTTTTATTTTTAGTGGTAACCGGTAGCTATTGCCTTCGGGCTCCCATGGTCCTTGCCATGCATCGTCGAAGTTTGCCTTCGTCGAATGCCGGAGATTGGAGGTGGAATTGAATTCCTCCAAATGAACTTTAATGGTAATTCGAATAATTACAGCATGGCTTTTTAAGTCGATCTGGTCAAACGTTGTTGTTGTTGTTGTAGGTGGTGTTGAGTGTGTTAAGGAACCATGTATCGGTGAATTGAAATCGTGTTTTTGTCGATTTAGTTGTCAACTGGTGGGTTGTTGTGTTTCTTTCTTAGTTAAATTGATAGTACTTTATTCTCTTGTTGGTTGCACGTCATTTTAAGAGATGGGAAATTGCATTTGGGTTGAAGTTGAGTAACAAAAGCTACGAAATAATCCACTCTCCGAGCTGGTCTCTTGGAAGAGATATTATTATGTTATTGGCATAACATCGGTTTTTCATAGTTTTCCACACCAAAGAAGTCTAAAGGGGTCGAATAGGAACCCGAGGCTGTCAATTGACATAATCAAGAAAGCACAATTTGGGAACTTGGTGCGCAAAAGAACGATTATGGAATGGAATTAGTGTTGTGTGGCATAGCGCGTCATCCTGCATACACCAGAAAACCGATGGTCGGTAATCATATGACTCTTAGAAGGGTCACCGTTGACCGAAACGTGGAAACGTTTTCGTGGATTGAGACTTCTACCTTCGGCGTCAGCAGCCCAATTCACGTCTGTGCGCACTTTAAACAGACGGGGACCACGAGTACTTTCTCCTATAGCACGCCTGTCTCTAATTTATTTGCCAAACCTTGCGTATGGCAAGCGCGGTGATGTGCTTAATTTCCTCCAAAAACTTATTTTCAAAAAAAAGCACAGTTTGAGCTATATAGCACTTACATTGGAAACTAGTTTTCGATATTTCACAACGTTGTTTAAACGTAAAGAGAATCATTTCGTTTTGCGGTGGTGCTGAGATTGTCAAGTCAAGATTTCGATTGGGAAGCAGCTGACTGTACAATTGGTCTAAGTGAGTCAGTCATTTTTCTGACAGTCTAAGGCTTAGATCAAAACATGTAAATCAACATTGTTTAAGTTCCAAACTTTTCTTAACTTATTTTCGGAATAATTTACAACACAATTTATACAAAAAAAAAAAAAAAAATTGAAAAATCTTATTTATTATAATTTTACTTGCTACTTAGTTTTTATTTGCTTCATTAAGAGCGTATACAGGGTGTTTTGCATGCGGTGCGACAAAAGCTCAGGAGGGTCAAAACAAGAAAAAAATCGTATGGCAGGAGGGGCAATTTTATAAAAAAATAATTTCAATGATTTTTGAAAATTTTAAATAAACTAGGTATTTCGAGAAAACTTGTTTAAAGTTAAATGTTTAATATAAAACACAAGGGCAGGGCTGGGTAAGGAGGTCGGTAGTATTTGACTCAGCATGTTGTAGCATGTTCTATTTAGTGTCTTGATTCGACTTAAGCAAAAAATCAAATATTTATTTTTTGAAACTGCGAAGGTAGACGACCTCTTAGAGAAAAATATATTGATTTTTTTATCAATATTTTGACTTTGACTATTTACTAAATTATGTTGAACTAAGATTTTAATTAAAAAAACACAGCATTAGCTTTCAAAAACATTATCAGTATGTTTTTGTAGGAAGCTTAGTTCATTTCTAACAATTTTTTTAGAAAATTAGGTCAACTTTTTATGAAGCTGACTCTCCTGTCTCAACGGAGGGAAATAGAAGCCCCTCCCCCTCCATTTCTTCTTTTCTTGTCTTGATCCAACCTTTAGTTATATAAAGTTATATTCTGTGTCATTAATGGTCAAGAGCGTAAATAAGTGCGTTGTATTGATACTATCTTGATCTTGTACTTATTAAGAATTATCTGAAACACACGAGGCTTATTCGTATACCGTGATGTCTATACCCTTAATCTCCCTCAATTGTTAAAAATGTAATAGAATAGGTTTTCAGTCAATGAATATTACAAAAAAACTTTTATTATCTTTTTCAAACGTGTTTTCTTTCTTTAAGCCATGGAGCTAACTTACATTTTATTTCGATTACGTAAATTGTATTTGGAATGTTTTTAAATAGATACATTGCGAAGTTCAACTATCAACTAATTGACGATTAATGAAATTTATCATTCGAAATCGAAGTTCAGAAAACTAATTGCAGCGGCAGTTTTAAAAAAAAAATTAACAACTAACTGGTTGATAGCTTTTTTAATCTTATTTTGAGTCTTACTTTTTTTATTTTACATAAGCTCGATGTAAATTGTTTGCCAATTTTCTGGAATACGTTCTGTTAGACATTAAGTGTTTAGTTTAACAGCAATGCTATCCGTCTTTGTTTGTGCTCCGAATGAAGAAAATAATAATTTTGGAATGTCAATATTCTGCTGCATTAGCACCACCAATCTGCTTTTTGTTAGATATCCACTGTATCTCGAGCCCTTTGTTCATTAAGAAGTTAAATGATCAAACCAAAAACACTTTCAATTTTTGTCATTATCTGTAATGAATCAACGAATTTACAAAGTATCAACAATTCATTAATGATTCACAATACCTTTTAGTGAAACAGATTGACGCGTGCAAAGGTTTTTTGACCCTTTTCCCCCAGTGTAAAGCTGTGTCACACTTTCTGTGACCGCCCTATAAATATTACGTCACAAAAGTATAGACCCCCCCCCCCCCTTGCGTATGATAAATTTTAATTGATAGTGCAGTTGTAAGTTTTAATTTTTTTTTTATAATAATCTAACAAGTTACGGATTCCAATGCCGCTGGAGCCAAGTCAAAATGCTAGAGCCGCGCCAAAGAGCTAGCGCTCATGTTTAAAATAATAAACATTAGTAAATATATTGAGTTACAATTTACTGTATTAAAATATATGCATTTGAATGTCTGTATATTTACTAATACGGAATGAAAGGAATGACTTATATCCTGACAATAATTTAAAAAATTATAGTTGAGAGAAATAGTGTAGTAAATATTTTTAATGAACGGCGAACGTTACGTTGCCGTAGACCTCCTCCCCCTTGTCACATCTTGTCACACTCAGCGAGACTCCTCCCTGACCCCTGTATGCAAATGTATGTTATGGACGGCACCAAAGTGTGAATCTCCAAATTTTTCGAAAATGATATTGATGATATCTAATTTAATCAAGAACCCTTTTTATTCATAATGACCCTAAGTCCCCCGGTGCACACAATCGTCATTTTGACGTTTAGCTTGCAGCAATTGGGAGTTTTTTAGAAAAAAATAGTAATTTACGCGTACTTCGTAAATAAAAACTATATTCCTAAATCGAAATGGCATTATTGTATAGTATATACCCTTTTGTTGAGTCGCGGCTTACAAAAGGAATATTTTATGCGCCATTTACAGACATATAGATAGAGATTAAAATTTTTTTGGAGTATTTTTATTTTTTAGCTCAGAACCTTCGGAATTAAATTTTTTTTTTAATATTTTATTTTGTTAAATTTTCGTACTTAATTTGTAGTTGGCAATCTTGAACCACCAAATATATTTTGAAGAACGAATACTTCAACCTTATAGTCATTCTCAAGATTTGGATATTGTACATATCACACAATCACAAGATCGCTAATTGTTTTTCTTTAAAAATTGCTTATAATTTTAGGTAAACTCAAAGAATATAAATGTTAATCTCACATGTGTGCACTGCTCAATAACAAACAACGTACTGAAAGGCGTTTGCGGAGACGCAGCGGTCTTGCAGAAACTTGCGTGTGCTTTTTTCGCAAGTATGACGCCCTATGCCGCAGCGTCAGCGTCCCAGCAGATGTGTGTGCACCACTCAATTCATTTGTTAGCACTGTAAAACGTAAAAGAGTTACCGCATCGTTACCACGTGTCAAAATGACGCTCATGTGCACCGGGGCTAAAAATTGAATTTTAGAAAAAGTGTAAATTCCTTACCTAGCTTTGAAAATACAACGATTTTTTTGCTCTTCTGAAAATTCTCTAAAATTTTGTTTCGATGGAGTTTCACACCTTACCCCCATCACCGACGGCGACGGTATGCGTTACTTCTTCCGATCAATAGATCGTTGTTGCATGATGAGATTTTGGGCTCGAAAACTCGCGTGAAAAATTCCTTAACATAATTGTTATTTTGTATATTATTAGCTTTTTCTAGTATCGGTGCTAGTTTTAAGAGTTTGAAGTGCAAATATGTACTTCTATACCTTTCAAGATTCCTCGAATCACAACTTAAATGGCGAGTAAGCGAAATCATTTTAAAAACTGGGGTCGAATTACCGCACACGCGATAGAGTATTACGTGGCTGAATTGTACGTTTTTGGCATTACTACTCACGTTATGGAGCACTTTAGTGCCACAATTTGGCATTCATTCATCAGCATTTGAACGAGTTGAAGTCGATAAATGAATAGCAGACTGATGTTGTGTTATATTTGTATTACACGACTTTGAGCGAATTTCGAAAGAAAAATAGTCGATCACTGATGCGGTAATTCGGCTTTTATTTATAATAAAAATTTGTTTTCGATAAACACTCTAAAAGTCGATTTATCCGTGTTTCCTGATATCGCCTTGACGTTGTTGAATTCAAAGCAGTTTTCAGTATAACTTTTCCTTACATGATCTTGTTTTGCTGTGTGTAACAGCAGCGCCTCTTCTAATCTTGGTGACATTGAACCGGATAGATTTTTTTGTTTCCGGTATGGTCGAATTTAGCCTATTTCGTCTTGTCTTAACTTTCCTTTACGCATTGTTGTAAACTATATGAAATTATTTCTTGAACTAACCTCATAAAACATGGTAACAGGAAGGGTGACCAGACGTCCTCTTTAAATACAGGAAGTCCTCTTCTTGCCCTTTATTTTGTGTCCGGAAAAAATGTATGAATTGAATTCAATTTTTTCTAAATTAATAGCTCACATGTTGAGTTTTTTTTTTTGCTTATGTTGAGATTCCTAGTGATGTCCTTTTTTCATTGAGAAATGACGTGAGGCCGATTAACCACACACGTGATCGAGTAATAAGTTGCTGAATTATGTGTTTTTGGCATTTTTTCTCATGTTTTTGGGCATTTTAGTACCACACTTTGATATTCTTTCATCAGCATTTGAACGAATTGAAGTCGATGAATGAACAGCAGACTGATTTTGTGTTATATTACACGACTTTGAGCGAATTTTGAAAGAAAAATAGTACTGTAGATTTTTTTAACTACATAAATAATTTTGGTATATTTTTTTATATGAAACGCATGTTACATCTGAAAATCTTAGAAAGTTCATAAAATATTTCAGTGGTTATAAACTATCATCTAATTCAGCGGTCAAAACATTCACTAAAGGACGTGCGAGTGGTGGAATATTGTACGGCATAAAAACATCTCTACTGAAAACTTTTAATTATGAAGAAATCGAAGGTGCAACTGTCATAAAACTTCTTCAAAAAAGCGATATGTTCATTGTACCTTATTATATAAACTGCAACAAGTGGACCGAAGACTATGAAAAACTCAATCGAATTATGTTCCGTTTAGCAAACAAAAGCGTCCTTTCCTTGTAATAGGTGATCTTAATGCAAGAATTAGTAATTTACAAGTAACTACACTTCACACAACGATAAATAATGCCATTAACCTCGATCACAGAAATTCAAAAGACACTATTTACAATCAAAATGGTACCAATATCCTCGATATGTTACAGATGTATGATTGTACAGTTCTAAATGGTTGTACTAGTGGAGATACAGAAGGTAATTATACTTTTATAGGAGGACAAGGCAAATCGGTCATCGACTACTGTGCAATAAACAATGAATGGCGCAAATTCATAGGAAATTTCGAAGTACAAGCTAAAAACTACTCAGACCACATGCCTATCGTCGTTGAATGGTCTGATAATACAGTCGCAACAGAAAGGAACCTTCATTTCATCCCCAGGCTTAGATGGAAACAACATGAACTCAACTTGTATCAAAGCAATCTAGATAACAACCTCTCTCTGATAAACAATACTTTTCTCAACCGAATCACTTTCAAACCAACTTATAGCATGCATTAAAAACTCTACAAGCAACACAATTGCGAGCGGACAAAAGAAGTTTAAAAACGAATGGTTTGACAACGAATGCATGAAAGCAAGAAAGAAATCTTTTCATCTTCTGAATGCAGTCCGAAATTCAAACTCCCAAGATTTAAGAAAATGGTACATCGAAGAAAACTCGCGATATAAGAACTTGTGTCTTCAGAAAAAAACAGAATATGAAAACCAACAAGCATATTCACTTGGTCAAACGAAAGACGCAAAAGAATTTTGGAAAGTGACGAAAAAGATAAACGGTTCAAATTTTGCAATAGGGATAGGAGTAACGGCTGAAGATTTATCAATACACTTCCAAAATATACTATGTGCTGGATCAGATGTTAAGTTTTCGTACGCTGAACCTCTGCTGTCCGACGAAATACTTGATTCCGAAGTTACATTTGCCGAAATAAATGCTGTTATTCTTAAAGCGAAAAATGAAAAGGCGCCGGGAGAAGATGGAGTCACATATGAATTTTTCAAGAACGGTACAGAAGGACTTACTTCCCGACCAAAGCTTTATTTAATGACATCCTAAATAAACAAGAAGTTCCAACATCTTTCAAGAAGGCAGTCATTTTTCCGATCCATAAAAAAGGTGACACAAATAATGTTGAAAATTATCGAGGAATCTCGTTTATGAACGTTATTGCTAAATTATTTTGTGGTGTGCTTGAAAAGTGGGCTGAAGGTAACAACATAATTTCAAAGTTTCAAGCGGGTTTCAGAAAAAACTTCTCCACTGTAGACCACATCTTTACCTTAACATCGATAGTTAAAGCAGCACAAGCCAGAAACAAGAAGACATATGCGTTTTTTGTGGACTTTAAATCTGCCTTCGATCTTGTCACCCGAAATGCTCTTTTTTATAAGCTTTCCCTGTTAGGTATGTCAACGAAGTTCATTCATGTGATAAAGGAAATGTATACTCAATCAAAAGCAACTGTGTGGGATGGGGCAGAACTATCAAATTGGTTTGAAACGGACACCGGAGTTAAACAAGGGTGCTTTCTAAGTGCTCTTCTTTTCGCACTTTTCATCAATGATGTTGAATCTTGTCTGCCTGGAGGTATCCGAATCGCTGATCTGACCATTAATGTTCTTTTGTATGCCGATGATTTGGTTATTCTCTCTGAATCGCCTGAGAATTTACAACTAATGATAAATCGACTATCTGATTATTGCGATAAATGGGGGCTTACAATCAATATTAACAAGTCCAAAATAATGACGTTTTCTAGATCTACCCGAAATCATGCTGCATATACTTGGATGTTCAATGGAAATGTATTGGAGATTGTGAACAAGTATAGGTACCTAGGAGTTAATATTAACAAAACCATGGACTTTAATGAACATATAGCAATGAAATCTACTTCATCACAAAGCCTGCTTAACATGTCATGGAAAAATATCTTTTCGAATCAGCGTATTGCACTGTCAGCAAAATACAAGATATTTAATGCTGTTGTTAAGTCTTCTCTATGTTATGCTGCGCAAGTTTGGGGAATAAATGAGTTTGAGGCAATAGAAAAATTTCAAAGGTCCTTTTTAAAGAAACTGTTCAATCTTCCGATAAAAACGCCAACCTATGCTCTACATCTCGAAACGGGTCTAGCTAGAATCTACAAATTCACTCTCAAGCTGCATGCAGACTACATCTTAAGGGTACTTGCTCATCCAGAAAATCGGCTAACCAAACAAATGGCATTGTACGAACTTAGAAATGCGGACTGGTGGATGGCGAAGTGGAAAGACTTAGGAAATTATTGTGGAGAGACCTTGGAACTGGATTATAGTAATTTGTTGCATTTTAAAGAACGGCTCTACAAAATAATCCAAACTCAGGAAGATATAGTGAGGATTGAATTCATTAAAGAAGATCAAAACTCACAAAGCAGAATCCTTTATTCTAAATTGAAACTGAACTTAATGGAAGCAAGTTATTTTAACGATGCGTACACTTATAAGGAAATATCTCTGATTTTCAAGACAAGATGTGAAGTTCTTGGAATTAATGGAACACCATATAATAACAGCTTCCATCAATTTTGTTCATTGTGTAATCTGAAAGCTAAAGAAGACTGCTTCCATCTCATTAGTGTATGTCCCATATTTGCACAACATCGACTTTCATACTTCGGAAAAAAATCACTTACATTACAAGAAACAATAACATTGTTAAACTATACTGCTTGGAAATAACTGTACCTCTTTATGAAAGACATATTAAAATATAGAAAGTTACTTATAACAGAATTTGAATAGATAACTCTCCTTTTATTATTATTTTTCTATCATAAATATTAAATCCTTTTTTATTAATCTGCCAACCGAGCTGACGGCAAAGCCAAGGCTTTAAATTCATTATAAATATTTGTAAATGATGTATTAATATACCAATAAAATGAATACTTTACTTACTTTACTTACTTACTTACTTACTTAGTACTTACTAACTCGATCATTGATGCGGTGATTCGACACCTGGTCACCCTAGTAACAGGTAAATAAAGTTCTTGTTCGCAACCAAATGAAGCAAAAGAAGTAGAGCTTCTTTTTTGAAAAGACTCGCTTTTAACAGTACGGTCACTGTCTATCGAAACAAAAATATTGCAAGTTCTTAAATCGGAATCAAATTAACGAACTTCTAAAAAAATTATATTAATCATCCACTGAGTTCGTGCTAACATCTAGGTTAGGTAGTAGATAAACAAAGCTGTTTTCATTTTACACAAGGATTTTTTCCAGTTTTCATTTGAAAAACGAAGGATGTCCGAACTAGATAAATATTTTTATCCTTTAAACCTTATAGTTGGTGGTTATCTTCTTTATAGCACAACTCAAATGCAATGCTAACTTAAAATACAAAAAAATACATCGTAATCCCTAAATCAAACCATCAATACAACTCTTAACTAAAACAAACAACTGTCAAATATATCGTCCTGTCCGGCCTCTTGATTTAGTTTATTCATCAAATGTCGGTATACAAATAATTGTTTTCTAAATAATTTCTAATACCGACGGCTTTTATTGACAGCTCAACGCCTCTAATGTCACATTTTGACCTCCCTCTGCCCCTTTTATATGCACACCATTAACCCATGTGTGACATAAATATGTGTGTGGGTGGGGAGGGGGGAGAGACAACTTATGCAGAGATAAAATGACGATAACTCTTTTTTTCATTCGAATAAAAGCAGATATGGGCGGCGCCATACCAATATTCCAGGCCAATCAGCGACTTATTTTCTTCGTGCGGTTAACGTTCGTTTGCAACTGATTACGACGACGAAGTCGTCGACGGCGACGGGTTTGCTGGGCGCGCGAAAGAGCAAGACACCGGGGATACATCACGTTGTATCTATAAGATACACCAGGATGAAGCTCTCCGCGGGCCATGCGGCAGATATGCACGACTAATGCACAGCCAGAAAGCCTGTGCCTGTGCCTGAGAAGGCGAAGTTGCTTTTGTCTGGTTAAACGATTCGTTTGTTGTTGTGTTTTTTTTTTCTGGTGCGATTCAGGTTTGGTACGTTTTTCTTCATTCGAACTTGAGAACTTGAGATGCAGATACATCCGAATGAAAAGCGTATACTGCTCCTGCTGCATGTTGCCGCTTCGTGTTTTGTATCTTTCGCACATGCATTGGAATTGGATGCAGTTTGCATGTGCGATGCCGGTCTGAGGAAGCTTGAGAGATAGAGGGGCCAGAGAGGGAGTGGAAGGGAGGGTGTTAGGTGGATACATTAGGCACTTGTCCAATGAAGTGGTGGTAGTGCAGACTGCTGATGCTGCTGATGATGGTGGTGGTGATGCTGATGGTGGCTTATAGCAGATAACATAAATGCATGGCAAGTAAATGAAGTGCATGGATGCATTTCTTGCACTTTTGTGCATCTTTAGTGCTTCTTGTGGTAAGCACTCTTCGTCGTTGGCTGATGCTGATGAGGTTGATGGGGGTATCCTTCGATGATTTATTGTGTGGCAATGGGAAAGGGTGTATGTGTGAGTGTGTTTGTGCATGAGTCAGTGTGGCTGTGGACCGCCTACACTCAACCAAAGCAATGGCTTTTTAAGGACATTTTATGTCGCTCTCGACGTTTTCTTGTCGACCCTTTTGTCAGCTATAAAGAGTTGCTTGTGAAAAATTTTGCATGCAAAATGCGATAACGCGCTTTTTAGTGAAATTCGCATCGATTTATCTGTTCTGGTTTTGATTGGCGGGTGAAATACACTTCTCTTGGTTGGTATGGAATTACGGCTGGTGTTTGTGGTGTAGCCGTTTCGTGTGTGTGAAGATAGGAATTGTTTTTTTATTTTATTTTTTCTTCGATTTTAATCCGCGTTGTTTTTATCTCAGCGTTCATTAATGGGCGTAGCTTTTTTTATAATAGTGAAGAGATAAAGATTGGAGAGGAACTTCTTTGGAACGCCATGTTGGCGCAAGAGACCTGGCTTAGATTGGACTATTTGAATAAAGTCTTATAGGTTTGAGCTCTGTTTTTCATTGCAAGCTTAACTCATTCTTTTGAATGAATTTAATTGATTCAAAAAGCATACCTATAGAGCGATGATTTTTATTGAATCTGTCGTCATGATTATTTTCATAATTGAATAAATATGGCGCCGCAACAGAGATCAGGAAGCTCTTAGTATTTTTTATTTTTTTTGTTTATTATTTACTATTGGAGAAATGCTTAACTATACATACTTCCCCTTGTTCCGGACTCTCCAAAATGTACTATAAACTCGGCATACCGACTAAAACTCCAAAAGTTTCTCGCTGATCTCCCTCTCGGGAACACTTGCGCATTTCTTCAAGGAGGAGACGTGTCTAGGTTGCTGTATTAGTTAGGAGGTAGTTTCCTCTTGATTCGTTGTTCTCAAAATCTGCGATAAATACATGCTGATTCGCCTCCAAATCTCATCTCTTGGTAATAGCGCATTTCTCTCATACCTTACGTAGATGAGGAATGGAAGGAACCTTTAAGATTTTGCCGATTTCGAACAACTAAGTGAAGAAGCGCTTTGGTATTGAAAATACTAACGAAAGACTTGCCAGTTCCTCGCAATTTTCTGGGATTCGAACTTAGAACTCTCACGTAGCAGTTAGACTTCTAATCGCTTCTGGCACGTATACAACGTGAATTTGATCTCCAATAGCAGTACGGCACCTTTAGGTGACACGAGGCCACAAACAAAATAACTCAGATGCCTTGTCAGCACTAAGTGTGTACGAACTTGTACAATATCTTTTTAAGTTACTGAGACTCTTTCCACCAATTATCAAAGTTACGTAAAGTTTCGAATTTTTTTAAAACCTACATTTTTTTTAATGAAAAACATAACTCAATACTTCTTCCTGTTAAAGAGATCTCATTACTTTGTCGGAAAAGTACATTGCTGAAATTGTCAACGTTTTTGATAACTTAAGGGCTTGTAGTTAGCGCTTGGCTGCATATTTTTTCCCAGAAGTCTGTCTCACTATACGATCGAGCGAATGTGTAAGCTGCACTGTAAGGGTATGCTTTTTTCGGTGCAGGTTTTTCTATATCACCTAAAAGTTAATATTTTGCCATGTTCTCATCTTACTTCGCACTCACCTACGTTTTCAATTTCGGGAGGTTTTAGTTACATTTGGAAACATTCTTGTGAACCGAAAGCTCCAAAGGCGACATTATGACTGGAAGTTACTAATCATCGACCGCCCTTAGCAAGCCATTACTTTTATTCAAACCTTAAACGCAATCTGTCAAGGATGTCCACGTTAGATGTATGCAACTATAATTTTTTTTCATAGAATCACCTTTTTTTAATAGGTTTTGGAATGCTAAAATTTCTGCAAAAACTTCTGGCTGTTCAACATTCAAAATGACTTGCTTTGACAATCGATGAAAGATCTGAACTTCTAACTTTATTGGAGTGGTTGTAATAATTTTATTGGCTTTCTATAGTCAGCGATAGTACTGGCTCTAGTTAATTTCATTCCAGTTTTGAACTGAGGTCATATACAAAATACAATTTATAAACATCTTCGTACTTATTGTTGACTAACAATAGTAGCTGCTACCTTCAGAGTAACTGCAATTAGTTTGAAAAGAGTCGTATTCCGACTCCCAGTGCCCTCATTTTGATCTACAAATCAATTTCCTTTAATGAATACTTCAATTATTTGTGAGGCAAAAGAGCTGAGTGCGTAAAACTTGCTTTTTGTATCAATTCCAAATAGTTTTGTTAAAATTTTGATCAAAAGGCCCATTTCAAAATGGGCTTGGTTCAAAACAATGTGAACAGTAGTTCCTAAGCTTAGGGCCAGTTGCTCAATCGAATCATAAATTTAAGTTCTACATAAAGTTTTCATTTTTGTATGAGACGTTCCGGAATTCTTAAGTTCTACATAAAATCCCCATACTAAAGTAGAACTTTATATAGAACTTAAATTTATGATTCGATTGAGCAACTGGCCCTTAGACAGTTCAAGCAATGAAGTTACTTCGAAAATCTTAACTGAAATTTAAATTATGATCCTGGTTGAGGTGATAGAAGGCAATTGATGTTTGGGTTTGGAATAAAAAATGTATTACATTTTTGAAAGTTGAAAGTTACAAAATGGAAACATTTGAAATGCCTATTTTTCTTTTAAAAATAGTTCAAAGTTTCCTTTCAGGAAGATGTTTTCAAGTATGTGTTAATAAATGTGAATCCATCATGGTTAACGCACAGTATGGTGTCCCTCAAGGTTCAGTCCTTGGTCCTGTTTTATATAATGTCTATACGTCCGATTTTCCACAACTTCCGTATTGTGAATCAGGGATCTATGCAGATGACACATGCATACTCTCCTCGCATGAGTTTGGTCTAAATATAGAGACCAATCTTCAAAATGCACTTGAAATTTTAATGAGATATTACCACAAATGGAAAATTAAAGTAAATGCTGGGAAGATAAAATCAATCTTTTTCACTAGAAAAAGAAAGCGATTGTATCTGCCGAGTAACGAGCTGGAAGCAAATGGAGCGTCTATAAAATGGGAGTCAAATGTGCAATACTTGGGAATGAACCTTGACAAGCGGCTTACCTTTAAAGAGCACGTTAATAAAACAGTAAAAAAAGTCAATATCGCAATAAAATGGCTATATCCGCTTATAAATAGAAAATCTCTTTTAAGCATGGAAAACAAAATTATTATACACAAGGTTGTGTTCCAAGCGATTTTGTTATATGGATGTCAGGTATGGGGAAGATGTGCAATTGGCCATATTAAAAAACTCCAAGTATGCCAAAATAAAATATTAAAAATGATGCTTAATTTACCCTGGCATCATTCCACTAATGATATTCATAGTCAAGCAGGTGTTGAATTGATTTGCAGAAGAATTCAAAAATTAACTGATAACTTTTTAATGAACTGTGATATTTCTGACAACCCTTTGGTAGTACAATTAGCACAACAATAGTTAATTATTGTATTTGTTTTCTTTTCGTACATTAAGTTCTATTTCCGATGTATATATTTATTTATTTATTTACTTATTTATTTATTTATTTATTATCTTATTTATTTATATATTTATTTATTTATTAATTTATATATATATATATTTTATTTATTTATATACTAACTTATTTATTTACCTATGTAGTTATTGTTAATTAATTAATTAATTTATTTATTTATGTATTAGTTTACTTATTTGTTATTTATCACCTAATTGTTAACTAGTCAGTTAATTTTGTTTATTAATTTATTTATCTCTCTTATTTGTTGAATAGTTAACTGATTCTACTTGTTTTGTTTACTTTTAATATATATCTATTTATTATAACTTTATATTAAACTTACTTGCAAACTTCACTTTCATTTTAATATAACTTTTTATACAGCTACATAGCTACATACATATATGTTTAAGATATTCAATCTGAATATATTTCTTAACAGAAATATTTATTATGCGTAAATGAAGGTTTTTGTCATATTTTCCTTCGAGACATAGATTTTCCTTTTAATTTTAAAATCATAATGTTGTAAAAATAACCTATTCAGTAGAAAGATATAATATAATTAAATAAAGAGATTAATACAATTTTAAACAGTAAAAAACACTTTTTATATTTCCTCAAATGCACATTTCAGAAGCAATGCTTCCATCATCAGTGAGATATATAAATTAAATTAAATTAATTCACTGATGATGGAAGCATTGCTTCTGAAATGTGCATTTGAGGAAATATAAAAAGTGTTTTTTACTGTTTAAAATTGTATTAATCTCTTTATTTATTAGATAAAAAAACACGTGGAATATCTCTACTACAAAACTCATAATATAATTATCAAATCTCTGTGTAAACTGAGCGGTAGCAACCTAATACTATTTGAAGAAAGAAATAAAATATCTATCTATCTAAGTTGAACAAATCGCTCTAAAGGGTGTCATTTGGAAAGAGTTATTATGTTTTTGAATATAGACTAGACTATACCTAAACTAGTGACTGATTCCACTGCTTTAATTTATTATATTTATATTTAAAATTGTTTTTTGAGATGGGTATTATCTAGGATTTTGATGGATTCACAAGAAGCCCATTATTTTCAGACCAGGTTGTAATATGTTTTAAGTCTTCATTCATGAGATAAACAAGTTCATTAAGGTTACCTGAAGCTTGAAGCTGAAGATGTAATTGGACATCGTCTGCATAAAGATGTAGTATATGAAGTATATTTGCAAACTGTAGGGAGGTCATTAATAAACATGCAGAATAGTATCGGGCCTTATATGGAGCCTTGAAGCACTCCCTGCTTTATTTATTTCAACTGTGAAAAACGTTCACCAGAATTAACCCTTTGCGATCTCCAAGAGAGGAAGCTACTGATCAATTTAAGAGTTCTCTCACTGAAACCAAAGTCATTCTTCAGCTTCCAACACAAAATTTTGTGATTGACTTTATCAAAAGCCTTAGAAAAGTCCAGCAAACACAGCAACGAAACGTGAACCCGGTCATAATCTTGTCTCAATTCTTCAAAGAGGTTAACCATAGCTGTAGAGCAACTGTGGTTAGCTCTAAAACCAGATTGTTGAGCATACAGAAATTTGTTCAGGGACAAGTGTTTCGTTATCTGCTTCGCTACAACCTTTTCAAAAACCTTTGATAGACATGGCAGAATGCTCACCGGTCTGAAATCAGCAGGTGTAGATGTATTTGTTTTCTTTGCTATTGGCAAAACTCTGGCAAATTTCCAGTGCAGAGGAAAAGTTGACGTAATTATGCACCAGTTAATTATATGAGTGAGATGCGAGACAATTTCAGGTAAGATAAGCTTAACAAATCGAATTGGAAAGCCATCCTCACCTATCGAATTGGACCTTATGGCCGCAACGCATTGAGCAATTTCGACTTCCGTGGCTACTTCAAAACTTTCGAAAATTGGTGCAGAGGCTACACAATCTACTGTTCGATTAGAAGTTGAGCTGCCTGCAGTAGGGTCATCACTTTAAACTGAATAAAACCACTACTTCCGCCTCAGTGTGCATCGGACTCTTAGATTTTTAGACTTTATTTGTTGTATGAAAAAACCTTCGTTTAAATAAAAATCTTTCTAAGGAACGGTTGTAAAAGAACTTTCTTCTGATATTTCGAAATGGAGCAAGGCAAGCCGGGTCAATTGGTGCTTATGTTTATAATAAAAGACCCTTCTAAAACTAAACTAGTTGTTGTAAAATGAAAATGGAAAATCTGTTCAGCCCAGAAATTGTTATTGTCAAACATTCTCTTACTCTGGCAGCTTCTAAAACGTTAAGCCATTCGCAGCAGTGAGTGGATGAGCCAACAATGAGTGTTTGACTTCTACACTCGACGTTTAGGTTTGATCCCTGTGCTGGGTAGTCTTCTTTTATATGTTTTTTGTTTCTTTCTTCTTAAGCAGTGCCGTGAATTTTGTTTTTTGCATTTTTTTTTATTCTGTTTTTATTTTTATGTATACATACCTGGCTGTTCTGATTTTCGATTGAATTAAAAGCGAAAACCGAAATTGAATCCGTAGGGATTGAAGAAGTGTGTTCTTTTAGACGGATTCATTACTGATTTCATATCATAAAAACGGTTTAAAAATAAGATTTTTATGTTTATTGATTCTGATTCTACTATTTTAGTACATAAAAATGTCAATATAGTTCACCATTTGTCATGTATAGCGCTTTTCATAATTCATCAAGCAAATTCAATTCCGTACAAAGTGATAAGCGAATTAAAAACATATGTATGAATTCGGAATTGAGATCTGCAAAAATTGTAAAACGGAAACATATGGTATCCGAACGAAAAGCAGAACAGGAGCCATCAAAATCTCTCAAAAATATTGAGTCTTAATTTCAAAACTATAAGAGCTAAATTGACAACGTTACCAATACTTTTATAACATCTCAACCTGATCGCGCTTTGGTTACCGGTCAGCTTCAAAACCGACTAACCGATTTTTTTGATGTTTTGAACCCTATTTCTGCATATGATTTTTGATGACTAGAGGTTTTTTTTAAAGATTTGTTAATATTTTTTATTTAACAATTACAAATAAACCGGATCCTTCTCAAAAACATCGCATTTTTCTTTTCAAAGTGTTCCCAAAAAGTGAAAAATTTACCTGAAGAAAACTATTATCTACCGAAATAAATAATCATAAACAGCTAACTTCCTGTTTTATAAACTGCTCCACCACCTCCAAGTTTCTGCTTAGAAGAATGCAGTAAAAAAAACCCGCAATTAAGGACCGGAGATGAACTTGAAATTTATTTTACCTACTATAACATTTCTAATTGAAACACAAGCGATGTTAATTTGATTTAATTTATATATATTTTTTTTATGATTCAATAAAGTAAAACGTTTGTTTGTGAACTGAACATGTTAACAATAAGGCAATAACATTTATTTCAATTAAAAACTCATTTCAAATTTCTTATGAATGCTGCAAGGACAAAAATGAATTGCATTTCGTTTTAATTGAACAACAATTAAATTTTATGCCACCAATTAAAAATTTATTTAATGCAGGTTCAAATAAATTCAATACTTTGTTTCAATGAAGCCAAACAACAACTTCAGAATCAAATATTTATTCAAATGTGACGCATTCACAAACGAGGATTCAGGTGTTAAATCTTCCTGATGGATCTTCACAGATTAGAACCACTTCTCGTTGATCGATAGCAAAATTAAAATATTTTGCGAGATGAATTTTAGAATATTTTACCATCGCGCCACATCAACCGTAGCAAAACATCCAAAAGCATTTTAATGTCAACTGTCTAACGCGAACTAAATCGATGGTATTGTTTGGAAGTTTATTTTTTGCATTTTATTTGTAATCAATTAAAATCAAAACCAGTTCCATATGCAAATTTACATATTTCTCCATTTGTTTAAGTAATTTTTATTTGTTTCGTGTTACCTATTGGCTTTAAAAGTGTTTTATCTGCCATCGCAACAATTTATTTTTAGAATTATAAATAGTAATACGAAACGAACAAAAACAGACACAAAGAGATAACCAAAGGATTCGATATGATTTAAATATTTAATTAGAATGCTGTTCGTTGTTTAGAGATTTGATATGTGATAGCAAAAGCGGGCACTCTGTTCGAACTGTTTCAATGGATGATACATTTGTTTGGTTAGAATAATCAAAAGCATAATGAATCTTGTCAGTGTTTGGAATCACAACCTAAAATATTTGTGGTATATTTTTTGGCGAGCATAAATATTAACTTAATTTCTAGTGGTTTCATTGATTAAATTATAGGGATTGGATGTGAGAGAAAGTTACTAGAGAGTGGGTGTGAAGGTGGCCATTCTGAGGGTTTTGAAAGGTTTTGTTTTTTATGTCAATGTCTTCTTTGGTTATTGGAGAAAAGTGAACAGTGACACAGTTTTTTTTTCCAAGTGGACCTTTTCTCAATAAGAAAACATACATAGTTAAATTCGCCGTTACATCTTCAAAATGTGGCTAGCATTTTTTTTTGACCTATGTTTTTTCTGAGAGTAGGTGTTTTCTTTAGTTAGTACCTGTCCACACGGCGCATGTTATGTTCATTTTATAATTCATTTCTAGGAAAATGAAACAAGAACTCCAGAGCAAAGATCCTTCCTATTAAAACTAATAACGTTTTCGTTTGGCCGTCGCACAGTGGGGCAGAAGTAGTGGTTTTGTGCTATAAATTATTTTGATCAGTTTAAAGTGACTCTTTGTATTTTAAAGCCTTGTATGAGAGTAAAAATGAGTATAATTAAAAGTTATTTTAAGAAAAGACGAATTTGCGGGGTTGCTTGCCTATAAACTTACGTGTTTACACCAATAAAATTGTTGGATCGATATCCGTGGCGCCCCTACTGACAATGAATTTGGCTTCATTAGGCCAAAATAAAACGAAAAAGTTAAATAAACTTTTTCGATGTCTCGCTTCGTTTTCGAGATGTCCATGCTTGAAGCCAAAAAAATCAAACCAAAATAAAATGTGGGCTCATGTAGGTATCAATATCTCGGAAACGAAGCGAGATATTGAAATTTTATTTAACATTTTCGTTTTTTTTATTTGCCTAAATAAGTTTAATTTATTTCCAGATTGCGGCTCTCAACTTAAAAAGTAAAAAAAATTTGGACTCCAAATATTGATATTTCGACAAATGACTTTCTTTCGCCGTAATAGAAGATATAAGGTAAAACTCAAACAAAGCTAAAGGCCCTGACCCATAGAATCCGTTGCGTCCGTTCGCTGCCGGATTCAACTGACAGCTCGATTAAATACACACGATCTTATGAGCGGTGACCCGTAAGCATCGGATGCAACGGACGCAATGGAAAAAGTAGCCCAACTTTTAACTTTTGCGTCCGGCAGAACTGATGACATGCGCAGTCAAAACCAATTTGAAGTTTTCTCTTCACACCGCAACGGATTCTATGGGTCACCCCAATCCGTTGTGTCCGGTAAAACTCACTGCTGTCCGTTGAATCCGGCAGCGAACGGACGCAACGGATTCTTTGGGTCGGGACCTTAAAAATCAGAACCAATCTATGACCGATTGACATAAGATTTTTCTTTTTCAATAAAATAATCGCTCTTAAAGCTTAAACTCTTAATGCTTCCCATGACTTTTAGACCATTAGCTCGTGTGACTTGGTTCTTCTTAATCTCCGAACATTGCCTCTCGTATTTAATACGGACTCCATTTCAGAGTTGATCTGACTATGCAGTCGCTGATGGTGCAATACAGCATGTTTTCGTACAACTTCTGTAACCGTTTCTATATGTAGGTCACGATGTAAATCGCTATTTCTTATATACCATGGTGCATTTACTATTTCACGAAGGACTTTGTTTTGGAACTTTTGGATGATTTTAGTATTTGTTTTCTTTGTACAGCCCCATAATTGGATTCCATAGGTCCAGACAGGTCTAAGTACTTGTTTATAAAGCATTATTTTATTTTCGACAGATAAGTCAGAATTTCTACCGAGTAACCAGTACATTTTTCTATATTTCAAGTTGAGCTCTTCCCTTTTCTTTTTGTTATGCTATTTCCATTTTAGCTTTGCATCCAAATTCATCCCAAGGTATTTGGCCGTATTGGCGTAAGGTACAGCTTGATTGTTGATGAATATTTGAACGTAGCTTAACTTTTTATTTGTAAAGTTTATATGTGCAGATTTAGCTTCATTGAGCTTGATACGTTATTTTTTGGTCCAATCACTAACGGTGTCGACGGCATTTTGCAATTTCTCAGCAGTCTTGACGACGCACTTACTGGATGCCAAAATTGCAGTATCATCTGCAAAAGTAGCCATAATGGTGTTTTTATCCACTGGAATATCCCTTGTATATAGCAAATACAGGGTAGGTTCTAGGAGGCTTCCTTGTGGAACACCGGCTTGTATTTTACTCAGCTTTGAATATTCTTGATCATACCGTACTCTGAAGAGCCGGTTTGAGATATAACATTTCAGTATTTCGTAGTACTGCCTGGGTAGGTCCCTTTTCAGTTTGTACTCTAGCCCTTCGTGCCATACCTTGTCAAATGCTTGAGCAACATCTAAAAATTAGCCGAACATGCTTGTTTTCCTTCTAATGCTTTTTTAACTGCATCCGTTATTCTATGAACTTGGTCTGTCGTGGAATGTTTATTTCTAAATCCAAACTGATGATTAAGGATTTAATTTCTTTCCCTGATTCTTTCTTAATCTTTTCAGTAGCAATTTTTCAAAGACTTGCCATTATTGGTATAAGTGATATTGGGTGGACGTCACTTCTGTTGGTGGCTTACCTTGCTTTGGTATAAAATTTACTTCATCAAGTTGCCAATGATGTGGCCGTAGATCGGTTTTTCAAAAAATCAAGTAACATTTAGAGTTTTAGCTTTGAAATTTACAACACTGTTTTTAGTTATTGTCAATTTGACAATTTGCGGTATTTTTGTGGTGGTAACCATTTCGCAATGAATAGACTTGCTTCAGAACAACGCTTGCAAATTATTGATCGAAAAAGTGGTCGAATTTGAATGATGTGCTGATTTCGAGACAGCTGTGGGGCCTATATTCCCGAAATCATTTTCAGTCACTAAATACGAATTGTAAATCATGCACTATTTCTTTTCGACGTAGACGTTTAACTGCAAATTGACGTTGAATGAGTGGATCAAAATCAAGAGTTTATTTACTCCTCTTTTTGAGATGAGGATCGGAACCTCATATGTTGCAAATACCCGCAAAACTGAGCAATGATCAATATTCTTAGAGTTAAATTTGACATCAGTCAGAATTAAATAAATTTTTGCATGAAAACTGATATGCATTTGTTAAATTTTTTTTACATACACATAATAATATTGCTTAACGTACTCCTTGTTCGCAAGGACTCATTTATTTCGAATGGACGGAAATAAAAAAAAAATAAAAAAATCACCATCTTTTACCTTTGCTTGGAACACAACCTATTGTGTGGGCGTGGTGGTGGGTAAGAATTTATGTTGGTTATTTTTTTCCCCAAAATAACTACATATTAATTCTGATTTCATCCAAATCGGTTCAGTTGCTTGGTTTTCAAAGACTTCTTTGCTTTCTCCCATAAAATTACACCACTGTACGTTGCGAGGTACCCTACAATTAGATGACTTGTGTAAAGCAGATGAGCGGGAGAACTGTGATGCCTTTGAGAACACGATGCTCATAACGCTGAAAAAGAAAGAAGAAGAAGAAGTAGTTACTCTCAGTATGCAGACAAAACCAAACTCTCGAATATTTTGCCGGGCATCAAACGACAAATTTTCCAAAACTATTGTGCTAAAGAATCATAAGGATGACTGAGAATATAAAATCGATTATCCTTATCCTTACATAGTAGAAAACAAAGTTGCTTTCCGCTGCCTGTATTCTTAGATCCTTTAAAATATGCAATGGATTTTGATGCGATTTTCTTACATTACAGTAATATAGACCATATTTCATTTCCGTATTGCCACGGAAACGTGACGGAAACGGGAACTTAGAAAATATAGAACTGATTTCAAAAATTCTTTCATCGTTAGAGTGCTTCATTGACCCTAAGTAACATAGACTATGTTTCATTCCCATTTGCCCACTGGAACGGAAACTTGGAAACTACTTTACTTAATTTACTCAATTCGATCACCGTAGGACCTTAAAAGAATAACTAGACAATTAGTTGGGCAGACTTCGTTTAATTGATTTTGGATGGTCGGATATAATTTGCGTTCACACTTATCATACTTGTCGTCCAACATATTATGTCGTCTGAGGCTCCAGATTATCCAGGTCGTTCAAACCAAAGTCTGTCCAACTGATTGTGCAGCGTGAACTTTGCAATTGAATAAAAATCAAAATAAATAAATAAGTTAAGTAGATAAAAAAATTAATAAATAAAATACAAATCAATAAGTAGGGTGGTGCAACATAAAGCTCGGGAAGCCTCGCACATTTCATAAGCCTACAATTTTATGCCGATTCTGAACGTCTAGTTGAGAAAGCGCTTTTCATGCCGTCCCATTTCCTCACAAAAGACGATACCAGTGAAAAAACATTGGATGTTTCTGGGAATCGAACTTCGAACTCCTACGAAGTAAGTAGTCATGCTAACCATCACGAAACCGATGGTCTAATCATGACTAAATAAGGAGCCTATTTATAAGTTACTTGAATGGCTTTAATTTTAATTTTTTTCGAACAATGGAAAATGAGCAAGTTTAAATATTCTGACAGCTTTGAAATTTGAATGTGAACTTTGAGAGAAGTTGATTAAAAATTTACAAGCTGTGACAAGTTCAAGAGAAGAAAATAACATACTTCCAGCAATTGCGTCAGTTTGAAGCTATTTCTGTTCATTCCAAATACTCCTCTGTTCAACTATTTCCGTTACCTACCCCCACTTTCACATACAATATTTTTATATTTTATAGAATTGAATAATGTTGCCACTTGATTTTGTACTAAACCGTGGTGGCTGGACAGACAGATTGTGTGCATACATTTCGATCTTGAAAGCCTTCATTTAAGTAGCACACCTAAATACACATTTTTTAAAGTAAATCATTTGATTTTAATGAAATGCCTCCGGACTGCCTTAGTTTTTATAGTTTTGTTTTTAGTTATTTAAAGCATGCTTGCTTTGAATGCTGCACATTTTATAAAAAAGTGAGAGGCTTCTTTTATGTCAAGAAGCTTAGAAAATGCGTACTATTATGGCCTATTGGGTTCACTAGAAAGAAATTCCAACCTTTTGCCGTTGTAGCATCAGTTTTTGACTAGTTCGAGCGGATAGTGAAGCCTTGGTCAGCTTTTTCAAATGTTGACTTTACCAACGCTACGGCCGATTACACAGATCGTATAGGTCAATTTACGGGTTATAGTAGAAGTTGCATTTGTCGTTTGCTTTTACTAGTCCTGTAAGAAACAGTGTCAGTAAATAGTCAAACTTGTGAGAAAAAAACACCCTTTGTTATTAACTCGGTTCGTGGGGTGAATTCGTTTTTAAAATAATCTGATTTATTCAAAGAATTAAGTCGCACGGTTTGGGTTAATGCTTATCTTGATACAAAAGTCCAATCAAAATGCTCCAAGAAATGGAAACATTATTAAATAAAAAAACAACAGAAAACAATAAAATGCAACAATCCCCTTCACATCGCATGCAAACGGCAAAGTCACAACAGCGAGTGCATGTGAATTCCTGCAGATATTTCATTGATCATAAAATTGCACAAAAGGGGCAGAGGGTCGCCATTGCCCTCGCCCTCGCCATCGCCAGCCGCCTGGTGATTTCAAGTCTCCCAGAGTGCCATTGCCGCAGGAGAAACCGCCTGCGATTTCATTTTAATAGTGTCGTTCGCACTTTATAACCGCCGAGAATGTGCATTGATGTGTGAACTTAAAAGCGCCGATAGTATTGTAGAATTTTAAATGATTTTCGAGATGAAATAATACAGAAAAAAATCTCACACAAAAAATAATATTAACAAAAACAAAACAAAGCAAAAAATAAAAACACTCGCTCAAAATGGTGCCCACACATAGAATTCCCCCATCAACAAAAGGAACAACGATCAAATAATAAAAAACGAATTATGGAATCGGTCTTTTTTAGGAGTGCGCTAAAGGGTGAGAAATTGAGGAGCCTTCGCGTGCATCCATGCAACCATGGACGACGACGACGGCTACGCGACGTTGATGATGCTGTTGATGCGCCACCAACGCCAACAATGATGACGCCGATGATGGGAATTATGATGCTCCTGCTGCTGTCCACACTGATTCTGTTACTGATTCGGAGCCACACGGTACAGTTTTCAAGCAAAAAAAAGCAACAACAAAGAAAAATACAAAATGACCAGCCCAACAACACAAACGAAAAGTCCTGCTGCGCGCTTAAATGTCCATTAAAAATGCGACCAACTCCGATGCTTTTGACTGCATCCCGCGATGAAATTTCAATTTCAGATCCGCGAGACAAAAAGCCTCGAAACTTTTATAGACGATGGCGATGAGACGCAACGGATATAACGACAACAAGGTGGTAACACAATGCTGTCCGAGTAGACGTATTTTGGTTTGTTGGTCCGTGCTATGTGCTCATTCAACGGATTCTATTAAATAAATGGAAAAATATTTGATTGCGTTTGGTTTGTTAATTATCAATTCAATTATAATTGTGTGCCACCCGAAGCGGTTCCAATTTGTAAAGTGTTGAACCGGAGGTAAACAAAAGGGATGGCCATGTAAAGTGCCATTAATGCCACCGTTTATATAAAAAAAAAACGATTAATGAAATTTTAATTATAACGCCATCCGATTGGAGAGAGTGGGTAGAAAGGAGTTCAGAGATTAACCTTTGTTGTATTTTCTATACGAATAATACTTTTGTTTGGTTGTGAGACTTATTTTACCTCGCTTCGAACTGACAAACGACTTGCATGATTCGATTTAAAATTTCAAACTAAACTGGGATCAAGTCACGAGCTGTTTTAAAATTAAGGCTCGGCTTTTTTTCTGAAAGTTGAATATGTCCTTAATTTTACATATTTTAAAATTAAAAACCTTAGTGTTCGTTACCTATATTCTTATGCCAAACAAATATGCACAAAAAATAGGCACTGGATACTATACCCAGAAAAAACGATATTTTTTCTGACTTTTCGCCCAAAAAATCGTAGAGAATATCCACAAAAGTGTCCTCTTAAATGCTAAAGCTAAAGAAGTTAAAAATTTCGTTTCTAAATCATTCTTCGTCGTATTTGAATTTTTCATGTTGTTTCTTGTCTTGCAACTTAGAAGGTAATTTTTTTTTTGAACTCCAAAAACTGAAACATGATATCTTATGGTGCCAAATCACGATTTGAATTATTTCATTTTCATAGAGCGTTTTTGTTCCAAATTTTTTACCAAAGAATTTTATAAAATAACTTCTTGTTTTTGCAGGAACAGAAAAAGGGAAAAACATTTTGCTGTGCTATCTAAGGGTAAAGACTTCAGCTACGATATTGTCGACTTTTTTTAGCACAGTGATAGGTTGTGTAGCACGACATTAATCGAGTCATTTGATGGGAAAAAACTCATCGTGTGAATCGTGTTGGCTCGTTCAAAACGAAATCACTCAATATTTTCTGTTAAGTTAAAAAGTGCTGAAACTATAATGAGCTTATTACAGTCGTTACAGTTTGTGCAAAAATCTTAAGAATTTTTTATAAATATGTACATATTATTTATGAATGTAGAAACTAAAAAAAAAATCAATAAATTAATTTAGTTAGGTTAGCGTCACTTAAAAAACTACGTGAGAAGGATAGAGCAGCAAAGCTCGAGGAACCAAAGCTGTAATGCATGAATCAAATAGCCTATTTAGCTTCGGCTTTGCCTGACGTTTATGAGCTCAATCAAAGGAAATAAGTTTATCGTATTACAATTTTGCATTGACTTCTATGTTAATTTGTTTTCGTAAAAGTGCAACGGAAATCCAACTCAAAGCAAATAGTTTATGACTTTAAAAAACTAACTGTAATTTCAATTCAATGCGAGTACAAGTGTATTTTTTGTTGAATTATTTAATTTCTTAAATTTATTAAAAATTATCTATCAAAAAAACCCAAAATTCAAGAATAACAAGAGCTTTTTCTCCAGACAATCGAATTTTGTGGGTTTCATGCTGATTGGACTTTATTTTCTGAGCCAAAAAGGAGTTTTCTGGTCAAAGTACCTTTCGTTTTTTTAATTTCTCAGAAACTAAGAAAGATTTTCACGGTTGGGAACCGAATTACCGCACTCGTTATCGAGTAATACGTGACTAAATTAAATGTTTTTGGCATTACTTTCTCAAGTTATCTAACACTTTAGTAAGACAAGTTGATATCCTTTTATCAGTATTTGAGCGAAATGAAGTCGATAAATTAACAGCAGACTGTGTTATAAAGAGCGAATCCTGAAAGAAAATTAGAACTCACTCACTCGATCACTAATGCGGTAATTCGGCCCCAATTTTCTGTGTTGTTATTATCCAAAGAAAAAAATTCAAGGAAAAATTTTGTAAAAAAAAATTTACATATTTAAAGAAAAAAGAATTGATCTGACTTTGAGACTTGATTACTAAAGCACCATTCACTAAACAAACTTGAACTAAAATTTTATTTAAAGAAATAAATAATAGCTTTCAAAAACACTATAGCATATGTTAGTATAGAGCTTAGTTGATTTTGAAACTTTTTTAAGAAATTTAGTTGGTTTTACAAAAATCCTGCCTCTGCAAAGGGAGATAGATCCCCCTTCCATACGATTTTTTTTGTCTTGACCCAACCTATCCTTTCTGAGTTTTTGTCGCATCTCATGCAAAACACCCTGTATGAGCTTTAACCCAGGAAAATTAGAGAAAAAATTACCAAACTTCGAGAAAAATCCGACAGTGATTGGGTAGGGTTTTTTCTTAATAAAAACAAAACTAAAATAGTACTGCTTTTGAAGAATCGAGTTGAAAACTACCCATACCCAACCGACTCCTAAAAATACTCAAACTATTTGGACTTTTGAATAAATTGAATGGTTTTGCATGTGACACAACAGATCTCGGGAAGCCCTGGTCTCTAGCGAACTCTATCAGCCACACCTTGTGAAGGGGAGCTTAAATTTTCTGCTGATTGCAAGTGCTTGATATTTTGAACTCAAATTCAGTCACTTAAAAACTATATTTTACGTCAGGATTTCAAGGAATAAAGCATTGCTTTCTTGAGTTATATTATAATCTGTAAAATATTACGTGAAATAGCTATTCAGTGACTATCAAAACCACGTGTGTATACGAGCTTACACTAGATATTTGTTTAACACCGCCTTTTTGATTAATTTAATAGATGAGAAAAAAGTCGTGTGACTCGTGTTGGTTCGTTAAAAAGGAAACTGCTCAGTCATTTTTTTGATAAAAGGACTTCCTACAAGTCAATTTAAAATAAGTTTATCGGAGGCGTTTGAGTTGAAAACTTGATGGTTTTAGAGTTGTTATTAGTAATAACAGCTAATAACATCTTAAAACTTTCTCGAATCCCGGCAAAACCATGCGATTTTCCATTGAAACGACTGCAATAAGCTCATTTTAGATTGACCAATAGAAAACGGTTTCCACCCAAAAAAGGACACTTTCACAGAAAAAACTTTCATCATTCTGTAACCTGATTATATATATATATATATTTTTTTTTTTTTGAGACTCACTTGAAAATTAGGCATTTCCGTGTTTTACCACTTTTTAATTTAAAAAAAGGGTCGAATCCCCAAAAGAGGCAAAATGCTTTTCCATGGGTATCGCCTTTGGCGAATCTCTGGGTTAACAGGTGGACATCACAACACGCGTACCATAGCCAATTTTTAAGTTAAATGTTTCAATTATTATTATTGAGGCATCCTTGAAGCATATTTAGATTCAGCACAAGAGCAAAAGCCTATTTCTGTTTATTTTTTAAAATAATAAATGAATAAGTGAATAAATAAGATTTGGATCCTATATTAAAAAATAGTTTAGAAAGATGGGGTTTTATTGTTAAGACCTGTTATATTTTTAAAATAATTAAAAGAAAAACTTAAGGTGAATCCAAATCTTTTTTGTAATCGAGTGAATTTTTCTGATGTTTTGAGATACCATTCTCTTAATTACATGTGCTAGAAAAGTGTTATAAAGTGTTTTAGGTTGGAAAATGCAAACAAAGTTAAGTGAATCTGGCAAGCAGATGGCTGAAATCAAATCGTCTGAGACACACTTTTTAGTAATCAGATTTTTTTTTTAATTTTTTGACGTATCACTCCTGTTTGGTTATCACAACGACCTGAAAATCTGAAAAATTACCATTTTCGAACGCCACCCCCCACCTCGGTCTGAAAAGACTGACAGACTGTTAAATTTTATATAATGGGGAGTATGTCTATACATTTGCTTGAAATTTGGTTCTCACTCCACTCCAAAAATTTGCTTCCAGCTCAGAATTCTCTCTTCGTTCGAACTCTTTTTGTCTTAAGTTTGTTTTTTTTTTATTGGATAACCGAATGGCGTCATGGTTAACATGTCTGCCTGGTACGGGGGAGGTTCAATTTTCGAATCAACAAAATATTTCGCCTTTCGCGAGGAACTATCAAGTCCTTCGAATGTAGTCATACATTGCAATGAAAAGTGCTTTGTAACAAAGTCCGTTCAGAGTCGGAATAAAATGGTAGGTCCTAAAATATTTTAAGCCCGTAGTTTCCATAACTTTGTTGCGCCACACTTTTTATTAATTTATGTATTTATTTAACCGAGCGAAATAGGCACCCCTTTTTCGCTTTTGCGCCATTGAAGAAGTGAAAAGCCCTAAATTCTATATAATGTTTTCAAAATGAAATGCTACAACCATAAGAATTTTCTATTCGTAAAATTTAATAAGATCTTAAGCGGATTAAAGGACAAACCATCTTATATTTATTCATAGCATTAAAAACAAGTAAAGTGGCTACCCTGGTTGTATAATAAACCGGCAGTTGGTCTGAGTCCTCCAGCTTAGAATTTGCCTCTTCTTTTACAAAAATAAATGTTCTCAAGCTTAACTGAGAAAAATTTTAAATTTTTCTAATTTTCAAAAATTTTTTCCAGTGTCTCTCCCTCCGTCAGTTATAAACCAGGGACGATGAAAGGTAACAGTAAATTTTTTAAATGTGCCTAGTTCATTCCATCCCTGCAGACAATTGTGTCACTACCCCCAGAACCACCTTCATCCCTTCACAATGTCGGGTGATCTTCCTGTACCCAATTTGAAAGTCGTAGTCGAATGGGGTTATCCTTGAAGACTAACTTAGTTCGGAAAATCGTTCTTTGAAACCCGTGTAGTAAAATTAAACACTACCTGTTATTAAACATCATAAAACATAAACCTCATAAGTATCATGAGATTAGAACAACCCCGCTTAAGTCGCCACCGGAGTACTTTTCGATAGCAAATCGATCCGATCCGAGACCTAATAAAATCATAAAAGCAGGAAGGAACATCAAATCAAAAACATTCAAGTCAATCACCGAACAAACTGAATAGGAAATCTAAATAAAAATCACTATGCGCCCATTTAGGGCCCATTAAACGACCAGCGAATGAATAAATGGTAAACGACATGTCTCTCACCAGCTGAGTTCTCTACATTGAAATGATTCACCGGTCCATAAATAATTATCGGCTTGGAATGGGAGACGAGAAATATTTCCGATATCTTTCGGATGCGGCCCAACCACCACCACACTGACTGAGCACTCTAGACAGTGAGCGGGTGATTGTACGTGACTGAGGGGAGCGGCTTCACTTCGAGTGTATGTTACTTCTTTTTTTATATTTTTACCCAACGACCGTTATCACGGAAGACAATCGCTGACATTACTTAGCGTTATCAGTCGCTCTTAACAAAATATAAAATGGAGCCGGAGCCTATTTTGCATGTGTAGACCGACAAAGTTGTCGCGGCGCCGCCGCCGGCCACGGAGTTCGTTGTCTGCAGTTGTGCTGCTTGCGTTTGCGTTGGTGACTCTTGCGCAGAGTCTGCGCAAAGAGATTCATTCCATTTGTGAAAAAGAGAGATGATTTTTATTTTTTATGTTATCCAATCAAGTGATATGGGCGACGACCGCGACGACCGACAGGGTGGAATTTAAAAAAAAAAGAAGCAATAAATGAGTTGTTGTTATATTTTAATGGTTGACAAAATGTCAGGCAAATATATAAATACTTTAGTGTTTTTGTTAAATTCTCTTATCAAGATAAATGTCACAATTGCTCTTAAAAAACTCTGATATAATTGAAGAAACAGGATTCCTTCTCTGATAACGAAAAGAGCCAAACTGGAACGGAAACTTCAAAAACACAAAACCAAAAACAAATAAAAAAACAAAATCGAGCTTAATACACTTTTAAAAATTCGCGATAAGCCTTATCGTGTGTCAAACTCTGACTTGATTCATGGCCGGCCGGATAATTACCTGTTCCGTTTCGACTGAAAGTGATTCCAAGTAATTAATTGTCATTAATAAGTAAAGCGATTGTGGTCGAAATATGTATCTGATTGGAAGAAATAAAATATACAAAAAAAGAAACATTCAAATTCCCAGTTTGAATTGCGAACAAAGTTGTAAGTTGGGTTTGGAAAAACCTTCTCTACATAGTCGCAGTTGGGCGAGTGAACAACACGTCGCGTCGTCGCGTCGAGTAAGAGTAACGCACGGTCATTTGTTGATTTGATGTTGTGTTTCTTTTTGGGTTTTCTCAAGGACTTAAGAATCTTAAGTGTCCGCTGAATCGGAAGTGTGTTGTCGTGTGTGTGCGCTAAGTGGTTTTTGTTTTTATACATTTTTGTGAAATCAAAAAATCCTACCGAACGTGCCGGAAGTTCAACAGTGGGCAAGTATCAAAAACGTGTGCACAGCTTGGAAGAATTGTAGAGAAACAATTTTTGCTGTGCGAAGAAACATGTAGTTCCTCATTTCTTTGTTTAATTGTGGAAGGATCCGATTGGTTAACTTGATTATAGGATGGTATATTCTATTCGTGGGATTACAGTGTTCGAGAAGAAATCACAGCAGGATTATTACTCATTTCGAAGGACTCAAAAGAAATTTAAGTCTTAAGTCTTAAAGTTGTAAAACTTATGATAATAGAAAGTTTGATCTTTTTCTAAAACCTTCTTCTCGACTGCAACGTTGTGCTAACTTTTCTAGTTTTCTAATTTAAAATTAAACGGCAATAATAAAATAATAAAATAAATAAAGTGACTCATAGAAAAGGGAGCCGGAAGGCCAAGCTTATTTCTCTCATTCATACCATGTCAGGGAGCTGAAGAGACCTACAATTTGGTGCCGATTCCGAACTGCTAATCGAGAAAGCACTTTTCATGGCACTGAACACTTACTACCGGAGTACCTGCGAATTCTCGCGAAAGGCGATACCCGTGGAAAAACATGTTTTTTTTTATTTTTCTGGGGGTCGGTATTCGAACCTCCGAAATAAAAAAGTGGACATGCTAACTATGACGCTAGGCATTAAATTAACAACAGAATTTGGTGTGACTCAATATTTTACCACTTCCAAATAGCTTATCGAGGAATCGTTTTTTTTTTTGTTGGTAGTGTATTTGCTCTGGCAGAACAGATTATTGTTTAAACAACATCTTGCGGTAACAATATCGATTTCGGCCGAGCTCTCTTCAGTTTCGCAGTCTGAGTCGGCTGACTTCTTCTTTTATTTGATTACGCCATCAAAGGGCACGGCACTCAGCGGCAAATCGGCAAAATTAAAACAAAATTGAAAGCGGAGTGGCAGAACGATGCCTTACAATAGCCGAGTTTTATTGGGAATTTTTATATTCACTTCACTTAGGCGCTCAATAAAATGCTGTACTCATTTACACAACTTTATTCCATAAACGCAATTTACCAGCCATCCCTGTTGTTCACTTCTGCAAGTGAGTTATGTTTGTCCACTTACGTTGTTCACTTTAGAGTTGTTGTTTTTCCATGAGCGATGTTTTGTGATGTTCTGCTGAAGTGAATATAAATTCTCACTGAAACACGGCTAATATAGAAAGCCGAGCGGCAGAACTATGTCGCTCTCAGCTTACCCAATGAGTTGTGACCCGACGCGACGGAATGCCAATCAACAGAGAGAGTCGAGGCCAGCTAGCTTAGGAATAAGAATTGTGTTTTTTTCTTGGAAATATCTGGTCGTTTGTTCCTGGAAACCCGGCATGTTTCTAAAGATGGCCACCTGTCATTGATAGTTTTTATGAATTTTTTTTCAATTCTGTTTTTTTTTTTTTTGTTCTAGTGGCTTGAGAACTGAGGTTTTCTTTTCACTGGATTCGAATGCTGACCCGATTTTAGCCAGCTTATTCGCCATTTCGTTTCATTTTATGACACTATTTCCTGGAACCGAAATAAATGATGTTCGTTGAACTGAGCAGTCTTGGCAGCTTTCTATTAATTTAGATTTTGTGCCAATGGATGAGATAGTTTTAATAGTCGCTTTCTGTCTATGAAGATGTCAATATTTTTGTTAATCAAGTTTTGCGTAGCCAGATGTTTTGCGGTTTCACAGATTGCAAGTACTTCTGCTTGGAAGCGCTGCAAAAGTCGGGTGGCTTTATTGATCTGTTTATAGGAGGGTATTCTGAGAAGATGCATGACCGAACCTACCCCCTCGTCCGTCTGTGAGGACAACCCTGTTTTCCTCCCAGCATTCTCTTGTCAGATTGATTGTTACGGCCACTGGATTGAAATCAGTATACGGGGGTGTAGTCTGTTTGAATGTCTACATCGGTATGGTTCATAATGATTCTGTGGCCTGATATGTTTGTTTTCGAATTATTGCATTTTCTGAGTCGCAGTGCGCTTTTGGCCCCCGTCTGTTTGGTGAAAAGGTCTAGGGGAGCTAGCGACAGGAAGGTTTCCAGAGCTGCCGTTGGTGTCGTTCTCATGACACTGGTTGAGCCAATGCATGCAAGCCTTTGGATTTTGGCCATGGTCTTAAAGTTTGACGCCTTCCCTAATGATGGCCACCAAACCAAACAGGCGTAGGCGCATGTGAGGATTGCTCTTATTATGGAAGTTCACAAAGTGTTGGTGTGAACTTTCCAGGTGATGTCATCGGCATAGGCCACAGCTTTTATTCCGCTTAGATCTAGGTTAAGCAGAATCTGGTAAGCTACTAGGAGTCAAAGAAGAAGAGATAAAACTCCTCCTTGCGGTGTACCTCTACAGGTTTGGATCTTTAGAGTGCTTGCACCAATTCCTGCTTTTAATATACTTGTTTGGAGCATGGACTCGATCCAATTTGAAAGCGTTGGCTCGATATGTATGGAGATTAATGCCAGACGAATGACACTGCATTCAACCTTGTTGAAGGCCTCCTCTATAACAAGAAGTGCAGCCAACATGTACTCTTCATACTGGATAGATTGTTCAATTTTTGCGACTACTTCATGAAGTGCAGTTTCAACTGATTTGCCCTTTATATATGCATGTTGGGCTGTAGAGATCGTATTGTTGCTCAGTTTTTTCGGATATGCGTTTCTATAAGTCTTTCTAGAATCTTGAGTAGAAAGGATAAGCTTATTGGTCTGAAGTATTTTGGTTCAGTGTGCGAGAGTTTGCCGGCTTTGGGAAAAAATATGACTTACTTCTCTCCAACGTGTAGAAGTAAAGGTGAGGCTTAGGCAACCCCTGAATATTTCCACTAGAACCGGCACAATCAAGTCTGCAAGGCTTTGGAGCATCATTGGAATAGTGCCGAGAGAGCCTGCAAATTTGTATGCTGGGAATGAGTCAATGGCCCACGAAACCTTCCCTTTTTCTATATAATTAGATTTCCTATGTTACATTAGCGTTAGGGCTTCCGGATTCTAGTGATGTCATTTGAGAACACCCTGGAAGGTGGATATTCATAAGTGACTCTAGGGTTTCACAGCATGAGTCAGTTCATGTGTTATCAGGTTTCCTAAGAAAACTAGGGATATTTTGGACCTTAGACATAACTTTTCTTAGCCTTGCAACGTCATTTGTGTACTCAATATTTGAGCAGAAATCGTGCCAGCCTGCTCTTTTTTAGTGAGTAGTTTTATTTTTGTATTCATTTTTACTGATTTTGTATAAATTCCAGTCAGTCGGAACCGAACGTAACACGCAACGTATGTCGAATTGTAAGAGCAATTTCACATTTAGAGAATTTCTCAGGGGGGAGTTTTTCTATTTTGACTCGTAATATTTTTAAGCATTGTTCTCTACGAAAAGAACGGTTCTATCGGAGGAAAGGTTTCGCCATTTTTTCATGAGTTCTTTTTTTTTGAAGATGAGTAAAAGTTCTTTTCTGCAAAAGTTCGTATAATTTATAGTGCGCAGCGGCCTCATCCTAAAATTAAAATTCCGCTATGTACGGGTCGGGTATCCGGTATCCCCGCCTATAATGATGTTTCTCTGATCGCTGTTTTCAAAACAACACTGCGTTTTTGTTCCAGATTCAAAAAAGTTTCGGCTCTAATGAAACATTAGAATGCAGTGGTTTTTATTTTCTTTTTTGGGAGACTACCGTTTCCAACTTTTGTCCACAGAACCAAAAAGGCATTTTTCAATTTGTAAATTGTCTCGTTCCTTCTGTCATTTCTTTCACGTTTTGGCACAATATTTTACAACATTCTCATATAGTTTTTTCTTCTCTTTTTAGGTAAGTGCAACTGAGATGAAAATGGATTATTTTATGATGACTGACGGTAAGAGCGAAAAGTTGTTGTTAGTTATTATAACTTTAATTGTTTAGCTATAAATTATCTATAACTTCAAGTCGAAAACAAAATAAGTCTGCTTAAACTCAAGAGAAAAATCAGAATTCATAAACTTTCCATGATGTGATGCACGACTTCATTATTGAAAACTCAATAAAACCACTTTCGACTAAGCATTTTCTTGCTCAGTAGGAAGAAGTGTTTGTTTTCTATTTAAATATGACTCAATCTATACCCAGACATTACCCACCTATACCTTCCAAAGTGAGAAGTGGCCCTCCTTCTTCCAATACAACCACTATGTAGGTATACCGATACCCTATCCACGCCAAAACCACTGGTTCACAAGTTCATTTCCATGTTCTATTCCGTTTCACTTGGTTCTCTGCTGCAACAGCAAGAAAATTATCCCTCCTTGGTATTTCGCACAAGCAGTTTGTTGTTAATGGATACAGAACGGCAAGAGTTTTGCTTTTTTTTTCTTCCCGAAATGGGGTGGCAAATTTTTATGTTAATTATTTGGCCGTGGTGGGTATAGTAGTTTGTTGAAAGAGTTTATCGCGACACCCCAACACCCCTTAACAAAAGAGATATAACTGAACGTAAATTTCTTATCAGTCTTCCGCGCGATCGCGAGTAGACACACATACACACCAATACCACATCATTGTTGAAAGCAGCAACAGTAGCAGTTTTACCAAAATGCGAAATCCTTTTATTGGTGTCCTTTGATGTGAGAGACTTTTTTCAGGTTTTCTGTTGATGTATCTCACTATTTAAAGGCTTCTTCTTCAAGAGGTAATCATAAGGAAGGTTAAACTAATACTTGTACAATGTCGGCTGTCTCAAAAGATTGTTTAGTGAAATTGTCTAGGCTTCTTGTGATTTTGTGAACCCCTTCGCACTTTTCAATGTTGAGTATTGTTGTGGCATGGATTCAACAGATTTTTTGTTTTTTCGCTGAAAAAATTAATTGGTATTTCGATTTTTCAGCTTAGGTATCTATTTTTTTTTTGCGTTACAAACAGAATAAGAAGAAGGAAAATTAATACTGTCGGAGGAGTTGCCAACTTCTTGCGAAAGGCGATACCTGTTACGTTTCTCAGATTCCAACTTATTACTCAATTGTAACAGACAGACGTGCTTAACATTACACCACCGACACCGAAATTGTTTGAAATGTATAGAAAGTAACTGGTTGTTCAGAAAATAAAAATTTCGCGGGTTTGGAGAGTCAAAAGTCAATTTTTTTTTATTGTGTTGTTTTGGTATACATGCCCCAATATGAAATTTCAACAGTATTTATTGCTTACTTTGTTTGTGGCAACCGCTAAGGCTGAAAATTTTACTATACTTCAGGGCCATTTGTACCAAAAAAAAAAAAAAAAAAATTATCAGAAGAATCCGCTGATAGCGTCGATGATTAGAATCCACCAGAATTTGCCGGAACATCTTCGCTCTGTCGGCTGTTAAGGCTACTCGGTAGCAACGGAACCGCAAGATCACATTCACGAGTGAGTCCTGGATTGTTGGGCCTACCAGTTGAGTGTCATTGAGTAAGACACCACTGGTCGTTTTTGCTGACGCGTTGAATACCATGAATTTACCAGGAACGGCGTGGTGTGGGATGTAGTAGCAGTTCGGATGGTCCACCATGTTGACGTACTTGTTCCTTGTGCCCCAGACTTTGATATTCACGCAAGAAGTCATACTTCATGCGAATTTCTGGGTTCTGGCAGGCGTCGTTCTAGGCTGTAGAACTGCCGTAGTGCTCTGACCGGTAGGAGTCGAAGAATGAAGTTGAATTGAAGGCATTTAAGGAACTTCACTATAGATCACCCATGGTAGACAATGTCGCATTAACTAGCATTTCGCTGCTTGTTGATGCCTCAAAAGTGAAGGAAAATCTCAGCTCAACATAGCAGAATGTCCAGCATTGCTCCGCCTTTGAAAGCAAATACTTGACTACAAGATTGTTCCCCTGGATCATTAGCTTCTGGTCCGATTTTGAAACAAAAGAACTGCTTTGAAACTTCCCACGGATTGGCACAATAGGTTTCAATTATACATTGAAGTGCCTAGAGTTGGAGAAGCTCACCATAGTCTATCATCTAGTTAAATCTTATTTGACACTAGCTGACCAGCCCAGAATGCTGGGTGCTACGGTGATCGAACTGAATATATTAAGTACAGAAGTTTTCATTGCAGTGTGTGTTTTTCTAAGATCTTTTTTATGTTCCAGTTCCCGTCGCGTCCCCGTGGTAATATGGGGATGAAATATAGTCTACGTTACTCAGGGGTATGAACCACTCTAACTGTAAAAGAATTTTTGGAATCGGTCCAGTATTCTCCAAGTTCCCGATTATGTTTCCGTTCCCGTTTCCGTTACCGAGGTAATATGGAAACTTAATGTAGCCTATGTCATTTCTAAGGCTGCAGACCATTTTTTTCCTAAATTTCATTCAAATCGGCTTAGTAGTATTTGATACAAATACTTTTCTTTTATGTTCCCGTTCCCGTTCTATTGGGAGTATGGGATGAAACAGCATTCTAACTAATTCCCCTTCGGCTGGGAATATTGGAATGAAATATACATATAAACCTTTCTCTTGAATCACTCATCAAAAGAAACTGCATCAAAGTCCGTTGAGTAGTTTTAAAAACCTAAGCAGACAGACAGCGATAGGTAACTTTGTTATATACTATAAAATGATTTTGCTCAGAAAACCAGACAAAGATATTAATGAATAAACTACTGTGAAAATCCCACAAACTTGTTCTATTTCGTACTGACTCATTGTTCTATCGGAAACCGGGCTTTAAGTGGGTCAGAGTAAACAACCACCGCGCCCAGTAGGTATTCGGCATATGGACTTCGTTTTCTACTAACTGATTTTGGTGCATGTTGTTGGGAAGTGAGTTATGGGCAAAAATTAGTTATGGTTATGAACCGTGGAAAACTTGGTATGTACTTAGTTTCCATGTGTTATTTGTTTAATTACGTTGGATAATTTTGATGCATAATTTTGTATTTAACAGCGGCACACGCGAAGAAATTGTTTTTGTGGTCCTTCAACTTGTCTTTTGGCTTTATGTGGATATAGAGGGTGTTTTCAGAAGTATAGAACTATAAAATGAAATGAAACACATACAAATTGTATTGACTGCCGTAAAATAGACTTTATTTGATGTTCTTTGCCATTTATATTTGAATGCAATTTCACATATCTCCACAACGGCTGACTCTGATGCAAATGCAGTCCTATCTTGAAGTAATGTAGACTTGATTATGGGATCAATCGAGCAAGGGAAAATACTTGTTTTTATGGTTATTAGCGTTCCAAATTTATTTCCGAACTTAACTTTAGTTATTTCAACTTCGTTACTTATACAGGTTGTTCCGTAATTCGTGTATTATCCTTTGGGGTTTGATTCTTGATCATATTGTAAAAAAAAAATTGTTTTACAGTAAAGTCCGTTTCCCAACTTTGACATCACTTTTTGACAATTTAAAAAAAGGCTAACTTTGGTGTACCCTGACCTGTGTTAAATTCGATATCTCTGTCAATACTGATGATAGATACCTAATCTTAGACTTAATTTTTTGTAGAAATAACAACTAAATAAGACTGTATTTAAGTCGAGCTTCCATAGGTTTAGGCTTGCCAGATTTTCAAATTTAAGTGCTGTTCAAATTTTCTTCCCGAAACAAAGTTTTGACTTTGAGGTCATTTTTTTTCAGAAAATGCCTGACAAACATAGAGTTTCTTTATTTTTAACAGATGAACAAAACAATAATAAATAAATAAATTTAACACAGGTCAGGGTACACCAAAGTTAGCCTTTTTTTTAATTGTCAAAAAGTGATGTCGAAGTTGGGAAACGGACTTTACTGTAAAACAATTTTTTTCTTAGAACAATGCGTCTGACGGCGTTTTGACATGTATGCGAAATACTTAAAGTTATTTTCTGTAATTAGATTAAGATCGACTGTTACCAACTATAATTTCAACTAAAAATTCAGGTCTGAAAGTGTTAATTTCTTAATTCATATGTTGATCTATAATAATTCTATACGGTTGAATGGCCATTAATTGATGACAATGATGACTTTGTATTACTTCGACTGCCAGTGCCATGTGATAGCGTTGGTGTCATCTGTCCTTTTGAGGTTCTCGCTATTTGGTGTGGACTATCGACACCACATAGCCTTACATAAAATTATCTAGTTAAATCGCCGCAATTCGCAAGTGCAAGTCTCGACTTTATATCAAAATCACAATCAACAGCAATCTCGTTTGTATCGTATTTGTCGAAAGTATACCGCGTTCTGTAGTGCTTCGGCTTCAACTCTTACTCCATTAATTGGCAAATCATGCCAAATTTCAAAATGACTGTCAATTACAACAGTGCTGACAATTTGAAGCTCTTTATCTCTTAGAAGGCCACATGCGTCTTAAAACATTATTAGTTTTGCGTGGGAGGTTTGTGTTTCGAATCCTCAACAAATGTTTTCCACGGGTATCCCTTTTCGTAATTGACAAGTCCTCCGATAGTAAATTTACGGCCATAAAAAACCCTTCCTCGATTAGCCGTTCGGTATCGACAGGATATTTTAGGTCGCCTCCATTCCGCACAGCTCACGCTAGGTTTGGCATGGCTCAGTTAAATATTTCTGCGTCTAATCTTTCGGTTACCATAAATTTAAGGGCATTGTCGCACCGATTTGTCGATTTTTAGTGTAAGTAAGAATTGCAGTACCGTGTTCACTATTCACTCACGAAAAGGAAAGTAAAAGTAAATACAGCTAAGAAACTTATGCGGTTTTTAACTTATCGTTTACCAACATTTTTAATGTTTGATACTCCTATATAAGGATGATAGAAGGGGTATTGAGGTATCGATACTTTTACTTAATACTGTATCAGTCAGTAAAGTAGTTCCTGAGATGTAAAAGAGTTCATCAGTATGCATCATACAATAATAGTTCGAAAGCAACGAACTTCAAGTTTTCTGAATTAACGAGCTTTCATCTACATTTTCAGCTTTTCAAAATAATTAGTTACTGCGATATCAGGAGTATTAATTGAAAAGTATCGATACTTACATCGAATCGTTTTTGGAATACTTAGAATAAAAACCGTAACCTTTCATATTGCAATGTCTTCTTCAGTAATTTTTTTTTAATTTTCGCATTGGGCTCCACCACGCATTAGCTTTTTGAAAATGAAGATTTTTTGAACCGTGCTTGGATCTAAAATTGTTGCCGTCGCTGCAAATGTGTGTTAAATTTTCGGAGACCTAATTGCAATCACTCGAAAGGTTAGAATGCTTTAAACGGGTTGGGGTCAAAATTCTTTTTTCAAAATTCTGCTTTTCAAAATTCTACTTTTCAAAATTCTGCTTATCAATATTCTGCCAATTATAAAGCAAAAGAAGGTTTGGAAAATGTTAAAAAGCCAAACCAAACCTTCTTTTTCTTTATAATTGGCAGAATATTGATAATACATAATTGCAAACTCCTACCTTCTTGTCGCTCTCCTATTTTGTTTTTGTTCTTCTGCAAATAAAAAAGAATATGAATAAAAGCAGAATTTTTCCTTTTAAGAAAGCCAGAATTTTCAAAAGCAGAATTTTGGAACGCAGAATTTTGTCAGCCAGAATGAAAAAAAAAAACAGAATTTTGAAAAGCAGAATTTTGAAGCCAGAATTTTGACCCGCTACCGCTTTAAACACTTAACAACTACCGACTACTCCTAATGGTTAGGATGTCAATAACTACAAAATATGGCGGCGATACTTTTTGGCTTAGACAAAAAGCTTGCCAGCTTCACTTTTGTTTTCTAAGTCTAGTGCGTTCAAAATCAATTCATTCAAATTAAATTAAGAGACATTGGCATTTATGTAGATATGAGTATTTCTGACCGATACTAACTCAATACTCAATTTCAAAGTATCGTTGCTAAGAGTACTTGGTATCAAAGGAAAGTTGTTTAGTTGTATTTATTCTTAGCTTTTCATCTCTACCCCCATAAACTTAATTTCAGCTGTCAAAGATGCAACTAACAATACTCTATTCGAAAGTCTATCTCAGTACTGTTGACACAGTTGCACAAACTTGTTTTCTTTCTCAAGAAACAAACCTTGGTTTAAAGCTTCATTGATGATTTGTATGAAACGAATCTCCTTGAGCGTTTATTCGGCTTAGTGTCTCTCCTGCTTAGAGTGAGGCCCAGCCTATACTGAAGATGGTTAACACGCTGTTCTCGTTACCTTTTTATTTTGCATTCGTAGCCTTTGTTGAAATTTTCACACCATTCTTTAAAAATTGAAAACATAAAAATGAAAAAAAAAAAATTACCGACCAATTTTTGTCGTATGTTTTAATAAGCTTAATTCAGTCTATCTTGAAGTCGGTGACTTGTCGAACTTTGAGAAGTAACAAAAAAGGACTGTATCATTTTTTTATGTGTCAAACTAGTATTTGCAATGATTTGTCGAATAAAGGCTTTGTAGCATTGGTGCTGGTGTGCCTCAAGGTTGCCCTTTAAGTCCAGTTATGTTTTATATTGTTTTCATTGATGTATTTTTTAAGTTGTGTGGTGGCTAATTAGCATTACGTGTTATGCCGATGGGCTTATGTTTGTTTTGCAAGACTCCACATCTACTTTTACCTGTAAATACGTAGATTACAAGGATCTCTGTTTTACATGCGAGCTTTAAAAAGTTCCTGCAAATTGAAAATAATGACACTTGCTCTTGTCGAAAAGAAAACCTTCTACAGGTGTCGACCTCGGATAAGGAACCTGTATGAACTTTTTCAGGCCTTTTCGCCTTAAAACTCATTATTGGAATTGAAAGCATTAAAAAACTGCTGATGCCATACGAGTCAAAATTTTCGATTCCGATTAAGGAGAAACTTTGCAACGATTCTTTGAATTGAAGCAAATTTTTAAATTTTCAGATACCTAATTCTGTTTGTGCGAAAAGAACTCTTCTTATGGCCCTTGCTTTGTAGATACCCACCCCTCAGAAAAAGTTTGTTACTGTTATCTGTTAAGTTACATATTTCATTGCTTCACCTGCCTACAGGTAGCTGTGAATACCTGTGTAGTGCTACAAAGCATTGTATTCATGATATTAATTTAGTCTTGTGCCGTAAACCACCCTCCCATAATCATAAACCAAAAAACAAAAAGGATTACGCTCTACACTCCTTGAACTCTATTCCTCATATTCAGGTCAAACACTATTTCAAAATCTCATTATGTCACACCACATCAGTCACCCGGAATCACCTTCTACCAACAAAAAAGCATGAATGAATTGCCAAATAAAAAAACACCAACTTAAACCAACAAACTAACAAAACCGCCGCACAAATCTCTCTTCTCCTCCTCGTGCCCCAATGCCAAATGGATATGATGGGCGAATGCGAAAGTCAGATAAAAAGTCATAGAGGGTGAGAAGAGACAGAAAGAGAGAGAGAGAGGGAGTAAGACAGAGATAAATAGAGAGAGTGAGATAGAACTAAGATGGGGTGTATGGCAAAGTCCTGGCAATAAAAGCCCTGAAAGATACTGGAAACAAACATTAATTTCCATTTCGCTGATAATAATTTTCGTCTACGAAGGCACTGATAAATCAAAAAGTGATATTTCTCACCCCATCCCTCAGACGAAAAATGGTGCCACTCCTGCCACTGCCACAGTGTTGTTTCATGGACAAAAACAGATTACAAATTCTCTCTCGAAACGAGACTACACTTCATGTGTATGCAGTTATCCTGCCTAAATGAATGAACAAAGAGACACACGACACTATACAAAACACAATACAAGACCGAGGGATGTATGCCTGCATAACCAAACCAAACCAGTTGACACACAAAACCAGCAGTAGTACGAGAGTAGCAAACATCTAGCAGCTACAGCTAGCCAGTCAGCCAAGCAAAACACCAACACCCAACCCAAAGCCACCTCAGTTTTTTGGCCTGCCTTATCCTCCATTCAAACGAAAGCTAAAAAGTGAATATAAACGGTTATCAGACAGCAAACCAAAAACCCAGCAACATTTCGTTTTATCTATCGAAAACACCACCACCGCCACCTACCAAACCTCCTTCCCCCAACAAAAAAAAGAAACACCCATTGGCCCATCATCATTCTTCATCGCTTCGCCTCTCTCTTTCTCTTTACACCCCTCATTTCTCTGGGTACTACTGGCACTGGGTGGCTCATGAAAAACTCCTTTTATTATCCTTTATAGTCATCGGGAAAACTCTTATATCGGAGCTGTATATCTATGGCAATGGAATGGCAAGGACGAGATAAGCAAAGCACCACACAGCAGCAAGCAGCACAGCACAAGATAGCGATGAGAATAACACAGAGAGCGACAGTGTGTATGGAAGAATATCAGAATGTACTACTCACACATACAGTTGCCTGCCACCCACAGATTGACAATGAAAACTGAAAATTCGTACTGTGATTGTGTGTTCGGCGACGACGATTACCGAACTAGTGTGTGTATGTGTGTGTGTGTGGGTGTTATCTTCTCAGCAGAAAAGCCGGCTGCAAGGACGAATACCATCAGGAGATGGTGGTGTGGTATCCGCGTGTTGGTGTGCAGCAGCACCCTTCATTTAAAATCTTATCTTACTTCCTGATTGATGGGAATAGATAAGCAACTTTCGTTCGTCCTCAGCCCCCATTAGAGAGGCCCTTCTGCCTGCTTTGTGCCTGGTTGAACATTTCAGATAGCTGGCAGGATGATATCAGCCAGGAGAGAAAGAGTGTATCTTCCTCGAACCCATTCCCCCTTGCCCATCGTTGTTCTCGTCGCTCGTCGCCCACCGACAAACGACGACGAACCAAAAATTCATTTGGTGCAAAGTGATAAGAGAATAAAATATAGCGGAATGTCCTTTTTAACCTCTTGCTCTTACCCTACTCTACCCTTCCCGTCCATGTCCTTCTCTCTATTCGTCTCTCATTTATCATAGAAATGCATAAATATGATAACAATTTATATGCTTATGGGTTTTTTCTTCTTTTTTTTTCGTTTTGTTTTTTATGGGCGAAATGGCAGAGCACAGAGATAAATGACGAGGGAACAGTGGTGTTGTAAAGTTCTCATGAAAAGTGATGAATTTATTTTTAATGAGTGGATCTGTCAGTAGTAGTTTTAGTATACTATCGTTTTTAATGATCTGTGTGAAGAAGCTCAAGTTGAAGTTGTACACAATTTTGAAATTCCATTCGATTTCTTTGCGTTAGATGTTGTCGTACTCCTCTAAGACGCAGACACTCGTTGTAAAAATAAAAACCCAAAGCTAATTTGCTTGAATTGATGCATTGAATTAAATAAAACGTGGAACGTTTCGTCAAACTTCCTGAAGTTTCTATAGTTTTCGCAAGTATTGATGCCAATGCGACGACATGTACTTTGAGCTGAGTTACTGAGTCTGAACCGATCATTGCTCTAGCAAGAAAAGATGGTGATATGGATGCGTTCTACAGGCCAAAACAAAAACGTTTTTTTGGATATGAAGATAGAGTTTGCAATGAAGAATGTAAACTAAATTAAGGAACCAAGGGCTACTAAATGAATAGCAATTGCTATTCCCCTTAGTTGGGGGCATTGAGACTTTAAATTCTGCAATGATGCATACCATTCATTATTGTTTTGCGCTATCTGACTCCATATTAAAAAGTGTTTCACTTTATCCTCACACTGAAACCGCAATTGCGGGCGATTTCAATATATACACACTTCTGGTTAGCTTCGTCATTCTTACTAAACAACACCCGAAAGAAAATATGTTGAGATCTTCACTGATTGAAATCATTCAACTCAACTTGTTGATGAGCTCAGTCGTTCAGCAACAGCTATCGTGTGTAGACGTGTTGACGACTTTAGCTGTGTATATTTACAAGTGGAGTGCGATTTAAAAGTTTAAAGTCAGTGATTTTTCAATAAGGCAGTAGCCGAGCGAGTAGCGCAGCAGGTACTCAGTGTGGAGCAACGTGGGTTCAACTCCCAGCCGGGGCCTCCAATTTTTATTCTTCTTTTAAAGCAAATAGCCCAAATAAAGGAGAAAATCCGATTAGAAGGTGAAAAAAAAGCGACACAGTCGTCTGTGATGGACCATAGCGGTCCATCAACAACAAAAAAAGTGTTGGATGCAAATCCAACACTAAAAACAGCAACAACAACTAGCAAAGCAGCGGCAACAACCGCAATGGAAATTGCGGTGCCAGCAACAGCAGCAACAGCAGCAACAACAACTGCAAAGAAGAGGCGGCGCCTAAAAGCCAAACCGAACCGTCCCGCAGACAAAAAATAGTAAAAGATAAGGAGGTCGACGATGACGAGATGTCGACAAGCAGCGACAGCATCGAAAGCCTAAATTCCACTTACGAATATGAGTCCAACGGTGGCGAGGGCCGTTACACCGGTAGTGGAAACTCGTTCGCAGCATTGGCAGACGAAGGCGACGCACAGTGGGGCGAAATGACGAAAAGCTGGCATTAAATCAACCAAAAGAGGTAGATACTTGAAATTTGGCACAAATCCTACTAATACCAATCTTAGTGCATAGCCAAAATTTCTAATGGCCACGCCCATTTGTAGGGTTGCCACCTATGCAAAATTTTAAGATGTTCGAAATTTCTCGGAAAATAAAACTTTTTATGTCTTTTATAGAATAATAATACAATAACAATCACTAAAAAATAAATAAAAACTAGAGTTGCCACTTTTGTACATTTTTTTGTTAATTTTATCATTAATATTTTTGTTTAATTTAATTTTCCAAATATTTTCTTATACATAAATACACATTTTATAAATAAGCGAATTAAATAAATTAGATGTCTTCATCACTCTCAAAAACTTGATCTTCATTTTGGCTTTCGTTTGGCGAGGGAGATAATAGCAAATCAAGTGCTTCCTGAGGTAGATACTGAATTTTTTTCTTGGGTAACTTTCGCATACTCGTTAACACCGGATCTGATGACAGCAAAAAAAAATTAAATATGTCAGCATTGGTATTTTCTCTGCTGTTTTTTCTTGAGTGGTGCTCTCTGTATTTCTTAAAATCTTTGTTTCTAGCTTCCTGGGCTTCTTCACTGAGTTGTCCAATGGGTAATGTAGCAAATGCAATTATTTCACATCCATGTATTAAATATTTATGGACGGTAGGGGGCATACAGTACCACGGATATTTTGAAACAAAATATTTTGCTGTTTCATGCGAAAATTGTTAAAATTTCGAAGGGTCAACTTCATGCCCGCATGAAACAACAATCATAATTGTATGCATTTTTTTTATTAAACCCAAATCAAGTTTTGTTATATCTGCTGATATGTCTGCGTTTTCAAAAAATCTTCTGGCCGTATTTCCATCATTGGAATTTCCAAAACCAGGCTTCGGCTTATCCACGATTAAGCCCAAACGCTCTCGGAATTTTCTTTGAATTTCTGCTTTTGTTTCGCTTACAATTTTTTTATGTTCTTCTCCCCTTATTTGCCATTTTTTAATTTTTAATTTATATGAGAGATGAAGCAGAAATTCGAAAAACCGAATCCAGCCGTGCAAAATTGATAACCCAAATTGCAAATTTTCGCTCTTGATTGGTCTTCGTATCATTTCTTCTATAGAATTAAATTCTTTTTGTTTAGCATCACAAATATAACATTTTTGTGAAGATGAATTTTCTGTAATAGCATTACAAACTTTTCCATCAATCATGGCGAAGATTAAATTGTGTGTTACGGAAATTGTATTTTCGGATTCTCTTACGATACTTGGCTGAAGGTCGGAGATTTCTTTATCTACTCTGTTTTTTTCAGCAAAGGATACTGCTGAAGATTCTCTTAAAAATTCAATTTTTAGAGGCCTACAATATCTCGTTGAACTTGGACGTGGATTTTGCCATATTATTTTTGACCCAGAAACTAAGCGAAGTGGAACTACGCAAGTAAGAAAAACAGCCGAATCATCTGCGTTCAATCCATGAAAGGCTTGCTTATATGAGCTGTGCCCAGAACTTCCATCAAAGACCCATTTAGAGAACAATCTAACGTTTTGCAGTTCTTCGGTACTAAGCAGTTTAATGACGTCCTTTTGGACAGTTATCAAACGGTCAACCGTTAAGTTTAGCAAACCTTGTAGATCTGTACTCACAGAAGTCTCCGTTAAGCTGATATGTTCAGGACTTGGATAGCAGTTTTTTTTACACTCCTGAATTATTTTGTAGGAAGGAAATACTGAAGGGGCTTTTGATCTTATCATTTCATATTGAAAACGGGATAAGTTTGCTTCAATAATTAACGCTAAGGCTTCTTCACCAGTCATCGAAGTAGGTTCAATAGACTCTCTTAAAGCCTCTCTACAAGTTTTGGCCTTGCTAGGATTCGTGGTCACTTCGTGAATTAGTTTGGCAGTTCCTGATTGCCCAGATGCTCTCAAACTCATTTCAGTCGCAAATGTTAGTTCAGACAATGAAATGGATCTCCTCAACTCCGCAGTTTTTTGCCGTTTTGTTCTATCCGATCCTTCTTCGAAAGAAACAGACGGGCGACCACGTTTAGGTTTAAAAGGATATTTATATTTAAAAAGAATGGGGGTGTTAAGCCAAGTTCTGTTGCTAATTAAGAATCTTGACTCTTTACGAGCAACTTTTTCCCAACGCGTTTTGAATTTTGATTTAAAATCGTTAATTTTTTTATTTATGTCGTTTTCAAAAGTACCCGAGCATTGAGTCCGCCTCACAACTTCTTCCTTCAAAAACTGAATCTGGCTATTTAAGCCTTGGCGGCCTGATGTTCTCATCATATTAAAAAGGTCTAGTCTGGTAATTGACAACGTTTTAGATGTTGTTGGGCCTAAGAAGGGTTAACAATTCAATAATTTTGGCCAAAAACGTGTATTTATAGAAAATGACGTCACCAACAAAAATGAATACTACACACAGGGCTGCAAATTGCTGCAAAAAAACTTTTCGTATTCTAAAAGTAGATAAAACACTGAACAAATTGACACATAACACTTATGGGAGTTTTACGGTTAACACAACCAAACGACTAAAGGCCCCGGCCCATAGAACGCGGTGCGTGCGGTAGAAGCGGCGCGGCAACTGATGCGGTGGGTTTTGCCGCGCGCAACTGATAGGGGTGACCCATAGAATCCGTTGCGGTGTTTTGACAGATAAATTTAGTCAAAATGGGGGCGTTCAAGAATCGTATCCGGATAGCTTGTTGTTGTTGTTAACGTGTGGGAAATCGAAAAAAATAAGTTATAATCGTCTAGCAATGATATTTTGAATGTTTTTCTGTTTTCAAAAGTCGAATTTTAATATTTCACAGCTGTTGTCTGTTGTCGATCGTTCAAAAAGGTATCTAAGATACGGCTATCCGAGATAGGTATCCGATAGGTTCTTGAACGCGCCCATTGTCACTTTTTCCATATAAGAGAAAACTTTAAATTGGTTGTGACTGCGCATGTCTCTCTTCTGTCACCGCGTGAGAGCCGCGGCAAAATAGAAGTTCGGCTACTCGGCGCGTTCGGCGCGTTGCTCGCGGTGCTTATGGGTCACCTCTCATAAGAACGTGTGTATTTAATCGAGCTGTCAGTTGGAAGCGGTGCCGCACGCACGCACCGCGTTCTATGGGCCGGGGCCTTAAGGCTTTCAGAAAAATGCAAAAAAAAACCCTTTTTTTTTTTTTCATTTTTAACTACGAATTAAAATAACATGATTGTTTTTTTTTTATAAAAAAAAATTGTACAATAACGCACCTGAGCTTACTGATTCCATTTCAAAAAGATTCAACTAATTACACGTAATAAGTAAAAAATAAAACACAATTAATTGAAGCAACTCAAAATGATAAAAAGACGTCTAAGTTTGATGCACAACGTGAACTTTCTCTTCAATTGACATGATCTCCTGAACAACACTTGATGCAAATTAATTTATTCTCTCTCGTTTTTAACTCTCTATTATATTTCGAAGAGAAAAAGATCGGTCAGTTAACACAAAGCTCAACTTCATATTTTGATTAAATGCCAGCTTTTTTGAGTTTCGCCCCATTGTGCGACGGTGTGGACGAGGATAATGATAACAATGTAGATAACAATGTAGAAGACAAGAGACTTCGTACGATATCTACAATATTGGAAAAACTGTACAAGGAGATCGAAGAGATCAAGGAAAAACAGGTGGCCCGCAGGAAAGCCGAAAGCGAGGCAAAACAACAACTAATGGCAAAGTCAGACAATGCCAAACAGCAACTGCCAACAACAACAAAGGCAAATGCAAAAACAGCTCCCGTGCAGCAGCAAGGCACAACAGCTAATAAAATAGCTGGGGAGCAAAACCAAAGAAAGAAAACTGCTACCCAAGAGCAGCAACGGGGGACCGCGGCTAAAAAAGCCGCGCCAACGAAGCAGCCAGGAGAGACGGTGCCAAAGCAGCAGAGACAACAACAACAACAGCCAACACAACAAAAGCAGCAGCCAAAGAAGTCAGCAGCTAAAAGCAGGGTGCCCCCCATCAACACCCACAAGATGGAGTTACAAGCAACAAAAAGTCTGTGTAAGTCCGCCATAGGCGATAAATTTGTAATTAAACGATTAGGACAAGATCGACATGCGATCCAATGTGAAAACATTGGTGACCATAAGATCGTTCGGGCGCTGTTGCAAACAACTGCCACCGAACATTTTACTTTTACTCCCAAAGAGGAGAAGCCGAAAACCATGCTCTTGAAAGGGGTAGAGCCTACCTCTGACCCAGAGGAGCTCTTAGCGGAACTCCGCAGGTTGGCGAGCAACGATCTCGAGTTTATCGGGGTCAAGTCGTTCACCACGGCTAAGGCTAGACGGGAGAGGCGGCTATTGCCGATGTTCCTCGTCACCCTATCACCCAGTAGCCGTCTGGAGAGTCTGAGGAAAATCTCAGTCCTAGACTACCAGATGGTAAGATGGGAAAAAATAAACAGGCACGGAGACATTTTACAATGTCTTCGTTGCCAAAGGTTCGGGCACGCCGCATTCAACTGCCAAATGCAGTCGAGGTGCGTGAAGTGTGGAGAGAACCACAAAGAAAAAGAGTGCAAGCTCGGTGAGGAAAGGGTCGAAGATAAGACCCAATTGAAATGTGTTCTCTGTGGTGGAGATGGACACCCTGCTAACTATCGGGGATGTCCTCGATACCAGGTTATCAAAAAATCATTAAAAGCTGCTCCAACAGTAACCAAGGACGAGGGAAGGCTTACAGCCAGACCAATTCCAAGGGCCGTCGTACCCCAAGTTTCCTACGCCCAAATGGCGGGTGGAGCTGGGAAAACGGTACAACCTCCCCAGAAAGCGGCCGCACAGCCATCTGTGTCAAAGGCAGCTACTGGGGAGTCAGAGGTGATGGTCGCTCTGCGTGTCATTCAGGCACAAATGAGTGAGCTATCACGGCAAATAAGTGAGCAGGCGCGTAGGGTGGATTTGATCTACCGTGCAGTGCCGTCGCTTGCGCAATTTTTAGGTTAACGGGCGCGCTGCCGGAGAGGCCTTTTAAGATCCTAGCCGTGAATGTGAATTCGCTAGTTAGGGTAGAACGACGAGCCAACTTTTCTGAGTTGTTAAAAGACCAACGTCCCGATGTACGTATGGTTAGCGAAACTAGGCTAAACCAGCATCACAAATTGACGGATAACAATTACATTATCGTAAGGAGGGATCGACCCAACTCGACTTTCGCGGGTGGGGTTGCGATCTTCTTACGTAAGGGCATTGCTCATAAGGTAATATATAGTGGTGAAGTACGCCGATTCCGGTTGCTGGAAGCGTGTATCTTATGCATCCCTCTTCAACAGGGGAGGCGGTTGTATGTGGTCGCAATCTATGCGCCGGAGGCTTCTCAAAATTCATGTTTTATAACAGAGCTTGAAACACTTTTTCGATGTCTGAAACTGAACTCAGAAGAAAACTATTTCCTTTTGGCCGGTGATTACAATGCTAAACACCAAGATTGGGGAAATCAATTAGCCAATCCAAGGGGGACCCAGCTATTCAATTGGCTGGGGCTCCACAGCATTGAGTGTAAAGTCGATCTGCTGGCTACTGACAGGCCTTCATATCCTCGAAGTGGCTCTTATTTGGATCTATTGCTTTTAGACTCAAGACTTAAACTGACCGACGACATTCTTCGACGGACGAAAAATTGTTTGACGACGGTTGAGTACGACAGTGACCACTGTGGACTTGCCGCCGTCATACTGCTTCCGAACGACCTTGTGGAACTGGAGGAGTACGTGCCGACGCACTCTTACAACTACGGTAAGACACGTTGGCCGCGCTTTTCCGGTGCCGTCTCAAGGGAAATTCGTTCGAGCGGTATTGCACCGCCATGCAACAGGAATCTGTCGAACGTTGAGATCGATGGATACCTGCAAAGTATGGAGGATGCAATCCGCACTACAATGGACAGGACAATTCCTAAATATAGGCAACATGACTCAACGAACATGTACAGAAACGCGACAATCGACGCACTCTACAAACAAAAAAGTAGACTCTTGTCGAGACTCAAACTCTTGCACAGGAGGCTTACTGACCGACGCGATTTGGAGATTAGAACTCTGAAGTCACAGATCAAAAATCTCCAACAGTTAATTAAAGAAAATTACAGAATATCTATATCTCTTTTCTGGAACAACAAAATTCGGGCTGTACAGTCCAACAACCCGAGTATGTTTCCGGAAATAAACAAAATCTTTAGGAGAAAAGATCAAAATGACCTTCAGAGTATTAAACTCCAAAGGACGACAGAGAACAAAGACTTACTTCTGACATTAGGAATAGATCCAGATGACGCCATTTTGGATGATGACCACTTTATAGTGGAAGATGCTCAAGAGAAGGTAGAGACTGTGGGTGCTGTTTTCGAGCGAGTATATAAGGTGAATGACTGCATTCGCCCGAATTACGACCTTGAGAACAGAGCCTTCGTTGGACACTTCTATCTTAGAGACGAGATCTCGCATTGGCGATCCGAGAATCCTGGTTTCACTAGGTTCAATGACGACCGACTTGCAAATGCAGTCATCGCCCAGCGAAACGGGGATAACACCCTGTTCGTTTCTAAGATGGACCTCGAGAACATCTTTCACAAAATAAAGAAAAAGAAGTCAGCAGGAGTCGACGGCATACCCAATGTTGTGCTGCGAAACCTCCCTTCGGAAGCGGTGGACATATACACCACGTTGTTCAACAATGCGCTGAATAATGCATATTATCCAGTGCGTTGGAAGACGGCAGTGGTCCATCCTCTCCTTAAAAAAGGTAAGGATGGTTCCAATCCAGCAAATCTCCGGTCAATTAGTCTTCTTCCGAGTATCAGCAAAGTATTCGAGAAAGTTCTCAATAGAGCACTGTCCACATGGGCTGAGGACAAAAATATTATTCCTGAAAATCAGTTCGGTTTTAAGGCGGGTCATGATACCATACATGCCGCGTCTAAACTAGTATCTGATATTCAATGGAACAAAGCTAAAAAGCAGTGTACGGGTGCATGTCTGGTTGACTTGGAGAAGGCTTTCGACACCGTTTGGTTAGACGGTCTTTTCTATAAGTTGATCAGGTATGGCATGAGTAAACCACTACTATATATTCTGAATGACATGCTTCATGGTAGAACGTTTGTTGTGAAAAGTTGCAATATAACTTCTACCAGAATTTTTAAAATACAGAATGGTCTACAACAGGGGGCGGTGAATTCGCCTATTTTGTTTAGCATTTTCACTGGCGATCTAATTGGTTCCCTTCACCATGCTATAGCGTACGCAGACGACCTAATCGCGTACAGAACAGGTCCAAAGATCGAGGTCATCAGAACACTCTTGCAGCGTGACTTCGATAAGATTCAGCAATATTGCGATGACTGGAAGTTGAAAATCAACTTTCAGAAATCGGAAACAATTGTGTTTAGAACCCCGTTGGCTCGGGCCTCATGGGATACGAGAAAGAAATGGCGCAAGCTGGTGATCGTTGATCTACATGGCCACCCACTGCCAAGCAAAGTAGTAGTCAAGTATCTCGGCATCTGGCTAGATCAATATCTATATTTTAACAAACATATGGATGCGGCTCTGGCCAGGGCTAGAGGAGCTTTTGCTCTGACAAGGCGACTGTTTCACAGCAGTCAACTTGATAGCAGAGTGAAGGTGATTTGCTACATGGCCCTCATAAGGCCAATGATTGTCTATGGGTGCCCCGTGTGGTTCAATGTTACAGCGTCTCAAATGGAAAAGATTCGGGTGTTTGAGAGACAGTGTCTGCGTACCTGTCTTGGATTGCACAGAACACCAGAGTCGGAGTACAGAAAATATTATCCTAATGAGGTCCTTTACAACGGGGCTCAAATAAACAGGATCGACAACTTCATCATAAAACTGACTCGTGGTCACACTGCAAGAGCGATGATCTCGACCAATGGCCTGATTTTTGGGGCTTATTACCCCAACTTAGAATATATGGAGAGAACACGTTTCAGTGGATTTGTCCCACCGGAGGCTTTCCTCTATTTTGACATGATAGGTTTGATACAGGACAGATCGGCGGTTCCGTTGATCTACCACGTCTGCCGTAAGTCCGTGGAACGACGGCTCCTTTATGGCCGGGACGTTGCCGCAGTAGGCGGAGAAGCTGAAGAGCTCCACCGGTTCAGTAGGGCGGTATCAGATCGCGATCGACGGGACGTTGTTAAAACGTCAGAAAAGTTCTGGTGGTTGTCTGAACAACAGACAGAAAATGATACCGATAGCGAGTCGCCAATGGCTGGCTTGCACAGGCTTAGTGTGTAAGACTTAGGGTATAGGGGGTAGACATAGTGGCAAGCAAAAAAATTAGAAAACCCAAAAAAAAAAAAAAAATTATAAAAACTAATGCTGCGTCGAAAATCAAAAAAAAAATTGTAAAAAATTAAAATAAAAAAAAAATTTAAAAACACTGTGCGTCCCAAAATCCAAAAAAAAAATAGAAAAAATACAAAATCCCAAAAAAAAAATTGTAAAACACAAAAAAAAAAAAAAAAAAAAAAAAAAAAAAAAAAAAAAAAAAAAAAACAAAAAAAAGCTACTATGGCTGCTCTAGTTTTAAGTAGTTTTAATTAGTTTTAAGTAGTTTTAATTAGTTTTAAGTAGTTTTAAGAAGAACAAAAACATGATCGACGAAACTAAGTTTTTTAAATTTTCTTAGTTCTTAGTATTAGCTCTAGTTGAATTATATATATGGTATCTTTAGGCCGAAAGGCATTAGAAATAAGTTATTGTGTAATTTAGAGTACCCGCCTAGGGTCAGTAAGTTAATTAAGTTATTATGTAAGCTAGTTTAAACATTTTTGTTAGCATGTAAGTAGTTATAAGAAAGAACAATAAAAAATGAATTTAAAACTGAACTGAAAACTTGTTGATGAGCCCACTCGGGTTCCAGATCAAGATCATTGAATTATTTGTTTCTTCTCATCCCGATTTTTTCCGTACTCGCTTGGTTCCGAGAGTACTCAAAGATCTCAATATACATAAATCCGCTGGTTCAGATGGTGTCCCCGCCGTTATTCTCAAGAGGTGTTCCTCTACTCTGGCAAAGCCACTGCGTAAGCTCTTCTATCTATACTATTCCTCTGGGCTCTTCCTGAGTAGATGGAAAACTGCATTTGTTCAGGCGGCCCCTAAAGAAAGGCTAATCTTCCTCCCCTTCCAATTATTGCAACTAATTGCACGACGTTGATAAATCGTCAACTCATAAATCATTTCATCTTGAAGAACGAGAGCTTTTTATTTACTTTAGTATTTCGTAACAAAAAAGTTCACTGATGGCTTGATGGCATATCTCACCGAAAAGCGTCGTACCTCAGAGTGGATCACTAGTGTGAGGTAGTTAAGTAGGAAAGCTTTGATCCTTTTGAGATCACGATGTCAGAAAAGGACGAAGAACTAATCAATGCACTGTTTTATTAGAAAGTAAGATTATTGCGCTTAATATTTCTAAGGCATTTGATAGAGTTTGGCGTCAGGCTCTCTTATCGCAAATGTTGCTTTTGGTATCGGTAAGTCTCTTCTTCGTTGGTTTAGAAACTACTTTTCGGACGGTTCAATTGTTGTGTTGGATGGTTTTAAGTCTGATACTCACCTTACAAATACTGGTGCGCCTCAGGGTTCCGTTGTGTCTCCGACTCTATTCCTTGTTTTCGTAAACCATCTCTTGTCTATAGAACTTCTAATGCTCTTAATTGTTTTGCTAATCAGCTTTTCTTATTCGTTTCCAAATTCACGTCCTTGCTTTTTGGCTGTGAAACTGGAACTGTTGCGTATGACTAGCTCATTTACATAATTCTGACATTGACAGCATAGTTAAATGGGGAAAAGTAAAAACCGAGCAGAATTCAATGCTTCGAAAACACAATGTTGTCATTTATCGTTGCAGCTTGAAATTGAATAGTACCTTTATCCAAGAAACCGACAAATGGTTTCAGTAGTCGGTATGTGTGTAAACGATTACCTTCGTTGGAATGACCACATATTTGAAGTTTCCAAAAATGCTGAAAAATGCCAAGACTGAATTCTTCACCCCTTCTAATCTAACTACATTCATCTAAACATAGAGTATAAAACCTACATAGTTGGTCTGGTACTCCTCAAACATCTTTGCACCTACTTGATTATCTATCTATCTATCTATACATAAAAAATAGGATGCATGTATATGTATGTATGTACGTATGTATGTCCGGTTTAGACTCCTAAAGCTGGGCGGCTCAGCTAGTTCCCTATAAAGCAGAGCGTTAATACTGAAGTAGGATATCTGATAGTTCAATCGTAGGATCGATTGATTGTCTTGAACATCGTCGAAACGTTTCTTGTCTCTCTCTCTTTTACCGTTTTTTTTTTTTTTTATAAAAAGTGCGCTAGCAAAAAGCCAGCTGCATTCGTCCTTTGAGACAATTTGGCCGCAACACCCGTCTCGCTAGGAACGCTCATCAGTTCTACCTTGAGTCAAACTTCGGACTGACAATCAAGTGTAGAGATTCAGTTTTTAGTCGCTCAACTCATATGTCAAATGCTTTAACAGACTTTGCCTTTCCCCTGTATTACTACTCACAAAATTTCAATGTGGATCGGTGTCTCCTACTTAATCCTCTTCTACTTTCCTAATTGGAGATCAGCAATAGATCCTATCCAAATTATAAGGATTTGAACAAGAAATATCGTGACTTCCTGTATGGTCTACGCGTTATGCTGGCTCTCTTCAAAATAGCATTCGATGGACAAATACGAGATCTGATGTGAGAAGCCATTCGATAACGAGGGATTCCGGAGGTCTATGTTCCGTTTGTTCAGGATATGTGCAAATTGGCAATGGTAAGATGTTCAGGTGAAGTCACTGAAAAATCTGCTGTTCGGGGGAGTTGAATACCGGACACCAAAATATATCAACTATTTACGGAAACGATGGAGCCTATTCGTCCTTCCCTTTAAGTTTGGGTAGATAGACGTTTTAGAAAAAGTTCGGAACCGTTTTTCTGCAAAAAAAGATTGAGTAATGTGTTGCTTGTTTTCTGATCCAAACTTGCCCGTTTACAATGTAATACAATATGCGGAGCAATACGAAAATGACTTGACGGCACCTGAAGTGAAGACGCTTCGTATGACAACACTGAAGGGAAAAAGCTCGAAAGAATTGTAAATTCCTAGATCCGTGGAAACTTTTTTGTATAACGTTCCAAAATCAACACAAAGAAAAAAGGGAAAAGCCGCCGTAAACACTGCTTCAAAGGAATTCGTCTTATTGTCCTTTTATTTGATAAATCAAAAAACCTTCATTTAACTTCTAATCTTCGACCAAGGTTGATTTGGGCTTATTTATAAAAATAATTTTGAAATATTTCCATGATTTTGCAAATTTTCAAACTTTTTCTACGGGTTTTTCTAGGAATGGCAACGCTCTCATATAGTATTTTCATTGACATAATGAGCGCTTTCTCCATCAGCCATTCAGAGTAGGCAAAAAATTTTAGGTTCCCTCCATTGTTCGCAAAGTGTGGGTCAGAGAAATGCCTCAGGCCCCAAGGTTCAACGCTCAGTTGCGCCATACTTTTTGTTTATTTATTTATTTATTTAATACTACTGTTGAGGAATTAAGTAAGTTAAAGGTGCAAAGAAGAAGCAAATTTTGTAGTAATTAACAACGCTGCTCCCAGCATATGTGTTCACATTTTCTTCATTGTAGAGTACTCCAGTTTGAAGCTGCATCGTTCTGTGAAATATTGTCCTGATGAAGGGAAGACTTTTAACTTTTGAGTAAACTCAAGAGGGAGGTGTCAAAACAATAAATAATTCTCCATACAACTCTGCCTATTTTAGCAAGCAAGGAGAGTATGCCAGCCTTTAAGGTTAACATGCTGCAAGGCTTGCAATCGGCTCAAGTGCAGTATTTCTGAAAAAGAGAAGTAAACAAACCAGCATCTTTGTTCACGTTTTGCTATCACTCAAAAGCAAGTGATACATTTTGAAACACATTTTCATATAGATCAAAGTTATCGTAACTACCTCGTTGCCAGAATCTCTCTCACTCATTCTTGGCTCAAAATGGTTCAACGTATGCCTCGTGGCATTAAAATCTAAGAACCTCACAAGCTTTAACATCATCTTTTACCTACATTTTTTTTGTTGATTGCTTGAAGTACGTTTCCGTTTGCGCTGAACTTTTAAACTTACTTGTAACCTCCTAAAGAATCGAATTCCAAATTTCTAAATGAAAATTGTTCCGAATTCTTTCGTCACACACTGTGACATTTTGGTATCATTGAACAAATCCCATAAAAATGTATCATTTTACATTTTAGAAAATTTAACAAAATATCAAGAGCTCAGTCATATAAGAGGGCGGATAAGTTGTTAGTTCTGATAGCTGGGCTCTTAAATGTGAATGAGGTTTCTGAAAAGATCGGGATGGGCAATGTCATTCACTATATACAACACTAAAAGCGTCGACGTCTTCGACGGCTGCAAAGCAAAGCAAAGCAAAGCAACAAAACAGGAAGATGGGAACTTTTAAAAGTCGAAACGACATTCAGAATCGAAATACCATCGAGCTGACAGGGGAAGGTATACGTTGCGTTCTTTCACATAACCCATCAGCCATTGCCATATCACCCTCTGCCTGTGCATTTGCATCAGGATAGCAGGTCGATAGTGCAAAACTATTGTGATTGTGAACAAACACATCGTCCTTTTATGAAACACAACTATACTAAAAGGCATGTGTAGGAATTTTGTTAAAATGACAAAGTAGTTGGGTTGGTGTTTGTGGGGTGGGGTGTTATATTTTATTCAGATTTCAGACCATCACTGATGCTTTTCTCTAGGACTATTGTTACGCTCGGATCTTCATCGTCGTCGTCGTCGTCGTCATCTTCATTTGCATCTATGTGGCAGTATATAAAAGCTTCTATATCTATGACGTTGTGTGTATTTTGTTTGTTTGTTTGTGTGTGTGCGGAGGGCATTATCATTTATTATGAGAAATATTATTGTTGCTGATACTGCTGTGGTGCTTGCTGTTGCTTCCACGTTATCTTTATCATTCCGACGAAGCTTGAATGAGAATGTCATTGTTGCGACGACGATGATGCCTCTGGGAAGTCAGTCCTAACGGATGTTGTTGTATTGTGTGTTGTGTTGGTGTACGCTCTGTGTGTGCCTTGCTCAGTGTGTTATGAATCTTTTTCACTGTCCCTGTTGAAGATAGTTTGTTGGGCTTATCAGTAGTGAACCAGATGCTGAACTAGGATATCTAAACTAATCAGTGTTTCACTTGAAGCGATGTTTTATAATAAGTTTACTTTTTGACTGTGTGCGTGTGTGTGTGTGTGAAGGTTTCTTCCTGCTTTCCTAGTTTTAGATAAGCCGCATTTTGACGTCTTGGTTATTGGAATTTCTAAAAGCAAATATTGTGACCTTCTTCCATTTAAAACGTGGTATAGCTAATAAAACTGTTTCAAGGCTTTGCTTTTTAAAGTATCGGCTATTTATTTTGCATGTTTTTGCTTCGTTTATTGCATAGTCACAGATAGCTGAAGACTTTGATGGTTGTTCAGGGTTTTGTGCTGGTAAAAGTCTTGGTTTGTCGAGTGTAAACTCTTGAAACCTTTTTACACTTTACACTTTGCAATTTCTCGATTTTACTTTTTCAATACAATTTCACCAAATCAAATTTACAAGGACTAAATTATATGAAAAGCCCTTTAAACGTGAAAATGCCAAAAGGGCCAATACCTTTTTTGTTGTCCTTAGATAGATTGCAACTAAATGTGAGGTTCCCGAGTTGGATTATTGGCAGTATGACGTTGGAAGTTTCGAAATGATGGGAAGAAGGTAAATAGACCTTTTGTGTATTCAACAAATAAAAAGGCAAATTAATACAAGGAACAGGCCTCTTTTCTGGATGTAAAAACAAAATTCTTCAAGATGTTTTAATATTGGACGAATTAGGTAAAAACGAAATTGGTATCACTATATGGCGGACGATTTGCTTGGCAACGTTTTGACTATTTCGAAGTCTAGTGACCCGTTGAGATCTCCTAATTTGGCGATGTATTGGATGTATTAAAGGACTTTCAGGGTCTTTCAATATTCGGACAGGGTATTAAAGTAGAGATGGTGGCGGATGAGCTCCTGGTGAGCCAACGGCAGCACTCACACTCCTGCAGCAGAGTACTGACACTGGATATTCCAGCATTTTATGTTTGAAGGGATCCCAAAAGGACCTGGCCCTCCACGTTGGGGGTTGTGCGTGGGGTTAACTACCCAACCACGTAAAAACATATGGTTCCGAAACAACCAACAGCCTCGGATAACGCTAATGATTTCAAAGTTGACGACCCAAGCAAACGTAAGAAGGACAAAGACCTCCGGATCTACAAGTTTAACGTAAGATCTCTTAATGGATTACGTGCAGCTGGAGAATTAGCGGACGCCCTGGACTGCTGCAAAGCAGACATAACCGCTTTGTCGTTAGAGTAAGACTCAGGGATAAGGTGATTAGCCAAAATCCAGTCAATGAGCGTTTAATGACCATCCGCATCAGGGCTACATTAGCCATTAGCCTTATATGCGCCCACGCCCCGACAGAAGAGAAAGACGACGATTCCAAAGACTGTTTCTACGAGCTCCTCGAAGAAACGTATGAGAAGTGCCCTAGACACGACGTGAAAATCGTTCTTGGCGATTTTAACGCAAAGCTAGGGAATGAGGACATCTTTGGAAATACAATCGGTAAGCATAACCTTCATGACAAAACCTCCGAAAACGGACTGAGGCTAATCGATTTTGCTGCGTGGCTAAATCTTGTTGTAAGTAGTTCACGCTTCCCGCATCTCAAAATTCATAAAGGTACATGGCGATCAATCAATCGTCAACCAAATTGATGTTGCGATCGACGCAAGGCACTCTGATGTCCGAACTTTCCGAGGGGCCAACTTTGACTCGGACCACTACTTTGTTGTAGCCAAAGTACGAATGAGGATATCTTGTTCACGACCTGCACGAACTAACGCTGTGAAGAGATATGATGTCGGAAGCTACAATCGCAAGAGATTGCTAATGCCTTTTACAATCGAGTGTAAAGCCAAGAAGCCATCAGAACAGCTGCTTCTGAGGTTCTGGGTTTCACTCGGCCGTCGGCCCCCAAAACGAAACCCATGGTTCGATGAAGAATGCAGGCAGGCAAATGCAGCCAAACAAAAAGCACGACAAATGTTGATGCAAAAACGAACGAGGATTGCTTACGATCAGTATAACGAGATCTACAATGAGAAAAGAAGGGAAGAACACCGAATTCTCAAAAAGAAAAAGAAGCGGCATGAGAAGCGCTCGTTTGAGGAAATAGAGCGGTGCGAAAAATTGTAGGTCCCCTCCATTCCCTCACAAGGCATGGTTGTGAGAAATGCGCTAGGCCCAGGGGCTCCTCGCTCTGTTGCGCCACCCTATTTATTTTTTATTTATTTGATTTGGAGTGCAAAACTGGAGTGGATAAAATAAATAAATAAATAGGGTGGTGCAATAGAGCGAGGAGCCCCAGGACCTAGCGCGTTTCTCACAACCATTCCTTGTAAGGGAATGGAGTGAACCTACAATTTTCTGCCGGTTCTGAACGAAAGCGCTTTTCATGGCAATGAATTTACTAACGGAGGACTTGCACAATCTCTCGAGAAATGGAATACCCCAGGAAATACATTTTACCTCTGCTGGGACTCAAACCAGGAAGCTCTGTGTTAACAGGCTGACATGCTAACCATCTCGCCACGGGTTCCACAAAACTGGAGAGAGTGCGCCTGAAATCGAAGTTGTTATCAAAAGATGTTGGTTGATGCCTTTTTTCAGTATAGGTATGTAGGTACGTACCCTACCCAGTCTTCATTTCGAACTCAATGATTTTCCTAATCTAGTATCTAAAGCATGTGGAAATTTTCAAGTCTTTCCTTCTTACAACAAATTGAAATAGACCTTATCAGGTCTCCCATCCCTAACCTGTTCACTGTGTTATTCAATACCTACTACCTTCTTCATATCCGCAGTTCAAAAGGGTCAAGAGTGGTCTCAGTTCCATATCATCATTTAAAAAGCTAAACACACACAACCGACTTCAATTTGTAAACCAATTAATCAGAAAACCTCCCCTCGTTTGATCTTTCTCTCTCTGTATAGCAAAACTCGAAACCTTCTTTTTTTTACACACCACACAAAAGGCCATAGTCATACCAAACGACACCCATCCAAAGTGACGTTTACTCCTTGAAAATCGACACCACATCATCGTTGTCATCATCAACACCGTCATTACAAAGATGAAGCAGAAAAGCGCAAAAAAAAAGAGGACAAACGGAAATGTGGCTTGCTTCCTGCTAATTCCGAAACCAAAGGAAGATCACACACTGAGATAAGCTATACTCGCGTGCTACGGATTCTTTCATTCTCATTCTTGTCCTACTTAAGTTTGTTCATTTTGTCGTTGTTTTTTCGTCTTCTTTTTTTTGTCTTCTCTTTTGTTGTCAATACCTATAGTCAATGCAAGGCGTACAGAGACAGACTACAGACCTTAACAGATTCTTAACAAACAATGAAGGATACTTTTTGACAATTGTGATTTTTCTTCCTCCCCCTGTAACGTTTCTGATTTGTTGGAAGTAGTGTAAGTCAATGATGACGACAGCGACAGTCTTTATTATCTTCGTCCAGCCAGACGCGGTCGTCGTTGTACTCGTCATCTTCCATAAGCATTCAAGCACATCATCATCATCATCATCGTCATCATCATTATCAGCAACACCACGAACGACACCACCCATGAAAAGATTTTGTGGGAAAATAACTTGAAAGAAGTGAAAATTGAATAAAACTGACAAAAGAAGTTGAAGACTTATGCGAAAAAGAAAAAAGAAAAAAAGATAATAAAGGGGTGACAAGGAGCCATGAGATCGATTTGCCTCGAACAAGCTTCTCCACCCCTTGTTTGTAGGTACGAATTTCCAGATAAACCAACCCAACCAAACCACACACATCGTTTTTAGAGAGGGTTGAAGCCCAATTTAATCAAAGCACTTGCAGTCAAAGACATTTGAAACGTCATCGCCGTCGTCATGTCATTATGAATGCAAAAAGGGTGAACTTTTTTCTTGTTCTTTTTTTCACTCCTGCTGATTTAGCTGATATCGGTGTTCACGGTTTTTTTGTCTTTGGTGGTGCCTTAGTCATGAGTTTCATTTCCGGCATAGTTTTAGCAGTTGGATATCGAAGTATACGTGTCTCACATTGACTGTATCGTACTACCAACTGTTGATAATCTAAAATCGCATTGCATGTAATGCGATAGTGTTCGAATTCTGTGTCAAAGTTATCAATATTTACGTGCTCTTCACTTCGAAATGATTAAATCGAATGGCGAAATTAATTTGAAAATTATTTCTCGGTGATCTTCTGCGTCTTTTTCGTTTTATCAGAGCAATTGATATGACAATTGCTGTGATGTTTGTCCACAAAGATAGTTCGAAGCACGTTCAAATCGTCCCACATTCCAAAGTATTTTCAAAACGATCGTCACTCGTTAGCAAAAAAAAAAAAAAGAACACCAGTTCATAATTATACTTTCAATCGGATCAGATTAACAATCACGAGATTAAAAAGAAACTAAATTGATACCACAGCAAAAAGTTCTAAAAATATGAAAAGCAAAAATGATCCAATTCATTGGATTAGATGTCAAAGTGTGATAGCATAAAAATGGAAAGTTTTATCTTTTGTCGTTTTCGTATGATAATTTTTAGATTTGATCTGCAATCGCACATTTTTCATGCTGAAACCAAAACAAAATCAGATCACAAATCAGGGCAGGTGTGTGTATTAGTTTCGTTTTGAAAAGTTATCTACATTTCGACTATAGGCAGAATGATAGATAAATAAATAAAATAAATGGGGTGGCGCAACAGAGCGAGGAACCCGAGGGCCTAGCATATTTCTGACAACCATGCCTTGTGAGGGAATTTATTTATTTGTTTAACTATAACACCAGATAGGGTACTTTGTAGTTTGTACTGACCAAATCAAACCAACATCTGAATTTATTCATGATTTAATGTTTTGTGCATTTCAATTTGATTTCAGTAACTCAAATACTAACAGCATTTAACTTCAGATTTTTTCGATTTCTTAACATTACTGATATACATAGTGATATTCATGGTTAGTATTGGAATGATATTCTTTCTACATCTGATGTCACAACAAGAGATTTGATTTTTGATGAGCTATTGAATTAACTTTATAATAAATAAATAAAAACGTGTTAGAAATGTTAATAACTATCTTTGGTACAACAAAAATATTGAGCAACAAATTTATGAAAGAAAAAGGTTTTATAAAAAATTTAAGCGAAATCCTTCAGTTTTTAATAAAAGTCAGTACGCAAGAGGGTAACGAACCTCATACGTTCTTGTAAAAGATTTTATTTTTCGAATAAGCTTGATTTTTCGTTGAATTCCAAAGAGCTTTGGGAAAATTTGAGGGAATTCGGTGTTGACTCGAGCACAAATTCTTCTGCATGTGCTTTAGATCGACAGGAAATACAAACCTATCTTGCTCAACCAATGCCAAGTGCAACTCTACTAATTGATGCCATCAAATCAATTCAATCAAATACATCTGGTGGAGATAACATCTCTTCTAAACTCATTAAAATTGATCATTCCAAGTGTATTGAGGCCACTGTTGCATATCGTTAGGATTTGTATTTATACCAGCTGTTTTCCAGAACAATGGAAACGTGCAATAGTATCGTACCTAATCCGAAAAAGAACAATCCAATTGTACCTTGTGACTTGAGACCAATAAGTTTTTTTTTCCAGTTCCCTAGCAAAGTTCAAAAGTTCCAACCAAATTATATCTTTTGTTCAAATCAATGACATGTTATCAAAGTGACAATCTGGCTTTTGAAGTAAACAACAGTTGTGAATCCGCTGTTGTGAAAGTTACAACTGATCGACGCAATTCTTTTCACCGTGGACAATTTTGTTTAATGACTTTATTTGATTTTCAAAAGCATTTGATAATATAGATCACTCTTTATTAATCTTTAAGCTGGTTACAGAATTCTAATTCTGTAGAATTGCAACTAAGCTTTTGCAGAGTACATTAAAAAATCGAACTCTGATAATAATAACTGATACTTACTTCCTTAATTAGGTGGGTATTACAGTTTGGGGCTGGGTTGCCACCTTTAGGGAAAAAAAATCGGGACGATCGGTCATGCATCAGAGACTTTCGGAGTTTGGTCCAATCAAAATATGACCCATGTGAGACAGTCTAAGGAGAACGAAACTTTTTTTAAAAAAAAAGAAAACTTTTATTGCACAAAATTTAGTACAATAGAACAACTTCAGTTTATGTTTTTGTTTGTATTTATTTTATATAATTAATTTTTCCATACGTATTTCTTGTTGTAACGAGCCGCTTTTAAGAATTCTACATCATTTTTGTATTTATTTGTGAAGTCTGAACAAGACATTTGTATGTTCAAAGAAATTGGCAACTATGCTATTATCAAATTTACCGAGCAACGATTTCTGACATTAGACCATTTCATAGCCATTAGTGAAAATACGCGCTCAACATACGCATTTGAAGGAGGTATGCTCAAAGCACGAGATACGACACTAAATAATGCGTTCAACTTCTGCTGCTTTGCGACTTTGAATAATTGTACCCATTTTTTTATCAACGCTTTGCTTTTGCTCGATCTGTGGAAGTATATTCTTCACCACACTGTAGTCTCGAATCGAATCCCATAATTGAAGCAGCCTCACAAAGTTCTGTAAAATTTAAATTCCCATCAATCGACAGTGGTTCCAATTTTTTTAGGGGACTCGATTCATGAAAATCAAAGCGGGTTTGAAGATAATCCAGTGCATTTTGGAAAAATTCCTTGAAATCTGATGTACATTGTTCATAAACTGTTTTTTCTGCACGGTGTCGGGCAATACACAATATTCAATATTGTCTTTAGGCTTTCTGCCACATCTGCCAAAATTTTGTATAGTTGGGTCGAACAAGTTGACCTCAACCAACATCCTGTTTTGCATTCTAAGTCGGTTGAGGTCTTCTTCCACTTGATTGCGCCACCTAAGTCGAGGTCTTCCTTTTCCGCGATTTCCCTGCAATGTGCTTAACCACGCGATGCGTACTCTTTTGGCTATTCCCGTTTCACGGTATAGCTCATACAGCTCGTTGTTGTATCTTTTTCTCCACACATTGTCTTTGCATACGGGACCAAAGATCATCCGAAAAATTTTTCTTTCGAAACGACCAGTGGTGGATTTACACTAGGGGCAGTCGGGGCTAGTGCCCAGGGCGGCAAATTTTCTAGGGCGGCAAAATTTAAATTTTTTTTGATATAATTACCTTATAGGTGTATGGTTTTGACTGAGTGAATGTGCATGTGGCATGAGCAAAATCAGAATTTTCTGATATTTTCTTGTTTGCGCATGCATGCATGTGTGGTGTGTGGGCAAAATTGCACAGAAAAGTGATAAAATTCGAATGAAGAGCAGAGCAGCAGCGGAGTTTTGGCTTGACATCTTTACAACATCTTCTGATTGCGCATGCATGCATGCGTAGTGTGTGGACCCTATTACTAATTCAAGCAGTAGTATGCGCCCCAGAAGCAGTGTAATTCTTAAATACAATACAAACTTCATACAACTTGCATCGCCGCATCGCTGGGAAGTCTTACAGTCTCATGCTGAAAAAAGAATTGCGTTAAAACCTTTGTCTGCCAGATGGTCAGCTCGTTATGAAGCGGTTGAACCACTTAATCAACATTTTGTTGAAATAACTGAAACTTTGATTATTCTTGAAGAAGATATCGAAGAAAATACAATTACACGGCAAGAAGCTAAAGGTATTCGAATTCAGTTGGAGCGACTTGAAACAGCATTTATGCAGATACTTTGGCATTTCTTACTCTCAAGATTTAATGCTGTCAGCCAAAGATTGCAAAAAATTGATTGTAGCATCGCTGATGTAATCGATGATTATCATACTTTGATGAAAGTCGTTGCTGATACGCGAAATGAATTTGAAATCTATGAAAAAAATTCTATAAAAATTTCAGAAATTCAAGATTTTAAAATAACAGTTTCCCGACAAAGAAAGAAAAAATTACATGCTGATGAAACACGAGATAGAGATTTGCAGCTGTCAGGTCGAGACCAGTTTAAATTTAATACTTTTAATGTCATTCTTGAAAATCTGGGATCTGAATTGCGTAAAAGATGTACAGCGTATAAAAATATTCAAGAAAAATTCTCGGTTATCATTGAATTTGATGATTTAGATAATAGGGAAACTCGTAAGCGAGCTAAACGTTTAAGAGAAATGTATTGTTCAGATCTTGAGTTCTCGCTAGAAGATTTGTGCACTTCGATGCTCATTGCACAAAAAAAAAAAAAAAAAATGGAAAAAAATTCACCTTCTGATCTTTTGAAACTTTGCATTCAAACGACCTTTCCACCGATTTTCCAAACGTAGAAATCGCTTATCGTATTGTAACGCGAACCCAACATTTAATACCAATTTGCTTATCGAAAACGTTCAACCGAAAACACAAGCGGCAACACTAGTGTAAGTGTAGAAATATACCAAGAGGAAAAATGTTTGATAGGAGTGGAGAGTGGAGACCATGTGGAAATTACTGGAGAGTTCTAGATGAAATGTCATTCGGTATAAATAGGCCGCCCGAGGCAACCAGAGGTCAGTTTTGATTATAGAGTGAAAAAGTTAAGAGTGAATTGTTATTTACAAGTGATAGTCCAAAAGTCGAGTTGAGATCGAATAAAGTATGCATACTGAATAAAAGTGGTAGAAATAAATGGAAAAGTGAAGTTTTATTTTGCGAACTAAGCGCACGTTACAGTATATTCATAATTTTAGGCGTAACATACTGCAGTGCAGAATGATCGTTTTCTTGTTTGAACGAGTTAAAAATTATTTACGTTCTACAATGGGTGCAAATAGACTCAATAGCTTAGCTATCCTATGCAAAGAACCAGATGTGCTTCAACGTTTAGATTGTGAAGATTTAATCGACCATTTTGCAATTCAAAAAGTTAGGCGAGAGAAAAGTACAAATATTTTTTATTTTACTATAGTATATAATGAATAATATAATATATAAGTAAACTAGCTGACCCGGCCACGCGTTGCTGTGGCTAGCATTTTTTTCATATGATGTTGTTATTATGTATTTAATTGGAATGGTAGGAGAACATCAGACCTGGGTACCACAATGCTTTTTCACATAGATGCTATTTGTAAAAAAATCATGGGGACCTTCATTACTGATTCTCTACTACCGTTACCTCTTACTAAAATGAAATTATTATTTATGAAAGAAGACGGAAACGTTAAAGCTGGTATTAAAATTTATTGGTTTGGGATTTGAAGGGGAAGGACTTTGAACATAATTGATCAAAATTTTCGTACAGTTGATATAAAGCAATAATCACAACAAAAGAATAAAATTTTAAATTGTTTATTATTTTTATTCATGTTTGTAACAAATGAGTGAATTACATAAATAACATGTGATAATTAATATTATAAATGAGGTTGGTTAGTTGGATAGTTTAAAATCTTCTTTAAAAATACTTTTAATTTCAATTTAATTTAGCACTAATCGGTGCACAATATTTTTGGTTAACCTGTCTTTTGCTAAGACAAATAGGTTCGACGGCGTTCCTACACGTGAACATGCAACATATAGCGGCTGATCCGCTGCCTCTTTCGTTCTTGTACTCGTGTTGCAGCTATGTTTCGTTCTCGTGCTGCTCTTATTCTTGCATTATTCTGTCGCATACGTTCGTCACGTTGTTCCTGACCCTCTTGTGCACGAAGCTCTGCTATCCTGACTCTTTGAGCTCCATTTCTTGTGGTGATTTGTTCTGCCGACTGATGAGCTCTTTCAACGCGTTTGCGTCTTGTCTCTTTGCTCCTCTTGTTGTTGAGGTTAGATTTTTTGGGTGGCATTCAACTGAAAATTACAATTTAATCGTTACAAAATAAACTGAAAAACATGCTATTATAGCGCATCGAAGAGCTGTATATATCTTACCTTAGCCACAGCAACGCGTGGCTAATAATATTTACATGTATATAGTTTAATTACATTATTGAATAACGAAACACCAATTATCAAAAAGCTGAAGTAATTCGCCTGATTATGTTCACTATAATATGAATTTAATTTGTATTTGATTTATACTTAAGTCAAGCTACACTTAGCCGGCTATACATACTCCAAAAATAAAAAAGTAAAATTCACTGTATTTTGTTTATTTTAAAATAAATTTAAATTATACTTTAGTCTCAACAACATATGGTTGTCGATCATAAATTGAGATGCAAGCTATCCTATCTACCAAGTTGGATCAAACTGCACACGGTGTACAAATTTGATTACAATCGGTTAAGTAGTTTAGGAGTCCATCGCGGACAAACATTGTGACACGTGATTTATATATAAGTAAATAAAGAATAAATATAAATAAAACATAATGTAAAATAAATGATATATAAAACATAATAAATTTCCTACAATCAATTATTTATTCTAATTCTTAAAAAATAAGATATCAAAACTATTAAAATTAAATTTAAGTCATAGGGCGGCATTTTCATCAGTGCCCAAGGGCGGCACAAGTCTAAATCCGGCCCTGGAAACGACCAAGACTTTCCTCATCCACTTTCGATAAGGTCCATGCTTCCGCGCCGTAAAGCAGCACTGAGATGATCAAGGTCTTATAATGGTTTACTTTGGTTTTTCTAGAGAGAGCTTTGTTTCTCAATCGTCTTCTTAACCTAAAAAATCAACGGTTGGGAGAGTTATTCTCCGTTTAGTCTCCGCACTGATGTTGATTTCCGTGTCTTTAGCAGCTTTGCACAATCTTCAAAAACATGACTTTGTGGAACAACCAATCACGGTGGCACTAACTAGTAACTACTAAGCCATCCAGTTCTTCAACGAAAAATAATGTTCTTAGGTTTTTCTCGAAAAGATCAACGATTTCTTCAAGTATGAGAACTTTCTAATAGGTGATGATTTTCATGCTTTTTGGATTGCAGCGGATCGTAAGCTTTAAGACGACAACAAGAATAAAATTCATAATTTTTTCTCTTTCGCTTTTGGTTCAAAAATGTTCAGTTAGAGTTTCAATAATTCGCATAGAGTGAAGAATTCTTTATTACCTAGTTTAATTGATCCTCAAAAGGATTCATGAGCTGTGGTCGAATCACCAACTGAATTATGTGTTTTTGACTCTACTTGTCACGTCACCGTTATTGTAACGTGCGCATAGTTCAAAATAACAAAACTTTTGTTCCACTCTAATAAATAATACTTCTTTTATTCGATATCCACTTTTATTTCATTTACAATTCGATTAATAATCCCACTAACTTAACCTTTTCTCTGTCGCCTTACAATCAAAACTGACTGACTGGTCACATCAGCAGCCTCCAATATAAGTTCAGTATCATAATTTGATATTCTTTCATCAGTATTTGAACGAATTGAAGTTGATAAATGAACAGCAGACTGATGTTGTGTTTCAAATTTTGAAAGTAAAATAGTACTCACTCACTCGATCACTGATGCGGTAATTCGGCCCAAGATTGTTCCACCATAGCAGAAAGAAAAAATTCGTTTTTGAGAAAACTGTGACAGAAAATTTATATTTAACTAATTGAGCCGCCCGGCGTTGCTGGGGTCTGTAGCTTTAAGGTTTCCTTTCTCGTTCTTTCGCTTCCGTGGGAATGAAATATAATTCTTTTTACTGTGGGCTTATGTGGCACCCCAGTGCTGAAAGAATTTTTTAAATCTGTCCAGTAGTTTCTAAGTTTCCGTTCCCGTGGAAATATGTGAATGAAATGTAATATGTAACATCCTATAGTTGAAAAAATTTATGAAATCGATCAATTAACTAAGGTTTCCGTTCTCGTTCCCGTTTCTGGTACAGTGGGATTAAAGGGATGAAATATAGTCTAAGTTACTAAAGGTGGAGGGGTAGTGCAGCACCCCTAATACTGAAAGAATTTTAGAAATCTGATCAGTATATAGCTCCTGTGTCATAAGAACCTTCTCCTGACAGTTACAAACACAAAAAAAAAAACAGTGAAATCGGTCCAGCCGTTGACGCGTGATAGCGTGACCAAGAATATAGGGACTCATTTTTATATATAAAGTAATTATATAACATATAAAAACGGAATCAATGAAAATGACCTCTTAAAACATTCATCTGATTTAAATAGATACTCTTTTCTCTAGAGTCAATGTCCTACGAATTAAAACCAAATTCAGCTACAAAATAAAATTAATGTGCGAAAATGATTTTTTTTTTTAAGAGGAGGCTTATATGCTTATCTGGAGAACTCAGACCTAAATTCCGGTCCATTGTTCTACCAGGGTAGCAGCCTTCCCTTTTTTGTTTGCAGTAGTTGGAAATAAGGTGTTAGTAATTTCACATATAACCTCAAGGGCGGTATCCATATGAAACTGGGAGGCTGAAAGAAAAGCAGATACCCAGACCGGGATTCGAACCCACGCGTCCGGCCTATCCACTGAACACTCTACAACTGCTACACGGCCGCGAAAATGATTTGCAAAGTCTTACAGTTCTCGGCATCCTTTTTGCAAGAAGTATCTATATCTATATAGCCTCTCCGATTTGCCCAAAACTGTCGTTCTCTCTTGAATTAGTTAGGTAGTATGTTTTTGGACTCCACAAATGTCAAGGCCGCATCAACTTGGCCCCACTAAGCCACCCGCGTCAACTTTATTGAAAAATCACTTAAACTATTATCTTTATAGACAAGGTTGTTGTGACAAAGGAAAAATACCGCCAAATTCCACTCCAATACCAAAACAAAAACTCAAAATCAAAAAAACCCATCCATTACATCTTATCGCAGTGTTCCCCTTTACTCATGTGGCAATTGATTACAATAATCTATCCAAATGACACGTACTTATAAACTAAAAACAAATTACTACAAATAAATACAGGCAGCTGACACTGTCGTCATCATCACACACAAGACACAAGAGACAAGACACAACCAAATAATGTCTTCATCATCACACATATCCCTGAGAAAACACAAAATCGATCGATTTACTTTGTTTAGTTAATTTTCCGACGAATTTCTACCGCCAAACGAAGATACGTCGAGTAGGAGGCATACCTTCCTACGTAAATCAACCCTATATTTCTCTTATTCGATAGACCGTTATAAATCGATTTCTAGATACGAGTATCGTTGTTGGTTTATGCTTTTTTTTTTGCTTTGGTTTGTATGAGAAAGTAGGGCCATTACCGCAACTTATCACGAATCGTTATCAATCCATCTTAATTAATCACAGCACAGATCAAAAGAAATCAATAATTTCGAGCAATAAAATCCAAACAAAACAAAAACATATGCTCCATTCACATGGCTTATCTGTGTATGAGTGTATTTGTGTTTGTGTTTGTGCGGATGTAGGATTTTATTTTGCCTCGTTTTTATCTGCACAACATTCTACAGATTGACTGTCGAGATAATGTGCGCGCGGGTATTCGAATTGAAATTCGAATAAAAAGCTAAAGATAGACTTCCCCATTTGGAGTTTGACGGTCGCCTCGCAATCTCGCAATGGAACCCCCTCGCATGCTATCACATGGAAAATCTTTACGATGGCAGGTCTCTCTTCAGAAAGAGAAGAACTTTTAATGGATCTTGCGGAGCGGAGCGGCGCGGCGGTCGATGACGCGACTATTCTAGTGGGAGCAAGCGATAAGCCCTCACTCTCTTTCACTACATTAAAGGACAATGCCAGCAAGTGGGTTACTTCTTACCTCACCGTTCCTTCGTGTGTTCACTGTTCACATTCACATCCACAACAACAGGCAACAGAAACGACAACTAATAAATGAGCTAGATAACGGTGATATAGTTTGGAGTGGAATTTTAATAAATCATCATTATAATGTATTTGAAATTGACTCCCTCTTCTGTGTGTCAGACAACTGACCGCGCGTTGTGCGATAATGTGTGACGCGACTCTTCTTCCCATCCCAGATCCCGCAGTGCCTATACGTGGCGACGTGTTTGTTCGAATGTCCGATGCCTTTTAAGGTAGGGAGAGGGACTCCGCTCCAAAGAGTGACGAAGTAAATTCGGAATGATGAAGCACTGCAGAGGCACTGCACTGAGAGAAACCCTTTGATGTGTTGGCTCCCGCACTGGCACTCGCACTGAGCGTGCCCAACTGACTGGCTGATAACGAGATTTTTGAATTGATGGATAAGCAAACGACGATGGCGCCTTTCTGGAGTTGGAGTTTCGTTTCATTGCCCTGTGTGTCTGAATTGTTGTACAGTCGAATTCTAATTAATTACCCAGACTTTGATTTAGGATTGTGCTGGTTTCACACTAATGGCCATGGTGAGGAGAGGGTTGCGTGAATTTGAAAAATATGTTCACCTGTTTTGTAGACAGTAGCGTACGGATAAGGTCGTATGACAAAGCTCCGTTTGTCAATGTTTCGATAATACTCGTGTGTACGATATGGCTCGCCCTTACTTTGAACACAAAGCTGATGCATTGTTCATGCACGCAAAGCACATAGAATCCTACTCTGTTGTAGGACACATCTGTTCTTCTTAGATAATTTTGTGAAAACATTTGGTGGAATACCAAAACTACGGTAGTTGATGGCAAACAATTTGATTTCCTAGAAGATTCTCATTAAACGATAATTAAAGCTAATTCAATTTATTCACTTACTGAACATAGAAACTAACCCAACGTCAGCTGTTCTCAAGCATGTCGAAAGATATGTTTGCGTAGGGATTAGGGTTTATCGGAAAAAAGACGATAGATGAGGAGCAATATGAGCGAGGCTTGTAGATAGGATAGGGAGGAGATTAGTTAAGCTTCCTACAGACAGTGCTGAAGTACGAAACCCCGTTGGCAACGTTAGGAGGAGTTTTTGTTTTATTGTTTAGGTGGGTCAGTGTAACTTTCTTGATTGAATCGGGCCCATTAACGGGTCATGTATGAAAATATTTAAAAGACTCTCAGTTATATCTTGAGAACCGTTTGTTTTGAAAAAGATCTTAAAGCATGAAATTTTGAACCATTTTGACGAGGGTGCTTTTCACCATAGAAATTAAAATTTATTAATAATTCATACTTTTGTTTTCTATAATCAAAAACAACGTATTAAAATTTTCGACTGAAAGCGACACGATTCTAACCCACCTTACATTTAAAAAAAACATGTTTTTTGAAGCAAATATTTTGTCCTTATTTGATGTTATTTTGTGGCCACTATTTTTTGATACGTGAAGTAGAAACTAGTAATTGAAACCCTTTAACTTGCCTTCAAAGTAAAATGTCTGAACGAAAGTTACATTTTTGGAAAAGGACGTTCGAGAGGAAGTGCACTGAATGATATTCATGTAGGTAACAAATGCTATTAAAAAATTTTGAGTTAAATTCACAGAGCAATGTATCGGGTTTTCCAATAACATTTTTGAATGGATCTCGACTTCGTTCATATGGCCAGTGGGGGCACGTTTACAACCCGATTGGACGCCGCGCAATTGACTGATTTGGATCGTTTGCTGCGGATACCTGAACGGCAGCGATATTCGACCAACCCGTCACTGATATGGGACGGTAACTTCATACAACAAATGTGTACACTCAATTTTTTGCGCTAAACCTGTCTACTAGGGCGAGAATCACGACCGAAAATTGGAGTTAAAGCTCTCAAAATTGGGTCTATGAAATAACTCCCACGAAATAAGTCCCACTTTTAAAAACGAAATAAGTCCCACCAAAAATGGCTTAAAAAAATGAAATAACTCCCACGAAATAAGTCCCACTTTTGAAAACGAAATAAGTCCCACCAAAATGAAATGATTTAAAAATTTACTTGAAATGAAATAACTCCCACTCAAAATGAAATAACTCCCCCTTGAATAATATATTTCTTAAATGAATTAAGTCCCACTTTCATAAACGAAATAAGTCCCACTTTTTCATTGTTTAATGCGATTTCAAATAAGAAGTATTTGGCTCTTCGAAAAAAACACACGTCGAATAATATGAATAATCAAAGCAGAGGAATAATAAAGAAAAATCGTATACAAGCAAGAAGAGCCATGAGAGATAAGGACAAAAAATTATGGTTGTCCCTTTTACGAAATATTGGACATTTCGTAAAAGGGACAACCATAACTTTTTGCATAAGATATAAATTTAGGGGTATGAAATAACTCCCACTTTAAGAAACGAATTTATTCCCACTCAAAACGAAATAAGTCCCAATTAAAATAAAAACGCGTAACGAAATAAGTCCCACCAATTGACGAAATAAGTCCCACTTTTAAGAACGAAATAACTCCCACTTTCAAAATAGCAATTTTTGGTGGGACTTATTTCGTTTTAAAAAGTGGGACTTATTTCGTGGGAGTTATTTCATAGACCCCTCAAAATTGTAGTCACTGACTCCGAGTTTCGAAAGAAATAATTTGCGGACTATGCTCGTTCTTTTACTTTACCATGATAGAAACGATGAGTTTACTGAGTAATTTCCTATCGCATTTTTCACAACTATACCTTGTGAGGAATGGAAGGGACTTTAAATTTTTTGCCGATTCCGAACGACTTCTCAAGAAAGCGTTTTTCATGGCACTAAATTTACTATTGGAGGACTTTCCAATTCTTCGCAGAAGGTGATACCCGTGAAAAAATGTTTGGCTTTTATTGAGGTTCGAACCAGGCGTTCGAGTAACAGGCAATCATGCCTCGTGTACCACACGGAAAAGCCAGCTGGGACGGCCTAAATGATTTCTTTCGGAATTTGAGTTGGTCATTGTGTTTTTTCGAAGGAAATGTTGACGCATAAGCTGTTATGATATCTTAGGTGATTCTCGAGGGCATGTTCCTTACGGAACAAAAAGTATCACCCTCTACCACCAATTCTGGTTCAACTTGAGCTGTAGATGAACAGTTGATTTTTTTCGAATGTTCAAAGACAATCCTTTAGTAGAAAAACGAAATTTTTTCGAACGGGCCAGAAATATTTGTACCACTTTTCCTTGAGTTTAAATTCAAATTGGGATATACATATAGTATGTGTATTAGACTGGGCCAAAAAAAAATTTTTTTTTGTTTCAAAAACTATATTGAAAATATTGTTTGGGATAGCTAAAAAAATTCCAAAAAAAATTTGAGCTCAAAAAAAAATTATTTTGAGATCTATCAATCGTGTTTTATATTTCTTAGACCTATCCTTACATGAGCGTTAAAACTGTTCAATTATTTTGAGCCCAACAAATTTAACAAATAATATTTTCGTAAAAAGTTAAATTTCCTTTTCGAGTAATCAAGCTTTGAAAAATGGTATTTTTTTTTTTTTTTTGATTTTGCTCTTTTATTTTGGAGGTTCTCAACTCACGTACAAATCGATATATGAAAAATTCCAAACATGATTTTTAAAGAAAATTAAATTTTCTAAAAAATGTCTTTTTACATTTTTTCACAAAGTGCTTTCTTCAGAAGTTATTCGCGATTAAATTTAAAAAAAAATAAAACATTCTCGTTTTTTCGTTGTTGATTCTTTTTTTTTTACTCAATGTAGCAAAATCGCGAATAACTTTCTTCATGTTTATTCTGTGGAAAAGAAATCGGTGCTAATACAGTGCGTTCATTTAATTAGACGCACCAAATTTTTTTTTTTACATAACTCTAATTTTTTTTGTAAGTGTGGGTAGCAATTGTCAAATAATTGAATTTATTTGAAAGCTTATTAAATTCTCAACAAAATAACACTAACAAGTCCAAGTTGAGTGGAAGTAAACGGTCATTTTTTCTCTCTTTTGTCTATGCTCCAAGAAAAAGTACACTTTTTTTTGTTCACATGATTAGACGCACCTGTAAAATTAGTTAGTTGGCCGCGATCTGTTACGTGGATTGCAGTTAGCTGCAAATTTTAAGCAATAAGAAAGTGTTTGTCACAGATTTCAGTCCAAACTGTTGGAAAAAAAGTTTTAGCTGCAGAAGAAAAAGGGAAAATTGACGTGTTGCAATCCGAAGAGTTTTCAATGAGAAGAATTGCAACAAAAATAGGCCGGATTGACCATGTTGTGAGGAATTTTATTATAAACAGTGATTCATATGATAAAAACTCCAAGGGAAGTACAAAAACGGCTTTAACTCCTCAGGATAAGAGAAACATTTTTAAAAATGCATCAAATTCAGCTCTTTGCACCAGTAAAATAAAGGTAAAAGCGGGGGTAACAGCCAGCACATTAACTGTTCGTCGAGCTATTTTAAGTGCAGACCATCTTCAATTAAAAAAGCAACAAAAAAAAAAACGCCTCCACTAAACGCCATAAGAGAGAACAGCGGTTGGAGTTCGCACACGTTCACATGACCTGGGATACTTACTTTGGAAATGAGCTAAATTGTCAAAATGCGCTTTTTTCTAACGAAAAAATAATAATGGAAATAGTGGTTATATCCTTCAGGACCATCTAGGTTTAATTTTTTTGGACAGAAAAAACTGCATTTTGACAATTTAGCTCAAAGGAGCATAGAAATAAGAGCATAGAAAAAAGAGAGAGAAAATGACCGTTTACTTCCACTCAACTTGGACTTGTTAGTGTTATTTTGTTGAGAATTTAATAAGCTTTCAAATAAATGCAATTGTTTGACAATTGCTACCCACACTTACAAAAAAATTAGGGTTATTTAAAAAAAAATTGTGCGTCTAATTAAGTGAACAGCACTGTATTAGCACCAGATTTCTTTTCCACAGAATAAACATCGAGAAACTCTAATTACGAATAAAAATATATGTACATGTGGAAAAGTGTGGAAACTTACTTTTGCCTTAGCAATTAAAAATGTTCCTTTATTATATAAATTAAACTAATTATGATACGTACATATCTAAAAGAACATATTTTAAGCCTAAAAATAAATTTTAAAATTTAGTAGGTACAGGCAAAATTTCCTGTTTATTTTTCCCCAATTGCAGTTCTTACTTGACACTTACTTGAAGAGAAAATAATCAATTAAACCGTACCTACAGTTTGACAAAAAAAAGTTAAAAGTGTGATTGTTTTCCAATGTACCATATTGGAATGGTAACTATAATGGGAAAACAACATTTTTATACATGAACATAAATTTTGTTTTTTGATTTATTCCAACTCCGTCATACGAGTCGCCCTACGGTGTTTCGCTTCCATCGATAAAGCCAATTTGCTGTTAATTCGACATATAGCGTATTGGCCCCCTCCTGAGTCCTGACATAAAACCGTAAATTCTCCCATAAAGTGGATGTTTTTTTTTTGGGAGAGTCGTCAGAGATCTCTAAATAAATAAATCCGTTGGTCCAGATCGTATCCCCCCGCTTTTCTGAAAGGGTGTTCTTTTACTCTGTCAAAACCACTGCGTAAGCTTTTCTATCTATCCTATTCTTTTGCTCTTCCCGAGCAGACGAAAAACTTGTCTGTCCCTGAGAATAGTGAATCTTCGTCACTTTCCCATTATCGCAACTAATTGCACAAGGTCCTGTAGACTTTGATAAATCGTCAACTCATAACATATCTTGAAAAACGAAAGTTTCTTATTGACCAACAGTGTTTCGTAGCAAAAGAGTTCACTGATGGCTCCGAATCTGATCTCACCGAAAGGCGGTGTATCTCAAAGCGGACCACTGCGACGTGTGAGGTTAAGTGGGATAGCTGCGAATTCTTTGAGATCACGTTGCTCGTAACGTAGGAAAAGGAAGAAGAAGATCTCATCGAAAAGTGGATCTAATCCTTACACTGTTTTGGGAAAGTAAGATTACTGGTCTTGCTATTTCTGAAGCATTTGGTATAGTTTGCCATGAGGCTATCTTATCGAAAAGGCGTGTTTTTGGTACCGATGAATCTTTTCTTCGTTGGATTAGAAACTACCTTTTCGACAATTCAATATAAGTTGTTTTGGATGGCTTCAATTTGATATTAACTTTATCGATTCTTGATTTTTGATGACTCAACTCTTAGCTTTTCATATTCACGTTTCCGTATTCACCATTAGTACTTTGTTATTCTGTTTAAAAGTGTCAACAAAGTATGCCATTCAATTGCAAGTAGACAAAATTTTATTGGTTCTGCTATCTATCTGGTTCTTGCTTTCTGATTTTAAAGCAAAACCTACAATTTGTCGCTGATTCCGAACAAGTAAAAAAGTGTTTGTCATGACAGCGTGGCTGTCGGAAGGCTGGGCAATACCTCGCGAAAGGCGATAGATATCTGTGATAGGACAATAGGATGTGTCCAAAAATTCGGTAAATATTTAGAAGTGGTGCTCCAGTCCCAATCGGTCCAAAAAAAATTTCGAACAATTCTGGATTATTTTATAGTATAAAAATAGATGTTTTGAAGTGGGGGAAGACATTTTGAATTTTCAATAAATGTTAAGAAATAGAGTAGTGAAAGTATGAAAATTCGTCAGGCAAGTGCTTATGTGCAATTAATTTCCGTATGCAACAGCTTTCCGCATGGCCTGCTTCGCGGGGCTCATTATTTAAACCCTTTTTCCGCAGGGTTAAGCTGCTCATGCTAAATATGGAAATAGCAATTGTTTTCTGTAAGCAAAATGTCTTCCCCCACTTCAAAACATCTATTTTTATACTATAAAATAATCCAGAATTGTTAGAAAATTTTTTTGGACCGATTGGGACTGGAGCCCCACTTCTAAATATTTACCAAAAATTCTTTTAGTTCTCGTTACGTACTGCACTTCAAACTGCCTTCTCATCTCTAATATTTGAAAAGCACTTTGACTAACCTTTCTTCTTTATTACCACTGCCTTGGCTTCATTATTCTACCAACAAGGTTTTTTGGCTTGTTGGTAGTAGTCCTTTGAAAACAAAAGTTCGTTGGAGGAAATCAAATATACATACTTCTTCACACTCAAGATATCTTTCTCAAGACTCCTGGTACCGTATCACATTTCACATCCCATGCCTATATGGCTGTCGTCACAATCCTCGTTATTTGTCCCAATATCCACTACACCCGGATGGATCTTAAATAGTGACAGAAGTCTAAAAAATTCACTGGTTGTGCAATCCTTCCAACCCTTTCAGTACTTAGACAAAATTCACTCTACATACACACCAATCAGTTAGTTGATGAACTGTGTCAGAATTAACTAGATGTTCAATTGTCACCTTTAAAGGTTCATACTTATGGATGGTGAAATTGTGGTGCTGAAATTGCTTGACAATCTTCCCTCAAACTCTATGAAGAATCGTTCTGGATATCTTGATTGTTCTATTTTTATATCGAGTGATATCTTGAAGAAAAAAAGAAAAACAAACGAAGTATAATTCCCACTGGCTCTGGTTTATTTCTCTACTAGAAACGTTAACCCAAGGAATTTATGAATCAGCACCATAATCGGTGAATGAGTGAGCATGAAGTCATTTCTGCCGCCACACGGTGCGGTGTGTGCGATAGAAATCCTCATAATAAAATCAACCAAATAAAAAAAGTGTTCCACCAGAAAACAAAATACATAATAAAAAAAAAAAAAGAAAGAAATACAAAAGCAGGCAAAACTACACTACAATCGACAAATGGTGGAACACACGACAAATACGTCGCGTCCGTCCGTCCGTCGTTCGGTCGGTCGTCTGTGGTGTCAGTGTTGTGTAGAAGAGCATAGTGCTTTGGATTTGAAACGAATGACAGAATGGGTGGGGTTGGAGTAAGGGCAGCGGCCGGGCCTGGCCGGTGCGGCGGGTGTTTGCGGGGAAAGTTGGCAGCGGCAGCAACTGCGGCTTCAGCATTAATGATTTGAACGCGATAAGCGAAATGCTAGAGCTGGCAGCGTACTAACAAAGCACCGAGATTGTTTATGTTGATTAGATCCTTGATGCTGATAAGAATTTTGTTCGTTTTCGTTTTCTGTTTTCTCGTTTCGTTCACTACCCCGTGTGCTATCTTTCTGCCGTCATGTTTGTATCTCGTCGACGGTATCTTTTCCATCATTTTCAGGCAGAGTTTGTAGTATAGGTGTTGGTGTGTGTGTGTGTGTGTGTTCTATTCTGACTGCGTTTGATTGTGTGAATATTTGAGTGACTGCCATGCCGGGCCGGTTAGTTTATTATTTCTATGTGCGATATGTGCACGTGTATTGAGCAAAACAAAAACAAAAACTCACTGAACACACACTTACGGTATGTCTGTCTCATCGTCATCGTCATCGTCACCGCATGTCGCTGTAGGTCTGTGTTCTGTGAGACTGAGTTTCATGTCTAATTGCCATTGCCATGTCTCAGAGGTAAAAATTTAAGCAGTTGGCATGCAGAGCGGGTAGAGTTCACATACATTTGTGCACGACTGTGTGTATCGGGAGTTAGAAAACCTGTCGCGACCGAGTGTAGGTCAAATTGGTGAACCTAGTTTCGTTTTTTTTTTTTATTTCTGGCTGATGATAATTGTTTTGAAGGATGATGTCCTTGAGGACTTCGCCTGCGTTATGTTTTTCAAAGTTTAAGCCTAGTGTTTGTTGATGAGTGTCAGTGACAGTGTTACTTCTAACAAATTGAGTCCGAAAAAGGACAAATTTTGCGAAACGTGTGCCCTATGCAGTGTTTTATAAAAGCCAATGTGAATAGTGTATTTTTTGTGCAATTAGTGCGTTTTCCTGTTGAATTGGACTTGGGCTACCAATATTCCACTAACCATGGGTATGTTTTTAAACCTAACATGAAAACAAGTTCGAACTCATATTCATCTTAACCAAATGTTTAGCTCTAGTTTGAATTTTGAGGATTGAAACTATCTAGGTAAATGTGTTTAAAATTTTGAGAGAAAAAGTCGGCGGGCGGTTAGTTGTCAGAACAACTAAATGCCGTTTTCAGTCCTTATAGGTATTGAATGGTGAATATGGTTAACCTCTAAGAATGACCTTGACAATAGTTTACAAGCATAGAGATTACTTAGGGAGACATTTGTCAATTATCACTGCACAAAATAGTTGCTATAACTCTAACAGGCTGTGTGATCTGCCTTAAACTTGTGCAAAGTCATTTTGGCTAGTTAAGTTAACTCGGGAGGACTTTATTGAACAACCTGGTGTTAAATCACGTAAGGTGGTAGTTTGCAGTTAACAGCCTTAATCCGTGATTGTTTGTCCAGTTCATATGTATGCGGATGACGTTCAAGTGTATGTATATGTATTTGAGATGCAAAATAGAATTATTTGACGACACCGAATCTAATGTCGCTTTCCATTGGACGAAATGAACCGCCCAGGGGCGTCGTCCAGAAGCATTGTCAAACCGTTCCATTAGTGCAAAAAGATAGCTTCTCATGATTCTGAAAAGTGACAGTCGCACTTCTCGATTTAAAGTGAGAATCCACTCAAGAAGCACTAATAAAGGGTGTTTTTTAGGGGTATAGAACTTCCGAATTGAAATAAAACACAAGAAAATCGTTGCAATGTCCATCAACTTGGCTTTAATGGATGGATAATTTTATGTCATTAATTTATTTTAAATATGATTTCGGGCATGTGGCCGCCGCGGCTGGCTCGAATAAAGCCAAGTCTAGAGGTCCAATTTTCAACCACATTTTCGAGCATTTGAGGTCGTATGTCGGCAATAACGCCACGAATTTTATCTTCCAAGCCCCTTACGTTTGTGGTTTGTTGACGTAGACGAGCGACTTCACATATCCTCAAAGAAAATAATCCAATAGTGTCAAATCACACGATCTTGGTGGCCGTTTGACAGGTCGAAATTATGCGCTCATCGAATGTTTCCTTCAATAAATCGATTGTGACGTGCGCTCTGTGGCATGTAGCGCCGTCTTGGTAGAACCACATCTCATCCACAAGCATGACATCCAATTCCGAAACAAAAAAGTCGATTATCATGGCCCTATACCGGTCTCCACTAACGGTATCTGGCTCGCCAGCAACTGTTCGGAAGAAATATGGCCCAAAGACTCCACCGGCCTTTTGGGGCAGGTACTCATGTTAATTCTCTTCACTCCAAATGTGGCAATTTTGCTTGTTGACGTCAACCAGCAATGGGCCTCATCACTGACACAATTTTGCGATGAAAATCAGCATCGAGGTCAATTTCTTTTTGGGCCCATACGCCATACTTCAAAATCACGACGCATTAAACGGTCTCGCAGCTTTAATTCTTGCAAAAGCTGGATCTTGTAAAGTCGTAAGTTAAAATCTTTGTGCAAAATCTTCCGTAAAGTTGATGGACAAATCTCCAATTGCTGTGCACGTTGCCGAATCGATTCATTCGGGTCCTATTCAACACTTTGCTCTACAGCGGCATTTGTTTCTTCGGTGCGCACTGTTTGACGTCTCTGCGGATGCGATTTGTCACCTAAAGTAAACGTAGTGCGAGAACGATCCATGGTTAATCGAATTAATTGCTCTGATTGACGATTATATTATATCGACCGTAAAATGAACAGAGCTTCCGGTAAACTTCGCGAACTGAACCATTATTTTCGAAATAAAGTTCAGCACGATTTGCGGGCGTTGTTCTTTTGTGTCATGATGAAATGGCAAACCAAACTGAACAAAAATGACATTCGAGTTGGCCGATTTGACCATAAGATGTCAGTTTTATCCCTATTCAAGAAACCAACCTCTAAGAAAAACACTTGATACATGTTACTCGAATGGCACAATGAAAATTTTCCTCAAGGAATATTTTTTATCGACCAAAACTGAGCTGAAATAATTTAAGTGTTCCATTGGTTTTTAAAGTGAGTGGTTCCCCCAGGTGAAACCAATTTAAAGCGACATAAGCTCAATCACGACTTTGATAGTATCCTTCAATAAATCGACTATCGCAGTTTTTTTTATTGAATGATGGTAAAAGTGCATTCAAGCCCAAGGATTGCTCTGAGGTAGCCACAATGCGTTCTTTTGGAAAACCTCAGTTTATTCTTAATACCAGGCTGGGTTTATTTGAATTCTGGCAAACCACCAACTCGCCCTGGAGTGGAATTAGGATTTTCCTGAGCAGAGTTCAGTTGGCAAACACAGATGTCAAATGACTCGTGTTTTTCTTCAAATGACTGGCATGTGTTGTGACTTCGTTATGAAATCTGTTTTAAGAACCGAAAATCAAGGTTTTTTGGCAACTAGACATGACGCTGCACAGCTTGTTTCTGTCAATGCTGTCATAGGCAGGTTTTTCCTAAGATCTACCGTGCGCTGTAAGAATTTGCTGACGTGGTGGATTTTCACCGTACTCTTCTCTCAATTGGCCCATTGTTAAGCGTACTGTGTGGCGTATGGCATGTACATGTACATAGCATCGTCTTGTTGAAACCACATGTCATGCAAGTCAAGCTCTTCCACTTTGCACAAACAAATGTTTATTATCATCGCATGGTAGCGCTCACTATTCACATTAAGGTTGTGATTCGCATCATCTTTGAAGAAATGGTTCAGCAAGCCCATAATCCGCATCAAACAGTGACGTTTTATGGATGTGTTGGGAGCTCTTGCAATGCTTCTGGTGGCTCTTCATTCCAAATATGGCAATTTCGTTGTTTCACGTATCCATTTAACTAGAAATGAGCTTTGTCGCTGAACACAAAATTTTTGATTTTCGGCCAACTTATCACCGAAAATTCGGCGTTGTGGTAAGTAAAGTCGCGAATGAAAAACATTTCTCTCGCTCTCTTTCTCTCTGTCTGTCTCTCTCTCGCTCTCTTTCTCGCTCTCTCGCTCTGTCTGTCTGTCTGTCTGTCTGTCTGTCTCTCTCTCTCTGTCGGAATGTTGCTCTCTCTCTGTCGGAATGTTGCTCTCTCTCTCTTTCTCTTTTTCTCTCACTATCTCTCACACTCTCTCTTGCTCGAAAAATAGTGACAAAAAAATCTGCAACACGGGCTTGCATTACTGAAATCATTGAAAAATCATCGTTAAAGCCTTGTTTCGTATGGGACACAGGAGTCATGTGTCATAGAAAGTTGCCATAGCAACAAGGACTGTGTTCGCAACCGCCTATTTTTGATCAGTTCAACACTTTTTAAGTCAACGCTACCATTGACGACACATTTTCGTTTGCTTTTATCGTCGTTAATCATCGCCATTCTGTTTTTTTTTTTTTTTTCAATAAATTTTTGTCGAGGAAGTTACATCTTTCGTTTGATTGAACAACAGTATTGCATCATCAAGTATCAAAATTTCAATCATCAGTATAATTGCTTTGCCTGTTCCATAGTTCGTAATCAGCTTTTTAATAACTATAATCTTGAATGGAAATATTTCATCTACTGACACAACCAGATAAGCAAATTTCTTTCAATCGACCGATCTTGATCAAATCATTATTATAATTAAAAAATTAAAAAAACCATAACAAAACAGATTGTTCATCAGATAATTAAAAGCAAAATAAAAGCAAGGCTAAGCGCGTTACTAGGTCGTTTGTTTTGAGGAAAATTCGTATAACGCAAAAAGTTTTACTAAGATTGTGAAAAAAATTCTAACAAAAGCTTGTTAAAGAGCGGTTTGAGGAGTGACACTTGAATGAACGACTAAATGAGAACAAACGTTTCATGTGAACTGTAACGAGACTAGCAAATTCCTTTTGAAATGCGATAGCCTTGCTAAACTAATTTTATGTTTCTGGGACTAGAACCTTGAACCCTCATGTAATGTAACGTATATCATATGCTAACCACGGGCACCAATAGGGAGTTGACTAAAGTTACATTTTTGGACATAGAAGGCTTCTCTAGCACTTTCGACAGAACTGCAATTTCATTCCACTCTTAGAGTGGGTCCTTCGATCTGTGAGCTGATTGAACGAAATCTTTAAAGTCGCATTCACATAGTCCAAATCTTGCAATGCTTTTGAGTTGTGGAACACGAATCTAAGGTTTTCAATCGAAAACGTTTTCACGTTTTCATTTTTGAATAAAAATATTTTTTAACTTTAATTTAAGTTGTTTCCGCATTTAATTTTCTCAAAAGAGCTTTTCGTATTAGAAGCTTCTTATTAACGCTTTGATTTTAATGAAAAACATTTGATTTTATAAAGAACAATCTTCCAAGTGAAGATTGCCCCAAGCCAGCATTTCTCGGTTAGGGTTCCGACTTCTGTTGGTTGGTCTTAATTTTCACATATCAACATAAGTTGGTTAAAGAGCCGTTCCATTTGATTGCGCTGCTTTTGTTTTTGCTATCTCTCATAACGTGTTCTATTGAGACTCATGGAGACAAATTTTAGTGTTGTATGTACTCTTGTATCACTCTACATATCCCAGCCATCATAATCTTTCGATTACAATGGTTCTAGCTAGGTTCAAGTCGTCGTACAACTCATATAGTTATTTGTTCATACATGGCCAAAGAATTACTTGGAGTATTTTTCTTTCGAAAAGACGGATGATTTTCTCATGTTCTGCTTAAGATCAGGTCCATGCGTATGCGTTATATATAGCAGGGTTGAGATCAGTCTAATAAATAAAATAAATCAATATTGTGGCACTACAGAGTGGGTTCCCAGGGGTCTACAGATTTCTGCCGATTCCGAACGGCTAATCGAGAAAGTGCTTTTCGTGGCAATGTATTTACTATCAGAGGACTTGCCAATTCTTCGCTAAAGCGAAGAATTGGCTTCTGTTGGGATTTGAACCTACAACCTCCCGCAAGCATGCTAACCATCACGCCACGTTCAACACAGTCTAATAAAGGGTTGCCTTTATTTTTTTCGATTCGGAGCTTTCTGTCCATTCCTTGTACATGTTCCAGCCATAATAGTCTTGTAATGCGTACTCTTCTCTCTTCTAGCTACAGTTCTTGATTGACTAAATTTTTCGTCTAATCACAATACTCATGTTATCTTTCAACTCCATAGCTCCATAGCATAGCTTATAATGCAAGTTTTACAATCGTGCAGAGTACCCTTCTTTTTTGTTTTTTAATTTTCAAAAACTAAGAACTTTTTCGTTCAGTTTTCTGTGTTTGACTCAAAACTAATAAGAGCATTGATTACTTAAAGAAAAATGCAATTTCTTTTTTTCAAAAATTTTACTTCTAGCATAGTAAGTTCACCTCGAAATTTGAGATACCCAGCTGTAAATTTGTATAAGCTTCTATTTTGATACCACAAAAGTTGTATCAAAACCTACATGCTGTAGGTTGTCAGCGTCTATTAAAAATCAAAAAAAAAAATCAATCAAAAGATCAAAGTCAAAGGTCACAAAAATCTTTTGTTTGGAAATATCTTGTTTCCTTTGGATTTTTTTATTACAATATTGTAGAAGATTAAATTCTGAACAATTTCTACCTCAAAAGTTTTTTAATACGTTGAACCGTTTTCGAGATATAGGCCAGAGTGCACAAGGTTAGAGCATAATTCAAGGTCATCCGCAAATCCGAAACTAGATAAAATATTATTATCCAATAGCCTTTTCGATCCATATATTCTGTGAAGAAATACATAAATTCTTAATGTGATGAAAAAGTTCGTTCTCGTATGGCCGTGATTATTTTATTTCTTATTGATATACATTTCGCTTTTAAATTATCTATTTCCTTTTTTGTTTTTCACCATAACTTCTTGGAAAAAATGCAGTAATGTCTTAAGAACTTCTTGATTAATATTATCCAACATTTTACTTTGACTTTAACTTAAATGTTAATTAAAACATTGGCTTTTAAAAGCACCAAGTATTTGTTGGCAAGTGACTTAGTTTTTTTTAGAAAATTAAGTCAATTTTTTATATAATTGCCCCTTTTGCCTAAATGGAAGGCGAAAGGCGATAGACCCTTCTCATAGTTTTTTTTTTTTTTTTGCTAAGAATACGACCAAGAATCACATCCCAAAATATGGCACACGAATTGCGGGGCCTACTGTATTTTTTACTACTTTAAAAATCCTCGGTCGTTGCGTGTCAACATTTGGAAAAACTTTGTTTTTGAAACAAAAGTTCTAAATTTTTGAATGATTAGTGAAAAAATCTTTTAGCAAGATATCGATGTTAAAGAAACTTGATTCTTAATAAAGAATTTTAATTCAATTTTCATAATTAATGAACAGTTGGCAACCCTATAAATGTTAAATCAACTCGTGCTTGCTCCTTTCTAGCTGATCTCCAGCTGTCTTGAAAATCTAGGCGCCAAAACCAAGGTTGGGAGAACCGCATAAGTGATCTTTGTCCAAGTTGGAGACATAAATCCCGATGTCATACTGAATGCCCCAGTTGACAGCACGATTTATAATATAGATACCCAGTTTTCCACTTCACTTATAGGATGATCTCTGTCTTCATAGCCGCTTAGCAGACTGTAGAAGTGGTCCTTACTGATCCTCAGTAGCTACGACGATTCTATGACTATTTTTCGCTGCTGGTCTTTACTGGCTTATGTTCGAGGTATGCCGCCCTGAAATGATCTTTTCACCTTTTCATACAACTTACAAATCTCGTTCCTATCAAAACATTTTCAAACAGTTTCTTCAAACGAGCGATTTTTTTTTTATGAATTGGTGCTTCTGGTCTTCGCAAAAGAGTTCTACACTATCCTTTTAAGCACCTCATTATCATAAGGCAGCAACGTAGTTGTTCTAACAACCATTCCGAACCTTGGTCAGGCTTCAACACCGAGTGTGTCTCGTTCTCGATCTTTTTGTTACTGAGAAGCCCTCAGTCATGCTGCTCTTTTGACAAAAAATTTTTGCATTTTGTTGGATGAATTGGGGCAATGAAAATTAGGCTTTCTGAAATACAACAAAATAAAAACCGATCCTAGACTAAAAAAGCAGGTTCGAAGGGAACGGTAGGTCAGCAAGACCATGTGGTACGAACAAATTGCGTTGTTCGTAAATTGAATGTGAAGAAGGAAATAAAACTCATGTTGTTCCTCGACAAACAAGAACTTCTTACTATTCCAAACATCAATTTCTCATTTTGAATTCAACCTTCTCTCACTCCAATAAATCTCACCTCAAAATCATGACCTTGTCTTAATGGCTATTCCACAGAGTGAGGGAAAAGAACATCAAGACCGCAAGTTGCTGTTTAGATCTCAACAGATATCAACAGAGCCGCGAAGCCAGCCTTAAATTAAGAAGCAGATTGCTAAAAATTATTTAAAAAAATAAGCAATATAAACCACGGTTGGAAAAAAAAAACAAGAAATAAACTTCAGACTCGTTTTACCCATTCAACACACTGTCCCACACTGTCGAAGTGATAACAATCTCAAAGTTTTAATTATGGAAGAGGTAGCGCAAAAAAAACCAACGTTTCTGTGTTGTCTGCTACCGCTATTATGGTGTTACCCTCCTCCACCAGACAAACACCTCCTTCTCGTCCTGCAATCCACCTACACAGACTGCAATATCTTTTTGCCTTCCTTTGAGATTTGTTATCACTAAATGCAATAAAGTGGAAGACAGCAGAGCGCACAGGAAGACTGAGAAAGCAAAAGCACCCCCTTTCTAGGAATGGAATCGTATCAAAATCGGAAACGAATACGAAACAATATATGTGAGCGAAGTGATTCACGTTTTGAACTCATTATCCACCACTACCAACACACAAGCAGCCAGAGCAGCAATCGTTATCACTATCATCATCAAAAATCCATCCGTCGGCCGTCCATCCTAACCATCCATCGCATCGGTAGTTTTATCAGCAGCCGAAGAAAACTGAGTCCGATGGCAGTGCCATTGCCGTAGCCTTAACTCTCAGTTCAAACAAAATGAAATGAACCCTTCCTTCCTACACACATTTCCCTATCTTTGTATGCCCTTGTCCCGCATCTACGACCTGCTTCGAGATATCCATCAAAAATAAAAATGAAAAAAAAGAAGAAGATATAAACGTTTTCTTAGTTGAGTTGAGTTGGTTCGGCGGCGCAGCGTTTTTACATTGCCACCACCATGCGTTGTCGCTCCTTTAGTACTCAGATTCAGTCGAGTTGTACCGCGTGCGGTGTAAGCATCTAACAGTAACAGCTCTGTGTATTCAAATTCAAATACATATTCGAAAAATGAACCAACAGTCACATTTCTTATCGGAAAGAAGCCCCGTTCGTTAAACATCTGAGTTTAAAATCGAAAGCTGTTTATGTTCATAAGACGTTTCTCTTTCTGTGTCTGTCTGTTTTTCGGTGTGACGCCGCCGCGTGGAGAGCATTGTAACTTACACCATCAGTCTTACGCGATGCAATGCGCTTTTTATCGCCTCCAAACGACATCAAAACAACGATTTTCCAACCATCTGATCGGTTCGGTGGGGTGTTCCGTTTCATAGCGTAAAATATAGCTAAAGATTAGTATCGGTATGAACTCGACCTTATTTATTTAAAACAACAAAATATATACCTAAACTAATTAAAACTGCAATAATAATTATAAAGTGCAACAACGTACACAAGAATGTTTACAAAGTTGAAAGTAGTGCAATATTTGCAGTGTTATCAGTGCTTTGATAGGTGTTGATTAAAATCAATGTTTGGAATAAAAAATGTTATAATTTGTTTAAATATTGTGCAATTTGGCATTGTTTTATATCTAAAATTCTGTATCGTTATTTTAATTGTTTCGTGATGAAAATTCAAACGATAATATTTTTAAATTTTATAATATAGGTCGACAGTGATCGGCATACTGTCGATCTCTCTCGCGCAAACGTATACAATTTCAAACCCTTCCCTAACGTTTCAAGAGCAAATAGTTGATTCCTAGTAAGTTGTAAATATAAGTACCTAATTAGCGAAACAAACACATTTTTCTCATTGCAAAATGTGTTTTTCTTAAAAGAGTTTTGAGCAAAAGCTTTTCTGATATTGATACCCGATTTACAATGTCCCGTCAAAGCGGGGCGAAAGTGAGACAAGTATATGTACCGCTAGCTGTCATGAAATTTCATTTTATGGGAACTGGTGAAGCAATCATCAATTTTTAGATCGCGGTGTTTTGCATTGTCATGGAGTAAAAAAAAAAATTGTGCAAAATTTATGCTTGACAGGCAGCTGATGTTGGCCAGTATTGTGGTCAGATAAAACAGAGTGGTGTTTAGAACTTTGTTTTGTTTGATTTGACACCTTGTCTATCATTGTTGAAGCTTCTTATTCAAACTTGTTTCTAAATGATATAATTTTTAAAACCAAAGTGATCCAAAGCATGTTCCACTGAACGTGTTACAACTTATGATAATGACTGTGCAAAAGAATATATAGGACAGACAAGAAGACCTATTCTAAAAAGATTTAAAGAACATTTTGCACATCTTAAATATAATGAAAAAGAAAAGTCAAGTGTTGCAGAACATATGCTAGAAAATAGTCATAGTTTTAGTTTGCAAAATTTAAAATTAATAAGAAATGTAAATAGCAATTATGAATTAGATGCTTTTGAATCTTTTTATATATTTAAAAACAAAAATAATCTTATGAATAATGATGATGGACCAATCAAAGATTCAATATTCAAAAAATTTTTCAATAGATTTAACTCAACTCAACTGTAATTTTGTTTAGAAACATTTTTGTTTTTTGTTAGTTTTTTGACAAATAATTTAATTTAATTTAATTTATATATGTATCTCACTGATGATGGAAGCATTGCTTCTGAAATGTGCATTTGAGGAAATATAAAAAGTGTTTTTTACTGTTTAAAATTGTATTAATCTCTTTATTTATTATGATAATGAGTCAACTAAACTGTAATCAATCAAATTATATCACGAACGCAACCAAATCAATTGTGATTTTCAGTTTCAACTCATGTCGTTTTGCAAGAGAAAAAAAAAACTAGAGTCTTCTTTTGGAAAAGTTTAAAGATTAAAGATTCTATAAGGAAAGTCCTAATTTGAGTTCAGAAGAATGTCATCAGTCGAAAAGATGTTGCAGTAACAGCAAAATAGGAATCGGAGTGACTTCGAGGTTGAAAATATAATGTAAAAACCAAGAATCGAAGAGAGAAATTGATAAGCTACAAAGGTACTTTATAAATCTTCTCTTGAGGCTCCCACAAAATACTCTGTGTAAGGCAAGATCTACGAGTTCTACGTCTGATTTGAATTCATTTTTGAAGTACTTACCTAATCCTGCTTTCAGAACATCGATATTCCAAAGTTATACTACGATGCCTTTTCGAAAGAAGAGCAAGAGAAGATCTGAATGAATGAGGCACTAAGGTTTCTTTTGAGAGTATTTGATAAACCTCCCCACCCAGTTTTTGCAAGATATAATCTTATGCTGAAGACCATCTAAGAACTTTGAGTACAATCAGAGTGTAGCAAAGCGTCAACAAAAGCAGAGCGAACAAATCAAATCCCTTTTTGATGGCGCTGCAATATCATCGTAGTTTTGCTTTAATTTTTTGCTCTTGCTGCTCACCTACTACGTCTTAAAATGGTCTTAGTTCTTAGAAATATCTTCGCAAAGCTGGTCCTGAATTCCGTAGCTTTAAAAGCGGGTTCAGAATCCTCACAAGTTACCAAAATTTATCAGACATTGGAAAAATACTTCGCTAAGTTATCGAGTAATATTTGACAGAATTATGTGGGTTTGTTATTACTTCTCACGTTATCGAGCACTTTAGTATCAAAATTTGACATTCTTTCATCAGCATTTGAACGAATTGAAACCAATAAATAAACAGCAGACTGATGATGTGTAATTTAAACCGAATTTTGAAAGAAAAATGGCACTAACTTTAACAATCACTGATGCGGTACTTTGGCCCCAACCTTTTGAATATGCAATTTGCAAAAGACGATTACAATTACGGAATCCGGGCCCTCGATGAGGAAGTCTATCAAGTACATACTCTTAAAAGAAGCGGCTAGTTCATAGATCCGTTAGAAAAGATCTACAGAATCAAAATTTCTTTCGAGAATGTAAGATTGCGTAAAGACCTGTGCCGGGTTTTTTATCGACTATCGTCTAAATTTTAGGTACCAAAAACAAAAACCTGTTCAAAACGCTGAAAAAGTTATCAAAATTTGTAAGACGGTAGTCAAATAGTTTTTTACCAACCGCTGAATGCGAATTTACACAATACGGAATCTGGGTCCTGTGCAGTGACGGATGCCGCCCCACTTGTCGTAAAAGGCAATTGAACACATGTGCACGCAGAACTCAGGGTGACTCTAGAGTCTAGATCACCGGTGTACTAAATGAGAGAAGAAACTGGAAAGGTACATACATATGTAAAAAAAAGCAGGAATATTTGCAAGCATTAAATGCTGTACCCCGCCAGAAAGTACCGTTTTTACCAATTGTTCTGATCGTAGACAGAGCAGCAATGCCTGGGTCAAAGCTAAACAGATTTAGATTACAAGCAAAGTTATGCCGCTTATTAGACGAATTTTTAGAGTGACGAGTTTGCATTTTTTGAAAAACAGAAACCAAAAAAATGTTTATCCACGGGTATCACCTTTTGCGAGGCATTGGAAAGTCCTCCGATTGTAAAAAAGAGTCTCGGATGAAAGATTACGAAGTGATACTGTGAGAGCCTGTTGTCCAACAACATCGAATGTCAGCGACATATTTGTTTATGGAAACGGCGAAAGAAATCAAATTAAGTAAAGCTACTAATAGAATCAAGTGGTTAAATTTGAGGAAAGAAAATGAGGAATAATTCATTTCGACATTTGCGTAGCACCATCGCCCAAACACCTGGGTTCCAGGACATCGTGATATAATCGGTAATGAAATGGCGAATAAACTGGCTAAAATCGGGTCAGCACTCGAATCCAGCGAAACGAACACCTTAAAGTTCTAACGCCTCTAGAACAATAAAAAAACAGAATCAAACATAAATTTCTAAAAACCGCCAATGACAAGTGGTCATTTTTAGAAACATACCTTTGGCCAGAAAAAAAACCGAATTTCTACTCCAGCTAAGCAGACCTCGGTTCTCTCTGTTAATTGGCATTCTCAAGGACCACAACTCGTCGGGTACCCACATGATGAGAATGGGCATAAGCACATCCGACTTAAGTAGAGGATGCAAAGATGAGGAGGCAGAGGATCATTCCACTTCCTCTGTGAGTTTCCTAGCTTGGCCCTCACTAGAAAAAAAGCCCTCGGAGAATACTTCTTCGACGAACTGGGCTAAATCTCTAACCTCACCACCAACACCATTTCATGTCCAGGAAGCAATGCACAAAATTGGAAACCCTTTTGCAAACTTAATTAGACAAATCCAAACATTGTTAGCCATCTTTAAGGCCTTAAAACCTTGTAGTGGAATGATGAAGCTAAATCAGTGATAAGTAAGAAGAAAGCTGCTTTCTTAAGGGGTCAAAAATTACACCTCAATAAGGAGCGATGAAATGTACCGCCTTGAAGCTGCAAGAATAAAGTTGTGAAGAAGAAGTGCGCTCAACTCTAAGGAAAGAGCATAGGAAATGTATGGAGAAATAGAAGAAATTGACGCCACCGCAGCTGCTGATGCAAGCCAAAGTATTTCAGAAATGCGACAAAAAAAAAATATTTGAAAAAGAGGACAACCGCCTTTAGAATCCCACTCATAGATGAAGAAGTGCCTACGAAACTCCTTCGTTTGTGGATTGAAGGTTACTTTTCTTCCATTGCCTAGTTAGACTTTTACCTCATGAGTTTGGAAATGAGAATCGTGAGCCATCTAAACATCACAAAGCGGCTCGTCGCAACAAGTTCAGACTACGAATGTCAAAAAGAAAAGACTAAAAACATCTTCGTAATGAATGTTTCGCAACAGTTATTTTGAGCTTGTTTATAATTTTATGAACAAAGACAAATTTTGTAACAAAACATTCACTACGAGGGAGTCTATGATGCTGCCTTTTTGGCATTCGTAGTACGAAATCATTACGAAGGGACTTGCGATAGGAGCCATAGTCAGGCCATGCTTGGATTTTTGTGTTGAAGTTCTTAACCACTTCGTTTACTTCTTCGAATGTGCTGTCGATTACGTCCGTTGAATTAGATGCAGCTTTTGAAAAGTACCGACGAGCAAAGTAAGCCATCACAAAAGCCTACGCAGAGTTTTGTCGGATTGGCCCCTGCTCTAAAGATGAGCGAATCACTTCGATGGCGGAATCTCTAAAGAATTTCTCCTTTTTTTTAGTGGCTATTCTGAAGATGGTCGCTCCCATATTGAAGTTTTTCTATAGTATCTTGGTATGGTTTGCATCAGCAGATGAGTCGGAAATTGCTTTCGGCTCCCTCTCTATGTTCTACTTGTTCTTTGCTTGTAGTCAGGCGTATTTTAGGGGTTTTAAGTCTAAAAATCTGATTTCTTTTGCCAGGCTGGGGAGTAAGAAGTTTATGAAAACAAAGTGATGCACTTTGTTTTGAAGTGTTTGTAAATCAAAGCGGCTATAAAATTGAGTATACAAACTTGTATTTGTTTGGTCGAAATGAAACTGTACAGCCGCTAGTGTGGGGCAACAGAGCTATAAAGACTTTAGGGTTTTAGCATTTCAAAAATCTGCTGTGCTGTGCTGATTCCCAACGTCTAAATAAGAAAGCGCTTTTCATCTCGGTGTAACTACTCTTGTAGGACTTGCCAATTCCTAGCGAAAGACCCGTAGTGACCAAATTTATGTTTCTGGGATGCAAACCTCCCACGTAACAGGCAGACATGGTAGCCATTACGACACTGGCACTACGATTGTGTTTCTCAAATGAACTTCCTGTTGGTTTTCAACGATATCACTGGTAGTCAATGAGATTTTCTCCTTAAAAAACGGGAAAAAAGCCAAATAGGCAATTTGTAGTTACTAAAACCAAAGCAATAATCGAACATTAAGTCACCTTTATCAACTTATTTACATAAAAACTTGATTTTGTAACTGTCATTCATTCGTCCTCCGTGCAACTTCAAATCTGGCCTTCAAACCCTCAAACTGCTTTCGATGGTATAAACTAGGCCAACATGGAAGTTGTTCCAACCGCAAAATAACTTTCGTAGTCATTTTTGTTTTCTGTTTAAATAGGTGCCTACTGCCAATCAGTCATCTTTGAAGGCTAACCTACACGAAGTGTTTCTTATACGTGGTGTACCGTCATAACCTGTCATTGTGTATAGTATCGCTTATCATTTTATCTTTAACCCCACGATATTCGCTTTAAAAACTAACGGTATAACTGGAAAAAAAAGTTATTAACTGGCTATCTGCTCGCTCGTTCCCTGAAATGAAAATATTCCACCAGTTCGTGTAGAGACAGAAGGTAGAGGCAAATGGTAGATGATGATACCATATTCGTGATAAAACAGAAAATGAGTTAATGTTTTCTTTTGTGTCTCAAAGTCGCAGCCGTATCTAGATAAACATAAATGTATCTGCGCTCATTGATAAGTATCAATTAATCTGTTAAAAACAACCAAATGGAATTTGATTATATTTTGGGTTTGCGTTTGTTTGTTTCGTTCTTTGTTCATGCTCCACTGAGTTTAACACTCATACTCGTTTCAAGCCATTACCACTCACGACTTCTGCCATACCAAAAAGCTTATTTATAAAAATATAAGCCAAAGATAAGAACCCGGAATACGCACACTACGGCCGCCGGTGCGGCGTGTTCAAGCGAGTGTTTTGCTGATTTGCTCACAGGAAATGCAAAAAAATAAAAATCATAAAAAACTTGTTTTTATCAGATTTGATGTATCTCCTCAACGCGACCGACGAGCGGCGAGGCGGTTGTGGGTTTTCTTTCTCGGTTTTGTTTTATTTTTTGTTTTCATGCTCATAAAATCATATTCATATTTTATAGAGAGGGAGATTTTTTTTGTTTTTTTTTTTTTGACATTTTATCTAAAACTTAATCTATCTCTTCAGATTTGATTTGCTTTTTCTTTTTAGTTTTAAATTTCTAAAATGTTTTTCATTTTCTTCTTCTCGTATTACAGGTGAATGCCAAGACACTGCGGAAGATATGACTGTGGAAAGAGGTAAGTGGTGCTGTCACAGATAATCATAATTTTTATATTTTATTCGTTTTGGAAATGAACTTCAGTGCAGTCTGAGTCATCTTTGTATGTAACTACGATAATTATGATGACTACGATGAGATTGGGATAAATTTGTTTGCAATTGTAATTAAATGTTCATCGAACGAGACTGAGTAGAGTAGTGCTGCCTTCGTGTTTGTCTAGACTCTAGAGGAAGGTTGAACGGCCTTGGTAAAGAAAAACTTGATGAAATTGATATCTGGAATGCGTCTAGTTATTGTCGATGAATTACTTTAAAAAATTCTTAGGAATCAGCAAGAGTTAGGCTATTTATGATTGTGGATTTGATTACAGCGTCCAAGCGCACTTTTATGATTAGAGTCTTTCCAAACTTGATGATATGTTTTTTTTTTTTCTTTTTTAATATTAAATTACGTCAATAACGTCTGTGTAGACGAGTAATTGTTGGTTGACGCTTGAGTTTTGCACAATCTTTTTAAGTTGGGGGTTTTCCGAAAGTAACGAGACAGCTTAGAATTTAGTTTGTGAACGCACTTTTTCACTACTCGTCGAACTGTCAATTTATATATTAAACCCAGGTTTGCAAACTCAAATGTCTTACCGAAATTTGGAGTCGGTGACCACAACTTTAAGAGCGTTAAGTTCAATTTTAGGACGTAATTCTCGTTCCAATAGACAGACATATACAAGCAAAAAATTGAGTCTAGATACTCGTTATGTGATGAGTGAGACATCGGGTTGGCAGAAATGTCGAAAATATCCCAAAGTAGTCAAAACTGGGACATCGCTCAGACGACAGTTTAGCGTATTTTGCGTATGAATCTTGGTTTATCCTTGAGTGCCCTTAGATTTTAGATTTTAGATTTATTTGATGAGTATTACAATTCACAATAAGAGTACACTTTTAAGTCTGTGAAAAGTTAGCTGTACATTATATAACAATGGATCAATAAATTAACATAAAAAAGAATAGCATAATTTTAAAAAGAGTAGGAATAATATTAAAAACAAAAACTAGAGAAAATTAAAATTAAATGTAAGTTAAATAATTATGTAAGATTGAAATTATGAAAAATATCTCTGATAATTCTTTGTACACAGAATTGATTCTAGAAAAACAGTAAAAACCATAAAATTTGAATTTGCTTGAAGGGAGGAGAAGAGGAGTACGGGAGAAGAGGAGAAGAGGAGGGGTTCAAATCAAAATTAGTTGCTCTGGTTAGTTAAGAACAGCTTTAGCTCGCTCTTAAATCGATGCATGTCACTTAGCTCTCTCAAGTTGCGCGGAAGTGCATTCCAAAGGCGAATAGTAGAAATAAAAAATTGTCTTTCAGATGTTAGGCAGGTAAAACTTGGTAAAATTAAACAAACAGCTCTGTTGGATGCCGAAAACCGGATTTTGTCGTAAAGATACGTTGGTTGCTGTGTTTTAATTACAGAAAATAATAAAAGGAGGGTGCGAAACTTTATTGAAAAAAGACATGTCTAATAAGTTGTTTTCCAAATGTGAGATATGGTCGAATCTTCTGAGACGCCCTTCTTCCTTTTCTTTCGATAACGAAGCCTCATCCGAAGCACTCGTCATAGCAAATTATTTCGTTACTTTATACAATCTTTCACGGAAAACTCTTTTGTTCCTGTTTTTGTTTATTTCTCGTTTTTACCGAATTTCTCTTTTGGCCAATTCCTCGCAGGTTTCTTTGACTCTACTCCTATCTTATTGAAGAAAACCTAAACCATCTAAGTGATGAGTATATTCCTTGCTCCGATGGTTTTTCTGCCATATTTCCTCCACTCTTTCTCTTCCCCTCTCAAAAATGTTTAGTTTGTCCATACCCCAAAGATATTTCCTTCAAGCTTGAAAAACGGGGTTTATAACCCTGATACACAAAAGAGGTCCTAAGTGCGACGTGAAAAATAATCGTCCCATCGCTAAACTGTCGCATATATCCAAAGTTTTCGAAAGCATTTTGTATAAAAACTTAAGTTTTCATTACAAAGCTTTCATTTCCCATGGACAACACGGGATCCTCAAAGGCAGGTCAACAACAACAAACCTATTTGACTTTGTTTCATTTTCCCCTCAGCCTTGGAGAATGTAAAGGATGTCGATGTAACAGACTTTAGTAAAGCTTTCGATAAAATCTCCCATAAACTTATTCTTTCTAAACTTTCCACTCTCGTCTTTGAACCTGTTGAGAGGGATTCCTTCTTATTGAGAAAACCGTTTTTACAGCGTTCGGTCTAGATCCGCCTTATCAAGCTTTTTTTTAGGTACATCCGGTGTTCCCCAAGGCAGCCATTTAGGCCCTCTGATGTTCATTCTTAGTATTAACGACATTGAAATGATTGTGAAAAATTCCTTCATCTCTCTCTACGCGGACGATACTAAGTTCTATCAGGTCATTTCTTCTTCCCACTTCCAACAGAATCTCCATACTCAACAGCAACAACTTCCGAGTGCCAATCAATTATCTTCTCACGTAAACGCATCAAATCTCCTCCCCGTCTCTATCTTCTACACAGTCAAATCAAGTGCACATTACCAGAATTAAGAGAATACAACGCCGTTTCCTTCTATTTGCTCTTCGATGTCTTAATTGGAGTAATCCTTTAATATTACCTCTATATTAAGACCGAATGAAACTTCTCAACCTGAATACGCTGAAAGATCTAAGAGAAATATTTGATATTCTCTTCATTCACCAAATCTTTACAGTTACCATTGACTGCACAGCCCTCAACGAATCCATCTTTCTAAATACTAACCCTCTTAACACTCTTAAATCTCTTTTATCCCATCGAACCTCTCCAATGAACACATCTCTCGAATGCCGAGGAATGTCAGTACTCATTCTTCTTGTTTTGACTCATTACTAACTGCCTAAAGCTTCGTCTCCTAAGCTCCCCAATTTAAGTCTTAGCTATCAAGTTAGATTAAGAAATAGCTTGTATTAAATTAAATTACACCCACACAAAATTCCAAAATGTTCTTAAGTGGCGAAGCAGATGTCTGGCTTAAATGCGTTCTTGGTCAGGTGAAAACCCACATGCGCTTCATGAATTACCATTTCATCCACAGAAAAATTACTGTTTGGTGCGGTTTGCATTCTGCCGGCGAAAAAGCGTCCGTTTCGACCAAAATGTGTTGCTCAGTCTTCGAAAATTGAGCTCAACGAATTGATCGCTGCAAACGTGCCCGCGCTGGCTAATGGCTATCCAAATCGAGTTCCATTTACAAATATTTTGATTATTCTTCAAATAAACAGGGCGCCGCACCAGAGCGAGGAGCCCCACAGGACCTAGCGCATTTCCCACAACAATGCCTTTTCAGGGAATGGAGGGGCCTTACAATTTTCTGCCGGTTCCGAAAGAAAGAAATCACGCCACGGGTACCACAATCATACTTCAACCCGTTTTAAAGAGAAGTTGTCTAGTCCTTAATGGAAAACCTGATACTTAAGCACGGGTCACACACAGCTGCTTGCCAGCGACTGGCAGTAGCAGAAGCAGACAGCGGCTGGCAGTCCGGTCACACACAGCCGCAGAAAACTATACAAAAATTTGTTTTTGAACATTATTTCGAATTTTTAAACCTATTTATGATATTTGACATAAATTTCGTATCAACAATTACTAAATAGAATGTGTATCAGTATTTTTTTATTTTACCAGCCGCTGCTAATTACTCGCCAGCTGCCAGCGAGTGTGCGTCTTAACTGACTTTGATGGAGTTGCGTAGGCTCTCAAAGTCGTTTTGCAAAGTCGAATGTGTTTTGCAGTGATGCCAAAACCGGATATGTCTCTTAACAGCTCGTCTTTCTTTCAGTTATGGGAAAATGCAGTCGTTTGTTTACTTTCCTGTAAAATTGCATTGATACAGACTCTAATTGTTGACGTTGGGTTTCAGACATTCGCATATTCTAGTAGACAAGCGCCCTTAATACAAAAGACGTTTTAGTAAAGTGCTTAAGTGAAACGACTGCAATAATAAGGGTCATGATCTTATATGCGACGTTCAAGAGCTTATTCCTCTAACACTGGCGCGATTGCGAATGGATCGCGATGCAGAGGATCCCTTCATCAGGAATGCTTTTCTCCGTCCATGCCTTCATGTAGAAAGGCTGTTGCATGCTCTTTTCCATGTATCACAAGCTGTCTTGAGAAGCAAAAGATGTCAAGGCCACCTGCACCTACATATAAGTCAGACCTTATTTTTTCCAGGGAGAGACGACTTAATTGTTGACCGTCGGCCATTTCAATAGGCAAAAGCGTCTAACCACAAAGCATCCATTAGAGCCATGAGTTTCGAAGTTCAGAGACATTGGTTTTGATGGCTTGTTGGCGTTTTTGCCACTGGACTTCGATGCTTGATACTGTCGACATAGTTTTCGGGAACATTTGGAGGATAACTCCATTAGAAAAGTCTCTAGTCTTTAGTCTCTAGCTATCTCTTTCGTTTGTAGCTTCCAATGAACAAGATCTCCTCATTCGTACCTTGTCTTTAGCTAAGTAGTGGTCCGACTCAAAGTAAAGCTTGTCTGAATGGGGAAAACGGAAATATTATCAAAAGAAACTCTTATTTTAAAATTGTACTTCTATGGTCCAGGCATTTGCTATGCGTTTAAAGACCGTTTGTATTGTTGAACCTCAGAAAGGTTTTCCAATTCAAATTTGAGATAAACCGAAAAACTTTTAGCTTAAACTGCTCATAGAAACGTTACGAAAAGCGATTGTGAACATGTTTTTTTGGTAACGAGAAAGCAGACACGACACGATAAAATCTGCCAATTATGCCTCGAAAATGAATGAAGAAACGTCTGTGGATATCATAACAGAATGTCCAACCATTCTTCGGCTGATTACGAGATCAAATTTAAAAGTAGGGTGACCCAATAGAGCGGGGACTTCCTGAGCCTTATGCATTTCTCACCAAAAAAACACTGCTTATTTTGTGGCGTCCTCAAAGTGAAGCTATAAACTCTGCAATGGAGGAAATTTTCAATTTCATTGAAAGTAGCGATGACTGCCAGTTTTCGTTAGATGAACTGAAGAATGTTTGCCGCAATATAGCTTTCGAAAACGGGATTATATAAATACGATTGAAATTAATGTATGGTAGTAGAATTATTATTTCTGCACCTACATCCGCTTCATCGCCACAAATCAAAGGCAGTGTTTTTTTTTTAACCAGGATTCACTTATTCGCGCTCTAAAATGAGGTGGATTTACTTTTGAAGTACTGGCCTGTTCTTCCTCACGTTGTCTGCTTGATGCAGAGATTGAAGGTTTCTGGGTGTATGATTTTCTGCAATCCAGGTAAATTGTAACGGGCTTTTGACTTCTTAAATAATCAGCAAACTCATCAGTACCAAAAATAAATAAATACGTGGCACGTGGCATATGTGTGCATGTGCATATTATGTAGACCGTGATTCTTACAAGCATTACATTTTTATAGAGAATGTAAGGGTCTACAACTTTGCTCCAAAGTACTTTTCGTTAAAACTTACCGTTTTCGAGAAAAATCCAAAACTCTAAAATTTTGACTTTTGACCCCGAATAAGTCCCTTAGCACACATGGGACTAATTGGGACTTTACTTTGAGGTAAACTTAAGGTCTCTACGAAGATTTGGCTCTGTCGGAATTTTCTTTATTTGACCACTATTTTTATGTCTAAATTGACCGGGCTACTTGTATAAATTCAATTTCATCCCTCCACACAGAGGATCGTTAAGCTCTGATCCAATTCGGGATCAAAAGAACTGCTCAAAGACTTTGCGTGGGCTGGCACAATAGAACTCAACTAGACACCGCGATGCCCAAAGCTGCATAATCTAAAACCATCATACAATCTAATCTTAGGTGCCTTGTCTTAAATTTATGAGGAATTAACTGTTATGCACTCTTTATCTTTTGGAAGAAATTTTTATTAAAAGAAGAACAATAATTTTTAATTCCACAGACAAACTTGTCAGTCTTCATAATCTTATTGTTTCCTTCCATCGAGGAGCTCAACATCCCATAAACTAGTTCCGAAAAAAAGGTCTTTATCGAACCACCAAAATGATTGTGGTATCCTGGTCTTCATTTTTCCCCAGCACAACATACCTAATCGCAATACCATTACAAGGATTAGCCTCTGAACGAACGTGTCTCCACCACAAAGGTCCGAATAAAGTTTTCTTTTAATCTCCCTTCAATCCAAAAAAGAAAAAAGAAAGTAAAACGCCTCAAATATTTACCCACCGTTAATATATCGTTGCGTGAAGTGACTCAAGGTCCTTCCTACACACCCGCCAACCGCCCCGGCTTAAGGTTGATACTGTAAAATCGTAAACGTTGTGCTCGAGAAGAAGCAGGCCTGATAGTCAGTCCAACGAGGAACCCCATCAAGTGAAAGTCAATGTTGTCCTTTTTTTTGTTGTCATCATTATTATTAGCAATCCTTATCTGGTTCTTTTCATATAACAACCCCACAGCGACTCTACGATGACGCCCACATGCCCACACGCCCAGTCATGCCACCTTTACCCCTTTTCAATTTTCAGTTAAAAGATGCTTCCAAGATGACAGTGAGTCCTTTTCTCGATGAAGCTAAAATGCAGATATAGATGGAATATGTGTTAAAGAAGGATATAAACTTGAATGATGGAATGTGAGGGCAGCCCAGGAAGTGTGGGTGTGTGGTGCTAGTGGGGTGGGTGGTAAGCAAGAGAACCGAAGCGACAAGTTAACAATTTTGTTGTTCGATATGACTTCGCCAAACCCTTAGATTGTACATTTAAAAGCGTCTGGTCGCTAAAGATAAGAAAACCAACACCACCAAAGAAGTTAAGGGGAGGTTGGGTTTTGCGACGCTTTGCCATAAGACGATGATGACGACCGACTTTGTAGTCCTTGTCGTTTCATTTCTGTCGTTCGTCTTCATTTTTCGACGACAACGAAACGAAGAAAATATGAAAATATAAAAATAATATATACATACGTCCTAGAGACAGTTATGTGGACAATGGGCGCCCACTATCAACCCTTCTTTTTGTGTAGGGTTGGGCGATGACTGCAAGTTGGTTGATATTTTAGATATGAAAGTGGAACACATAAAATTGTTTTCTGATTTACCCCACCCTCCCCGAATCGAGAACGGCAGGGTCGTCATTGCAGAATCAATTCACATTTTTATGTTTCCAAGTCAATTGCAATATTTGGGTGGATGATAAAAAAAAAAGTGTAATCCTTTCGCATGGCGATTGGCAACGTTCACGTCGTCGTCGCGTCGTCCATGTGTGGAATGCATTCTTCCATCAAAATCACTTTGAGAGCTGATGTGAGATTGTTAGAGTCGCCAAAGGATAGAAGACTGCTGCTCCTGGGGTGTGGTGTATCAAATAGCACTTTCGAGTGACAATATAACTTTACCACATGATTAATTATGGTGCTGGTGGTGTGTTTTTTCGTCCTTCCTGTTTCTATGCCATCATCATGATGGAGTCGAGAGGAGAGAGTGCGTTTGAGAGATAAAACGAAGCAAAAGCCTTACAGGACCAAGGCGGCAGAGATTCATCTTTCCTTCTTCGAAGGAAGAATAGAATTAATGATGGCAAAGCAGCCATAGTAAGAAAAATAAGAACTCTGCTTTGCTGTTCACGAGATGATATCCTTTTTCACCCCTTTTTTCTATTCTAATGGCTAATGGTTTTTATGGTTTGACCAGCTTAAATGTGTGTATGTGGATGGATGGGCGGTGTTTGTGTTGGTGGGAATCTTTTCTAGATTAAATTTTTATTGGCAATAATTTAAAATGCTTCAGAGGACGTCATCGGTTGTTTTTTTTTATGTTTTCGTTTTTATTTATTTATTTTTTGTTGTGTCACTGCGGCAAGGATATCTCTATGGAGTCAGAAACGGAAAGGATTGGTTGGGTTTGGCACGCGGCGGCGGCAGTGGTGGTGTTGGCGTTGGGGCAGCAGCGGCAGCGGTTTGGTGTACGATAAAATAGGATTTTAGGTTTTATCATTCGCCTAACACTCTGCATATAAAGTTTCAGGTTATATTTTTGAGTGGATTTTTTGAATGTGATATGGGCAAGGCGATAAGGATGTGGATGTGTGTTGTGCCGTACCTTTTAAATGGTTTTTGTTTGCAATTATGAAGGATCATAATATTTCTTTTTGAGGTACGATGGATAGATGTGAAAATTATGATCGCATTTGGTAAGCCGGTTATTCTTGACCGACTATTTGACTTTATCGTAAGACAGTGTGTTGGTGTGTTGTAGGGCATTTATGATAAGTGCCTGTAATGGTCTTTTGAACGGTTATGTTGAAGTCATTAGAGTCTTTTTTTATGGGATGGTTTTGAATAAAATGTTACTTGAAGAGAAAGTGTCTGTTGAAACGTGCTAGGCATTTACCTAAGCACTTGGCACTTTGATTCGTTGAATCCTTTTCGCGAGAACTGATTTGGCAAGCATCCGATCGCTTTGTAGCTTGATTTTATGGACTCGCAACATTTATGGTGCTTTATACTAAATCAATTTTAATGTCTCATGTTTCTTTTTGAACTCATAAAGTGATTTTATGCTAGTCATATAGCTCGCAGGAAAGTCCTCCATCTACAAAAGTAGCACGATTGTTAGAGATGCTGTAGAGTTATATCGGAAGTTCTCCTCTTTTACGAAAATAGGTACTACAAAAATGTAGTAGTTAATGTACCTACATCAATTAAATAAAATTTAAAGGGAAGGGCAACAAAGCTTTTGAAACCCCGGGGTCTAACGCATTGCAAGGACCTACAATTTTATGTCGTTGCCGAAGAGCTAAATGTGAAAGCGCATTTCGCGGCGGTGTTGAATATCGAACTCCACGTAACAGGAAGACATGCTAACCACAACGCAACGGTGTATAGTAGTACACTAGATCCTATGTTGCTTTTGTAATTTATTAATTTATTATTTTCGATCTTTTTATTGATTTAGTTTATTGGTCTGAAACTTGACAGCCCATCCCGAAAAAACTAACATCTTGTATAAGTCTTTAGAGAACGATACTTTCTTGGATAATGAAGTCTTACACTTCTACACTGACGGATCCAAAACCTGTGATGGTGTAGAAAGTGGAATTTTCTCGGAAAGGCTGAATCTAAGCCTTCTCTTCCGCCTACCTGACAACTGTAGTGTATTCTAGCTAAAGTAAGTCCTCTCCTGGATCATAGAAAACGTTGTATCCTTCACGGTTGCATTGGGGGGCCGGGACACAGAAATATACCAGGCAACTGTATGGCAGACGAACTCGATAAAAAGGGAACGACTTCTCATCTTCGACCTGAATGGAACAATATAGGTACATATATAAACTGCATGTTAACTTTTGCTAAAGCAAAACACTTCTGAAACGATGACACTAGATGGACGCAGAGTAATAAATGTGTTCTGACTAAACGAATTTGGCCATGTGTGGACTCGAAACGTACGAAAAGCTTTATTGAAAAAATCATATGCATATTAGCTCCACCATAGGTGTCCTTACAGGACACTGTCTAATAGGTAGACACGCCAAAAGTCTTGGTGTCTACCTAAATAGAAGCTGCATGCACGTGGAGAAAGATGATACAATCCAACATCTTATTTACTCATGCCCTGCGCTCACTAACAGACGAAAAACTCACCTAGGTGAACATTTTTTCGACGACACCAGTGATTTAGCTAACAAAGACCCTAAAAGTCTCTCCGTTTTCGTACGAAGTTCTGAATGGTTTGACTAACTGGTCATCAACTCGTTAGTCCAGTTTCGATTAGAGGGTGTTTCAACTCCCTAGGTGGAGACCAGAGGGTGGTCAACCTTCTGGTCTCAGTGGTATCACAATGGACTGATGTGTCGGTCTCCAAATACTGACAAACTCATCTAACCTAACCTTCCCTAAGCTATTAATCTTGTAAATCGTTTTTGAAAGAATGTTGCTTTGAAGCCACGTCGCCGTCGCGTTGTCAGACAGTAGTAAAGCGTCTTAGACGTCAGTTTCAGACTGAAAGTAAGCAATTGAATATTTCCTAAATGTTTAAGAGCCCTGAAGTATGTGGCTGAGAAGTTCTTAAAAAAAAAAAACAAATATTGTTATCTGGTCTTTTGCGATGTGTCGCAAGCTTTTGACAAAATTTGGAATGAAGGTCTCAGATCTAATTTAAGATTTTTTCTAAAAGACTTAACGTTTCTGTCTTCAAAAGGAAAATACATCAATATTCAGATTGCAAATGAATAGTGAATGGGGTGAACTTCCACAGGGAAGTGTTCTAGGTCCTATTTTGTTCCTCAAATCTACAAGCTGTATAAGTTGAACAAAATATGCTATCGTTACCAAGTTTGCAGATCAATTTTGTTTCACAGTTTGCAGAACGATTAACTTAGCACCATTTACTGATTCTTTAACCGATATCGAAGGAATTTTCCGATCCATATATTCTCAAATCTTTGTACGTCATTTTCGTAGGGCAAATCCTAGAATATGCTTCACAAGTGTGGTCGCCTTATCAAATAACATAGGCTAAAAGTATCAAAGCAGTCCAAAGCAGATTCATTATTTTCGCTTTACGCAAGTTGCCTTGGAATGATTGATGTGGTACCCACGGCCTGATGGTCAGCACGTCTGCTGTTAAAGCAGAGGTTAACAAGTCCTCCGTTAGCAAATTCACTGCCATGAAAAACGCTTTTTCGATTAGCCGTTCGGAACCGGCAGAAAATTGTGAGAAACAACCGGCATGGTTGTGAGAAATGAGCTAGACGCTGGGGCTCCTCACTCTGTTGTGCCACCCATTATACTTATTTTATTTAATTACTTGCCTCCATCTTTTAAAACATCAGTTTCCAGTCTCTACAAAGAAGGCGTGAGATCGCTGGCATTTGTTTTCAAGATCGGAATCATTGGTTGTCCGTCACTATTCAGTTCAATCTCTTTTAACACGAATTCCCGGAATGTTAAGTTTGTTTGCCCTTCCTGCATTTCCTATCATCGTACGAACTAGAGGTTTTGCAACCCTATATCACGTATGTTTCGCATAACCAATGACTCCTCGAATCTCTTTGACTCGAAATCAAACCTTCTTAAATCCCTTTATTCCCATTTACTATAAATGAAGCCCTTTTTTAATACATTTTCGCTTTTAAAATTATCCATTACTTTAGAATTAAATTACATATGTTATGTTTGATAAAGTTTTGTGGCAGAGGGCTTGTTACTGGGAATTCGATACAACAAAGATCTGACTTGCTCTCCTATATGTGAAACCATTCGCATAGTTCGAATTTACCTACTCGGGAAATGTTATCTTATGATCTTGACAGATCTAAAAAATATTGAAGACAAAACAAATTCGATACTCTGCTTGAACTTTCAACCAACCAAACGGAAACCATTTTTGCCGTTTTTGTTATGTGTACCCGATGGACAAAAACGGCTGAAGTCCAAACCCACCGGATAAGAATGAAATCGTTAATCCGGAATCTTGCTATCCGGTGTGTTTGGACTTTTTTTAACTTGTTTCTTCAGTCGTTTTTGTCCATCGGGTACACTGAGCGAAAACGTCAGACTAATGTGAAACCAACAATTAAGAGAGATGTGTTCATTTTAAGGTCACGGAATGAGGCTTCTTTGTCATATATCCCAGTCATGGTTTTCGTAAAGCGTTTCTTCGGTTCTTTTCGATAAAACTTTGTCTCTTAACTGATACAGCTTAGCCCTTGACAACTGGGAATTCATTGTTTTTGGGCGAATATTATTTGAGTTTTCCACTAAACCAATCAATAATCAAATTCTGGTCAAGTCTGAGGATTGTTTCGACAGTTTTTGGTAAGCCGTCTCTCGAAATCTGTTTACTGCTGACTCCATGATATTAAAGCCTCCTGAGACTTGCCACTTCTTGCTCATATCACATCAACGTCCATGTTGTCGCCAATAACCCTAAGATGTACTTGTAGGCCAATTTAGACGTAAAAATATTGGTCATATAACAAAAAATTCTCAAAATTTCGTGGAGAGCTTGTGTTTACCTTTAGAAACACAGCAATAAAAGTCCCCATCGATCCTCTGTGTACCAAATAATTTATTTAAGATAAGATGTCAAAACTTAAGGTTTTTATGTTTTTCTCGAAATCGGTCAGTTTTATCAAAAAAGTATTAAACACCAAGTTATAGATCTCAAAATTCTCTATAAAAATGGCAACCATATGATTTTTTTCCCAAATGTTACCATTTCTGAGACATCGCGGTTCCAAGAGTCACATACTGTTACATCATAGTGTTTTTGAAAGCTAACACTTTTATCATTATTAATTGATTTTTCAATTCAATTCAAGTTTGCAGTAACGAAGTCTCAGTCGAAATTTTGATAAAAATTACAGCTTTTTTCTTCTAAGTTTTTATTTACAAAGTTTGGCTTTATTAAGACTCACTATTCTTTAGATAGATGAATTAGTTGATTTTTAAAAAATTCTTTGCATTGTTTAAAAAACTGCCTCTCCCGACTTCCTCTGTTCATGAAGGAAGTAGACCCCCACATATACAACTTTTTTCTTGACTCCCTCGTTTATCAGCATCTTGTCAATCTTTTTCTGCTAAGTAATGTTATGACCTCCTAGGGTCTAATTTCATATATTTTTTCGTTATTTTTAGCACCCTGTTTACAGTCTACCTACTTTTTGGAGTGGACACTACCACAATATACACTTCAATGCGTTCAAGAAGTTCCCTTTTACTTAAAAATGCCTCAAGATTTTTGGGCACACAAATTCATGTATATTATGTATGTCTAAGCTGTTTCAAAAGACCTTTTTGGCTGGCTTCCATCAAAGTATTAAATAATTCACTATACGCACAAAATCTGAATGTGGTCTTTCAACGCCCTTCTTGGGAAATTTCCTTGTGAACATAAATTCAACCAATTCGTTCCTTACTAGCAGATACCATTTAAGCTATGGAATTTTGAATAGCCCTTTTCATTCCCCGAAAAAACATCTATGGTTACCTTTTCGTTGGGCGCCAATTATCTAAAGATGTGGCTTGCTAGCAGTCTTGGGCTTATGGTGGTAGCAGTTATATTTAAGAAAGCCAAGGAGAGCTGCGGGCAGCAACATAATGCCCATATATACCTACCAACTGTTTCGAACCAAATCAAAAAAGCAAAATTCGACTGCTCAAAGATCACAATTAGTGTTCCTGACATAAGTTAGGTACATTACTTTATTATGCGGTATGCGCCATCTATCTTGGTGATAAACATGATGTGTCGTATATCACTTTATCACACAGCAGCTCTATCTACCGTTCTGATTCTTGACGAATGTATTGAGAAAGCAACAGCACAGAAAAGAATGGTGACACAACTCATCAATTTTCGGTGAAATTGCGAAAGAAAACCACAAGAGGAACAAAACGAGAAGAAGAAGAAAAAAAAAATTGTTTACCACCACTCAAAATGCAAAGCGATTTCCAATTGATTCCTGAACGCCTTCAGTTGGGTGCCGTTTCGTATCCATATCGAATCCATATCTGTGCAGCTTTCGCCCCACAAATCTCACACTGCTGGCTGTGGCTTCCCTGCTCTTGCCGAACTCTTAACCAAGTCCCAACTCCCAACCCAAATTGTGTGCGTTTCTTTTGTGATTTAGTTTTTCGCTTGCTTTTTGTTTTGACTTCTTCGCTTTTGCATGCTGTTCTTTTTTTTGTGTTTGATTTTGTCTGCTTGTCTTCTGCATTTTGCTTATTTGTGAGATATTTATTGCCACAGATCGAAAGCTGATATACACACACATAATGTGGTTGGAACGTCGCGTCGTGGCCGTGGTTTACGAGATATGGCCACCACCACCACACACTTTTCCTGGTCGGTTGTTCAGTGTTTTTGTTTCGATGATTCGGTTTTTCTGATACGTTTTCGGGATAGGCTTTTTTTTGTGTATTGTTTTGTCGATTGTATGGTGGTGGCGAAGGTATCTACTCTTTTCGGCAAAGCCAGTGTGTGGAGCACAATATAATTGTTGCGGCAATCATTTGCCGGGTGGTTTTGTGTACATGTTGGCGCAACACTCCTTGGAACGAGTAAAGGAGCACCAGCACTACCACCGGCACACCATAACTGAAGGCGGCCAGAAGAAGTGCGCGGTATCTGCCAATAGTTATCACTCGGTGCAATCTGCGGCAGGAATCTTGTATTTGTTTGTCGTTGGGGTATTGTTTCGCGTAAAATGTTAAATATTATATGTTAGTGCCTATATAGATACATATTTATTGGTGAAGTGCAAGTGGCAGAAGGTGAAGAAGGGAACACAAAGAACTGCCCTCGGGGCAACCGAGGCGGTCTGTTAAGGTAATAAACCATCAGACAATTGGTATCAATACTTCGGCCGTTAAGTAAAAGAAGACCACATGAGGTTAGTGTTGTAAGCATGTGCCATTTACGTATGGAGGGAGATTAAGTTCGGGGAGAGAAGAGCTTTTGGAGTTAAACTCTTTTAAAGAAGGAGACAATGTCGCCAGTTGGTCTAGTTGGTGATGCAATATTTTTTGTTTCACAATTCTTACTTCGAATTCTTTTATATTCTTTTGATGGTCCCCCTTGTAATGGATATCTTTGAAGGTGTTTTGAGGAACTAACAGAAACTTCTTCTATGACGGCAGTTGTATGAGGTAATATCACAAGAAAGGGCTGATCTGTTAACAGCACAATATTAGCAGTGCATGCGATCCTTCCACATAGTTCTATGGATTTTCTTGTAATCCTCCTGAAACTTTGTGGAAAAACCTTTACGGGGAAGCTTTAGCTATTTTTGTTTTACTGGTCTTTTTTGAAAGAATTTAAAATAGGGCTGTTGGAAAAAGGGGTTTCATGATCCCAATCCGTTAAATTGAACTTATTTATTTTTTCCAAATTTAATGAAGTGGCTGATTTTATTGCCGGAGATCACCGCTCTGTTGCGCCACTTTATTTTTGTTTGATTTCATTACAAGTTTGGCATTTAAGATACATATACTTTTTTATCCTTCGAAAGAAACCAACTCCTACGAAGGATCCAAAAATATTTTGCGTTTAATATAAAATAAACGCTTGAAAAGAATTACAATTTAAGGCTATTATTAACAATTTTTAACCTCCAAAAAATATTTTTTCAAGGTGAAATATCAGAAGTCTTAGGTTTATTCTTCCGGTAGTAATATAGTGGGAGACCTAACCAAATTTCAGGCAAATCGATCAGTAACTTTTTGAATTACAACACGGGGAGGTTTTTGAAAATAGGGTAAAGTCGGGGAATGTGGCACCCATTTTTGTTTTTTGCTATTACATACTAGAAAAGTAAACAAGTTTCCTATTTGAAACAAAAATAGGATATGGCATCCTACTTCTTGGTATTTTTTTTTGCTACATGCATGCAGCAACGTGCGTCGTAGCAGAACGTACACAAGTCATGAGACCAAAAGTGTCATAAATAATGCACTTAATCTATACATCCGGTTTCGTTGTCTGATCACAATCTTCGCCAAAGCCCACACAAGTGTTTTTACGGAAGTCTTCGTGTCCATCCGATATATCATGCAATTACATGGCGATTCATTAACAGAGCTAACCAGTCTTTTCCCAAAAAATTTTTTCGTGATTGAATTGGTGCCTTTTCTTGCACTTTTCACTTAATCTAAAAGCCATATGACAAATTTCTTTCCTGAATGAACGCGTGTGCCTGAAATTTTTAAAAGTGGAGCACGATTTTTTCTTCTCTTTGCTCTCCTTGACAGGACACGGATCCAAAACTGGGTATTTTAGGGGCTGATCCTTTGAAAAGTCTTCTTCACAAAATGCAATGCTGCAGCTTTTTTTTGACATTTTACTGTCACACATAGCTTAAACGGTTGATCCGAGATGGCCTTGAGCTCATTTCGCTTGGTGTATTTTATTTTGTTTTAAATAGAAGTCATTGAGTGGAAGATATTGAAAGGGTACCATATCATCTCACTTTACCTTACAGTTTCGAGATTTCAAAATTTTGAGTTTGGGTCTTGGCTACTCAAAAATTATTCACTCAATTTATTCGAACTAAAATGTTTACTAAAGATTGAAGCATTGACTTTTGAAAACACTATAGTTTGTGGATGTAAGCTGTGTGGTTGATTTTTAGCAATTTATTTTTTATTCAACTCAATTTCCTATAAAATTGTGCTTCCCACCTTAACAGAGGGAGATAGACCCTCCAACACGATTTCCTTGTCTTGACTTAACCTGTCAGTCCGGTGCCTTTTTCGCACTGTATGCAAAACACCCTGTATATATATTTACTTATAATGTAGTATGGTATATTCACTCCATCTGAGTACGGGACCACAAGTCGTATAAGTTCTTTGGAACACTATCGTACCGTCCCAATCGTTTTGTCAAAAGAGCCCATAAATTTTCTATCGGTTCAGAAATATTCGAAACGTTGCAATGGTACTGCATCGTTTCGAATATTTCGGATTTTCAAAAAATTTTGCGGTATGCTTTAGGATCTCCGTCCTGTCGAAAGATGACATAATCTTCTGTTTGTATTTTTCCTAGGACACTGGAAAGCTGATTAACTTTTGACAGCCATTTAAACTTAGCTACCTACCTATACCTACCTAAAGGTCCTGTATTCCACCAAGTGGAACAATTCCATTTAGACCAGAGAGGTCCACAATAGACCAAATTTTCACATTGCGGAAGATCTTGGAAAAAACCCGAGAACATAATATCGATATTCACCATCTACAAGTATTTATCGATTTCAAGGCCGCGTATGACAGTATTTACAGAGGCGAGCTGTACAGAGCCATGTCTAGTTTCGGCATCCCTGCAAAACTCGTACGACTATGCAGGATGACTTTGGAGAATTCATGCTGCTCCGTCAAGGTCGGTAAAGAACTCACTGAGACCTTTGATGTCGAAAAAGGCTTTAGGCAAGGCGACAAACTGTCATGCGATTTCTTCAACGTCATACTTGAAAGGATTGTAAGAAACTCCAACCTCAACACCAGAGGAACAATTTTCCAAAAGTCTGTACAATTACTAGCCTATGCAGACGATATTGATGTAATGGGAAGAAATAAGCGTGATGTCATAGGTGCTTTTGCGAGTATCGAAACAGAAGCGGCAAAAATGGGTTTGATGGTCAATGAGGGCAAAACGAAGTATATGCTGTTTTCAAACAAGGACACAGAACATCGACGAATTGGACAAAACGTCACAATAGACAGACATAACTTCGAGGTAGTACAGGACTTCGTCTACCTAGGATCCGCTGTAGACATGGAGACAACAACATCAGTGCGGAGATCAAACGGAGAATAACTCTTGCCAACCGTTGCTTCTTTGGGTTAAGAAGGCAATTGAGAAACAAAACCCTCTCCAGAAAAACCAAGGTAACCTTATATAAGACCTTAATCATCCCAGTCCTGCTTTACGGCGCGGAAGCATGGACCTTATCGAAGGCGGATGAGGAAACTCTTGGTCGTTTCGAAAGAAAAATTCTCCGAATGATCTTTGGTCCCGTATGCGAAAACAATGTGTGGGCATAGCCAGAAGAGTACGCAAGTACGAAGACCTCGTCTTAGGTGGGCAATCAAGTGGATGAAGACCTCAACCTACCTAGGATCCGCTGTAGACACGGACAACAACATCAGTGCGGAGATCAAACGGAGAATAACTCTTGCCAACCGTTGCTTCTTTGGGTTAAGAAGGCAATTGAGAAACAAAACCCTCTCCAGAAAAACCAAGATAACCTTGTATAAGACCAGATATATATGTGTTTTTGTAGGCTATAGGTCAATAAAAGATGATGTTAAGTTTTTTTGAAGATTAACAACGTTTCGAGCATGGTTATGCTCTTCGTCAGGTCTTTATTCAACAAAGAAAAGAAGTAATACAAAATTAATTCACAATTCGTATATGAGACGTCAGAAAAAACTTACAACAATATTAAAGGACAATAGATTACTGTTATACATGTTCAGAAACAAGCTATATACACAATGCGTATGAAAATGAGCTAAAAATATTAGCAAATTAAGTTAGAAACTGACGGATAGCTTAAAATAAAAAAATTAAAATTGGAATTACTTGAAACAAACTGAAATGGGATCAAAAACATCCATTGCACATCACTTTCTTTTTATACTAATTGGTTTCTTTATCAGCTGCGTATAAAAGTTGCTAAGATTTTCGCAGTCTGATCTCCTATTGACAGCTTTGTTGTTGTTTTTTTTGTATATGAAGCATCTCCGGCAACATTCTTTTCGAATAGTGTTGCTCTGTCTCTAGTACTTCAACTTTATCAAAAACTGGTTGGTGATTCTCCTGCAGACAATGCTGTGTAAGAGCAGTTTTTTGTCCTTCTCCTTGTCCTTGTGTCTTAAGTCTGACTTGTGACCTGACAGACGATTTTTTAATTTTTGTTTTGATGTACCTATATAAATGGATGAACATGTCGTCTCTCTTTTCCCCAAGCAATTGATCTGTAACTGAACGGTAGTGGTCTTTTAGAATATCTCAGAATACCTAAGTGCATGTGAGTTGACTTTCCTCCCCTATAGTACAACCAGTTTGCCGAAATCGAATGAGGGTACCTCGGCCAGTGGTTCAAGAATCAAGACATACCAAGACATCAAGGCGACCAAGCGGGGATTGCCCGCATTTGCCATTCGCTAAGCCAGAACACAATTTATAGCTACTTACGCTATGTCGATTATTCTTCCGTGATTTTCAAGAATCTAAAATCTAAAAATTAAAATATTCAGAACCAAGGCGAATTGGAGTTCAAGTCACAGCAATGAAATAATTAAGAATTCCGTGCATTGATAAGAAAAAGAACAGGTGCAGTGACGTTCAGTGACGTAGAAACGCCCTTGACCACAAACATTCATTTCTTAGCAGGGGTTGAAGGTTAATTGCGCCCGTGAACTTAGCAGGTTTAAAAACTGATAGAATTTAAACCAAAGCAACACCAACCTGGAAATATTCCCGAATACGGCATGCAACACAAATTTTCTTGTTAATTTTCAATATTATTTTGAAAGTCAATGCATTTTTCGGTCCCCTTATAAATAGTTTCACTTATTCACTTCATTGTTTACTTCTTCTTCGTACTCATTACGCTCACCTATTTTCATGCCTACCAACAAATTTGCTCCCCAAGATACAAAACCGATAACTTCAAACCATTGAAACATCAATGGCTATTTCTAAATCAAAATTATTTGAGTTGCACAACGTTTTTCCAATCCATGCCTGTCTCTCATTCAAATTTGACATTTGCTATTCACAAAAGGAAACATTATGCAAAATCCCCATATTTTCAATCGCAATAAGATAAATGTATTTGTGTGTATATGTGTAGCTGTTTGCATCTCCCCTTCCTCCTTTACACTCCCTATTGTCTTCCTGCCAATTTTTAATCTCCAACCAACCCGTCCAAATCTCAGAGCCCAGCGCACCAAAAACTTTTAGAGAGAGATTCCAATCGATTGCCAGCTCTGGTATAGGTAACAAGAATTCCATTCAATCCACACTGCAGCAGCAGCGCAGCAGTAACCAACCAACTCGCGATCGGGATATACCCCCAGTCATAGAGTCCAATAAAAACTCGTATCCATCCGCAAGGAGAGACCGTATGAAGCCCAAGTGAAAGATTGCATCTGTTAGATGGGTGATAATAAAGTATAGAATTTGTAAAAACAAAACGTTAACTGACTGCGCGATGTCAATATGCGAACGCGACTGGTGTCCGTCGTTTGGTTGCGTCCCTTGTCCCACTTCTGACACCACACACACATTTTAGAGTTGAGAAACGAAATGTTTCCCCTCGCACTTCTTTGGATCACCGTCGCATTTGATGGTTGTCGCGAGTCGCAGCGGCCAGCCCAACCGTTTCGGTGAAAAATATTATGGTACGGCATTTTATAGTTCACTGGTTGGGTGCTATGGTGTGGTCTTTGTGAAGTGTAATGGTGGTGCTTCTGCTGGAATCGAAGCTAGCCATTCTGGCAACTACCTGTGGGTTCTCGTTCCCCACCGCCGCGTTATTGCAGATGGATATGATGGGGGCTTTTGCCGAAGGGCTCCCTGCGCACCACACAATTCGCATGAGGCATCGCATTTATGTGTATGTACTATGCATCACCTCGTAGCATTGTTTCTTATACGGGTTGACATTGTTGGAGATGCCTCTAGCACTACTTTTTGTGTAACAGTCACAGCTGCAACAACCACCACCATGGCTGGATCTATGAATTTGGTGGCCTCAGCTGAAGGCGTTCAGATAATGATTTTCTTTTAAAATACAGAGTTGGCCAACTGGTGGTTTCTTTTTTTAGTTCATAGGATGTTTTGACGCGGAAAGTGCGAAATCTCAGCAGAAAGTCAGTTTGTTGTTTTACTCTTGAATAACGTTCTGAAATACTGAAAACTTATTATTAAAGTGGGTGCTGTGTAGCCCAAGTAGGATCGATTGCTGAAAAGAAGTTTTGTTCGAAATGAAGCTCCCACCGCAATTGGCCGCCTTGGAGCGGTCCCTTCGGACCTTTTTTCTGTGAGAAACCGTGAAGGGCCGATGTTATGCCAACAATCCGGAAACACTTTAAGCACTTAAGGTCAATGTCATCCAAGCATCTGTGAACTTAAACCAACATGGTCTTGGAAAGTTGGAGTAACAGATTACGCTACTGCGAAGCCAGCCGAGACAACCACTTGAACGACGTTGTGTTTCATAATGGGAATGTTGTAGTTTGGGAAGAATGTAGTTTGTATTTCGAACACCCGTTCTGCTTTTCTCATGAAAATCTGCCAAAGTTTTAACCTGCTACAAGTTTTTTTTAGAGGGTTGGTTTTTAATTTGGGAACGCCGTTTCTAGTGATTGTCAATTTGACAATTGGAAGGATATTTGTGGTTAATTCGTTATGAACAGAATTTTTTCAGAAAACGCTCCTAAATTGCTATTGCCGATAAATGGCCCCAGTTGCTCGAACCAAAAAGTCGAAAATTTGACTCCTGAATAACGTCGAATCAGCCGTGGAGCTCATATGAATGCAATAATTTTTAAGCACTAATCTTTTATTTAAGACCTTAGGTTATGTTAGGTGGAAGTGGCTATCAGCCAGTGAGTAATACCTACGTTCATTGCCTGACACACTTAGGCCGCAAGGGCCCTTTGTGATACCACAGAGATCAGCAAGTTGATCACCTACTGATCTCAGAAACCCGGTGTAAGATTAACGAGTTGATCACTTATTAATCTTCCATTACGGGACTAGCCGGTTAATCACCCGCTAGTCGAACCACGTGGAACTTTTAATGTATTTTGAAAGGCTTTTAGGGTCTATGTAAGCTAAGTTGCTAGTATCGTCGAAGAAGACTTCACCAAGATGAGTTTTCCCCCTATGAAGTAGTGTAGTAGAATGTGTTGAACGGTTTCTTCCTCTTCTTCTTCCAGGCAGAAATCATTGAAATCATTAGAAATCATTGGAAAACACACCAAGTCCTTTGGCGTGTCTGCCTATTAGACAGTGTCCCGTTAGAACGCCTAAATTAGAACCTAGATACGGGCGGTTCAAGGCTAACAAACTCTTCGAGCGTTTTGAGTCTACACACGGCCAAACTTTTTTTGTTTGCAAGGCAGTTATTACTCTCAGTCCATCTAGTGTTTGTTATCCGTTATCCCTGAAGCGTCTTGTCTAAGTAGGAGTTTACATGTAGCGATAGGTGCACCTATGTTGTTCCATTCTGACGTACGGAAGTGGTCGTGCCCTTTTTGGCTAGTTCGTCTGCCATACAGTTGCCTGGTATGTCCCTGTGCCCTGGAAGGTGAATGTCGAACTGATTTGACATCTCCCTCAGAGACATTTGGCAATTTTGGACCGTGATGGATTTTGTAGAGACAGAGGCAAGAGATTTAAGGGCAGCTTGGCTGTCCGAGAATACTCGAATATCCGTTAAGGATATGATGTTTTTTTTTAGCCAAGACAACACCTCTTTGATCGCCAGAATTTCCGCTTGGAACACACTACAATGATCGGGTAGGCGGAAGAAAAGACTGAGATTCAGTTTTTTGAGTAGATTCCACTTCCTACACCTTCGCTGGTTTTTGAACCATCGATCGGTGTAAAAGTGTATTGCATCATTTTCCAAAAGAGTGCCGTTTTCCGAAGCTTCTCTTGAAGGTTGGTTACTTGGAAATTATTATCAAACACCAACTTGGAGGTGGTGTAGTCGGATCGATTCGGTAGGAATCTAAAATTATCTTGAATGGTAGTGTGACCAATTTGATTATTGTTCCATTGTGATATATGTAGCTCTGAGTCGTGTAGCTGAGGTAGCTGCGTCTTGTTTGCTGAAGATATCTAGGGGTGTGAGAACTAGTAGTACATTGAGGGCGTCAATGTCAAAAGAAACAAATTTTGAAGTATTTTATTTCATTTTGAACTTGCATACCTCGTTCTTTACGCGTAGACTGAATCTCAACTAAACAAAATAAAAAACCAACCTGAAGTGGTTCTTATTAGTTTCTACCACGACTCGAATTCAATCAGAAATCAACTTAAAAAACAACTCGTTATCGATTACAAACATCTCAATCCCTAGTACAACTCAATCTTGAGAGTAATAGATTTTGAGAAAAGCTCAGTTTTCGAGTATGAGTTAAGTTGGTGTACTAATGGAGTGTAATTTGATTCGAAACATTGAATTGGAGTAGAACCGAATACAATAACCGCTCATTTGTTTTGAGTAGATAGTATTTACTGATTCCAATCAGTTGTCTATTTTGAGTGTAACTCCAAACAATGGGGCGAGTGCAGCATGATTTCGAGTATAATTCAATTTTGAAAAGAACTCAATTTTGAATATGAGTCGGTTGACATGTGAGTTTTTTTCGATTGCAAACGTTTGTTCATTTCCATCTCGAGTGCCTTACACTCGATTCTGAGAAGACCTCGACTTCGGGCACAGTTCGATTCTGAAAACATTTACATTTTCTTCAAACTGACTCATTGACAAGTTCGTCATTAATACCTATACCCATTATCCTGTACTTTTGTTTGGATTGAGTTTCAGTAAATATAAAGAAATCTTCATCTGAAAATACCTCTTCAAATCTTAAGTGTGACCAATAAACACATCTTCGCAACACCTTAACGGATTGTGTCATTTTCTGAAAGGTTTGCTTGCTCCATTCCCAGCAAATACGCCCCTGTGCATATTGCGATATCAGTGAAAAAGTAATTTTTCTGCAATTCGATTTGCGATTCCTACGCTATTCTTCTTCCTCCTGCGCTACTTCTCGTTACCGTCGCGTCGTCTCTTTTAAACGTCACCTCGACTATGGTGGTGTCGTATAATTTGTTGTCCCCTCACCAATTCTTTTTCTTCGTTTTTGGCCAGCACTATAAAATGTTTGTGCTTTTGTTGTGCGAATCGCGCGCGCGATTTCCATTCCATTACCATTCCGATGATGGTTGCGCTTTTTGTTGTGTTTGCTCTGCAGAAATGTTTATCGTGCCGATAATGCGTCCGATAATTGCGCATGCATTTTTTACTCTTTTTTTTGTATTTTTTTTTTGCTGCTACTTATATTCTCTTGTTGTTTATGCCGGTTAGTGGAGAATCTTTGTACATTTGTTTGTGTTCCTGTTTTTCTGTTTTCACCCGGTGCCAGTATAAAAATGTTAACAACAACAACAAGAACAAAAAATTATCTTAGACGTTTCGTATGCATATTTATGTGTGTATTATCGCATTTTTACAATAATTCAATTCGCTTATTGTACATTTGCGAGTTGTTGGCATACAATCATGTAAGGATGTTGTTAAGTATGCTTCATAAGGGTAGGGGAGATAGTAACATGCTTAAATTCTTTACGGAAATTATTTAAGTCCTTGGAATGGTGTGTCGTCAAAATGTAATGAATTATTTGATTAATTGTTTTATATTTTTATTTTTTTAAATAAAACTTACGTTATGTACTGAACTTAGCTTAATGAGCAAGAGAACATAACAACTGTTTTTTTTTCGAATCAAAAAGAAGGAAGAAGTCAATTTTTAAACAGAAATGTGGTAACAGATATGTATTCAGAGATTGGGTCCTTTTTAGATTTCTAGAATTCGTATGTAAGTCATATGAGTTTTGCCTATCATTTGACTCAAACATTTTTCGAATGAAATATTTTTGCGAAACAAGAAAATTGTGCATGTTGTTCGCCTTTGTCGTAGAACAGGGTCCGAATTATCAAACACGTGATCGAGTAATACGTGACTGAATTATGTGAGTTTGGAATTACTTGTCACGTTATTGAGCCTTAAGGACCCCCATTTGAAATTATTTCATTAGTGTTTAAGCGAATTCAAATCAATAAATGAACTGCAGAGTGATGTTACATAATGTCGAGCGATTTTTAAAAGAAAAACAGAACTCACTCGCTCGATCACTGATAAGGTAATACGGCCTCAGGATTTGGCGCACTTTGTTGTTTCACTTTCATTTGAAAATAATAAATAAAACTGAATGGCGTTACCCCCTAGAGTGGAGCTTTTTTGTCAAAAAGATTCTGCTTTCCTTAAAGTATTGACCTCCAATTTCTATGTAGTGCAACCTGCAACCTGCACGAATTATATCAACTACCTCGGCTGGGGAATTTCTTCTGTGAAGCACAATTACCAACAAAGAATAATAACGAGTGGTGCCCCGTGAGTAAATAAAGAACAAGGAAGGATTGAGTTGGTGACTATATTATTGTGGCTGAGAACTCTCACTGAACCGTTTGGGGCCCTGAATGAAATTTAGGATGCAGTTCAGTGGATGGGTAGGGATGTCACCCAGTTCGTCGAAAAGTATCATTTCACCAAAGGCTTTTTTCCTATTATGGGTCAAGATTGGGCACTCGCGGAGGAAGTTGAATGATCCTTCCTTTGCCTCTTCTTCTTGGTATTCTCTACATAAGTCAGATGTTTGATGCCCATTCTCTGCTTGAATACAGAAGTGTTCGTCTCGCTGGATTCGAGTGCTGACCCGATTTTGGCCAGCTTATCAGCCATTTCATTATCAGTTATGTAACGATGTCCTAGAACTGAAATTAAAGTTACGTAAATTACAAGTTACTCTTGATTTTGGACTCCGGTGCTTCAAAAACACTTGTGATCTTGTAGTTTATAAACTTATACCAGTAAATTACAAGTACAAGTTTGTAACTATAACTTTTATTTTGGCAAAATCGGCTTCTGAATGTTTAAAAAAGCCTTTTTCAAATTAGTAGGTTGTAAGAGAAAGGAAACCGAATATACAATCTACCTGAATCGCAAGATTTAAGATTTCATTACGTTCTGTTCTTGAACTAACACGAACAATGGAAAAGGGAAACCTTGCAACACCTTGGGCTTGGAACATAAAGCTACAAGCCTATAAGCCAAGAACCACCTGCTGGGTAATATACATTTACGCTTAAGGAATAACAATCAGACTGGCAGCTTTGTGTTACAGAAATTTTTTACGCTTGTCATATACATACGTAGTTCACTTATGTTACAAGTACTTGTAGTTTTGTATTACAAACCCTTTCGCTCTTCATATTTCGGGGCCTGTAATACAAAGGATTATGTCCATTGCACTCGTAGAAGGACAAGCAAACTTGTAGCTTTTTGTTACAAAAGTTTTTTGCACTTGTCATAATTCTCTGTAATACAAGTACTTGTAGTTTTTTGTTACCGGGCCGTGCTCTCTCCCAAAGACGTACGCTGCATTTTTCTTCAACTTAGCATTGACTTGTCGAACTTTGTAGGCATTTACTGTCTCCGCCGCTTTATTTGAAGCTTCACGTAGTTTAATTTGAGAAGTGTTTCCTTGAATCTTCTATCACAATGGATCTGGCATTGGTTTACATGAAGACATTAATTTCCTTTCAGCTGCCTTAATTTTAATCAATTTAACTTTACTCCACCTGGCGACTCCTGGGTCCTGTAACAGAAAGCTATGAGTCTAGAGCCACTTGTTGGTTTGTGTCCATTACACTTGTAAAAGAGCAAGCAAACTTTCAGCTTTGTGTTATAGAAATGTCTACGCTTGTCATAAACTAAAACTCTTGTCATATACTAAAACTCTTTCCTTCCGATCGAAGCTAGCATTACCGAGCACCAAAATGTATTGCCAATTTATTGTCCTTGAGAGTCTCTTTGCTTCAAGCTTTGTACTTTCTTTGGGCTGAACCCCGTTCTCCGATTAGTTTATCATTTATCTTATCGAAAAAGCTTCACAGCTTCTAGAAAGTATACGTTTTTGAAAAGGGTTGCAAAACTTTTTGTACTTGTACAAAAAAAACTTGGAAAGAATGAGTTTTTAATTACTTGTACCAGAAATTCCATTAGCGTAACTCGACTTTCGTAATATTCTACTTTCTTCCGAATCGAGAAGTTCTTCTTGAAATGCAAAAACATTTTCCTTCAATTGATGTTGTGAATTCCTACGTTTTCTAATATGTGTCTTTTTATTTAATATATCCGAAAGTTGCTTTATATGTTCTTTCAGAATTGAAGTCCCTTTGCAGAGAAATACTCTGTTTGAATCTTTGAAGAACTGTGTCGAAAACGACAGTTTAGCTAGCCAAACAAGATTATTAAGGTTTTCATCGAGGGAATATTTCGAATCGAATTGAAAATCCTTTCTAATAGTAGTCAACGTTTAACAGCCTGCAGAAGTCTTGTTTCTAATTTCTAAATTTCAGTTGTGTATCTTATACAACTTTTTAATGTTTAGGTATGTCAACAGACATTGAGTTGAGCCTGGATGATTTTGTATGCATTTGGTAGAATTTGTAACATTGCCCTTGCCCCTGACGATTCATCTCTCAAAATACTCCTTTTTGTTTTCAGTAGCCGATGTTACGATTTCTTCCTTCCTTTTTGCCTACAGATCTTTGGGGCAGAACTCTTACCAGTTCTAGTCTGTAGCATTGACTGGTGTAGCCTGCCTTTTAAGCTGTGTGGGCTAACTGTGTCTTCATCGAATCAGCAGTTTCTTAGAGGTCGTTTGTAGTTAAACTGTACAAATCTAAGGCAGTACCGCAACCATTTATAGACTTTCTATAAAGTGAACTCAGACGCATGGTGCTTTCTTCCGAAAGTATGTTAACCATATCAAATCTCACAGTTTGTTCGGTGTCATGACTCGTAAGGTTATGGGTTTCTAATTACATGGATGCTTGAGCTACACTGCGTTAGAGCGGTAGGAGAATACATTGATTATATCCGAAGGATGTAGACGCAATATGGAGGCATACCTGCGTTAATAGCAATATGTTCGCTTTAGTAAAGCGGACCACGAAATTCCTTCTTGTAAAAGTGATGGGGAAGTTTAGAAATCGCATGGATTGGTTTTCTCCCGGATCAAAGTCGATCAGTTAAAGTGTAACTGTTCAGGCTGTTGATTCAAAAATGTCTTCCTTTCAAATTTTTAAGTTGAACTCCCCGTAGACAATCTTGACTTTGTCGTATTTTGCGGACATGTCATGTGCCTGCTCTTTGAAGTCGTATTGAATTCTTCTAAGGCTGAGTCTTCTTTTAGCTGTGTTTGTATAGATAAACACAATGTTCTTCAATTTGGGCGCCCTTCGGATTGCGACCAGGTTGTTGCTTACAACTTTTTGCCAAAAATGTGGTCCTTACTACCAAAGCGAATTCAATAAGTCTTCTGTGACTCACATGTATTCATGAATACCTTTTGCTGCATATCTTTCTCTCTTTTTTGAGGACATTCCATAGCTTTGCTCCATAAAGTTCTCGATTCGTTCACATCCGTTTACATTAGCTGTCTTATTCCCCAGATATCTCATTAGTTACGGACACGTCTCATTACTACAATGAAAATTGACATTAAAAGCCATGTTCGGGACTCTATTTCTGATCATTACACCAGCTGCGTGGTCACGTTAAGTGTGTTAACAATGTCAAACTATAGTCATTCTTGTTTTACCATAAATGTAGTGTTGGTGTGTCAACATTTTACAAAAATCATTAATTTTATTTCAAAGACAATGTCGCACGATCTATTTTGTTTGAAAATAATGACCATTGACAAAGAGTTATGTCAATTTATTGTACATTGTAATCGATGCCATTGACGACATATTCGGCGGCCTGTTGAATAAAATGTTGGGTTGGGCCATGGTTTCATGTTTTACTTTCAATTCACTACTTTCCTGAGTGGTCAATGTCACCGTTGAACTTGTGACTGCAGAGCATAAGACATAAGGACGCCATTTTGAAAATCCAACTGAAAAAACGATAAGGACTCTCAAATCGCTGATGCCCCATTTATTTATGTAGTTTGTGACGCCAAACCACGATTATCTGATCTCATCAATCACAACGCAGCCATGCCAACTAAAATACTTGCACAATATATCACCCACCCGAATCTCGTTATTTTTGACAAAACTTGTTTGTCTTATCGCCCGTCTTCCGCCTTTGTGCTCAGTTGAGGGCACATCATATACGCGATCGTAACTCCACATAAATTGAAAACTAATTGAAATACACACATCGCGTATGGGACTGTGTGTGCTTAGCACATCGACAACACAACGAATAGTCGCAAAACACAACTAATCACACTATCACTGTCAGTTGATCTCTTCAGTCACCGTTGTCGCTCGTTGTTGGGGATTGTGGTACATATATTCAGGGCCACACCCGTCGCGTCGCCCGGCGTACTGTTATACCTTCCCCTGGAAGTTGGCATGTCAGTGTCGTATAGTCCCGAGCAGCAGCAGCAGCAACAGCAGCTAGAAAATTGTGTAATTAAAGTTATCTGGCCGTTCAAATCGATGTATCTTTCAAGTCTTACAGAACCGCGTCATATCTTCGCGCAGTGAGCAAAGACAAGAACCACCGGCAAAGCACATCACTAACAGGCGGCATATCAGTGACTTATCTGCGCACACAGAGCGGTGTCGTTCCTGTGACCACGGCTCATTATGGTTCGCTTTCAAATTGTTTCCCCTCTCTGATTCTGGTTGCACGTAGATCGTACTGATATATTGGTTCGATGCGGCGTGCGGCAGCGTGCAGCACTTGCCGCATACCACTTAAAATGGACATAACCGAAACCAATTGCTGACCATAAAAAAGCACTCTGCGTCAGCGTGGATATTCTTCTTTTTTTTTGCGCTGCACGCAACTATTACAACGGTCGACGAAGACGACGACGACGAGCAAGCTGACATTTCAATAGACGCCAATTGACAGGTCAACGCGCAAAAGCAAAACGCTTCTCATGCCGCCAAGTGTAGCGGACTCTTACATAAAAGGTATTAAAGAAGCAGCGAGGTAGGCAAGTTCTTCTTCGTTTTTTGTGTTATGCTTTTTTGTTGTTGTTCGTGAGGCTCTCGTTTGTGCTGCTACTGGTATACGTAGGCGCTGTACTCTGAGATTTACAATGTTAAACGTCTCACACAGTCAGTTGCAGCATACATAGCATCATCTAAACAGGCATGGTACTTTGCCGGCGTCGTATCTGACTCCGAATCGGGTCGTTATAATATTTTGTACCAACAAATCAGATGTCAGCCGTTTTTCTAATCATTATCCTGACTGGAGCTGTGCGCGCACAGATGGCCACGAGATGATAACAAGCGAGAGAAGCAAAATAAGCGCTTTGCCTATATGTATGTATACCTGAAGGCTTTTCAAGTTTATTGTTTTTCTTTCTACATACAGAGCCAGTGTGGATTTTGTGTGGTTTTTGGGGAACGATGATGCGGGCATAGCACGCTCGCACGCCTGACAATTTGTTTGATAATAATTGTCGTTAACCTTTGGTCGAGTTGACACATATTCCCCTTTTATATTTCGCGTTGCTGGCTTCTTGGGTATTTTGTGTACGATCGAGCGCATACCTTAGTGTTCCGTGTGGTGTACTTGCAGTTTATGGGAACAGTTCGGGAACTGATGGTGGATATTGATAGTTTGTTGATTAGGAATTTGTGATGATGTATTGTTGAGTGTTGGTCTGGTTTTAGTTTGCGCAGAGGTTATATTCGAATTCAATGCAAAGAACTTTTTAAAAGTACTACTCTGATAGCGCTTTTTGATGAAAGCCATGGATTTGAGTTGATTTCTCGCTGGTTAGCGCTGTTACTTTGTGGTGCTCGAGGCGTAATGAACGTGGGAGATTCGTGGATCGAGATTCCAAATACATATATAAAAAAAAAATATTTTTCACCTGGATCACCTTTACGGATTTGCAAATCCTCCGAGAGTATCACACGCTGCCATGAAAAAGTTAGAAAAAAAATGTAGGTCCTTAAAATGCGTTAAGCCCACAGGTTTCCATAGCTTTATTGTTTGCTTACTTAAGTGAGAAATTCAGTTCGGGGTGAATCTGGGCCTCGACCAACATCTTTCGGTAACGACTTCGATTTCGGGCGAACTTTCTCCAGTGTCGAGATTCAGCTAATTTAACTTTCCCGAGATTCAGTGAAGTGACTCATTTTCCATTGAAAATCGATTTAGCCAAAGGAATTCAGTGAGTGAGTTAGTACAATTGGCTGTCAGATTATTCACTTTATTTATTCAGCAGTGACTCACTCACTCCCTGATGGAAAACGAAGTTAGCTTAATCTCGGCACAGTTTTGGCTCTAAATCGATTGAGGTCTTCTTCCACTTGATCACGTCATCTAGGACAAGGTCTTCCCTTTTCAAGATTTCCCTGCAATGTGCTCTCGAAAACCCGTCAAGCCGGAGTGTTGATGTCCACCCGCTCTACATGTCGCAGTCATTGTAGTCTCGCCACAATCTAGCTATGCCAATATCGCGGTACAGCTCGTTATTGCGTATTCTTTTCCACACATTGTTTTCGCATACGGGACCAAAAGGGATATTTTTCGAAACGACCAGGGATTTCCACATCCGCTTTCGATAAAGTCAATGCATCCGTAACGTAAAGCAGAACTGGGATGATCAAGGTCTTATAAAGAGTTACCTTGGCTTTTCAAAAGAAGATCAATTGCCTTCTCAATCTAAAGAAGCAGCGATTGGCAGGAGTAATTTACCGTTTGATCTCCGAAATAGTGTAGAAGAAGTCCTGCACTATCTTGTGGTTTTGTCTGCCATTGTGAAGTTTTGTCAATATGACGATGACCGCTGTCCGTGTTTGATGACAACATATACTTCGTTTTGCCTTTTTCTGTTTCTATCCTCCCAAAAAACCTATCACAACACGCTTCCTTCTTCCCATTACGTCAATATCGTCTGAGTAGGCGAGTAATTGTACAGAGAAGATTGTTCCTCTAATGTTGACGTTTGGATTTTGCACAATCTTTTCAAGTTTGATGTTAAAGAAATTGCATGTCAGTTTGTCGCCTTGCCTAAAGCCTTTTTCGACATCAAAGGTCTCGGTGAGCTCTCTACCGACCTTGACGGAGCAGCGTGAATTCTCCAAAGTTATTCTGCAGAGTCGTACGAGTTTTGCAGGGATGCCAAACTAGACATGACTCTGTACATTTCGTCTCTGTAAACACTGTCATACGCGGCCTTGAAATCGATAAAAAGATGTTGTATATCGATATTATATTCTCGGGGTTTTTCCAAGATCTGACGTAATGTGAAAGTTCGGCATCAAGGCCATCTGCACCTGCAGTCTTATTTGATTTAAGTTTGCATATGTCAAGCTTAACTTCCTCTAGGTCGGGAGGACGGCATTCTTGATCATCGTCCAAACTGAATGGGGCAATCTGCCTGACAGCGGAATTTGTGTCCTCATCGCCGATCCGCCGCTAGATCCTCAGTAGCGACTGTGACTCTATAACTATGTTTCCCTGCTGGTCTTTACAGGATTGAGTTCGGGGTTTGTCAACCTGGCAGTATCTTTTTACCTTTTCGTAAAACTTCCGAATCTCTTCTCATGCTGCTTCTTTTTCTTATTGAGTATTCGGTCTTCCTAATCTCTTTTCTCCTTGTAAATCTCGTCATACTGATCGTAAGCAGTCCTTGTTCGTTTTTGCATCAGCAATTGTCGTGCTTTTCGTTTGGCTGCATTTGCCTGCCCGCATTCTTCATCGAACCATGGGTTTCGTTTTGGTGGCCGAGTGAAACCCAGAACCTCAGAGGCAGCGGTTCTGATGACTTCTTGGCATTGCTGCCAGTGGTCTTCAATGCTTAATGCTGGTGGCATGGGATTCAAGGATAATTGAAGGGATACTCGATTGGAAAAGGCATTGGCAATCTCTTGCGATTGTAGCTTTCCGACGTCATATCTCACAGCGTTAGTTCGTGCTGGTCGTGAACAAGATATCCTCATTCGTACCTTGGTTACAACAAGGTAGTGGTCCGAGTCAAAGTTGGCCCCTCGGAAGGTTCGGACATCTAGCACACTGGAAGAGTGCCTTGCGTCGATCGCAACATGGTCAATTTGGTTGACAGTTAATTGATCTGGGGATCGCCATGTACCTTTATGAATTTTGAGATGCGGGAAGCGTGTACTACTTACAACAAGATTTAGCCCCGCAGCAAAATCGATTAGCCTCAGTTCGTTTTCGGACGTTTTGTCATGGAGGCTATGCTTACCCATTGTGTTTCCAAAGATTTCCTCCTTCCCTAGTTTTGCGTTAAAATCGCCAAGAACGATTTTCACGTCGTGTCTAGGGCACTCCCCATTATTTCTTCGAGAAGCTCGTAGAAACAGTCTTTGGAATCGTCGTCTTTCTCTTCTGTGGGGGCGTGGGCGCATATAAGGCTTATGTTGGCGAATTTAGCCCTGATGCGAATGGTCATTATACGCTCATTGACTGGATTTTGGCTAATCACCTTATCCCTGAGTCTTCCTCTAACGACAAATCCGCACCCAAATAAACGCTGTTTCTGTTGTCTGTAGCAGTCGCCATAGTAGATGTCACAGTTTTCATCCTCTTTATGCCCGGATAAAGCGTTAGATAGCATAATAATTTCCCTCAATTTGATTGGGCTTCAGTTGGCCCTCTTAAACTCAGCTGTGTAATCGGCCATAACAATATTTGATGACAGGAACATAACGCAAGTGCAAAATAATTGTGAAAGTCATATTTACTCACTCGGAATAGGCTCTCTGAATGAAATCATAAACATGAATTATGTTGTTGAAGAAAGTTTTCAGCATAGCATTCTCTCTCACATCGATGATAGGAGAATGTTTAAAAAAAACTACTGGATCTTCCTTAAATGCCGTCGCGTCGCTTGGATAAAATCTTCGACTTCAGGGTGGCAATGAGAAGAAAAACATTTAAACAAAAGAGTGTTCTTACCAAATGCCCCTAAAACTCAAATAAAAATGTACAAAAAAACAAGAAGGCTCAAACAAAACCATTAAATCAACTACAGTGTACAGACAGCTTCTTCTGCAGCATCAGGGCATAGGAAGAACAACACGATGACGCTGACGAAAAGAAGCCCTAAAAAATGATGATGTGTAAGATGCCGGTGGGAGCTACCTTTCAACCATGATGATGTGATGACGATCTACCACCACACCATTCATTTCATCCTGTCGATGGGATGATAAATCATTTTTCGTGAATCAGCAAAATCTTGTAAAACGGCAAAGCGAACACAAATCGCAAAATAAAACATTTACTCTTCCTGGGGTGGATATAGTGCAGCGGCGGCGGCGGTTGGGCGGTGAGCGCCCAACTCCAAGCCCACCAATTCATTTTAATCTCCTCACTTACACAATGAATGGGTATATAGTCGAAAGAATCTCTCTTTCAGCCTCATCCATCCATCCATCCATCCATCCGTCCATCCATCCATCATCAGTCGCATCATCATTGCCTTCACAGAAAAAAAAGAAACACAAACAAAAAACCCGGTAACAGGAACATTCAGCACAAATCTCAGAGTCCAAACCCAATCCAAACATCCGAGATAGGAGTACAAATGTTATGGAGTTCGGAACAATTGTTGTGCCAACAAAAACAAAAGTCAACCAAGTCAGCCGCTGCTAATAAGATGATGTTGCTGATGTGATGTGCTGATGATGATGGGATGGTGATGATGTGATGATGACAATGAGAACGGATGACGATGACGACTTTTGTTGTCCTGTCCTCATCTTCATCTTTTGGTTCTTCTCCTCCTTTTGTGCACTCTCTCAATGGTTTGCTAGTTTATTTTTATTTTCTGCTTTTGTTGCTGTTGATGAAGAGATGATCCATTGGACTACTCGTTTGGGAGTTGGGAATTTGTATCTGCTGCACGGATGCGCCGGATCACGAATTCTTTGTACAACACTATTCAGACTGCCGTTTTCGTTTTATTTTGTCAGTTGCAACTAAACAACGGATTTCGTTTGCAGGAAGGAACCTGAAGTAAGATCAATCATCGTCGTGTAAAATGGTCGTTGAAACTAAATAAACGTGTTCCACTCGATTTCTCAATTAGAATCCGTGTGTCTGTGCCTGTGCCTCTGCAATCCGAGGTGCTGATGGGCAAATCGATGTGAAATTTGAGAGGAAACAATATTTGCGGATTGAGTTTGAAGTGGTTATTATTACTTTGAGCAACCAGCACAAATGGCCATTTGGTGGAGCTTTGAAGCCAATAGCAATTATGTGAGTTGGGTTTAAATTTCGATGACATAAGATTGAAGTAATTGTAATTAGTCAGCCTATTGGAGTTGACATGTTTGAATGGAAATGTGCTGGCCAAGTACGGAAAGCTTAAATATCTAATAAAGCAACCCTCTTAGTTCAACGAAGCCTCTAAGGTGCGTTTGTGCTTCGAGTACTCACACACGGTTCAAAATGTTGGACATTGGACAAAAAGTGTCAGAGTTAGTTGGCAGTAGCTGAGATGAACATACGAGTAACAGAGTAACAAAGCTTGATTATATTAGAAGTACCAAGATCCGTGAAATCCTTTACTTCAAAAATACCATCTTGGAAAAAATAGACCAGTGGTTATTGTCATGTTCAAAGGAGAGATTCAGAGAACCGTCAAAATGGCATTATACAACGTTTATAGACAGAAAAGAAAGACAGACCAAAACGTTACTAAGGTCAAAGACGTGTACCCCAAGAGTGGATCACTAAAGTGAATCTGATGAGAGGGATAGGTGTGATCCCTTCGATATTACGATGCTCGTGACGCCGTAAAGGGAAGAAGAAGGAGATTGAAGTTGACACGTTCGGTACGAACAAAACAAATTTCTACGGTCAAGGGTTAAACGGCAAGACCCTGAAAGACACCGAGCCGCCATAACCCATAAGGAACAATAAGTACTTTGGTATCATCTTTGAATATATTTCAATGGAAGAACAGAATGTTACCGGTTAGTGGCTTCGTTCAGTTGTGCGACGCGTAGCACAGTGTCCCCGATTGTTAAAAGAAATCAAATGAACTACCCAGTTCGAAAGCCCATAAATACGAAAGCACTAATCTCTCAACCAACATTCTCTTTCAACTTCAAAATAGTCTCCTTTCATCTTCGGAAAGATATTCTGTCGATATGATTGGATCACAAAGAGCCCGAACATAGGTTGAACGCCTTCATATTGTTCGGCTTCACAATCAGGATGCTTCCAAAGCTAGAAACGAAAAAAATCGATACACACTTTCTTTATCATTATGATAAACTGAAAAGGCGTTCAAAAATTTGCTATCAGGATATATCTAATCCGTTTTGTCGAACAAGAGTGGCAGTGGTGCAATAAAGTGTAAAGTCGATACGCCGAACGTGAGGGTTCGTATGTAATAAGTACGTCACTATTTACAGAGACGAGCTGTACAGAGCCAGCATCCTTGCAAAACTCGTCCAACTATGCAGGATGACTTCAGAGAATTCACGCTGCTCCGCCAAAGTCGGTAAAGAGCTCACCGAGACCTTTGATAACGAAAAAAACTTTAGGCAAAGCGACAAACTGCCATGCTATTTCTTTAACATCATAATTGAAAAAATTGAACAGAACTCAAACGTCAACACCAGAGGAACAAGGAACTTCTTCTTTCTAGGTTCTGCTATAGACAGGCAAAATAACATCATTAGATCAAACGGAGAATTACTACTGCCAACCGCTGCTTCTTGAGATTAAAAAGGCGATTGATAAACATAATCCTCCAAAACCAAGGAAACATCTTATAAGGCCTTAATCATCCAGGCCTTATTAAAAGCGGATGAGAAACAAAATACTCTGAATGATATTTGGTCCAGTCTGTGAAAACAATGTGTGGAAAAGAAGATACGACAGCAAGCTAGTATGAATTGTTTTCCGACGAGTACACATCGAGAGACTACAATGGCTGGGACATATATAGCAGATAGACATAAACGCTCCGGCTCGACGGGTTTTCGATAGCACATTTCAAGGAAATGGTGAAAAGGTAAGACCTTGTCCTAGGTAGCGCAATCAATTGAGAGAAAACCTCAGCCGACTTAGAGTGAAAACGTGGAGAGAGCTCACCCGAAATATAGCTATCGAAAGATGGAGGTTGAGGCTCAAGTTCACTCCGGAACTACCTACTTAGGTGGCCGTTTTTCACCTTTAAAACCCTCACCGCTCCCACTTTTCGACCTCAGAATCTATAAGGCATTGCTTCTTACTAAATTTCACAATTCTAGGTCAACAGGTTTTGATTTCCTTTGTTTTGGAGAGAGACAAGTAGACGAAGTGATCCGTGATGGTTGGAACCCTGAAATGGTATAGGTGTCAGTACTCTGTGTATTGTGTATAACCGAAGTTCCTGTTATTTATTTGGTCAAAATCTTAGAACGGTTGTCATGTTAGTTACATTCTTTTTCATAGATTTGATTAAGTTTCCTACAGCTGATGAATCAGTTTTAAGCCATTCTCTTCGCCGAACTTGTATAAGCTTTCTTAACGTAGGTATATTCCTCTGACTAGTGTTCCCCGAAGATTCTCAATAGAATTAACTCGAGAGAACACTACTGCCATTGCTATAAATCAGTCGGATCGCGGCCCAACCAATAAGTTGTTTCTGAATTTTGGCATTGTTCTGCTGAAAATCCAATATTTTACAGGACTGTCTGCAAAATAGGAAGAAAATGCTTTGACCAACTTAAACATAGTCCCTGGTATTAATTTTTGAGAAAGTTAACAACGCAGCGTTTCGAGATATCTTGCTGAAGAGAAAGCCCCAACATCATCGCTGAAACTCCACCAAAATTTTACCATTTGAAGTAAAGCACTTTCTTCCGTAAATCACGCCGTCCGGAAGGACTGCATGAATACTGATGCAGTCCTTCCGGACCATCTAAAATCCAGAAATCGAACTTAAATTATATTGAAGCTTACTCATGCCGAAGCGGTGGCCATTTTGTTTTCGGTAAACTCTAATTTTACAAATTCATATCAATCTAAGGGACGTCGCTTCGTACGATTAATTTTAGACCGAAATAATTTTAAATTCCAGGATAGGAGTGGTTTTCGACACTTTTGTCGGAATCAGAGCCGATAATTTGGTACAACTTATGGGTAAATAGCTAGCAGCTCCGATAATTCGGTCTTCTCTGGTAATTAGGTTCTTTTCCTTCCTTATTGTTTCAGAGTACCGTAATTGTTTGAATCTTTAATTTCACAATTTCATCATGTATTACCAAAATGTTGTCTTTTTCGACATCCGCACGGCATATTATGCAAAACTTTTCCTCAAACCAATAAAACAAAACCCTTCAGTTGAAACACATTTAATTAAGTTTGAAGCATGTCTGCCTGTAATGCGGGAGGTTCGTGGTTCGAATTCCAACAGACACTAAAAAGTGTTTTTCCACGGGTATCGCCTTTCGCGAGGAATTGGCAAGTCCTCCGATCATTGCCATGAAAAGCGCTTTCTTGTTTAGCTGTTGGGTACCGACAGACAATTATAGGTCCTCTCCATTCCTTCACAAGACATGGTTGTGAGAAATGCGATAGGCCCTGGTGCTCACCTGAGTTTGTATGTTATTAAGTGATAGTATAGCTTCTAGTGAGGTAGGTTATATTTATAAAACAATTGAAATCCACCGAATAAAAAGGCTTATGTACTTCAAATGTAACAGAATTCCTTCAAAAGAAAAGCGAATAAGCAATAATTGTTCTTTTGAACGATCCCTGAAAAAGAACCATGGCGCATACTTTCTTTTTATTGTGTTGAATTCCCTTTAAATTTTATTAAAAAAATAGAGTTCGAATTTAGTAGTGGGTTATAAGAATGAAACTAAATTCTTTTATGCTACGCAAAAAACTCTTCAAACTTCAAGTTCCATATATGAATCTACTTTTCCACTTACTGGAGAGAAAAATGATAATTACTGGAGAAATGTAATTTAGAAAAACGTGTCAGTTTGCTTTTCGATTTTTCGATTTCCATCGAAACATAAGCGCACAAAATGCAATGCAATTTCTAATTCAAAAGAACAAAATAGCTGTGCGCCCTCGACAACCATGTAGAACTAATCTATTCGTACCTTCAACATTTTTGTCCAAATCTTGTCTATGCTATTTGTATCTCGCAATAGTAACGTAACGAGCACAAAACACCTTCCAGCTCATTTGTTTTCGCAGTGTAAATTAGCAAACCGTGACTGAGTATTATCTCATTTGCCTCCAGGTGCAATATTGCCTCCTGATGCCGAAGTTGTTTTTCCCATATATGAGCGCACTCCCATCTGGTTCATGTTAAATAAGTAGATATATGTTGACCCATCTCACCGTCATTTGCTTACCCACTTTAAAAAAAAAAAAGAAGGAACACTTTACAATAGTCCTCTCCTTTGGATACGTAATATCTTCTGGATCGGAGTTTGGTTCGTTTTGCTATGGAAGTTTGCACTACTCTTTCTACCATTAGTTTTTTTTTTCTTTGTATTATTTCTGTAGAATCTTGTTTCCATTTTTTTTACACCTCGTTGGAACAATCGATGCAGATCATTTCACATGCACCATCATCACCACCACCACCTCCGCCAGGACAATCACTATTTTATTTTGTAACCATTTTCTGGGTAAGTGCCAAAGTAACGAAAATATTCCCTTGAAAATAAAAAAAAAGACTTGATGAAGTGCCAATGATAGTGACGTTGAAGAGCATCTAAGTGGAACTTAGTGTTTTTTCGATTTTTTGTATCTGTTGTTTCAGTGCTGGTTGCCTATTTGCACTGCACATTATTTCAATATGCAAGGCTCACAACTAATTCCTGCGATCGATTACGATCAATCCACAGGGTGACTTTTTTTAAAAGCTGGCATATTCCTTATTCAAATGAGAAACCAAGTAGTATACATTTGACGACAGTCTTCCTTGGCAATCAATTGTTGCCAATATGCTCTAATGTCTTTTTCATCAGAGCTGCTGAACTTTAAAACATCTGACTAAGTTCCCTTCGTGCAGTTCTTCGTTGAGTCTATTTAGCACGACCGTCTTGGGTCTTTAAAAAGGGATTAACTACTTGTTGTTGTACTCTCAACCAGATGACACAGTGATTGGGAAGGACGATCGATTCCTCGACTGATCTTCACATCTCAGGGGTTTATGTTTGTGTCGATTGCGGAGGCACCTGTAAAAATTTCTCGACCAGTCATTCCTTGCGGTCTCTCGCTCTGTCGTTCTTTCTCTCGCTCTCGTTTTACCTAGCTCTAGCTCGCTCTCGTTTTACCTAGGTCTATCTCGCTCTATCTCGCTTTACCTCGCTTTACCTCGCTGTATTTAGCTTTCTCTCGCTGTATTTAGCTCTCTATCGCTGTATTTAGCTCTCTATCGCTCTCTATCGCTCTCTATCGCTTTTTCTCTCTCTTCCTCTCTCTCTCTCTCTCTCTCTCTCTCTCTCTCTCTCTCTCTCTCTCTCTCTCTCTCTCTCTCTCTCTCTCTCTCTCTCTCTCTCTCTCTCTCTCTCTCTCTCTCTTCCTCTCTTTCTGTTCCTCTTTCTCTCCCTCTCTCTTGCTCTCTATTCCTATTGCTCTCACGCTCTCTTTTTCTCTCCCTCTAGCGAAACCCATAACATCATTCATTTTTATGTAATTACCCATTTTATCCATACTCTTTCATTTTTATTGAACACCCTGCAGCAAGGAAGAGAGAGATGAGGAGTTAGTGTTCTGGAGCAAAACCTACAACCCTAAGATACTCCTGGTATGTGTCTAAAGGAATGAGTTTAAATTTTTTTTGATTAATAACCATTGATAGCGATACACAAAAATAAATAAACTCACGTTTTTTTGGTCTCTCACTCTCGATCTGGCTGCTGCTGCTGCTGCAGTTGCTGCTGCTGTTGGCTCTTGTTGATCCAATCCACAGCTTCTGCTTCAAAGAGTTGCAGATCGAAATATATTCGTTAAAAGATTAAAAACTCACTCAGTGTATTGCATCTAGATAATAAAATTAATTATACATAGTCTTCGATCGAGAGGAGCAGTAGGAGTACACAGGTATATTTGTTATTGTCTGTGTGTTTGTGTTTGTTTTTCCATGGCCATATGAGAGCTATCAAAAAGATTCAAGTCCACATTTACCAAAACAAAATTTGAAAATTGGCAAAATTCGAACGTGATCATCGTGAAAAATCATCAGCATCATTTGAATCATCATCATCATCACCTCCGGGCATCATTCTTGTGGTCAAGAAAATAAAAGAAGACGAGTTCATCTTAGAAGGTTTCCTTACTTTGAATTTAATTTGCTGGAAAGAACAGAAGTTTCACATGCAAATAATCCTCGTTGTACCTTTTCCGCTTCTGATCATATACGAGATCTATTTGATGCCACCTTAAATTCTGCATCTGTGGAAGGCCGTCCACGAAGGCACGAGCATCAGCATCATCACAACGCCGCCGGGACGAGATATACAGGCACCGTCACAAAATCGAAAGGTAGTATAGGTAGTATAAGCAGTTGTAACAATCGAAAGACATCCACCGAACATTGGTGTACATGGTTTGGAGGAACTGTTTGTGTCACCATATACCAACCAATTGCTCAACGTCGCATCGTCGTTTTTTTCGGTTCTGCTGTCCACATCGGAACGGTGTAGATTTTAATTAAGACATCAAAGGTTTGACTTGTCGAGGAGTTGTGGATTTGTTTCTTTGTGATTTCGTGTAAGGATTGCATCAGAAAGAAAGAGAGGGCAGTGGGATTGGAGTTTGTTTGATTTTAATTTGGTATACAAACAAATTTTTTAAGGAAGAAACTGATCATTCGTGTCTTTAAGTGCACGTCATGGCAGTTGAAGTTAAAAGGTTACAATTGGTTAGTAAAACTTTTGTCAGGTTTTTTTTTCTGTGATCTACTCGTACAGAGACACAAAAAAAAAAATGTTACTGGATCCATGTACTGGAAAACACACAATGCATATGCTTCATTCTAGACAGTAACTACTGAAATCAAATCAAATAAATTCTTAACTAATGAAGTGTTTTTAAGCCAAGAAACTGTTCCCAAACGAATGAGATAAGCATTAACAAAAAAAAACCGACTCACTGAGCCTTCTAAGATTTCATAAATACTTGGAGATATTATTACGGAAAGTTTTATTTATGTTTATTTGATTTGTATTTTAATGAGGTTTTGAACATCTGGGCATATATTGCAAAGCTACTTACTTACTTACTTACGAAGCTACAAGTCTGCAAGTCAAGAGCCAATTGTAGGATCATGCTCTTTAAATTTGTAGCAGGCAAACTTGCAGCTTTGAGTTACAAGATTTTTTATAAATTTGTCATAATTTACTTGTGTTTCAAGTACCGGTGTGTGTTACAGGCCCTTGGGCGTAAGAAATATTAAGGAATATTCAAGGCTTGTGCTCAGAGAGTAGTCTGCAAATATAATTTCATAATTCCATTCAGTATTCCGAAAACCGAGACCCTTCTCTCATTGACCAATCAATCAGGGTCCCACCCTGTGAAATTAAACAGATCATTGGTAACAAAATAATACGCAAATCCAATGAAAGATAGGATAGCCCTGATTCCTGTGTAACTTCCAGAAACTATGGCCAAAAAACGATAAGAACGGGTCTGAAAGGCTAGATACTATCCCTGAATAGATCTTCATTACGATCGCTTATCAGTATTCTAACAGGACACAACCTACTAGGCTATCACAAAAAGAAAATGGGTCTTTGCACTGATGACTTGTGCAGAGGATGCAATGACGAAGCCGAACTTGAGGAATCCATACTCACTTCCCTTGTCACTGCCCAGCAATCTGCCACACGAGGAAAAAATTTCTAGGTAGTTACTTCTTCAACGAACTAGAAGAATTATCAGACACTCCAAGAAACAGCCTCTCGAACTTCATTAAAGCCACAAAATGGTTAAAAATTGACCAACCATAAACTCATAGGTTGTTTTTAGGACGTTACAATACTCCAAGGTATCACAATGGGTCTGCATTGATCTAAGTGTGATGGAAATTAGATCAATCGTTAGCCCATTCTACCTAACCTAACCTAACCATTTCGAAAACTGTGTTTTGTTTAAATTTAACGAGTTTGTTTCGTACTACGAATAGAACTTGTAAATGACAGATGATTTTCTAAAAGGAAAAACTGTTTTGTATCAATTTTGTCAAAGCGAAAGTATATGCTACACTTTTCAATTCTAAATCTCGCTCTGAAATCTAGATGATCACCAAAAAAACATTTTTTACTTGCGATGATTGGTTGTATTTTTTTGTGTTTAAGTGGCTTAGATAAATCAGTAAACAGGCCCGACCTACAGTGAAAGAATTTAGACAACCTCTTCCAAATTCCCAAACGTCTTACAAATAAAGCGTAGAACCTAACTCTCAAAAAAGACACATGGTTTTTGCTATTTTGCTCATCGACAATTACTTAAAGCTGGTTTTTGATAAGTTTCATAGTTGCGATGAATAAGGTAGTCCTTGATTTGTACTTTTGTGATCACAAAAAAATGTAAACTACATAGGTTTGTTCGTTGAAGGGGTCACCACAAAACGTTTTTTCAGAAACCTAAAATCGACCTGAATGTCAAACTGAGTGTTAGCCCTAGGGTTGACCTGGGTTTGCCCTCAACTCACCCTAGGTTTTTGCTGGGACGAGTTGAGGGCTGTGAAATGGCATTTATTTTTATTCAAATGACAGGGATGTGTGGTAATTTGTTGTTTAAGCCTTTTTTGAGGACTGGAAAACCCAGGTTTTTGACAACTCATAGGGTTGTCAAGATAACCTTTGTCAATCCAAAACTTCAAATGTCTTCGATAATTATCACCCTGTCCATGAAGTTACTATGAACGGGTACTTAAAATTGACGTACATCACCTTCTAAAATGAAGAGAAGTCAAAATAGTGATTATGTTCAAAGCAGGTTAATCTAAAAGACCTTAGACCTATAAAACCCAATCTTCTCTCCAAAGCACAATACACTTACTGCATGGGTAAATCAATACAAACTGCCTTAATGATTAATCTCATGGTAAATAGCTGGATAAACAACTTAACCTTAGGAGGCTTCCCTGCTAAATGGGTTGTCATCAGAAGAACGCCGCAAGGAAGAGTCGTATCCCCACTTCATTGAAATATAGTCGTCAACTTACCTATAATAAACCTGGAAGATAAGATAATGGATTCGAAATAATCGCATACGCTTATGATTTCGCTATTGCGGAATGAGGAGAATCTACTCAAATCCTTACTGAGCAAACCGCTTTCAAAGATCTCTACAAAACTGAACTCGTCCTCTTCACAATATTTGGAGCTCAATTATCCTTCTCAGACGGAGCCAAATATCTATGTCTTACCATAATACAAATTTAAAATAGAAATCAAATACAAATGCACGCCAGCGGCGGTTATCAGACCAACATGAACGCTCTACGGGATTGCAGTATCGTAGAAATGGATTAAGGCTCACCCATAGCGCTATACAAGAGTTCCTACACTGAAACTTTAAGAACGAAGCTGCGTTTTCACAGTTTTTCAGTTTTCGCGACGACGAAAATCCTATGAACAGCGTTTCTGCCGCTGACGCGACTTTTGTTTGGGATATCTTTAAGTTGAGCTATAGTGACAATATAAGCAAATTCTAGCAATCAGCATGTTTATGTGTCTGCTGATCTTTTGGCTCAACACACCTGTCTCTTACACCTCGATATCTACAGCAAACAAACAGCCTCCCCTTAATGGACCAATTACTTCACTGGTCATTTTTTCATTCTGAATTCATTTGATAAATTCCAAGTTACTTCGACCACAGCAATTCACTTTTTTACAGATGGCTTGAAAAGCGAGGTCGAAGTTGTTTTCGGCGATTTCTCGTTCTTTCATTCCTTCGCCCAAACCGTAGCGTAGTCCAAGCTGAAATTTTGGTGATCACAAATATTCTATCATGGCTCAGAGAAAAAGTGTAATATCTGCCTAAAATATCCGCATCTTCTTGGATAGCCGAGTAGCACTTAAATCATTCGGTATTGTTTCCACGAATTCTGTTACTGCCCTCAATTGTCGATCGTCTCTTATAGAGATAAAAAACAGTTTAAAATTCAAATTTTTTGGGTGACAGGGCACAGAGTTATTCCGATGAATTCGCCGGAAAAGGAAATCCATGTCAATGTCATCAAACAGCGTAACATTGGCACACTTATAACTAGCTTCAGACTCCATGAGGATAATAAACACTAGATAATCAAACATCACCACCTGTCTAGCTATCAAAAAGATCTGACCAAAACTGGATCGAAAACGTAATAGATATTTACTACCCCTAAAGCAGGCCACATCTAAGCTCCCTAATCGATGTTGTAACCAGTCACTGCCTTATAAACAGAAATGCCACAATTACTTAATGTCCCATCAAATGACTTCTGCAAAAGGTGCGAAAACCGTTTCGAACCTTCTCGGCACATGTCTCAAAAACGTAAAGTACCTACTCATTTGAGAGATCTCTTTTTTCAAATGATCTTAAGAACAAAGATCCATAGTCTTTACTCTTTTTATATATAGAAATCTCAAAATGTTTCAAACAGTGAGGCAATTTCTGTGGTCTCCATGTTGCTCACAGCTCCACACTCAAAGTACATGGACATGTTTCTCATCGAATTGTGAAATTTCAGTGTGGACTTTTTGTTTAAGATTATGGGTTGTGTGTTTAATGAGAAAAGGCAGAGCAGAGCAGCTCAGAGCAGAGCAAGAAACATGAAAAATGTCAGGCAACTTAGAGTAGAGTCAGCTGGTGACAAGAGTCAGACTGAGTACAACTGATCAATATGGTAGTCGAATCAACCTGAAACACCAACACTCTGTACAACTTGTATTTTTAAATTAAGGACCCCAACCGTAAAGAGTAAAGGTTTTTATTTAGACTCTTGAACCTTTTTATCAGGTTTGTCGCATTTAATGTTTGCTCAAAGATAATTAAATTTTTAAATTTTGCAAGATGATCAATTAATTCCTCAGTTTTTAAAGGATATCTCTATAACTTTCTGTCTTGTCCCAATATCACTTTTTAGGCAATAGATATTTTTTTCTCCTTTCAAACATTCAGAATCACGCGTCATTTCTTGCATTGAAAATGTTGTATTTCTATACTCCGCAAAAACTCCGCGGATGCTTTATCGAATTCTCGTACAATATACATGCATATATTATACTCTCCTTATTAAACTCCGTTTCTATCCAATTTACCTTTGAGTAGGTATCCATTCAGTCGTTTATTAATAAGGACTAAGAAGAAATATGCAAAACTGTTTCATAATGCAATATATGTGTAAATCCTCCATCAAATCATTGAGTCTGCGTGGCAATACCAATCGTTATCCCAAATCATTTCTCATCATGTAAATGTCTCATAGTATGTCATTTGCATTTCTACTACACAATACACACATGTGCTATCTAAGAATTCCCCATAAGAAATAAAATTTTACGAATCACAATGTTGCAATCATTCCTCGATGCAAGTTTTCCTATCGGTCAAAACTTACCAAAAGCATCCACGTGTGGAATACAATCGAATGTGCATTTATCGCACACACCACACATTCTGTCCAAGGACCGAATTAAAACAAAACCAAGAAACAACAGACTAAAACAACAACCAAAAAAAATAAAACGAATTGGAAATTCTCTTATTAAAATTATCATTTCTTGAAATCGAAAGATTATCAAATTCCTCGGAAGTCTCCGTTCCAAAGAGGTTTCTTCTTATTTTCCTTACTTTTATTACTTTTTTTCTGATTCAATGAGAGAATGTGGTGTGGCTGTTTGTGTGTGTATGTTGCAATCTGCGTTGCATACCCTTGTTTTGTCTCTCTCTCCGCTCGACAGCAGCAACAACCAAGTGCGCATGGGCTGTGAACTTATCCCACCATCATCATCGTTTTTGTCATTCTGTATTCGAAACGAATTCAATATGAATACCATTCCTTGTTTAATTGTAAAAATGTAAGGCATGCAAGGACTGTTCGTAGCATTGTGTTTTGCACACCTTTTTGTCTGTATGGAATCTTCCAATTAATTTATTCTCACCTTTTGTTATTTCAGAAACAAAAGATCTTAGCCCAAGCGATTTGAATGAGCAAGCCGATCCGGCTAATTCGGCTGACATAAGTCAATCAGCCGAACCAACAACAGAATCATTGATGGAGGAGAATCGTCCAGCTTCGAGTACACCTAGGACGCTATCGCCACCCTCCGAACCGGAAGTTGATGATCAGCAACCTCCTTCGGTTCAATCAGACCTCCCTTCAGAAGCAAATTCACCCAATTCAGAGCCCGATGACTCATCGATAGTTCCTGCTGCGGCCGTTGCTGCAATTCCTAAGCTACGACTGAATGCACTTCTAGCTTCTGATCCTGCCCTCAATCCAGATGCAAGGAATTTGAAGTTACTCCACGAAGAGACGACTAAGAATAGTCAGCTTGACGAGGTTATCAGCTCATCGAGCGAACAGAAAACCTCAGCAAAGAATCAAGTGCCAGTGGCTGTGGACAGTTCTCCGCGTGTAAAGGTTTTCATGTGTCTTCCTTGTGGAATTGGCTTCTCGTCGAGATCAACGCTTGAGGCTCACCAAGCTTACTACTGTTCCCACAGGTAAAGTTGGCATTTCATTCCTTCGAGTTCAAAAGAAATAACAATCTAAGTTTGTCAATGTTCACAGAAAAGAAGCAGATGATGATGCAGGTGGTGGTGGCGGTGGCCCTGGAACCACCTCTTCGGGAGATAAAAACTCCACGATCACCTCCGGTAGTGGAGAGCCATCTGTAAAATCTATTAAGACTGGCAAGCAGTATGCTTGCACACAGTGCTCCTACAGTGCCGATAAGAAAGTTTCATTAAATCGTCACATGCGAATGCACCAAAGCTCCCCGGCGCCTAGTTCGAACGCCTCGAATGGTGGCGACGATAGTTCTAGTCAAGTGAGTTGGTTGAACAAAAATAAAAATAGGCGAGAAAACAAAATTATAACTGTTCTTATTTTTGCAGCAAATCGATCGTTACTGCTCCGAATGTGATATTAGATTCTCGAATGTTAAAACGTACCGTGCACATAAGCAACACTATTGTAGTTCCAGACGCAATGATGGGTTAGTTGTTGCTTACTCGCTCTTCTGTTTGGATTTGTACTTAAAAATACATTTTTCTTTTCAGCCAAACAACACCCAAATTAGATACGAGTGTGAAAAATAGCGCCGGATCGGTTAGTCCTCCACAAGCCCGGACGAAAACACCAACACCAGCTGCTGTGGTAGCTGCTGCAGCAGCGGCAGCAGCAGCAGCTGTTACACCCCAACCATTTATTGCTCTACCAACAAATCCTATTCTCATTATTCCATATTATTTAATACGAGCTGCCAGTATGATTCCGGGACCACTGTAAGTTATTTTATATTCTTTATCTAAAACTTTTGTTTTTAATTTATTTTTTCTTGTTTAGAACCTCGGTTTCGGCGGGTGTTCCGAATCCGGAAAGCACTTGTTTCTCACTTGAAAATGGATCTCTCAAGCCAATGGCTACCGCCTTAAATACTAGCAGCAGCAACATGGCCAACAACCAAATTCCACATGTGGATCCTACTCAACGGTCGCATGCTCCATCTTTGCCAAGTAATGCATCGAATAATGATATAAGCGTAACAGCCGCACTGTTAACTGAAAAGAACACACGAGCTTCTTCTGCAAACAGTTGCAATGATTCGGTGAAGACGATTAGACAGAAAGACAGTTCTGTAAGCGTGGGAGTGAGGTTAGTTTAAATTCAACGAACATTTTCGTTTTTTTTTACTGATTTTTCTTGTTTTACAGAGATTTTGCACCTTTGGACTTATCATTACGACGCTCTCCTATCCAAAGAGGACACCGGGTTCGTTCTGCGTCGAGTTTCTTGCCTCCGAACGACGATCGAATAGATATTGAGACAATGATGGAGGGCAAAGAGAATCTGTCAATTGACAGCAGAAGCATGACACCCGAACAAATTGTTTGCGCACCATCTCTACCCAACAGTCCCTCAATGAGCCCCTCGCCCAAAAGAAGAACACTAAGTCCACGAAGCAGCAGTGCCGCTTCAATGTCACCAGTCCCATCATCTGTCATAGATCATCTGCCACTTAGATCGATTCTTCCCGCTGACATTGCCATGAAACTGACTGAATCTAATATAATTCCACCACTTATTGCAAAACAAAAACTAGAGCTGGCCTTTAAACTTTCGTCTGCTTCAGCTGCTGCAGCAGCGGCGGCAGCAGTAGCCAATAGTAAACAGAACGATTCAAAAGCACCATCACTAGTTAATATGTCTGGACAACCTATTTCTGTGGGAGGTGCATCGAGTGGACAGCCACAGATTTTTGTCAAACAAGGCGTCTCTAAATGCAAAGAGTGTAATATTGTGTTTTGCAAATATGAAAACTACTTGGCTCACAAGCAGCACTACTGCTCGGCTAGAAACCACGAGGACTCTGAAAGTAAAACAAGCACTCCTCCGTCAGTGTCAAGTGCTGGTGCGGAAACCAACCCCATCGCATACCAACAGTTGATTTGTGCGGCTTGTGGTATAAAATATACTTCCATGGACAACCTGAGGGCTCATCAGAAGTTCTACTGCCCCAAAGGAGGTGGTGATGCCGCTGCGGCCCCTGTCACCAAGGAAAAGTGTACAAAGTGTAAAACACTTCACGAAATTGGTCAACCATGCCCTCCAATAGCGGCAACAGCTCAGCCTCAGTGTTCGTATAAGTGTCCCGTTTGTGATGTTGTCAGTTTAACTGCCTCCGACAGTCGGAAACATCTCGAAACTCATGGCAGTGTAAAAGCATTCCGCTGTTCCATCTGTCGATACAAAGGCAATACCTTACGGTAAGTTTGTAGCTTTGCTTAGGGAGAACCTTTTTTTAATTTACTTTTGATTTTTTTTTTACTTACAGCGGCATGAGAACCCACATTCGAATGCATTTCGATAAAAAGACTTCTGATTTCAATGAGGAGAATTATATGTCCTGTATACTGGAAGATGATGGCATCGAGATTCCTAGTCCTGTATCGATTAACCAAGAGCAGCTCTCCCAATTCGCTGCAGCTCAACAACAACTTCAACAGCAACAACAGCAGCAGCATTTGTTACAACAACAGTCATCAACACAACAGCAACAGCATTCGCCACAAAACTCACAACAAATATTCAACTGCGAAATGTGTAACTACTCATCCTCCTACAAGGGCAATGTGGTAAGAATTTTACTGTCAGAATTCATCGTATTCCATGTTCTTAATGATTAATTTTAATTTACAGATGCGTCATATGAAGCTTGTTCATTCACAACCTGGTGCATCGCCATCCATTTCCCCTGATGTGGTCATGGAAGAAGGAGAGCCAATTCACACTCTAAATGGAGACAACGGCAGTAGCCTTCCTGAAGGGTATGTACGAAAATCTAATTCTTCAAATAGACTCGTAATAATTCTTAATTTCTTTCAGTTTTACCATAAAAACCGAACCCTCAGAACCTATCGCCGCTCCTGTTACCAAGAACAATAACAATTTAACTCCAAATCACCATCTACACCCGCTACATCTTTTAGAACCATTGGCCCAAGTCAAATCAGAGCCAATGGATGTGACCGAAAGCAGTGTTATTAGATCTTTACATTCGCCACTGTCTATTCCACCACCACCAGCCCTATTGAATTCATCATCGCCACTATCCGGTGATGAAAATTCCTTGCTAAGAAACAGTACATCAATTGGCGGAGGAATGCCTCTAAATCAAAAATACTGTCAAACGTGCGATATCACCTTTAATTATATGAAAACTTATCTAGCACATAAGCAATTTTATTGTAAAAACAAACCCCAAGGAGATACAGATAGTCCAAGTCCGGTGCCACCAGTGCAATCTCCAACTATGTTGAACAAAAACAAAGAGAATTTGGAAGCTGCCATGTTATAGAGAGCGTTTATGGCTAAGGCTTTTAGAATGAATTTTAATACGATGAACTCTATGTGGTGAAAGAATGCTGATTTTTCTTACCTCCAATTGTAGTTGGTCTCAATTTGGTTTAATCTGACGATTACAATCAACCTTGAGGATTCTTCTGCTTTTTTGTGACTATGTATGTATTACACACCCCTTTTATTATTATTTTTTTTTTTTTTTGCTGTTTTCAAGAATGGATTTTTATATCTTCTTTTGAAGTTCTCAGTTCAAGTCTTTTGTATTGACGACGAACTTTTTTTCAAAAAAGGTTCATGCTTTACTGTGCGTAGTTTGCAAGAACTTCTAAAGGATACATTTCTAATCGATTGGTTTCCAAAGAAGCTACTTTACTTATCAAAATTATGAAAATACTTGCCGTGCTGCCATTTTTTAAGAGTTTAGGATAAAAACTCACTGGAACTTGAAATTTTCGTGATGCGTTCGTACCTTTAAAGTCTTAGAGTGCCCCTTTGATGAATTTTCATTTAAAAATTTAACTAAAATCTTGAATTGAGTAAGGTGTGAGCTACAATATTTATTTATTACTGCATATGCGTTTGTTAAGAATTGTGAAGTACCCAAATTTTTACATGGAAGAAGCAGGAACTAGAAACATCTTACCTATTAAAAAGCAGGATTTAAAAGCATCTTAAACTAGACATTGGGAGACTCGATTGTCCTATACGTTTTATAGTCCACTTTCAGCCGCCTGACTGAGTCAAATTAAAAACTACCCGTCAGTTCTTAGATTAATGAGTGACTTAGATTGCTTGTCCGGATCTAATTCAAATATAACGCTGACAATAGTTCTGAAAGTACGATAGTAAATGTATGTAATTGTATTCTCTGTGATTTATACAAAATGTAAGAACTTTCGATCAAAAGGAAACTATGCAACTGCACAAACAAAGTAATAATACGATAGTGGAAGTTGAACTGATAGTTTACTATCGGCCTTGTTGGTTGTTGATTTAGAATACCAACTTTAATTTATTGAGGCAAACGTTATGCCTTCCTATTTTTAATAATTGGATTCCGTTATTGTATTATTTTGTCTCTCTTTTTTCCTGAAATTCAAACAATAATTTCCGCCAGTATATCGATTTATTGTCTGCATCAGTTTGTGCTCTATTAACATTATGTGGAAGGATTGACACTTGAGCCACTTTTTGTGAAATCGCTTATAACAGCTTTTGTATTCATTTGAGCCGCATGTCAGATACACCGTTGCAAAGATAAATTTATATATTTTAAGATTGGTCGTGTCAATCCAACCCACACACAAGCGATTTTTGACAAACGATAAGTAAAAAGGAACAGATTTTTGCTCAAGTCAGCCGGAAGACTTGACCACTCTCTTGGGAAGACTTGATCCTATTTAAAGTTCTCAAGTAAAACTTCGAAGAGAGAACAAATTTTATGTTATATGCGTGATTATGAATGAACGAAAGGAAATTACTATTTGCACTGCAGAGGTTGTCTGGATGATTTCTTTCGTCTGTTAGAATCTTTTGGCATTTTTAACATGAGTGCATCCAGTTTCGTCGCCGTTATAAATGTTCTGTGATTCAAAACCTAATTTTTCACACACTTATCTTAGATTTGTAATAAAATCCGTTGCATTATAAAGCTTGTTGCTGTTGGCCTTCGTTAGTTTGTTTATTTTTCAAAAATCTTCGAGATCAATCAAAATTAATTGCTTCTTTAGCTTGCTATAAGTATGTAATTAAATTGTCAGAGTTATTCGATCATTAGTTATTTTATTGCAATTTCAATAACGTCTTTGGGATACACAAATACAATTCCTTTTTATGCTCCTTTTCTTTGTACGCAAATGGCATTTCCAATTGTTAAAGAAAAGAAATTCCTGCAGATTTAGCAATAAATTATAGCGAAGGAAGATTTGAGCCACTGATCAAGTCTCCTCTAAGAATCTGGCTTAAGTCTCTCGCCATCACGTTCACATTCATTAGCCTTTTTACATTCTTTCACATTCACCAGCTCAAATCTGCTGAAAATCTAGAACTATTTTGTGTGCAAGTAGAACTAGAAGAGTGCAATGTTTAAGTTTACTCATGAAAGTATTCGGTAGTTGTTACAGTGAATTAATGAGGGTGGTTAAAGTGTCCCGTATGATCAAGTCTCCCGCTTTTCCCCTTCAACTCAACTAAATATCTACACGTTTTGAATAAAAAAGATCACAAATGTATCAAAACAACACAGCGGCTATCTGATATAATGTGTCAATGAAGAGATAGTCACCCCTTTCACAAGGACCGTTGTGACAATTTCGTCTACGAATGACAAATAGAACGGTCTAATAACATCTTTGTAATGAATGTTTTGCAACAGATATTTAGAACGTAGTAATCATTGTATCAATTGTAACACATATCGTATTAAAACATTCTATGATGCTTCCTTCTTGGCATTCTTAATCCGAAATCGTTGCGACAGGCCTTGTGATAGAGGCCAGTAACTTTCTTCTTCTTCTTTTGTACGGTGTTCCTGCCTGTTGCTTTATATGTTTCTCTTACTATATGAATCCTTATGCTGCTGTCTTCAATTTCCATACAAACTGAGATATTCCTCCTACAGATTTCGTCAAATTGAAGATGAAGTCTACCGAAGTATCTTCTTCACTTCAGAGTTCTTCTTCAGAGTTTTAGAGGCCAAGTCAGAAACTTCAAAGATTTTACGTGAATAGAAGCTTTAATGTCCACTAACCCGAGAGCGAAACCTTTCAAAGAGCATTTATTACTACAACAATCTCACTAGCTGGGTGGTGTCCGCCGGAGGTTCGTGGTTGGAATCCCAACAGCAGCAGAAATGTTTTCACAGGTATCGCCTTTAGCGAGGAATTGGCAATTGCTCGGATAACAAATTCATTGCGATGAAAAGTGCTTTCTCGATTAGCCTTTCGAAGTCTTTAGAAAATTGTAGGTCTCCTCCATTGCCTCACAAGGAATGGTTGTGAGAAATGCGCTAACCACTAGGGTTTCCTGCTCTGTTGTTGCAATCCTATGTATGTATGTATCGCATTAGCTAACTACGCCAAAGGGTTAAAGGTAAATACACCTGTTCACTTATTTTCAATTCTTTTTGAAGATTAATTGGTATGATGCACCAAAAAAATTATTCCCATTTTTTATTTCAACATCTTTTTATTAATTTTTTTACAAAATTCATATAAATTTCTATGATCCGCCCATGTGGTTCGCCAAACCATCAGTCACCCAACTAAATTCAAGACCCAAAGCACTTCCACTTGTATGAAATGAATAATTGGTCTACGCACATTAACTGCACTTATGGCAATATTTTGTTACTCTTTGCTTATGTCATCCGATGACCTAGAAAGAAAAGTTTTCCTATATGATAGAAAAAAAAAACATCTCTGTAAAAGAATTCCTAGTCCAAGTTCTCTACACAGAGAAGACTAGTAGATGAAAGACGGAATGTCAATGTTCGTTCGTATTTCTAAGACTGCTCATTATCTTGGTTTGTACTACGAATGACGATACTCGCTAAGCACCCGTCTTTATTGTTACTTTGGGATTAAGTTTCACGCTACTCGTTGTATCTTACGAATGCTTTTTCGGTCGTTTTCTTATCTTTCTGACATTTTCATGAAGGCATTCTCGTAAATGTGGTACCCGTGGTGTGATGGATAGCATGTCCGCCTGTTAATCCAGAGGTTTGTGGTTCGAATCCCAACAGAGTCAAAAATGATTTTCTACGGGTATCGCCTTTCGCGAGGAATTGGCAAGTCCTCCGTTAGTATTCATTGCCATGAAAAGCGCTTTCTCAAAAAGCCGTTCGGAACCGGCAGAAAATTGTAGGTCCCCTCCATTCCCTTTCAAGGCATGGTTGTGAGAAACGCGCTAGGCCCTGGGGCTCCTCGCTCTGTTGCGCCACCCTATTAATTTTTATTTTATTTTCGTAAATCATGTTTTTCTTTTCGCCTCTTGTTTCGTCACACGTAAAGAAAAGTTCCCATTGAGAAGTTTTTTTTCCTCCCATTTTAAATCAATGGCACTTGAAACTTTTTGGAAATCCAAAATGATTGTTATTGTCCTTTATAATACCTTTCTCAAATGTGAATCTTCAATTTAGTGTTTTTTATATTCGGATACAAATACCCTCTCTACAAACATTTTCCTAACAAAACAGCATGCGAGGGGAAACTCATCTTCTAACCACATAGAGTAACAAGTCTCATATCTATTGCAATTTGCAAGGCAATATTAAGCTTCTACTCTAAAACACTTTTCCAACGAAAGAAAAAAATCATTACAATGGCACATCCATATTCTTCTTCTCCTTCATAAATGAACTATGCTGTCTTCTTGTTAAGTATTTATATTAATTTCTATTTTTTTCAAAGAAAGTAAAATATCATTACACATAAATATGACGCCAAAGTTTATTATAGTATAACAAAACGCTATACCCTTTTTGAATAAAGAAGGAAAAATATAAAACAGTAAAAACTGCATTCAAAATGAAAGTAAAATAAAAAATAAAAAAATCATTGAAATTGTCATGTTGTTGTTAAAACATAAAAAACATTATACACAAGAAACAATTCGTATATTCTAAGTTCTCTATATAAATATGTATGTATGGTTATTTTTAAAAATAATATTTTTTATGTTGTTGTCTATAAGAAATATGAATCAAATCAAGTATCGTGTGAAAAGAAAACTTAAAGTTAATATTGCTCTCCATGTAGTTATATAGTTTTTATTTTATTTTTTACGCATTCAAACAGGGATGAATGAGTCCATTGCGGCTTATTTCCCAAAACTCTATTACATTTCTCTGTATATTAAAGAAAGAATAACATTACTACTAACTATGTATAGTTTAACAGATCAGTAACTCTAAAATGAATAAAAATCGAATTACATAACCTACATTAATTCTTATGCTACGCAAAACATAAAACAGTTCATTTGTTTTTTAGTCCATTTAATATTCAAAATAGAACTGTGGTTTAAATAATACTAAAAAATAAAATGTTATTCCATTTCCAATTGGAATGTTAAAAATGAAGAACATATTCCATTTTAAGTAAGTCTTTTAATGATAATAATAATAATATAATATTATATAAACAAAAAGAAACTAAAAGTAATACATATTGCTAATATGACAATAAATATTTATTCCAGAATGAAAAAGATGTGTGTATTTTTGTTGTGCATTATTTTGATAGCCGACTTGGATAACGTACAGTTTGAAGGTATTGTATGTTTTTATGTATACAGTTAGTTAAGTTCTTAATTCTTTGATGCTACACCAAGTGCAAGGATGTCCTAGTTTAACTGTATAAAAAAAAATTGAGATCATGTAGATAAATTCAGTTTTGATTATGATTTTCAAAAGGAATATAAAATTAGTGCTTTTTCGTCTGAACTTATTACCTGTCACTTGTCATCTCTGTCAACAGTCACCTGTTACCTGTCACCAAAAGCTAAACCACGTGTTATCAGTTTAAAGTTCTTTTTATGAGTAGTGAAACGAACGTTCGACTAGAATCGGACGTGTAGAACATTATTTATTGCAATATTTGGTCCTAGTGAGGTATCCATATGAATAGGAGAATTGTCCGATATGTCGGACGAAATCGGAAAAACTAAGCTCTCAGAAATTTCACAAATAGATCACTTGCAGATAGATTGCATTTCAATGCAGTTCTCCGGGTGTATTGAAAATTTCCGAACAGCTGTTGGGAAGAATACATCGAAGCAAAAACCTCCGAATCGTACAAACGGATACCTCGCTAGGGCCGAATATCAATAACGTTCGTTCATTGGGCGCGTTCATCAAAAATCGGTTTTTTATATAACCTAACTTTTATCGGCCTCTGATTGGAAGTCACGTGTCAAACGAAAAACTAAACTTATGACCAACCAGAGGCCGAAACAGTTAGATTATCTTGAAAACTTAATGAGTTGATTGCCCCCATTCTCTTTAAAAGCAGACTCTAAACGTCCAAAAACATCTACAAAGTTTAGTCGCTTCCAGTTGAACGTTCGACTCGCTACTTGTAGTAATACCGGTCTATCAAAAATCAAATATAAAGGCACATTAGTTGGAATTTTCGAAAAAAAATAGTTGTACGAGTGGTGCAGCGGACGAGTGTTGGATGGCTGTGCTGGACGTTTGATTGGATTGCTGGGTAAGTTGTTATTTTTGTTTTTAGACTCCGAATTTATTCTGAACGGGACACGAATCGTTGGATCATCGATGAGAAATCAAATCATCCATTTCTCCAAATTGATAAAATACAACTTAAACTTGAATTGGGCTATATTCAACAGACCTGAACATACATTCATACAAAGGGTGGCGCAACAGAGCGAGGTACCTAAAATTTTCTGCCGATTCCGAAAGACTAATCGAGAAAGCGCTTTTTGTGGCAATGAATCAACTATCGGAGGAATTGCCAGTTCCTCGCGAAATGTGATAAAAAAACAGGGTGGCGCAATAGAGCGAGGAGCCCCTGGGCCTAGCGCATTTCCCACGACCATGCCTTGTGAGGGAATGGAAGGGACCTACAATTTTCTGCCGGTTCCGAACGGCTAATCGAGAAAGCGCTTTTCATGGCAATGAATACTAAGGGAGGACTTGCGAAATTTGATACCCGTGGAAACACATTTTCCTTTTCTGTTGGAATTCCAATCGTTAACCTTCAGCGTATCTCGTAGCAGGCATGCTAACCATTTCGCCACGGGAACCACTGTCCTACCTGAACATCATGGGAAATATTGCCACTCGAAAGCATCGGTTCCCTTTAGAACACAGCAATTAAGTCTAGTTGATCGCTGTTAGTGGTTAGATGGCTGACCGTCTGTACGCACAACAATAAGTGTTCTGCTGGGTCTCTTGTGGGTGCATCAGCCGACGACTTTGCAACCAGTGCTGCAGTAGGTATGTAATGTTTCGTTTCGTTTGTTCGTTCGATAGTACCAATTTTTGATGTCAAGACTTCCACTCATTTTGGAACTGCCTCAATCAAGATTCAAAAATCATTCTCCTCCCACCTGCCGTCAACTTCCTTTCATACTTTTTGTACATTGTTCAAAAAAAGATGCAAAACTGCTGCGCGTACTTTTCTCTTACAGAGTTTCTGCCCCATAATTCATCGAAGGGTTATCGACTATTGATGTTTTCATCACAAGTTGTTTCAACGTTGATCATAAATCCTATATATTTAACCTTTTCACACTTGGAAAACCCTTGGCGTATTGGTTAGCATGCCTGCCTGTTAATTGGGAGCTCGAAGCCATAAATTAAAAACTGGTTTTCCTCAGGTATTGAATTTGTAAGGGTTTGGCAAGTCCTCCGACAGTAACACTACTATATGGCCCTATCGAAGAAATCATAGCGTCGGAGTGGAATTCACTCCGATTTCCTATGATTCGGAGACATTTTGCCTCGTGGTAGTTCTCCAATCACCCGATCCGACGTTCTCCGACAAGTTTTTGCTGTGGAAGGTTTTAGTTTTGGGAATGCAATGCGTTACCGCATTTGTGAAAAATTTCTTACGCAGACAAATACTTCGAAGCAAAATTGAATCTCCGAAAGAGCATGCGTTGCAGAGGAGCCGACAGCCCGACAGTTACCTCGATAGGGCCGATAAAAAGCTCTTTCTCAATTGGCTGTTCGGAACCGCCTTATAATTGTAGACCCTTGAAATTCATTAAACCTCGAGCAAGTTCAAAAAAATGCAATTCCTACGACTCCTAATTACGAATGGCGTATTCCAACATTGAACTGCGTTTGTGCACCAGCAGATTGGCGGTGTATGGAGTGGTTGGAAACACGGTTAAAGTCTCCTAATTCCCTAAAAAAAATATGTGATCAACCAAAATGAACTCAACTATTTAACAAAACATCAAAATACTAATCCCTAAGATGTTTTGAATTCAAACCCAAAAAAGCGTTTTAATGAAAGTTTATCAAAGAAAACCACCCCGATTCCAATGGTCTGTGTCCAAAATATATTCAATTCCTTCCATCCCCGGAATGTATTTTCCATTCCTGTTGATATGGTTTCTTGGAAAAACGCACATCAAACAACATTTGTTTTGTAAACAAATCCGTATACATACGACCGGCACTGCACTAGTGTGCATATCAACAAACCTTCCATAGCTTTTCAAGCACTTCCAACCTAACAGCTGTTCCTCCATGGAATTGTCAAAAGACTTCCAGTTCTATCCAGTCCAACAGCTGTTCATTCTTGGAACTGTCAAAAGTCTTCCAGTCTCATCCAGCTAATCAGCTGATCGTCCAAAAAGCTGTCAACTTCCATCCAGTCCCATCCAGTCGAGCAGCAATCTGTCAAACAACTGTCAAATAATTTTTTTCGATTTCCAATTTAACAAGTTTCAGTTCCAGCGCACGCCCAGTTCCACGCAAAACTCAAACTTGGTGAACTGTCACTGGAAAATTGGAATTTTCTCCAACTTTTTTGACAAAACTGTCAAAATTCTGACAGAAATTTCTATTTCCAGGTACTTTTCCAGTTCTATCTGTCAAATCTGAAGTTGGCTGTCACAAATTTTCTCAAAATGTCGGCTGAGTGCGCGAGTGAAAAACCACAATTGTATTTTTAATTCTAATTGCTTCAACTATATTTTGTGTTTTGTGCTCAAAAATCCTTTCAAACGCTCAGGCTTAATACAAATAATCGAATTTATGTTCAATACGTTTACAAAAACACATATTCGCATGTGAAAAAAGTGAAAGAAAATTCCTGAGTGTAGTGTGTGTGTTTGTCCGATGATGGCCCTGCCCAAAAAGTGTCTCTCCCATCCTTTGTAACAAAATGAGTCTAAAGTTCATGAATATTGAAACATTTCTTAAAAAAACCTAGTGAAAATTAGATCTTAAGCAAAATGGCAGATTATTCGAGCACTATGGAACCCGAAATTGATTTCGGATTTCCACAGGCCGATAAATGGAATGCAACGAAGAACATTCCGCTGGAGAGTCTCAAAATGGATGCTCTGATGGTAAGAAAAATCGATTTGCCAGAAGCCTTTCAATGTTGTATTTTGTGCGCAGTTTCAAGAATTAGTTTTAAACCATAAGCTACATTGTTCATTCATTAAGCCATGTTTTCTTTTGTAGAACTCACAACAGAGGTAGGTACACTTTCAAAGTACGAACAACAGTTCAAGAGGTGTTATGAGTAATCGATGTCTTTGTTTGCTGACTAAATAAATCAAAGAAAAAAGTTGAACGATAAGAATGGTTGCAATGGGAGTCAACTTATCGTTAAACTGGTTGCTGTTCGTTGTTAAATGGGCAAAGTGAAGTCGTTGTTGTATGTTGTACTCTTGATAGATTATTGTAGTTGCGAATAGAAAGTTCTGTTGACTATACCTACTTACAATAGGAGAATTGGAATATCGTTTCACTATCAAAAGATAGATAAGCGTTGAGTGGCTATTGGCAGCAATGTTGGGTTCATGATGCGCAATCCGTGTTTTTGTTTGAGGAGTACATGTTCCTACTTTGGAATCGAAAGACTCTTCCTGTTGCATATTCCTCCTTTCTACATCTTGAGAAACGTGAAAAGACATGAGTAATTGAAAACTTCTCATTCAAAAATATAAAAAGAATCTCTAGGCAATCTAAAGTACCAATTAGATCCTACATCAACACATAACATCAAAATGCAACTCTAATAAAAAGTCATTTGACCATCTGAGACCCACTGACTGTGTTAGAGCTTGGGCCCTTTGGTAATTCTATTGAAGATTCGCCAATTACTTCAATTTCAGGCGATCTCTCTCCCGTTTTGCACTTAAGTCGATTGAAGTCTTCTTTTACTTGGTTCCGCCACTTAAGAGGAGGTCTTTGATGTCCATCAGCTCTACCTGTCTCAGCAATCTTATCCTCGCGATCCGTACTCTTTTGGTTATGCACTTGCCGCAGTACAGCTCATACAGCTCGCTGTTGTATCTTCTTCTCCACACATTGTCTTCGCATAGGGGCTAAAGATAATTCGAAGTGTTTTTCCTTCCAAACACCAACTGTTTCCTCATTCGCTTTAGATAAGTTCCATTCTTCCGCGCCGTATAGAAGGACTGGGATTGTCAAGGTCTTTAAAAGCGTTATCTTGGTTTTTCTAGAGAGGGTTTTGTTTTTCAATTGCCTTCTTAATCCAAAGAAGCAAAAGATTTGCAATAGTATTCCTTGGGTAGACCCCAGCACTGATGTTATTTTCCGTATCTTTATCTAACTCTATGTCGTTCTATATAATAGACCATCAAAGGTATAATTAAAATTAGCATTGCCTACCTATAAAAGTGGACTTTTATTTGTTTGAGTTTGAAGTAAAAACTTTCGATAATGCAGCCACAAGTTTGTTTCCACTTTCTACACAGTTTACTAGCAACTTGTAAACGTTACACGAATTTATCTTGAAAGATCGATAGGCCCGTATTTCTGACAGAAAACCAAGGGTCGGCTTCAACTGGAAGGCGCAAGCGCATAAGCCAGCTTCCTTGTTTCTTTCATTACCAAAACAAAAACAAAAACAAACTGCTCAAGGTCACCGACTCAAAATAAACAAATTCAACAGGTAGTTTGTCTGGGTTACAAGATGTTTACATGCGTCGAAAATGTATGTCATGAGAGCATTAAAAGTAGGTTACATGTAGTGTTTTTGTAGGTACATAACCTTTCTCAATGACTTTGTCTGCATTGATGGAAACAGACTATCACTCGGGGTCATTCATCCTTGCTGAACTGTTGTTTACTTTTTTTTGCATTCAGAGGTGTGGTTTAATTACTTTGTGCTTTTTTTTAAATTGTTATTGTAGTAAGTAGCTAGGCTGATAACCTACTATAAAACAATTTTAGTTATTGAAAATTACTAATGTTGAGATCTCTAGAATGTTAGTTTCGAAAATTCATCGGCATTTAGTTTACGTTGAATTGGATGGGGTGCAGTTGCCAGCAGCAGTCCTTCACACACTTGGTTATGCTTCCCCGCGGTAGGCTTTTTTAATAATTGATTAGCAAATCACGGAGCGAAGAATATCCTCAGTCTTATAAAAGACAGTACGAGTATTTAGGAAATTAGGAGAGGATTTAATAGGAGACAACGATGCACATTGCCTTTGAGCTTTTGTGAATCGTATCGTAATGCATAGGGAAAACAGACTCTGGTAAAGCATTCTGCATACCCAGCAGTGCGACTAAAGTTCAAATCTCTGTACTTGACTGCACATCCGATTTTTGGCTAAAGGTTAAACTGACGCGCGTAGCTCAGTAAGCGGGCAGTGGTAACTGAATTGTTTAATGGGCGGAATGCAACTACCTATTTCGCTAGAGCACTGTTTGTGAAAAAGCGATAAAAAAGAGTTCAAGAGAGTCAATCGATTCTGCAGTTAAACTTTTACCTACCAGTCTTAAAGCTCTTGTTATTGGTTGAGTAGAGCGTGACAATATGTGGGAACTATATTTTTTTTTTGAGTGGCTGTAGGCTTCATAAATTGCAGCCAGATCACAAGGGGTGGAAAATTTCCTCCATCGTCTTTAGAATCCCAAGCATTTTGAGGCATTATTTGGCTACATCAAATTCGTCATTCTAACGAAGATCATCGTTTACGTCCATATACCAAGTACTGACACCTTGTCCGTTTGCCTGATGCAGGTCTAATACATGGATTATAGTAATGTGACAGCATTGGTTTTCGAAGCATTAACTTCTACTCGGAGGTTGAGTTTTTGATGGTGATTGAGCTTTTGAGCTGAGGAGCTTTCCTTACCATCTAGAGTTTTAGATGAATTTTAGGATGTTTTTCAATAACAGCTCATCGAAAAACTGTTCTCCGATGAAATTTTTCTCTTTGGACCAGGCTTTCCCTGCCTCTACGTCCGTCGTAGCATCCTCTACATAATTTAGATGTGCTTATGTCTATTCTCTTCATGGGTACCCAACTGTGTTCCGTTGCAATCTATGGAGAGAGCCAAGGCCTTCTAATCTACAGAAAAATTCTCTGTCTGAGGATAAGTTCTTAGAAACCTGGTAAATTCTGGGTTGACAGTTTTTAGAAGTTTTAGTGAATCCTCTTGATTTCTTGCTCTTGTGGTCTAGTTAGAAATATAATATAAATATAATACTAGATGTGCCAGCGACTTCTTCCGCAAGCATTGGCATAACTTTTTATTTATCAACCGATTGACATGAGATAAAAACTAAATGTTAAGTGAAGCTTACCACAATATATTACTAAAAACCCCATCTAGATAGGATAAGCCGTTTCTGAGATTAGCGTGCACAAACAAATAAACTGTTACGTTTTTATTATATGTATAGAGTATAGATAATGGATGGCTTTCAAATGTTTTTGATAATTTAGAAGTCAAGCAAACGAATCTGATAATGTAAACGAAAGTCTGTTAGACTTGAGTCATAGCGGAGCTCACACTTTACAATTTGTTGGACAGACTTTGGTTTAAATGAACTTCAAACGTCAGCAAGATTGAATTTTGTGTAAATGTCTTTTTTTCTCTCTAAATTCTGCTATACGGATTTAAGAAGTTTGGTGGATATTCGCTTCAGTCGAACGTTTGATTCACTACTCGTAGCTTACTAGCTTACTTGCTTAGGTGTGCATTACAAGTTAGTTAGTTTTAGTTAGTTTTAATGACTCCTTTTATTTCACAAATAAATTATAATTTGATAAAATATAAATAGATTATAAATTATGGTAAAAAAAGTATTCTTAAGTCTTAATGGTATGGCCTTTGGCCGTCTACCAGACTGACATTACTTAGAATTCTCAATTAAATAAATCGCAAATAATTTTACATGAATATTATAAAAAAAAAGAAACATTAAGTTTTGAATTCGATTATTATTTTAAAAAATCTCTTCAATTATAAGTTTTCTGTAACGTTGAGCAGCAACCACATAGTTGTAGAGTTCATCCCAGCCTTCCTCTCCATTCAGTTTTTTGAGCAGTTCAGTTTCATTCAGGATGGGTTCACCGAAATATCTGATTCGAAACTCTTTCAAAATCGGGCAAATTGCAACAAAGTGATAAGTGCCTTCACGTTCCTTCATATTGCAGAGGCTGCATAGAAGAGGCAAATCCGGTCGGTGTGGCATGAAGTTCAGGTTCAATAGTTCTCCCCTCGTCTTAAGAATCGTGCTAATTTTATCGACTGAGTTGCTGTTGAGAAGATACGTGTTGTTTTGCAGGTTGAAATTCAAACGACTATAGTAGCTCCTGTACAGTGAGGCTTTCGTTTCAGTTGCGTATCTTTCATGCAGATTGTTACCAAATTTTTCTAACAGCTCATTGAACTTTCTTCTTAAAGAGGGAGGATGTTCGATTAGTCCAATTTCTAGATCAATACCGCATAGTGAAGAAAGACTCTCCCATTCACTCAACATTGCTCCTTTGTTCTGCACTACTGTCTTTAGTACTATTTTTGGTATCCTTCTGTCCTCCATATTCATAACTTTACTTATATTTAATTGAAGTGAATTGCCAGTGTTTCCATAAACATTGGAGGTGTCGCTGTTTCAAGGTAAAGCATATAGTTAGGCGTGTTTCTTGGTAGGCGAAAAATCCTCTTTTTGTGCATTACAATATGGGGTGAACCTGGACCTCGACCAACATCATTCGATAACGACTTCAATTTCGGACGACCTCTCTCCAGTTTTGCGCTCTTAGTCGGTTGATGTCTTCTTCCACTCGATTGTGCCACCTAAGACGAGGTCTTCCTCTTCCGCAATTTCTCAGCAATGTGTTTTCGTAAACCTTTCGAGTCCGAGCGTTTATATTCATCCGCTCAATATGTCCCAACCGTCGTAGCCTCGCGATGCGTACTCTTCTAGATATGCCCATGTTATGCTATATGCTATGTTTCGTCTTCTCAGTACATTGTCTTCGAATTGAGGATGGGGACCAAAGATCATTCGGACTATTTTTCTTTCGAAACGCCCAAGGTTTTCATCTGCTTTCGATAAGCTCCATGCTCTCCCACCGTATAGCAGGACTGGGATGATGGGATGGGTTTTATAAATTCCTTGATTTTTCTAGAGACGGTTTTGTTTCTCAACTACCTTCTTTACCCAAAGAAGCAACGTTTGGCAAGAGTTATTCTACGTTTGATCTCCGCACTGATATTGGATTCTGTGTCTATAGCGGATCCTATATGGTAGACGAAGTCCTGTACTACCTCGAAGTTGTGTCCGACTATTGTGACTTATAGCAAGGGTGATAATTTATTGATGAAATATTTTGTGAACGAGGAAGAATTTTTATTGCAGATATAGCTGTTAGTGCAACCATAATTTCCGTTACGATTGATCTTGTCCATCATCTTTGAAAAATTATTGATAAAGTCCGATGAAAAGTCTGAAGTAGGTGAATGCTAGCAACAACATCCATCAAACCAAGTCTGTCCAACTAGATGTTCAATATGAACTGCTCTAAAAGATGATTTTTTTTTTTAAATCTAGACTTTCAAGCGGAGTTTTTTAGCTGTAAAACTGAATTTGTTAAAAAAAAATACAGCTCAACGTCGGAACACTCAGCCAATTATATAAGTTAGTTTATAATAAAAACGTTGTTTTGATAGACCCGCCCAATGTTGACTCAGCGTCTACGCCTTGCAATCTTATAAATACATAACACTTTCTCTTTCATACAACACTGTATCAGCTGTGATTTGATTGGAATGCTTCCAGTTAAAACTCTGTTTCATTGAATTTCGTCATGAATTGTATGATAAATTTTCATGCATTTATTACAACCAAATATATTAGTGATGATTTACAAAGCTCAGAAAAGTTTGGGCAGTTCGGACATTCAACTTTCGTTTTCTAAAAAAAAATTAACTTTAGATTTGCTCATGTGTTCTATGGAAGGCATCTTTCAGATGGGATGTTAAGCCCTTTTGCGATGGTAAGAATCTAAAGCGTTTCGGGACAACCTTAGCATGTAGTAAAGGCAAATTAATTGTTAAAATAAAATAACTGTCATTCTATAATAGAAATCTTATCGGCTTGTGATAAAAAAAATGAATTTTTCGGGAAAATTTCAATCTAGTTCACTCGTTTACTTGATTCAATTTTTAACGGTTCCTTTTGGGAGGACCTAAGATAGAAGAGTTGTATTGACTTATGTAATGTTTGTTTGTAAATTATAATTTTAATATAATAAAATTAAATGAATGCATAATATATCAAGAATTTTGTGTTAAATTTTCAAGTCGATCGGAGTTAAGTTGACGAAGATATGAGTATTTGACCGTTTGTTGCTCCATTCCGGGTTTTATACCAAGGCGGCAGCAGAACGACGCGCTATTGTATTTTTCGACCCAGAATAAATTAGTTCGTAAACGGGTCTGTCGCGGTTTTGTTATTTATATTTGAGGCATGGTGTATACAAGTTTGTACATCAGCTGAGCTGAGCTCTGAGCTCTGCCGCTAAACGACGAAACTCTTCTGCGTTTTTCAAACCGTTTTTTTGAGACTTGTCATATTTGAAGTCCGTGTGCACGATAATTCAAAATCTACTGAACCAAACGCTTTAAAATTTTGCACAGGGCTTTCTTCGCATAATTCACCAGGTATTGTCGAGAGCTTTTTTGGTTTTCTTTTTTTTTAATAATTAACAACAAATTAGCCTTTTTTAAGCAAAAATCGTGTTTTTGGCTCCCAAGTGCTACGAAAAATCGAAGAAAAAATCCTCCCGTCATTACCTCGAGAAACATCTGCTTTAACGAATGCATTTTGATTTTTTATTTCAGGTGATTCTGTTGCGAGTTATGGTGCACACCGCAAACCAACTTTTTTTCGAGGCACCTCCAGAATTTAATTTTCACTCTCAATTTTGAATATTTTGAAATGCAAATTTAGGAGAATGTTGTTCAAATGTTACTTCATATATGCAAATGTTTCAATAAACGGACACTATCCGTTACACCAAAGAAAAAAAATCTCAAAAATATGCCTTTTTTCGGCTGAATTAACTTAAACGAAGATCAATTGATCTCTTTTGGATAGGAAAACACACCGAAAATTTTGGAAAACCTTCACCTTTGATAGAAGAGATGTTGAACCTCTGCTGTTTTTTTTTTTTTTTAAACGTTATTACAACACCTAAAAGCTGTTCTGATAGGTTTATTGACCCCCCAATATTGCTTGTTTTCGAGGTATAAAATGGAAAATGTTACACATCATATACGACTACTGCTAAGCTCGATCCTCCTTATTTTCGGTCGTAATTAGTTGACTAACAGTGAATGGGAATGATTGATGGTTGATTGTTGAGTTCCCTCAAACATTTATTAAATTTAAAGTTTTAAATTGCGCTTATGATAAAATCCTTAAATTGTTCCATTACTCTTTTCAGATTTGGCTACTTTGCTCTCTTCTAACATCAATAACATGGGTAACATACATAACATTTTACAATTCTCGAGTAGTTGGTGTCATCGTTACAAAAATTGTAAATCGGTGGTTTTTCAAAGGCACATATTTCAAAATAGGTAAGAAGTACATAAACTAGACACATAACAGAACTAATAAATTTTGTATATTTAAACAGGGTCACTCTCCCTCAATCCACTAGCTGGGAAAATAATGTTCCGTGATTTTGTTTATGTGTGTTTCGATTACTCGGTACGAATTCAAGATGGCTACTTCATATTCCGTTGGTGGAGATCATACGTTCCCAAAGATGTGTCCGAAGGTAAGCTTCTAAGTGAGTCTTAACCTTGCTTTTCAATAAAATGATTCTAATTTGCAGATCTTTCGCATTCGGACACGAGACTCTCTGTGCAATTGAACGGGTTTGAACTGCATATATACAATCGATCGCAACTATACGATCATCTTGAAAAAACGTTTGGCTTAAAACCGTCCATGTTTATTCCGGTAACTAAAAGACAACATAGTGTCCTGTTTAAAAACTAATTCCCATATTTTTTTTTATATCAGACGGACCATCTTTCGGCAGAAGAGCGAAATAAAATAAAAGAACATGCGATGAACATAGAAAATACTAGACAAACAGCAGCTGCTTCATTTAGTAAGGAGAGCAAAAAACGTTCTGAGGCTATGGCAGCGACGACATGGAGAGACTTGATTCCTGTCATTAAAATAGACATTTGCTCAGGGCGGTTTGTCTTTGGCAACAGACTAACACCGACGACACTTTCAATTTCGGTCGAAGAAGCACATTGTACGTATAGTACGAAACCAGCAGTCTGTCGTCTCGATCACTTTATGCACTTTGTGAAAGCGAAAGTGGAAAATGCAAAGGTTATGTTTGCACCAAGTCCCAAGTACACAGGATTGGTTGATGAACCACCCAGGTGAGGAAATATATTTCTCCTTAAAATCGATTTGTCGTTTAATTTTGTTTCATTTTGTTTTAAGATACATGGGCGAAGGTTTTGTTGTTATGATGTCTAACTGCATGGATCTGTATTTCTACATGGACGAAGCAGGAGTCGTGCCTGATGAACCAGTGCATCTAACATTGGCAAACGGTGATATAGTCGAACCATCTCCTCCAGTATGGGGCATTGATATTAAATGTCTGAAAGGAACCGACTTTAGTTATGGCCCGTGGGCTGATAGACAACGTGATCATTTATTCAAGTTCTTCTTTCCACCTGATTGGCAAAAAATGAAAGAAACTCCTGCTCCATTGCCTGGAGAACTCCGCGGCTATCAATCATTTGACGTTTGCTTATGTGTTCTGAGTGAGGCTACTATTGACATTCTCTTCTCAAAGGAGAAAGAAACCAATGCCATGCATATAACAGTCGGTCCGGCATCGTATGTTGAAGTGACAATCCCTTGGGTGAACCAAGCTGATGGCTACACTTCCAAAATTGCAGGGCAATTATTCCATGTTGAAGCAACTACTAGTCTTCAATACCGTAGCTTGGCCGAATTGGAATCACTCGAATACAAAGTACGGATTCACTATCCCAACAAGTGGAACGACAGTCAGGACTGGAGCATTAATCTAACTGGATGCAAGGCCACTGCCTACATTGTCTACAAGCACAAGTGCTTTTTCCAGGATCTCATCGAAGATTGGGCAAATAAATCGCGACCAGATATTCTCAGCTTCGTGCCATACACCTGCAAGTTTACCATTCTCCTCAATGAGTTTGAAATTTTAACTCTCAGCAATGAGTACAATTGGATAGACTGCTCTTCGGCAAATCAAGAAAATCATCATTTAGCCTTTTGTGGGGATTTGTTTGATCTAAGCTTTGCATTGCCATTTGATGATTTTTTGCCACAAACAGTGACTCTCAAATTCTGGATTCATGGTGAAGGTTTGGATTTGAGTATGTATCTGCCGGAGGTTTCATCAGCCAGACCAATAGTGTTGGCTATTGATGAGAATGCCAGATTGTTGACGCGTGGTGGTAAGATAAAACACAGACCAGAACTGTACTCGAAAAAGTGGAGGAAAATTTGCCAGAGAAGTGCTGGTTGGGTTGATTGTTGGACTGTTCCTATTGTAGCGCTTTCCATTCAGTATATTTACCATCCAGTTCCACCACAAGGACCCGACCCACAGGCCGACATAACAACTCCTGAGAAAGAAGAGATTCTTTTAAGTCCGATGCGAATTCCTAAAATTAGGAAATCGCCGGTTGCTAATTGGCAAAGTGAATCATATAAATTTGACCCAGCAACACTACCTGCTGATCAGGTCACAGTTGAACTAGAAATTGGTTCCTCTGTGATGATGGCTTATGGAAGTGTTCTTAGAAATTTCATTCACCTGAAAGACAACATCTTCGGTGAAGATCAAAACTTCACCGATATGGAACAATCCAATGTTCAAATGAAAGAAGCCACAACTGCGACAAATCCCAAAGATCAACTGCTTGGTAAAGATAAAGATGTGGCTACGAAATCCATATCGGAAGTCACTGTCCCCGAGGAGAAGCAGAAACCATTCGATCCACGACTCTATAGGCCACTAGAAGTGGTGGTGTCTGTAATCATCCATGACATTCAGGCGCATTTAATGAAGGTTTGTCTAAAATAATCGTTTTTATTTTGTTTCACTTACTGTCTTATTTTAGAACTGCAATGAAAATGATCCTCCATGTCCTGTCATCCTAATCGAACGACTGGGTTTCGAAATGAATAAACGATACACTGGCACTGAACTGCAAGTGCTTGTTAGTCCGTCATATTTGATAACTTCAGATACATTGGTGCGTCCAAATAGGGATAAACACATCAATCAGGGACATTTACTTTTATCTGCTGTTCAAGTAAGAGTTTTAGTTTCAAATTAAAAAATTGGCTATTTATTTTGTGTATTGTGTTGTTTCGAAAGGTTCGAGGACATGCCATGTTTAGCAACGAAGGATGTGCTCTTGATGAGGATACGTTGGAGTACTCTTGGTTGGTTGAAGTCCAATTGGGAAAACTGTCGGGAAAACTAACCGTTCCTCAGGTATGTAAATTAAGGAGTGTAAAGAATCCCCAAAAACTTATTTTGAATCTTAAGCTTGCAAACGTCGTCGTTGGACTAGAAACTTTGATCCTTCTTGCTGTGGACCCGGAGAATTGTTTAAAATCACCAAAAACCGTTCGTAACTGCCATCACGGAGTACCCAGCAATCAATGTCCACAAACAAAAGAAGAAAACAAATACAAATGTCCCTCGGCGGAAGACATAAAATACAAAATGACGAGAATCTCTGTTGATGCTGTCGATGTTTATTTGATTGAAAGTGGCACTGCTCTGCACACTTGGGTAACTTAAACAAGTTAATTACATAAGTTTGTGCACTATTTTTTTGTTTTTAGATATCTCCGATGCGCCTGGCCACATGCAATCTTCATGGACAGCGCGTAAAATCGGGAATATCGGGTTTACTTCCCTCAATCCTTTTGAGATTGTTTATGCTGAACAACGGATGTAACACGAGTATGGCAACATCGTACAGTAATACCAATACTGCAGGTTGGTTTGACAAGATAGTCATAAAAGAAGTGTAATTACAATTTTTCTTCTTTGACATTTAGGAAGTAATCGGTCTGGAAAACATCGCAAAGATGACAGTAAAAGTGGCGATCCACAAATCAAACCAAAACGTAGCTCGAACTCATTTTCACAGCGACGTGACTCAAAAGAGGACAGTTCAAAAAAACTTAGAGATAGTTATTCGGATGTCAAGCGATGCTCGGAATCGGAACTATTCGAGAACTGGCTGGAAGTTGGATGCACATCATTGGGGCCAATTTTATTGGAAGGTGCATCAGCTCTACCTATTCCTGATCATAAGTTGCACATTGTCCAACACAAGTAAGGAGTTTTTAAGACTGTACAGAGAAAAGGATTTTGTCATCTATATATTTACAGCTTCTTACGGGAGCACGATATCAAAACGAAGCGCCTGTGGTTTCTTTGGTCCGGTAACAATGCCAGCACGGAGATCGCTCGTTGTGGATGCATTGGAGGATGTGCGTTTTTTGGCAGCAATCGTAATGGAATAAAGTTTTTCAAACCATCAGCACAAGACATCCAAGATAACTACAACATTGCCAGATATCAGTAAAATTGTTTATTTTTATACTCGCATAGGTCATGTTTGATGGGTTTATTTTCTTACAGTATCATTGACAATCCCAAGGACTACGGCTTTGGTGAGAGCATATTGCATGACGGCCAATTGGTCTTCCACACACCTCCATACAGTTTACAGCCAGTTTCTCTTCATGACAACTCTGATTTCACTGGGAAGGTGAGTGTGTTTCTGCTTAGTGATGTCCTACATTTCATTGCTTTTTTTATTTTAATAGGGAAAACACTACCGCCCTACAATGGATATTCGCAATGGTAGTCTAAAAAAGTCAGAACTCGTGACGAAAGAGATTGGGGCAGGTAAATTCAAAGTTCCTGAAAAAGCAGCAGCAGAGCTCAATGGACGTAAGTCTCGTGAAAGTGTTGGATCACCAAATACACTCGAGAGACGAAGTCAACGGTATTCCTTCACTGCTGCTACTAGGTACATAAATTTTGTCCTTCAAAGTAAATTCCACGAAAATATGCCTTTTTTGACTGATTAACTGTTTTTTTTTTAGACAAAACTCTGTCGAAGTTCCCTACGCACGGCTTTTGGACAGCCCATCAAAGAAAGTTATGCGACAGGAATCGAATGAATCACAAACGATGTCACTTCGGCGAGGATCTGATTCTAAAACACAACAAAGCTTACGAGTATCACCTCCAAAGACAAGTGTCTCAGATTCTCGTTTGACTGGAGATGTCAATGTTGAAGATGAAATCGATGTAAGTTCAATAGCTTATCAAAACAGAGAGATAAGTTTAAATTGCGATTGTTTTAGATGCCTGAGGAAATGTCCCATTCTGCTCCTCATTCACATCCACTGGAATTTGAAGTTGCTGACATTCCCAGCCACCACACTGATCTAAGTGGAGATAGTTTGACCAGGGAAGTTCAGAGGACTATCTCACTTACATCAGAAAATCCATCAGAGATGTTTTTCTCAGCCGAGGAGGATATTTCGAATGTAATATCACAAGGATCGATGAAAAATCGAAATGGTTCGATTGTATTTTCTGGAAAGAAAAGATTTTCCTCGGATTTGAGGTAAGATTTATTTCTTTTTTTTAACAACTTATCTTGTAGTGTTTTATTTAGACAAAATAGAAAATAATTAGGGTGGCAGATTAAGGATCGGGTCCTAACGAATTTCTCTCAACCATTCGTTGTTAGGGAATGGAATGGACCTACAATTTTTTAAGTTTTGTAGTTAAGATAATCCACAATTTTTTGTCGATTTCAAACGTCTAATCGGGAAAACGATTTTCGTGGCATGGAGATACTATCGCAGAAATTGCCAATTGCCTCGCAAAACGCGATACCCGTCGAAAACATTGTTTTTTCCTTGATGTTTCTGGGATTCGAAGCTCGAACCTCATAAGTGACAGGAATGCACGTAAACCATCACGTCACGGGTACCACATTACAGTAGGCGTATTTTTTCTTACTTAAGTGGGTATTACAACGTGGGGTGAACTTGAGCCTCAACCAACATATTACGCCGACAATTTCGATTTCGGGCGAGCTCTATCCAGTTTTGCACTCTAAGTTGCTTGAGGTCTTCTTCCACTTGATTTCGCCACCTAAGATGAGGTCTTCCCCTTCCGCGATTTCCTTGCAATATGCTTTCGAAAACCCGCAGAGTCGGAGCGTTTAGCTCCATCCGCTTTACATGGCCCAGCCATAGTAGACTCTAGAGACGTACTCTTCTACCTATATACATGTCGCGGTACACCTCGTTGTTGTATCTTCTTCTCCACAAATTACATACAGGTCCAAAGATCACTCGGAGTATTTTTCTTTCGAAACGACCAAGGGTTTCCTCATCCGCTTTTGATAAAGTCCACTCTTCCGAGCCGTAAAGCAGGACTGAGAGGGTTTTGTTTCTCCCTTTTTAGCCCTGAAGAAGCAACGGTTCGCAAGAGCTATTCTCCATTTGATCTCCGCACTGATGTTATTTTCTGTGTCTAAAGCGGATTCTATGTAGACGAATCATGTTCTACCTCGAAGTTATGTCTGTCTATTGTGACAATTGGTTGATGTTCGGTGTCCTCTTTTGATGACAAGATATCCTCATTAACCATCAAACCCATTTTTGCCGCTTCTGTTTCAGTGCTCACAAAAGCACCTTTGACATGACGTTTTCTCCTTCCCATTACGTCAATATCGTCTGTGTTAACGAGTATATGTACAGACTTTTGAAAGATTGTTCCTCTGATGTTGAAGTTTGAAATTTGTACAATTTTTTCAAGCATGATTTATTGAAATTCTATGAGAGTTTGTAGCCTTACCTTAAGCCTTTTTCGAGTAGGCGTATAGTAGATAGTAATTCAACCTTTAACGAGTTTGATACTTTACCTGACTGCATGTCCCATTGTCCTTGCATTGAAATCGCAATTGATGTCGTTTAAAGTGTACAGAATTTTGATTGGTTTCGACATTTTTGCCATTATACATGAGTAATATAGACTTTATTCTATTCCCATATTCCCACGGGATCAGCAACTCAAAAACGATTGGACCGTTTTTGTTACAGGATGTTGTTATTTGAGAGATGTCAACTACACCTTAGCAATATAGACTTCTTTATCCCCATGTTCTCAAGTGAACAGGAACTCAAAAACTACTGAATCGATCTCAAATTTTTGTCACCATTAAGAGGCTACTTTACTCCTGAGTAGTTAAGACTTTATTGCATCCTTGCACCCCAAACCAAGGTCCCACGTGAACAGGAACTCAAAAAATACTGGACCGATTTCAAGATTCTTTCACCATCAGAATACTGCTTTGCCCCTGAGTAGCAGAGATGAAGTTGCATCTCCACCCCATAGTCTCACCAAAACAGAAAATCGAAAACTCCTAAGCGTCCTCGCTCTTAATACGTGAGACTAGAACGGTTGTGAATAATTAATCAATTGAATTCTGATTTGACAGCATTGTTTCAAAGGTTTGTCGTAATATAGGAAAAACAAAGCTTTTATGTGTCACTAAAGCTCAGCCCTTTACCATCCTTACAAAGTATAAAACAAAGTCACTTTCCGCAGTCTGTCTCTATGCTTAGATCTTTAAAACTAGGCAACGGATTTTGATACGGTTTTTGTTTTAAAAATAGATAAAATACACGAGAATTTAGAACTGCTTGTCTGATTCCAAAATTTTTTTATCGTTAGAATGCTATGTTATCTTTCAGCAACATAGTCTACACCTCATCACCATATTCCAACGGAAAACGAACGAGACTTCAAAAACTAGTCGACCGAGTTTAAAAATCCTGTCACATTCAGCATAATTACATAGTTAGTTAGTTGCAAAACTTTATTTAAAAATGCAGCTTTTTTTCACAATTTACAATTTGTTTACCTTAAGTTTAATATGGTTTGGCCAGTGGCCGTCTGCAGGTTGACAATAGTAGTAGTAGTAAAGTGTGATTTTATTGAGATATAAATAAAAACAGTTTTATAGTTACATAGTTCTTTGTTAACAATTTTCACAAAAAGACATTGGCTTATGCCGTTATGCGTTGCCTATAACTGAATGCAGATGTGGTATAGTAATATAAAAGATCCCAGCCTACTTTTGCATTCAGTACGTCCAGCGTATCTTTAAACTCCATAGAAGCTGCTCCAAAGTACCTCAGACGAAATTCTTTCAAGATGTATCTTCCCTCTCCTTGAGATTGCAAAGGGCGCACAGGATCGGCAGCTCGGGTCGGCTTGGGATGTAATTTAAATTAATTAGTTCAACTCTTACTTTAAATGACATTCAACATATTTATGTGGTAGCGATTGAGTAAATATGTGTTTTGTCGAAAATTTATGTTTAGTTGGCTGTAAATCAGTCTGTTTTGTGAGGACTCCGCTTACGCTTACACTCTCTAGCAATCTACCAAACTTTTGTCTAAAGTCCGATGAGTACATGTCGGGCAAAAATTAGAGGCAACATGGAGCGCCATCTCCTCCCATTTTCTTACGATATTTCTCCTGGATGATATAGTCCTCTTAAGGATTTGCTTTGGCAGCCTTCTTTCATTCATCTCCATCACCTTCATTACATAATCGAAATGCAGCTTCAGGGTCCTTAGAAATAATGGCGATTTGGTTGTTTCCAAATCTAACAAATAGTTTGGTGTGTTGAGTAGTAACCGAAAAATACGTTTTAAGCAACTTTTCAACTTCTTTGAATTGACAGTATCCCCAAGCTTGGGCACCATAAAGCAATATTGAAGCTGAGGTAGCATGAAAGATTTTAAAATTCTGACTCTGTCCTCTCCCGTATACCACTTAAAAAAAAATTAAAAACGATGGGCATCGATGTCTACTGAATACCCTATATAGAAAATAGATATAAGAAGATTATAGATAGAAAAAGGGAAAGAAAAGAAATAAGATATTGAAATCTGTAGTACAATTTTGGAAATCTCCATAATTTCTTGCCATATCCAAGTTCTTTGGACAATTTATCGACACTGTGCTGTATTTATCTTATTTATAGATATATATAGTTATATCGATAGAATAACCAAATTTCTCTCTTGATATTTTTAGCATTGGCGCTCAAAATGAGGTTGGCGGTCTTACATTATCAACCTACAGAAGTGATTTGGAAATTCATGCACCAGAAAGTAATAACAAAACCCTCCCCAAACGCCCACAAAGTACAATGGAGCTGGTAAGTGCTAGATTATCGAATAGTGGAGATTTTTTTCTAAAGAAAAAGAACAAATTACTTCCTCGAGTTTCTCTTACTATTTAAAAAAAACTTTCTTTCTCTCTATTTAAAGTTTAGCTCCAAGACATTTATATCAAAAAATTCATTCTGTTACGCCACAAAAATAAGATCATTGAATTTGGTTTTAAGTTTTTGATTGCATGCGAATTCATACATATTCCCTCACTCTTTATGTCTCCTTTATGTTTCTCTTTATAAATCTGAATTCTGTTTTAATTTCTACTGATCAACGAATGCAAAAATGCAAACAAAAAAATTCTTTTAATCATCATTTTCACATAGAACGAAGACGTGAGACGCATTCATGGTCTTGCAACTCCACTTAGAAAACTAACAAATATTTCATCACGACCAGAGTTTCGCCATTTCGTACATGATGTGAGTAGAATTAGATTCAAAATACTTTTTTTTTTTAAGAACCGGACAAGAAAAAAGAAGAAAAGTGGTTTTGTTTTCTTCCTTTCTATCTGTCTACCATCCGTATGTTTGGTTTTGTTTTCGGTTTTTTCTTTTTATTTTCTTTTTTAATTTTCTTTTAACTAAGCTCTGAACTAAAACTGAATTCTATGTTTTGTTTGAAATGCTGTTTATTTGGTGTGTTAATTGGTTTAACAAATCTCGTATTTTAAGTTTCTTCTTCTTTATTATGCTCTTTATTGAGTTTCCTTTTTTAATTTTAAGGTAAAAAGTGCTTAGGAAATACAAAAATTCTCACTTGGAATGTTTAGAAGATACTCTCACAAGAATGATGCTAGTTTTGTTTCTAGATTTTTTTTACTCCTTTGTTGTGTGTGTGTGCGGTAGCGTAATAATTTTATTTTTTTGAATGTTTAGAACGAGATTAAGGTAGAGGCAAACTCATTTCAAACAAACACTGATATGGTGCATGGATTTCAGGTTAAATGATAACATAATAATTATGGTGCATCCACAGGAGAGTTATCATATTATTAAATCATTTTGTTTGGAGAATTAAGTTAGTTTAAATATGAACTGCAATGATGCTCAACGGTGACTGCTTCCTACAGATGGCAATGCAATGCCCCACTTGTATACTTATATCTACCCCCATGTATGATATGCTCGTTTACTTTCATCTTGGCGCTCATGTTTGACTTATTTTCATTTCGCAAAGCTGTCTATTTCAGTATGGAACTTCATAACAAAAAAATGAAAGTCTAGTTCGCACATACCTAACACAATAAGCTAGGTATCTACGGTAACTTTAAGATTCAAAAGCAACGTGTCTCCTATTAAGCCCTCTCCTACTTTCCTAAATGCTCGCACTGTGTTCTACAACATTATAAGGGTAGTCATAACCCCTTGATGTGCGCGCTTATTATAAAAAAAAACGACATTCCCTATTATTTTTTTTCCTCATATTTTTTTTATTTATTTATTTTATTAAGTAACTCTGCTGTCCATCGCGAATAATATTCCTCAGTTTAAAGCTCTTGATCTGTAGGTTACTCCTTCCCAAAACTAAGCTTTCACAGTATAAGTTCACTATCATTAATCAACAGTCCCTAGAAAAGTAAACTGAATCGTAAGCGAAGTGTAAATTTTTTTTCAATGGACGGCCTTGGGGCACTGTTCAGTAGATAGACCGGAAGGTTGGATTTGAATCCCACTCTGATGTACACTCCTACATCATCTATCTACTCCTCTTTCAGCCTCCTAGTCTTATCGGGACACCGCTTTGAGGTTATATGTGAAATTACAACCACCTTATTTCCATCTACTGCACCACAAAAAAAAAAAAAAAATAAAGGCTGCTACCGTGACAGTACAATGGACCGGCAAATAGGATGGTACCTATGTTCCCAACAGAAGCAAAAATGTTTTTCCACGGGTATCGCCTTTCGCGAGGAATTGGCAAGTCCTCCGTTAGTAAATTCGTTGCCATGAAAAGCGCTTTATCGATTAGCCGTTCTGAACCGGCATAAAAAATTGTAGGTCCCCTCCATTCCCTCACAAAGGCAGTAGTTGTGAGAAATGCGGTACACTCCTCGCTCTATTGCGCTACCCTATTAATTATTATTTTTTATTTTACCTATGTTACTTAAAAGTAAACCGGGGACAACATAACAAAGTTCGAAATCCTTTGTGCATTTCTCTCAAACAAAACTTGTACAGAATGAAGGGTACGCGCTTTGATTGCAGCGTTCCTATTTATTTACTTTTTGATTGTCAGTAAACTTTTCCTCGACTGCCGTCTGGCCTGAGACAAAACCTGGGGGTGGATTCCTTAAAGTTTTAAACGACAATCGTCTAAATTTAAGGTACCAAAAATCGTGTTTAAAACCCTGAAAAGTTACCAAAATTTGTAAAAAGGATAGTTAAATAGCTTTTCATAGATAGTTACGGAATCTGGACTCTGAAATAATCACTTAAGTGCAATGGTTACCAGTTATCTTCAGACTGCTTTTAATGGTTTTGTGTGAACAAGCAGCAGGTTCTTTTAAAACTTAGAATTCGTGTATATCCCTATCCAACTTGCCTTTCCTTGTTACGGTTTTCCACAATTTACTTGGTAAAAAAACAAACATGTTGATTTTTCTGGCTGTAATTTTCTTAATAGTATTTGTTGAGTTTCATTTAAATCCTTCTTAGATGTCAGCTCGGTTTTACGTAATACTGGGGGAAAATCACGGGTATCGCCTCTCGCGAGCAATCAGCAAGTCCGTCGATAGTAAACTAATTGCCAACAAAAGCGCTTTCATGACTAGCCTTTCGTAATCGGCAAATTGTAGTTCCCCTCCATTCCCTGACAAGGCAATGGTTGTGAGGCCGGGCTCAGGGCTGCTCGCTTTGTTGCGAAACTTTGTTTATTCATTTACTTGAAGGAAAAATCCATTATTATAAGTCTTCATCACCAGGTACATTCATACAAAAAATTTAACTTCTTAGCTCAGGCCATCAAGTCAAAACTTTTAAAAGGAGTGAATTGCCAAAAAAGTTTACTTCTTTTTTGATGCCAACTCGGTTTTAAGTAATTACTCAATAGAAAACTCTTTCAGACCTCTCGATCTTAACAGCTATATTGTTAAACCCCAAATATGCCTTAAAAATTACTCCTTTTTTAAGTTATGTATACTAAGCAAGTAACTTGCGGATGCAGGTTACATGCAGGATGTACATCGCCTTCCGCGGACTCTAAAGACCTCTTCAATGGAAAGACTGCAAAGAGCAAACATTTGCATTCATTTTAATTTGATTTAAATTTAAGGACCTCCCCAACCAAAGTAGCGTCAACGCAAATTGTATAGCTGTCAAAATTAAGTTATATAGCGACATATGAGAATACCCACATTGATTCGACAAAAAACGCAGCGTTTCACACACTTGCATTGTTGTCACGGCAAAAGTGATGAAAACAATGGCAGCGTTTCTCTTGGTCGCCAATTTTTCTCAAAATGTTTCTCGGATTCAAACCATTGCATGTCTTAGACTACGAATTGCTTCTTGTAGATAACGAGGACAAGGTCTTAGTATTGTGGGTATTTAGTCTGAATAATTGAAGCTTTTGAAACACTTTTGGCGAGAAAATTTTCCTTCTAGCTGTCTTTTCTTCAACATCTCTAGATATGTGGCAAATATTTAACACAATCAGTGCTTCACAACAACGCATGGTCCCTTCAACGTTAGGTGCGTTTTTAGCGTTATTTAGCAATTGTGTCTAAGATGCGAACCTCATAAACAAACGCTGTGAATTCGCCGACATGAAGATGATTTTCTCTTATGATAAGCTGTCTTGGAAACTGCATTTTTGAACATTTTGGCGCTATAGCACAACACACACTACTTATTATCAGGAGAGACTCATAGCTCAATTCCAACTGTACAATTTTCACGACTGGGCTACTAACGCCTTCTACTTTTTTGTTTTGTTTCAATAAACTTTACACAGGAAAAAGTTTCAACTAAAGAACTTCAACATGTTCACGATAGTAACTAGAAGCAGAAACAGGTATAATTTGATGTGAAAACTGTAATTTTTTTCTGTAAATTACTTGAATTTTTGTGACAACAACTACAACTTTGATCCAATTGAATACATTTTTGAAAATCATCAAACCCTTTGAAAAAAAGAGCATTTTGTCTTGAATGGAGAATATAAATTGGAGCCCGCCGAAATCGGTAACCGCATGTGGTTTTCAAAATTAACAGATCAATCAGTATCATCTCACATTTTCCTCTACAAACACATAACCCCAGTCATTCATCTGGACCCTTTGCTTCTTTTTCCTTATTTAAAAAATTATAACACTCGAAATCTTAGTAGCATGAGTTTGTTTTATCAGCTTCTTCTTAGCTCATTAATTGCTTTTAAATTCTGCAAATCACATCAACTGTACATAGATCATTTCAATTTGAGACTATTTTTTTTTCTATATTGGTAAACCCCTAACCCAAAATACTTCAATTTATAGTATTTCTTAAGCTTCTTCTACAGTTGAGTGCCTAATCCAAACTATTCACTCAAATCTTTCATCAATACATTCTCAAGCTTGTAGAACTTTAATTGAATAATTTCTCCTGCTTTCTGAACAGGTTGATTCCCGTGCATCATCATCAGAGACACCGTCTTTGTCATCGAACTCGTTTATATCAGCAATGTCATCTCAAGAAGATGTGGCTCTCATCAATCTTCACATGCAAGTGAATCGTCCAATCATTGACTCTCCGCTTTTGATGGCCAGTTATTTGAATCACTTGTCACAAGTAAAATGCTTCAACTGGACGGCATGTTCATTTCCATCAGGTCCTGATGTTTTCTCAACGCCATTGTTTCATGAGAACGAAGAAGGCGGTTTGACTTATATTGGCAGTAAAATGATACCACATTTCGATCTTTACTCAAGCTGGAAGGAAATAAAGGTGGTTCCTCGATATGAGAATTCTTCTGGAAGCAGTAGTTCGACAACTTTTATGGGAGGTCCAAAAAGCCATCCTTGGGATCCGAGTGTTCTACTCAAGGAGGAAGAAAATGAAAAGTCTACAAATGGCTTTGATGATGGCGAATTCATGAGTTTGCAGACTGAATCGGCTTCGTGTACTTCGGTTGTGGCCCGATTAAAAGGACAAGTCAATGTGTTTTTAACTCCCCTCATGTTAGAAGGACTTCAAAGGTGAGTTGAGTTTTATTGTTTTTATTTGTATAAGAATTTGCTTAGGTGCGTTTAACTCGAATATGTGGCTTCTCCCTGTCATCTCTATTCGATCGGTCTATTGTATTAGGGAAGGAATCGTCAAGTTGGCGGATATACTCTTCGTCGACGTTGGATATGATGTTCTAAAAGTAGAATTCTGAGTGAACATTACAAAAAATCAATTTAACGAGAACTTGCATCTTTATCTTCCTTAGAGCGAGTGTCGGAACTCTCTCGTTTAAATCTAGCGGCTTCATCTTCATAAATATCAAATAAAAGGGGTTAGGTATAAAAAGATTTGTGAGAAATCATTTACATACCAGAGTTAAATTCATTTTCTGCAGCAGCATAATCGCTTCAAGAAAACAAAAAAAATGTGCTTACATTGAAACTTGAATTCCCATATACATATGTATTTTTCTAAACTTACCCTTCTTCACTTAGAACATCCATCAGTTTACTCAAGATTTGTAAGTCATCTACAGAGAGTTCACTCAAGGCGTATGAAATCTCGTCGTCACTTAGAGCTGGGACATTTTGTTGATTTGCTAGCGGGGAAAATGTAATCTTTTTTAGTTAAAACACATAAAACCATTTAGATACATATGGATACTCACTCAATACATTGGACTCCTCAACTTCGGAAGCTAAGTCCTAAAAGAAGTATGCGGGTTAAATTTAGTTAAAGTGCATAAATACCTTAGCAGGCATGGTACACATGCCCTTTAAATCTTCTTACCATTTCGAAACAAAATAACAGTGGGAGAAGAAAAGCACTGAATATAAAAATTCTGTAATAATTGGAAAACATTGTGACGTATGTTTGAATTTATAATTTCTCTCGAGAATTGACTGACTTTTATATGCTATATTGATATTAGAAATGTTTTGTTCAGTTTGTTCGCATAAAGCACCTCCCAAAGCAAAGTTTTTTGCAGTCGCGGCAACGGTGATTGCAAAATTAAACTACACAGCGATATATGAGAATACCCACACCGATGTCAACGCGACAAAAAAGAAACGTAGCCTACTTTTTTATTTTGTCGACGGTAAAAACGATGACAGTAGCATTTCTGCCGCTGCCGCAACTGCAAAAACAATTTACTTTAGAAGAACCTTAAGACTTTTTTGGAGTTGTTATAAATAAAAACTCGCGACAATATGTTTTCGTGAGAAGGACAAAAAAAAGGACCGAAATTTCGAACTAAGAATATAACAATAGCCAGCAGAAATTTTTTGTAATAGAGATTTTCATCATTATTGCAATAGGTGTTTTATTTAAACGTTTGGAAAATGAGTTCCAGGCACGAAGGCTTGGGTTAAAAAAAATTCAAATTCAGCATTTTCTCTGTTTGTCATTGTTCGTCATCGTCATTTTGAAAGTTATTATAACGTTCGCTGAGTTCGAAAAAATAAAACTTTGCTTTCACTCTATTGTCAATTTCACCTGTACCTTTTATTCTTGTTTTGTAGCGTTATTCTCTGGAAAAGGCCCAGAAACATCTACTGCAATCCTCTCAAAAGGCGATCCAACGTTTTACTGATGCATTTCGCCGTGAATCTTTCTACTAGGTCCTTTGGTTGCAACACACTTGTCACATGTTCGGCACATCTTTTCAACGTTATCTCTAACATGCAACCAGTAGAAGCGTGTCGCACTTTCTCCAGTGTTTTGTTAACTCGTAGGTGGCCTCCTTAAGGTCCGTCTCCCGAAGAATTTTACTGAATTTTTTTGACCGCGGTACGATCAGCTGCATCACATATGATTTATCGTCAGCTGACGCCCATTTTACCCATGTTACCCGTGGCGCAATGGTTAGCATGTCCACCTGCTAACCCAGAGGTTCGAGGTTTGAATCCCAGCAGAGGCAAAATGCAAAAATGTTTTTCCACGGGTATCGCCTTTCGCGAGGAATTGGCAAGTCCTCCGTTAGTAAATTCATTGCCATGAAAAGCGCATTCTCAATTAGCCGTTCGGAACCGGCGAAAAATTGTAGGTCCCCTCCATTTTCCTCACAAGGCATGGTTGTGAGAAATGCGCTAGGCCGAGGGGCTCCTCGCTCTGTTGCGCCACCCTATTTTTTTTTTTTTTTTTTTGACGCCTATCGCCTGAGGACAACTTTTTGCACATGGAGTGAGTCTCGCTGTGCCCAATAGGCTTTGAGAACTAGACTCCTGTTAAAAATATCTCCCCGTTCAGGTTTCTCTTCATTTTCTTTCCATGCGAGAATGGGTTCGATATCGGGATCCTCCTGCTTAGCAGTCCTCACTTCCTCATTGCTCCATCCGCTGAGTGGTAATCATTTCTTTGTCTTCTTGCCGCCTACAATTCTTCCGGTACATTTCTGCACACACAAACTTACTCACAAGCCACGCCTTCTATTAGATGTACATTATAGTAATGCCACTTTGTTGATTCGGTTGAACGTTGGGGTTTCGTTTAGGGAATTTGTCTTGAATGTTGGCTGTACATTAGAGTATGATAAATAATATTTTTTATAAGCCAATTGTGGGACCCAGAGTTATGTCATTTTACTGAAATTTTACTAAAACTTATTTACTCCTTTTTAGTTGAGCATTACAGTTCATGGTGAACCTGGGCCTCAAAAAACATCTCTCGATAACAACTTCGATTTTGGGCTCTCTCTCTCTAGTTTTGCACTTTAAGTTTTGCACTTAAGTTGAGGTCTTCTTCTAATTGATTTCGCCACCAAAGACAAGTTAGCGATTTCCCTGCGAAGTGCTTTCGAAAACCCAGCCAAGGCGTTGATGTCCATCTGCTCTACATGTCCCAGCCATAGTCACGCGATGCGTACTTTTATAGCTATGCCCATGCCCATGACGCGGTACATCTCGGTGCTTTATATTCTTCTCCACACATTGTCTTAGCATACCGGGCCAAAGATCATTCGGAGTATTTTTCTTTCAAAATGGCCAAGGGTTTAATCATCCGCTTTCGATATGGTTGAAAGCGGTTTATGTTCACGCGGTAAAGCAGGACTGGGATAATAAATTGTTTCCTTGGTTTTTCTAGAGAAAGTTTTGTTTCTCAATTGCCTTCCAAATACCCAAAAGAAGCAACGGTTGGCAAGAGTTAGTCTCCGTTTGATCTCAGCACTGATGTTGTTTTCCGTGTCTATAGCGGATCCGGTAGATGAAGTCCTGTACTACATTGAAGTTATGTCTGTCTATTGTGAAGTTTTGTCTAATTCCGATGTTTTGTCCTTGACAGCACATCGAGCCTATGCCGCAAAATCATCGTAAGCGACATTTTTAACAAAATAGTTTATTTTATAAAGTTCACAAGTTTACATTGTTTTGCAATTTTCTGCATTTTTAGTTTTACATTTTTTTGTTTTACGAAAAGTTACATTAAAAAAATGTACATGTTACTTTAGTGACATACTTTCAGTTCTTTTTGTTTTAATCTTATAATAAAAAAACCAAATAAACTTCTTCCTGTAAAACTTTCTTTTTGTCGCTTACGACAAAATGGCGGGAGGGGCTCGATATACTTTGTTTTGCCCTTATTAACCATAAAACCCATTTTTGCCACTTGTGTGTCGCTAAAGCACTTATGACATTATGACAACAAGCTTGCTTCTTCCCATTACATTAATGTCATACGCAGCGTTTTACTAAGACGCCTATCGTTATAAGGAACTAGCTGAGCCGCCCGGCTTTGCTCGGGTCTGTAGTTTTTAGGTTCCCGTTCACGTTTTTCCTCTTCCGTGGGAATTTGGGGATGAAATATAATCTTTCTTACTGTGGGACTATGTGGCATCCTAATAGTGAAAGAATTTTTAAAATCTGTCCAGTAGTTCCTAAGTTTCCGTTCCCAACCCATGCCCGTTGAAATCCTCCGTTCCCGTGGAAATATGTGAATGAAATATAAATCTATGTCACTAAGGGATAATGTTACATCATAGAGTTGAACAAATTTTTGAGATCGGTCAAGTAACTTTAATGTTCCCGTTCTCGTTCCTGTTTCTGATCCTGTCGGACTATAGGGATGAAAAATATAACCTTAGTTACAGGCAAAGGGTAATTATAAAAGAATTTTTGAAATCTATCAAGTAGTTTCTAATTTTCCGTTCCCAACCCCGTTCCTGTGGGAATCTTCCGTTCCCATGGAAATATGTGAATGAAATGTAAGTCTATCTCACTGAGCGATAATGTAACATCCTAGAGTTGAAAGAATTTTTGAAATCGGTCAAGTAACTTTATGGTTCCCGTTCTCGTTCACGTTTCTGTTCCTGTGGGATTATAGGGATGAAATATAGTTTAAGTTACTGATGAAGAGAGATAATGTAGCACCCTTAGTGCTGAAAGAATTTTTGAAATCTGTGGAGTAGTTTCTAGTTTTCCGTTCCGAACCCCGTTCCTGTGGGAATATGGGGATCAATTTTTGACAGGAACCATCTCTGGACTAAACTATGTCTACCCTGAAAATTTCATAAAAATCCGTTGGGTGGTTTAGGAGTTTACCCCGGACATACATACATACATACATACATACATCCTATTTTATATATATAGATAGATAGATAGATAGATAGATAGATAGATAGATAGATAGATAGATACATACATACATCCTATTTTATATATATAGATTGGTTGGTGTTTAAAGTTTTGCTCCCCATTTCAAAATTACTGCAATAAAATGGTTACTTTTACCCCCAATACAATCAATTCATACGTCCCCGAGCTGTCGCAAGAATCCGTTTCCCATTATCTGCAGTTGAGTGTTGACTTATACCGTTATACCATTTACCTCTTATACCTACTTATATATTTTTTTCTCTTCCTTTGATTTATTCACACGCATATCGGGCCCTATCTGCAATATCCCACGGAAGATTGTTTCCCACGTAATATTTTGTTCTATTTGTTCACATTACGCGCGATCATGAAGGAGTTTCCAACAGAACAAATCCAAATACTCATTAAATTATCAAAATAATAAACAAACATACATAAATGTTTTTGCATACATAATTGTTTTACATTGCTGGTGTTTGTTTCTATCACTTAAAGTTAATGCGAAACAATCAAAAATGAGATATAAGTTCTCCATGGAAGGTTTATTCACGATGTTTTAGAATTCCCCTTAGAATTTTTGACCATCATTGCCGGTACAAATTTTCCGAGTACGGGAAATGTTTCCAGGGAAGTTTTACTCTCTATAGACCGCATAAATATAAATTTTAGTAGACCAGATACTAGTATATAGATTGTATGGTGGGTTGAGTTTCGTCATCTAGTTAAAACCTGGAGCTGAATTACCGCATCAGTGATCAAGTGAGTGAGTAATAGCTTTCTTCCTGTGTTTGACTCTATAATACACAACATCAGTCAGCTTTTAGTTTATTGACTTCAATTTGTTCGAATACCGATGAAAGAATATCAATTTGTAGTACTCAAGTGCTCGATAACGTGAGAAGTAATACCAAAAACAAGTAATTCAGTCACGCATTACTCGATCCCGTGAGCGAGGTCATTCAGCCTCAGTTCTAGATACCCATGGAAAGTTTAAGTTCAGGTCTTTTGGTCCTGAATTCGACCAGAAGTTACTCCTCCTCTGTAGGTGGATGAGTTTAAGTTCATCGAGGGAACATTCATTTAAGGGATCGAGGGATTCGAAAAAGTGCTGGAGATTCTGTAATGCTGGCAGAGATGTTTTTTCATTCAAGTCATGGTATACAGATATGATCTGCTGCCAAACTCATTCGTTGAAAATGTTCAAATTTTGAGGAATTTTCTGTTGAGATTTAATAGGAATTTTGATGTTCTATGAGTGTATTTTGGTATGAAGAGCTTTTGACAGGTTTGACCAGATGAGTTACACCAAGCATTGCTTTATTATTCCCATAGAATGTTCTTGGCTGTGTATTTAAAAAAGTTTTATTTACACCACAGAATGGTGCATGAACAACGAATAGTTGAAATACACCGCCTCTCGAAAGGGTATATGCAATCTTGTTACCAGCATAGCCCGTCTGTGCTGAAATCCAATGTAGGATAACATAGTTTTTTTTTCTTGCCATTATGGAGAGTAACATGTTTTTCACTTTACTAGTTTGGAGTTTATAACAGGTGAACTCAGTGCTTTTAGGGCAGTTCAGCTGTAAGAGAAGATGAAAATTCGTCCCTAGCGTATCCATTTGGAGTGTAAAATTGTCCGAAACAGGAAAAAAATTGCATTAAGCTCTCAGAAATTTCACAAATAAAGCACATTATTATACCTTGAAGCAAAACCTCCGAACCGCACAAAATTCTCTCCGAAAGGGTACGTCGCTAGGGCCGAACGCTTCATCGGCCTGTAATATAGACGAACGATTATTAAGACTTACTTTACCATTTTTATAAACTGAACCTAATTCTATTTTCTAATCTAATCTAATGCCGCAAGTAAACGTGTTTCCTTTGTCTTTTTTTTTTACTCAAAAACCGACCTAATTGTTCTGTTATTATGGGTTGTTTTTGCTTACTTCGGTTGTCAAAAAATTGTGTAGAACTTTCTAAAGATGCAGAGGATTGAATTAACCTATTCTAAGGTTGTTGTCTTCCTTTTTGCCTTCATTTAATTTTACCAATTAATCTTCCAAATTGTTTCGTCAAATTAAATAAAAGAAATCAACATTATTTAAATTTTTTATTAACATTTACAGAATGATTGAAGCCACGATACCGACGATATGTTCAATGCACCCACTGTCAGTGGTGAATTTCATTCATTCTTCTTGCATTGGAAAAGTCAAAAATGACAACATCTTAAAACGTGACCAAAGCCTGAGTTACTGGTCACAAGTAAGTTATACATTTCCGAAAACATTGCTCTTTGTATTGACAACTTTTCTTCAGGTGCATTCCAATTCCAAGCGCTCTACAACAGAAAGAAATCTTCTGGGACCTGGTGATTCCTTCCTGAGTGATGTCTACGAAGAGAGTATTTCTACAAAAACTCAAGGGTTGATTGTGTTGCCAAAAGTTAGCATCACTCTTCTACAATCGTCAATCATTGAGGAAGTGATTTCGGTTGCAGCATTGGATAACGTCCAGGTTTGTAAAAATTTTGCTTTCGTAAATTTGCTTTTCAATAAACTGACTCATTTATATGTATATACATATCAGGACCTGAGCTGCGTTTCTTTACTGACCTTCTACATCGAAGGAGTTTCAACGAAATTCCATCTGGGAAAGACGACACGAGCATCAATGCATAATGTTTACATCCAACAAACTGTTCGATCCGGCAGCAGTAATAAGAAAGGTGGCATTATGAAAGGAACTCGAGCACTTCTAGCACATCTCTCATCGCAGACTCGTCCAGATAATATCCAAGGCGAGCCAATATTAATTGAAACATCAGAGAAGCAACTTGAAGAATTGGTGATAACGCTGGACATAGGCCGTGCTCATGCACAACTGCGGCGACTTAAAACCGAAAGCATATTACCTCTAGAGTCACCTGTGATTGTAACAGCCATTCCAGAGCACAAGAGCAAGGCGATGTTTGATTGCTTGAAGATGCCAGAAAACACTGGAATCGACAGTATTGGATTTATTATGTTCGAGTGCGGGTTGGAAGGAGTTGGTATGAAAATTGTGAAGAGATCACATTTTGAAAAGTCAGAGAATACCAAAGAAGAAATTGAGATGAGAAATCCAACAACTGGAGTAACGAATTTAAATTTGAATGATTTTGTGGGTACGACAGCAGCAGCCGAATCTTCAAACTCGAAAGCAGAGTCGGCTTGGCGATTAATCACTAAAAAACCACCAACCCCAAAGACTCCCAAAGAGAAGTTTGCCCATGCACTGGAGAACATCATTGTTCCCGATAAAGAGGGATCAGGTTTGGGGAAAATGTGTATGTGTTTTTTTGAATTTTTTATGACACTAGAACGTTTTTGCAGATACAACTCGTCTCAAGACCAATGCAAAGGCTGCCGATGAGGATGTTGAGAAAGGAAAACAAAAGAAACCTGACCAATTTGACAAAGTTGCTCCTAATGTGAAGGAACAAGATAAGACTTCGTCTTGTGTGATTGATTTGAAATCGGTTTGGTTTAATTTCGCTGCCCCACCTTGTGTTCCTATCACAAGAAAAATAGATTTTACAAGGTAAGAGTTTTGCAGTTTGATTTGTGTTCCAACTGTAAAAGCAAGTAACTCATTTTTGCAGGTTGGATTGGAACCTTCTAAGTACAGCCTCACCAGCTATTACCGCGTGGATGAATCCCAGCAATCGATTAGCCATAAAAATAGTCTCTCTAACGAGAGCACTACATACACGCCATACTTCTGTAGCCGCATGTCTCATGGCAGATGCCCTTGAGAAAGAAAAAATTCAAAAGATTAGAAAGGTTGTTGATACACTGAAACGAAATGACTTTTGTATTTGAATGTGTTTTTTTTTTAGAGCCGTTACTCAAGTAACTACACACTCTTGTCGAAGACCCTTCAAGAAGATCCGAGCTGTCAACTTTGTACAATCATGCAGAAGTTGGTACTGGATGAAGGTGTACAGAAAATAGAGCACATTTTCAAGCAAGGAGACATTCCCCATCTCAACATGCTCCGACAGGTAAACATTGAACTTCGATTATGAATCATATTTGGGAATATTTGTGTACTTTTAGGGAATTATCGTGCTCAGTCGCCAATGGAAGAACACGTTATACAATCCAATACTTTTCGAACATCAGTACAAGAACAAACTTGCACGACCAACCAATGTGACCTTTTCATTTGCACAGACGGAAGAGGAGTGCGATGAAGGCGAATGCGAAGGAGAAGGAGAACTGGGTGCTTATAACAACGCTGGGGAGAATCCGGAAGAGAGTGAGAATGCTTTATTACTTGGGCAAGCACAGCATCGAACTCATATTGGTATTTTTTGATTAACGCCTTCCTTCATTTGTATCTAAAGAGAGCAAAAGAGAGTACTGAAATGACCTCTTAACTCTTAACTGTAGCACATTTCAGCTTGTTCTTTTTTTACTACTAATATTGTCAATAATATTTTTTTATGATTTTTTATATCACTCCACCAGATATTTCGAGCGGGAGCAGTTAATGTATGTGTTTTTTATGTGTGTGTGATTATTTTTAAGGGACAACACTATTATTGTTCTCTTTATTTTGTATAAAATTCAATATCCTTATCCTTATACTTGTCCACCACATCCAATCCTCACCTCTCACAGCTGCTAGCTAAATTTTTTCCAAATTCTTTTTGCTACTATCATATCCCACGCCCACACCCAGCCTGCTGAATAAGTTTCATCCATGTTCATCACTTGGTTGAGCACAAATTCACACCAAAAATTTTTTTAAATTGAATGCACTTCCTTAAAAGCAGACACACACCGGCTGGTAACAAAAGTCGATAGAGATTATTAATTGGCTTATGGGTGTTCATTTTGCATATTTGCTTTCCAATCGACTTTTGTTTATATGTTGTGTCTGCTTCTTTATAAGCAGAACAGAAAGGAGAACACTTTTTTGGCAAAGAAAATTTGTGTTTTTGGTTGAAATGTGCTTACATGAAAGAACGATAACTACAAATATAGTCTACCGAACTTTGAGCTTTTCCCAAGACAAATGAGACAAAAATGTTTTCATACATCAATGTTTTTTTTCGAAACTCTGTAGACTCGTCACAATTCGGAATGGGATTCCCTACAGAAGCCGCAAATGCACAGGGATCTGCATCAACATCACCACACTTGCAATCGTCAAGAAAAGGGTGGGTAAATTCATAGACAGGATATGCATAATTGGCAAAGAACTACTAAATCATGTTTAAACTTTTGTAAAATTTTAGACACCTTAAATCTTCAAACTTTTCGCATGGAAATTCTTCTCGCTCTAGCATACAAATGCTTCCGATAATTTCGGGGTTGGTAGAGAAGCAGGTGCCAGAGATTGGTGAGAGACGATAACTTAAATATATTTTGTCTGGCTCTTAATTCTTTGTTTTTTTCTTAACAGAGTATGGAACTCTACAAGAAGGTTCACTGAGCTCAACAAACTCTGTGAATAAGTTCTGGTCTGGAGCGGATAATCAAAAAGAAGATCTCTACTTCTGGATGGCTAAGCAGCAGGAAATCAAGAAGAAACTAGACGGTTTGTCCGATAAGGTAAGTGAGCAAAACTGAAGTTTTTTAGTCGGTTATATACACCAGGCGTCAATTTGATACCGTTCTTAAAAGTTTAGTTACTAATTTGAGTAAATACTTAGAAGAAGTGATTTCGAAGTAAATGTTATGAGACACAAACCGCAGAAGAGGTCCCCAAAAGGATTACTTTGCTTTGTTCTCTGAAAGGAGGCCAGTACTGGTTAGGATAGTATTCATAGATAATACAGGAATACTTACTTCAACCTGGTGGGTTAAATTGGTAGAGCTGAGCTCACATCGTGTTACTGCCATTTATGCGACAAAGACATTTTGAGACATGTCCCGATGAATTTTAAGTATGCACAGACCCAGAGAACTCATGAAACGTTCAGAAACATTCAGAAACAAAGGTGAAGAAACTAAAAGAATAGCAAACCAAAACACTCCTGAAGAAATCTGCATTTGGTTGCCTCAAACAGTTTAAAACTAGGAGGCTAGATTTAAGTTTTGTTGACCTCATAATTCACAATTTATAACTCTGTAACTAGCTTGTGAATGTAAAACTTGATTCTGTTATTCACTTTAAAATTAAAGCCAGGCTTAATTTTTAAAGAGGCTAAAGCTTTTGCAACTTTGAAAGCTAACAATAGTACATACTTTGATCCCAAAAACTTAACAATTTCAGTACAACATGACCGATAGCCGAATTTCACGCGATGTTCAACAATTTGGCGTCAAAATTACTGTCTATATTCTTTGCACTGTCTTTGACAAAAGGTACCTACATATATTTCAGCATCTAATCTGTTCTTTGTTTGATGACGACTAGATTAGCTCTTAAGTCTTGAAATTTGAAATTCCGTCAAAGATTCAGAAAGCTTTTTTTAGTTGTTGGCCAAATTCCGAAGAGCTAGCTCCGATTTATCTTTTCATTGATATACTATGTCGTGTAACAACTGACAACGCAATCAATCAAATATTTTGCTGGTCATTTTTCTTGTGAGTTTTTCGATTTTAAAATGGCTTCATGGTTCATGGTTTGACGAGTTTTTTCCCAAAGGTGTCCATCGGCAAGTTTTTTAAACGCATGAACACAAGTTTTTTTTTTGGAGCAAAGAGTAAAAATTAATTTGAATTATTTTTAAATCATCTCGAATTGCCATTTTGCTTGAATAATTCAAAACTTACATAGGGTGGCGCAACAGAGCGAGGACCCCAGAGCCTTGCACATTTCCTACAACCATGTCTTGTGAGGGAATGGAGGGGACCTACATTTTTCTGCCGGTTCATGGCAATGAATTTACTAACGGACGACTTGCCAATTCCTCGCGTAAGGCGATACCCGTGGAAAAACGTTTTTGCTTCTATATATACGAACCTCTGGGTTAACATGGGGACATGCTAATCATCAAGCCACGGGTGTCACCATTAAGAACTTATTTTCGTTAAATACGTTCGAAATCAGGCACCAGATTCTATAAAAAGCGAAACGAAAGCGATCAAACGTTTTTCAATAGGAAAGACATTGCTAATCGTTCGCACACACGAAAACGTTCGTTCGCTTTTTACTTACAGAATGTCACCCCAGGTGTGTGGATAGAACAAAACAAACTGCCCTTCGTATTTTATGAATTACTAGTTGAGGCGTCCGGCGCGCGGCGGCGGCGGGCTATGTTGTTCGGGTCCGTAGTTTTAAGGTTCCCGTTCTCGTTTTTCCGTTCCCGTGTACTATGGGAATGAAATATAGTCTATGTTACTGTGGGATAATCTAACATACTTAAGTTGAAAGCATTTTTGAAATTGGTCCATTAGTTTCTAGGTTTCCGTTCCCAAACCCGTTCTCGTGAGAATATGGGGATCAAACCTTGACACGAACCATCCCTGGACTAAATTATATTCACACTAAAAATTTCATAAAAATCCGTTTTTTGGCTTAGAAGTCTATACCGGACAAACAAACAAACAAACAAACATACATCGACTTTCATATATATAGATTTTAATTTCTGTAGTATTCGCACATCATTTTTTTAACATGGACCTTAAGTTACTGTGGCGTATGAGTACTTTTTTGCCATACGAAAAAAGTAATAGTCATGCACGAATCATACTTCTTACCAGTGGCTGACAGTATCAGAAGCAAACCATCCCGGTTACACTATCGGCTACTGATGACCAACTTCTATCAGCACACAGCTACAGAAAACCATAAAAATTGACTTTTGAGCTTTGCTTTCAATTTTTAAACTAATCGAAAATATAAGCAACAAATTTTGAAACAAAAATTTATCAAAAAACTACGTGTAGCAGTATTTTATGTTTTAGAAGCCGTTGCTAGCAGCCAAAAGTTGAATATGTTCAACTTTGCCAGCCGCTGCTAAATACACGCTGAATGGTATCGAGTGTGGTTGATTTCGTGTTCACACAAACCTGACCAACGACTGTCAGTAGCGGCTACTTGACTTGCCGATGGCAACCAGCCGTGTGTGATCCGTGCTTAAAAAAGAAATAATCACTATGATTTTGTTTAGAGCAATGTTTGAATTTAAAACTGAATAAAACGGTTTCGGGACCTTTATCTGCAAGTTTTTCGACCCAGGTTTGTTGTTGAGTGTTTTCAGTAGAATCGACAAATTTTTACCTCAGCGAAGCTGTTTTTACCTGTTTACTGACAAGGGTAGCACGATGCGAATTAGAAGTGAGGTGATCCGAAATGTGAACAGCTCGATGGCACTCATTTTCACTATCATACCCTGTTGACATGTCACAAAAAAATTTGAGTAAAAAAGATATTGTGATTTCCAAACGGCAATCACGCTCAGGCACCGGTTTAGTGAGAAATCTTAGAAACTATCTTAAAGCTTTCCGAATTACATACCCATTCTTTTGTGCATAAAACATAACCTAAATGATCTCATCGCATTACTTACTTACTTAGGTGGGCATTACAGTTCGGGGTGAACCTGGGCCTCAACCATCATCCTTCTATAACGACTTCGATTTCGGGCGAGCTCTCTCCAGTTTTGCAATTCAAGTCGGTTGAGGTCCTCATCCACTTGATTGCGCCACCTAAGACGAGGTCTACCCCTTCCGCGATTTCCCTGCAATGTGCTTCCGAACACCCGACGAGCCGGAGCATTTGGGTCCATCCGCTCTACATGGCCCAACCATCGTAGCCTCGGGATGCGTACTCTTCTGGCTATGCCCATGTCGCGGTACAGCTCATACAGCTCGTTGTTGTATCTTCTTCTCCACACATTGTCTTCGCATACGAGACCAAAGATCATTCGGAGAATTTTTCTTTCGAAACGACCAAGAGTTTCCTCATCCGCTTTCAATAAGGTCCATGCTTCCGCGCGTACAGCAGGACTGGGATGATTAAGGTCTTATACAAGGTTACCTTGGTTTTTCTGGAGAGGGTTTTGTTTCTCAATTGCCTTCTTAACCCAAAGAAGCAACGGTTGGCAAGAGTTATTCTCCGTTTGATCTCCGCACTGATGTTGTTGTCCGTGTCTACAGCGGATCCTAGGTAGACGAAGTTCTGTACTACCTCGAAGTTATGTCTGTCTATTGTGACGTTTTGTCCAATTTGTCGATGTTCTGTGTCCTTGTTTGATGACATCATATACTTCGTTTTGCCCTCATTAACCATCAAATCCATTTTTGCCGCTTCTGTTTCAATACTCGCAAAAGCACCTATGACATCACGCTTTTTTCTTCCCATTACGTCAATATCGTCTGCATAGGCGAGTAACTGTACAGACTTTTGAAAGATTGTTCCTCTGGTTTTGACGTTTGAGTTTCTTACAATCCTTTCAAGTATGATGTTGAAGAAATCGTATGACAGTTTGTCGCCTTGCCTAAAACCTTTTTCGACATCATAGGTCTCGGTGTGTTCTTTACCGACCTTGACGGAGCAGCGTGAATTCTCCAAAGTCATCTTGCATAGTCGTACGAGTTTTGCAGGGATGTTGAAACTAGACATGGCTCTTTACAGCTCGTCTCTGTAAATACTGTCATACGCGACCTTGAAATCGATAAAGAGATGGTGAATACCGATATTATACTCTGGGGTTTTTTCCAAGATCTGCCGTAATGTGAAAATTTGGTCTATTGTGGACTTCTCTGGTCTGAAACTACATTGATAAGGACCTGCCAAGTTGTTGACGTTCACATATTACAGCAGACAAGATCTTTTAAGCGACTTTAAGGAGGCTTATCCCTCTATAATTGGCGCAGTTGTGAATCCCTTCTTTAGGATCGGGCATACGATACTGAGGTTCTATTCATCGGGCATGCTTTCTTCCGACCATATCATGCAGACCAGCTGGTGCATGCTCGTTTCCAACTGGTCTCCAGCTGCCTTGAAAAGTTGCGTTAGCGATGCTAGTCAGTACAAAAATATGATCCACCGTTGAGAAGTCTGATCTAAAACCAGCCTAGAATTCTTCCAAAAGCTTGTTTTCATCAATCCAATTCGATAACTAAGTTTTGTTCCCAATCTCGTTCTCGTGAGAATATGGGCATCAAACCTTGACAGGAATCGACCCTGGAGTCTATACCGGACAAACGAATATACATCGGTTTTTTTTTATATATAAATTGAGATTTCTGTAATACTCGTACATCATTTTCCCATTGACTCTAAGTTACTGTGGCGTATGAGCACTATTTTGCAATTATTGCCATGCAATAAAAGAAATTAATAATCATGCACGAGTCATGGCCTGCTTGGCATACCGGTCATACTATCAGCTACTACTCACCAACTTCTATCAGCACGTAGCTACACAAAACCGTAAAAAATTGGGTTTTGAACTTTACTTTCAATTTTTTAAACTAATTAAAAATTTTAGCAGCAAATTTTGTAACAAAAATTTAGAAGCCTACCAGGCAAAAGTTGAATATGTTCAACTTTGCCAGCCGCTGACTGGTATCGAGAGTGGTTGATTTCGTGTTCACATAATGCTCACCAACGGCTGGCAGTAGCGGCTACTCGATCCACCGATGGCAACCAGCCGTGTGTGATCCGTCCTTAGAAGGAAAATAATCACTATGAGTTTGTTTAGAGCAATGTTTGAATTTAAAACTCAGTAAAACGGCTTAGTAACCTTTTTCTGAAGGCTTTTCGCACCAGCTTTGTTATTGAGTATCTTCAGTAGTAGTTGTATCCACAAATTCTTATCTCGGCGAAACTGTGGTCCCTGTTGACTGACACTTTTAAATTTAAATGCAATTTCGCATTGTGCTGGTAGTTAGAACTGAGGTGATCGTAAATATGAACAGCTACAACAGCACTAATTTTGAGTGCCAATAACGTCACAAAAAAAAATTGAGTAAGGACGTTTCGTAATGGAATGATGTGATTTCCAAACGCAGATCACGTTCAGGCTCCGCTTTAGTGAGAGTTCTAAGAAACTATCTTGGAGCTTTCCGAACTACGTACCCATACTTTTGTGCACTCAAACATGAACTTAATGATCTTACCGCATTGATCAGGATATTCTGATTCTGATATTCTGATTGGCGCGTTGTCTATCCACTCGAACGCAGAAAACATCTCTTCCAATCGGTTTGATAGCTGTTACAAAATTTACAAATTCGGACAGGGTATTAGAGTTGCTCTTGTTTCTTCTTTTTTGATTTCTGATCGTTGGTTATTTGTGTGAGCTTACGAAAAAATGAACAATTTTTTGGACATACTTACGTTTGGTGAATTGAAGAGACACCCATTTTGTGCAACTCCTCTTGTATTTTGATTAGGATTGGATGATTCTGCCCACAAGTCACAACATGGTGATCTCCTGAGCACCATATAAAAACTTAAAAATTGTGTGCAAAGTTGTGACTTGGTTGAAACGTTGTGACTTGTGAAATATCAGTGATGTCGTGCAGAATCGGCAAGTTAGTTGTATAAGGCTTTTCCTCAGATACAGAAAATAAGACCAATTTGTTATTCTGGTTAATTTCCAGCTTTAAATATTTTCTCGCTTAAATTTGTCCTCGGTACTATTTAAAAAATATGGTTCTTATGTAACAGGTCTTATGTTCAAAGCCGTCGGTCGTATTGAAGATTGATTTTAAGAAAAAACTTTTTTGTTTAATTCTGTTTAGGAAATAATTCGTCCAGCACCAACGAAAATGCCTGGACAATTTCCTGCTCGTGGTATGTTCCAGGACTCGATAAAACTCCTCGATGCTCATTTAATTTTTGAACCGCTCCTGACATGCTTGGGGGTTATGCCTCAGCAAATGGTAAACAAAATTTCAAACGCCGACATATCATCACTAGAAAATTTCGGAACAAATCTCTCACTCATTGGGACATTTGATTCGATTCGAGTTGACATTGTCGTAAGTGAGGCAGGGGACAAAAAGAACAAATCATCGAAGTTGAATAAAAAGACCAATGGCCGATCATCATCTATTATCCTGGACACACCATCGTTTTTGTGCGAACGAGTTGGCATTGAACTGGAGGTTCTCAAAATGTCTGATGGTATGGTAGATCAGGCAAGACAAAATGTTATTTACATGTCCAGGCGTCAGTTGAAGAAGCATACAAGTACTGTCATCAATTTCAGTCTCAATATACGATTCATTTCACAACAGGTATAAACTTGAGAGACATTTATAAAAATGGTGATTGAAGATGAGTCTTTTTTATTTAAGGTCAATATGCCACTACTACGATTGCTTCATCAAATCAGCAACATGTATCAGAATGTTAAGGATGCCCAGAATGAGTTCCATGATCAGCCGGATCTGAGTAAGAAATCTACAGCTAAAGACGAATGTAGTTTAGGTAAATGAAAGCATTTTAACTTTAATTGCTACGAATAAAAAAAACTTATTTTTAGCTTCGGAGCCAAACGATATTATGCCATTCGGTTCTATATCGGATCGTTTTACTCACAACGAGAACTCATCCGATGAGCGATATGATAAATTCAATGAAATGATTGGCTTACCAAACTCAATCACCAAGTAAGTTATTGTTTCCACATCACAGTCTTTTTTTTGCATTTAATATTTTCGTTTTGAAGCAAAACTCGCGTGCCAGGTATTGGACCTCTTATCCAGTTAACTCCATCTCCGAATGCCAAAAACCGGCCGCAGAGCTTTGCACAGAAGTTGCGTTCCACAGGAAAGTCAGTTAAGGGAAAACTGGGTAACAAATTCGAGTACATTATTCTTTTAAAAACAAATTTCTAAACTAATTAAATATTTAAGGCTATACTAATCTGAATGAATCCAGTTCGTCGCCTCTCCGCGACAGTCCGACGACATCGGTAGGTGAACAACAAATGTTTAAACTTTCTTTGGAATCCAAGGCTTCTTATAATGGCTTGAGCGTAAGTGCTGACTACCATGGTCTGAGTAAAAACGGACTCAATGGATCAATTCCACCAATGGATACTCCCAATTGCTGGAAAACAATTTATCATCTATTGGAACTGTACGGAACAATGCCGGAAACTAAAACTGTCCAGAGGTAATTGAAAAATGAAATTTCTTTTAATTGCACATGCATCAGTTTTTTAAGCTATTTCTACAGACAATCAGTGTCGGCGGAACCCAATGAGGCAAATAAGCAGGCGAAAAAGAGTGCTTTTGTGTACATGAGACATGAGAAAGATGATGATGATTTGACCAATGCACCAACACCTCTTCCACAACAGAGAGAGCTCTTGGAAAGTACAATGCAAGAGAGAACTCGTTTGATAGTTTTTGGGGTGGCGAAAATCCACAAAACCAGACTTCTAGCCATGTTGAGTGGTCTTAAGGTTTGAATATTGGTTAAGTTTAATAGTTTATATTCTATTCTTTTGAATTTCAATAGCTTGAAGCAGAGATTACAACTCTGAACAGCAGTGCAACTTGGCGAAAGAAAGCACGACCAGTGTCTTTGGAATGTTCATTAACCGGACAAGTGGGCAGAGCAATGATTGTTTTGTTGGAAGGGGTTGCCCCAAGTCAACAGTGGGTTGCAAATAATGAATTAAAAAAGCAATTTAACTAATGTGTTTTCGCCTTTCAGAACTGTTGTCAAAGTGACAGTTGGTAAGAGTCAAACGCTCTATTCCAGTCTCACCAAGCGTGGAAAAGACAAAAACAGTGGATTGCTGTCGATTGGGCCTGTCAATATTGAAATTCCCCAACATCCTGTTGCATTGCATGGCATGATGACAAGAAGTTCAAAGCAGTTATCTTCGACGCTCCAAGTAGGGTTTGGTTGATACATTTGGGTTCTGTATTCTATGATCCTTATTTTAGGAACTACGAGTTGGAAGAAACTCAGCCCGTCCCCCACGACAACATGAGGAACCCGAATCGCCATTCCATGTACGAGATCAAAAGAAACGCCCACATTCTCAAAAGAAATTCCCATCAACGATGAGACCACCTCAGCCTCAGAATGGCCTACTGCAGCCATTAGTTATGCAGTTCAATGTGCTATTGCAGAGTTTGTCAATCAATGCAGCATTGCTGCCATCGCTTCAAGCACAATATCGTATGAATCATGTCAGTTCAACTGGTGTCACTGGACACAGGGCAAAGTTTGTTATTGATTTGCCAACACACACGCTGAGTTTCACCACCAAAATTCAGGTAAGCTTAATCTAAGTCTGAATGGAGTTTATGTTTCTCAACTTCACAATTACTCTTTTTTAGAATGAAATCAATTTGCCTTCAGAGGCTTGTATTGCTCTTCCACCGGTACATGTCAGCGCCGAATATATTCCAGAAAACCGACAAGAGGTAAGTAACCAACTGACTTGAGTTGTACAATTTTTAAACAAACGCCTTCTAACTAGGACACCGAAATAGATGGCATAATCCTGCGACAAGGTGGTTACGTCAATGCCTCTGCGGAAATCGGTGAATTCGAGCGATGTCTTACAACAGACCTCCTTAACCATTTGGTATTCGTTCAAAAAGTATTCATGAAAGAAATCAATGAAGTCTTGCAGAAAGTATACGGCGGAGAGAAACCCGTTCCTCTCTGGTCTGAGGATAGCGACAGTGTCCAAGAGTCTTCTCTTAAAAGAATTTTATTCTCACTAAATATATCCATGAAACGAATCCAACTTACCGCCACAACTCCATGCTCGTCGGCAGTACGTTTCGAAACCGGAACACTTGAATTGCATTTGTCGAACAGAGTTAAGAATGTTGGTGAAGGAAACGATAGAAAAATGTTTGGAAAGGCGCACATTGATTTCAATCTCTCGTTGGGACAGTTGATTAAAAATGTGATATTTGACGAAGCAGAACCGGAATTTCAGCAATATGCATTTTTCCACACAACAATTGGCTTGAGAAATGCATTCCAGGATGAACTGTTGAACGAAGACAAGGAGTTGATTTTGTTGAAGCTTAAACGGCCGTTGATCTACATTCAACCAGTGGCTGTAGACAAGGCCATTCTGGTGTGGCTGAATTATAAAAACGCATACGAGTACTGGGCTGAGAAGAGGGCGAACTTGAATTATGAGAATTCGTATGGAAATCAGGTGAATTCACTCAGTAAAACTAAAAATTGTTTTTTGTTAAAAAAAGTGTTCTTCTGTAGATGTTTGACCGGGTGCCATTTGGTCAGTTCAGTAACATTGCCTCGTCTAACCTTTCGACGCTGTTTCTGCAACTGACTGTGGAAGATATGGGTATTTGTTTGCCACTAAACCAAGTCGCTCAATCATGGGGCACTAGGTCTTATCAGGACTTTGAACCCAAAGGAGCAGTTGTAATTACTTTAGAGAACACAATCATCTCAGGTAAGGGTCTTCTTTGTTTTATTGTTTATTCTTAACTAAAATATTAACATTTTCCAGCTTGCAACTCTGGTTCCCTTGTATCGAAAGGAAGATTCTCAGGCCTTTGTTTGCGATTTGCTGATGATTTTGAAACAACTCTTGATGATTGGAAGCCAAACATGAGCGACACAAATATCATGAACCTTTGCGTTGTCTCCGAGGGCACATACGAGGTTTGTTCACGAACAGCAGCTTCGAAGAAGGGCGAGAATGCCAAATGGCTTTTGAATGTCAAATGGCAGATGGAGGGCGTTGACATTCACCTGGATATTAACATTGGAAAGCAACTTTCATCCTTGGGACATACTCTGACAATGCTCACAGGTTCCGAAGATGAGGAAACAAACATCGAGAGTCCGGACAGTGATGAGGGTGACCAGAGTTACAAGGAGACCATCATCCGTCGAAGAGATTTCGAGAATCTACCATCGTTTGTATTCGATCCATCGATTGATTCAAAGAAGCGTTCATTTATGATGGAAAAGGAAATGGCTGAGCAATTGAAGATTATAAATGATTTGCGAACTCTAGGAGCTTCACATAATACTGTGGCACATGAAGAACGACGATTACAAGAACTCCAAGCACTGTGCTACAAATACTTCCGTCGTGATATTATACAAAAGTTTAAGAGGCCATCGATACGTCGATCTACACTAAAGAACACAAACCGTTCGTATTCGTATGTTGGTCCGTCTTTGAGTAAGGAACCATTGGATGATGTTTATAACAAGAAATTGGACACAATCGCATCGAATGATGAAATATCAAGTCTGCAGAGTACTCCAGCGTCGGGACCATCAAGGAGTGCCTCGTTGAGAGCTAACCGCGTTACTTTCTCTGAGGCGATGAGGCAAGCTTACAACTCTTTCGTGATAGAATTAGACTTAATACGGGATCTTTTTTAGGCAAACATCTCTTCCAAATGCTGACACCGATACAGAAATGGCAGACAGCGACGTTGATTGGAAGGCCTACGATCAGCAATCTCCTGCTGAAATGGACATAGACGGAACATCAGTTGAAATGCGCAAAAAGCATAGCTACCTACAAAAGCAACAGGTATTTTTCACAAACATTTTTGTCATTTTATTCTTGAACGTCTCATTTTGTTAGGAACCCAACATTGACTTCGAGTTGGACATCAAAGTCTTAGTAAATTCAGGTAAATGCGTACTACACACTAAAGAATCAACAGATGAACGTTTTACTATAAGCGGACCTACAACTGTGAAAACACATAAGCGTGAGCGTAGTATAGGCAATGATTGGGGTAGTCCAACGCCTTCCCGAAGACAGCGCGACAAGAGTAAGATGCGCTACAATCCAAACAGTCAGGTCCTTTCGGATCTAACCATATTTCATATCCCGGGCTTGGATGTGAAGCTCCATTACCAGTCTAAAACTATAGCAGAAGATCCAGCAACTAGACTGGCATCAACTGATAGCCATCCGATGTTCCGCAGAACTGGCAGCAAGAGGGCTGCATTGTTTGCTTGGATGACGTTACAAAGCATTCCTGAGGAGACCATAATTTCTCCACACATTTTAGAGTTCCTTGAGCAGACCTTGGAACCGATTCCGTTCAAAGCTGACAGTAGTTCGGCAACTTCGTCAGCGGCAAATCCTGTCAATTTGGATATCCTACCTACGAACTATGTGACTTATGCTTCTTTCCCAGTTGACGTTATTGTGTATTTCCATATGCAGCCATCAGCGTTTAGGTTTTCTTGTCTACCGGTTTCGAGAGTAGAATGTATGTTGCAATTACCAAGTCTAGATATTGTGTTTAGTTCAAAAAGATCCGAAGATGAGGACAAAGCTGGATCAGACGATGGGGAAAAAGCGGAAAAAGATAGGATTCCATCAGGAGGGTTGAGGTAGACATAAATGCCTGCTATTTCCCAATTACTTATTGAACTTCATTGTCTTTTGTTCTTTTAGTGTCACTGGCTGTTTGGCGGATTTTAATGTTTACATATTCCATCCATACGGTGGCAAAAAGACCAATACTAAGGAAGCTCAATTCTCGCCACTCACCGACAGCGAGCGCAAAGACTCTCTGAGCATCAATGTGGAATTTGTAAAGTTTCACATTACACGATGTCGCAAGCTGTACATAGAACCATCTTTGAGTTCAAAACGTGCAATAGACCAGTCAAGAGCTGTGATTAGATTTTCTACAATTGTGGACATTGGCAGTGCATCGTTCAAATATGACATGCGGCGCCTTACTGAAATTCTTGCATTCCCAAAGGCATGGTATCGGAGACGCATTGTCCGTCGGTTGTTCCTTGGTGACTTAAGTGTGCGTCATGGTGGATGTTATGATCAAGATTTAACTGGATCGACAACACCGAAAGAACCTAATAGCAAGACTCCTGTGCTGAATGAATTCAGAGATAAACAACAAACTACGGCAACCACTGATCCGTACTTTACCAAGGACAGTATGAAACTCGAGTTTGATAAAGACATGCGTAAGTTTGATAAACTTCAGGCATTGGGTAAGTCTTCCTCTGCAGAATCCAGCACACCACCATCAGAGAAAAGTCAAATAACTGCTTGGGAAACGTTGGTATTGTTTGCTGTGAACTTTACTCGCCTCAATGTTCAAATGAACATGGGAAATGTAATGGGCAATGTGGTAAGTGGGCGTCATGATTCATCTTTTACGAGATTTCTTAACATTTTAATTTAATTTTCTAAGGTGTGGTTGACAAAAGACTTCCAAAGTGACGGTCGTCTCAGTATCGGAAGCACAGGCTACAAGAAAATGTATAGTGGTATATATCTGGGCGGATCATCGCTGGACGCTAAAGGTGGAATAGTAGGTGGCAGTTTTGAAGTCAATAAAATCAATACCCGATTCCATATCAAAGAGGAATCCGGTGTGACTCCATATCACACAATGGGATTGAGTTTTGGCGCCTTAGAGCTTCGACTAGACTACATGGGTACTTCAGTTCTTATGACACGTGTAAGTTCCTTTTCGGCCGCAATGAAAGACGAATGGAAAACATCATCATCGGATGCCAATAGTGTAGAGGGCCATTCAAAGCCTCGAGCTACAATTTTAATCCATGGTGATCTATCGTGGGATCAGTTACAGATCATGATATCTAAATCAACAACGGCAGATCTGTTGAAGATGTACTACAAACTAGAAGAGTTCTTTGCTCAGCAGTTTAAATCGTCCAAGCGGGTATTTTCTAGTCTTGAGCCAAGATTACATGACAGAAATTCCAGCACTAAAAGGCGACAGGTAAAATAGTTTTCTGAACTCACAAAAGTAACTAAATAATATTTTATTTAAAGCATTTAAAGAAAAAACCGAATGGCGATTGTTTGCCACAAGTTGATAATGCAAACACAGATGCTAGACATCATAGACATTGGCAGAAGCCGCTGGAGCAAGCAATGGGACTTGTTGTACCCACGTTGGTTACTCGATTAGGAAGAAATGGCAATATTTTGGGGGGAAGTGCAAAGTTGCATGGGAACAATATTTCTCTTGCCTGTTTCCATGGAATTAATTTTAAGGTATGTACAATGTACATGAAGGTCACATTTTCTAGTTTTCGGTACAATCCAATCCATTTTCAGTCAAAATCTTGGGCTCTGTTCAGCTTAAAGGCTCCTTCCATAAATTTTGCAACAGAAGCTCATCAATCACAAGAAACAAAGGAAGTTATTATTACGGAAACACTGTCCTCGAGTCTTGGTCAGAATACCCAGAGTCAACAACAAAATCACTCGATGGCGATTGTCAGCCGCATCACTCGAAATATTATCTTCCCGCCACAGTTTAAGACTCTCAACGAATGGTTTCACTATGCATTTGCCAATAGTGAGATTGATGGTAAGTTTGAAGATTCCACTCCGAAAAGAATTAAATTTAAAGATGTTTTTCTTTCTTCTTTCAAGCTGTGGATCGTTTTCCGATTTTGGAAAGAGATCGAGAAATTGCGATGAACTCCATAGAAAGGACAAGAAGTGGTGGATCAACAAATTCATCAAAATCCGTAGAGCATAACCATAACCGGGAGGTTATATTTGCATTGCCAAGCCTCCAATTCAACTTTAAGACTGAACACAAACAGGGTCCTACTACGCCGGAGCCTACTGGTTAGTTTTTGTTTATTTAAACTAGTGGCGCCCCAAAAGAAATGAACTGTTCTTTTTTTATTTTCAGAGGGAAAACCTGAGGTCATCTGTAGTTTTATTACAGAGTTTGATGACCACATATTTGTTACAGTTGATGCCGATGCGTTCTTTTTCTTACACGATCTGATCACGTCTTATGTCAAGGAAAAAGAGAAGGTAATATCATTTCAAGCAAATTTTAAATTTGAATGAAGGGTTTTGTTAGTTAAAAGTTGAGCTGGCTCGCCCTCGCAGCCACAAGTGGCAGCATCTCAATAGGATCAATAGGATCTCAAGGATACAATGTGCTCCCCGGGAAACAGAGGATGAGGAAGCGGGAAGATTGGAGCGGTAGAGCGTTGGGCTGGTGGCTGGGTTATTAGGATAGAAAACCCCCACTAAACCATTTGAATCCCTGAGTAAATTTCAGGATGCTGTTCAATGGGAAGTTAGAAATGTCGCCCAGTTCCTCGAAGAGGTATTTTCCTAGGGCCTTTTCCTAGTGTGGGCCAAGCTAGGACACTCACAGAGGAAGTGAAAATTATTCTTCCTTTTCCTCTTCGTCTTAGCATCCTCTATATAAGTCGGATGTGCTAATGCCCATTCTCATCATGTCGGTACCCAAGGATTTGCGGCCCGTGAGATTGGCAATCAACAAAGAGAACCGAGGTCTTTTACTTGGAAGACACTGCAGAAGTCGGGAAGCTTTATTGATCTACTCATAGTAGGGTAATCTGAGAAGATACTGACCCTACCCCTTTCTGCCTTTTGGAACCATCTGTGAAGTCGGAAATGTGATTTTCTTTTATAACCCTGTTTTCCTCCCAGCTTTTTCTTGTCGGAAAGACTGTTAGGGCCACTGACTGGAATGAAATCAATATGCATGTGTAGTCTGTTTGAATGTCTGTATCGGTATCGTTCATGATGGTTCTATGGTCTGATTTGCCTATTTTCCAATTATTGCATTGTTTGAGTTGCAGTGCGCTTTTGGCCGCCGTCTCTTTAGTAAAAGGTCTAGGGGCTAGCGAAAGGAAAGTTTTCAGAGCTGCCGTTGGTGTCGATTTCATTGGACTAGTTGAGCCAATGCATGCAAGCCTTTGGATTTCGGTCATGGCCTTACGGTTAGGCTCCTTCTCTAATAATGGTCACCAGACCAGACAGGCATATGTGAGGATTGTTCTTATTATGGATGTATGCACCCAGTGAATAGTTTTGGGACCAGGTCCCCATTTTTTCCCAAAAATTCCACTGCAAGTGTAGAAATCGATTTGAGGTTTTCTTTCTCTTTCTTTTAAATTTTCTTTTCAATTGAGTTGAGGACCATGCTTTTTCTTGTCCATGAAAACCTTCTATTCCATGAAATGTTCGTTTTCAACAATTTTTTTTTTTTGCTTGGCCCAATACCTAATGTACGAAATCTTACACAGTGTGGAATTGGAAGTCCGTCGGTTTAAGGAGTATTTAGAGACTTTTCGGGCTTACTACAGTTCTAAAACTACTTGAATTAGTTGATTTTAATAATAAATGAATTTTTAAGCAATTAAAGAAGTGCAAAGAAAATATTCCAGGCAGTTGTCCCCCCTTAAATCAGGTCGTTGTACTGTCTACGTTGCTGCCACTCTTGTTGGGTCTTTTAATTTCAAAGCTTCTCTTTGGTTGTTGTTGTGATACCCGTGGCGGAATGGTTAACATGTCCACTTGTTAACCCAAAGGTTCGTGGTTTGAATCCAAAAAAAAGGCAAAAATGTTTTTACACCGGTATCGCCTTTCGCGAAGAATCAACAAGACCTCCGTTAGTAAATTCGTTTCCATGAAAAGCGCTTTCTCGATTAGCCGTTTGTAACGGGCAGAAAATTGTAGGTTCTCTCTATTCCCTCAAAAGGCATAATTATGAGAAATGCACTAGGCCCTGGGGCTCATCACTCTGTTTTGCCACCCTATTTATTTTATTTATTTACTTAGCCTCCGTTTGAAATACCCTGGCTGTGCTAGGAACCTTGAATCAGACATTTTGATTGGAACCTTTTGAGTATAGACCCACTCAACTACTTGTTTCTATTTTTGAATTTTGGTTTTTGAATCATTCATTTCTCACTTTTGTTAAAATCAAATTAAGCAAGCAAGTAATTATTTATTTAAGTTTGGCAAGTCTTTCGAAATTTTAGGTTTGCCCAACTATGAAGCTGTCGTCACACCATGTAACGAAAACGCTTACCGGAGCTACCTTTCTTATTTCTTTACTTCCTGTCAGCTTTTGCTTACCCTATTTGTACTGTGTGCGTATTGTTCTGGTATTTGCCGTTTTTAGACCATTTTCAAATGTTAATTTGAAAGAAAAAAAGTACTCATACGCCACAGTAACTAAGCTACAATTAAATAAGCGGAAACCTTTTCAGAAAAATTTAAAACATTAAACTTTTGCTCGCCTAAATCAAAAAATATAGGTGACAGCAGTAGTTTCCAGTTTCCAGACTCAGACTCACATATTTAAGACCAAACAGACCTCAAATCAGCATTTCAAAGAAAAGAGAGGGGGTGTTGAGCCAGTCAGTACACGTTATTAATTAAAGTTACTTTAGTAACCTTGTCTTCGAGTTTAAAATTCGAATTTTCTTGGTTGTATTTATCTTCACTTGTTTTGGCTTATATTTACATTTATTTATTCAACAACAACAATAAAATAAAAAAAGAAAACAAACAAATACGATTGTGTTTATTTCCAGATCGGTGTTCAATCGATACGAGCTGCATCACCAAATCTCTCGCAAAATCTGAGGATTCAACTGAAACCTTTGGTAACTGAAGAAATGTCTAAAGAGAAAAAGACTACCAGCGAAAGAACCGAATCGATCGATTCAACAGATTCGACTGATAAAAAAGCCAATTCAAACGATGCCACTCTGGATTTGGAATCATTTGTACGCGATTGGCGTCATTTCGAGTGCCAAACATGGCATTTGGAACCAACTGTTCGTCTGTTATCTTGGGCTGGCAAATCAATTGAACCTTACGGCATCGATTATATTTTAAATAAATTAGGATTCTCCCACGCTCGTACCACAATTCCCAAATGGTTGCAGCGTGGTTTTATGGATCCATTGGACAAAGTCCAAGCCATAATGATGTTGCAATTGCTTACTCTCATCAAAGAGAATAAAATTGAAAATTCTTCCAAAAAATCTTCAAACTAGAGCAAGAGTAACTTGATGTTGAATGTATTTAGCGAATGTTTTTAGTGAGCTTTTAACCAAAAATTATTTAATTATTTCTAATATTGTTACTTATTTTGAAAGGAATGAGCAAAAGTTCAAATAAATGTACATACCTTTCTAATCAATTAAAAAAAAAATCAAAATAGAAAATGCAAGTTGGTTTTTATTTGAGTAGCGTCAAGTGTTATCTTCAAAGATGAATAGATTTTCTGTTTTCTTCTGTACCAAGTTTGTTACTCGATTAGGAAGAAATGGAAATATTTTAGAGGGAGGTGCAAAGTTGCACGAGAACAACATTTGTCTTACCTGTTTCTATGGAATTAACATTAAGGTAAGTTCATCGAAGTCGCTTTTTCTGGTTAACAATTACAATTCAATCTATTTTCAGTCAAAATCTTGGGCTGTGTTCAGTTTGAAGGTTCCTTTGATACATTTCGCCACAGAAACCCATCAATCATAAGAAACCAAGGAAGTTACTGTTACGGAAATACTGTCCTCTAGTCATGGGAAAACCTAGTCAGATTGATGGTAAGTTTGAAGATTCAACTCCAAAAACAATTAAATTTAAAGATGTTTTTCTTTCTTTTTTCAAGCTGTGGATCGTTTTTCGATTTTGGAAAGAGATCGAGAAATTGCGATGAACTCCATAGAAAGAACAAGAATTGGTGGATCAACAAATTCATCAAAGTACGTAGAGCATAACCATAACCGGGAGGTTATTATTTGCATTGCGAAGCCTCCAATTCAATTTTAAGACTGATCACAAACAGGCTCCTACTACACCGGAGCCTACTGGTTAGTTGTTGTTTATTTAAATTAGTGGCCTACGAAAAGAAATGGACTGTTCTTTTTTATTTTCAGAGGGAAAACCTGAGGTCATCTGTAGTTTTATTACAGAGTTTGATGACCAAATATTTGTTACAGTTGATGCCGATGCGTTCTTTTTCTTACACGATCTGATCACCTCTTATGTCCAGGAAAAAGAGAAGGTAATATGACTTCAAGGTAATTTAAGACTTTTAATGAAGGGTAATTTGAATTAAGAGTTTATCCAGCTACACGGACATGGATAGGTGGAGGCTGGTCCATTCCACTTTGGTTTTTGTAAAGAAAACACATTGTGCCGATTACTTGTAACTTTTCGTTAGCTAATTGAATACTACCTTTTGAATTTGGAAGCATCTTTTCAAAAATACTTTTTGACTACATCCAACTGCTTCTTCTCCCAGTTGGCAACATTTACGTACCTAACCAATCAAGCAAAATTTTAGTAGTTTTAAAATTGAGACATCATACCACTCAACTGATACTCTCTCGAACATCACGAGGAAACACAAACTTCCATTCAGGGTGGCCGGCGATGACATGTTGTATTGCAGTACTAGACGTGTTGGCTGCAGAGATTTTAAAGTCCATACTGCAGAAATTGTAAAGCTAAGGACCCAACTTGCACAAACCAATGCACTAGTTTTGGTAGCAATTCAAAAAGTATTATTGCTCCAATAAATCAATACTGTTCGCAGTTGGGAGTAGAAGTTATGGTAAGATTAAAACAAGAGAATTGAACTCGAGAACGGAGCGTAATAGGCGAATAATGACAACATTTAAAGCGTTTTTCATCATCATAATCAGGTCCTGTAACCCCGCTCGGGGCATAGGGCGTCAACAAAACGTCTCCATCCTTCTCGATCAGCAGCTAGATACCTTAACTGTGGCCACGTCTTTCTCTGGGAATTAGCTTCTGATAACACTGTAGATTTCCATGTTGTTCTGGGTCTTCCAACCCGCCGTGACCCTTGAGGATTCCATTCAAAGGACTGCTTCGCAATATCATCGTTTGGTTTCCTCAGTGTGTGACCAATCCATTGCCATCGCTTTCTGATGTCGATGTCCAAGCGCCTCTGACCTGTCCTACGCCACAACTCCTGATTGGATATTGTTTGTGGCCAGCGAATTCTCAGGATGTGACGCAGACAGCGGTTCACGAAAGCTTGCGATTTTCTCGAGATGGTGGCCGAGACTTTCCAGCGTTTTTACAGCATGGTAAAGTGGGAGATCCTTGTAGAGAATAACTGGAAAGAGATAGACAGATTTTTTTAAATTTTTCGGTGTTTTATTAACATTCAATTCGATTAACTTCTTTTGAGCTTTTTCCTTTCATAAAAACCTGTTTTCCACTCAAAAGAATTAAATTCCCAAAGCCTTAAGCATTAGCGTGGAAACAATTCTTTTGAGGTCACATTGTTGCTAAACCAAAAATATGGATGTAGTAATCATTGAATAATTTTTAACTTGAACTTCTATTTATGACCTTTTTGAATGTACACTCCAATCCACAGAAGAAGATAGTACTATCGCCAAATTCATATTCAACATTTACTGACACGAGTGTTTATTACTCAATAGTCTACATAAATGGTTTTTGTATTCGTGTGATATTTAAAAACATTTCGAAAATCTACTTCTCTTGCACACATGTGTCTGACCTATCCTATATTCTTTGATGTGATAACACAACATAGTTCTAGTTAGTATTTGCGTACCTAGTTTAAAAAAAGTCATACACGCATAAAATGAAAATGTTTCTTATCTTTGTTGAGCTAATTTAGGACTAAGGTTAATAAGGTCTTTAGTATTGCGAACAAATTTATAAAGTGTTGTGAAAACTATTGTTGGACATTCAAATGGTAAAAACAAAGTAAGCGAACGAGGACATTTTTTAAGTATGGGCTTATGTTCCATTTAGTTGCATGTTCATAGATATGTTCGTAGAAAGAACAGATGCAAATGCTACTTTTTTAGCCGTCAAAGCCTCATAGAATCAATAACAAAATTTTTTCTAAACTATATTAATAGTGACCCTTACACCATCTACACCTTGAATGTATTTAATCATAGCCTAAGATGCAATGGCATAGCTTGGAATCTACAAGCCGCGATCTTTTTTTCCATTTGTACAATCCTTTAGATCTTTGAGCACTTGGACTTTAAGAAAAGAAACTGTGACTGCGGTGATTTCGAAAAAGACAGAAATGATTCTTTTTAACAACACATGATAAATAGCGATTTTTAAATGTCAATAGAACAGACTCCGCTTAAATTGCCTATCTAAGAGTAGATTTGAAGTCGAAAGAATGCGATACCTCGAAAGTGTTTTCAAAGTTTTGCAGAGTTTCTTCTTTTTCCTTGAATGTAAGGCAACGTGCTTTGGTTTCTTTTTGTAAAAGGAATACACGCTTTTGGTGTCCAATGGATTTCGAGCTATGTATTTCGAATATGTTGAGTCCTGAGTCCTGAGTAGTGCGACTTTGAGTAAGTTCAAAACTTTAGACTTCAGAGCAGTTCTTCCGCGAATTTAAGAAAGTCAGAATATGATTGTTACTAAAATTAATGGTCCTGTAAAAGGTTTTTTGTATTTTAATATTTATTCAATCATCATTTGATCCTTTTCAAATGCAATTTTTAGCTCAATTAATTTGAAAACCAAAGCTGCCAAAGCTGCTCCACAGCCAATAGCCAATCTGGCCCTTTATTGAAAGTAAGAGCATGAAAGCTACTCCCTAATTACCATCATAACTACAAAACAACAATCTTCTTAGCTTAAATTCATTAAAAGAACTCGATGATTATAATTCTACAGAATTGAATTCGAAGTGCATATGAAAAGAAACAGAAATACAGATATGGAAAGACTAAATCTCACTCTTACTATTGCTTTATTTTTATCTCTTACTCTGATAGCGAAAATATGTACTCTTTTAATGAAAAGAGTTCTAGTTTTTAATGCTTCATTTATGAAAAGATTAATTTTAAAGTCACCCTCTGACCTCTATTCCCTGATAGTTTGTGGACATTATCTCTGCATCTGTCCGGCCAGACTTAAAGCAAAAAATGTATTTTGTATTACCAGCGTTAGGACGCTGTAGTTCTACATAAAGTTTTAATTTTTGTATGAGACGTTCCAGAATTCTTAAGTTCTACATAAAATCCCCAAACTAAAGTAGAACTTTATGTAGAACTTAAATTTATGATTCGATTGAGCAACTGGCCCTAAATCTAACTCTAACCCTGACTCTAACTCCAACTTCAACTTTAACTCCAACTCTAACTCCAAGTCTAACTCCAACTCCAACGCCAATCAAAACTCCAACTCCAACTCCCACTCCAACTTCAACTCCCACTCCAAATCCAACTCCAACTGCATCTCGAACTATAAATCTAACTCCACCTCTAACTCCAAATTCAACACCAACTGTTACTCCAGCTCCAGCTCAATCTCCAACTATAACTAAAATTTAAAATTCAAACTTGATCTTAAATGTAAAGCCCCTCAAACTTCACCTCAAACTCAACTTCTAATTTTGAAAAAAAAATTCCCAAACTTTACACTCTTACACTATGTGTGAGTTTTATTGTTTTTATAAAGTTAGCTCCACAATAGACATTCCAATGACTCGTTATACTATGCAAATTACAATCTAAATTCTACTTTTCGCAGTTAGTGAAGTTCGGAGATACTAATTATCAATAATGTTCGGCTGTTGTTAAAAAGTATTAAATATAAAATTATTCAAATCAAAGTTATTAACGGGTAAGAATGTTACTGCAGGCATAAAGGATAAGCCGTTTCAATTTCTCAAACTTATTGCAATGTTTTTCAGCTCCTTCAAACTCTAATTGGAGCTCAAACCAAAAAAACAGGCTTAGTCCTTGCTGATTAAGTCATGAAGACATGAATGAAGTCATAATTGTGGACAGTATTTCTTCCTCTTTGACGGCGTCACGTGACCTCGAAGGGATCGAGATCACAATACTCATGGATAAAGAAAACGAAGAAGAAGAAGTTTCGAATTGTATTTAAAACATATTTGTACAGCCGAGTTTTGGTTCCAGCAAAAAAGATTCATAGCTTTTCATGAGTTAAAATCGACCTCTCGGATGGCGTTTGTCTGTTCCACATTGCCAATGATGTTGGACATTCGTATAGTTTTGACTTCTGGCGATGAACATGTTACACTAGCTCACCGTTCCACTCAAAAACAACAGAGTAGCTACTTCGCAATGACACCCAGCTGTTGATTAAAGTCAGATTTTCAGCATTTGTCATAGCTTATTAAAACTTATATATTTGATCAGATTTTGAAAATCATCGGTTGAGTGTTTCAAAGGTAGTCAAAGGAGGAGCAAACACTTGTCGTGCTTGAATCTGATTAAAATTTAAAGTTCTGAAGTTTTTGAATGAATCACGAATCATCACAAAGTGGGAAGTTATAAGTTGGTCTACTGGTCAACATCTTCGATTTTAACTTTTCACAACATTTTTTATGAAAACTAAGCGACACAACCTTTTCAAGCTTATGCGGACATGAATGACTACACATTGGTCGATTTGTTGAAACTTGCGAATGCAGAGATTGTTTTCTTGTTTTCCTTTTTTGTTACACCAAATTATCGAATCGACGGGCGCTACAAATTGGTGTAACAAAGAGGGAGAACAAGAAAACAGTGCCTTTATTATTATTATTTATTCGCACAAAGTTTCAACAAATCGAAAAGTTTGAACTGGATCAATAGGTTGTAACAAACAAAGGAGTTTCTTTAATTTTTGAATAACATTGAAATCTTCGTAGTTACGATGTGTGGAATAAAACCAAAAGCAAACACTTTAACATTGTTAGTGACATAGACAAACAGAAAAAAAATGAACAAACGCAAAGTGAAAGTAATATCGATCCCCATTATTTCAAGAAATTTAGAAAAAAAACATCGATATTCAATCGAAATGTAACAAAACTAATTAATTCAGAAAACGCAACCTCATATTAAAGAGCACATCTCTAATCGTTTGTTTGAGTGACCCATCTCTATGAAGTTCTTCTTGTTTTGCTTTGATTTGCTTCTCATGACAACTTAATAAAGCCAAGGAAAAATGTGAGTGTACCTGCTGTTGCTCCGTCTTGTGTTGTAAATATAACACACACACACATACACACAGAATTTGTGAAAAGAGTAATTCTGTGCTTTTCATATTTTAAACAAGCCAAGCCAAGCCCCTCTACGAATTTGTAAAGAATCGAGGAAAAATTACTTTTCGCTACCAGGCAATCAGAAATCCCAGCAAGGCCTTTTTTGTCCAGCAAGTTTCTTTACGCCACTCAATTTGTCTGGTATACGCATGTGTGCGTGTGCTTCTCCACTTCAAACGTAAGCAAACCAAAAATTTTGTAAAGAATGGAGGGACAAATTACCAGGCAATCAGAAATACCAGCAGGGCCTTCTTCTTGTAGCAAGTTTCTTCACATGTGTGTGCGTGTGCTTCTGCTTTGTCGAAAGCAGAACAAAATTGAAGTATGTGTAAGTTTCGTCATGGGGTTTTTGCAACAACAAGGTAGACATAAAATAATAGTACACAGCAGAGTAGCAGCAGGTATACTTTTTCTTCTTCTTGCAACTTGGCGCCAAAAGTAAAACAAGTACAAAACCCACATCTATAGTTTGCTTGTGTGTGTGTTTCTTCTCTCAAAGCAAAACTAGGAAAAATTCCACTTCGTTCTGGCGTTGTGGGTTTTTTGTACCAACAACGTAGACATGATACCAGGCGATCATAATAAAGTGCAGAGCAGCAGCAGGTATACTTTCTGTTTTCTACGGCTGTTGCCGTATATACATATACACACAAAATGAAAAGCAGACAAATTGTGTGGTTTTGTTGTTTTCATTTGGCGCTAAATTCCAAGAGCCAAATAAAGTATGTATAGGTACCAAGATACCTACTGCTTATCTGCTATTTGCTATGTCTGCCTTGTTGTGTTTTACTCTAGAAGAGCTAGAAGAGGAGAAGCACACGCACACATGTGTATACCAGACAAACTAAGTGGTTTAAAGAAATTTGCTAGACAAGAAAAAGGCCTTGCTGGGATTTCTGATTGCCTGGTAGCGAAAAGTAATTTTTCCTCGATTCTTTAAAAAATTCTCGTTTTGTGAGGAGGTCTTGCTCTTCGCAAACTGTTGCATACTTCAAGGGTGTTTTATTTTTTTAGACAATGGGTGCATGAAATACCTACCGATCCCATGTAACAGATAAAAAATGGAGGATCAATTTTCCCTATAAGATGTTACAACAAAAATGAAGTTAATGGAAAATATATCAATTTTTTGAGTTGTAACAAATTGATATATTTTCCAGTAAACTATTTAAAGTTCTTACCAAACTTTTGTCTAGCTCCCAATAAAGTTTCCTTTTAATCAAAGTAAAACACCAAAATAAATTTTTCCATATGAGATTTTATTATTCATATTTTACATTATTTGTTACATTATATGGTAGCGCAGTAGACCAGGGAGCCCCAGATCCTAGCGCATTTCTCACAACCATGCGAGTGAAACTTAAAAAAATTTTTTAGAAGATGCGAAGCATGGCAGGGGCCCTTTCGGTCGATGTCCAATAACGATAGCTTGATAATTTTATTGTTCCAGTGCCTTTTATTTTGCAAAACTCAGTCATTTTTCAATGGAAAGCTTTTGTTTTTTATGCGATTTCAAGTGTTGGTTCTCCTTAACGTCAACGACAGAGTTTTATGGAAAAAGAAGCCTCCTGACAGTTAAATCCAACATATTTCTTGCTCTGCACATTTTTGAAGTTTGAGACCTCCCAAATTTGCGAATCAATGCTAAAAAAATAAGAAGAAAGAAAAAAAAGCCGATTTGTGTTATATTTTGAAAAACAGAAATTTACGTTCGATGCCCAGCAAAACAAAAAAATAAGTTTCGGGCTGAGTTTAACTATCTAGGAAATATTTAAAAAAATTTGTTTGCTTTTGAATTTTATTTGACCAAATTTTCCTTGTTCATCAAACAAAAAACATCAAGCACACCAATAACTAAATAAGTAGGTAATTCTTTTTTTTAAATTTTATTATTAGGTTCTCTTGAATTAGGTAATTTTTTATTTTTAAAACTATTCCATTAACAAATTATGACTTGGAGACTCTAAACTTAAATTTAACACAAGAATAAGAATAAGAATATAGACGTAATAATTTGTTTTCTTTTAATTCCCAGAAGGCTTTTCAGTACAATTACAGACAAAAGGACCCCGACAATTTAAGGAAGATTCAAAGTAAGGAAAAACAGAAAACAAATTAATGAAATGACTGCATATGAAATAATTGAAATAATTAAAAAAAATTGACACAAAGCGACTTTTACTCCCTCGCATGTTCACTGCACGAGTGCTTGACGAAAACTGAATTTAGCAGGTCACCAAGGGAACAGAAGAAGCAGAAAGAAAGAAGAAACACACATGTAAACTATAGATGAGGTTTCGTTTTACTTTTGGCGCCAAGTTGCAAGAGCCAAAGAAGAAAATGTATACCTGCTGCTGCTCTGCAGTTTATTATGATCGCCTGGTATCATGTCTACGTTGTTGGTACAAAAAGCCCATAACGAAGTGGAATTTTTTCGATTTTTGCTTTGCGAGAAGAAACACACACACCAAGCAAACTATAGATGTGGTTTTGTTTTACTTTTGGCTCAAAGTTGCAAGAAGAAGAAAAAGTATACCTGCTGCTACTCTGCTGCTATGTCTTGCTTGTTGTTGCAAAAACCCCATGACGAGGCTTACACATATTCCAATTGTGTTTTGCTTTAGAAGAGGAGAAGCACACGCACACATGCTTACACCAGACAAACTGAGGAGTGGTGTGAATTAACTTGCTAGACAAGAAAAAGGCCCTGCTGGGATTTCTGATTGCCTGGTAGCAAAAAGTGATTTTTCCTCGATTCTTTGAAAAATTCGCGTTATGTGAGGAGAGCTTGCTGTTGTTAACTGTTGCATACTTCAAGGGTGTTTTACTTTTTTTGACGATGGGTCCCCTGTAACAAATAAAAAATGGAGGATCAATTTACCTCAAAAGATGTTACAACAAAAAGGAACTTAGTGGAAAATAAATCAATTTGCTACAACTCAAGTGAACTATTTAAAGTTCTACCCAAACTTTATGTCTAGCTCCCAATAAAGTTTCCTTTTAATCAAAATGAAAACACCAAAATTAATTTTTTCCGTATGAGATTTTATTATTCACAATTTACATTGTTTATTACATATGTGGAGAGCTTGTAACCACAGGTCCTCATTTCTCAATACCATGCGTGTGAAGCTTCATAGTCAAGAAAATATTAGCAGGGCCCTTTGCGTCACAATACCTAATAACGATGGCTTTGATAGTTTTATTGTTCCAGTGTCTGTTATTTTGCAAAACTCATTCATTTTTCAATCGAAAGCATTGTTGGGAGATTTTGAGTTTTATGTGATTTAAAAATTATAAAGCTTGATGTAATAAGCCTCAATGTAAATTTTGAAGATTCTGCTCTTCTAAAACTGTTTTAACAGAATCAAACTGAACGTTTTGTTCAATTTGATTCTGTTAAAAATTTGTCCATTTTTTAACAGAATGAAATTGAACGTTTTGTTCAATTTGATTCTGTTAAAAATTTGTCCATTTTTTAACAGAATGAAATTGAACGTTTTGTTCAATTTGATTCTGTTAAAAATTTGTCCATTTTTTAACAGAATGAAATTGAACGTTTTGTTCAATTTGATTCTGTTAAAAATTTGTCCATTTTTTAACAGAATGAAATTGAACGTTTTGTTCAATTTGATTCTGTTAAAAATGTGTCCATTTTTTAACAGAATCAAACTGAACGTTTTGTTCAATTTGATTCTGTTAAAAATTTGCCCATTTTTTAACGGAATCAAACTGAACGTTTTGTTCAATTTGATTCTGTTAAAAATTTGCCCATTTTTTAACAGAATCAAACTGAACGTTTTGTTCAATTTGATTCTGTTAAAAATTTGTCCATTTTTTAACAGAATGAAATTGAACGTTTTGTTCAATTTGATTCTGTTAAAAATTTGTCCATTTTTTAACAGAATCAAATTGAACGTTTTGTTCAATTTGATTCTGCTAAAAATTTGCCCATTTTTTAACAGAATCAAATTGAACAAAACGTTCAATTTGATTCTGTTAAAAATTTGTCCATTTTTTAACAGAATCAAATTGAACGTTTTGTTCAATTTGATTCTGTTAAAAATTTGTCCATTTTTTAACAGAATCAAACTGAACGTTTTGTTCAATTTTATTACTAGGATATCTTGAATTTGGTATATTTTTAATTTTTGAAATTATTTCCAGAAAAAAATTAATGAAATCACTGCATTAAAATAATAAAAATTTATCAGAGCGATTCTATTATTATCTACTCCCTTGCATGTACACTGCACGAGTGCACGAAGAAGACTAAATTTAGCAGGCCACCAAGGGAACAGAAGAAGCAGAAACCAAGAAAGAAGGTAACTACTTTGCTGGTGCTATAAAGTGAGAAATAAAGAATCGGAGAAGACCAACACCAGCATAAGCACACAAAGCCAAAAGGAAAAGGAATCAACACATCTCTATGAAGTTCTTCTTGTTTTGTTTTAGTTTTTTTTTTTGGCTCCTAATTTGAACCAACAGCCGTAGAAAACTGAAAGTATACCTGCTGCTGCTCTGCAGTTTATTATGATCGCCTGGTATTATGTCTACGTTGTTGGTACAAAAAGCCCATACCCCATAACAAAAAGGCATTTTTTTCTATTTTTGCTTTGAGAGAAGAAACACACATACCAAGATATGGTTTTGTTTTACTTTTGGCGCCAAGTTGCAAGAGCCAAAGAAGAAAAAGCATACCTGCTGGCCTGCTGCTACTCTGCTGTGTACTATGTCTACTTTGTTGTTGCAAAAACCCCATTGACAAAGCTTACACATATTCCAATTGTGTTTTGCTTTAGAAAACGAGAAGCGCGCGCCCACATGCGTTTATCAGAAAAACTGAGTGGTGTGAAGAAACTTGCTAGACAAGAAAAAGACCTTGCTGGGATTTCTGATTGCCTGGTAGCAAAGAAATCAGCTGGTAGCGAAAAGTAATTTTTCTTCGTTTCCTTACAAAATTCTCGTTATATGAGGAGAGCTGGTTTGTTGCATACTTCAATCAATTTTTATTTTTTGTTAAAGAATCGCATATAGTCTTTGTTAGAGGGGTTTATTAAGTTTCCAGCGATCCCGTGAAGGGTGTAAATTTGCTACAACTCGAAGGAACTCTTTTAAGATTTTTCCAAACTGTATGTCTAGCTCTCAATTAAGTTTCGTTTAGATAAACGTAGGTACCTTACCTACGAAACATAGCAATATTACCAAGTCTTTGATTGCTTTAAAAGTTTGTTCAAAACTTTGGTCTTTGTTGGAAGACAAACATGAAATTCGAAATACACTAAATCATTGAAGTTTTTGAATGACGGAGCACAATACATACATACCTTCAGTATTTCATTCCACGATTTCATTCAAGAACATGCAAACGAAACTAGTTTTTGTATTTTTGGCTTAAAAAATATTTGGTTTTTATTGTTGGGCTTTTTTTCTCATACAATTGTTTTAGTTATTATTTGTCAACATTAACGTTGATTTAATTATTTGTTTATTTGATTCAAGCATAACATAACTTTATTTACATTTTTGGCAGTAAGTTTTTTCTTCTTTCACAAAATACCATTTTGAAATTATTAGATAACTTTTTTTTTTTGCTTTAAATACGGTATTAAGGATTAGCCTATTATATAGAAAGGAATCTATTTTTTTATAAAACTAGAATTACTACATACAAAAACTCATATAAAACATTATTCTGTAAAAAACAACAATATTCTTTAGTGAATATCTGTGACACCAACTTAAGTTGTCATTCGAAAGGTATCGACATCTTTTTTGTGGAAGTAAACTTTTCCTTCTCCTTTCGACGAATGACACCATATGAGTCAGAATCAGTATGATGCAATTTGGAGACATAAAGTAGTGAAGGTATAGGGAAAATCTATGGGATACTACTTAACTGTTGGGATAAAAGAATGGCACGTTTTTTTATTTGGTCGTTGTCAATTTTTCGAATAGGCAGGACTCGAAAATTAAAAGAATTATGATAACAGAAAAATAATAACTAAAATTAATTAGAATTAAAGAGCAACGATAACAGAGATTGTTGAAGAACTATCGTCTAAGATCGTTGTTCGCGTGGGGGACGCCTTTGCCTTAACCTTGGGTTGTACCTTGGACCCTGGTTCTGGCGATATGTATTCAATGGCCTTGGTGGTTGTTGCGGCACAGGCACAGGGAAAGGCAAAGGCACAGGCACAACACGCTCTTCGCCACGTCTAAAAGCATTAGCACTTGGCCCTATTGGGTTCCTGTTAATGAACGAGGTATTACGCCTTCGGCAGACGGAACATCTGAAAGGAGACATACAATTTTTGAGTACATTGTTCATCGTAGTTATTGAACGAATCGAGACTAACCTGCTGATTTTGCTCGTCTGATCAGCTTTGAGTGTAGATTGTTTAGGAATAGTCCATTGCTCATGCTCTTCGATGACTGTTAACCAGAAAGATGCAAGTGGATCGTAGTAGTTGCAACGACCGTGTCCGTGGCACTCGATTACTGGATTCGCACGGAATTCTAATAAGCAAGAGCCAGGGGAAACCAGGTTCTGTCCAAAGCCTCCACTGTTGTCGGTTGTTGTCTTTGAAAGAGAGGGAGAGTAAATAACGCAATATTTGGCCCATGTGTAATTGTCTTACCATTAAGTAACTGTAACCGGTCCAGAGTTCTTCCCAGCCATTTGGACAATCAGGAATCGACATACTTTGACTGTGCAAAGCGATGACTCTTGTAGTTGTCTCACAAACAACGCATCTAATGTTAAATTGTAGATTAAGATTAAGTGTTTCGGTAAGGTCATAACAACAAACTTACCTGGAAATATACTTCATAAGATCCCTCGATTGGATTGGTGCCATAGATAGAGACATAGGCTCAGCTGTGGACAACCACATGCTGTCGTCGTTGTTTTGGGCGTAATTGCAGACATTGTTGAAATCACAGAACATAAAAGGCATGGTGGTAAAGCGCATCAGGCAAGAACCAGCAGATCCTAAGTCTTGGCCAACTGATCTTGAGCTGCCAATATTTCCGGCAATTGAGTATCCCTCCCATAGTTTTCCAGTATTTGCTGGGCACTCTGGTATGTTAACGGTTTGCGAATGACGTGCAAAAACGAATCCTCGACTCTTAGCCTGTGGTGGTGGAGGAGCGCGATCACCACGTTCTCCTCTTGCGCCTGCAGCACCCTGAAGACCATTAAATCCAGGTGGACCTTGCATACCCCTTTCGCCAGGTGGTCCATCGGGGCCCATTGGTCCCTCTTCGCCAACTTCACCTTGGAAGCCCTTAAATCCACGATAGCCCTGCAAACCGTATTCTCCTTGTTCACCAGTTTCACCGATTTCACCCTTGAAACCCGGTAGACCAGGCTCACCACGATCACCAGGGAGTGCCATGTCGAAGGGATAGCTAAAGCCAGCCTCACCTTTGTCACCATCCAAACCAGGAAGTCCATCGATACCACTCCAGCCAATATCTCCTGTTGGACCACGAGGACCTTGCGGGCCCATAGCACCAAAATTACCGGTAGGGCCAACATCACCAGCAGGGCCCTGTTCACCAGGAATCCCATCATTGCCAGGTGCACCAACGTCACCATTGTCTCCAGTCATACCACGTATAGCGAAACCAGCATCACCCTGGATACCCTTAAATCCAAAGTCACCACGTTCTCCCTTAGCGCCAAAGTGTCCTGGCAAACCATTTCTGCCTGGTGGTCCCATGAAGCCAGCATCTCCCACAACTCCCTTGATTCCAGAAACCTCGGGACCGGGAAGCCCAATAAGTCCATTCACTCCATAGTCTCCTTGTTCACCAGGAGCACCTTTTTGTCCCATTCGTCCTGGACGACCGACAAGGCCATCGTAGCCGGCTTCACCTTCCTCACCACTTTCGACATATTCTGGAGCAGGTCCGGGAGGGCCACGATAACCTCTTTCACCTGTTTCGCCCTTTGCTCCTGGCTTTCCATCTATTCCTGGGCCTCCAACCATACCAATGTCGCCTCTCTCACCTACACGACCTGGGAATCCCATTTCACCATCCATTCCTTGAGCACCTGTTTCACCAGTTTCTCCTACAGGACCGGGTTCACCTTTTTCTCCTTTTGGTGCTGCTCCTCCCAGAGGACGGCCAGGTCTGCCTTCAGGTCCAAAATCACCTCGTTCTCCTTGAGGTCCTTGTTCACCTTGTAAGCCGTAGTCACCACGTTCTCCCTTTTTGCCTGGTCTTCCGAAAAATCCTGGTTCACCCATATCACCTTTTTGACCTATAGGTCCAAAATCACCACGAGGTCCCATAACACCCTTGGGTCCCATATAACCATTTCTAGCTCTTAATGCGGGTGGGGCATCTGCACCAGGTTCTCCAAGCTCTCCTTGCGGTCCCATATCACCGAAGTCACCCTGTTCACCCTTAGCGCCATTGATTCCTGCTAGGCCGTTAAGTCCATCCAAGCCCTTTTCTCCTTTCTGACCTGGTGGTCCATCAAAAGCAAGTCCAATATCTCCTTCTGGTCCACGTTCACCCTTAAGACCAGGACGACCATTCAAACCAGGCAATCCTCTGTATCCAGCGATTCCTTCTTCTCCTTTCATGCCACTGAAAGCGCGCTCACCTTTGTAACCCTGGGCTCCTGTCATACCACGTGGACCCATCGCACCTTTTCGACCATTAAAACCGGGGTTACCAGGGCGACCTGGGTATCCCAAGGATCCAGTTTCACCCTTGGGCCCAAATGGACCGGGTTCACCTCGAGGCCCAATGCTACCACGCTGTCCGTCTATTCCCATATCACCACGTTCACCTTGTTCACCAGAAACACCAACATAGCCATCGATACCAGGAATTCCAAAGGCTCCTTGTGGTCCAGCATCGCCAGGCATTCCTCGGCGTCCTGGAAAGCCGACAGCACCCTTAGCACCTTGAACACCAACAGGTCCATTTGGTCCAATCTCTCCCTTTTGACCTTTTGGTCCATGTGGAGCTGTCCTTCCATCACGACCAGGTTCACCTACCATTCCTGGTGCACCTGGTATAAAGTCTCCACGCTGTCCTTTTCTGCCAGCAAGACCAGTTAAGCCAAGGGGACCGTCATCACCTTTCTCACCCTTTGGCCCTCGAGGACCTTGGCGACCTGCTGGACCAGTGTATCCAGCAAAACCTTTCTCACCAACTTCTCCTTTCCTTCCGGGGAAACCATCGATACCCATATCACCAGCTAGAATGTATGGCCCTGGATCTCCGCGCTGACCTTTTCTTCCTGTAGGACCTGGCAAACCAGGAGCCCCATCCAAACCATCCACACCAGGTGCTCCTGGTCGTCCTGGATCTCCTAGAAGCCCAGGATATCCTTTGTTACCTGGTTGACCAGGCACAGTAGGACCGGCGAAACCAATATCACCTCGTTGACCAACATAGCCCTCTTCTCCCATTGGTCCTTTAGGTCCTCTAGGTCCTGCTGGACCGTCGTTTCCTTTATCTCCATGATCGCCTCTGTTGTCATAAATTGGACCTGGGCCAGGTTCACCCTTTTCTCCCTTTAAGCCAAAGTCTCCGTGTTCTCCTTTTGCACCGCTGTTCAATAATAAAAAATTAGATTTGAAAGAAGTGATTTGAAAATATACTTACGCTCTTCCGTCAATACCAGGAGCTCCGATTAAAGCATAGTAAGGTGTGTCAGCAGGCTGGCCTTTCAATCCATCTCTTCCATCGAAACCATCAAATCCATCTTTTCCAGGAAGACCAGTGTCACCATCATCACCACGTGGTCCGTATTCGCCTATTTGTCCTGGACTTCCGGGGTAGCCTGGGAAGCCTTTGGCACCTTGTTCACCTTGTTCACCGCGCTCACCACGATCACCAAGATCACCATTCTCAAGCTGTGGGCGATTGCCAACTGTAATAAAAAGACCATCTCGTCCAGCAGGCCCCGGTGGACCTGCCTCTCCTGGAATACCACTAAGACCTTGAACACCTTTGAAACCAACAGGTCCGGGTCTACCAGCTTGTCCTTTAGGCCCCCTGGGACCACTAATACCTGGCCTTCCTGCCAATCCAGGGAGACCGGCGAAACCATTGTCACCCATAGCACCCTTCAATCCCATTGGGCCAGGTGGACAGAAACCGCAGTCGTCTCCTCGTATACCCTTGTCACCTTCGTATCCTGGATTACCATCATAACCATCCAAACCTGGTGGTCCACGACCACCGGGAAGCCCTTCATCGCCATTGGGTCCAACAATGTCAACACCAATGCCAGGGAGACCCTTTTCACCGGGTAATCCGGGTTCACCGTTATCACCTCTGTAGCCATGGGAACCAGGTCGACCTGAATCACCTTGATAACCTTTGACACCTAATATATTGAGTCCATCGCTTCCTCTTGGTCCTGGTCGTCCTGTCGGTCCAGCTGGACCCATGGGTCCTTGTGGTCCTGGTGCACCAATTTCACCCCAGTCACCTGGCTGTCCTCTTATTGATTCTCCACGTTTACCCGGATACCCATCAAGACCATTATCACCTGGAGGTCCTGGTGGTCCCATGTGTCCTCTGCGACCTGGTTGTCCAGGTATGCCATTGACTCCCATTGGACCTGGCTCACCAATATCACCCTGAGGTCCTTCAGATCCTGGTGACACTTCATCCAAATTCGGATCATAGATACCAGGAGGACCCATTGGACCTTGAATACCCGGTGTTCCGTCATAACCAGGTTCACCTATGAATCCAGGAAGTCCATCATGGCCATCAATTCCAGGATAACCGGCTGCTCCTTTATATCCCTTCTCACCAGCTATACCAGCCTCACCAACTCTTCCCGGCTTACCACGTTCACCAGGTGCACCTTCGTCACCGCGTACTCCAGGCTGCCCAGTGCGTCCAACTTCTCCATATTCACCTTGCGCTCCTTTTTTACCGGTCAAACCATGATCACCCTTATCGCCTTTTGGCCCTTTCTCAGTTTTTCTCTTTGTGAATTCTCCTAAAGGAGGATACGTTTCTGCCGGTTCACCTTTGTCTCCCTTCTGTCCGGTGCCGATCAGTGGATCATATGGCTCAGCTTTTTCACCCTTGATTCCTTGCATACCCATTTCTCCCTTTGCTCCATCTATACCAGCAAATCCAATGTCACCCCTAAATCCCTTAGGACCAGCACGACCCTCGGGACCATTATAGCCGGCTTGACCTTCAACACCACGGTCACCTTTTGTTCCTTTAGAGTTTGTTCCACCTTCACCAGCCTCGCCAGTTGGACCAGGTGGACCTGGTTTACCTAGAGGTCCTCTTCGGCCTATTTGTCCTGGAGCACCAGGAATACCCATAGCACCTTCATAACCATTGCATCCGTCTATTCCGTGTGGACCTTGCGATCCATCTCCACCGGGTGGCCCCTAAAAGCATTTCATTGTAAAACTCGAGTTTAATTTTTAAATCAAAATGACTTACTCTTGGTCCTTGTTGTCCGGGCCTTCCTGTTTCGCCAACATCGCCCTAAACACACAATGATTTACTCAAAGAATTTCAATAAAAAAGACAAACATACCCTGTGACCCTTATCTCCAGTCTCACCGTACTCGCCTACATCACCATATTCACCAACTCTTCCATATGGACCTGGAGGGCCAACATCACCTGGAGAACCTTCCATACCTGGCACACCTGGTAATCCAATGGAACCTTGGGCTCCTTTTAAACCTTCGCAGTCGCATTTGGTTTGGTTGCACACCTGAAAAGAAAAAACGCAATGATAATTGAAATTTGGAAATCCAATCAAATGCATTGAGAAATGTTTACAACTAACGCTACTGTACTTGAGTGGAAGTAAATTGATTCAAAACGTTTGTTTATATGGTTAATAGAACTTTCATTCCTCATTTTTCATTTTTTGTCGCCAAGAGTAGAAAGGCGTACTTTAAGTCAAGAATAGAAGAGGTACACTTTCCAATTGAAATCAATTTAACCGCGAATGTGTCTTATATTTCTGTGTGGCATGGCGTCTTCTGCCGCTTAAGGTCACTCTTCGTTCCTCCATCTTCCACAGTCAGTTGAGGCTGTGAAGAGGAGCTCCATATATGCCACTGATGAATTTGCGAGATATACGCAAATTAATGATGATGGAGCAATGAAGATGATGCTCGTGCGGATGTTTGAAATGACTCGAAGGCTATAGGCAGTTTATATGCACGCATAGCAATTTAATTTGGTTTCGTATCAAAGTACGTACCATGTAGGATGATAAATGTATGTACAGATGTGTGGTTAGTATTAATCTGCGGTTGCAATTAGGAAAGGACTGGATGAGGGCAAGCATATTATAATATGACATGACTGTATGCAGCAATGACAGAGAAAGCAACTATCTATGTCTGGATTATGAAAGTTATGACTTCATATTGTGTGAGTTGAGGGATGACGAATTAATTAGCATTGAATGATAGTTTCTTGGTTAATTTTTGTCTTCTATTTCTGGAGCAAGACACAACTTCATTATTTACTTCTTTCAGTTTAGATAAGTAGGCAATCAATAATTGAATAGGTAGATAGCATAACTGACGTCATTGAGTAAGCTTTTGAAGAAAAGACGGCTTCGGCGGCGGCGGTCTTTTAAGATTTGCGACAAGCTTCGGTGGCCTAGCCTAACGGAACCAAGCCTAGCTCTGCAGAACAGACTCTCACGCGTTAACGCTGAAATCGATATTAAAAACTAAAAACAAAAATATTCAGAAAAACCAAGCACGGCAGTCTTTCGGGCTCGAATTGGTTTATTTTATTTACACGTGACGTACATCAAATAGACGACACTCTCGTTGCCACGTGCGGAGGATAACCCAAACATTTATAAGAACAGAACTTGAAAGTGAAATTTACCGCGCAACTCAATGGGTTTGCTTTATTGGAGGGTATCGTATGTCTCTAAACGAGATGTCAGAACAGTGCAATATTCACATATCATAGCATGGCAGACGAACTCGCCAAAAAAGAAACGACTGAGAGGAACAATTTCGGTATACCTTGCATTACATGTAAACTTTTGCTAAAGCACTAAATGGACGCAGATCAAATCGTGTCTTATAACTAAACCAATTTGGCCATGTGTAGACTCGAAACGTTCAAAGAGCTTATTGAATCTAAATCGTATTAGCTCCACACCATAGGTTTCCTATAAGGACACTGCCTAATAGTAGACACTCCAAAAAACTTGGTGCCTACTACAATGACTTTTTTAGAAACTGCATGGAGGGGGAGACAGTCCAAAATCTTCTTTGTTCACGCCCTGCACTTGCTCAAAAAACGGAAAACTGATGTATGTGAATACTTTTCGACGAAAGCAGCGATTTAGTAACAAAGACCCCAAAAACCTCTCTCTTTTCATACGAAGTCCTGAGTGATTTAACTAACTGGTGATTAATCCAGGTTCGATTGAAGGGGGTTTAAACTCTCTAATCCCTTAGATGGAGAACAGAGAGTGATCAACCATCTGGCCTCAGTGGAATCACAATGGATCCTGTTTGGTCTAAGTGTGTCGGGTTCCGTATACTGGCAGCCACATCTTTTCTAACGTATCCTATCGTTGGGATCAAAATATAGTTTCTTTACACACAGCTTAAGAGGCAACTGCAGAATAAGCAATCTGCTTTCATGAATTTTAGTATAAAAAAAGGTACGAGTAATCTCGTTAAATTAAAGTTAAATTAAAAACAAAGTTCAATAAAAATGACGCACTCTTGCACCACTCTATGCATGTAGCTTAGGCCCATAAAATCAACACCAGTACATCTTCTATATAAATGAAGCATAAATCAAATAAGGAAGGGCGATAGTGGATGACAGCTTTTATGTACCATCTGAAGGAGAAACCAAATTGTTGAATCGATATTAAGGGGTTATATCCACATGTCATTTTTAAAAATTGTACATAACGGGTTGTTTTTTTAGAGGAATAGAACTTTAAGCTGGTAACACTTTTTAACTGGGGCCATTTTGTCAGCTGTCACGTGATTTATGTTAAGTTTGGTTTGCCGTTTCAACATGAATAGACTGACGTCTGAACATCGCTTCCAAATTGTAGCGTAGAGGATGCCATTTGATGCGGACAGGCAAAAGGAGAGGAAGGAAAAAAGAAGTGGACTTAGGATAGGAATTTGGATAGTGTAAGGTAGGGATTAGGATAAGGTAGGATTTAGGAATCGAACACACTCAGGAAACGGAAAAGGGAACAACCAGGAAAACAACTAGGAAACAGGAAAGGAAAGAGAACAAAACAAGGATGGGAAAGGTATGGAATGCCATTTGATGACAGGCAAAAGGAGAGGAAGGAAAAAAGAAGTGGTCTTAGGATAGGAATTTGGATAGTGTAAGGTAGGGATTAGGATAAGGTAGGATTTAGGAATCGAACACACTCAGGAAACGGAAAAGGGAACAACCAGGAAAACAACTAGGAAACAGGAAAGGAAAGAGAACAAAACAAGGATGGGAAAGGTAGGTATGAACGATAGGAGGGGAAACGTGGGAAGGGGAAGGAATGCACAGAGAGGAGACCTGGCACGCTTGCGGAGCACGGCTTAGCTCGCCGGATGTGGGTTGGTCTTGCCTCCTCTACTGTACCTCGCCTCGCATCAAAACATAAATCGTGCCAAAAGAAACGGAATACCACCACTAAAAGAAAATCAGTTTATCCGCCATAGTGCACAGGATATGGATATGTGTCCATCCACTTAATGGAAGATTTTGCGGAAAGATCTTGGTTTGAGTGCTTACAAAATCCAACTCGTGCAAGAATTGAAATCTCTCGATCACCCTCAAGGCGTAGATTCGGTGAATGGGCCCAAAATAAGAACGCCATCGATCACGATTTTCATAACCAAATTTTGTTTAGCGATGGAAAAAAAAATTAAAACTCCAGATTAGATTACGTCCGAGCCAGCCGTGGCGGTCATATGCCAGAAACCATATTTAAATTATAATGCCAGAAGATTGTCTTTCGAATAAAGTAAATTACATATCAATTAAAAAAAATCATCTTTGTTTTATTCCATTTCAAAGTTCTATACCTCTAAAAAAAACACCCTTTATATATATCTGAGAATATTCTCCGAAAAGTTCAAGTTGATCCGGCAAATAGTCTCGAAGATTTGAGCGTATTAAAGCGTTCTAAAGTTCCCGAAACTTTTGCTCAAAACGGTGTTTTCAGAGTCGGTGAGCGAAATTTATCCGATTTCCGACTTACTTAGATACATTTTCCAGGTAGTGATCGAAGGAATAAGATTTTTAACAATAGTTTTTTGATGATGGAAAGCCGCCATTTGTGAAAAATGAACTTTTTAACTATTCCTTCGATCATTACCTGTATTCATCTTTTACAAAACTAAATTAGTTTCTGCTTTGCAGCTAATATCGGTGTACTTGGTATGATAAATTAGCATGTCTACCTGTTACTTGGAAGGTTTGCGGCTCGAATATTAAAAAAAATTTCATGGGCATCATCTTTCGTAAAGGAATTGGCAAGTCCTCCGAGTGTAACTACAAACTGCCGCATGAAAAACGGCATTTCGGAATCGTCATAAAATTACAAAACCTTGAACTGCGTTGGACCCGAGGTTTCCATAGCTTTGTGGCGCCTTCATTTATTAAGCTTCTGATATTGGATAAGGTATTGTCAGTTCAAAGGATAGGGCTCTGGAGTCATTCCAATTCAAACCCCCATTGTGTGTCAGATCCACGAAATGTCTCGAATTTTGTATAAATCTCCAATTAAAGAAAAGGAGATGGTTGAGTCTTACTTAGGATGCAAAGAGTTCTTCAAAGATAAAAACTGTGAAAGTTTTTAGTTTGAATATTTCTTTGTATTGAATGAAAAAAAAAAAATAGCTAAAATTCAACTAAAGGCCTCGCAGGACTTAAGTCAACTTGAATATCACGGAAATTTTGTCGGAGTTCTGTGCCAAGATTCAAACAATTTCACTTTCCAGGGAGTGAGTGAGTAGAGTCACTGAGATGTTGAGTAGAACTTATCACGCGAAAGGGGAACGTAAAGACTAATGTAGTGCATCAATTTCTCGTAAAACAGACAAATTGCTTCATTCATAAAAAGATTTGTAAAATTGAATTAGGTATTAGAGATGTGTTCATTGAATTTCTTGAAGCTGACTTGCGAAAGTAAAACGAATACTTACTTGGGCTAGGTAGAACAAAGGTAAGGTTATGAAAAAAAGAGAGAGTGAAATAGATAATGCGGATGAGCTTTCTGAAACAGTTGAGTTAATTGTAAAAGGTCACCGAAAATAGCTATATCATCTTGTGCTTCTGAGATGTCAAGCACTTTGTCAATAGCAGGTACGACCAATTTGTACGTGTCTGTTGGTTGGCCGGGAAGGGTGGTAAAAACACATCAGGAAGAGGAAGTAATTCGGGAATGTTAGTTTGATAGAGATGTAGTCTAGTAGTTTGGAAAAGGAGGATACAACGAAGAAATATTCGTATTTGTTAGGGACAGCGATTAGGACACCACTACCTGGTGAGATTGAGATTGCTGTCATCACGAGATTGTTTGTCATCACAAAAGACGTTGAAAAATAAAAGAGATAACTCTTGACTTTGATGTCCTGTGCAAGGTTTGTTTCAGGAAGCGCAAAAATGTCAAAGGGAAGATTTTGAGCCTGCGAGTAAACTGAGTGCGTTTTAGAACGAAGACCTCTTACGTTTTGATGATAAAAAGAAAGAGGGTGGAGATTAGAAGGTCGATATCTGGATTCAGTGTTAGGAGCGATAAGACTTATCAGTTTTGGATCGGATTCCTTGGAGGTTAGAGATCCTTTTAGATTGAACGTACCAAGCCAAAGCTAAGAGATCTTTGAAAACTTGCAAAGAAGAAATGTTCATCAGCTCGTGGTATTTATTATAGAGTTGCCTTAAGTGTTGTGGATCAGAAGGAACGCCTTCCTTTTGAAAAGACGCTAATACAAAGCTTTTCGTTTTACCGTCTATACACTTGAAGATATGCTAGGAATAGACGAATGTTGTCAAACACTTTACTATCTCTTACTCTGAGTTGTTAGGGCAACCTTTCAAAGTCTATGCATTATTTTTGAAGAATATATGGACGTTAAGAAAAGCAAAAAAAAAAAAATACTAGAGATTGCAACGAAAAACAAATAATGCAAAACAATGCAAAGAATGCAAAAGAATGCAAGGAATGCAAGAAAATGCAAAACAATGGAAGGTTTGCAAATGACTGATAGGTAAGAATCAACTGAACGCATGCACTTTTAAGAAATTTATCCTTGGTTTTCATATTTAACGTAAGTTTAAGTACATGCATAATGTACATATGTGGGTCTATGAACATTTGTATGTACATATGTATATAGTTGGTGATGGCGCTTCTATTGGGGGTAACTCTTTTGGAGCTCCAATTAATTTTACGAAAACAAAGCACTTTTTTATTTGTTGGTTTGATAACAGTCTATCTTCATCAAGTAGTCACCAATAATTATATTGAATTCTATTAAGTCCAATAGATCTTAAGTTGTCGAAAAATGAAATACCAAACAAATCAGTACTTCAATACTTTCAGAGCTTGTTAAGTTACTATTGGCTCCGTCTTCCTGTTCATCACATAGACACTTGTTTCAATTATTAGTACATTTTAAGAACCAAACAATTTCAATTGACAATTGGTGATGAAAATCATTGAAATTTATTACATTCAGAAAATTAAGCTTCGATTTTTATTTGGTAATTGTGTTTGCCCATTCTCAAGGGTTTCTCTCAATCTACCTCCTTCCCGAGACACAATAAAACCACAAACACTAGAAAACAAAAATAAATTTCTTCCGCCAAATAAATTTGTTTACGTTATTTTATAAACGACTAGCAACTATGTCAATGAACTTCAGATAATACTCGTACCTACAGTGCCACATGACGAACTAACTCATTCATATAAAGTCACTTTTGGAAGTAATAATGGAAAAATGCATTTTCCAATTTTCATAGCATACTTGAGACTAGACTATTTTCAGACTTCCCCCCTTTTATTACTGCCCAACTGTTCGGGAAGCTAAAAATAAAACAAAAACAAAACCAAATATGAAAGAAAAGTCTTTTAAAATGTAGATTGGTATAGGGATAGGGATAAATGAATGACGAATATTTTATACTTGTTGAATTATGGGAGTGTGCCATGACGCGTGTTTGAACAAATTATATTCGAATTTGAGATGACAAATGACAATTTGTTAATCAACCGACATCGGTTTAAGTGGATCATAAATTTGAACTTCAATACTTGGCTCTGTGCCACAGAACTTCAATGTCAAACATTACATGAACTCACTGTGTCTCGTGAAACAAGAGCATATTACAGAGGGGGTTGCCAAGATTTTTGTCGCCTTAATGTCTGGTCGTTATTGCATTGGATGATAGTTGACAAAACGATTTAATATACAAATTGATTTCATGCATTAGTTTTATTGAAATGTTGAGGGATTTGTTTCAAATCTTGGTTAAGTAGGCTCACTACAAAAGAAACACGAAGTACTTGTGACTTAAGGGGGAGCGGGGAGGGGTTAGGTTTGGTTAATTGGATTGGTTAATTTTACGCACCTTTTGTACAACATTGAACACACTTTTGAAAATGTTGAACTGAAATGTTCACTATTCAGAAATACTGAGGCATAGCCCGTTAACAGAGCTTTCCCCAGAGCGTAAGTCATTTCCTGGCCGGGAATTATTGGAAAAGAAAAACCACTAAAATTTAGTTAAATTATTATCAAATCTTCCCCTTAACGTGGTATGATAATTTTTTCTGTTATTTAAAACTGTTGGTGGTCATTTAAAGAGTAAACTATTTTTTCCCACAGAAAAGTCCCCCGTTTTGTAGATAAGAATGTTTGAAGAAATCGATTTTTATAATTTTTAAATGGCAGTGGTGAACGCAGGCCTTGAGTTTTAGAAAAACGCGTTTAAGATTTAACGCTCGTAGCTGTTAGAGTTTGAGGACAGGAAGTTAGTAAGACAATAACTTTAAGTTGCTTTGATCGGCTTAAAATTTTAAGAACATGTTTATGCTTATGAAATGTTGAATAAAATTTGACAAAAAAAAATTTTATTAATCGCAAGTGAAAGCCCATACCCCGCTTGAGGTTAAGGAATGCGTTGTTTCAAAGTTCAAAAAGAGACCATGGAATCCAGATCCCCTTATCCAATTAATCAATTCGTTTGGGCTTCACCGTGTCGAGCTAAAAGTTGACCTGGGGGTCGATTCCCGAACTGTGAAGCTGTGAAATGAAGCTAAATATCACAGCTTCACGACGAATTCGATTCTCGATCTGTGAAAAAATTAAAACAAACTTAAAAATTTCTTCACAAGAAAAATTATGTATCACAAACTGTGAAGTGTTTTGAATTTAAAAATATAAAATGAAAAACACGGGTGCAAAAGCCCGAAAATTGTTCTCAATCGAAATCATAACCTAAATTATTATGAAAACAAGTGGAATTAAAAGACCTTATACATATACATATATCCATATATATAGTTTTTGCGAAGGGTTTCGAAAAGGCAGCAAATGGCTTTAAACTCCGGATTTCAAATAAGTTTATAAATGTAAATATGAATCCAAGTATTGAAAATACCAAATTTTAACACAATCACTTTCTTTATCGCATGAATTTTGCATTCATAGAAAAAAACAATTTGTTCGTTTCTGGATAACCGTACGATGGCAAATTTATGCAAAATTATGTTCGTTTGGCTTTTTACTCACGATAAAATAATGAAGATAAGAGCGAAGCGGAAAAATTTTCCTAGAGGAGTATGGATGTGTGGTGTAAAAATAAAAATTCGCGCGAATTTTGAGTAAAAAGCCAAACGATAAAAATTCGTTCGAATTTTTAGTTTAACAGCACAAATCCATACTCCTCTGGGAAACTTTTTTTCATTTATAAGTAAGTAAGTAAGTAAGTAAGTAAGTTCATTTATTTACACTTCAATATAAAAAATAGAATACAAAAATGAGTTTAAGAGCTATGGCTAAGCCGTCAGCCTGGTTAGCAAATTTATAAATATTTATTTTGTAGTTAATTTAAGTAGGTTTTCAATTATTAACAAAAAGAGAAAAAAAAGAATTAAAGTTTTAAACGTATTCTAATATTAATAACATTCTATACTTGTAAACTGTTTTTAAGAAATCGCTTAGGGTTTTCCAATCACACTCGTTTAGAATCTGGATAGTTTCCTGCATAGTTAGTGTCTGTTTTCCAAAGAAAACTTGTCTTTGCGGTGCAAATATTGGGCATATACTTATAATATGGAAGCAATCTTCTTTCGATTTTAAGTTGCAGAGCGTACAAAATTGACTAAAGCTTCCATTATAGGGGTTGCCATTTAAAGAAAGGAGCTCACATCTTGCTTTGAATATCAAAGATATTTCATCATAGCTAAGTGAGTCATGAAAGTAGTTGTTCATGTTTAGATTAAAATTAAGCTGACTATATAAAATTCTGCTTTCAGACTCCTGTGCCTTTACGATGAACGCATCTCGAATAGTGTTTTCGTTTTTCTGAATAATGCGGTAGAGTTGGTTTTTCAAATCACATGGGTTGTTCACATCAATTTGTAAGTTTTCTCCATGAGCGTTCCCAATAGAGAGCCATCTTTCATACCACCAGTCCTTATTTCTCAACTCGTACAAAAATAGTTTTTTTGAAAGTCTTGATTCCTCATATTGGCAGCATACCTTTATTATGTAGTCAGCCTGTGTCTTGAGTGTACTCGTGAAGAGTTTTGGTAGACCGGTTTCCAAGTATATAGCATAACTAGGTGTATTTTGGGGTAGATGAAAGAGCTTTTTTATGAAGTTCCTATGGAATTTCTCAATTTCTTCGTATTCATATGATCCCCAAACTTGAGAAGCATAGCAAAGAGTGGATTTGACAACTGCATTGAATATTTTATACTTTGCAGATAAAATTATTCTTTTGTTTGAAAACACATTTTTCCATGAAAGGTTAAGCAAGTTTTGAGAACTATTGGTTTTTTCTATTAGGTGTTTGTTGAAATTTAAAGTTGGATTTAGTTTAACTCCCAGATATTTAACCTCCTTAGCTGTTTCTAAAACATGGCCATCGTATGTCCATTGTCTTTCATTATGAGCTCTTTGATATCGCGCAAAAACCATAATTTTTGACTTCTCTGTATTAATTGTTAGTCCCCATCTCTTGCAATAACACGATAAGCGATTTATCATTAATTGCATATGTTCTGGCGATTCGGAGAGTATGACAAGGTCATCCGCGTACAGCAACACATTAATAGTAGAATTAGCAATTCTTACTCCTCCGGGAAGATCATCCACTATATCGTTAATAAACAATGAAAACAACAATGCACTGAGAAGACAACCTTGTTTCACTCCAGCATTCGTCTCAAACCATTCTGAATAGGATGTGCCATCCCAAACTGCTGCGTTTGTATTAGTGTACATTTCCTTGATTACTCTTATGAATTTTGATGATATGCCGATTTGAGAGAGTTTATAGAAGAGCGCATTTCTGTTAACTAGGTCGAACGCAGCTTTGAAGTCAACAAAAAATGAATAAACTTTTTTGTTCCTGGCATGAAACGCTTTGACAATGGATGAGAGAGAAAATATCTGATCAGTGGTTGAATAATTCTTTCTGAAGCCAGCTTGAAGATAAGAAAGAATATTTTTCCGTTCAACCCACTTTTCAAGTCTCTCAGCAAGAACACCGCAGAATATTTTCGCTATTACATTCATAAACGAAATTCCTCTGTAATTTTCAACAACATCAAAGGGTCCTTTTTTGTGTATAGGAAAAATTACAGATTTTTTAAAAGAAGATGGGATTTCAGCTGTGCAGTAAATTTTGTTGAACAGAATTTGAAGGTTGTTAAAAAATTTAGGTGTTGCATTTTTAAAAAACTCGTATGGAATTCCGTCTTCACCTGGAGCTTTTCCATTTTTTGCATTTGAAATCACAGCTTGTATCTCATCAATCGATATATTGCCATCTAATGAGTCATCAAAAGTTGAGGGTTCAGCGTAGGAAAACATTAAATTAGAATTGTTGGAAAGAAGGATCCTAAAATGAGCTGACAGATCTGCAGCAGATACGCCTACACCAATTTTAAAGTTCATCCCATTGATCTCCCTCGCGATCTTCCAGAAGTCCTTTGAATTTCTAGTTTGACCTAGTGTTATTGCTTGTTGATTTTCAAATTCAATTTTCTTTTGAAGACAAAGGTTCTTATAATATGTGTTAGCTTCTATATACCAACTTTTTAGTTGGTGATTGTTCGAAGTACGCATGGCACGAAGCAGAGCAAAAGATTTTGAACGAGCTTTCCAACAGTCCTTATCAAACCACTTTTGTTTATAAGATGTGATACGAGTTATAGTTTTGTTTGGTGCAGAATTTCGAATATGATCTGTTAACTGATGGGAAAGTACTTCTGTGGATTCAGTGATCAACTCGTTTTTAGAGAATAAATCGTCCAGTTTACGCTGGTAGGAAGTTTTTTGTTCATTTTTCCAACAAAGACGAGGTAATAGGGGAAGATTTATTTCTGTTGGTGATGATTCACACGAGAGCTCCACAACAATAGGCATGTGATCTGAAAAGTTTTTACATTCCACTTCAAATTTATTGATCCGTTCAATCCAGTCGTAGTTTACAGCACAAAAGTCGATTACAGATTTGCCTTGACCTCCGATGAAAGTGTAGTGGCCTTCCTTATCACCTTCCGTACAACCATTCAGAATTATAGACTCGTACATTTGAAGCAACTGCAGCAGATCTAATCCATTTTTATTTGAAGTTGTGTCCAATGAATTCCTGTTAGCGTGAGAAATCGCAGGGTTTGATTCATTTTGATTAATTGTGGTTTGGGAATTGCCGATTCTTGCGTTCAAATCACCAATCAGTAAAACGCTCATATTAGCTAGTTTTTGCATTGTGTCATATAATTTTTCAAAATCGTTTGCCCATTTGTTACAATTTATGTAATAGGGTACGATACACATATTCTTCTCTTTCAGACAATTGACTATTATTGTACCTTCACATTCACCAAACACGTATGTATTTAATAGTGCTGTTCGTATCCCATACAGACAACCTCCACTTGCACGCCCTTTTAAAGAGATCTTAATTGCATCAATCCAGATAAGTTTGAATTCACTAAAATAATTCTCAAATCTACTAAAATTTTCATTCGTAACATGCGTTTCAAACAAGAAAAATATTTCAAAATTTTTAACGTAATTAAAAAAGTTTGCAAATAAAAGCTTATTATTTAATCCTGAAATATTATATGATAAGATTTTTAAATTGTTACTATTATTAAGTTGGCTGACGGCATTCAAATCTCAATTACTATTTAATCTATTACAATTTTGGTTTCTATGTACCATCCCTGGTATATCTGGTTCATCTGCTACACTCCAACCATTATGACGTCTGTTTGACAGCATGCTTTCAGTGACATTAGTGACAGCTCCAAAGTTCAAATTCCCAAAAATGTTTTGCAATTCTGCTTCTCCGCTTTTATTTTGGTATTTTAGGATGTTGTTTTTGTTCAAATAAAATGTTTTTTCACGAATAATCAATGCATTGTTCTTAATAGATATCACCTCCGCCGGACTGCATACTTTAACCATTTTTCGATAACCAAGTAGGATGCGGTGTTTGATTTGTGCCTGCTTGCTCCGATCGCGCTGTATAAAAGCACCTGTGCCTTTTAATTTATGAGCGTTTTTTAGCATTTTTGTTGCGGTTTCGTTAGATCCCGTGTTGAGTTTAAGTTTGGTTGAATTGTTGTTTTCTCCAATTTTAACAGCTAGCGACATTTGCGGTGCTTCGTTGCCCAGCAAAAGTTGTGTTATGCCTTCAATTTTTGCCTGGGGGTTATCAGTGTTTTTTGGGATCGAAAATATCAAATTCTTTCCACGTATTTCACGGCTTTGTATTTCTAGTTCCTCTTCTAGAACACAGCAACGCATTTCAAACTCATGTAATTGCTTGCATAAATCTTGGTTTTGAAGCCGCAGAAGATCAAGTTCCTTGTTTATTTTACAGAGGTCATCTTTTGTTGCCAGATTGGCTATAGCAACTTGAAGAGAACTATCGACAATAGCTTTGATTTGCTGGAAATCGGAATCCGTCATAGACATTTTTTGGTTCTTTTTAAAGATTTTGGACGATCTATTAATATTTGACGAAGTATTTGGTATATCTTCAGGTGAAGTTTGACAAATTTTTCGCTTGTTGTCGGTCATGTGACACAGGAATCAGTTTAAGTTATTGAAATTTCGACTTAAACACTATCGTTACCTGGTATTTTAATATTTTTACGGGTATTTAAAGCAGAAATTCAAATGTGTGCACTTTTAAGATTTAATTATACGTTAGAAAAATATTTAAAATTGAAAATTCTATAGAGCGATATGAAAGTTAAACTACACACTTTTACAGCAGAGTTGCCAACCCCTTTCCCCTTTCATTTATAAACTTGTTTGAAATCCGGAATGGAAGGCAATTTGCTGCCTTTTTGAAACCCTTCGCAAAAATGATAATTATATATAAGCTGTTTTAATTCCATTTTTTTCTAAATTGAAACGAAAAGAAAAATTCAGTTTCGTTGTTATAATGTTTGGTGCTTATTTTTTTAACTGGGAAACGGAAGAATGGGTCATAAGGCCATGATGGCATTAAGACGCTTTGGAAAGCGTCATTAGACCATATGTTCGAATATGGCCTTACGTCACAAGTCAAAGCGTCTTAACGCCATATATTCGAATATGGCCTTATGTCGTATGGTCTTATGTCAGGGCACCGCTAAAAGCACATGCAGCTAATTTTTCGAATGTGAAAATGAATCTCTCCAACTTATTAAACTGGGATCTTGGCAATGTACGTAAATCAAATCATACAGCTAGGCTGAAAAATAACCTGGATAATGCAAGTTTGTTTGGAGGGCATGCATAAAAGTTTTATAAAAAGAATCAGGTTTCGGATAGACGCTTAAATTCCTGTTTCAGTGTTCAGGATGCTGATTTATCCAACACTTATTTTAGTTTTTGTGAACTGCAACAACTTAATCATGCTGATTTTGAAATTATATTCTATAGAAAGTTTAGTCGAATTCGAAAGAAGTGCATTTTGAGACTCGAATGATACGAAATTTTACATGTTTAACATTCGAATCATTCGAGTCTCAAAATGCACTTCTTTCGAATTCGACTTAACTTTCTATCGAATAGAATGTAAAAGCATGAATGTTTCTAATGCTGACTTCGTCACGGAAAGTTTCATTACACTAAAGTTGCGAATTCTAAAATTCAGACCTCAGACCTTTCCACAATTTCAAAGTGGAAGTTTATAACAGAGCGTTTTTTCAATGTAGCAAAAAATAAAAAAATAAAAAAAAATCACTACTTCTGTTTGTCGTTTTAAGTTCGGAAATCGCTTAAGGAGAGTTTATGAAATGATAAAATGAAAAATCTATATGAAAACTGAAATGATATTTTTTTTATCACTTCACAGCTTTACAGATCGGGAATTGCTGCTTACAAGCCATCGCTTCCTTTTCTCTCCCACTTAACTGCTTCACACTAGTGGTCCACAAGTGGGGTACGCTGTCCATCCCTTCCTCAAAGTTGGAATAAACTAAATGCATTGCTTTTGAACTCAAAACTAAGATTGACTGACGACTATCTTCGACAAACACGAAATTGTTTTACGACCGACGCCGACGACAGTTGAGTACAACCATGACCAGGACCACTGTAAGGTAAGCTCACTGTCGAAGTGCGTGCCGACACATTCTTACAACTACGATTCCAAGGGAACTTCGTTGGAAAGGTATTACAAAGCCTTTCAGCTTTGAGATCATCCGACGATTTCAAGCGTTTAAAGGATGCAATCCCTGGTATAATAGACAGGACAGTTGCTAAATATAGACAACATAACTTGACGAACATGTACAGTAGTTCGACAAAAGACGCATTTTAGAAACAAAAAAATGAAAACTTAAACTCGTCAACAGGCGGTGTACTGGCCGAAATTGATTGGATGTTAAAGCACTGAAATCACAGATTAAAACAGCTTCTTTTTACAGTCCAACAACCCGAGTATGTTAACAGAAATAAACAAAAAATTAAGTCAGGAGGACCCAAACGGCCTTTCAGTGCAATAAACTGAGAAGGACAGAGAGCATAAACTCATTTCGGACTGATCGTGATTTATTTATTGACTCTTCTCAGTCAGTGGCCTAGTAAAATTGACATTTGCATTCCTCCTCTGAAACTGTGAAGCCGCCACACTTGCTTCGCTATAGGAACGGTCATAGTAAAGTATAGATATTCAATATTCATATTTTGGTCGCACCACCCGAATGTGGAATGCTATACCAAACTCTGTTTTCCCCCTAAATAACGATTCACAAAAGTTCAAAAGCAATGTGCATCAGCGTCTCCTTTTAAATTCTCTCCTATTTTCCTAAATGCTCGCACTGTGTTTTATAACATAATAAAGGTATTCATATAAGTCCTTGATCTGCGCGCTAATTATAAAAAACTAAAACTATATAAACTATTTTTGATGGTGGATTTTAGTCGACCAAAAAATAAAAAGTAAATAAATAAGGAAACAGAGCTCGAAGAGTTTCAGGTCTAGCACATTTCTCTCAACCATACCTAGTAAGAAACGGAGGAACCTACATATTTTTGTCGCGTGAAAACGTTTTTCATGGCAATGGAACTGCTTTCAGAGGACTTGCCAATTCTTAGCGAAAGGCAACAGCCATGGAAAACATTTGGTTGTTTTTGGGAACATCGATGTTACATCCAGACATGCTAACCATTAGGACACTGAAGACTCTCAAGCGAAAGAGGAAGCAGTGAGTACTGTTCCCGAGCAAGTAAATAATGAAATGAGATTTTACAATAGCGGTTGCAAGAATATTGGTTTCACTAGGTTCTCTGACCTTCGACTGGCAAACGCAATTATCACCGAGTAAAAAGGGGATGATACCCTGTTTCTTTCGAACATAGATATCGAAAGCATCTGTCGCTGTCGCACAATAAAAAAAAAGGATTCAGCTCCATTTGATGGAATACTCCATAATTGTGCTAGGATACCTCCTTTGGGAAGGTGTGGACAATTACATCACGTTGTTTACCAATGTTTGTGAGGAATGCGCTAGACCACGGGGCTCTGTTGCGTAGCTCTATTTATTTATGTCTAACAATGCCTTGAGTATTGCTTATTATCCAGTGCGTTGGAAGTTGGAACCATCCTCTTCTCAAAAAAAGATAAGTTTTCTTTTAGGCCATCCAGCCAATTAGTAATCTTCAAAGTATCATCTAGATATAGGTATTTGGGAAAATTCTCAATAGAGCATTGTCCATGTAAGTTGCGATAACAAAAGTATAATTCCAGAAAACTAATGCCATGTATTAAATTTGCAGTTCTCACTTCTCGAAAATTCGCTTCACTTTCAAGTTCCATAATGCAACACACGCGTGCATCAATTAAATATCATAACTAAGCTTAATGCGCATGGAATGCATGAAATCTTATCAGCAATGTATTATTTCTTGCATCCGGGAACATGGTAATTTTTTTTAAACAAACAAACAAAAAAACCACAATAAAAGGAATGTTTTGCGTTTGCATCGTAGTGTTGGATGTAATCTTCAAGCGGAACCATTCCTACTGATAAAATAATTATATAAAAAAAAAAGAAATGTGTTCATATAATGACAAAATGCAACTTAAAGCTAACCTAAAAACACTACAAAATGTGCATCCAGCTTAATTGAACTCACACAGAAGCTAAGGTATTTGTTTTAAAAGACAGCTTCAAATTAGTCGGTGCGTATATTTAAATAACAACAATGTTGCACCACATTAATTAGTTTTGTAATCACATATTTTTTTTAGAAGAGCTTTTCTATGTATGAACTTTGAAGAAAAAAACTAGGTTATCAGCTGTAGTAGCAGTTTCGGAAATTAATTTTTATCTACGATTAAACTCATCAAAACGCACACAACGCGTCCTAGTTGTATAGTGCTGATTGTTGACTGCAATTCTATTTTAATGCATTCAATCTCAAGTCACAGTTTGTATAAATGTGCTAAATTGATGAATGAGTTGTTGCGCATCACCTTGAACTGAAAACGCCATCAACGGGACATTGGAGAGAGGAAATAGTCGTTCTAGTTGTATGCTTGATTAAAAGTAATTAAGTAGAATTCTTATAACTTGTATTGTAAATATTTTGTTTAGATTATGAGGCAAGAGAAAATTTAACAAGTAATTTAATAATGGAGTATTCAGTAAGGAGGGGTATAATAATTTTAAACGAAATGATTTAAAAGGTCTTTTTTATGTTTACGATGTACTTTTTGCATTAAATGACATGGCTTTAAGAACTACTTCTTTTTAGCATGCTATGAACGATTTGATTGTGATAGAAACCACCTTTTCAATACAATTATTGTTAAAATCACGCTTACGGAACAGCTCCCACGCCGACGCGACTGAGGAGCAGTTCTAATTTAGCAGCCTTCACTGTTGTTGAAGAGCATGGTTTTGAATTAAATCAGCTAAGCATAAACTAAAATGATGATGAGATTTTCAAGCTCAGTTTTTTTTTGCTATAGTGGCGTAAGTTAGCTAAAAACGGATTTGAGTTTTCTCTCGCTAATTTCAAAAGTTAGAAGTGCAGTAAAAAAGAAGATAATAAAAGCGGAGTATTCTCGCATTTGAAATCCAACACAAAAAGTCACCTCAACTCCAAGAAGCATATTATCACCCAAGACCAATATTGGCAGTGGGTTCATTTTCTTGGCGCGTCAACGTTAATATAATTCTCCCGGAAGTGTACCACAATGGGCCCAACGGGCCTAATTGTGTTAGCCGAGCTGACAGCCACTTTAACCTCCCAGAAGTATCAAATTTACGTAATGTACCTTTTTTTAAGTTATAATGAGCCGGCAAACATCGACCAAGCCTGCCGCCTGCGTCTTAAAAGGGCACAAGATCTTCAATCTGATCTGCCCTACGGGCAAAACAAGTGAGTCGACTTGACAATTAATATTCCACTGATACCAATAAAACCTCCTCATTCCGTTATTATTACGTCCATTTAACAAAGAATATGAAAAAGTAGAAAGCTGAAGTGCCTATGATTCCTGTTTGAAACATCCACTACGAAAGAAAGACAGTAGATGACATGCACTAGTAAAAGATGTATAGGGTATGGGTGTAAACTACAAGTTTGTATGCGAGAATTTGCACAACCGCCCTTCATGGTAAATACATGTTATAGGCACACTCCAAAAATGTTTGCGCCAAAGAATAAAAATAAAATGTCAGGCATTAGCAAATCGTATTACCGGTGAAGGCCAGAACGATGATAAAAGTCAGTTAAGCCTTAAAAAAAAAATTATATAGAAAGCCTAGGGCAAGAGCTGCAAATGGATTTTACGCAACCGCTCCTTTTTTTTGTCACGTCTGTGTAGGTATTCTCCTATATCGCTGTATTACTTAACTTTGACTACTAAATTTGCCGCTGCTGCGATTGCAAAATCGCTTTGGTTTGGAAGATTCTTATACGGCTCCGGATCAACCAATCAATCTTTCTGGAAACGAGTTTAAATTTAAACGCTTTCAATCACATAATAATGCGGCTAATTACAAAAGGTTAACAAAGTTACCTAAAGAAAACAAAACGCTTTGTCAGTTTCAGGCCAGATTTAGAGAAGGTGGATAAAATTTTAAACATACTCTTAACGAGTATAGTCGAGCGTTATTCAAAGCAGAGCTAAAACTGTACGCCGTTTTTCGGACTGCAGGATGCACTTGATAAAAACAGAAATTGCCTATTCAATAAGCTTTCGAGAACCAAAAAATTGCTCAGTTTTTACATATTCCCAAAAGCATCTATGAAAGCAATGAAGCGATTATATGAAACGAGAACGCACTTTCAAAATAACATCTGGAGTACGACAGGTCTGTATTCTAAGGCCTATAATATTTTCGTATTTTTGGATGATATTCTGGAGTTTTTATCTACTGGAATTTAAATATGTATAGAAGGATAAGTGTGAAAACTTATCGTTGAAAGATCGAAGAGAAATATTCGACATTCTCTTCATTCACCGTGTCTTTTGCCAATAGATCTGTCTATCTCCAATAGATTTATAATCGGGGGTACGCTGAAACCTGAGACTCATTCAATTATTTTTATTCCACGTGGAACAATAGATGCAAATATAAGAAATCATCTCGTGATCGATTACATGAACACGAAATATTTACCATAATATGAACTCGAGGAGAAATATTCAACCTTAAATGGATGCCACATCGAAAGGACCTTCCAGTCAGTTGCAGATTGTGTCTTACAGGAGAAGACGAGGACTTCAACCCCTTTCTTGGGTCCTGTCCCATCTTTATAGAAATCAGAAATTTATTACCAGAGGCTACATATATGTATGTATTCTTTGCAGATTTTAAAGCTGCTTTCGATACTGTCAGTAGAAACTCAATTACATATAAGTTAAGTTTGATATAGGTGTATCTACAAAATTTCTGAACGTCTACAGAAGGATGATTTTGAACACTTCAGCTTCTGTTTGAAACGGAAATAGAATGTCAAACTTTTTTGCTACCGAGACCGCAGTACCACAAGGCTGCGTTCTCAGTACTATTCTTTTCGCCATTTTCATTGACGATGTATCAAATAACATGCCTGGTTGTGTTTTTGTACGTGATGTACGCATAAAAACCCTTTTCTATGCTGATGACCTAGCGATCTTAACAGACAACCCCCTTACTCAGCTCCAAATTTATAGGTTTAAGAGTTACTGCGAAACCTGGTTACTCGAAATCAAATCAATTATGATCTTCCGGCACACAGTTAGAAGACATTGGCAACCAATACAAATTGTTACTGAGAGCAAATATTTAGGATACTTGCTATCTTACAACCTTAATTTGCGATTGCACGTAAAAGAAAAAGTCAGTAAAGCGAAAACAGCTATCAATCTAATGTGGTCTAAATTCTATAGCAACAAAAATGTGTACAATGCATCCAATTTTAAGGTATTTAACACAATTATTGACTCCTGTCTCTGCATATCAAATATTTGGCTAAGAAGAAAATTTGAACGTTTGCAGCGCTTTTCAAACTCCCTACCATGACCCCCAGGTATTCAATTTATGTAGTGGCTGGAGTCCCTCAAATATACTGCAAAAACCTCAAAGCAAATGCAGACTTTATTATTAAAATAATGAGAAGCCCAAGCACAAATATACAGAATCAGCTCCTTAATACGCCCTAAGATGCAATTTTTCACCTTTCAGAGAATGGTTTTATCTAGCTGCGGAATTAGGTATGGTCCTCAACTTAACTATTGAAAACGTAAACTACTGGCCAAACAAATTTTACGATTGCTTCGCAGAAATAGATCAACGCTTTTATGAAAGTTGTCTCAGCCGGGTGCGTTTGACTGGATTTAGAAGTCATATAGAAAGTTAAATCACTCTCTTGGCTCAAATAAATATCTCTATAACATTTTGACAACTTATGAAATTAGCACAATTTTCAAAATGAGAAAGCAGACAATTTGCCTCAATTTTACACCTCACAGACCGGATCTAAAGTGATTCGCAGTCTCTGTAAGCTCAATGTACCGGAAGACATTTTCCATTTCCTTGCAGAATGCTCAATTTTACTTGAATTTAGGAGCTTGTATTTCTCCAAGCTCACACTTCAAAAAACTTCTGAACTTTTAAATGGCACTTCTTACATTTTGTGTGTAGTTCCTTTTATCAATTTTTCTAATATTTAAATTTGTATATTGTTATTTTGATTATTTTATATCTCTGTATAACCAATCAATTGGCTGACGGCTAATCAATGCCATGCTCTTTTCTTTTTGTTTAATTTTAATTGTACCTAAGTTGTTAAATAAATAACTATAATAATAGTATAGAAATCAGGTGCCGATACTTTAATACTCGAAGAAATTAAAAGGATTTTAAATGATAACAACAGTGGGTCAGGTCAAACTTATCTTATTGTAACAGCTCCAGGTCAGCGCAGCGAATCTCCGTATTTCTATTCATTGTAAACTTTGTAAAAATTTGAAGTGAATCTTCTAAACTCTTTAGTCATCATATCTTGCATAAGATTCAGATTAATGTGATCTAAACAGGTTATTGGCCTATAGCTTTATTCAAAACCAAGAGAAATCTCTCCAACCAAAACAAAAACTATAACTTACAACTTCCTTTCACTGAATACACAGAAAATATACAAACAAACAACCAACCACAGAACATTGTGCCTACCACATACCAAAATTGTATATTTTGCTAAAACATATTCTTACCTTACACAATCCAGTGGTCAAAGCCCGAAAATCATTACAAAGCATCTTACCGATAAACATAAACACAACGCAACGTAGGTGCATTCTGAGGTGAAGAAGTGGAAAAGTGTTCTACAACATTTTCATTCTCAACACCAAAATAAAAAAAATAGTTTTTACTTCTTTTGGTTTGAAGTATCAACTGCAACTCTCCTCGTCCTGGAAAATAAAACAACTCTCCCGACAAAGAAAGGAGTTTCGAGAAATCTTTTTGGAAAACAATGAAAAGAGTATCATGTGAACGTTAAAAAAGAACGATATAAATATCTTCTTATTTTTAATGTGTGCAGAACTGCAGTTCGCTGCACATTTATTTGAAGAGACCGATTGTTAGAAAGGGGGGTTTTGTGTGTGCTGAAAATTGAACACACTTAACGTAAGCAATGGATTTGTTTACACTTACATTGGCAACCAAAACAATATTTCTGAATCGCTCTGTAACTTAAGTGTTCACAATTTTTCAATTTCATTCTTGTGCGGTAGGTACGTGCGCAAAATTATCCAGAACACTATAGCCGTTATTTTCGTAGACACGCATGAAATGGCGAGTGTCTATAAAGGACGTACATATATTGAATGTGTGTAGAAATAATAATCAATCAGCTAAGAGCTTGCACGTGAAATTAATCTTTCCCTGATGACTGTGGCTGTCGACTTTCTATTCAAATTTACGGCGTGAGCTGTTGAGCTAAAAGGGGATTCTGGAGAGTCATGTACTGCTTGTTTTATTTCGAAAACACTATGAACATTTACTTTGAAATTTCCAACCTTTTTGTTTATCAAACAGGCTGTAATAGAATAGAGAGAGACAAGGAACTGCCTTCAACTGTCACAAAAGCCATTCAAGTCACCACTTAAGAAACAAATTTAAATTAATGACATCAAGTTCAACGAAATTCGTAGGTACGAATTGATGGGAACCACCAGCACAACAGGGCCATTGTTCTATAAAACTGAAGAGAATGAACTTGACTTCATATCCCATTTAGATACTTTTTAATTATTCCCAATTAAGTGACTTTGACATCCACTGTATATCTCCCCCGCCTGTTCCTGTGGTCTTGCCGCACAGGCAAGATAAACATGATAAATAACTCAACCACATTCTGCTAAAAACTCCCTCTGTGAATATTTTTAAACGTATGTATAAACAATCCTAAATCTCAGAAAAGAATATCACTTGCGAAGAGACACACTCATATTATGAACTGTCTGCCAAAGCAAACACAACCTCCAAAATATGACATCATCATCTTTGGTCTAACTTAAAAAACCAGTGCAGGAAAATAAAAGTAACAAAGATTGCATTGGCCCATCGTCCAGAAGCTTGAAATGCCAACAAAACTGAATACACACAGAGCTGCACTAAATTTAAGGACCAAACCAGTTTGATTTCAATGCGTATACAATGGTAATTCAACTGCCAAAAGTTTTTTTTTCTAACCAAACCGAAGAAGAAGAACCAGAAACCAAACGGAAGTATGCCATGCCATAAGCCCATGTGAGTTTGTGTAATAACTCTTCACTAACCACACGCACTGGTTTTGGCTTTGGGGACCGCTTGCTGCCTTTGATGATCGGTTTAAAATGATTTATAACGATCAGGATGATGGGCAGCATAATACATCGAAAAGCATCATGGGTGGAACATGAGCATCTCCCAAAACGTTGCATTATGTATTAATAGAATTGACATAATTTCCAGCACATGAAATTTTGCGAACGTGTTGATTCAAACATGTGTTACAAAAAAACAAAAAGAATCCCAAGAAAACTTAAATTCTCATATGTGTTCCAAAAACGATTTCTTATTTTTGCTCACTCAAATGTAAACAATTTGATAGTCTTGGAACATGGAAGTTGGTTAAAAGTGCAAAAAAGTACAGCACAAAGTTTTGTGTTTTTATTTATTTTGGAAATCGTTCAGGATTGAAGTTCTACTTACACTTACACATACACATTTCTTTCTTTTAACAGAAATTGATTTGAGATTTTGATGCTTAAATACACAGATGATACATAACTTGTTTTTGTAGACATAACAATAAAACTAAGTGGAACTTGGAATGAAGTATCGCGAAAATTGTTTGAGGTTTTAAAAGAACTAAAAAGTATATTTAAAATGCTAATTACATAAACATTTATTTTATGTATGTTTTGATATTAAAAAAAACAATCAGTTAAGAAGGCAAAAGGATATACATGTAAGTATTCCTGTCGTAATGAACGATTAAAATCCAACTTTTTTACCCTACAAACTGTTAAATTCTAATGTAACGTTTGTATTCAGCAATATTTGGGAACCTAGGAAGCGAATTGAAGTACTGCTACACAGTCTTTGGAACATAAAAAACAAAGATCGATAACACTTTGAATACACAATATGAAGGTTTCTAGAAAAAAATTCGGAATTTCTAGGTTAAAGGACAAAAGGTATAGTTTCACTAGAAAATCCACCTTCTTCATAGGTCGGCTTTACGGACTCTAAGGAGAGGTACCAATGGCGTAATGGTTAGCATGTCCACCTGCTAACCCAGAGGTTCGAGGTTCGAATCCCAGCAGAGGCAAAATGCAAAAATGTTTTTCCACGGGTATCGCCTTTCGCGAGGAATTGGCAAGTCCTCCGTTAGTAAATTCATTGCCATGAAAAGCGCATTCTCAATTAGCCGTTCGGAACCGGCGAAAAATTGTAGGTCCCCTCCATCCCCTCACAAGGCATGGTTGTGAGAAATGCGCTAGGCCCAGGGGCTCCTCGCTCTGTTGCGCCACCCTATTTATTTATTTATTTATTTAAGGAGAGCAAATTGGAACTAAAAGGTGCTTTTTCAGAGGTTTGGTTTTTAAATTGCCAACACTGTTTTTGATGATTGTCGAGTGTCGAGTTGACAATTGAAGGTATGTTTGTGGTCAGTACATTTTGACATTTCACAATGAATAGACTTGTTTCCGAATAAAGTTTTGAAATTGTTATATTCGATATACGACATTAGTTACTCGAAAAAGTTGTCGCAAATTGGACTTTTCGATTACGCTTCCTTCGAGCCAACCGTGGTTTATATGCTCGAAATCGTTTTTAAGCGCTAACCAATACCATGATAATGAAATTCACTTTTCGTGTTTTATTTTCTTTTTGAATTTGCGTTTTTTCATTGAAACCAAAAGTGAGGGAAACCCCACCCCCTCGGGAAAACAGCCTACCGAATGCACTAGCGACCTCAAAAAGTAACTCAGGCAAGTGAAAAACCAGGAAAAACGACCTCCGTAAACGGCCTTACGAAATTCCACAGCTCTATCAAGAGCTAAAAGAGAAGTAGACTTTCTTTGAGTACTGTATTCTAAAAGCGATCACAGTTCTAGCATTTGCCTGCTTCACACTAGTAAATCGTCTGTCAAGTACGCCGCATTAGCCTAAGAAAGTTTCAACGATCCTCCCAGTTTCTGATTGCTCCATGTCCGAAGACAACTGATTGGTAGTCAAATTCCATTTGTTCTCCTCCGTGAAGATAATAAAGTACTTTATAGCACAATCCCTTAAAAAAAGCCTACCGATAACTCACAGACTTCAAATATTTTTTGTCGATATTTAAGAACAAAAGATGGGCCAGCAGCTAACACAAGAAACGGAGAATACCTCAAAAATAACTGACAGCAAAGAGATAAGTGCACAAAAACTGCCTAACTCACTCACAAATAAGGCAAAGAACATAAAATTCAGAATTTCAGCACGAAGGTGTTTTTTGGAACAATCCTGTTCCTTCTTTGACGTACCTCAAGAAGATAGTAACTTCTGCGGATAGCACACAACGAAACGAACATTAAACAACATACATATATATTCCTTGAAAACGAAAATCTACATTGAAAGTTTTTGTCCAGAAATACTTGATTGAGAACAGAGAACAGATTTACGTATTTAAAATGAAGTTTAATAAAATTTTAGACTCTAAGAAAGTGTGAAGCTAAAATCAATTATAAATTGATTCAAGAGTGGATTATCTCAACTACAAAACTCACAAAAAAAATTATTTTTAGCTAATGCGGCACTAAGGCTCATGTTAAGGCGATTATAAAATGACTATAAATTTGCGCTTTTGTTTAATCGAATCAAAATCAACTTCATATACTAAAAAAATTTTAATTTGCTGTTTATTTAAAATTGTGGTAAGTTTCATGTGGCAACAAAGCAAAGATTATTCGGATGATATTGAAAAAGAAAAGTGTGATCTGTAAATGAACCGGTTAATTGGAAGATATGCCAATCTAAGTCTCCGTTACCAAATTCTTTACTCATACATAAGCAAGTTTCGATGCCTTTATTGACGTACAATAGTTATAGAGGTTTAGAAACCTTGCTAAATAAATTCCCCTCAGCCTTACTAGAACAAACTTTTTAGAACAATTATTGCCAACGCCCTTTAATATGTCTTTGATTCACGTCGTAACAATTTTTTCAATCATTTCTGAGTCGGATGAAGATAATTTGCTGGCCGTTTTTAAAAAGCTAGCTAAAAAAGCTATTTTCAGTAAGCGGTACTACTTTCGAAGGACTTGATAACTCCAATTGAGAAAGGCAAAACCCGGAAAAAACATTTCAGGATTATACGGGGATTCAAACCCCGATGTGCGGAATATGTAATAATCTGACGATGTAACCATTTTGTTTATATTAAAAAAATAGTAAAACATTTTCAAGAAAGAAATAATTTTAGGGCTATAACTTCTATTTCACTCATCTCACATTTTGTTTAAATTCTATTTCTTTAATTTGTGAAATAAAAAGGATCAAGACGAAAGAATGAATAGGTAAACCAATCAAGTTTCATTTCCTTGCATTCTTTTTTTCGCGACTTGACAAATTTGGTACCTACCAAAATTAGGGTTGTTCATTGGCATGAGCACATCGCTTTTAAAGATCAGTGTGGGTACTCTCATATATCATATAGAACTATGGAGATGCTGTTTTCTTCGTGTCCTTCAAATGGCATGGTCAGATAGTTCGAGATCTTGACATATGGATAATACTGACAGCAGCAGTTCATTTTATAGTCGTTATAGAAGGATGAAGGATGTTGGTTGAGGCCCAGGTTCACCCCGAACTGTAATGCCCACCTAAGTAAGTAAGTAAGTTCATTTTATGTCATCAAATGTAAAGACTTTTTTTGTCAATTTATTGACATTGGGAGTAATATCAGTTCAATGAAGCCTATTTGGTCTGACTCGGAACTTTCAATTCAAATTCTAAATTTCTTTGTACTGTTCTTGTTATCTTGATTTTTGTTTTTTTTTATTGACAGTAATAGCAAAAAAATAAAACTACAGCCAAATGCTACGGTTTGTCACTTACATAACTGCCAATCATTCAATACGATGCAGATGCTGATGTCACCGTAAAACAATGAGGACTTTCATAAAAATGCAGTTTGTCAAAAGTCAGATTATCTTACTTTTCGGCATCTGATTCATCAGCTGGAAGTCTTTAAAAATTCAGGTTTTCAGTCAAGAAAAGGCGACTGAAAATTTGGATTCAGCTTATATTGCTGTCAAATCAGAGGAAAAGCCTACTTGATAATTGAACTTTACTTTGTATTTTTGGATAAGTGTATTTTGTTTTTTAAAAGATTTCGTGAATTAAAAGATTTAGATTTATTTATCAGTACTTTATAGTTAGTTTTCTTTGAAGAAAACTCACGAAATCAATTATTTCTCATCTATCTTAACTAGAAATGTCTATGTAGGATTAAAAGGTTAACCCTTATGCCATTTTAATCTGACATTAAGTTTAGATGACCGCTCAAAGCAAAACTGAATAAGTTTTTTAGTTAATATCAAAAACTGAACTGCGTAGTTCAAACTTGGGGAGCAAAACAGTATGAATCCGTGGAAAAACTTCTTCGATATTATATCAAGCGAATTTTTCAATTGCCGCACAACACGCCCAACTACGTAATTATGTTGGAAACAGGTTTGTCTCCTCTTTTCATCCAGACTCTGAAGATGCAAGTGGATTATATCTTGAAAGTTATGAAGATGGATAGTCACCGGCTTCCAAAGATAGCAGAAAGAGAGGATATATTTCACTTTATGGGGTCCAATTCTTAAGGAAATAAGAAGAAATGCATTTGGAAGTAATACCTTAACGCAAAGTCAAATTGTAGACTTGCTCAATAACATGGAGGTGAAAAAATTATTCAGTTATTGCAGATTAGCTTTAACTTATTGGAACAAAATTATAAACGAATGTTTTTAAATTTTACATATATCAGTATCAGTATTAAAAGTAGGAGCTAAAATCTTTTTTCTTAAATAAAATGTTGCAATTTTTTTTTTTTTTTTGTCAACTAGGCAGACGGCAGTAAAGCCATGCTTTTGTTATTTTTGTTAATTTGTACAAAATCTTGAAAACAACGTTAACAAAAAAAAATAAATAATAATCTAAAAATCTAAAAAATCAAAAACTGAAATCTTATTAATGCGGTCAATCACAATCTCATGTGAATTTATGAGCGCACTTTTCTTTAGGCTGATGGCTTGATTGATAATAACAATTTTTCTTACTCTTACCAATGCTCTCTCAGAACTTGGTGCTCCGCTTATTTGCACATCTTGCACATATGGTCGGCCCAGCCCTTTGTTCACCTAATTATTGCTTATAATCCCAAATGCAGTTTGAAAATTTTTTATATATATATTTTTCAAATCTCCGATACTCCATTTTGAAACACAAAACTTTTCATTCAATGTCTTCAATGTAGGGTTTTATTCTTTCACCACAAGTAGGTTGGTTATTATTTTCTTTTCTCTAGAAACTCCAATGTGTACTCATAAATCAAATTCAGGAAGCACGATCTTCTTGAAAAGCACCTTCAATTCCATAGCTTTGTATATACATACATGAAAGGCAGGTAGGTACATGCACTCTTGGCGTACCATCTTATAACACCATTTCCAGCTAAACTCTAGGTGGTAGGTTCTTGTAGGAAGGGAAAAAAAGAACAAAAAACAAATGGTGATCTATCAACGGAACACTTGTGTACTTTAGACGGTTAATTTTTTTTTCTACATCTTTCGCGAATCAGTGAATTATAAGGAATCCAAAGATATAAAAGACACTTCCCTTGCTCTAAAGAAGTAGCAATGGAAAAGAATTTTAGGAATAGAAATGTACATACTCATATGTGTATGTATTTGCAGATGGTTTATTTGCGATCGACCATCGCCATTGATGGTTTCGTGCAACAAGTTAAATTGTTCGCCTTCGGCGGGTGTGTTCTCTTTCCAGATTAATTTCGTCGTTTATTAAGAAGATGGAGTGGTTATTGAGCGGAAAGACCGACATAAGATACACAGAAACTGAATGTAATTGATGATAGATCAAATATAAGGGAAATAAACATGATGCTCCAGCTCTAGCTTCTGCTTCATCGATAATTATAGAACATTATTTACTGCGGCTGGCTGTTGCAGATGTGCACAATGTTTTTTCAATGCTCGACCGTGTTTGCTTCGGGAATCATTGGCAGCATCTCTACTGGCGGTTGCTGAAGTATGGATTCAATACACGAATCATATGTTGAAGAATGCATACTATTTTAACTTTTTTCAAATCATCAGTAGATGAACAAACATAGGCTTACGTTTAAAAAGCTTCAATGATTGTAATTTGTTTGTCAAAAAGATAAACCTCTTGAGTTATTTGATTGAGATCCTCAATCCCCAGATGAAACCAAATAGGTCTCACTTTTTTGTTTTGGATGTCTTTACCAGACAACTCTACCGAAACTAAAAACATCATTATTCGGTCACAAAAATGGTGATCTCTCAGCAAACATTGCAAAACATGCAACGTGTCGAAAGAATAATAAATGTGAATTCCTAGTTAAGGATCTCTATTTCTTAATGCACACGAACCAATGACATCTTTAACTTGACATCGTTGGTTATGAATGATTTAACCCACTTAGCATCATGTCTTTATTTATTTTTTGCTCATTTTATGTGTGCACACTCGCATCACTTCACTTCAGATGCAACAATTTAGGCTCATGAGATCATGAAGCATTTTTAGAAACGAACAAAATCCAACCTAACAATTTCATGGTGCAACACTCAATTCTATGTGAGCAATTAAAATTAAGACTGTGGAACTTTTCACAAGCAAGCGACTGTTCAGCTCCTATGAACGCGAGTGTCGCAAACCAAAGACAAAAAACTTTTATAACGCCTACGTTTCGTTTTGTTATCTTATCAGTAAGCAACAAATTTGCAGCGCTTAACTATGCTCTACTAAATTGCCTAGTGCAACATAGATAGAAAATGCCGCCATACTAATAATACTGTCAGCTGTCACGTGTCATTGTCAATGGTCGGAGTCGGTGCTTCGGTGCCTCGGTGGTCGCGGGTCAGTATGTCAGACAGAGGCAGTACATATAATATGTGCAAATCTCAGGGAATCTCTGGCATAGTAGTTGTAACATTAATTTGGATCAATTTCACTTGAGGGTGCATTTACTTTCAACTGACCTTTACACTACAATGCATACAATGAAGGGGGCTGTTATGTTCATTTATTTGAACCGGGAGTGCATCCATTTTGACCTTCAACTATACAAGTTCTAAGTGAATTAGATGAAATTGAGCTCACCAGGAGGCACATACTCGTAACAAATAAAAAAACAACTGGACTGCATTTTTGTGTTGCGTCTATTGTATCCGTCTCGGGAATGTTTTGATATTTATGCTGTCAAGTTCAAGGAAATTACAACGTTTGCGGATTTTTATTATCGCGCATATGGACAATTTGCTTGCACTGCCTGGTAAGGTGAAATATTAGACTGAAATACACAGAAACCTAAATAATTTTCTGGGTTGAGTGCGAGAATGGAATGAGCATAGTTCAACAACATTGGAATCGCGGGAGGTGTTTGGCAAACGACAGTATGAGTTCTGGGTATCGAATTACTACAGGTGGCACAGTCGGCAAAATTAAATAAGGAGCATTTTAAAGAATATTTGTTTGTGCACTTTTAGAAAAAAGAAGCATGTCCCGATTGTAGGTGATTTTGGTGGAATGTTTGGTATTGAGTTACTTTTCTGGTTGATTTTTGTTTTTAAAGAAAGTGTTTTTTTTTATAAACAGCAAAAACGTAGGTGATGCCCGTGGCGGAATGTTTAGCATGTCTGCCTGGTAGATGGAAGGGGAGTTTGTGGTTTGAGTTCCAGAAACGTCCAAGTGCTTTTCCACAAGTATCGGATTTAGCAAGGAGTCGGCAAGTCCTTCAAGAAATTGCCTTTCTATGAAAAGCGCTTCTCACTTTGCCGGTCGAAGTCGCCAACATTTGTAGCTCTTCTCCATTCCTCAGAAGGTCACAAGGCATGGTTGAGAGAATTACGCTAATCCTAAATGTGGCCTATGATCAATATATGGACACATCATCCGTTGGCAAAAATAGACAATCCATTCCGTGGTCAAATTTATAGAATAAGATGCAGTTGAAAGCCGAAATTGTCTAATTATATCCTGTCAGCTGTGCAGCATTATGCTAATCATATTAGTGTTCAAATGCCTTTCCGTGGCCACTGATTAAATCAGGATATCAATTTCAAACACATATGTATTTTGCTGTGACTTTATTGTTCCATTCCTTCAAACCCTTTTGATTTGAATTGATAAAAGATTATCAATCTACCGTGCAAAGACAACAACTTGAGGAAGTTGCTTGAAAGCTTTCCAAAAAGGGAACTGAAAACCATCAACAACAAATAAACGACAGTTTTCAGCAAAGTAGTTGCATTAATACCATGTTCAAGAATAATGTCAACTATCACAACATTTTAATCTAGAAAAATAGAACCAGAGAGAAACACCTTCCAAAAGATGAACAGGATGATAGGATAACTCTATATTCTTGCACAAAGTTATACAAAACAGAACACCGTCCTACATATACGAAAAACTTCAATTTACGCAATCTCATAGAACATTAAATCTATTGACACCTACCTTCAACTACTTGAACTCTTCACGGCTATTTATTGTGCATGCAACAAGGCTTTGGAATTTACTGCCAGTAACAATCAAACGAATAATTGGAGCAAGCAACTTCAAAACTGCAGTCACTTCTCATTTTTCTTGAAAAAATTGAAACTTGAAATCAAATTTAGGAAGTAACGCATTTCAAAATTTTAGTTATTATTTATAAAATGCATATACATATGTTAATAATTTTAATTTTATTTAGATCTACTAATTGAATTATTTTTAAGAAAAAATGTATTATTATAAAAACCAGTATGTTAAGTACTATAAAAGACTAAGTCTTATTTGTACATGGAAAATAAATTGAATTGAATTGAATTGAATTGAATTGAACTCCCCCAATGAAACAAATCATAATATTAGCCCGTATGTTTATGCATCAGTAGGCGAAAATAAAGCGAAAGGATTTGCGAAATTCTTTGAAGAAGAAGTCAACTATTTTTAACTCCTCCAAGCCACTAAACAGACAGTCCGCAGTTCAGTAAATATAATCCCTTGAGAGATCTCACAGAAACAAGCTTAGCACTGATGAATTAATTCAAAGAATTCTGCTTAAAGCCATTAACAATAATCAACGGGACCAGGCAAAATCCCTTCGCGGTAAGGACAGATGCAACATGCTTACCAAAGAGGAAAATCTTGCGAGACCGTACTTTAAAATCTTGTTAGCAGGATTCAATGCGCGCTTGATAGGAAAGAATTTGCGGTAGGCACATACATCGACTAACAAGGTGCTTTTGACAATGCTAGTTTCGATGGTATGTGCAATGCTGCCAGAGAACATGGTGTGGACGACTCATTAGTGTTGTGGATTAAAGCAATGCTAGTGAATAGAACCGTGAACTTTAAAGCAGAGTGTGGACAATATGTTGCAACAGGAGTGAATAAGGGCTGTCCACAAGTGCATGCTGATCGACTCTCTACTTGTAATGCTCAATGGATCTAACGTTCACGCCCAAGCATAGGCAGACGACGCCGATGTCGCCGTGCTCTCGGTTGGTTCCAGCCTCCAAGCTGTCTGCTATAGAGCACAGGATGCGCTATATATGATTGACACCTGGTGTGCTAGAAACGGTTTCTCCGTCAGTCCTCTTAAAACTGAGGTTGTCCTCTTCACGAAACGTAGAAAATTGACTGCTCTGACCCAACTTACACTTAAAGGCTTCAACATCCCCTTTTCAAACCAAGTCAAACATCTCGGGGTAATCCTAGATAACAAGCTTCTTTCGTCCAAACATGTCGAGTCTAAAACTACTAAAGCACTCTCAGTCTCCTGGCAATGTAAAGGAACCTTTGGCAAGACATGGGGTCTTTCACCGAAACGGGTCCTTTGGATCTATACGGCTATGATAAGACCAATCATCTCGTATGCGTCAGTTGTTTGGTGGAATAAGCTTTTGCGAAAATATCTGAGCCTGGAAAGAACTGTTATCGAATCTTTACAAATGGTTCCAAAACCGAGGAGGGGTCTGGCGCTGCTGGTGCTTTTGTGGAAAACGGCGACATACGACTGCACACCTCTTTAGGATCATACGCATCCGTTTTCCAAGCGGAGGCGTATGCTATTCAAATGGCTTTCGGCTACGTTACGAACAATGGCTAGACGAGGAAAAGTATCTGTGTTTTGAGAGACACCCAAGCCTCTAACCACTTCAAAAGTGATTCACGAATGCAAGAGCTCTCTGTATGCGGTCGGAAGACTAAATTCCTTGAGTTTTATTTGGGTCCCAGGCCATCACGGCATAACTGGAAAAGAAATCGCCGATGAACTTTCTAGGCAAGGATCTCAGACAGCTTTCTCAGGACCTGAACCGTCGCTAGGTCTGCCAGGGTCCTCAGTGAGGGCTTCAATCAACAATTGGATTTGTCAAGAGCACAACCGTAGATGGCATGCCTCCATTGGATGCGGACAGACCAAACGTATGCTCCCCAACGTTGATAAAACGACTGATACATTGTTGCTATCTCGTAGCAGAAAAGAACATAGAAATGGCGTTGCAACGGGGCAAACACTTAAACGTGTTAGGCTTAAGTGATACCACACTCTGTGAATCTTATATAGAGAATATGAGGACACCGCATGAATGCCTGCTTTTTCTCGCTATAGGGATAACAGATACTCGGCGCAGACATGGTGAGAGCTTGTAACTTAGGCTCCCCATCATGGCAGCGTCTTTGCGATTTTCTACGAACATCTGAAAATGAATAAAAAAACAAAATGAATACAGGTTGCTATCCTGTAGTATAATGGACAGGTATTTAGGTCTGAATGCCCCAGCTGGTATATTAAAAACCTCCAACAGAAAAAAGGGCAGATTTGTATTAAGTGCATAAGACACTATTGGAAAAGCAATGGTTTAGTTTAAAGTTAGGCTTAAGACATATGTTAAAAAATAGCAATTTTATTTTTTTATATTTTCAATTTCGAAAGTTCAATACTTCGAAAATTTGACGTGACAGAGCTATTCTGAGGCCAGATTTGAATGGAGGACAAGGAACAACCCTCAGGAAAATATAATTTACTCTCTATGACAAAACTATTGTCGACCAGGGTTGTTAATTAATTATTATTAATTAAAAAAGACGCACTGTAATTTTTCTCAAATAAAGTAGGTAATACTGTAATGTAGTATAGGTAGGTAATAATTTAACTGACTTGAACTTGAAACCAAGTTCAGATTGAACAACATTAGGTATAACAAAAATAATCTGAACATTTGTCTGGTCAAATTGACTTGATGGTCAATTTGACCAGACTAATTTTTCTTAGCTCGTTGATTAAGAAAGAATTTCAAACGTAGAACTCTTCAAACGGTCGTTTAATCAGCTCCCATCAGTTTGTATATGTAAAATTTATTCGGTCAACCAAACTATAAATTAAAATGCGCACCATTTAAAACATTCCATAAAACAAACTCTCCAACATTTCAACTGCAATGTCACAAAAATAAGATAAAAAAATTAGATCATATTTGAACCACTTTGTTCAAAGCTAAGTAACTTAGTCAGACGCAGTTAACTTGTGACTCAAAACCCATTCGTCTGCGCTATCAAAGAAAACATTTGCTTTTTTTTCTACTTCTTCAATCTACTCTATTAGTTTCGAGGAATTAAGCTGAATTGACAGAAAACCTAACTTTTTATTTAAAGGAAGAACTAAAAAAGATTTTCTCACTTTGCAAGGCGATTGGATTCATTTTACTTTTTTTTCGTAACTCATTTGGTCAGATCTCATTACACTTCATGTTTTCGCGTGCATATAAAACTGCCTGCATGTGTCTAACATTTTTCTTAACCCTCGTTAGCTTATACACATTTGCTCCTACAACACAGATACAGCTACGGTAATTTTGAAGGTTATGAACTAAGTGTGTCTAAAGGAGATGACACTTGATAGGATGGCATGTCGCATTAGGTAAGCAAAGCTTGAGCTCTTTCGATAATTGAAACTAATTTTTATATGCATACATATTGCCCATGTGTTTGATTTGATTTTTTAAGCAGGCTAAGCCGGAATTGTGGCGCCAAAATTAAATACTTAACAGACTAGGCGCCATTTTGAAAACAATTGGAAGTTGTTAGAAATTCATTTGAAAGTAGAATTTATAATAATGCCCCTCCTCTGCTCATTTGTTTATCATACAAAATGCAATTTTGAAAAAGAAAATGGCGCCTAATAATGGAAAATATAACACGTTTTTCAGAACTTTCTCAATTGAAACAGGCGGATAGACGTCAAAAAGGGTTAAGTAACAAGGTTTCTTTTCATTCTCAGTTTATTTGAATTGAATTCGTTGCAAGCAGGAATCGTTATCAATGAACTTATAGTTCTTATCGCTGCACTTTGTGCATTTCATTCATTAAACTGAGAGAGCGCGTTCAGTGTCATGCAATTAATACCAATTTGTCATAATGTCTATGCACTTTTAAAATGATGTATGTGTTTAACAACAACATACTATCTTGTCAGAGAGTTACCCCCTTTTACCCCAATTAGCTGCACAAAAACTATAGAAAACATTGTCAATCTTTTAAAAACATTGCCTCATTGCGACAACTGAGATTTATATTTGTTTTTTTTTTTCCTTATCTGCATACCCAACACATTTACATTTTTTCCAGAGGAAAACTTAAGCAATGATAACACAAAGTGCACCATTTTTTCATGAATGATGTCATCACCATCATCCGTTTGTTGGATCAGAAAACATGACTGACACTGGCGATCGCTTTGATAGCTCGTAAATGCAGCGTTGGCGGTTGCATCAATGAATGAAACGACCAAATGCACCACATTTACACTCTGTGTGGCATGTGGCGCGAAAAATACCACTGAAATACATTCACTTATAGCGAGAGGAATACAATCTGGTTGATTGTCAAACACTTAAGTATGGTGTTTCTGATGTTGGCTTTAGCATACTTTTTAACTTGCGTCAACTGAACGTTCAACGTTTGATCGAAGCGATTTTTGTATGATTAAAAGGACAATTAATTAAGTTTCTTCACTTTGCTGGTTGGAATTCATAGAATTGCCCAATGGGCCGTGGCTAGTTGCTGATTATTTCCTGAATATTAAATTTCTTTTGATAGCCGAATGCCGATGCCGACAACGGCGACGATGGAAGGTTCTGCTGATGAAATAAATATTGAAAGCGGCATAAATTGTTTCTTATACCAAATCGAAAACAATAAACTTCTGTTGTCTGGGGCATTCAATGGAAGATGCTATTTTTAATATTGAAAATTTTTTCTTTCTTTCTTTTTCGTATTTTACAAGAGTCTACATCTACATATATGTATACAGCAAAGGATGCTGTTTTTAAACTGAGGATGGAAGCATTGCTTCCGAAATGTACATCTGAAGTAAATATATAAAAAGTGTTTAACTGATAAAAATTTTATTAATCTTTGATTCATTCGTTTTTTGTTTGTTTGATTATTAATTTGATTGGGTCAGATCTAGTTATTTAAATTTGACCTCCTTCGTATTGAAGAATTAATTTAAAATTCGGTAAGCGCCTTTTATTCTGATAACATTCAAATTAATTAATACATGCGATATTATTGTGAATTCAAGATGGCTGCCGCTTCATAATGAAGGAATACATATTCTTTTACTACGTCCTACTTACGGGTATCAAATGAAAGTGCTTGATTAACAGAAACGAGTTCTCCATGAAAATAAAATGGAAATCCAATATGGCCGCCAGCAAAATGTAATAGCGTTTTTCATTGAAATCCGAAAGAACTACTCTCAAATGCAGAACTACTCTTTTCAATGAAACATTTTTTAACAGTTTTGTCGTAGTATTGGTGGCAATTGGCATGAATAGCTTTGGGTGCATTCACTTCTGTAGTCACTATGTAGTCAAAATTCAATTAGTTTTGTGAATGCAAAATTGGACTACAAACGCAATAAATCCTTTTTTGTTTGTAATCTTTCGTATTTTATTCCGAACAGCCGGTTGTGAAACTTCGAAATGATTCTAAATCAAGTTTATATCTGAAATTTTCACATTACGTGGGGTAAAAAATTTTCAACTCATTTCGCAGTTGTTTCTAATGACTGGATACGTAGTTACTAAAGCAGTGAAAGCGCCCACTTGCATCTTTTCAATTTTTTTTTTTACATTCCATGTAGGTGATGGATGGAAAGGGATGACGACGAAGAAGATGAAAAAAAAAAGAATGCAACGAACTAACAAATTCTAAATTGTTTACATATTTCTGTACTCATATTCAATTACTTTCTTTTTTCTTTTCAATTTTAATAATCATCAAATAAATTTCACAAATTTTTTTTTCCTTTTGACGTTTGATACAACAGCTGTTTTTGCATGTGTGTGTAATTTTCAGAGTAGATCTCCCAACCGATTGGGAGTAGATCTTTGGCGTTTAGAGTTACTCCAGAACTACTCTTTTTTCCAATGAAACACTAAAAATGGAAAAAGAGTAGATCTTTACACAAAAGGAGTAACTCTTTTCGTCAATGAAAAACGATATAAGGTTCACTTTCCATTTCACAATCCCTTCAACATGGATATCAAATAAAAGGTATTGACTAGTATAGTTAAAACTATGAAAAAAGAAAAACAAAATCCAATATGGCCACTAACAATATCAAAAAACTAAAAAAAGTGTTTTAAAAACTTTTTAAATCAAATGGTTTAGTTAAAAATTAGGGTTAGAATAATGTAGTCGTATGTACCAGTCATCACACTACTCTCCTTATCAATTTAGGGCATTTTTTATTGCATCTCAGAGACTTAGAGTAAGCTCATTTGTAGAAACACACCTATCTACGCTCTTCATCATTAGTGCAAGTGCTAGTGGTTATTAAAAACGGCCAACACAATCACAAAGAGAACGTATACGGAGAAAAAATAAAGGACACTGAAAATGCTATACAAAAAAAAAAATACATTAAAATAACAAACTTAACTAGTGAAACATTATTAAACATTAAAAAATATAAAATAAATTATATGGCAATGGTTAACTACTAAATATGAATCATGCAGATGGAACACTGGTTCTTAGTTTTAATTTTAAACTGTTTTTAGCTAGCGAGATCCTTCATCATAGTTTAATCCATGTCGGAAGCATCATTTGAACCGGTTATAAATTGATGAAAAAATACTAAATCATTGCTGGTTTGTGTATTTGAAGATTTAATGAAGTCAAACATTGAATTTGCTTTGTTAATAACGAAGTTGATGTGTTCATTCGAGGTTGGTACTAAAAAGAACACGGAATCTAGAAACTCGAGATAAGGATTGTTGCTATATTGAATATTCTCCAATTCTAGGCGATCTTTTGCGGAAGAAGGTCATACCTTGGCAGTTGAAAGCGTTCAAACTCAGCCCGTTTTAAAACACCATACAATAAAACTGTCTTTTTTTTAAGAAGTTGCGATCTGAAGCATTTTTGATGGCTTTAGAAAAATCATATCAGTAAAGATTAAAATATCGCTGTAAAATACGCAAGACATAACATCATTCATTTCAACAATGAAAAGCAAGGGACCAAGATGACTTCCTTGTGAAATGCCAGGACAAAGCATTGAAAGGTTTTGAAAGTTACGAAATTTTATTTCATGCAGACAATAAATAATGGACGAAATCCAAAAGCTTTTAGTTTGTGTACTGTGTAGTATAATATTATGAAAAAAAAAAAACCTTAGAAAGCTTAGTATAAATGCAACCAAGCTCGTTCCACATTCAAATGCATTGGAATACTTGTGATAAGAGGATTTTATAAGATTGCGAAGAATGCATTGATCAACAATAAAAAATAAAATACTCAATTGATATATCATAATAAATGCTGTTTACATATTGATTTTTTTTCTGATCAATGCCCTAGATTGATGAGGAGAGTGTTGTGGTGACAGGGTTCTAAGGGCTAACAAATTATTTTTTAGCTTTTAGAACATTGTCTACATTACTTTAATCCAATAAAACCGTCCAGTTTAAATGTTTTTAATTATTTTTATTATTAGTTTCCTTCTTTGATAGTTCAATGAAATAAAACGAAATCCTTGTCGAGTCTAATGTTTCCTTGAGGTTTGCGCTGAAACTTGAGTTGGATCATTGTGAACAGAGCAACTATACAACATGACAATATTCCAGTCAAAATTTCTCAGAAATTTGGTCACCATTTTGGAATTTGGGGCTCTTAGAGATAAGTCAATTATTTCGGTAAATATAAAAAGAAGATGTAGGGTCTAAAAACTTTACTGTTACAATGTTAAGAGGAAATCTTTATTCAGATTGCAAAAATCAATTATACGAAAACAGACGGCAGACGGCAGTTTTTCCATGCACTTATTTTTAAAAAAACCTTATTGTTAGATCTATTGATGAAATAAAGAATCTATCTAATCTAATCTCTGATACTAAAAGTCTCAGCTCCTAACATCTCCTACACATATTTTTTTTTCAACTTTTATTAATGAGATTCAATTTTAAGTGGTTGTCAATTCACTTGTTTTTTTTTTTCTGTTTTAGTTCAGAAGAAAAGTTTATTGTAGTTTTTGAGGATACCGTTTTCTCAGTTTCTTTGCTATTACTTTTGGCAAAGACTCTTTATTTGCTCTGCAGAATATCATAGTATTTTCTTCTGTAACATCAACATCAAAGGCTTATCGTCTTCTTTCACATTAAATGATATTTGTTTTATTAAAACGAGAGTACTCTAAAAATCAAAACTTTGTGTTTGAACAAAAAGTAGATTTCAGCACTGGCTTTGTTCTTCATCATTCATATCATGATTTGTTATCCATAAGCGGGATCGCCTGCAGATTATCAATGTCGGTTGCAGTCCCGAATAGATTTACTGTCGTTTCAATAAAACTATTATCGGTACAATGATCTGGCTGTGATCTATAGGCTATAGGGTTTATTAGATTTAGCACAGGGTGACCAATCTTATGTTTTCTTTACAAAGTATAGGGTTTTTTATTTTGACACTGATATCCGTTTCCCTCTCGAAAACTTTACGGAAAGTCAGTAACATACCTCTGCTGAGAGAAATGAGTCACTTTAGCAACTTTTCACTTGAACAACTTTGAAACATCCAAAACTTATTCCAAAAGTGAGTTATTTGTAGCTAGGTTTTTTTGAAACATAATGTTTTCCCCGATATCTAGCACCAACCTTAAATGGCCGCTTGAGTTCAATTTGAACCTATTTTTTGTGCTGACCAATGCTATGCCATCAGTTCGGAAACAATGCATGCACTTAAGGCAAATATCATCCAAGCAATTATCCAGCTACAACTAGAAAACCAAGACCAGCAAGGTCTTGGAAAATTGGAGTGACAAACTGACTGACGACTTGGACTACATTAATAGAGCAATAATATGTGGAAAAAAAACTGAATTTGTCAATTTTATGGCATTTTTCAAAAGAAGCTTTTGGTTGTAGGTTACATATATATGGCCAAACCAACCCACCAAAACTACCTCTGCCTTGCTGGACAGGATCACAAAACTAGCGATAGAACTAATAGTCTTGTTTTCTTCTTCTTCTTCTTGTTTTCCATTAAAAGAACTACGAGTATTTTGGTCTCAAGTCTCCCACTTGATCGCTTGACTCAAGTGATCAACCCGACCAGGGGCGTATACCCACAGCGTTGATCTCAATTAAAGTTAGAGGCTAATCTTTGGATTGTTTCATTTCTGAGGCCAAGCCAAACGTTGATGTTGCTACATTCTCTCTCCGTAATTGTATCGGAACATTGTTTGTTGTTGCCTTATTAGCGGGATCCTTACGATTCATCTTTTTAACATGACAGTGCCAATCGTGCTTTTCTTTCGATAGGTTCGTATTTTTAGCGTTAAGGTTTTCATCGATCTTGATTCTTCTTGTATTCAATTCAACTTTTGTTATTCCTCCTGTCCAACATTGTTAGCCATATGTGATAGCTGGTTGTAAAACAGAAGTAAATATAAAGTTTTCCCTTCAGCAAAGGGGCTTTTCTCCAACAGAGAAAACAGCTTAGCTTTGGCTCGACTTCCACCATTAATCATTGTGATAATGTCGTCATCACAAGTTCTTGACTACGAGTATGTAGTTATGAAAAATTCGAGATACTAAAACTCAAAAAAATGTGTGAAACAGACATTTCTTAGTCAGAAAACGAGCAACAACAGAACTCAGTATCAGCACCCGCTCCTTTATTTATCCGTTAAAAGTTTCCTGAAAGTCCGAAGAATCCTTGCTTTTGTTGGCTACATCTTCAAACAAGGCTTGGAATGAAAGTTCTGGTGGCATTATAGAAAGTAGTTCTGTAGCTGTCAAGCAAAATTTTTCAAGGTAGATTCGAGAATTCATCAAAAAAGATGAGCATTTTTGGATTGAATGGTACAATTAGAAAAGTGAAAATTTAACGTATAAAAGTCCTTTGACATACATAAAAGAAAAAAAGAGACGATTTTCATATTCGCGATGTACGGTTTCTGGTACTTTTGCTTCTTACAAGTAGCAAAGCGAAAAAACTAGTATCTGACGATATACACTGCAAACGATTGATTCATTTCAACCTTTCGAACGTTGTATAAAGCCGATGTTATACCATTACTAACTTCACATACGAGTAACATGAATCAGTAATCAGAACAATTAACTTACAATTTACTATGCTACGACACTAAATTTAAAACAGTTATTTTAAAAACGTCTCTACTAAAACACAAGCAAATATTTTGATAAATGGAAATAAAAATTCAGAAATAAATATATAGTAGAATTCGATAGGATCTACCGTAGTTTGTTAAAGAACGGGGAACCGAAAACGGTTGGCCCTATTACCTACAACCCTAAGGAAGCATGCAAAGAAAATTTGTCACTGTTTTTTTCTTTCTTAAGAAAGGTTATTAGATCCATACATCCATCAACAACTTAGCATAATCATTTTATAAGCCAATGAAAGCAACAAGTTATTTATAAACATTACCCCATCAATCTCTGAATTAATTTGTCCCACTCGACTCGCTTCATGTTTCAAGTGTCGTCGATTTAAATTCCAAAAACAATAATTCAACGTTGAATAAATACAACACATGTCACAAAAACTAAAAACAAATATTTATTTTATTCTTCTTATTGCACATTTGAGATCTGATCCGGCAAATTGTAACAGACACTGAAGTGCTAAGTGTAATAGTCACTTCCTCTAATATAATGTGCATCAATTCTGAAATGAAAGAGAGAAGCGCATCACCACCAACGACACTTGCAATCAGTATGTTGCTCTATGTTGTAGTTGTACCTAGTTCCTTTTTTCTGTCACACTGGAGTGCGATGATTCTCGGGCACGGTGCATTTTTATTTTTAGATTAACAAAAATCCACAAAGCAACAAGTGGTTTCAACATTGTTGACTTCTGTTACGACTTCGACTACCTATGTATTTGTCTATCTTTAGTGAACTGCCACCGCTTTTAGGTCATGAGTAGAACAGTTTCGGTAACGACTGGAACAGACGTCATATGAAGAGTCCTTGGAGAAAGGAAACCCAGCGGGGGTTAAAGTTAAGGTGTATCATGTCAGAGCGAGGTTATTTTCCGTTTTCTTTTATTTGAATATAATTCTATTTGATGCATGAACAACGATGATGAATAATTGTCAGTTATTTTAGAAATGACAAAGAACATGGCGGAAATGATTACCGAATATGCTTAAAAAGGAAACAGCTTATGAAGAAACATTCAAACATTTATAAATGTTTGTATGTTTTCTGTATCGGTTCTTCTGATTCTCTCTCTCTAATTCTTTATCTATTCTTGGATACGCTAGAGATTCAATTAAACTTCCAATTTCTTCAATTCAAAATCTAATAAAACTTCAATTCCCTCCATTTCACATCAAACGAAAAAAAAGATGAATGAATTTAAAACAAATCACTGCAATGTGCGGAGACTTTCCAACACAACCACAGTGTGTGCTGCTGCTGCTACTGCTGGTGTTGTGGCCTGGCAAATTCAGCTCACTATGCACTACTTAAAGTGTCACCACGCCAGGGCGTTGATAGTGAAAACATGATCTTGATCTTCGTGGCCGTGGGACTACTTTACCGTTAAGTAGGTGAGGAAATCCGATGCAATATTATTGTAGGTCTGTATTTTAAGAGACAAATTGAAATCTGTGTGCGACCCTAATAGCAATCGTTATTCCTTTTATGGGAGATTTATCTCTTTTGGATTTTGTTTGAGTCAGCGTTAGTTGTTTGGTTTGAGTTATTTCTGTATATGTAATTGTATACATAGGTACGTACTAGGAAAAAAAAAAAAAATAAGTACCGAATGCTAGGAAAATTTATGAAAGGCATTTCAGGTGAAATTTATTATTTGATGCCGTGATGTTGTTTATAACGATGATATTTTTACTCTGATTTCAGGCGTTTGTTACAAAGCATGAGCAAAGTTACCGAATCAGTGATCGATTGAATGAGTGACACTTTTCTTTCAAAATCGGCCCTAAATAACTCAATATCAGTCGGGTTTCCACCTATTTAATCAAATTCTGTTTAATTAGTAATAATAGAGTGTCAAACTATGGTACTAGATTGCTCGATAATGTAATCGAGTGATTGAATGCTATTTTCCTTAAGGAAAATTACTTTAAGGTAGATTACTTTATCTAGGTCAAACAAATTTGTTAATAAGGAAGTGTCCAAATCAATACACAAGTTACCAAATGCATTCTAAAAATAAGTTCCCATCCGTTCAAACCGATTACTTTCATTACGAGTGCATTTGACATTTTGGTTTACTGAAACTCGCAATAGAATTTGTCTTGTTTTAACAAATGAATGAATTTTGAAATTATAAAAAAAATTTGTCTAAAGAGACAGCAGCGACATCTGTGAATTAATACTCAAAATATATCAGTGAATATTCGATGCCACTATAGTGCAATTTAAAATAGCTTTACGATACGTGAAATCGATTATGCTCTGATCACAAAATAGTTTCTCACTCACTCGATAAATGATGCCACTAACTCAGTAACGTGAGTTGTAATTCGACCCCTAATTTTTTTTACAAGTATTTTCAATGCGACAATGAATTTGTAGACACTTAAGAAGACACGTAAGACTAGTGTAAATGAGACGAAACGATTTTAGTGAAATGGAAAGAGATGAGATGGAAACGTAACGATGAAAAAGTACTAACATCACGTTTTTTATTAGATCTCAGAGTACATTTTGCAAATAAATAAATAAATTTAATTAAAAGTGTGGCGCAAGAAAGCGGTTTCAATCAACCATACTTTGTGTAGAAAAAAAAGAAACCCACAATTTTGTACACTGATTTTTGTAAATGACGTTTGGTAATTAGAAACACTAGGTCTACAAGTGTGCGAGAGAAGTACATTAGCACAGCAACATCGACATAAACTTCAACGTTAAACCAAAGTCCTTATTTTGAATTCGCTTCCAATTTTACGGCAAAGTTTCTCAGGTCATTCGATATTCAAATAAATCTATATGTTGGGCCTTGTAGATCTTTCAATCGTCAGCAGCGTTGGCTTTAAACGTTTCAGTTTCTCTAGAACACTAAAAAACATTTTAGGTTGCACTTCATTTCGTGTTACAATGAAAAAATCTTAGCCAAGCTTTCGAAAACTACCACGGAAACGTTTTTTACAAAAAGAATGAGAATTTTTGAGAACAAAAAAGGGAAATAATCGGAATTCAAAACAGAAAATTTAACCAAACTTTCAGAAAAGCCCCCTGCATTCTTTGAATTGAAAGAAATGCATAAAACTTAAATGGAAATTCTGCTTGCAAATCTTCTGGGATATTTTTGAAAGATGATAATGGACTAGCTGACCAAAAAGCACGAGACAATTGACTCCTCGGAGAAGAATAGTCGGTCCGCTATTGCTAACATACGGCCTCAAATGCTGCAAATGGTTGAAAACTGGGCTTCTCGGCTGGAATTTATTCAGCCTAACCGCGGGAGCCACTTGCACGAAACATTTTTAAAATATAATGGCAAGCTATTATCTTTTTAATAAAGCCGAATTCTTGGCCATAACATTAAATTATATGCGTTTTATTTCTTCCAACCACAAGTCTAAAAAAACACCTTTGAGCTTTTTCGGGACATACAGACAAATTTTGCAGTCTAAACAGGACAAAGTTATAAAAATTTTTACCGCTCTATAGTATTTTGGGAAAAGATGATCCACATTCCTTGAGCCCAGCTGGCAGCACTAAGCGCTTGGGACTAAGCAAAACAAATGTTTTGCATCGTACACTGCAAGGACAAAATCGCTCAACTTAAGGCAATACTTGGGGAAAAAAAACTATAAGTGGAGTGCCGTAAGCTTTATACCTAGGAATACAGGACCAGTCCATGGATTTTCATGAAATTTTCAGAAATGTATTTATGTATTTATGCTATTTAGCGTACAAAAAAAAAGTTAAAAAAAATGTCACCGCTCTCAATTTGTTAACTATTTCTATAATTAATTATTAACTTTTAGAAATTTATTTTATTTATGTAGGGTGTTTTAGCTACGGTTTGCAAAAGGCTCAGGATGAATAGGTTGAGTCAAGACAAAAAAAAAAATTTATAGGAAGGGGGCCTATATCCCTCCGTGTAGGCGCGAGCGGCAATTTTATAAAAAATTTACTCAATTTTTTTAACAATTATTGAAAATCAACTAAGCCTTTTACTACTTCATACTATAAAGTTTTTGAAAACTAATGCTTTGTTCTTTAATTAAAATTTTTGCTTGAGTTCACTTAATGAATAGTTTTTGAGAGATCAAGCCTCAAAGTCAAAATTTGGCAAAAAAATTTTATTTCAATAATCAACGCTTTTATTAATTTCTACTTAAAAGCAAAAAAAAACAGCCAAAAAATCTTTCTGGTTTTTGAGAAATCAAATGAAAACGAAAGGTACTTTTTTCCGGGAAACAAAATGTTGTTGGTTGGCTGATTAAACTTTATTCCCAGAAGTGAAATGTGTTTTAAATAGCGTAAGAAAAAAAATTCGTGCCATCTTAATTTTAATGTAAATTATAAATAATTATTAATATTTAAGAGTTGTCTTTTAATTATATTAGTTTTAAGTAAAATTTTAAAAAGAAGACTTATTACAAACTTAACTTTGGTCTCAAAGGACTGCATATATACGGATTTGTGCCCCAAATGCTGATTGCGGTCAAAAGAGTTACTGAAACCAAAAATTGTGATTGTTTGCCATTGAAAATTGTTTGTATCTGGAGGAATTCATTTCATAAACAACCAAGCGAAAAAAAGTGGAAATGAAACGAGGCACATAAAAATCACAAGGAACCTATGGATCACCAACCTCCATGCTATCGTACTCTCCTTGACAAAATACAAACTCACTAAATAAATTCAACAGTTGACACCCGTCCAAATACAAAAGTTCCCAAAATCTTGAATCATCCAATAATTTTTTGTCTATGTATCCTCATCACAGCCTTTCCTTAAAAGACATCCTCATGCTTAGCCTTTCCAACACAAAGTTTCAAATTTTAAAACAAATTCTGCTTAGCTTCGAGAGTCGAGACCCAGTCGATGTCAGCTTTGTCTTCAACATATTAAATTCTTTTGCTCCGTTATTGTTCCCTCTGACGATTCCGAAGAATCTTCAACTGAAAGCAAATAAATAAGCAAAATTGCAGCTTTCTATACAAAATGAGTATAATCGTCTGCATTTCTGTGAGATGCTTTTAGATTTCCCTACGGCTGGCTGTTGAGAGGCCCACGAACAACACCAAGTTGAGGTCAAACTGGTGGTAAACAACAGGCGCGCGATCAAAAAAAAAAGTACAATAAATCTGTTTTGTGTAGAATGTGTTCCATAGGATAGAACGAAACCAAACAAAAAAAAGAAGGAAAAAATTGCAGCGATAAGATTCTAAGTCGCAGATTTCTTACACCCAAGCAAGTCTTTTTATACTCTTGCCTTATAGTTCGTTTTGCATGCGATGATTTCTAGAGCAATAAATAAGATGCTTGACTCTAATAAGAGCTGGCCGCTTGGCCCTCAGTCATTGGAATGCTTATGCTGTGATATGAACGAGTATATGGTTGAGGTTCTATAGATCTGATCTGATGCACTGTGCACACTTTGAATAGCCACTTAATATAAAATTATTCCCCATGGGTGGTTAAGAACTTGCGGTTTTGGGATTTTGGAAACTGAGTATTGAATCATTATTCTACGTCTTTGCTTCTTGTAAACAAAATTGGATTATGTATATGGAGAACGATGACGACAGGAACGAAGTGTTTCAAAGACGAACAATAGTTTTGTATTGAATTCGGTACATAGAAGGAAAATCCAAAATTTTGCTAACCCGTTTATTTGCAAAATCAATAAAAACATCTAACGAAATTAACAAAAACAGTTGAGAAGGATCGCATGAGCAAAAGAAGAAAGGCAGGCCAAAACACTTTTGGTACAGTGGTCTGTATACCAAATTTGGTCGAACCAAATTTGCTTTTGGTTGGCCACAGACATCGAAAACCCCAAAAATAGACTGACGCATTCTGTGGTCAACGCGGTTTACTCCATGAGCTTATCACAAGTCTGAGTCAGTCAATGGTACCTGTGAGGATTCGGTGAATGAAGAGAACGTCAAATATTTCTCTTCGATCTTTCAGCGTATTTAGTTTTAGGAGTTTGATTCGGTCTTCATAAGGAGGTAATATCAGGGGATTACTCCAACTAAGACCTCGAAGAGCAAATCGGATGAAACGGCGTTGTATGCTCTCATTTCTGACAATGTGGACTTGTTGGAAAAGCGACCAGACTTGACAAGCGTATTCAGAAAGTGCACGAACAAATAAAATGGCAAGGGATCGGGTAAGGCTCTGCAAATTCTTTGGACCATCGTTTCACGAGACCAAGTGCTGAATTTGCCTTAAGGATTATATCGTCGATATGCTTGAGGAAATTCAGCTCACGGTCGCAAATAATCCCAAGGTCCCGGATCACCTCCACCACCGGTTAGAAGATTGAAACGGGGAGGAGATTTGATGTGTTTACGTGAGAAGGTCATTGATTGGCACTTGGAAACATTTAGCTCCAGGCAGTTTTTGGAGCACCATATTGAAAAATTGTCGAGGTCATGTTTGAGGTGAGAAGAGTCTTCAGAAGAAGAAATGATCCGGTAAAACTTAGTATCGTCCCTATAGAGAGATGTTTGATGATCATTTCAATGTCGATAATACTGAGAATGAAGAGGAGAGGGCCTAAATGGCTGTCTTGGGGAACACCGGATGTAGCTAGAAAGCAGCTGGATAAGGCGGATCTGAACCGAACGCTGTGATGGAAAGTTTAGAAAGAATAAGTTTGTGAGAGATTTTATCGAAAGCTTTACTAAAGTCAGTTGAAATTACATAGACCTCCTTTCCATTCTCCAAGGCTGAGAAGGAAAATGAGACAAAGTCAACGAGGTTTGTTGTTGTTGACCTGCCTTTGAGAAACCCGTGTTGTCTAGGGGAAATGAGAGATTTGCAACGAAAACTTAAGTTTTTTTAGCCATAAGTCTCGAGGCTCTTCTAAGTCTAATATAATGTCTTTTTTAGCTTCCATTAATTGTCACCAAACCCGAGCCTCTGAAGTTTTATATTCGTCTAAGTGGAAAGTCGAAACATCAAGTGAACGTCTTTATGCTCAATCCACAATGCGGCGGGCGTTAGCGCTGGGTGTCAAAACAATAAAAAACATTATACGGAAAAGGCCGTGTTTAATCTGAATTGAGAATCATGAATAAAATTATCATTTGCTTTGTAAAAACAAAGTCCTTGAAAGTATTTATCCAGCCCGGCAACGTAGTAAGCACTAGAGGATTCATAATTCCTTTGAGTTCTTTAGACAAAAGATTTATGTCGAGTTACGAATTGCAGTCAAGATATTCCAAATGGGTTTGGAAGTATTATGAGCACAACTATTTTATTAGTTTTGTCAATACAACTTGACTCTCAAAGGGTTTCTATGTTCAATCTTTGATTTTATCATAGGAAAGCAAAAAGCAAAGAAAAGCAAAAAAAAAAATCTAAACGCGCGTGTATTGTTTCCTCTAGAAAACGATAACTTTTCACAACTTTTTTTTATTGTTTTCCTCGGTTTTCATTCATCTGTGCTGCTCTGTGGTAGAGAATGTGCCAATGATTAAACAAACTGTTGATAAGCTTTGAAATGAAATTTTTCAACATACATATAAATGCCATCATTTTATTAAAAAAATATTATCATCACTAAGCGGCTTTTACTGATTTTTAGGCTATCAGTTATTATCAATGTCACCTTTGACATCAAATTGGACCAGGGCAGGATTTCTTACATTGAAAAGTAAAAACAAAAACAATATTTTCATAACAAAAAAAGAAAAATTAATAGAAAAGTGTTGTCATTGGTCAACGCTCTAATCTTGCTTAGCAAATTTAGTTATGTATACACTTTTTTTATTAATAGACACAATTTGATAATTGTATTTTAATTGCAACATGGTTTTAAATAGCCTTGGTCTGATTTTGATCTCATCAGGCAATTACTTTTCTGATAAGGACATAAGAATGAGCTAAGACGAATATTTTTAGAAACGACTTCGATTGATGCCATCATCAGTGGTTTTAAAACGTGTGGGAACTTTTATCTGATCGGGAAGTAAACATTTTTATGACGTCTCTAAGACTTAGTGAATAATAATAGTTTAAGCTTAAACGTTTCTCTCATTGATCAAGTTGTAAAGACTCTTTATAGCTTAGAGGCAATATAAATCTTATGGGAACCGCACAAACATAAAAAACATAGCTGAAAGGTTTGAAATGCGGTAGATCGAAAATAATAACGGGGTCTCGTGCAACCTATGCCATCATCAGAGATCGGGGTGGTTACAAACTGGAACCAAACATGATCTCAAAACCATACCTCTTCGTAGACACACCACACTCTTAAGGGGTATTCAAGCGAGATCGACAAACGATTTTATTCTATTCGTCGCAATGAACAGACAGAAAAATATTTCTAAGATGTTTCAAGCGCCATCTATGTTTTCCTTGACATTTGTATGTATAATTGTATATGATGTGTAGAGCGAATAGGGTTTGACAGTTTGTTGCCAAACCAATTATTCAGGTTGTTCAAATGTTAATTTATCCTCTTTTGAATTTTATTTTTAAGCTAATGAAACATGAGCTTTTTCTCGAGTGCCTATTTGTTCGTCCGTCATAAGAATCTAGGAAACCAATAAATAGTTTTTCGTTTTCGGTGAAATTCGGCGAACGTTAATATACTATTCCAGCACAGCGATTTTTCGTAGCTGTGGACAAAAGATAGTGCTCACGATCACGAAAGAGTGAAAAATGTCCCCATCCTGCGAATTTTTGCCACCGAAATTTCTGTGGATAGAAATCGTGCAAAGCCAAAACAAATACAACAACTGCCAAACAGACGTTTTTCTAAACGTTGCTGCGATTGTTTTGTTAAAGACATTTATTTACTCTTCAGACAGTTACGCACTTTCAGAGAGTTTCTGAGAGAATTTTACCCCTACTCCTAAAATATGACTGATTATGAATTTCTGAGCACAAAGCAAGGAAGCAGACCTGTTTCGCTCTTCTTCTTATTCTTCTTAGAGGTCACGATTAGATCTACAATTCTCTCACTTATCTGCTTCAAATAGGCACTCTAAGGATTGCTCACTTGTTTTTTTTTATGTGGATGTCAAGACTCAAGAGGTTGTTCTGAAATAAACGATCTCAATTTAGCACCATATTGGAAAAAAGGATGCAAACATCTTTGAAATCGTTAGTTTTAAAAGAAAAAAATTTAAGTGAACCGGATTTTGAGTATAGAATCTTAGAAACATCCAATCGCCTTACCAAGGATTTCAACTTGCGCGAGAACTCGTTAAGTCCTCCAGTAGTAATTTTCATTGCAATGAGAAACGCATTCTCGATTAGCCGCTTGGAATCGGCAAAAAAATGGAGATCCTGTCGATTCCCCAAAATATATTATGGCGAGAAATGTGATATTTAGTGATGAAAAAAAAGAGAGGCAAGAAACGTTTCTACGATTTTCAAGAGAATCAATCAATCAATTCTACGATTGAACCATTGACTATCACCCCTAGGGCTCTGTTTTGTACCCTCGCAAGTAGGCGCAAGAATGTTGGAGAAACACGTTATGAGATTTGGGAACAATATTCCAGTTTTGGGAGGCTGTAGGTTTCATAAATTGTTGCATGATCAGCATCGTCTTAAGAAACCTAGGCATTCAGCAGAATTTTTGGCGACTTCAAATATGTGGTCATTGCAACGAAGATCATCGTTTATACACATACCTACTAAGTGCTGACAGCTCTTCAATTTCTTGAATGCAGGAACCATTAATGGGCAATAGCAATGGGCAATGTAGCATGCTGTCAAAGTCAAAAATAAATGAGCGAATCATACGCAACCGTTTCAGTTCTACAGCCGAAAAGCAGGGACATGAATTTGGAAACGAATATGAGAAGCTGAGGTTTGAGTCTTAAGAGGATTTGAGTTTCAGTCAATTGTGAAAAAAAGGAATAGAGTTGTAGACATAACGGAGCCTTGGGGCACACCAGCATTTATAGAGTGAATATCAAATTTAAAACAATACAATAGAACTTGTATTAAGGACCTCCCTAACAGTATCAACACGTGTGTGGCAACAAAACAGTTATGGCCAGTACTAGATCCAAAACGCACAAGACATTTGCTATCCATAACCAGATTGAACTTTAGCTCCGTAATCAATGTCATCGCCGGACATTGTCTGATCGGAAGACACGCCATAAGACTCGGCATTCCCTCTAATGACTTCTGCAGAAGTTACTTAGATAAGGAGGAGGAGGAAGAGACTATTTCACACCTTGTCTGTTCATGTGCTGCACTCTCATTTAAAAGGAAACGGTATCTAGGAAAATATTTCCTCTGTGATCTAAACGATCTGGCGAACACAGATATCCTGCATCTCTTTCGCTTTATCAAAAGCTCCAAATGGTTTTGTTAAGTGTGGTTCTTCCTCGCTTAGTTCTTATGGTATCACAACGAACCTAATACTGGTCTAAGTGTGTCAGTTGTTTTCCTGACAGCCATTTTAACCTAACCTAACCTCCCAAGCCAAAGCGTTTTTGCAATCGCGGCAGCGGCAATAGCTGATGTCAAAGATCAGTTGCACAGTGACATATGAGAACACCCATATGAACGCGAAAAAAGGAAGCGTTTGCAAACATAAGTGCAATTACTCGGTAACAGGAAGAAGAAGTAGATACGCCCTTTTAAGACACAATCTGTTTCATTTACTTGGAAAGAACTCAGAAAAAAAGGATAGAAAAGCAAACGTAGTGGTTTTCCCAATGTAGGAGAACATTTCTTAAGAGTAACGACGTGGATACCAACTGGATCTGCGGATTTATGTACATTGAGATCTTTAGGGACTCTCGCAGCCGAAATAATACGAAAAAATATCTGCTTCATAGAGGAATTTACAAACTCTAAAGCTCGGAAAGGGCTTTAATACTGTATGGAAGCGTCGAGTTTGCAGTTTACTCAGCTGACATTGAATTAGCTATGCCGCTGGAGCTGTCATATTTTCTATTTTTACATAATTTGTATACTTTTATAATGTTATAAAAACACAGTGCCAGTAATTAGGAAAATAGAAGAGAATTTAAAAGGAGGCATACCGATGTACGTTGCTTTTGAATTTTTGTAATACCGGGGAAAAAACAGAGTCTGGCAAATCATTCCAAATTCGGGTTGTGCGACAAAAATATGAATCTCTGTAGTTTAATTTACGTCCAAAGTTGGGTTCAAGATAAAACTGATGAGTACTCCTAGCAGGGCGGATGTTGCAGTTAAATTGTTTGAGGGGAGGAATGCAGCTGGCTATTTCACTAGAGCACTGTTTGAGGAAAAGCCATAAAAAAAAGAGAGACATCGACTATCCAAAAGAGAATCAATCAATCCTACAGTTGAACTATCACCTATAAATCTCAATGCTCTGTTTTGTACGCTATCAAGGAGTCCTAAATATGCTTGAGGAGCACCTGGCCAGATATGAGAATATGATGAGTCAATGAAGATGACGTGGTTGAGTTCCTTGTGTTTTTTCCTTTTTACTACCTTTTGGACACAACAGTATTTTCTACCTTCCTTTTTGTCCATGCAAATATTTGGTATTACTTATGCGAGCATTGCCTATATTCCTGTCCCAATTAAACATATTTCGGTTTTCTACTGTAATGTCGTTTACGTACTAACGAAAACAGTCTTATTTGCCCCTGACCACCTCATTTTAGCAAGACTCAAACGACAATAATATATCCTTTGGAATGGTGCTTTTAGTTCTATGAGGAGAAATATCGACTTAGATACAAGATTTAGTCCCATTTCTGCTGACTCACAAAAATCAAGATCTAGTTTTGATTTAAAAATAAAATAGAAGGCGGCAACAAAATATTGTGTTCCAAATTTAAAGTTCCATCCGCTTTCCATTTCGATAATAACAATTCCATAGCCAGAGACAGATATGTTTTTTTTTTTGTTCTTTTTTTTCTTGAAATAAGTTCACACATGAAGACCAATTGCGAAATAAGGTTATCACTTGCAAGATTATAAGCCCACCACATAATACAGCATCCATGGACTATATAGATTAAGTCTTTGTGCTTTACTGCCGGAAGCATGATTTCAAAATGTTGAAGGTTCCCCAAACAGATTATAATTTAACAAAACTTCTGATACTTTGTGCACAATTGTTCCTTTATATAATACATATCTACACATACATTAGTTTCAATTGTATGCAAAAAAAAAAGTAGAATAAGACTTCTAATCGAGGCACACAATTTAAAGCTCAAAGAGGTTATCCAACAAATATTAGCCATAGTCCACGATAAGAGAATTCAAATATTAGCAAAGTATGGTTGTTGAAAATGTAATAAAATTTCGAGAATATTGTATTGTGTTCTATGTGGTTAAATTAGAAACAGGAAATTGTGCGAGCATAAGACAGCCTTTTTGACCCATCAAGAAGTTTGCTGTCAAACGAACTTGAAAATGGACAAAATTAGTTTTAGAGATTATAAAATGAGTGCAAGCAAAAAAAAATATTGTAAGTCTTGTTTTTGAAACGCGAGGCAGTGTTTTGCTGTCTTTAATCTTTTCTAAGAATAGCCCTTCTTGTTTTCCATGTAAATTGGGAACAGTTGTGGCTTTTGGGTCAGTTGAAGATCATTCGAATGATTTCAATGATAACTTGAGATAGCTCAAAATGTTGCAAAAATCGATTGCAAAAATCAGTTATTTTATTCGAGTAGAAATGTCATTAGTAAAAATTTCAAAAGTAAACAGGGCATTACATCGACCTCGTTTTCCACGGTTGCCACACTTGCAAAACACGTCCACCGTTAGGTTAGGTTAGGTGAAAGTTGTTGTCAGCTCGGCTTAGACTTACGACTTAGGCCCGATGGGCCCATTTTGGTACTAATGTATCCTCATCCTTATGGAACTAAGGTCCTTCAAGACACAGCTAGGTGAATCCAACGTTTGTAAGCTAAAGCGGGGCATGAACAGAGAAGGTGAGGAATGGTCTCCTACTCCTCCTAATCTATACAGCTTCTGCAAAAATCGTTTGAGGCGACTCCTAGCCTTGCGGCATGTCTTCCTTCCCTTCCTACCGTGCTTAAAGACAAACTAATTTGAAATTGGTTCACACATTTTAATTTTAATCAATCTCTTGTTTTTAATTTTTAAGTGATTTGCTAAGTATCAAAATTAGACCACTAAGACCAACTGTTATAGAGGTCGATTGTACAAAATATTACAAGAATATCAAGGGGCTGCTAGAGGCCAAAGTTGTTGTTATCTCATTTGAAACTCCGCGTGCTGTTTCAGATTAAACTGAAAGACTAATCGGTAAATGGGTTTCGAATCAGCACATTTGGTGAACTATTTTTTTGGCCCCTCAATGAGGAAGAGATATGGTTAGGCTTAAATGGCTGTCCAGAAACAAGCGAACACACTTTGATGAAATTTTTGGTCCGTTGTGGTATTATAAGGAACATGTGACGGAGTGCCTCATTTAACTAGACCAATTGGAGTTTTTGTGGTTGTGATAAATTAGTATGTGTGCCTGTTAACCCAGAGGTTCGTGCGGATGGTAGAGGTGAAGGGTATCAGATCGCTTCGATCATCGAAGAAGAAATCTCTTAGATGTAGTTTTCGTTTGAGGGAGAGGACAAGATATGGAGAAAGGAAGTGTGTGGTTGTCTCTTCTTCCTCTTTGTCTAAATACCTTCTGTAGAAGTCGTTTGATAGAAGTCTAAGTCTTGCGCCTGGCGTGTCTACCTTTGAGGACTATGCCTATGAGTTTATGAGATATGGAGAACAAGCAAATTGATTTTCCAGTCATTGAGACTTCTGCTTATTGAGTCCAAGAAGCAGCAAATTAGTTCTCACAAGAAAAAATAGATCATGACTGTTTTTCGAGTAGAAAATGCTTAGGTTAAGTTTAAATGGCTGTCAGGAAAACAACCGCCACACGTAGACCAATATTAGGTCCATTGTGATACGATAAGAAGTTTGTGAGGGAGTACCTCACTTAACTAAACCATTTGAAGCTTTTAATAAAGCGACAGAAGTGAAGGGTATCTGTGTTCATTACATCGCCTGGATCATCAAGGAAGTATTTTCCTAGACGCAGTTTTATTTTGAGGGAGAGTGTAGGACATGAGCAGAGGAGGTGTGTCTCTTCCTCCTCCTCATCTAATCGATGCTTAAGAACTGAATGTTTTTGAATTCGTTATCTTGTTTTTGTACTAAGATGATAATTATGTTTGTTGTTACTTGAAGCGAAACGCCATACGGCTCAGGGTTCCAACTTATACGTCATCGAGTATAGCAAATGACACCTATCTACCACAGTACTCCCGCCCATCGTAGTACGCACAATTCTATTGGTGCCTGATATTTTACCCAGTAGTCAAAATACTTAAATGAAAGAATTTGGAAAACAGTACAGTACCGTACAGCTGTTTATGTGAAGTAAGAACAGAAGTTGTCCATCTTTCAGTGTTTCTGTAAATAGATACAAGTAGATATACTGTTTGCTCCCTGTCGGGAGCGATGTCAAAGTCAATATCGACCATATTGTTTCTTTTCAGACAACGATTTGACCCCCATTTTTGGACAAACGAGTACGACAGCAAACAAAATTACCGCATTTGAAATGAAGCCAATTCACGCCAGATCCACCAAGTCACAATCCGTTTGCAGAAAGATACTGTTTGGTGTGGATTGTGGGTTGTGAGGTGTTGGGCGATGCGGCATAGTCATCTGTCTGTATGTACTCCTTTTTTAGACGACGCTGTTATCAGCGGAAAATAGTACCGATTGTTGATATCAATAGGCGATCCCTTAGGCCAAATTGAATTATTCAGATGTGAACGACAAGTGGTTCAAACATGATGGCGCTAAGTGCCACACGCAGCTAGAGCTAATGGACATCCTACTAAATTGATTGGGTGGCATTATAGTCTTATACGAAATCGGTCTAAGCTGACCATTTGATGTTGTATTCTACCCCCTTAAGGCACCCCTACGTGCTGAACTGCAAAGTGACAGAACGATGCCACTCAGCTTTAAATTTTGTGTTTTGTGGTTCCGTCGCTTTGCCGCTAAGTGCGTGGCCGTTCCCTCAGACATTTTTTGGCTAACCGTGTCATAGCTCAAACTTAGACTGATTCAGTTGCCAGAGTATTCCGAACTCTTGTACCTTTTGGAAGAATACTACCCACCCCGTGAAGCTTTTGAACAATGCCTTATTTCTCATATAGTGCCAATGATAGAGGCCTTTAGAAGAGAAACATGAAATTTTCTGATATTTGACACAACCTATTTTATTTCATTTTCACATCTAACCCATCGGGCAAACACACAGATAATAAAAACACCTTGGAACGTTGAAAGAACAAAAGAAATCATCTCAAAGTCTCTCGGCCCGACTTGGATGACGGATCTGAAGGACATGTGAACCAAACAGACAGGCGCTACTTGAAAGAGAACTGAAGCAGCAAAAGCCATTTGAGGACAAAGTAACCTCCCTTGCTGTTATTCAAAACGACAACTTACGAGAAAGCGACATCAAACGTACAAGAATTAGAAACATGGCTCTTGGGAAAAGAAAAATTTCATTACAGTTTTTGTGTTGAAATTAGTCCGAAATATGTCACAAGAAGAGGAACGGTGATTAAGTCAAAAAGCACATTAAAATGTAAGTCTTTCAAAGATCTTTCTTTGCAGATAACGAAAAGCAATGAGGTAAAGTGCCTTCGTGATTTTTGTGAAAGTTTTTTTAGCATTTCTAAATTTTTTTTTGTACCAGTGGCGTAATGGTTAACATGTCTGGCTGCTTTACAGAAAGTCCCCGGTTCGAATAAGAGAAACATAAAACTTAAGGGTATTGCCTTTTGCGAGGAAATGGTATCCGAGCCCTCCGAAAGTAATTAAAACTGCGAAAGATCCTTGAAAGTTGTTAGACCCTAGGCACCCGAATATTGTTCCCACCCTAGTTATCTACTTATTACATTTTTTTTTTTTTTTTAATATTTTTCAAACTCAACTTTTTGATTGAACAACTTGGAAGATTCATTGTTACTGCACTTCATACATAACAAAATACTCGAGATCTGGTAAATCAAGCAGAAGGGTGTAGTCTCTATACCACGTTTCCCAGTTTTCAAGTCTTATGATGGTTTACACACCTCTAACTTTGACAACAAAACAATATACATCACTTCTTCTGACGGATAAAAAATGTCCACTAATGGACACGTCAAGGAAACAAATGATTTTTGTTGTTTTTTACAAATGATGTCTACTTAATTATTACTAGCTACTAAGTAATTTTAACCTTTGGTTTTTCTATTCTGAGCCACAAGCAATGTTTCTTCTATGAATTTATTTCAAGCTAAGTCCAAGCTAAGCCTTTACACAAGCCTTTAGCAAGCACCAACCTTTCCCAATAATTTCTTTACGATTATTACTTTATTTTAATAAATTTTTTTCTCTACTTTAATAATTTTTTTTTTTTTTAATTTAAGTTTTTTTCTGAGGTTACGTTTTTTGATAGTTTACCATAGTTTCGTGCAGAAAAAATAAATTCACGATTTTTTATGTTTTTGCCAACAAGGTCCATTCACGATGTAATTTCTAACGCAATAATACACCGGCAATATCTTGACTTAAAAATTGTTGTATTACTTTTAAGAACGGTCTGTGTTTGAAAAGAAATGAAAAGACCCTCCAACAAAATTCAGCTGTGAAAAACCTTAGTTAGTTTGTTATTATGCAAATCAAAGGTTGCAGCCTACACATAATCCATTTTTTCTAGCCAATTAAGAATAAACCTTAGACAACTACACTTACCGCAGCATCGACAAAACTTGATCCATTATGCAGCAGGCTTATTACAAAAACGGCAAAGATAACTGCCCAAATGTGGGATAAGTTTTGGCTGCCCAAGAGACCGGACAGGCCTCTGGGAGTATTCATTTTGCACACAAAATAAAGTCACCACGATCACCACGATCTACAATAAGAATTTGAGATTCGAATCGTTGTACAAATTTAAGTCAAGAAAAAATTTATTTAAAAAAAGTAAAAATCCCGCCGAATTTTAGCACATGTCAAACCGCACAATGTAAAGAAACCTTCTTTGAGGTTCAAATAATTTTCGTGTAAAAAAAAAAAGAAATGGTAACCGACTTTCGAACTCAAGATCTCTAGACAACGAAGAATGGACAAATAATCCCAGAAGCAGAGCAGCACTCACTCCTCCTAGATGGGGATCGACAAACGTTCGAAGTGTTACTAAACACGAGTCTCCTAACAGAATTTCAGTTTTGCCCAATATCCCCCAATACACACAAGTGCACGTTGTGTGCTGCTCCCAAAGAGAACACTATACTGATCTTGCCTTCGGCCGTCAGCCATAGCCAGCACCAAGCAGCAAGCAAGAAGCAACCCTCTGTGTCTGCTGTTTTTGTCACAGTATTATTTTACCGCGTCGACGCACACACTTGTGTCGCTATTAGCTCGCCGCTGCCATATCACTTGCTTTCTTGACCTCACACATGCCTCTCTTAGCACCCTCGTCGCGCTGGGGCTCACACCAGCACAAACAATCGACGCGATCCTCAGCAGATCGATCTCGGAATCGTCCTCCTTCACCCAGCATTATCGCATAAAATGGACTTGCGGAGGGCTGTGTGGAGTGGAAGTCATTGATTTGCTCCACAATATGTGCTATAGAGTCACATAAAAAAATCCAGTGATCGTGTTTATAGTGTGGTGGTGCGTGGTTGGTTTCTATGGTATATCATCTTTATAATCATATCGCGCTCCACATACACAAAACATTGTGCTCTTTGGTGTATTTCATTCATTCTGGTCGGTCGCTGGCTCGCTGGGTTTTCTTAGCAATCTGGAATTCGATGGCAGTCTCTCCCTGCTTGTATATGTGGAGAGGAGCTGTAGATACTTTTGTTAGTGCCTCGTTTTCATCTTCTGTGAACTATTTGTGAATACGGCATAGTTAGTTGATTGCTGCCTTCTAGAGTAAGCTGGCTGTTAGGAGGATTTTTCTGTTGTGTCAATTCGCTCCAGATCAGTACGCTCTAGTCGATCCATCGCGTCAGATCGCAAAAAAGGAAAGAACCCGCTGTTCCCTCCTACTCAAGGGTGGATGGGGTTTTCTTTGACAAAGTAATAAAATAACTGAATTTTTTTCTTCTCCTTAAATTTTCGCTTAGTTTTCAAAAAACAAAAAGTGTTGCGCGCGGTTAAATACTTACATATCTTTTTTTTCTCAGAAATAAAAACTTCTCAATTGTGAATTTTAGTTTTCAATTTCAGAAATACCCGAAAAATTTTTAAATAAAATTTAAAAAAATACGAAAAGTATCTGTGAGATCGCTCAATGTACGGCGCAAGGAATTGATATCCTCATCTATATGTGATATTATAAATTTCTTAACATAAATTTTATTAAATTTGCAAATTGATAAAACAAAAACCAAAGAAAAAGTGTTGAGGAGACACCAAAAGAATTTTTAACAAAAAATGGGGATAATGGGACCCCATATAAAACGGTAAGTAAAAGTAATGAGGATTTAAAAGTAATGAGGAGCAGTTATATTTTTCGTTTCCGTTTTTCCTAAAAAGCCAAAAAAAATATTTGTGTGTATGATGAAGTGGGTGTAAAATCCAAAATGAATCGGATTAATTCAGCGTGTTGAAGTGCTAAGAGATTAAAGCTCGGTTTCGAAATGGGGTGAAATGTCGTCTGACACAGTTACGCTTTGGTTTATCACAAAAATAGGTTTAAATATTTCTACATCACTTCCGGAACAGATTTAAAGCAGATTTAATTCTGTCGCAATACAACTTAGAATGGCATTTGAATTTTCTTTTGAAAACTTTTTTCCTGTTCTGTATTCTAGAAGCACTTTTAATAAAAAGTTTTAACGGTTTTGTGGCTTTATAACAAGTTTTCTGTTACAATTACTAAGGAATTGAACATTTTATGAGCAACTAACTCATTGCTTGGAAATTAATTAATTTTCATAGCCCATCCGCAAATGGAAAATTACTTTATTGCTTTTGCACTTAAGTCGATTTTGTTGCACTGTAGGATCTAAGAAACAGAAATTGTTGAGTAATAATTCGGTTAACCATGAGTAGTTTTAGTTGACAGGCATGAAAAAATGCTGCCCGTGGAATAATGGCTACCATGTTTGCCTGTTATGTGTGAGTTCGAGGATAGAATTATAGGAACATTCAGTTGTTTCTCCACGGTTTTTGACTTTCGAAAGCAATTGGCAGTTCTGTGAGATTAATTAGACAGCCACTCATTTATCCTTTCGGATTCGACAAAAGTTTGGAGCTCCCCTACATTCCTCACAAGATATGCTTAAGAGAAATTCGCCAGGCCTCGGGACTGCCCGAGCTCTGTTCTGCCACCCTGAATAATTTTATCTGTTTAACACGTAAATTGGATAAATTGACCTTTATTTTCCACTCAAAATAAGTGTATTTTTGACACATGTGTTGACCTTTTGACTTCACAAAAAACTGAAAAACTTCACACCATTCCAATCATTCCACTCTAAAACTTTTTGTTTCCTTCTATCGACATATGAAAATCTAGTCTTGAAGGAAGATCATTAGAAATTTAGTTTTAAAATAAACTTGTGCCGCCAACTGAAGTAGATTTTTGTAAAGCGCAAGTGAAAACGAGTAGGATTCCAAAAGTAAGACTTAAACTGCGAAAAGTCAATACATATGTATGTCGAAAACTACTTAAATCTGCCAATGAGAATAGTTATTTTGTTTAGAGCCTTAAAAACTTTTTAAATCAAAATTTAATATGTACTAAGTAAACAAATTGAAAACGGCTACAGCTAGGGGTTAAAGGTCAGGGAAAGCATTACACAGATTCTCTCAACCATTGATCTGTGCTCCATAGTTAACCTCTGAGAGCACTCTTATCTTAATGCGTTATGGAGTGATGTTGAAACGTTCTCAAAAAAACTTTAGTCTGTTTATAGCTAACTATACATAACATATGGTACCCGTGGCGTAATGGTTAGTATGTCCACCTGCTAACCCAGAGGTTCGAGGTTCAAATCCCAGCAGAGGCAAAATGCAAAAATGTTTTTCCACGGGTATCGCCTTTCGCGAGGAATTGGCAAGTCCTCCGTTAGTAAATTCATTGCCATGAAAAACGCTTTCTCGATTAGCCATTCGGAACCGGCAGAAAATTGTAGGTTCCTCCATTCCCTCACAAGGCATGGTTGTGAGAAATGCGATAGGCCTTGGGGCTCCTCGCTCTGCTGCGCCACCCTATTTATTTGTTTTTTATTTTATTTATGTATAACATATTTTTAAAGTAAAAAACACTTTACAATGTACAAACATTTCCTCCGAGTTTCAAGCATTTGACATTTCGCTTTCAAATTGTCACTAAAAATATGTAACAACCCTTATCCAAGAAGGTAACTAAATGGCAGCTTTGAAATCAAACCATTCGAGTTTTATACTCAACACTTTCTATACAAATTTGCAAATTTTATAACAAAACCAATGTGAGAGTTACATTTCAATGGATTGGGAAACCTTCGAAATGTAGGTACCAATGATGTGGGCATGACAGAAAAAAATAGTCGCAAACACCTTTAAAAGTAGTTTTTTTTTAGATGAGGCTAACTGTTAGCTGGAGAACTCAAACCAATTACCGGTAAATTGAACTAACAGCTTTCCGAAATTGCCTTTTTTGAGGTGAAGTGGACAGAACTAGGGTGGATGTGGTTTAACTTACAACCTCAAGAGAGGCGTCCGAATGAAATGAAAATATAAAAAAAGTCCGGCACAGGACTCGAGCCCAGAGCCACCGGCCTATCCAAAAGCTTTCTACCACTGCCCCACTGCCATATAAAAGGTACTCACTACTACCCCATTTTACTAACTATATGTTATGGAATGAGTTTTCAAAATATGTTCATAAAAAATTTCAAATGGGATAAAAAAGAGTAGCTCTCCATTACGTTATATTTTTCGTTTCTTGCCTATTGCGAAAAGAACGAAAAATATAATAAATAACAAAAACTAGCTTCTCAGCGCCAGCAGCCAGTTGGTTCCTCAAGTTATTTCTACCCCGTTTCCAAATTATTGTAATTCGGTCGCCTTATTAAAAGTTAAGAACGAAATAAGTTGTATGTCATCTACTGGCTAATTATGTCGTTTGACAAAGTACAGGAACTGATAAATTCCTCGCATTCTTTAAAATACATAAAATAAAAAAGACAAAGAACGCCTCTGACACAATATGCACGCCCATAGCAACGGGTAGCCACAACGCGCATGCCGATAACGTCATGGTTTGGTTATTCGATGTGAGTAGGTACTGGAAATTAGAACAAGTTGCTACAGTTTTTCTTTCTAATTTCTAGAACTTTCTTACATGTTTATAAACTAAAATTTGAAAATTAGTTTTTTTTTCAATGTTTACTGCTTATCTGCTGTCTGCTTCCCGAAGTGGTACAAATAGGTATATGTGAGACACATTCACTGACTATAAAATGCTAACTTTCTATATCAACCAATTTTTCATTCTGAATTTTTTTTTCAAATAATTTTAAAGTCTTTTTTTTAAATTTTGTTTGTTAAATGAAGTGAGTTAGGCACATACGATTTTATTTTTTGGGGGTTAAAAATGTCTATATTAAACATCACTCTAGCTTTAAAACGGAGTCATTAAATACAAAGTGTTTATGCACACTTCACTAACTTAAAAACGATTTTGGTTAAAATAAATGTGAACAGAACAAAAATTTTGACAATTCAGGCAAATAAAGTGAAATACCAGCACTAAATATTACAAACAAAGAGAATTTGGAATAAAAATTTAGTTTTGGTCTAGAAAACTTGATTCAGAAATAAGATTAGTTCAAAAATAAGTAACAGAAAATGTCAAACAAATGAAAAACTTCAGATGAGTTACAGCTAGGTTTTAAGTATTTATTTTATTATTATATATTTATATTAGTATTTTAATGGGGGTTTCTTAATTTTAAATTTGGAGTGATTTAAAAAAAAATAAAAAATAAATTGATAAAGTCATTTTAAGCTGGTGCAGCACTTAAGCTCATTTTAAGCCGATTTTCAATAACGGCAATATATCGAACCCTTCCCACCATTTTATCGTAAGCGACAAAAAGAAAGTTTAACAGGAAGGCGTTTTTTTTGTTTTTATCATAGGCATTCAACGAAAAGGACCGAAAGCCAGTCGCTTACGATAAAGTTTATTTTTGCTGTAACTTTTAGTAAAACAGTTATAATGTAAAACTAAAAATACCAAAAATTGCGAAACAATACTGTTACTACTGCAACACCGCTGTTAATACCCTCCCCTTAATACTCTGATGTTCTACTACAAAAGAACAACCAAGTTGTCTGGAAATGATCATGAGCTTGTAGAACAAAGTTACTTCCGTTTTAACACAAAGCAAACTCAAATTTAAAAATTCGAGCAAATCCCGTTTTAGAAACTATGGAGATATTTACGATCAGGACTATATTTTGAACGCACCTTTTCGAAATATATAGCTATACTGAAAAGTGGTAATTTGTATTGAAGATGACAGTTGAAAACTGTTAACAAACCACCAGACAAATCTTTCATCATTATAGTTTTGTCTAACAATATAATCAGATTATAGTAGAAGTATAAAAGCGTAGAAGAATGTTACTAATAGTATTTGTTGTTGGGGTGTAGAAACCAGACATCCTTATATCTTCTGTTATCCCAGGAGCACAATGGATCCTTGAGATCATTGTGGGGTCTATGAAATAACTCCCACGAAATAAGTCCCACTTTTAAAAACGAAATAAGTCCCACCAAAAATTGCTATTTTGAAAGTGGGAGTTATTTCGTTTTTAAAAGTGGGACTTATTTCGTCAATTGGTGGGACTTATTTCGTTACGCGTTTTTATTTTAAGTGGGACTTATTTCGTTTTGAGTGGGAATAAATTCGTTTTGTAAAGTGGGAGTTATTTCGTACCCCTAAATTTATATTTTGGTGGGATTTATTTCTCATTTTTTCTTATGCAAAAAGTTATATATATTGGACATTTCGTAAAAGGGACAACCAGAAATAAGTGGGACTTATTTCGTTTATGAAAGTGGGACTTAATTCATTTAAGAAATATATTATTCAAGGGGGAGTTATTTCATTTTGAGTGGGAGTTTTTTCATTTCAAGTAAATTTTTAAATCATTTCATTTTGGTGGGACTTATTTCGTTTTCAAAAGTGGGACTTATTTCGTGGGAGTTATTTCATTTTTTTAAGCAATTTTTGGTGGGACTTATTTCGTTTTTAAAAGTGGGACTTATTTCGTGGGAGTTATTTCATAGACCCATCATTGTGACCTGTTGCCGCTTGTGGCTTGCAGTTCGTATCCAATCTGGATTGAAAAAAGTGCTGCACTTATACAACGATACCACGTTACTAAATAGCTACATTGGGTCTATGAAATAACTCCAACGAAATAAGTCCCACTTTTAAAAACGAAATAAGTCCCACCAAAATGAAATGATTTAAAAATTTACTTGAAATGAAATAACTCCCACTCAAAATGAAATAACTCCCCCTTGAATAATATATTTCTTAAATGAATTAAGTCCCACAACCAATTATGGTTGTCCCTTTTACGAAATGTCCAATACATAATTTTTTGCATAAGAAAAAAATAAACAACTCTCACTTTACAAAACGAATTTATTCCCACTCAAAACGAAATAAGTCCCACTTAAAATAAAAACGCGTAACGAAATAAGTCCCACCAATGTAAATTGGTAATGGCAATGGACGAAATAAGTCCCACTTTTAAAAACGAAATAACTCCCACTTTCAAAATAGCAATTTTTGGTGGGACTTATTTCGTTTTTAAAAGTGGGACTTATTTCGTGGGAGTTATTTCATAGACCCAGCTACATTGGATCGTGAGTACCCCTTATGTTTCATTAATATTCCGCTTTTAAGATTTCTGTTTTTGCCCAATCAATTTGTGTTTATTCTAAATGCGGGAGTGAATAAACTTCACTACCCAAAATACTCACAATCCTGTGAAGTGGCATAAATTCCATTGGCGTTATGACAGACGCCTAGACTCTTGTTTAAAGTTTATGAACATCATTATTGATCATAATGAAATGCTTATTGCGATGTTTTGCCTATTTCTAAAAAACAAGCTTCTAGCACGCATTTGAGGTTTTTTTTAATACCTATTTTCAGTTCTCTACAAAAAATGTGGTTTAAAATTTAAATTTTACTTCGTTTGCGATATAGATTGAAAATTTTAATGGTGGTTTTTCACCCCTATCTCCGATTCGCACACTCTAATTTAATAGCACTTTTCTATGAGACAAGAGCTTAGGACAAATAGATTGAGTCAAAAAATCTTGGAGGGGTCTATCTCATTCGGCTGAGGCTGGACAGCCAAATTAAAAAAAAACAAACTTTAGTTTTAAAAATATTATTAAAAATTAACTAGGTCAATTACCACCCCTAACTAAATTAACTTGACCAAAAATGTTTATTAAGGAACGAAGAATCAGATTTGAAAAACACTTTAGTATGTGGTTTCAAATGACTTAGTTGATTTCAAATAATTTTTTTAAGAAACTAATAGCGTTTTTCATTCACGAAAAGAGTTACTCCTTTTGTGAAAAAATTTACTCCTTTTTCATTGAAAAAATATAAATCTGGAGTTACTCTAAACTCCAAAGATCTATTCTAATTTGCTTAGGAGATCTACTTTGAATTCACGAAAACATGCAAAAACTTTTGTCTGTCAAACATTAAATAGAAAATAGTTTGATTTTTTTAATTTGTTGTGCTAGGCTGCCAGCATTAGGCTCAAAATAATTGTTAAGAATTATGAAGAAACGTAAATAAGTTAGAATTCACTAATTTGCTGAAAAAAAAAGACAAATTTCAAAACATGAAAATATGAATTCCTATATGTGAACATCAGTTTGACCTTTAATTTTAATACCAGGAAAAAAACTTAAAAACATGTTTGTTGTCGATTTGACAGTAAATGTAACAAAAATAATTTTTTTTAAAAGAATTGTACTTACATATCCTATAATTTCGCTATAGTTTCCGCATACTTCTGCAATTTCATTTAAGCCATTAATCTGCTCCCGTCGTCACATTATAATTTCTTCAATTTTTGATGCATAATTTCTGTTGGTTATTTCTCTTAAACTTTGGCTTTGCTTTTATAATGCTGTTACTCCTTTCGAAGTTTAGAAACATTTGTGGTTAAATCTTCATCACATTCACAACCGGTAAAACGTCTTATTCATTTATTTTTCTTTTCTTTTCATACAAACAAATCACTTTCAATAGATGCATCTTGCTTTTTTAAATTTTCTTTAATGATTTTTTAAAAATGCTCTTTGACATCACAATCATTGAAATTATTAAGAATTAGTTTGAAAAAAGGCACAGATTGATTACTTTGATTGCGCTGATCACGAATAAAATATTTAGCACTTGATATGATTTGATATTTTTATGTATAGGTAGGTATAGGTATAGGTACTCTTCCATTTCCTGTGGGACTCCTCGTTCTGTTGCGCCACACTACTTATTTATTTTTAGGTATAGGTACTAACTCGTTCAGAATCCACACTTTTAATTCTTTTCTTTTTTTGTATTTTACTTTTTATATTTTAATTAATGTTATTCTCAATTTCAAACATATTCCAACTTCATAGGGAAATCCAGAAAGCAACAAACTGACCTATACTCATTTTGGTACAATCACGTGACCTTAGATTATATCCAAAATCAAATAAGAAATTTTTAAATTTTATGATATAAAAATATCTAAAGACAAATTTTTAAACAAAAATGGAGGCACTACTTGAATTAGAAAAATATTGATATAAAATTATTAGGAAACTAAGAACATTTAGTAAAATTTTCTGGCGCAACCCATTCGTCTCCATATAATAAATTATTACAGCACACCTTGCTATTAAAAAAAAAGTAAAAACACAAATTTTATAATAGGTCGTAAGTTCCGATTGACAGAAACAAGCTATATTACGTCACGTCTACCTCCCAAAAATACAGTTTTTAGGTTTTTAACCCTATCAAGAAGGGGGATACTCATATGTCATATGTACCAGCAAAAGTGGAGACATTCCTAGAAACTGATTTTTTTTTTTTGTTGTTTATATCTTAAAACCCTTTCACTCATTTCGATTTGCAAAAATTATGTTAGGTACTTTATTACCTGCAGAAAAACACGTATTAACTGCATCCCTGCTTGTAACCTAAATTTTCCCCAGCAAAACCCTAATTCTACTTCACTGCGAGTTGATGGCAAACCCAGAACTTAAATAACACACAGCTTGATGTTTAGGGTAAGTTGAGGTTTTTCAACAGAGAACGCATTATGACTACTTCAGAGCTTGAACGAACGAACATTTTGATGCACTTTTTACACTCAAACAATAACAAAACTGCTTTATGCACAAATTTTATTGAGAAACTAAATTGAAGTGTTTTTCTATTTCGTTTCGTTGAAAAATGACCAGATAGGATAAGAAATGACCGTGTGACCAAGTGAAAAAATAATGACTAAATTTGGTCATAAATGAGCAAACTGGCAACCGTACCCAAATGTGGATCATTGGTGTCAATCAGAGAATAACGATTCCTTTGTGTTATGCTGCTCATGAAACCGTAAAATAATAATAAGAAGAAAGAAATTAAAAAGTACTTCATAGCTCGCATACATGTGTGCCTTACGAAAAGAAATAGGTGTTATTGCGATTTTTAAGCGAAATTTAAGCTAAATTTTTCTTGCTACCTTAGATACAATAAAATAAGTCCACAAAAGTTAAAAATACGATACAAGAAAAGAAGAAATGGTGCGTACACCAATTATGTCTGTCTTAGACTTCTCTGTCCTAAAATATGTGTACCTGCCGTTATGACAAATCTAATTTTTCTCTGTAATGACTTCACTGATTTCGATGGGTTCGGTGGTAGGATATTTTAGGGTTGTATAACTGTCTTTTTTAAAGTAGAAATTGTTATAAAAAGTCTAAAAACGTTGCCTTTTTCCTAAAGATTACTTTCTTGGAATGACTAACGATTTTGACAAAATTTAGTATTTGAAAAAGCAAAAGAAGGTTCAATAATATGGCATACCAATATTTGGTCTGCCTTTATTCTTTTTCCATTACGATCGTGTCTGAACTTTATATATCAATACCCTAACCCTTCTAATATGAACTTTTTCTTGCTTTGGCTAAACCTAAATATAAACGACTGTTCTCGGCGACAAAGCAACCTCAATCTAACTTATGTTTCATCTTATGTAAGCCACACTTTTTTATATTATATGTAATTCCATATAAAATTTGTTAATTGGATGAATTGATTACACATAAAAAAAAAAATAGAAACAAACTGTGATTTTAGTAAATGTCATTATTTTACTCACTTAATTGTTATCAGGTGGCCACCATCTGTCAGACAATAGCTGCTTGGTTCCAAGTACTGTTCAATTGTTCAGATCATATCTTCACGCTGAAAGGAAGTAAATAAGCGTTGTTCATGTTCATGGCGCTGTTGATCCACCTAAAAAGATAAAAGTCTCAGTAGTAGGGGCGTTCAAGTATTACGTAACGAAATTTGGGGGGTCTCGGAAAACGTTACGATAAACGCATAAAAAACGCAGGGGCGGGAGGAGTACTTTCTTACAACACGTTACGTAACTTTTTTTTTTAAATTAGGGAATAAAAAATCCCAAATTGGCAACCCTTTTCATATACGTTTTTATATCATTTTTAATTTGTTCTCGCAAGTTGGCAAACCTTCTCGTTTATATTTCACGGGGAATCCCTAGATTGTGTTGTAAGTCATTTAATGTTGTTTTCGTTGTCAGTATTCATAACATAACTTTTTGCGACTTTAGGGTAAGAATGGTTACTTGAGTGTTAAGTAACGTTTAGAGAGGGTGAGGGAAGGGGTACATGATAACGTTACGGTGCGTTACAAGGGAAGGAGGGGGGGGTCAAAATTCTTCAAAAATTGCGTTACGTAATACTTCAACGCTCCCTTACCTTGAAGTGGTATAGTCTTCTCCTTTGCTTATTTAAAAAAAACAACATATGTATAATAATTGTTTGAACTCGGGAAGACCGGTGACCTTGCAAATTTCTGTAAACCATTACTTGTATTGAATGGATGGGCCCAACAGTTTTTCACCTATCCCAAAAGACTAGGTGAGAAAGTTCTTTACTTGGCAGTTCAATCTCGGAACTTGTCCATTTTTCATGAAAGTTGATACCCGTTAAAATACAATTGGATAATTGTGGGTTTCAAACAACGAAATCTCACTAAATAGGCAGAGATGATACACCACGGGCACCAATTCAATAAGTGAAATCTAGAAATTTTCTCATTATACTCAACGTTTTTTGCTGTTGAAAGTTGTTTATTAAAAAAAAAAAACTTTGATTTAAAAATCACAAACAGTTGCTCTCTGCGCATATTTCACAGAGAGGGCAAGTCGATTTAGTGATTCATTTAAATTATTTTAAAAATAAAATTATTTTCATCAAATTTATAGGCGGAAAATTAAAACTTTTTTTTCCATCAATTTCAGATTTACCATTGCTGCTATTCTAGCTGGAGTTCTACTTGAAGCTCAAGCCGTAATTATTTAGAATTTAACTAAACACAGCCAACTATGTATGTTTACTGTGGTGCTTTTTGTTTTAGCAATTTTGGAGAGAAAGCGGAAGCAGCAGCAGTGGAGCTATATTTAGCCCTAACAGCGAATTGAGAGATCCACCACGACCACCAATAATTGATGACAGTTATTCAATAATCGACACGGCTACCGGCTATCGAGGTGGCCAGGTACCAAAGAACTGCACAGGAAACGGAAGTTGTATACCGAAATGTTTTGCCGAGAAGGGCAATCGTGGTTTTCCAGGACAGGCTGGTATTCCTGGACCAAAAGGTGTTTCAGGCTATCCAGGTGTTGATGGACCTCCCGGCGACAAAGGACAAAAAGGTGATCCAGGTCCATTAGGTCCACGTGGTCCAAAAGGTGAAAGGGGTACATCTGGTTTTCCTGGAATTCCCGGTGTGAGTGGTCTACAGGGACATCCGGGTGCAGCAGGATTACCTGGTATTCCCGGTAAAGATGGTTGCAACGGTACTAATGGTCTGCCCGGTTTGGATGGTATGTCTGGCTTAGTTGGTCCACGTGGTTATCCTGGAAGCCCAGGTGGAAAGGGAGAGAAAGGTGAACCAGCGAAGGAAATTGGTGATTTTGCTAAGGGTGACAAGGGTGAACCAGGTTTTATGGGAAGATCCGGTCTTCCTGGAAATGACGGACCACAAGGACCCAAAGGTGATCGTGGTGATACTGGAACTTATGGCCAACCTGGTCCACGTGGTGATCGTGGTATTAAGGGAGAAAAGGGTGACTCATGTATTGCTCAGCCAGTGCCTGGCATGAAGGGAATCAAGGGAGAGAAAGGAGAACCAGCTAGTGTCATTGAAAAGCCATTTACAGACTCGCCACACCCCTGGTATGGAGCTCAAGGTGACAAGGGTGATATGGGTGAACCAGGTTTGCAAGGAGAAAAAGGTGATATCGGATACTCAGGTCCAGCTGGTATTGATGGCTTGAAGGGTGAAAAGGGTCTTCCTGGACCATCTGGAGACAGGGTATGTAAAATATTGTATTACAGTAACTAGCACATTTTTTATCTAATGTCGTGGTCAATTCAGGGTCGTCAAGGAAACTTTGGTCCTCCCGGTCCCGCCGGCCAGAAGGGTGATCGTGGTGAGATAGGTTTGAGAGGTTTGGACGGACAACCAGGGTTAAAAGGAGAACCCGGAAGACCAGGTTCCCCCGGTACACAAGGTTTGATTGGTCCCGCTGGACCACCCGGCGGTGGTAAAGGTACTCCAGGACCAGCAGGACCTAAAGGACCACGAGGTTTCCGAGGACAGCCTGGACCAAAAGGCTTAGATGCGTACCCTGGCCCGCCTGGATCTCCTGGTCCTGCCGGACCCAAGGGAGGCCCTGGCTTGGCAGGTCGACCCGGTTTGGAAGGTCCGCCAGGTGAAAAGGGAGATAAGGGAGACCTTGGAAGGCCTGGAAGTCCTGGACCAGTAGGTCCACGTGGACATACTGGTCCCCCGGGACCTGAAGGAATGAAAGGAGATGCAGGAACACCCGGAATTGGAATACCTGGTCTTAAGGGTGATTACGGAACACCAGGGTATGTACACTTAAATTTTCAATAAAGTTCCTCCCATTTTTATACTATCATTTTCAGACGTCCCGGTGACAAAGGTATGAAAGGAGAGCGTGGTTTCCCAGGAAGTGTTGGTGCCCCAGGTGATTCTCAACTAGGTCAACCTGGTATGCCAGGCCGTCCCGGTAGACAAGGAGAGAAAGGTGATCAAGGACGAACTGGGCAACCCGGAAGGAAAGGTGAAACTGGACCCAAGGGTGATATTGGTGGAAGATGTACCGACTGTGCACCAGGACAAAAGGGAGCTAAAGGTGAACGTGGTTTTGATGGTATAAATGGCATGCCTGGAGTTCGGGGTCCAAACGGAGAACGAGGCTTCCCCGGTGAACGCGGTGATGATGGTCTACCTGGGCCAATGGGAGAGCATGGTGACAGAGGTACTGACGGCGCACCAGGTTTGATTGGACCTGAGGGTCCTGCTGGACGTGATGCTATTATTGACTTGAATCTAACTGCAACCGAGAAAGGATCAAAAGGTGAACGTGGCCCACCGGGATTAGGTGGACTTAAAGGCGATCGTGGAGAACCTGGCCAACCTGGAATGCCAGGAATAAAGGGCGAAACCGGACCAAGAGGAAACAAAGGTTTTGCTGGTAATCCCGGTCAAGAGGGAGCCCCAGGTGCACCTGGCAGAAATGGTTTAATGGGACCAAAGGGTGATAGCATCAAAGGTGAACAAGGTCGACCTGGTTTTGATGGTGCTAAGGGCGTTAAAGGTGATTCTGGATTCGTTGGACTTAAGGGAGAACCCGGTACTTGTGAAATGGACCGCAGCATGTTACCACCAAAAGGAAGCAAGGGTGAAAAGGGCTATGAAGGAAGTCCTGGCCCAATGGGACCAATGGGAGACAAAGGTGATGTTGGTAGGACTGGAGCTAAGGGAGAACAAGGTTTCCAAGGACCTGCTGGACCAGTTGGACCCAGAGGATTAACCGGACCACGAGGTGATAAAGGTAACCAAGGACCTATTGGATTCCCAGCAACGCCCGGAAAAGACGGTGCACGTGGAATGCCCGGAAGGCCTGGAGAACGCGGTCTTAAGGGTGAGCAGGGTATAGCTGTTGCTGGACCACCTGGCCCAAGAGGTAACGACGGGGCTCCTGGTTTGCAGGGTGAACGCGGACTGCAAGGAAATGTTGGATTACCTGGACAAGAAGGACAAGTTGGTTACCCAGGTGACAAAGGAGATTCAGGTCTTCCAGGAGCTCCTGGATATCCAGGACCATTGGGAGAAAAAGGTGACATTGGACCAATTGGACCCCCTGGTTCTCCTGGCCCACGAGGATCACCCGGTGTTGATGGTGTACAAGGGCGCGAAGGAGCTAAAGGTGAACCAGGCAACCCTGGACTCGTCGGCATGCCTGGTGTTAAGGGTGAACGTGGAGCGGTAGGTAGCGATGGTGAGAAAGGTTTTACTGGAATAAGTGGACCTCCTGGTATTAGAGGTACACCCGGCAGACCTGGATTGGCTGGTGCTAAAGGAGATAAGGGTGAACGTGGTTTGAATGGTGTTGATGGACTCGCTGGATTACGTGGTCCTCCAGGACCTCAAGGACTGCAAGGCTTGAAAGGTGATATTGGGCCTCTTGGACCCCCTGGCGCTGACGGAAGACCTGGTCTCGATGGAGAAAAGGGTGACCTTGGATTCCCTGGTTTAACAGGAGCACCTGGTTTGCCTGGAGACGCTTCAGAAAAAGGACAAAAAGGTGAACCCGGCCCACCAGGACTTCGTGGTGCTGATGGACTTAACGGCGCACCTGGATTCCCCGGAGACAAGGGATTGGCTGGTATGCCTGGCTATGGACTACCTGGAGCTACCGGACAGAAAGGTGAACCTGGTCGTGATGGATTAGATGGACCACCTGGATTAATGGGCATGAAAGGCGATCGTGGATACCCAGGTCAAAGAGGTAACAAGGGTGACAAGGGTCTTGCTGGACGACCTTCTCCACCAGCTCTTCCATGCGTTGATGGATTACCAGGTGAGCCTGGTCTACAAGGACCACAAGGCTTCGCAGGACCAAAGGGACTGAAGGGTGACGCAGGTTTGAATGGACTCGATGGCGTCGCTGGTGAAAAAGGTTCCCAAGGCTTCCCAGGTGTTGCTGGAGCCCCAGGTCTTAAAGGAGAACGAGGATATCAGGGACAAAGTGGACGTGACGCCGAAGCCATTACAATTGTTGGAGAAAAAGGTGAACCTGGCGAATTTGGAATGACTGGTCTCCCTGGAGCAGTTGGAGCTAAAGGAAACATTGGTTTTACCGGACGCGATGGACAAAAGGGCGACCGTGGATTCCCCGGACCACAAGGCTTACCTGGATTGAGCGGAGCTACTGGCCAGAAAGGTGATACTGGTCCAGTAGGTGAACAAGGTATTCCTGGCATTGCAATCAAGGGAGAAAAGGGTCTGCCAGGGCGTTCCGGAAAGAACGGACGCGAAGGTATGATTGGACATACAGGAATCAAGGGTGAAAAGGGTCTACCTGGCTTAGCTGGTATGCCCGGAAATGTTGGCCTCCCTGGTAAAATGGGTCCTCAAGGAGAAAAGGGTGATCGTGGAATTATGGGTCTTCCTGGAAAGGACGGACAAGATGGATTCCCTGGACCAGTCGGACAAAAGGGTGACATGGGATTCTCTGGCGAAAAAGGGGAACGCGGTTTGACTGGATTTGAAGGACAGAAAGGTGACAAGGGTATGCAAGGCATATCCGGCCCACCAGGTCTCAATGGATATCCAGGTGCAAAGGGTGAACGAGGTTTGATCGGTTTAACAGGTCTTCCTGGTCCAATGGGCCCAATGGGAGAAAAAGGCTCAACCGGTCCCAAGGGTAGAGATGGACGTGATGGTTTCAACGGTCAGCGGGGACAAAAGGGTGAGCCAGGACTTACACCACCATCAGGACCAAAAGGTGAACCAGGTCAACCAGGACGCAATGGTGAGAAGGGTGATCGTGGTTACACCGGACTGCAAGGTCTCATTGGCTTACAGGGAGAACGAGGCGAAAAAGGTGATCGAGGTCTTCAAGGCTTCCCTGGACCAATCGGACGTCCAGGACCAAAAGGCGAACTTGGTCTTCCTGGTTTGGCTGGTCGCGACGGTCTCATTGGACAAATTGGAGCTAAGGGCGAACAAGGAGAGGCTTGTTCTCCAGCGCCTGACTATCTCACAGGTATCCTTCTCGTCAAGCACAGCCAAACAGAAGAAATTCCACGCTGCGAACGAGGACATACAGAATTATGGAATGGCTACTCTCTGCTCTACGTCGATGGCAATGACTACCCACACAATCAAGATCTTGGATCTCCTGGCTCATGTGTTCGCCGCTTCTCAACTCTCCCAGTCATGGCATGCGGTCAAAACAATGTTTGCAACTACGCATCTCGCAACGATCGCACATTCTGGCTTTCAACTTCAGCTGCCATTCCAATGATGCCAGTACAAAACTACGAGATGCAAAAATACATTTCCCGCTGTGTTGTGTGTGAAGCACCTGCTAATGTCATCGCAATACACAGCCAGTCTCTAGAAGTACCACGTTGCCCAGGCGGATGGGACGGTCTATGGATCGGTTACAGTTTTGCCATGGTAAGCTAAGCATGAACATTTCTTAAAAACAAAATTTTAAAAAATATTCTTCCCTAGCACACGGGTGTTGGTAACGGTGGAGGTGGGCAAGGACTTTCATCGCCTGGTTCCTGCCTTGAAGACTTTAGAGCGACGCCGTTCATCGAATGCAATGGCGCCAAGGGGCACTGCCACTTCTACGAGACTCAGACCAGCTTCTGGTTGGTCACCGTCGAGGAGAGCCAACAATTTATCAAACCCGAACAGCAAACACTTAAGTCTGGATTCCTGAGACAAAGGGTATCGCGATGCCAAGTGTGTATTAAGAATTCGACATAAGTCCAAGCCCACAGACAAACAAAAGAAATCGGTCCTCAATCAACATCGGTAATTTACATTATTTCTGAATTAAGAGAGCATAAACGTATTCCTACCACCATTTCGTTTTAAATTTTATTATTTTTTTTACATTTTTTGTACACAATATCTTAAAAAATCAAAAAATCTACTTTTGTTTGTTTGTTCACGAAAAAACTTTAATTTTAGATTGTTATACTTAAGATGACCACAAGTTAATAGAGATATCTGTAATATACTACCTAGGCAATAATAAAAAAAATACACCAAACACAGCCATTGTTTATATTTTACTAAACGTATTGTGAAATATTTACCTATCTATATGTTTGTTTGATTCTTTTTGTAATCTTAAATTATAAATAATTATTATAACATTTTTATTTTTGTTCTTCCTTAAGTGCTATACACCAAATCTTACATAGTTTTCGCGATTAAGGCTCACTCAATTTCAAATTTTGCTTTACACAACTAAAAAATAAAAACAAAAATAATTAACCAATGCAATTCTGTTCATTTAGGCCAATTTAATTAAACACAAATTATATTTCATTTAACGAAAATGCTGCCTGTAAGTTGGGTTTACGAATTTTACTGCCAATTAATTAGAAAAAGAAATTTTAAATATGAAACAAAAAAAAAATAATAAAAAAACAAAACAAAATGGTGAACAACAGTTTTAGTTTGTAGAATTATATGTAATTATTTTTTTTTATAAAGTTAAAAATAAATATAATTGAAACGCTCTATGATTTATGCATAAAGCGTAAGCGTGAACGAGCAAAAGCCAAACTAAGAAAATTGTAGTTACACAAATAAAAAAACGAATAAAACAAATCAGTTGTGTTTGATTTGAACAAAACGAAATGAAAGGTAAAAATTCAAAATTTATTAACTTTTCTAATTAATTTAGAATTGAGTTACAACCAGGGGTACTTTTTTAAGTATTTTGTTATAAAATAACATTTGTTACAAAATAACGTACTCTACTGTGTGATATGAGGCAGGAAATAGGTTTTGCTTTATTCAGAAAGGATAACGAGATAAACTGAAGTGAATGCGAAAGACAATCTCTGATCAAATTCTGTAGCTTAACATCTGATTCTTGAAACTTTAAGAGTTTAGTTTACAAGACCAATGCATGCAAAAAGTTAAATAAAAAACCAAACAGGGTGGTGCAACAGATCTGTTGAAGGGCCGGAGACTAGCGCTTTTGATTCAATCATACCTCGATAATGAATGGAGGAGATCTGTAAATGTTTAGAGCGAATTGAAACCAATAACGATGAAGCAATTTGCTTCTTCGAAAACACACCAAAGGTCGTGGAAGTTTTACTGCTCATAAGTAAACTCGGACAAACTAGCGGTTTTTCTGTTTTCTAAAATGATAGTATGGAAATTAATAAGTAGACGGTTAAAACCAATAACTTGGTTTACAAACCAACAAAAAGAACAAACATAGAGGAAATTAAATGATGATATGATGGAAATGAGATTCGAAAGATTTAATAGAAGGTAAAAATATTGGTGGTTCCGCTTCTGACAAATTCATCTGCTTTGCAGTTTCGTGGAATGTCTCTATGCCGCGGCCCGCGGCACCCAGCACAGGTGAAAACTGCTTTGACAACTCCTAAGAATAGAGTTTAAGAGATTTGATGCCAGGGATTTGACGCCAGAGATTTGATGGCCGCCTGACCGTACGAGAGATACATACATCATATATCCCTTTTAGATACCAAGTTTTCTCTTAAAGAAGACAGAGCTTCGCTTATTGCCATCACCTACTCTTGGAACTCGCTACAATGATCTGGAATACGAAGCGAGATGTTTACTTTCATTATAGACACCACAACCTACTCCTTCATTTGTTTTTGAACCGTCCGTATAAAAATGGACATATTCGTGTTTCAGGAATGATTAATCCTCTCAATCTGTTCTGTGCCCCTGTTCTGTAACTATCGCCTTGGCGAGAAACGGTGGGAAATGGAACGAAATTCTATGAATTTTGTAGGATTTCGTTCCATTTTCCACCGTTTATCGCCTGCTTTTATCGAGGCGATAGTTACAGAACAGGGGCACTGGATGGAATAGTCGCACGGAAATTTGTAAAAAATCTGTTTTAAGTTTGAGGATTCCGAATTTGTTCAGAATGTCAGCATGGCCTTTGACCCATTTTGAGACTTCTTGTAATCGAATAGCCGAACTCGCGGCTGTTTTTTTTACTGTAGGTGTCGAGTGGTACTAGGTGAAACAGGATGTTCAGTGCCGCTGAAGGAGTGGTGTGTAAGGTACCGCTCATACATATGCATGCTGAACGTTAAACTTTGGTGAGACTGTCACGATAAATTGCTTTACGTAATGCAGTCCACCAATCTGTGAGGATAGGTCTGATGACTGAGATGTAAAGCCAATATGTGATGCGGGTTTGAAGACCCCACTTGTTTTCTATGGCTTTTTTGCATGAAAAGAGTGCTACTGTAGCTTTTTCACTCTTTCTTGTAAATTTGGCTTCCGACTTTACTTTATATCTAAAACTAAACCCAAGTATTTAGCCCCATTGGAGAAAGTTAGTTGTGTGCCGTTAATGAAAGGAGGGTTTATGTTGCCACCTCTTTTATTTGTAGAAGCTTTTGCCAGTGTTGAACTTTAAGTCAAAGAGTAAGAGATCCACCTTTAGAGTTGTAAGTGCTCGGAAGATCGCAGATGTTTCGTATGTAGAGCCATTTCACCTTAATTACCCTTGCAATTTCCGTGTTAAGCTTGAGAAAGAAGTGACTTATCAAGCGTATTTCGCAAGTGGATATCAATAAACTTCTCTAGTGTTTTTTTTTTTTTTTTTTTTCATAGGTCGGAGATTTTTATAACTCTAAAGATCTGATTTGGGAATGGTTTTCACTTCCCTCCAAGTAGCGGAACTGTGAGCCAATCCAGAGGCATAATCTTTGAAAATTTAATAAAATTACTCGCCTACGCAGAGGATATACAGGGTGTTTTGCTTAAAAAGCGACAAAAGCCCAGGTCAGATAGGTTGGGATATGTATAAAACATTGACTTATTATAAAAAATAAGTTCAGCGATTTACTACCACATACTGTAGTGTTTTTAAAATTCAATACTTTGTTATTTAGTTAACATTTAAGTTCAATGGAGTGCATAGTTTTGCGAGTTATCAAGTCCCAAAGTCAAAATTTGAAGTACGAAAATTTTCTTCAAATAAAATTTTACTTATTAAGCGTCATTTTTTCCTGAAAATAATCAATGTTTAGTTTTCGAGAAAAACCAAAAAACAAAACGAAACGACCATAAAATCGTTTTTGCTTAGATCAACTCAATCAGCGGAAAACCAACCAATTTGGATTTTCTGGACAAAAGTAGCTTTCATTTTATTTCTCAAAAAAATTAGGAAAGATTTTCTTAATCGGTTTTCTGTGTTTGACTAAGAATTAATTATTTAAAGAATTGATTATTTAGAGAAAAAAATGATCCTTAAAAATGCAAAATATTGTAGAAATTTCATTTAAAAATAAAAATTTTTGATTTTTTTTTTTTCAAAATTATGACTTTGAGAGTGAATTGCTCAAAAACCATTCACCAAATTAACTTGAACCAAAATGTTTGTTAAATAACAAAGTATTGACTTTCAAAAACACTATAGAATATGAGATTTGCTCTCACTTCGTTGATATTTAATGCTTTTTTGAAAAAGCTAAGCCATTTTCTTTTTAAATAGACCCCGCCCCACTTCCATACGATTCTTTTCTTGACCCTTGAGGGGAAGCGGAAATGAGATCTATTTTGAATGGTTCCGATTGGAAAAAAAATGTACTGCTATTGTCAAAAAGCTTTAAAATACAGAAAATCTATCATAGAAGAAACTTTTTAATAACAACGTTATTGTAACTTTGTCAAACTTGGGCAGACGGCATTATAAATCTATGTCTTAGACTTAAATGTATTAAACATCAAATTGTTATTATAAACAAATTCAAGGAAATAAATAAACTTTATCTATCAATCAATCTATCAATCTTTTCTTGGCACAATTTATTCTTCCTGAGCATTCGTCGCAGCGTATACAAATCACCCTGTATAATGAGAAAAAGTAGGCGAGGCGTCATAAGTGCTTTTGGGACCATTGAAGCAGAAGCGGCAAAAATGGGCTGAACTGTTAATGAAGGCAAAACGAAGTATAAGCTATCATCAAACAAGGACAGAGAACATTGACGAATTGGACAAAAGTCGCAATAGACAGACATAACTTCCAAGTAGTACAGGACTTTGTATACCTAGGGTCCGTTATGGACACGAAAAACAACAACAACAGTGTGTAGATCAAACGGATAACTTTTGCCAACGGTTGCTTCTTTGGGTTAAAAGGGATTTGAAGAACAAACCCCTCTCTAGAAAAACCAGGCTGACCTTGTATAAGACCTTAATCAACCCAGTCCTGCTTTACGGCACGGCACGGAAGCATGGATCTTATCGAAAGCGAATGAGGAAACCCTTGGTCGTTTCGAAACAATATTACTCCGAATGATTTTTGGGCCCGTATGCGAAGAGAATATTTGGAGAAGTAGATGCAATAACGAGCTGTGTTATGTGTACCGCGACATTGGTATAGCTAGAAAAGTAAGCATCGCGACACTACGATGGCTGGGACATGTACAGCGGATGAACATCACTTCGGTTCGACGGGTTTTCGAAAGCACATTACAGGAAAATCTTGGAAGGGGAAGATCTCGTCTAAGGTGGCGCAATTAAATGGAAGAAGACCTCAACCAACTTATAGTACAAAACCGGAAAAAGCTCACCTGAAATAAAATCGATACCAACATATTTTGGTTGAGGCCTAGGTTCACCTTAAACGGTATTGTCTACCAAAGTAAGTAAGTTAGTAACAAACTTTTGGCTGTTGTTGCAATACTACTCTTTTTTTAATTGAGGTTTATTTTTTTTTAGCTGACTCTTGCTCTTCAATGGGGAGAAACACCTCGAAGAGTTCAAGACCTTTTCGATGAACCCATTACAGTTTTGTGGCAATATAGTTGTCGTACTTCCACAAAGGAGTATACTACCCCTAACTTTACCGGTGGGATTGTATAGAAAAGAGATACATTTATGATAAAAAATTACGTTGCCTGGAATAATTTTTAATCTTCATTTCGTTAATTGACCTTATTTAAATTCTTTTAGTGAGAAATTATTGAGTTTTTGAGTACAAATTTAACGCCTGAATTATTGCTGAGCAATTTAGCTTGACAACAGTTTCCTAAAATATTTTCCTGTTTTAAATATCTGTGTCAAAACCAGTTCAACAAAATATTTGCTCACTCACTCTGCACTCTTTTCCAGTGCAATCGATTTATTCCGCATGTATTTTATTCTTTTTGCAACTTGAAACTCAATCTATGTAAAAACTGACTGTGAAAGACAATAACAAAACAAATCGATTAAATCATACAACAACCGGAAGAACTACAAAGAAGTTCAAATAAGAAACAAATCACTTTCATATACATTTTGATACAGTTAACCTTATCTATGCAAAATAGAAATAGAACATGTGTCTTCGGGGTTATCCAAAAAATTAAACTTTGATAAGACATTCTGTAGATTAGCAACATTGCAGTTAGTTTTCAAATAGCTTTGAGCAAACTTTTGTTTTCAAATTTCTTCGATTTCATAATATGTATAGCATAATCTTTCCGGAAGATAAAGCTTTGGTAGTATGTTGAGAAGCATAGACGAAAAATTCAAGGCAACACACAATTTTAAAGATCATTACTGCATGTCGAAATTTCTAGCTTTGTGCTTGAACCAAATTTAATTCTGCTTTGCCGGTACCAAAGATGAATCAATATAATTTCTATATGGGCATTGGGCATTTGTATTGTGCGACAAAGCGATTCATTCTTTTCTGTTCAGTTAAAAATTGGAGTTCGTTCCAAATAATTGGTTGGCTCTTTTCTATAAAATGTCTCAATATTATAACACATTGCGTTGGAACGTCTCAATTCTGACATCTACGACGCAAACATTGGAGTGCCCCAAGGGTATGTTTTGCCTTTGACATTCTTTCTTATCTCACCATACTCATATCTCCGAGTTTAAAAATAATAATTAGCCTGACTATTTGGCTATGGAAACAACTTTTAGCTTCTGACACCCAAGACGATGTTCGTTGAATTCGTCAAACTTAACATGTTGACCAAGTCAAGCATTGAGTATTGGTCACTTGACTTGGTCGTCAAACATATTTGCACCGATTTCAAAGCAAATTATTCAAACTAGCAAGGGGAAACGTAGGCAGACTAGTAGATTAACTGGATTAAAACGCCCCGATTTCCACAAAAGAGATTTTTTGTAACCTTATTTGTTTATAGGTAGCAGAGGTGAAGATACAAATATCTGTCGGAGGTTTTTCAAATAGAACGTCGAACATTCATACCAAATTGCCGGTTTATTATACCCCCACTTTTAGATGTTTTTTTTAGAAAAGTCAGAAGATGGTACAGTGATAAGAAACGTTTGTTATGAGCACTCACCGTGTCTGTATTCCGAGTATCTGTAACCTCATTCAAGGAAATGCGGTTCATTCGCGGTATCATCATCTTCTCCACAGGATCACTTGAGCTTTCTTCTTTTTCTTCCTCTCGAAATTTTCAAAGAATCCCAGCTCTCTGCTTTACACTATTGATCCGCCGATCGGCGATCTTGTTTCCAGTTAGGCCGTGATGGCCTGGAACGCAAAGAAGACTCAAAGAATACAGTCTCTCAACCATTCACAAAGGCTTTACATTTCTGGATCCCTTTCGACGCAGTAAGACAGTTGATTGAAGCCTTAAACACATTTTGGGTCTCGCTGAACACCAAATAGTTCTTCGCCTCCAGATATTCTTGGTAATGTAGCTTATATTCATTTGGGTAACATGCGTCTTCGCAAAGACATTAGCGCCATATCCATTATCAATTCTGGAACGTTTCATAAAGATCCGATAACAATTCTTTCCTGGTTTAATATCTTGACTTTATTTCAGAAGAGAATGTTGGCGCCCTTAAGTGTGAGTTGGGTCAAATAAGTCAATTTTATGCGTTTCGTGAAAAGAACAACTTCGGTCTTAAAACGAACGACTGAGAGATCGTTTCTACCACACCAGCTATCTATGCTGTCAACGATATTCGGCGAAGCTAGTGCTCTGAGCCAAACAGCTTCGAAGTTGAATCTAACGGCGATGTTGTCGGCATATATGCTGAGGAGATAGAACGCCACCTTGTGAACAGCCCTCATTCACTCTTGTTGTAAAGTATGGTATACACTCCGATTCAACGATCATGGTTCATCATCATTGATTTCATCCACAAGACCACATTTTTTTGGCAGTTTCAGCGTTGAGCATGTCAAAATTGGCTCTGTCAAAAGCACCCTCTATGTCGATGTAAATGGCCACCGCAAAATCCTTTTTGTCAAGAGCACATTCAAACCAGCTGTTTCAGTGTTGCATCTGAAATAGAGGGTGTTTCTGGAGATAGGTCTTGAAGTTTCAGCTGTTGTATAAGTCAGAAGACAGGATAAGAAGATGATTACCAAATTTTACATATGGTGCTACTCACAGTACACCAATGGCGTTTCAGGAGAAGTAAGCTGACGAACGTTTGTCATTCACCATTCGATTGTAGCTTTGAGAAAATGCTAAGACCCAGTTTTGGCCAGATCTGCTTATCTGATGGAAAAGTAATGGTGTATGTTTGTTGACTCTTTACTAAACATAAGTTCGTTGTTTGAGGTCGTCTTCAACTTGATGGCGCCACCTAAAATGAGGCCTCCTCCATCAGCAAGTTTCTGCAATGTGCTTTCAAAAACCCGCCGAACCATAGTGGTGTTCGTCAGATGTACATGTCACAGCCATCGTAGTGTCGCGATGTGTACTCTTCAAGCTATGCCAATGCGTACAGTGCATAAAGGTCGTTATTGTATCTTCTTTTCCATACAAGACCATTCGGAATACTTTCCTTCCGAAACGACTTAACGTTTCCTCGTAAAGCAGTACTGGGTTGACCAAGATCCATAATAAAGGTTTATTTTGGTTTTTCTAGAGAGGGTTTTGTTCCTCAGCTGCCTTCTTACCCCAAAGAAGCAACAGTTTGTAAGAGTTATTCTCCATTTGATCTGCACACTGTTGTTGTTGTTGTTTTCCGTGTCAATATCGTCTGCGTCAGCGAGTAATTGTGTAGACTCTTGAAAGATTAGTCCTCTGGTGGCCTTTTTTGACATCAAAGGACTCGATGAATTCTTTACCGACATTGACGGAGCAGCGTGAATTCTCCAAAGCTATCCTCCACAGTCGTACGAGTTTCGTAGGGATGCCGAAACTAGACATGGCTCTGTACAGTTCGTCTCTGTAAATATTGTCATACGTGGCCATGAAATCGATAAAAAGATGGTGTACATCGATATTATATTCCCGGTTTTTCCAAAATCTGCCGTTATTTGAAAATTTGATCTATTGTGAACTTTTCTGATCTAAAACCACATTGATAAAGTCCTATCAAATTGTTGACGTGCGATTTCAGACGTTCACATATTACAGTATACAAGATCTTATAAGCGACGTAAAGAAGCCTTATTCCTCTATATAATTGGCGCAATTGTGACCATCTCCTTTTTATCGCCTTTCGCGAGAAATTAGCAAGTCCTCCGATAGCAAAATAATTGCCACGAGAAGCCCTTCCTTGATTAACCGTTCAGAACTGGCAGAAAATTGTAAATCCCCTCAAGGCATGGATGTGAGAAATGCGCTAGGCCTTGGGGCTCCTCAATCGGGCATGCTTTTTTCCAACGATGTAATCAAGATCAGCTGAATACTCTTCACCATCTGATCTCCAGCTGTTTTGAAAAGTTTCGCTCCGCCACTTAAACACCCAAAAAAATTATGGTTAAACTATTCTGCAGTGTCCATGAGAGATGATCAACAGCTGCAGGATGCGGAATTTAAAGGCTGTCTGAGAAGAAGATATTAGGTACCTCTTCTCTTTAATCGCAGTATTCCGATGAAAATACTTTACTGAAACTTAAAACTTGACGGAAATTGTTTTTGAAAGCCAGGTTAGGGGATTTAGGCCCACGTTCATCCCGAACTGTAATGCCCACCTAAGTAAGTAATCAGTTAGGGGATGGTGTATTCGGAATGATTTAGATTGGTTAGAATGGATTCAGTTTTATGGAATGGCTACTGGTTCTGGCTCTTTTTTGTATTTATATTGGATTTCATCAAGAATCAGACCTAAAAATGAAGATTCATCTTCCAAACACATTTTTCGACGGAAGTCGGAAAGTAACTTCAATTCCTTCTTGATGATAAAACACTTTATGTAAGTAATCCAACTTTGGAACGACTCCGAATGGGCTTTACTTAAATGACCACTTTAAAATGTATTGCAAAAAAAAACAATTGAAATTTGATGTAAGAAACAAAAATAATAATGACGAAGTATACGCACTCAACATAAATTTGTGTGACCTTTTGAAAATAGGGAAAAAATCAAGAGTTTATCTCTTCATGCTACATATCAGTTTCTATTTGAGTACATTATTAACACATGAGCCGATTGACTAAACGCGCCAAGAACTTTTCTTATCATTTTCGTCCACAACTATGAGTGCCAAGGTGAACATCTATCCCTAAATAGTCACGCAGTATGTAGGCAGTTGTGAAGTTGCCAGAAATAAGAATAAGATTTTTGCTTTTGTCAATGAACAGCAATGATTGTGTTAATTTTAATCACTAAATTGCCTGAAATATTGTCACAGCTTACTTTAACCGAAATAAACTTAAGAAGAAATGAAACAAAATACTTCTTGACCTCTTACAGAAGATAGTGTAGGGCACGAGACACAATAACAAAGCTAACTCCTTGAAAAGCTCAAATCCTTCATCAAAATCCATAAAGTCTCGTAAGACGCAACATCCACGTTTTCGATTGAGATTTAATGTTTTAGAAACATCTCCTCTTTGTCAAGATACCAAGTTTATAGTAAATATAATTAAACACAAATTGTATAGACAACACTTTTTGTATATCCTTCAAATATGTACAACATTATGGTTCTGGTTCAATAATCCGCTAAGCATGAAGAAACCGCTAAGGGCTGTTATCATCTCAACATGTTAATCAAACCACGAGTGCCAAGCAATTTTAAATTCAAGAGCATTATCTCACATGGATGTGTTGTGTATATTATAATTTAATTCATACACGTCTTTCGTCTTCTGCGAACTGTTAAAAATTTTAGCACAATTAGTACAATCTTGCCTGCAACACATGGATGTCTGTTCGGAGTTTTGATTAAGCTCCAGATCGGCATCTTATAGTCCATCAATTGTGTCGAAAATAAAGCCTCAGTCTTTCTTGAAAAAATAATTAAAAAGTAAAATTCCTTATCTTAAGCGTGAGTGAGTTTTGACTTTTGTTCATTAACGTGGATTATTTAACGAAAATAAATCGAATCAATGTGCCGTAAGGATACAAAAACTAAAATAACTTTATCATATTTACACCGTGGTTTGAATTTCGGGCGTTCGAACTCAAAGGATTGGTAAATTTTAAACTAAAAAAAAGTGCGAAGAAAAATCAAAAAAAAAAAAAATTCAATAAAATCAAACTGGGAATATGGATTCCCGTTTGAAATGGTGAGTGCAAAAAGGATCAGTCTACAAATGACTCTCGATTGTCGATTGTTAAATGATAACTATGTTTTTTTTTTTTAAATAACGAAACACAGTGTTCAGTGTGAGAAATTTAAAAGTAAAATTTGTTAGGGAAAGTTTTTTGAACGTTTGAGTAGTTGACAGGACAAAGACAATGGGTGCTAACGCGTTTATTGAAATATTTACAATTCCAATGCAACCACAAGAATAAGCGTGAAATTTATACCCGTCTGTTCTTAGGTTTCAAACTGGAACTGCTTTGTGCTTTTCTAGTTGCTAAATTGGAAAGGCTAACATTTAAGTAACCGTATTTATATGTTCGCAAAAAATACCCCTAAAAAGCCTTACCTATTCTGACAGTTATAATGACATTAGTTTCTTATGTGAAAGAAAGTGTCGAAAATTTGATTTGATGTCTACGAAAGGTCAAAGGTCGCTTTAAGTTTTCAATTTACAATCTTTAAAACAAAATAAAATAAATTGGGTGCAACCCGGAGAATAGCTTGATTCTCTCAACTATACGTTGTGAGGAAATGAAAGGGACCTACAATTTTTTGCTGCTTGCAAATGGCTAATCGAGAAAGCTCTTTGCCATGGCATAAAACTACTACCGGAGAGTTGCCAATTCCTCGCGAAAGGTGAAAACCGTGGAAAACATTTCCTTTTTCTTCGAACTTCAATCCTCCTACGTAGCAGGCAGACACGCCAACAATTATGCCACCGCCACCACAGTATTTTTAATAAGAGCTTATCAAAAATCTACCTCTGTTAGAGAAACGAGATTTAAATAAAAAATAAAACCCACTTTGACGCATTGAGGAAAGTCTTATTATAACTCTGGAAACCTGGATCTGGAAAAGAAATCTCTATTTCCACAACTGGATGGCAAAACGTGTCAGTGTATATTTAATATGATTTATAATGTGCCTAAAACATTGAGCTAAAATGTTAACGGAAGACCGTGCATAAATGCCCGGTGATAGAGCATTTACTTACTTGGAAGAAGCTAACGCATAATTATTTTATTCACTCGAAATATAGTATAACCTAAGATCCAAATGCACAATGCACTTTTTTCAACTTTAAAAACAATCTAAAAAAGTCTTAAAAGACATGGAGTGATTCCAATTCCAAAAATTTGCGTTTCGCCCAGGTAATATTTATATGGTCTCACACTTAGATATGTTCGTCGTACGATTACCATCTAACTGGTATACCCATCAGGGGTGTTCAGTCAAATTTGTTGGATGAAAGTTTGACGGAAAAATACCCATAGCGTTCACACTCTTCAAACAAATCGTCAAACTTCAGCTCTGATTTGAATTTCAGTCATGGAGGACATATTAGTGGCAGCGGTTATTAGGAATTTTAGAAAAGCAAGAAAAACAAAAGAAAGCGTGTTGGGACTAGAGAGGTGCACTACCAGAAAATATCATGAATTCCAAGAAAGCAGTATCCAGTGGTCGTGTGGCTTAAATTCCTTCATGATGAAAATTGATCATAAATCAATTGACAAGTATCGAAAAGACCAACTCCGAAAAAAGTATTACCCGATTCCACACCCGTGGTACCCGTGTGGCAATGGTTAGAATGATTGCCTGTTACGTAGTAGGGTCGTGGTTCATATTCCAACAGAAGCAAAAAATGTTTTTACACCCCGGGTATCGCCTTTCGGAGGGCATTGGCAAGTCCAATGGCAATTCATTGCCATGAAAAAAGATTTCTCGATAAGCCGTTCAGAATCGGCAGAAAACTGTAAGTCCCCTCCATTCCCTCACAAGGCATGGTTGTGAGAAATGCGATAGAATTTTTAGATTGAACACCACACGTATAAAAAAAAACACCTTTTACTTTAACTTTTATCTACTCAAAGTCGAAGTTATGAACTTAAGTTTGAGATTTTCGCAAATCCCCAAAATTGTCCTGAAGAAACTTAAAAGTTTAGGTACTTGTTTTCTGATTTTTTTTTAACGTGTTTTAATAACAGTATGTTCGTGCCTTAGTCGCTATCGCCATAAACCATTTTTCAGAAACCTCAACTCGATCTGAATGTCGAACTAATATCGCATTCCATTAAACGAAAAGAAACGTCCAGGAGCGTTCGGAGATATTCTCATCCAGATCGATTCTCATGATTCTGAGAAGTGACAATAAATGAGTGAAAATTCACTCTAAATGAACACGTAATGCTTTTGTCACATGAGTTCTCGTGAAAGCGTCAAAAATCACGGTGTGAGTATTTTCGTTTCTCATATGCATTTCTTAAAACACGTCTAGGATCGCGAAACATCCCAAAAAGTATCTCTTCACTTTTCTTTTTGTCAAAAGTGACATAGCTTTTGATTTGTCTTCCCCTGCTGCAAGAATTTACCCGAACAAGTGTGGGTACTTTCTTGGTCGATTATATTTTTCATGTCAACACTGACAAATCAAACTTTAAATAATTAAATTTTTTCCATTAACGTTTGATACAACAAATGTTTTTGAATGTGCGAATGAATTCAGAGTAGATGTCCCAACCAAATGGGAGTAAATCTTTGGCGTTTAGAGTAACTCCAGATTTATTTATTTTCAATGAAACACTGAAACATAGACAATGGAAAAGGAGAAACTCTTTTCGCCAATGAAAAACACTTTTAATGAAATCTGCTTATGGAAAAACGAAAACATTGAAAGTATAATCTCTTCTTGTTATTTTGCTACACAAAAAATGGTAATTGTGTTATGTAATCTTGCTATGAGCTCTTTTTAAACATTTTTTTAAAACAAAATTGATTATTATGTTTATTTACTATCTCTACTGTGACTGGTGCCCGTAAAGTAATGGTGGGAGCATGTCTGTCTGTTACGTACAAGGTGAGAGATTTGAATCACAAAAATATCAAAGAAAAGAAAATGTTTTTCACGGGTTTCATCACCCTTCGCAAGGAATTTGCAATTACTTCGAAGTAAAACACAGCCAAGAAATATATTTTCCAACATAACTGTTCAGAATCGGCATTATATGAAATGTAGTTTTGTTGCGCCACTCTATTTGTTTATTTATTTATTTTAACTGAGAGTGTACGGCCAGAATTACCCCAAAACTCACTTAACTTTTCATTTCTGGATACAAATTACAAAAGTAACACAAAAAAGCTCGTTGTCAAAATCAACGATGTAACGTAGCTTCGGTCGCTTTCTCACTGAATTGGCCTAACGGTGTCTTTACATATACTAATAGGTTACGAAATCAAATAGGATCTAGCAGAAAGCAGAACCAGTTAAAGAAAATAAATAAATAGGGTCTCACAACAAAGCTCAGGAAATCAAGGAAAGGACCAACAATTTTATGCCGATTCCAAACGTCTAAGTTAGAAAGCGTATTTATGTCATTTCAATTATTTATGTCGTATTCCAAAATTAATCCGGAGTGAATTGGAGTGACAAATTTGAGTGATAAAGTCTCCAAGTCACCCCGAAACGTTTACCAAAAATCGATTTGGAGTAAATTTTTGGAGTGATTTATTCACTCCCATTTCTGTTTAGGTACATAAACAAACTGTCATCTGACGTTTGTCAAAACAAGCCGCAGTTTCTATTTTATTTTTTGTCAGCTCCCAAGTCCCGCGGTAGTTAATAATTTTTCTTTAGAAGACCACTAAATAAAAATTTAAAATTCAGGTGAACAATTTTTAGTCTTGTTTTTGGCATCAAATGAAATAAGAAATCTAGCAAGTTTACCACTACAAATGCAGCCACTCCAAATCTGTCAATTTTGCTTAAAACGAATTCCATCGACAAAAAAGGAGTGAACGACATATGTACGTAATTACTTTCGGAGGACTTAAAAATCACTCGTAAAAGGCGGTAATATAAAATTATTTAGCAGAAAATAGTAGTAAATTGGGGCGTTCAATAAATGACCTATAAAAAAAAGAATATCCATGTGATATTTAGGGCGAGCTGAGGACCCAACAACAATCATTTGACATTCAGAGCGAGTTGAGGTTTCTCAAAAACACTTTTGGCACTTTCCATTGGACGAAAAGAACCGTCCAGGAGCGTCCAGAAGCATTCTCAAACCGTTCCATTGGTGCAAAAAGATCGCTTCTCATGATTCTGAGGAGTGACAGGCGCTTCTCGATTTGAAGTGAGAATCGACTCAGAAGCACTAACACATGTTGCTCCAATGTCAAAATGAAAAATTTCTTCAAGGAATATTTTTTAAGAGCCATAAGTGTTTCACTCACACAAAGGAAATTACGTTGAACTGAGTAGAAACAATTTTGGGTGTTCCATTGGTTTTAAAATGAGTGCTTCCCCGAGTGAAACCAATGGAAAGCGCCATTTGTGTCGACAATAGGGTGAGCCCAGAGCTTCAACCCAGAAAGCTATTAAGTTGTAGGCAAATTGAAAAAAATGAATTTCACACAGCTGTTTTCGGCATTAGCAATCTGGATTTAGATATCTAACTTATTCAAAAACATATCCCAGTATCCGATAGGCTCTAGTACGTAGTACGTTTCCAATATGTCACATAGCTGTTGAGGAATTTTACTTATACAGAAACACCCCGACTTACGCTACCGCATCATACGCGAATTTGGAGTCACACGATTTTTTAATTATTAGTTTGGTTTTTGGATCCCCACACCCGCTCTAACGCTCGTTCTAGGCTCAAAATGTGTAGCGCGGAATAAACGCGTAGGTACAAGAAAGTACAAAAATTGTACACGGATATCGCACGGCCACACCTATCGCCTAAGCTCGGAGTAAAGAAATGCAATTCATCGAGGCTGTCCTTGTGTTTGACAACTTTAAATCTCATCAGCCAGTTAATTGATTCTTGTCGTTTCTGTATCCATTACGTTTACTTCACAGCTTTACGTAAATATCGTCTGGGTAAGCAATTTGCTGTACAAATTTTCAAAAGACTGCTTTTGGTGCTGACGTCTTTCGCTTTATCTAAACCAAAATACTCGGGTGAATTCATAAACGAACTGGACAGTGCAATGTGTTGTCGCAAAATAATTACGCCAAACCAATCGAGTTTTACAACGACGGCAATGTCTCAGTACTTTCAAAATCGGTAAAAATGTTTTGCTCATCGTGTTAGGTTTTTCAAAGCTCTGTTGAGGTTTTGCAATTGGGCGGTTGTGGTCTAAAATACATTGATAAGGATTTATCAGATTGTAGACTCGAGTTTTCAGATGTTTTACATAGTTCGGCAGACAAGATCGTTTATGCGACAAAAGGAAACTTGTTACTCTGTAGTTCAAACTATTGACAGCGATTCTCTCTTTAAGGATGCGACAAACGTTACTGAAGTTTCACTCATTAATTATTACATCCGATTATATCGTCCACACAAGAAAAGCGCTTTCTCGAATAGCCGTTTGGAACCGGCAGCAAATTGTAGGTCGCCTCCATTCACTCACAACTCACAAGGCTTGGTTGTGAGAAATGCGCTAGGCCCTGGAGCTCCTCGCTCTTTTGCGCCACCCTATTTATTTTATTATATATAAATACTAGCTGTGCCCGCGACTTCGTCCGCGTGGAATAGTGTCTTTCGGGAGCATTATTAATTGTTATGCTACTTATTTTGCAAATAAGAAACATTCATGCATTTTAGTAAACTATTGTTATATTATTTCATTTAAGTATATATTTGCACACGACGTTCTTAAAACGCAACTTAAAGCGTCTGAGCCTTATTTATAATTACCAATCAGTGGGAATTAAAGGAAAACAGAGAATCAAAATGTTTTCTCCTTTTGTCTTTCCAGTCATTACTAAAATTTTTAAAGTGCCGCATCCCAGATGTGTAATTTGTAGCTGTGTACAATTCTGGCTTACTCATTATTGGATTTCTGGAACACCAACTTGCTGCCACTCCTAATAATCCTATGAAATTGAGAAACTCTATAGGGTATGATGTGACTTGCTCAGTGTCCATAATCTTGTTCACTGATAGACATTCGACAGTATCGCCCAATACGTCAAACATAATTTATTAGTTTATATGGTTAACTATCTCATTAGTCGGCGCGGCGCCGAAATCGACCTTTCACACAGCCATTCCCTATTGCCAATTTTTATTTGAAGATCAATATAGACATTTCTTCTCAGGTCAAATGTATCTTCGACAGTTTGACAGAAACCACCCCGCAGTAAAAGAACTTTTATCTTTTACTTTAAGGTTCCCGTTAACGGTGTCGATCCTTTAGAAATATAGGGATTACTTATTAAACCCATGACCTTCCTCAGGCTCTAGGCTATCTCTGAATAAAATTCCATTTAAATCGGATCAGTGGTCTGGGCGGGAGATGGTAACAAAGAAACACGAACAGACAGAGATAATTTTGGATTTGTAATATTAGTAAAGATGTCCATCTTCTTCCATATAAACCGGTTCAACAGTTTGGGCGGTAAATATAAACGAAGAAAAACAGACAGACAGAGTAAATTTCGGATTTATAATGTTACTTAAGTCTTCCATTCCCTTGGGAATATGAGGTCCTTTTTTGGGGGATGACTTAAAGTTTATATTATTCGGAAATAGTGTAGTATTCTAACGGTGGACATTTTTAGAAATGGGTGCTGTATTTTCCAAGTTCCCTTTCCCATGGAAATACAGGGATAAAACATATTGCATCATATCATATATGTCCATCCTCAGGTTCTAGAATGTCTATGTACCAAAAATTTATATAAATAGGTTCAATAGTTTGGGCGGTTAATGGTTACAAAGAGAAATAGACAGACAGATTTAACTTCGGACTTATAATATTAGTAAAGACTCCCGTTCCCGTGGAAACATGGTGACCGTTCCCGTTATGAACATGGGGATGAGTAAAAGTTTATGTTACTCGGGGATTGTGGAGTATTCCAAAGGTGGAAGAATTTTTGAAATCGGTGCTGTAGTGTCAATATTCCCGTATACGTTCCTGCTCTCGTGGGAATATAGGGATAAAGTATATAGCCTATGTCCGTCCTTAAGTTCAGAATAATCTTTGTACAAAATTTCATTTAAGTCGGTTGATTAGTTTGGGCGGGAGATGGTAACATGGAACGACGGACAGACAGAGCTTCTTTCACACTTATTATATTAGTAAGGACTCCCGTTCCCGTGGGAATATGTGGATGAATTAAAGTTAATGTTACTCTGCGATAGTGAAGCATTCTATCGGAGGAAACATTTTTGAAATCGGTGTTGAAGTTTCTAAGTTCCCGTATACGTTCCCGTTCTTGTGGGAATTGAGGGATAAAATATATAGCCTATGTTCTTCCTCAGGTTCTGAACAATCTTTATACAAAAATTCATTTTAATCTGTTCATTAGTTCGAGCGGGAGATGGTAACATAGAAAGGTGAACAGACAGAGCTACTTTTGCATTTATAATAATAGTGAGGACCGGTTCCCGTGGGAATATTCGAATAAAATAATACCTGTCCGTCCATAAGTTCAGAACAACCTTCATACAAAATTTCATTTAAATCGGTTTATTACTTTGGGTAGGAGTTGGTAACATAGAATGACGGACAGACAGAGCTTCTTTCACACTTATTATATTAGTAAGGACTCCCGTTCCCGTAGGAATATGTGGATTAATTAAAGTTAATGTTACACAGGGATAGTGTAGCATTCTATCAGTGGAAAAATTTTTGAAATCGGTGTTGTAGTTTCTTAATTCCTGTATATGTTCCCATTTCCGTGGGAATATAGGGATAAAATACTATATGGCCTATGTCCTTCCTCAGGTTCTAGACTATCTCTGTACAAAATTTCGTTAAAATCAGTTCAGTAGTTTGGGCAGGAGACGGTAACATAGAAAGCCGGACAGACAGAGTGACTTTCACGTTTATAATATTAGTTAGGATATATGATATATATTTTATATCGTCCAGGCCAGCATGCTCTCCATAGCTGATCTTAAGCTGGGCGTGAAGGCCATGTGCACATGTAGTATTATTTGTTATAAGCTGACAATTGCAGGCTCAAGTTCTTTTAAGTCGGGAGGATAACATTTTTGTTCATCATTCACGTTGAATGAAACATTCTGAATAAGATTCAAATAAGGCTACAGTACTTTTAACATTAATCCGTCTTACCTCAAAAGCACTTATCTTTCTTTTTTAATTTGTTTTTAGGTTTGCGATTGTTGCCATCCTTGCTGGAACATTTCTTGATACTCAGGCGGTAACTATACTCAATTCTTTCAACATACACAACACATACATAATTCCCTTTTTTTAATATTTAGAAATATCGGTCCAAAAACAGACGAAGTCAGTTTGATGACTTCCCCACTCCAGATGAAACTGAAATTATAGTCCCTACAGAGCCGATTTTTTCCACATTTTTTAACAGCTTTGCCCCAGTCTCCTCAAGTCCATCTGGCCCAAGAGGTGATCAAAAGCCGAAAAATTGCACAGGAAATGTATGTTCTTCTCCTAAATGTTTTGCCGAGAAAGGTAGCCGCGGTTTGTCAGGTCCACAAGGTTTAACCGGCCCAAAAGGAACGCAAGGCTTTGCGGGAATTGAAGGACCCTCAGGAGAAAAAGGACAAAAAGGTGATCCAGGTCCATTGGGTCTTCGAGGAGTGAAAGGAGAACGGGGCACAAGTGGTTTTCCGGGTATGCCTGGAGTATCAGGCGTTCAAGGTGTTTTGGGTGTGACTGGAGCACCTGGTATTCATGGAATTGATGGTTGCAATGGTACTGATGGACTTCCTGGTATGAGAGGCTTAGATGGCCTCGTTGGACCAAGAGGCACCACAGGTAGAGCTGGTATGGCGGGAGATAAGGGTGAACCAGCTAGAAATTTGGGTGATTACACCAAAGGTATCAAAGGCGAACCTGGTCTCGACGGAACGCATGGTCTACCTGGAAAAGATGGACAGATTGGACAAAAGGGCGACCGTGGTTATAACGGAACTTATGGACCAAAAGGCTTCCGAGGAATAGAAGGTATCAAGGGTGATAAGGGAGACATGTGTATTGCTCTGCCTGTACCTGGTATGAAGGGGTCAAAGGGAGCAAAAGGAGAAGCAGCTCAAACCGCACCTTTAATAAGAGGAAACGATACATGGGTGGTTTTCCAAGGAGAAAAAGGTGACCGTGGTTTAGTTGGATTGACTGGAGAAAAAGGTGATCTAGGACTCCCAGGTCAGGCTGGAAACAACGGTCTCAAAGGAGAGAAGGGTCTTCCTGGACCCACTGGAATAAGGGTGAGTAATGAGTATCCAAAGACAAGCAAAATATTTTGAATCGATTACTAATTTTTTGATGTCCTAGGGACGGCAAGGAGAGTTTGGCTTACCTGGTGCACTTGGTCTAAAGGGAGATCGCGGAGAAATCGGTTTCAGTGGTGTGGATGGTGTGCAAGGAGAAAAGGGTGAACCTGGCACTCATGGTGCACCGGGAATTCAAGGTTTCGCTGGACCAGCTGGTGCCCCTGGTGGCGGTAGAGGTTCTCCAGGACCTCAAGGACCAAAAGGTTCACGTGGACTTGCTGGCGAGCGTGGACCGTCTGGTTTGGATGGAGCTGTTGGTGCTATGGGTGATCGAGGACCTTCGGGAGCAAAGGGTAATGCTGGTGAAAACGGTTCAGTCGGTTTGGAAGGACCAGCTGGTGAAAAAGGAGACAAGGGAGGCAAGGGAATGGCTGGCAGTGAAGGGCCAATTGGTCCCCGTGGATATATAGGCCCACTTGGACATGATGGAGCAAAGGGAGATGCGGGAATTAATGGAGTAGGTGAAGAAGGTCAAAAGGGTGATATTGGAGCAAATGGGTGGGTTTGTTGATTTATTTTGATTTATAGAACTCATACTAACGTAGTCAGTCTTCAATTGCAGGCGTCCTGGAGAAAAGGGTTCAAAAGGAGAAAGAGGCTTTAAAGGAAGAGCCGGAGCTTCAGGTGGTTCTCAGCTAGGAAAACCGGGTAGACCTGGTGTAGCAGGCAAACGCGGAGAACAGGGTGATAAAGGTGTTACGGGAGTCTTTGGAGAAAAGGGTAATGCGGGACCTAAAGGTGACGTAGGTGGCAAATGTTCCGATTGCCCAGCTGGCGAAATCGGACAGAAAGGAGAACGAGGTTTTGACGGAAATCCTGGCGTACAAGGCGAAGCTGGTCCTCCAGGTGAAGTAGGCTTCCCTGGACAAATCGGAGACGATGGCTATGCAGGACCGATGGGAGCACAAGGACTCAGAGGAAGCGATGGTTTGCCAGGTTTGATTGGACCAGAGGGACCTGCTGGCAAAAGTATAGTTGTAGATTTGAGTTTAACTTCAACCGAGAAGGGATCAAAAGGTGAACGCGGAAATATGGGACCAAAAGGACCAATGGGTGCAACAGGAGAAAATGGTCCGTTCGGTCCACCTGGACCAAAGGGTGAAGCAGGACCAAAAGGATATAAAGGTTCGCTAGGAAGAAATGGCAGAGACGGTCGTCCAGGAAAAAGAGGAAGAGACGGCATGCCGGGACCAAAGGGTCAGGGCTACAGAGGAGAAAGAGGAACTCCAGGGCTCAATGGAGAACGCGGAGACAAAGGTAACAGTGGACCAACTGGACCAAAGGGAAGGCCCAGTTTTTGTCCACGTGATCCTCTTTTAGTACCACCCAAGGGAAACAAAGGAGATAAGGGCTCTCAGGGACGAACAGGACCAATGGGTCCGTTAGGAGAAAAGGGTGCTCGAGGTTTAACTGGCGAAAAGGGTGAAAGAGGTCTAGGGGGTCGACCAGGACCACCGGGCCCAAGAGGCCAAACTGGATTCCGCGGATATAAAGGAAACCAAGGACCCATCGGATTTCCAGGGGTGTCTGGAAAATCTGGTCGTCCTGGAAATCCTGGTATGCCTGGAGCTTTTGGTGAAAAGGGTGATCAAGGAATAGCACTTGCAGGACCACCTGGACCCAGAGGAAATGAGGGTCCTCAAGGAAAGAAAGGAGAACGTGGTCTTCAGGGAACCTTTGGACTTCCGGGATTAGATGGAGCACCTGGCTATCCAGGAGAAAAGGGTGAATCAGGGCTTCCAGGAACTACAGGACCACCTGGTGGTGAAGGTCAAAAAGGAGATCTTGGTCCAGTTGGCCCACCGGGTGCTCGCGGTTTACAAGGTGCGCCTGGCTATGATGGAGTTCAAGGACGTGAAGGTATTAAGGGAGAGCTTGGAATTACGGGTTCAGTTGGTATGCCTGGAAGAAAGGGTGAACGAGGTCTACCAGGAAATGATGGCCCTAAAGGATCAATTGGAGTCAGGGGAAAACCTGGTATAAGAGGAATTCCGGGAAAGAATGGCCCTGCCGGCGAAAAAGGTGATAAGGGTGATTCTGGTTTTAATGGAAATGATGGCCTTCCAGGTTTTCCTGGCATGCCTGGCTTACAAGGCCTAGCAGGAGTAAAAGGTGATATAGGACCCGTTGGTCCTCCTGGTATGGATGGATTATCCGGATTTGATGGAGAACCAGGAGACTCGGGCCCACCTGGAGCGATGGGTCCACCTGGTCCTCCAGGCGCTGTATCCGTTAGGGGAGACAAGGGTGAACCTGGTCCAATCGGTCTCCAAGGTGCCGACGGGCTCGATGGTTTACAAGGTTTTCCGGGAGAGAAGGGAGCTCCTGGTAGACCTGGTTTCGGTCCTCCCGGTGAAACAGGACAGAAAGGTGAATCTGGACGGAATGGAGAATTTGGCGTTCCTGGCATAGACGGACAAAAGGGTGAAAAAGGATATTCTGGACAAATAGGCGAAAAAGGTGACAAAGGTGAAGCTGGGCTTTTGGCGCTTCCTGGTGCTCCTTGTATGGATGGATTACCTGGATCCGCTGGTATGAAAGGACCTGAAGGCCCTGAAGGTTTAAAGGGATCAAAAGGAGAACCCGGTCTTAATGGCTTTGAAGGTATAGTTGGAGAAAAAGGAGACATGGGTTTGGTGGGTGTTCCCGGAGTTGTTGGATCAAAAGGAGACCGTGGATTACCTGGACTAAGTGGGGCCGATGCTATCGCTATATTGTTTAGTGGCGAAAAGGGAGATGCAGGAAGCTGGGGTATGCCCGGCCAGCGCGGAGAAGTTGGAGAGAAGGGAGATACAGGTTTGCCTGGAAATCAAGGAGATAAAGGTGAACGTGGCCTACCAGGTCCTTTCGGCTTACCTGGTTTAGATGGCGACCATGGAGAAAAAGGTGATATAGGTCCATATGGTGAACCTGGTCTGCCTGGCATCGCAATCAAAGGAGAAAAAGGTCTGCCTGGGCACTTAGGAAGAAATGGCCGTGATGGAGCTATGGGTCCGGTTGGTGAAAAGGGAGACAAGGGTTGGGCTGGTGCCGCTGGAATAAACGGAAGAAGAGGTGCTCCTGGATTGCAAGGTCTTCAAGGAGAAAAGGGAGACATGGGTTTTATTGGTCCTCCCGGAAAAGACGGACGAGATGGGGCTCCTGGACTTACAGGCGCAAAGGGAGAAATGGGATTATCTGGCGCTAAGGGTGATCATGGTTTGCCCGGATTCCAAGGACAAAAAGGTGAGAAAGGTAATGCTGGCATTCAAGGTCGGCCAGGATTACAAGGGCGCACAGGTTCTAAGGGTGAAGTTGGCTTCAAAGGATATCAGGGCACAACTGGTCCAAGTGGTCCGATGGGTGAAAAAGGTGCACTTGGTCCTAAAGGCAGAGACGGTCGTGACGGAAGAGCTGGTCAGCGTGGAGAAAAGGGTGAGTCGGGTCTGGAACCACAACCTGGACCGAAAGGTGAACCTGGTCCACCTGGATACAACGGTGAAAAAGGTGATCATGGGCTGACAGGAATAAGAGGTCTCATTGGGCTACAAGGTGAGAGGGGAGAGAATGGAGAACGAGGACCACCAGGCCCACCTGGACAAATTGGACGTCCAGGACCAAAGGGTGACTTAGGTGTACCTGGTGCCCCAGGTTATGATGGTGCGGCAGGATTAACTGGGGAAAAGGGTTCTCAAGGACAGGAGTGTGGACCGGCTACCGGCTTCTTCACCGGCATACAACTAGTAAAACACAGCCAAACAACAGAAGTGCCACGCTGTGATGTTGGTCATACTCAAATGTGGACCGGATACTCTCTACTCTATGCTGATGGAAACGAATATTCACATAATCAAGACCTTGGATCTGCAGGATCCTGCGTCCCCCACTTTACACCACAACCGTATCTTAGCTGTGAAAGCAATGACGTTTGCCACTATGCCACTCGTGATGAACGTTCGTTTTGGTTATCCACCTCAGATCCAATGCCAGTGATGGCAGTACAAAACGGAGACATTCAAAAATACATCTCTCGTTGTGTTGTCTGCGAAGTACCTGCCAACGTTATTGCTGTTCACAGTCAATCGATTGTAGTTCCAAATTGTCCAGACGGTTGGGATGATCTCTGGATCGGTTACAGTTTTCTCATGGTAAGTACTTCATTAATACTTATAAAACATACTCGATATCATATTTGCCATTTGCCATTTAAAGCATACTGATGTTGCAACTGGAGGAGGTGGACAAGGACTCTCATCACCTGGTTCCTGCTTAGAAGATTTCAGAGCAATCCCATTCATTGAATGCAATGGCAAGGAAGGTCTTTGTAATTTCTACAAAACTCAAACGAGCTTCTGGTTAGTCGCTGTCGAGGAATACCAACAGTTCCTTCCACCAGAAAGGCAAACAATCAAATCTGGTTTCTTGAGAGAGAAATTATCTAGATGTCAAGTGTGTATTAAGAACTCGCCATAAGTCTAAACAAGCTCTCCGTTCTAATTCTTTAGTATCATTTAATCGCCAAGTTGATTTAAATGTTTGACAATATCACTTTTAAAATAGTTAACTACTTTTAAAAACTTTCAAATCCTTTCAATTTAAGATTTTGTTTAACTACTACATACATACACATAACAACTGCCATATTTATCATTTCCTTATAATTATGTACATAAATCGAATCAATTTAAAATAAAAATTATTAAACAATAATAAAGAAAAGCAATGGTATTGTGCTATTTGTAATCTTTGGTTTATACTGGAGCAGCATACTCGTTTCCTTCTTTCTCTTATAAGGCGTTGTAATCAACGAAACTACTTCTCTAATTTATCAATAATTTTTTTTAACTCTTTCAATCCGAAAAGCCACACCAAAAGTTTGACTGCTTATGATTTTTGGACTAATGAGTGATTATTTACGACTGAAACAAAACAGTTTCAAAACAAAAATGACAATTATATCCCTATTCTGCTTAATTTCAACTCCTGGTTTTATCAAAACTATATCGGGACACATAGGTGCCTTTCGGATCGAAAGGTTAAGGTTTTTCTGGCTTAAATCGTTTACACAGGATAAGAGGTCCGTTTTCACTTCACGTGTGTGAGAATAAAACCTTTTTGATCTGAGTTCTTTTTTGGTTTTTCAAAAACGTTACAAAAAGATCATAAAATCGTTATGAAGAAAAATCAAAAATTCTAATTTTTCGAATTGGAACTCTTCTATGTCCATTCGGTTCTTAGTAGAACTTAAATTTAGATTGCAGCCTTAACCAATGTAGCTTATGGTACTCATTCTTTCATTTGTATTAGGTTAACAAGGTATAGTCCCTTTAAACCCTTAGTAAACCATGAGTTTCAAAAACCACAGGCAGGTTCTCTTAAAGTGAGAATGTTTCGTTCAAAATATTTTTCAAAAACTCAAATGCCGCTAAGTGAGCCTTTCCGCTAACTCCCCTAGACTGTTTCACTAAGCAGTTGGGGCACTGTGACTCAAACAATGCAATAACTGGAAAACAGGCATATCGGGCCACAGAACCATTATGAATCACACTGTTATAGACATTCAAACAGACTACACCGCCGGTATATTGATTTCAATCCAGTGGCTCTAACAGCCATTCCGACAAGACAATGCTGGGAAGAAAACAGAGTTATAAAATCAAATCATGTCTCCGTCTTCACAGACGGTTCCAAAACAGATCAGGGGGTAGAAACCTTCTCAGGAATCTTCGCAGATTACTCTCCTATGAATAGATCAATAAAGCTCCCCGACTTTTGTAGCGACTTCCAAGCAGAAGTACTTGCGGTCTGTGAAGTGGCAAAACATCTGGCTACGGAAAAATAAATCAACAAAAATATTGACATCTTCATAGACAACCAGGTGGTCAAGGTCATTAAAGCTGTCTCATCCATTGACACAAAATCCAAATTAGTGGAGAGCTGTCCCTGAAATCTAAGATTGATCAGCTCAACGAAAATCGCAACTTCAATTTAGGTAGCAGGACATCGTGACACAGCCGGTAATGAAATGGCGAACAAGTTGCCCAAAATCGGGTCAACGATCGAACGAAACGAACGAACGAGCCTGTCGGTTAACGTATTTGGGTTCAGAACATCAAAATTAAATATTTTTTTTGTGTAGGAACTGGAGCACTCGGTTTTAGTCCCTACCAATTTAATACCAGATAACAACCTTCTCCTGTTATGGCTTTCTAGATGTGTGTAGAAAATCCAGAAGACGCTGGCATGATAAGGAACTAAGGTTACCAACTCTCAGCACGTCTGCGCGGAGTATCTGTAAACTGATTTGAGAAACTGCAGGACATTCACATTCCTCCTCTCCACAACATGCACAGTTTGTGGTATCACTTAAAACTTACACGTTTTAATGCTTGACAAGAGACAAGTGCCCGTGGCCTACCCCAGTAAACTTTCTACCAACAGAAATTCTGATTTATCAGGCCCAGATTCCGTAACTTTTCAGACGATTTATCGTTCAATCGTCTTTTGTAGATTGCATCGTCAAAAGATTGGTGGAAAGCTATTTGACTATCGTCTTACAAATTTTGGCAACTTTTCAGGGTCTTAAACACATTTTTTTATTGTCTAAAATTTAGACGATAGTCGTCTAATACGTTACGGAATCCGACACCAGTTGATATGATCAAAGTTTTGAATGAGAAAAAAAGTAAAACGAAACATATTAGGTTTATTTGATGAAGCCTTGCGTTTGAAAAACTTAAACTCGCCAAATGCAAAACGTAGTGTTTTTTGAACCCTGGGCTTGCCCTCAACTTACCCTGAAGTCGCCCTTGGTTTTCGCTGAGGCAAGTTCAGGTTATGAGCATATATATTTTATATTTTTTGTTCAAATGACAGGTATGTGGGGTGATTCTGAGGTTTATCGTTTTTTGAGAACTGGTGTCTAATACCCCTATTATGGATGACAACTCAACTGAAATTGGGTTGTCTTCTCATATATATAACACGGGCACACAACCCAATTCTCAGTTGGGTTGTCATCTGTAATAGGGGTGTAAAATAAATAAATAAATAAATAAATAAATAGGGTGGCGTAACAGAGCGATGAGCCCCTGGGCCTAGCGCATTTCTCACAACCATGCCTTGTGAGGGAATGGAGAGGACCTACAATTTCCTGCCGTTTCCGAACGGCTAAAGCCTTGCGCAAACCAATGCGGTGAGATCGCACGATGCGATTGCGATAAGTCAAATCCCTATGCATTAAGTCAAACGTTTATGGACGTTTGACTTAAAGCATAGGGATTTGACTTATCGCAATCGCATCGTACGATCTCAACGCGTTGGTTTGGTCAAGGCTTAATTGAGATTCCTCGCGAAAGGCGATACCCGTGAAAAAACATTTTTGCCTCTGCTGGAATTAGAACCTCGAACTTCTGGGTTAGCAGGTGGACATGCTAACCATCACACCACGAGTACCAGAACTGGTGTCTATTCACACAAAATGATATAAAACATATTGCTTCGTCTTCAAGATCATTGTAGCGTGTTCCAAGCGGAGGTGATGGCAATTAGCGAAGCTCTGTCTTCGCTCAGAGAAAGAATGATATCTAAAAGGGATATACAAATGCATCTTCTCAGACAGCCATCAAATTCCTTCAACTCTATTCTAGCCCTTAACTGCCGATCATCTTTCAGGGAGGTGTCAGAGCATTTAAAATTCACCTGTGCTGGGTGCCGGGGTACAGAGACATTCCAGGAAACCGCAAAGAATATGAAATCGCCAGAAACGGAACAGTTCTGTCCTTCTCACTGAAAACGGAGAGCATCGGCATACCAATCGCTACATACAAACTATTGCTCAAGCAAGACGCATACAAGAAAACCAATCTGAGATGGTTCAGCAGTTTAACGTGTAACGTAACGAAACAGATCTGGCCCAAGCTAGATCTCAAGCGGTCGAACGGCTTGATCTCTCTCAAAAGAAAACACATTAGTGCAACGATAGGTGTCATCATACGACACTGTCTTATTGGAAGACATGCCATGCCACAAGGCTAGGAGTCGCCTCAAACGATTTTGTGCCGAAGCTGTACGGATGAGGAATTTATTTCCCACCTTCTCTGTTCATGTCCAGCTTTGGCTCACGAACGTAGGATTCACCTAGGTTAGGTTAGGTTAAAATGGCTGTCAGGAAAACAACTGACACATTTAGACCAGTATTAGGTCCATTGTGATACCATTAGAAATTAAGCGAGGAAGAACCACACTTAACAAAACCATTTGGAGCTTTTGATAAAGCGAAAAAGATGCAGGATATCTGTGTTTGCCAGATCGTTTAGATTATCGAGGAAATATTTTCCTAGATGCCGTTTTCTTTTAAAGGAGAGTGCAGGACATGAGCAGAGGAGGTGTTGAATAGTCTCTTCCTCCTCCTCATCTAGGCAACTTCTGCAGAAGTCATTAGAGGGAACGTCGAGTCTTATGGCGTGTCTTCCTATCAGACAATGTCCGGTGATGACATTGATTACGGAGCTAAAGTGCAATCTGGTTATGGATAGCAAATGTCTTGTGCGTTTTGGATCTAGTCCTGGCCATAACTGTTTTGTTGCCACACACGTGGTGATACTGTTCCACCAATGATTTGTTCTATCCATTGCCTCTTGCTTTAGCATAAGTTTACATGTAGCGATTGGTATACCAATATTCAACCTGCTGGTTGAGAGCGGTAGAACGGTTCCTTTTCTGGCGAGTTCATCGGCTTTGCAATTTCCCATGATATCTCTGTGCCCCGGCACCCAAATAAGGTGAATATTGAACTGTTCAGCCATCTCCTTAAGAGATAGGCGACAGTTAAGGGCGGTTACTGAGTTCGTGGAAACGGCACCGAGTGATTTGAGGGCTGCTTGACTGTCAGAGAAAATCCGGATATTCGTTGAGGATATCACGTTTTCTTTTAGCCATGATAGGACCTCTTTGATCGCCAGAATTTCCGCTTGGAACACGCTACAATGGTTAGGGAGGCGGAATGAGAGACTTACGTTAAGTCGGTTTGAGTACACTCCGTAGCCGACCCCTTCTTCTGTCTTTGACCCATCTGTATAGAAGTGAATTGAATCATCTCTCAAAAGTTCTTCGTCTTCCCAGGCCATTCTTGGTGGGATTGAGACATGGAACTTATTATCAAAAACCAATTGGGGGATGGTGTAGTCGGAGTGGCATGGGATTGATCTGAATAAACTCAAGATTGTAGCGTGACCGATGTTGTTATCGGTCCATTGGGAGATAGCTCTCATACGAATGGCTGCACTGGCGGCCATTTGTTTGCTGAAGATATCTAGTGGTATGAGATTAAGGAGTATGTTTAGGGCAGCTGAGGGTGTTGATCTCAGTGCTCCGCTAATACATAAACAAGCTGTTCGTTGGACCTTGCTTTAATTATCGCAGTAGATCCTTTTATCCAGAGCGGTCCACCATACCACTACTCCGTATGTGAGTATTGGTCTGATGACCGCGGTGCAGAGCCAGTGGGTGATTTGAGGGGAGAAACCCCATTTAGTGCCAATGGCTTTTTTGCAGGAAAACAGGGCTACGGTGGATTTCCTGATTCTTTCCTCTATATTGGCTTTCCAGTTTAGCTTTTTGTCTAGGATAATACCTAGATATCTAGCTTCGTTGGAGAGTTGAAGTGGGATTCCATTTATTGATGGAGTTGTTAGTTGAGGAATTTTGTATTTCCTGGTGAAGAGAACGAGTTCGGTTTTCTGAGGGTTGACCCCTAGATCACTTTTTCTCACCCATTTTACTAGTTTGTTTAGAGCGGTTTGCATCAGATCCATAAGGACGTGAGCATATTTGCCGGATACCGCAATGGAGACGTCATCTGCATATGCAATCACTTTGAATACCTCAGCTTCTAGGTCAACTAGAAGTTCATTGACGACTAGATTCCATAGAAGAGGGAATAGGACTCCACTTTGCGGTGTTCCTCTACTGACAGATCTCTTTGCAGAGAAGTCTCCTAGAGTAGAGTTGATTCTTCTGCTTTTTAGCATTAGATTTATCAACTCCACTATGGAACTATCTATTTTGAGCTTCGTCAGTGCCTTTGTAATTGCAGAGTTGCTGACGTTATTGAAGGCACCCTCTATGTCGAGGAAAGCGGGAAAAGTGAGTTCTTTGTGATGGAGGGAATATTCTATAGTACGAACCAAGGTGTGTAGGTCCGTTTCTACAGATTTTCCCTTACCGTAGGCGTGTTGTGCTGTAGATAGCAATTTTGGATCTATAGCTATACGCAGGTGGATATCAATCAGTCGTTCTAAGGTTTTAAGAAGGAAAGATGATAGACTTACTGGTCGGAGATCTTTAGGATTCATCTAGGTTCGTATTTCTTTGATGGCCATAGTGATCCTACTCACATCGACGCCCTGCCTCTCTTCCGTTTCATTGTAAGCTCGAAATGGTTTCTTTAGGACAAGGATACATTAGATCCATTGTGCTATCAATGGGCCCAACTGGATTAAGTGTGCCAGCCCAACTAACAGCCACTTTAACCTAACTTTACCTGACCTAACCTGAAACCCCATTTTTTTTTTTTTTGCAAACTCATAGGATTGTCCGGAAAACCTAGCTCAAGTGCAAAGAAAGGAACCTAATGTTGTGTCTTGAAGGAAACAAAAATGTTTGGTCTCTTTTATCAGGAATATTTAGAGCTCCATCACGTCATCTGTCCAAATGGCCAACATTCGTCCTAAATATCCTCATTTAAGTTCCATTGTTTAAGTAAATTTGTGTGCAGTTTTTCAACATGCAAAACCAAAGCGTAAGCCTATCTGATCCTATTTTTCTGCCGCCTAATAAGTGAGACTTCCAAGTTCAAATACCAGAAACATCAAATAGTAATGAATTTTTAAAGAGAACTTGCAAGTCCTCGGGGAGTAACTACACTATCAAAAACAACCAATAAAGCGCTAAAACACGTGTTGCCTCAAGTTCAATTGAAATTTTACTTATGTGTTATATTTTTCGAAATAAATAAATAGGAAGTTAAGGGCTTATTAAACTTACCCAATTCTATTCCAGAAATTTCTGATTTACCGAATTTGTATATTCGTCTCTTTTTCTCCAGAACTGTCGCTGCCAATGGATAACGGACCGCATAGTTGAGTTGATTGAAGCTTGTTTTAAAATAAAAATGAATTAAACGAAGAAAACAAAATTGTGTCTAAATGGGCAATTCGATTTTATGCGAAAGGTAATGAATTTCTTATTTTTATTATTTTATTTACCGAATTTACACGAATTTACATTACATTTACTTTACATACAAAGTACAGGCTTATTTTTACATAACAGAAATCAATGAAAGATCATTGCCGCATGATGGGAGCAAAGTGAAACCCAGTCAGTTTATTTGGCGTTACGATTATGAGGAAAGATCGACAAAAGTCTCCTCAGACGTGGGATTAATAATTTATTGTTCAGTGAATGAATAAAAACTATGTAAACTAAATTAATACACTTCGTTACTTCGTTAACAAAAAAAAAAGAGTGAAATTATTTAATAGTGAGGTGACATAAACAGTATGAAATTTTTATCTAATAAAGTTCGCAGACTTATTTCACGAAGTCGGGATTCTCCTGAATTTTCTCGGAGAATTGCAATTGACTATCGATTATTTGAAACAGTTCTTGTGGCGAGGGAATCCGTCCTGTTTGGAGCTTAGACCACACCGGTACATCGTTCAATGTTATTTCAAATGCTCCAGACGACACCAGCTGGATTTGGAATGGTCATTGTAATGATTGAATTAAAGTAAAAATCTCATTTTGTTTTCATACCTGTGCTTCTAGCATATTTCCTACAAAAAAAATCATCATGCACGCGTACAACTTGTTGTCTATCAAATGCTTCCACCAGCCAGGTGTTTGTTGTCCAAAAGCACCAAACACATCAAATGCAGAGACAATTATGACGATGAGAACTATCTTCAGTAGGAAAATGAATTTGGAAAGATACAAATGAAAGAAAGGCGGGTCGTAGTTAGCTCCATGGATGCTTAGCTGAGGATACTTTTCGACCAAAATGTTCGTGTAGTCATCGAAAGCCTTTCTGTAGCCGCACGAATAGCTGTAAAGTTATATAGTCGTTCAAAATTGTCTCTGTTCATTATTATTCGACAAAAAAGGTTGTTTACCAGTAAAGAAAAGTCATAGTTGGTCCACCAACATTCTGGCCGAACTTTGTCATTGGGATTTCTTTCTCGGCATCAACGCCGAAATTGATATTGCCAATTAATAAAAAACCAATTAATGCAAATAGGGCAATTGAAACGTTTTTATTAGTGACACCCATTTCGTGATTTTGTGGGTGATCCAGGTATTGTTACTAACTGACTTAGTGCTAATATTTTTATTAATGATAAACTAAATTCAGTTTTTGCTTAATCACTGACGAGTTTTTCACTAATAAATGTTCGTCAGAGAAGGTAAATTTTCTTTGTAATCTTTTTTCTTTTTATTTCGAAAGAAAAGCTGATAATAGAAACGTCAGATTTTATTGAGTGGGGAAGTAGTTCGAACATGAGTAGCACGTGTGAGTACATAGGTGGCGGAACAAACCAATTAAGGGGCATGCTGCATTCAGGTGATAATTAATAGACGGTGCGTTCTGGTCGCAACTCAGCAATCCTTTAGTTAGCTCAGGAATGGATTTTAAAAATGAGCACAAAAACAAATCAATACTGATTTATTTTTGCGTTCAGATCTAAATGGCAAGGAAGTGGTAACTAGTAAGTTGCTGAGTTAGCATAAAAACCTATCTATTGAAACTTGAGAAAAACTAACTAAGCGCGTAGGTTAGAGTGAGAGAGGAGAAAAAAACTACTGAAGATGGTTTTTGACTTTTTTTTATCGAAGTCAAAAGTTGGATGAGTAACTACAAGAGAATAAAGAAAGATTTTTCATGCAAATTTCAACTGCGCAAAAGCGTTCATTTTTATTTCAAGTACTTCAGCTTCCTTTTTGCTTAGTAATTGGTATGTATATATTTATTTATTAAGTATAAATTTTATACTAATTGGTCTCTTGTGTGATAATGAGTAAGAAAGTTTTAGCCTTAAAAAAATACCAAATGAGATCTCTAGTCTGACTAAGCCTTAAGCCTGTTACATTTCGTAAAGCTCATTCTAAGGAAACTCACTTCTTTCACACATTTGACATTTCAAGGTCGCTTTCTTCATTTTTTATATTTGCAACTTCTTGTTTACGTTATTTTCCTCATATTCCCGATTCATCCTCGAAAATGGAGCCGACGACAGCACCAGCAATCAATGAAAGTAACTAATCCAATTATTACTTTAAACTCACATGCAGATGGTTTTCCATTTGATTTTATTTTATACTCTAACACCATCTTCTTTCAGTGGGGCCTGTACCGGCAGATGGTCCTGTGGAACCGACAAAATGCGTCAAATCTATGATGGATATGGCTGCATGGCAAAGATCTCAAGCTTATTATGATTTAATTGGTTTTATAAATGGCATTAGTACAGCCATTCAAGGAAAAAAGATTACCGACGAATTGCATATTTCGGAAACTATGCAGAACCTTCTTGATATGTTTGTTAAGTTCAACAAACTGCTTGATGAGACACCGCCCCTTGACCAGCCGCAACGTTTCGGCAATCAAGGCTATCGTTTGTGGTTTAAAAAAATGGAAGAGGTAATCATTTTAAGTCGAATTCACTATGCAAAGATTTTTCTAACGAAACCTTAATTCTTTTTAAGAGTGCCAAAAATTACCTAAGGGAAGCTCTCAAAGATGAACACTGCTCTGCAATAAACGAATTGTATGTTTACTTAACTGAATCGTTTGGCAATCCAACGCGTATAGATTATGGAACTGGTCATGAGTTGGCATTTATAATGTTCCTTTGTTGTCTGTTCAAAGCTAAGGCTCTAGTCGAAGAAGATAATGTTGCTTGCGCTCTCAGACTCTTCAATTCGTATCTCATGTTCGTAAGGCGTTTGCAAAAAACCTACCGCATGGAACCAGCTGGCAGTCAGGGGGTATGGAGTCTTGACGATTACCAATTTGTTCCATTTATTTGGGGCAGTGCGCAGTTGTCGGGTATGGGAAATGAAATGATTTTGTTGTACGTTTATGCATTTTAAAATAATTTCAGCTCACAGCCCATTTGATCCATCAAAGTTTCTGGATCAAAATATCATCGACGACTACAAAGAAGCGTATATGTTTATCAGCTGTATCGACTATATTTGTCAGGTATAAAAAGAGTTGAATGATTAAATGACGATCTTTTTTCAAACTCTTAAGTGTTCAAGGTTAAAACTGGCCTCTTTGCCGAGCATTCAAATCAACTGTGGGGTATTTCTGCAGTACCATCATGGGTAAAGATCAACTCAGGCCTGGTGAAAATGTACCAAAAAGAGGTATTATCTTGAAAAAACTGTTTTCTATTAATGTATATTCATATATGATGGTTTTTTTTTTAGATACTATCAAAGTTCCCAGTCATTCAACATGTTTACTTCGGTCAATTTATGGTTTTTAAACCCGTGAAGCCCGGAACAGCGTTGCCAAATGCTCGATTGGGTTTTATGCCACCTCCTGCTGCACCGGCTAAATTGCCATCAAAGGAGACCAGTGAAACATGAAATAATATACTGTAGCTTGTTCCACCTTGGTTTTAAAGGTAGTTCTAAACACTTTTGGAAACTATAATATTTTACATAAATGCATAACGTTTGTGCGTCAAACAAGCCTTTGTTTTTGTTTGTTAATGTTTTGAAGTTAAAGACAAATACTGAGATCATTAGAAAGGCGACATTGCTCACTCAAATACTTTTACAACTTTTTGATTTGCTTTTACTGGCGGTCTTGTTTGATCATCTTTGGAATTCTGTTTCTACCTGGGCATCAAGAGTGAAGAAGAAGAGTGCCTGACCACAAACTAGGGGCGATAGAAGTGCAAAATTTCTTTACTCTACATCTATATGTACCAGCTATTTTAACCGTTGAGTAAGTAAAAAAAAATTTCGTCATTGTCGTCATCGTCTAAATCCGCTAATGCAAGCCCTAAATGTAAAAGGCGTGGTGCAGTGGTAGAGTGGTCAGTAGATAGGCCGGACGCGTGAGTTTTTATCCTGCTCTGGACGTTACCTTTGAGGTTTTATGTGAAATTACAACCACCTTATTTCCATCTGCTGCATCACAAAAAAGGGAAGGCTGCTACCCTGGTAGTTCAATGGACCGGAAATTAGGCTTGGATGCTCCAGATTAGTATAAGCCTCCTCCTCCTTTTATTGTTAAAAAAAAGCGCTAAGCGTGATAAACTAATAAATCGCAACACCGAAATCTATTAACAAACGGACAATCGCTTTCTGTTTTGATTGAGAAATTCAGATCCTGATTCCAGACCCACAAGAAAACAAGTGGAAGTTAGCACTGTCGAGAGTGAGTTCTATTGCCAACAATTGTAAACAAATGGAACAAACCAGCAAAATTGTGAATGCAGACTCGTATTTCCCAATATTTTTTAAATTGTCAAATTTTTTCCTTCTAGCTGCATTCAATTTTTCTGATAAATTTCCGACTTTTAGGTTACAACTACATGGCTATTGTTATACAAATTATATTGTAAAGGAATGTCTCATAAATTTGGAAAAGTTATAGGAAATCTGCAAGGAAATACATGAGCTGCAGTCGGGAATGATGAAGTACAACTAATGATCAACCGATTATGCGATTACTGTGCCAGATGGAACCTAGTGGTCAACCAAGAGAAGTCAAAGATCATGATCTTAAACAGAGGAAGAGGCAAACTACGAGCAAGTGAGAATTGGTACTACAATAACAAAATACTTGAAGTGGTCAACGAATATAAGAACCTTGGATTGATCTTCGCTACTAATCTAAAAATAGAAAAACACTTAAAAGAGAAGCTTGCAAAAAGTGCAATAAACTCCAAGTGGAACACGTGTTTCTCCAAAAAATATCTAACCCGTAGTACGAAATTCAAAGCTTTTGAGTCCGTTGCAGAATCAATCATGCTTCACTTAATGCAAGTTTGGGAGGTCAACAATATGATGAAGTGGAAAAACTTTTACGCTTTTACTTAAAACGCACCTTCAGACTACCATCAAATACACCAACTGTGTGCTGAACTTGGAGACTGAATTATCAGCGTTTTTTATCAAAACGCTAAAGTTGTGGTACCCGTGGAGTAATGGTTAGCATGTCCACCTGCTAACCCAGAGGTTCGAGGTTCGAATCCCAGCAGAGGCAAAATGCAAAAATGTTTTTCCACGGGTATCGCCTTTCGCGAGGAATTGGCAAGTCCTCTGTTAGTAAATTCATTGCCATGAAAAGCGCATTCTCAATTAGCCGTTCGGAACCGGCGAAAAATTGTAGGTCCCCTCCATTCTCTCACAAGGCATGGTTGTGAGAAATGCGCTAGGCCCAGGGGCTCCTCGCTCTGTTGCGCCACCCTATTTATTGATTTTATTTAAAGTTGTAGGCAAATTATACTATCAAGGTCTTAAACATATATATTGTCGACTTCCAAAGAAAGACATGATGAAAACAGCGAGCAAAAAAGTTTGTTGGTATGAAGAGTGGATGGAGCATGCAGGCTAATGTAACTTCGATCTAAAGCAAACAAGAGCTTCACTCAAACTGGAAACAAAGACTGTGTTATAATTTATTGCAAAATAAGTAGACACGTCTGTTCTCGTTCAATCGGTTTATTAGAATGAATATTGGTTTACAAAACGGAAGTGTAAAAGATACATTTTTGTTGTTTACTGTATGCAATAAAAAGGCTGCATTCAGCACTGTTATGACAACTCTTCCCCTGCGCATAAACAATATGTTCTTAATACTATCTACATATTTACCTATTTCCTTACTTACATTCTAAGATACATTACAATCTAAGTTTTGTTTTATAAGAAAATAAATATTAACATATTCATTTCTTTTATTTAAAAAAATAATGAATGTGTTGGATTTCAAGATTTATATAAATGTTATTTTTATATAACTTGTTCATTGATGTCAAGGAAAATTAAATTATTATACTTTGTATAAGTTTCACAAATTCATTTCGATAATAAGATCAAGTTTCATTTAACATATTTATAGGTCAAGATTTATATAAATGTTATTTTTATATATGTAATAATTTGTACATTGATGTCAAGGGAAATTAAATTATTATACTTCATATAAATTAAATAGATTCACTTCAATAATAAGATCAAGTTACAATTAACATAAATGTATTTATAAATTATAAGTCTGATAGGGGTTTTTTTTACTCTACTAGATCTTCGCACAACAGGAGGAGGAGGAGGATCAGTGTTCTCTTTCATATTTATGTTCGGATTTTTATAATTTTCTCCGATAACATTTTCAGAATTTGAATTCCGATCAATGTCCTCGTGCAAAATCTCACTTGAGCCTTCCCTTGGTAAATTTAAACTGCTACTCAAGTTCAGATCCTTCTCTCTGTTTGTGTTATTTTCAGGAAAGTCAAGTTCGACATTTTCTTCAGAGCATATGGAATCTGAATCTAGATCTTCAGAGTCTCGAACACCAATACCAACCGAACGTATTTGGTCGATATGGCGTTTCCATTCCCTTCCGTCGTCAAGTCGAACTACATAGTGGAGTTTTCCATACCTAGTTATAACATTTCCAAACTTCCACCTAGTTTTCTTATCTATATATTCGCGTACAGCTACTCTATCTTGAATGCTAAGCTCTCGAATTGTTTGCGGTAATACTTCTTTTTTTTCTTCATTCTGTACACTTGGTACCATTAAATCTATTTTAGAACGAATTTGTCGATTGAAAACTAGCATTGATGGGGACTTACCTGTAGCAGGGTGAATAGTTTTTCTATATGTAAGTAAAATGTTATTTAGTTCTGCACTCAGATGGTGTTTATCGCAGTTCAAGGCTTTTAATTTATGTTTGATTGTTTTGACATAGCGTTCAGCTTGTCCATTGGTTGATGGATGGTAGGGCGCTCCCATTTTATGGACAACTCCATTCAATTTAAGAAAATTCTTAAATTGCCATGAAGTGAACTGGGTTCCATGGTCTGAAACGAATACCGATGGTATTCCAAAAGTTGAAAAAAAATCTCTACAATGCGTAATAGTAGCTTCGGCAGTTATTTTATTTAAAATGCGTACATCAACCCATTTTGAAAATGCGTCAACTAAAATGAGAAGATAAATTCCACCCATCATTGGACCTGCAAAGTCCGCATGAATTCTTTGAAATGGTTCCGCAGGCGTTTCCCAACAATGAAAACGTTCTTTTACCGGGTTTGTTTGCACTAACTGACAAGCTGTGCAATTTTTCGAAATATTTTCAATGTCTGTATCAATACTTTTCCACCAACAGTAACCTCTGGCCAACGATTTCATTCGAGAAATTCCAAAATGTGTAGAATGTAATTCTTCGAGTACTCTTGCACGCAACTCATTTGGAACGTACACTCGAACGCCGCGCATTAAACAATCTTGTTGTAAGGAAAATTCAGATTGATTAATTCCAAAACGAAAACGGCTATCGACAATTCTACCATTTTTTAAACCTTGTATTAAAACTTTAACACTGCTATCTGCAAGTGTAGCTTTGGACAGATCTTGTACTGTTAGTGGTAAATGTTCTATCATATTTATTTCTACTATGTCAATTTCTTCGATCTTGGATGAAAAATCGGCGGTCGGTAACCGTGACATTCCGTCCGCATTTCCGTGATCTTTTGTATTCTTGTATTTAATATCGTAGTCAAAAGACTGTAAAAAGATTGCATAATGTTGCATTCTCATGGCAGACATAGCAGGTAATCCCTTTTTAGGAGAGAAAATTTGTAGTATGGGTTTATTATCCGTTACTAATGTAAATTTCCGTCCGAATATATATTGATAAAAATTCCGTATGCCGAAAATAATTGCATAGGCTTCTTTATCAATTTGCGAATATCGTTGTTGAGTAGCGTTCAACGTCTGAGAAGCGTACTGTATAGGACGTTCAGTGCCATCGTCATATACATGGCTTAAGACTGCACCAACACCGTAAGGTGAAGCATCAGTTGCGAGTAGCAGCGGTAATCTCGGGTCATAATGTACTAAAAATTTATCGGACTGCATTTCAGATTTAACTTTCTTAAATGCATCCTCGCAGTTTTTATTCCACACAAAAGGAACATTATTTTTAAGTAAATTATTTATCGGGTATAAAATTGTACTTAAATGCTCTAAAAAACGACCGTAATAATTAACTAATCCCGTAAAAGCACGTATTTCCTCTTTATTACTAGGTCTTTTCATATCTTGTATGGCATTTACTTTATTACGCATTTTATGAATACCACGATCATCAATCATATAACCACAGTAAAATATTTCAGTTTTAAAAAAATCGCATTTATCGAAATTTACACGCATATTGTATTTATCTAATCTTTTCAAAACCTGTTCAAGTCTTTGTAGATGAATCTGGTCATTAGGTCCTGTTATTTTAATGTCATCTAAAAACACAGTAGTACCTTCAATGTCTGCTAAGATTTGTTCAATCTGCCTTTGCCAAATTGCAGGTGCAGATGCAATACCATACATTAAACGATTGGGTTGAAAAAGTCCCTTATGTGTACTCAATGTCAAAATTTCTCTGTCTTCTGGACGTATTTCTAATTGTAGGTAAGCTTGCGTCAAATCAATTTTAGAAAATTTTTTTCCCCCAGCCATTGAGGCAAAAAGTTCTTCAATTGTAGGTAAAGGGTGTTCGTCAATAATCAAGTTTGGATTAACTGTGACTTTGTAATCACCACAAAGTCTAACCCTATTTCCAGCCTTAAGCACGGGTCACACACGGCTGCTGCCAGCGGCTTCTTACCAGCGGCTGGCAGTAGCAGCAGCCAGCAGCGGCTGGCAGTGCGGTCACACTTAGCTGCTAGCCAGTCGTCAAATCACACACTGACAGCTAACCGATTGACAGCAGCTGCCATTCTTCAATTTCAATTTGCTGTTTAGAATAGACTTTTTCTACTGATTTTCTTCTAAAAGCCATCGAACAACTATTGATAATTGATTTAGCAAACAGAAACCTAGTGCGGAAGCAGAAAAAAAAACGGTCCACCAGCAGTTAGTGAATCTCTTCTATGCAACGACAAAGAAGAAGAGATACCCTCATCAAATAGTAAAAGCAGCTGCAATGAAATAACTCCCAAAAAAGAGACTTGAACTCAAGGTTTATTAAAATATTTATACTCAGTTCGTTTGAATCCTATGGTAATTGGTATTTTGTTTTTAGCTGGAAAATCCATCAGGTGTGTTAACTTATATTCCACTACGAATAATTGATCCAGAACGCTTAGAAGTTACATTCAACTTAAATCAACCTGGATTGTATCGAGTTCATATTAATTGCAATACAGTACATAACACTACCTAGGTCACCGTATATGATTGTCGTTATTTCTGGAGAAAACGAATCGGACACAATAGCCCAAGGTAATAGTTTGAATTGTATTTTAAAAATCTCAATTACGTACAAACTAACATTCTTTTCCTATCTTTTTCAGTACCTGTATTCAAGTCTGATGCATCTAAGGTAACATATCGCAGTGATGGCTTAAACTTTATTATGGATGGTTCTGACCTCCAAGGCAGGCAATAAGATACTGTTTGTTGGAATTTTTTGACCAAAAGGACAATGCAATGAAGTGATAAAGTGATAAAGCATATGGGCAAAAATATATACAAAGCTACCAAAAAAATAAAAAGAATCAAGAAGTTGAAAATGACCCATTGATATAAACGATTCTGTGTTACGGTATTTGGAATAAAATAATCTTTGTACATTGAAAAAATGACTTAAGAAAATGATTGGTTTTATAAAAGTTGAGTGTAACTAGTACAAAAAATGACCACAAACCGTGGATGGCAAATGGATGTACAACTGTACATATTGTACAAGGGGTGTGATGTTTGTTTGTGTGTTAACCCAGAGGTTCGTGGTTCGATTGTCGATTGCGTGGAAGATTTTAAATCAGCGACCTAAAACTGATGCGAACAACAGCCTAAAATTCTGTAAAAAAAGTTTAATTTTAAAATACTTCCGCTTCATGGCTTATGAGTTGTTTTATTTAAACACGATGTTAGGTTTCTATACGATAACAATTTTTCCTCTTGTCTTGCCTTGGCTTTAAATAGGCATACCTAGGAAAAAAAAATTTTGACTCAGACATTGTTTTTATTTTCTTTACCTTTATGGTTCGAATGGATTTGGTCTCCAACAAAGAAAAGAAAATTGATCCATTGACTCTTCCATTTCTGTTTAGCCTTATCACTTATAACTGGCAATGTTAAAATACAAATGATTTGCTTGGTTTTGTTTTTATTCGTAATACCTACAGTATAACTATTTTTTATAATGCACTACATAAAAATGAATCCAATGATTTTATTTAAAAAATAAATCAATGCTCTCATGCATTCCTTGCAAATGCTCTATTTATACTTATTGAATGTTTACATACATATGTGTTGCTTGTATTAAAAAAAAAATAAACTAACGTCGGAAAATTAACAGTGAAGCTCCAGCGGTGCGCTTAAAAAGCTCCTAAAAGTTTTATCCTATTGCTTAAGTTATAAGCTCTGCTAGGTTGGAGTCTGTAGTCCTTACGGTCAATTGCATAGTCACTCCTTCAGAAAGTGCTAGTTTGGCTCTTACCAGAATCTCTGCCCCGCCTCTGAACGTGTCTATTGTCAAAGCAAAAAAATGCTGAATAAAGTAAATTACCAAAACAAAATTTTAAAACAGCATACCAGAGTATAGGAGTGCATGCGTGCCCCCACCAGCCCCCAGACCAATAAATTTCAATATCGTATTAAAGGCCTCTTGGAGTGTACTAACAGCATCAATGGCTTAAAAACCATTTGTCCCAATGATGTTTCCACTAAAAAACAAAAAATATTAATCAGGCTAAGATTGGGACATTCATACGCTACACATAAACATTTCAACAAAGAAACTCATTATTGCAACGACAACTCTATTTTCAACATGCCACATATGCTTTCTTGCATTTTTATTAATTAAAATTATTTAAAATGAAATTTTTTAAACTAAACTACGCGTACGCTCCCGTTTACAAATGATTTGTGATTTGAAATGACCAAAAATGTCAAATCTATTCGCTGCTACTTACCAGCCGATGTGGTCAGATTGCGCTACTAGCTGCCAGCCGCCGCTGCTTGCTACCAAAAGTTGAACATGTTCAACTTCGCCAGCCGCTGCCAAACACTCGCCGGCTGCCAGGGCTGGTTGCGAATTTTGTGGTCACACAAAGCTGATCACACAAAGCTACTCAATTCGCCGCTGGCAGCAGCCGTGTGTGACCCGTGCTTTAGCCACCGGTACAATGGGCGTAGCCCAAGCGCTATGATCTACCTTCGTAAAAATACCCTTATCTACCAAATCTAAAATTTCGTTTTCTACTGCCTTCTTAATTGAAAATGGAACTGATCTAGCTTTTATAAAAACAGGTTTACAATTGGGTTTCAGTGTGAGTTTTGCCTGAATATTTGCTATTTTCCCCACTGACTTTTCAAACACTTTTGGATATTTTTTTAATAGTATTTCAATACAATTTCTGTTTTGAGTTATGTTTTGAACGGTACTCGTTCCAAAGATTGTGTTCCAATCCAATTGCAAGTCATGTAACCATTCACGACCAAGCAATGGATGTCTTTCAGAATCAACTACGTATAATTTGAGCTGTTTGGTTCGGTTGGCACTTGTGTTCGAACTCTGTTCCAGTTCTACTTTAACATTAATATATCCGTGTACAATTATTTCATTGTTGCAGTAACTCACCAAGGAAGTATCTGGTGGATTTAAAAACATTTCGTTAAAAAACCTTAATTTATCGGCATTACTTATAAGTGAGACCGGAGATCCCGTATCGATTTCAAAATTTACCAATTTATCATTAATTTTTAAGCAGACACATATTTTAGATCGATCGCAATTTGGGTTTTTATTAAAAACGCAATTATCTGTTATGTTACAAATTTGTTCTACCTCCTGCTCCTCGACAAAATATGCGCCTCTATTCTTATTGTATTTTGTATTTTTATTTTTTACATGTTTTGGATTGTTATTACTTATACTATTATTAATATTAGTATTACTTGCTTTAGCACTGAGACACATATTAGCCAAATGCCCAATTTTATTACAATTATTGCAATTAGTATTTTTAAATTTGCAAACATTTGCCAAATGTGTTTCATTGCCGCAGCGATAACAAACTACTTTTTTTTTAAATAAATTCTTACTTGTGACCTGGATTCTGTTCGGTTGTATGTTTGATGGACGAATGTGCGATACACTTTTGGCATTGTGTATTTCTGCACCACCCCTTGCTGATAACTCCATAGCAATCGCCTTCTCTCTCGCTTTCTGGAGTGTAAGGTCAGCTGTCTCGAGAAGTCTGTCTTGTATTTTCTGACTTCTTAGTCCAAAAACTAACTGGTTCCGTATTGCTGTGTCCAGGTACGATCCAAATTTACAATTAATTGATAATTTCTTCAAAGCAGTCAGAAATTCATCAATCGATTCACCGTCCTGCTGCTTCCTTAAATGGAATCTATAATTTTCAACAATTTCCAATGGCTTTGGATCCAAATAGTCGTCTAGTAATTTGACGATCTCAGCATATGATTTCGTTGTAGGTGCAGCAGGTGACATTTTGTCGCATAGGACGTCGTAAGTCTCTTGTCCGATATAATGCAGAAGCAAGGCCAACTTTTTGGTCTCTTCTTTTATGTCGAAAATACCAAACGCACCTTCTAGTCTCGCCACCCAACGAGAAAACTTTGATTTATTTTTATCGAATGATTCGATATTGAATGTGGAATGCATTGTATTTTGAGCCGCCATATTTTCTTCAATATTTGGTTCCTTACCTGTCTCTGGCATTCAAAACAACACCAATACGCAGCAGCAGCAACAACAAGTGGAAAAAAAAAACCCTCCACGCAGCAACTCAGCAAGAGCAAAAGCAACGAACAGCAGCAAAACTTCGTTCGTCGTTAAGCCTAGTACGCTGCTGATGCGAAACGAAATTTTTCGTTGATCTCCACGAGCACGTCGGAATCGTGAACGAACACTCAGCGGAAAATATTTTTGTAGAGTATAATCAGCTGTTTTGAAAAAGTGACAGTCAAAGTCAAGACAAAAATGTCACCAGAATCAATAAAACAAATTAATATTTTTAACATAAAATGTGTTAACAAAACTAACTAAGAACCATATCCAGGAACTACACTTTCGAATACTGTGCTTGAATATTTATTTGGGTGAATCCGGTGATGGGTTGATTCGTGCCGCTAAGGTAAGCTCAGGACTATAAAGTGCATTAGTTGAATACTCAACGAATAAACATTTTTTGTCAACATTCAGGAATCGGAACAATTGACTGGTCAACAACCAGTGTTTTCAAAGACTCGTTATACCATAACCGTACGTTCTTTCGGCATCAGACGTAATGAAAACATCACTGTTCATTGCACAGTTCGTGGCACTAAGGCCGAAGAGATTTTGGAGCGTGGCTTTGGCCGACAACTTCTCATCCACAGGAAACTAGGTGGTTCCAACAAAAATACGACGGAAAAACTTGAACAGCACGAAGTAAATTTCCAAGTTTTCAATTGTTTTTAAATAAAAGATTAGAAATCCAAAAGTAAATAAACCTTTTTATTCAGTTTTCATTGATTCGGTTGATGTTTCGACTACAGTGAGTGTTGGTGTGCTGAAAAAATAGTTGCTGGTTGGGTGTTCTTTGAAATGTTCGCCACCTTCTTCTTCATAGTCGGTTTTTGTTGTCTCTTGCTCCAAACCAGGCATTCAAACTTGCTGAATCAGCCATAAAAATTGTGTGCGGTGATTGGAAAAGCCTTATCTCTAGTAATTCCCTAAAGATCCGCTCTTTGAGTCCTGGAACATGATTTTCTTTAAAATTGTAACTTGTAAGTTGCCTTCTAAGAAAGTGTACCTGGCAATTGAACGCATCCACTTGTCATAAATACATTCTGTGCTAAATAGAAGCTACTTATCGGGGCGAAACATTTTGAAACGTAATCCAATCAATTCGGCAAGGCCAGATTCAGAGCTTCCTTTCATACTTGGTTAGAATAGCAATTGGGTTGCTCGTATTGATGCAACTCCGACGTGTAGCTAAACATTCAAAATTACTATTTTAAAGTAAATGTTCACTATTCACACCCGCTTCAAAACTACTTTATCTATTTGTTTCAAACTTTGTTTCTATTGAAATGGCACAATAAATAAACAAACAAAAAAAAATAGAACTGTCAAAATTTCGCAAGCATTTTTTGTCCCGGGAGATAAACGATGGACGGAAAAGTGTGGAGAATTATAAAAAATTGTAGTAAAAAATCTATTACAACTATCCACCTAAGTAACCCTTTTCGCAGAGCAGCAGCGTACTGCACGACGGAAAGGTGAGCGAAATTTTTCGTTTACGATTCCGTCCTGTCATTTTTGTATGGGATTTTTCTTTTCGTTTCAGCAGCGTACTAGGCTTTAGCCAACAAAATCTGTGGACTCCAGACAGCAAGCAAATGCAACGAACAGCAGCAGTAATTTGTTCGTCTTGGCAAAAAAAAATCTGTGGATTCCAGACAACAACAGCACCTAACACACTTTCTACGCAGCAACCCAGCAGGAGCAAATGCAACGAACAGCAGCAGTAATTTGTTTGTCGGTAGCAAAAAAATCTGTGGATTCCAGACAGCAATAGCACATGAATCCTTTTTATGTAAAAGCAGTAGACAAAAAAAATAGCAGCACTCTTTCTTTTTTTTTTATTTATCCCATCCTCGTCGCCAATCTGTTATAATTTATTGCAAAATAAGTAGACACGTCTGTTCTCGTTCAATCGGTTTATTAGAATGAATATTGGTTTACAAAACGGAAGTGTAAAAGATACATTTTTGTTGTTTACTGTATGCAATAAAAAGGCTGCATTCAGCACTGTTATGACAGACTGTATGAGCTCATTTCCACCCAGATATAAACTGCAGAAATGAGAATGAGAAGCAAGAGGATCTCCCTACAGATCGGCGTACAGCAGGCTTATCTAAAACCTACTACAGGCAAACTACTTCGAGAATGATGTTCAGACTAAGGGTAGAATTTCTTTCTCTTAGCTATAGGCCACACCGAGAATACCTTCCAATATTGTGTAACATTTATGTAACACAGTAGAACGAGAAGACATATTCCATATTGTGGGCAGATGTCCAACTCTTCGTGAATCAAGGCGTCATTTCTTCGCTAAGGATACGCTCTCAACGGGAAAAGTTTTGAAATTACTGAACGAACAAGCAGTTATTAATTTAAAAGCAAAAAGAAATTTTAACTTTCATAATCGGTACTAATCGGCAGGCCATAAAGATTTTGTTTATGTAAATTGTTATATACTTATGATGTTAATAAATAAAACATTATAATCTAAAAAATCTAAAAATCAGTAAGTAGGTAAGTAAGTAAGAAAACAGTTAAATAAATAGAAGCTAGAAGTGCTCTTCATTCAAAATCAATAAAAATGGAAAATAATTTTAACATTCATTAGCTAGAAACCGGCAGTGAATAGCACCAGGTTAGAGTTTATAAGAAATTCAAAATATATTACAAGAGTGTTTAAGTAGTTTAAGTACATATGTGGAATTAAATTTAGAATTGCCATGTCATTAAGATTCTATACAACCAGTCAAAGAACATTGTTGAATTGATCAGAATCAAAGTTAAACAGCCACTTCTTGATTTCTCGTTTGAATGAAAGAAAATTTTGGATATTTCAAATATTTGAAGGTAACTTGTAAGCCTTGGTGCTACTGATGTGAAAAAGTTTAGGAACTTGTGAGTATTGTAATTAGGAATAATAGCCACACGTCTTTCATTACTCCAAAGGCTTTAAATTGATTAGCCCTTATTCAGCAGATTACCACTCCTAGAAAAAAAACTTTTAAGTCTTTGTAAAAGTAACGATGCTTTACTGCAAGAGTGAGAATATTGAAAAACTATGCTCTCGTCTTCTCTTTTTATAGATAATTCGCAAGATATGTTTTTAGTAAACATACATCAAGTAAAGGTTGCATGCTACAATTAAGTATGCCACCCCAACAAACTATCCCGTACTGAAACAACTTGAATTTACATTAAAAGATGTACTGCATAGTTTGCACGTTCTTGAGCGCTTATAATTATGCTATTACATTGACAACTATGGAATATAAGCTTTGGTAAGTGAAGATTAAGATGGTTGAAGGTCATAATTTTGGTCTTTTCACTGAAGACAAGTTTGTGCGTAACAAACCAGTGTTTTAAGATTTCCAAGTCATGATTGATAGCAGCGATTAAATCAAACAAGGATGAAGCGAAGTAAACGCAAGCTGTGTTTAATGCAAACCTAATAGTTCTTACTTTAAAAGGTTAAAAAAAAGAGAGTTGATGTAAATCAAAAACAAGGACAGAGCCTTGAGCGTCACCAATGTCTATGTCAAGCCATTCACAAAAAAAATCTTTGACTCTTACATTTTGTTTTCAACCTTCAAGTAACCACTTGAACCTAAGACCATTGAAAACAACCTTTTTAACTTTAATAGTAGAATACTATGATCAATTATCGACTGTGTTCGTTACATCAACGAACAGAGAAGCAAGCAGTAAATTTCTGTTTATTTAGACTGTCATAGACAGCCAGAAAAAAAAACTCATCCTCTGTAGATTTATGTGCCCTGAAGCCATATTGCCTACTACTGAAGAATGAATATTTTTTTCAGAAAACAAATACATAATTCTTCTTTTCAGTAGCTTTTCAAAGATTTTGGGAAAACACGTAAAGCAAAGAAATGGGTCTACAATTATTCAATTCTTTCCAATCACCTTTCTTAAATATGGGAATGATTCCTGCCATTTTAGGCAATCAGAAAGACTCCATTGAAAATGCCTTTGTTGAAGATATGAGCCAGAACAAAAACAAATGTTGATAGCAATGTGTTTCAAAAAATAATTTGATAGATTTAAGTGGCTGACCACATAGTCGTTATCTATCGAAATCCTCTAAGGCAAATCCTAACCGTGATAAACCAACTGCTATCACAATACCGTACACTATCCACAAATGGACAATCGCTTTAGCTCGCATTGAGAAATTGGGATCCAGACCCACAAGTGGAAGTGAGCACTTTCAAGAGTTAGTTCCCTTGACAGACTCAAATTTCCCAATACTTTTCAAATTATTGTCGAATTTTTTCCTTCTAGCTGCATCCAGTTTTTTCTGATAAGTGCCGAGGAAAAAGGCACTTTAAATTCAATAAAATCAGTTTGAAAAGCAGGTGTTTTGTAAGGCAACAATAAAATAAGGGAGCTTACAAATTTGGTCATTCCATAACTTGCAGACGATTATCATTCAATCGTCTATCGTAGATTGCATTGTCAAAAGATTGTTTCATAATATTGCTTTCAGGTTGGTGGAAAGCTATTTTACTATCGTCTTACAAATTTTAGGGTCTTAAACACGTTTTTTTTACTGCCTAAAATTCATAGTCGTCTTAAACGTTACAGATCCCAAACCCCTGATAAGACTTTAGGCGTCTGGAAAAAAATTTCCATTTTATTTTAATCTTTCACTATGCCTTCCACTTTTCTGTCCAATTCTTGTTATGTCCCTTCATGGATTTGTAGACCATTTATAAATCATACAATTGCCAGAGGCGGGATAGCAAAATCATTCTGTTAAAAATCTACTTCAAACGAAAGAAATTCATTTATTAATGAAAAAATTGCAAAAGCAAAAATATAATCTCAACTCTTAAGTAAACTCAACCCATTATTTGAAATCAAAAATTCAACGTTTAACTTTCTTGGCTGGAGGTTTCTTGGGTGACGCCTTTCGTTTCTCACTGGGTCCTGGCTTGTCTGCTGCTTTTACTTCCCTATTCACTTTGTAGGCCTCGGACATTTTTTTCAAATTCTCTTTGTGAATGGTTTCATGTATAACTATCCGTTTGGGATAGTCCTTGCCAATGACGCAGCCATATTGCATCTGAGCAATAGGCGATGCCTTCCAGGGCTCGTATATGATACCCTTGGGATACTTTGCTAGTTCAGGTACATACTTCTTGATGTAATTCCCCTCAGGATCTGTCTTTTTGCCAAACGCTACTGGACTATAAACTCGAAAGAACTGATGAAAGAATGCCGATGCAGACAACCACATCCAATTACCAGCATTCAATGCCCAGTCGGCATCCAACAATAGCTCTTCGAAGACCTTTTGTCCTTCCTCCCACGATATCCATAGGTCTCCGCGAGTAAGGAAACAGGCAACTGCATGTCGCGCTAAATGGTGAATCCAACCCTCTTGTCGCAACTGACGCATTATCGCATCTATAAAAGGATATCCTGTTCGTCCATATGTCCAAGCCTCTAAATGAGCAGCATTCTTTTCCCATGGTATGTGCAAACAAATCGAATTACCAATCATTCGATCGAAGTTCGGTTCACTCGCACCGACAGTGTAGTAAAATTCTCTCCACATCAACTGGCCCATCAGCGAGACAGGCGGTTTTGAGTGCTTCGAGTTTTTGTCAAGGATTTTCTTCAGCTTTTTAAAGAAAAGACGGGAACTTAGACATCCAAATTTCAGATATGGACTAAGAACTGTTGTACTGGGCTCTAAGGAATTCGGTGATGTGTTGGGCTTTTCGAAATTGCAAACCCATTTGCTGTCGCTTAGACTTTCATCAAGGCGCCTAAGTCCTTCAGTTTCTCCGCCAGGAAATTTGTTGACACCAAGTTCATTGATTCTTTCAATTAACTCATCGGTTAATGGAGGGTCATAACATTTCGGGTTCGCTAATTCCTGAGCGTCTGCCACTGGTTTGTTGGAAGATGGCAGCTTTCGGGGTTCGTCTACGGGTTCGGGAACCGGTAGGTTTTGCGCTAAGTTCAGAAATGACTGATAAGTGAGCGGTGGTTTACCTAAGTTACGCTTCAATACAACATCTGGGTTGTAAATGGTATGAGAACAATATTGAAACACTTCCACATTGTGTTCCTTAGCTAATTTTTCAACAGCAGCATCGCGCTTCCGAGCATATGGCTCGATGTCACTTTCAAAGGTCAACACTTCCACATTCCAAGATTTGAATATTTTTGGAAATACTTCCTCGGGAGTACCTCGCACTACATACAGTCGTGAATTTATTCGAAGGAGATTCTCGTGCAACTGTTGAAGTGATTCTTGTAGAAAACGCATGCGGTTGGGTCCGACTTTCATCCATTTGCGAATTCCTGGATCAAGTATGAAGATTGGACGTAGTTTATAATTTGACTCCTTTTCAATTAATTCACAAGCCTTCACTAGACCGGGGTTGTCATGAATTCTTAATCCTTTGCGAAACCAGTGGATTACTGTCCGATTTTTATCCATAGTTTACACAAAATCCAAATAAACGTTAAACTAAACAATTTGTAGAAATAAAACAATGACGTAGTCAAGCGAGATTCTGGCCGGTCTGATAAATACAAATACGATTTATTTCCATTATATTTTATAACACATTTGAATTGAACAACTTCTTTTGTATAATTTCATCATATGGGAAATTGCGTATTGGAGTTGTGCGCATTCATCAAAATTCAGTTTTTCATGAAATCTAACTTCTTCATATAAAATGTGCGCGTTCAACGCTTTAAATTTTTTAGTGGATCTAAATTTTCTCGGACTCTTATTAGACAGAATTTCAGGTTCTTTTGATACGTGAATTCTGACCTATCAGAAGTCTAAAAAAGTTAGATTATAATTTTGTTCGTTGAAGCCCTAGGGTCGCCATAAAGCGTTTTTTTTTTTAGAAACCCAAAGTCACCCTGAATATAAAATCGAGTGCTTTTTTATGCTATGTCCGCACCTGAAGTTAACCTGGGTTTCGTTCCAGTTTGGTTTGAGTTAACCAAGTAGTGTCCGCATATGCCAAAAAGTTTTAAGTTTATCTTTTTGTCTTAAGTTAAAAAGAGACAGACATAAAGTGTGAGCAGAATGTCAACTACGTATGAGAGAATTCATTCTCTCTCCACTCACTTCCACTCTCTTAAATGTCAAATTCAATGGAATGTTGGAAATAGTGCATTCAGCGCGCTTGGTTTCGAGTAGGTTATCTCGAAACCCAGTGACTAAAAAGATTTCGTTTTGTATGGCAAACCACTTGGTTATCATGTTGGTTTGGGATTGTTTTGAGATAACCCAGGTTAACTCTCAGGTGCGGACATAGCATTAGCCCTAGGGTTGACCTAGGTTTTCCATAAACTCGCCCTAGCTTTTCTTTGTGGCGAGTTGAGGGCTGTTTAATGGCATTTATTTATTTTTAATGACAGACGATTTGTAGAAAGTGACAGTTGATGAGCTGTCAACTAAAAAACTTATGTCGATTTTTAAAAGTAAAATTTTTTCTTTTGCTCTTCTGTTCTAGCAGATGCATGTAAGTCCACCATAAAACAAAAACGATTATATTGCTTTATTCTGTGTTCGCCTTAAGATTCTATTGAGTACTGAATACATGTTTGTTGCTCAAAATGACATTTTATTTTTGTTACCCAAAAAAAGCCTAATCTTGAAAGTTAAAAACTATAAACAAATATACCAATTTGTGTTTTACTCAAATTGTAGTTCTTTCATTCGTGCTTGTTAATATAAATAAAATAATGGAAAAATTGGATTGGAAACAACAGTTTGCCGAAGTAAATATCACAGATGTGAGTAAAGATTTAACATCTCAATTACTGACCTCAAAACAAATTTTAAGCAGGTCAATAGTTTTATTGATAAGAGTGCTTATTTAGATATATTGCTCTACTCTTTTTTATCACATTAATACAGATCCTGGATGATGTTGAAAATATGCCCCTTACTACAGACCAACTGATTGAAATTTGCCATGCATTCCAGTGCCAAGTTGACTTAACTAAAGGTAACATTTTGTACAAAGTTGAAAAAAAGTACAGAAAAAAGTTATCGAAATACAATAACAGCAGCAAACGTCTGAAATGGATCAAGGTTCATTTACCTAAAATTTATCCCAATCCAGAGGCTTCTTACCTTAGATGGAAGCATCGAAACCAAAAGTACATTAAAGAAAACTGGCTCAAAAGAAAATTGGATGCTCTAGACTACTTCGAAGAATCTTATACAGTTTGTTCTTGGTCAGAAAATAGTATTGAAGAGCCGTGCTGTTCACATATGGTCAACAAGCCTTTAAGGCGATTAAGTTATTTAAGTCATACCAGTCAGACTTGTTCTTCGGGAAATGAAAGTGTACAAACTGTTATTCGATCTCAGCCAAAAGCTACGCAAGAAATTTCCCAACCACCACAGAACTCGATCGCAATCGAACCACTTCTTGCTGTATTCGATGATGAAACTCTTACCAGTAGTAGTGGCCTGTCTTCGGAACACGTTACATCTTCAGAAAATATTATACCCAATGAAACAGGAAATGAAAATACTAAAAAGACAAATTCAAGTCCAAAATCTAAAAAATTAACTTCGCCGAAAACGAAACGTGTTATTTCGTCGCTGTTACGAGAGTCAGAAGGCTTTTCCTGTTCGGAAGATATTTATCAAACATTCAATCAAGAAATGTTAGTTACTTCGACACAGGAATTTAATTGAAAAACGATCTAGTTTATGGCTTTACTATCTTAGATTTTTAGTAACTAATTATACATACATATTTTATTTAAGTAGTTAAGTTCTTTACATAATAAGATTTAAATTATAGTCGTATTCTTAAACTTTTTGTTTCCATATGTGCAGTAGCTTATTAAAGAAAATTATTTAAAATCTGTTTTAGATTATTGGGAAACTCATTTTTTTTATTATTATTATTAAAAAAAAAAAAGGAGATAGATGATTTCCCTTCACACAGCTTCTGCAGAAGTCGACTGAAACGAATAGAAACTCAGCTGAATGTCCACCTACCGACACATCTCTTTGCACTGGTGTTCTTTCAAGAAAGTTCAAACCACTCAATCACTTTAGATTTAGCTTGTGCCAAAATTGATTGGTTTTTAAAAACAATTTGGCTCATACACAACAAAGTTATGACAGTTCTTTTTGACTATCAGCCTTATGATGAGTTTCAAGTGAACTAATTCCCCTCGAAAGAGATCCCTTTTCACATTTCCCTTGTGTTAAAACGTTGAGAACAATGACGGGACATTGGATGCAACTGAACGTGTCTTTTTTTTCGAAGTGAACTTTCTGATTCCATTCCAAGTAGAATTTTGTTGAGGGGAAACTCATAATAGCTTTTAAAATTCCGTGCGAACAAAAATGTCCCGGGCGAAAAGCTGTTCACGTGAAACTCAAAATAAGGCTGTATAAGAAAGGAACCACAAATCGATGAACAGATAGATAAACCCTCTGAATAAAACAAAAAACACTCTTAGAAAAAGAAAACAAAACAAATTGTGATTGAAAAGAAAAGAAAACTGTTATGCTAAATTGTTCATACCGATTTCAGTCACATTTGTAGTTTTTCGCACAAGACAAGGCAATTGTGCTGTTAAAAATATGTACCGACCGCTTATTGGAAAACGGTTGACTTATTTTTTGAAATCAAATGAAGGTAAAATAGTTTTTTCAAATGAGTTGTTTTTCTATATTACGTTGATACTCGCTAGCGTAAGCAACATTGAGCAAGAATTTGGAGTTTTAGTTATAATCTGCAGCGGTGGCATTTGACAAAGGAGAAAGACCATTTTTGGGCCCAAATACACAAATGAGTAAGGTAGCATTTTTAGAGAGACAGAGCTGTAAAAGAATGCATTCATTTGGTAATGTATTGCAAAAATTCCCATTCATTTAATTGAATTTTCAGAATTTTTAGTAAACTAATCATCTAGTCAAAAGGCTTGAAATGAAAAGAATGGAATACATAAGGCAATGTATGTATGTATATAGCTAGGACAAGTTTAGAAATCTTCGGTGCGATTCTAATTGGTTTGCATAGACTTATTTGCAAAAAAAAAAAAAACATCTTATTATAGCTTACAAAAAAAGGCTACATAAATACGAAAATTTAATTAAACAGTTTATGATGAATTCTTTTGACGGTTATATTCTGGACATTCTTCTTCTTCTTCTTTTTCATTTTCGGCGTTACGAGTAGTGATCTTGAAGCGATCACAACTCTCCCACTTTTCTGCTTCACACTAGTGATCCGCCTGTGGGGTACGCCGCGTTGACCTCAGAAATCGTCGGCAAGCCTCCCGGTTTTGGATTGTTCCATGTCTGAGGCCAACCAAATGCTGCTGTTTTTGCATTTGCTTGTACCAGGAGTGTTTTGGCCTGCCTTTTCTTTTTCGTCGCGAATTTGTTGAAACGTTGTACGATATTGCCTTTTTGACGGGGTTCTGCGGATCTCTCCTTTGAACATGACAATACCAACTGAGCCGGTCGTGCTGAATTTTGTCCAAGATGGTACTTTTGACATGAAGGCTTCCACGGATCTTAGTACTTCTAATTCGATCAAGCTTTGTTACTCCTGCTGTCATCCGAAGCATCTTCATTTCGGCTGCCGTCAATTTGCTCTCATACTTTTTGTACATTGTCCAACATTGTGAACCGTATGTCAGAGCTGGACGGACAACTGCTGTGTAGAGTCTTCCCTTCAGCTTAGGGGGCATTTTTCGATCACAGAAGATAGCGGAGTTTTCTCGCCACTTCATCCACCCTACGCTTACTCGATGATTGATGTCGTCATCACAAGATGCTTCACTATTGATCATAGATCCCAGATATTTAAACTTTTCACACTTGGGAAGCACATTTCCATTTAAATAAATGTCTGGAATAGGCTTGTCTGGATCAGAAAAAGGGCAGCACAGGTATTCAGTCTTTTTAGCGCTAATACGGTACCCATTTCCTTCCAGAACATCAATCCAAACGTCAAGTGCTCGTTGCAGGGATGTAGGATCCTCGCTTATGATGGCTCCATCGTCAGCAAAGAATAATTGTTTTACTTTATTGTCCGTTACTTTTCCTTCGAGCAAATAATCCAGAACAGCAATAAAGAGCAGTGGACTCAAGACACTTCCCTGATGTACACCTACTGTTATTTGGAATTCTTCGGTGACTCCAGCTGGGCATCTCACTTTTGTAACTGCTCCCTCGTACATGTCCATAATTATTCGCACATAGGCTTCAGGAACTCCACGGTGTCTGAGGGCCACCCATATCAGATCTCGTGGTTGTCGATCGAATGCCTTTTCGAAGTCAACCAACACAATATGCAAATCCTCTAAGGCATCTCGGTGTTTTTCCATAATGATCCTTATGCTTTGGATTGCGTCTGTAGTTGACTTACCCGCGACAAACCCGCATTGGTCATCAGACAGCCTTATTATTTTCCGCAGTCGGCTATCCAAAACCCGCTCAACGATCTTCATAGTGTGGGACATCAACTTGATCGAACGATAGTTGTCACAGCTTCTGGTATCTCCCTTTCCCTTGTATATTGGAAGAAGAAAACTTTCCCTCCATTGATTAGGCAAACTGTCACCTCTTACAAGTTTGGAGATGAGAATCGTGAGCCATCTTAACCCGATGTCTCCCATATTTTTCCAAAACTCATATGGTACCTCGTCTGGCCCAATCGTTTTGCCTTTTTTGGAGTTCTTAACTGCCTCCCTAACTTCTTCGACTGTGACGTCCGATACTTCCGTAAAGTTAGGTGCAGCTGTTGGAAAGTGGCGCCGAGGAAACTGTTCATTCAAAAGATCATCACAATACTGTCGCCACCTGTGAAGAATTTTGTCGTCATCCACAAGTAGCACTCCTTGAGCATCATTGATGAACTTCGGCGAACGAATCTCCTGCGCATTTCTCCTTCTCTGAGCAGCTATTTTGAAAATGGTTGCTCCCTTATTCAAGTTGCTTTGTCTTAGCTCTTGGATTGCCTGATTTGCTTCAGCAGCTGGGGCAGAAATCTCTTCCAGCTCTCGATACAGGCCCTCCGTGCTTTTTGCTTGAAGTTGGGCGCACTTTTTCTTCGCTTCTTTTCTGCAGCTCTTGTATTCCATTTTGAAACGCGCTTTTTCATTTGTATTTCTTGAGGGGCACTTCGACCAAGCTTGGAAAGCTGCTTTCTTCTTTCTAATCACTGCTTTAGCTTCATCATCCCACCACCAGGTTTCTTTAGCTTGTTGGTGGTGTCCTTTTGAGACTCCTAACAGTGATTTGGCTCTCTCTAAGCAGGTTCGTTGTAGGCGATCCCACATATTTTGTGCCGTGATTGCATTTGAAACTGCGTCGATGGTATTACACAGCTGACTTTGCATATACGAAATGAATTGCTGTCCTTTGGTTTTCTCCAGATTGTACCACTTGATTCTCCTAGGAGCCTTTGTTTGTTTGACTTCCTTTACCGCATCCGTAAAAAATTCTGTTAAAAGAAGACGGTGTTGTTGAGCAGCAGCTTCTCCTAGTATCACTTTGCAGTCTTTCACCCGAGATTTCATGTAATTGGTTACCAAATGGTAATCAATCTGGGTTTCATTTCCTCCACTGCTGTAAGTGATAAGGTGTCGGTCTTGTTTGATGAACATGGTATTTAGTACGATTAGACCGTATGACTTGCACATACTTAGAATATCTTCACCAGGAGTGTTCCTGGTGCCGAATCCCAAACCTCCATGGCAGTCTTCATAATCCTCGTTTGTCTTCCCGACATGTCCATTCAAATCTCCTCCAACAAACAAATACTCTTCTTTTGGGATGTTCTTAAGTAGGTTATGAAAATCAAGCCAGAATGCATCTTTTTCCTCCTGCTCACACCCTATTTGGGGAGCATATGCACTGATTATATTCCAGACCTTTCCTTCCATCACCAATTTAAGAGACATCAAACGGTCACTGGACTTCAAAATGGTCAACACGCTGTTACATAAACTTTGGTCAAGGATGATACCGACTCCGTTCCTACCTTGTTCCGTTCCATAGTAGAACATCTTGTAAGCCTTGGTCTTTGCATCTAAGAAACGGGCTTTGTTTGCTGTGTTTCGCCATTTCGTTTCCTGAACACACAAGATGTCCACTCGCCTCCTTCTCATCATCTCTTCGAGTTCAAGACTTCTACCAGTCATACTTCCAACGTTCCAACTCGCGACTCTAAATTTTCGTCCAACTCGTCGCATTACTTTGCTAGCCCCCGGAATCCGTATAGCTCTGACCCGAACATTGCTGCTCGGTCCAGGATCAGCTCCATGCATAGCAATGGAACTGCCTGGCGGGGTAGTGCTTCTTATGTTCGCAAGTACTTCCATAATGCTCAAAATTTTTCAAAAATTTTCTTTCATCCTTTTCGACACATGCATGCTCCATTTAATGAGTTTGATTTCCCTTTTACTACACCGGTGATCTCCAGTCGTGTAAACCCCGGGATCTGCATGCATACTTGGGGAGAGTTTTAAGGTGGTATGTGTGTCGCTAGACTCACTTTGATGTTAGTCGTCTAGATATGATTGTTCCTTTAGTCGCCTTTTACGACAAGCGGGGAGGCGCTGCAGTGCTATTCTAACCCGACACTGCACGGGGGTTATATTCTGGACATTATGGAACCTTATTCTGCTGCAACATTCGATGTAAGCATAATGAGCCTTTTTAGAGATGAAAATGGAACAGTAAGACAAATTTTCAATAAGAATGATATTTTCAATCTCTGCCTTCAATCATATGGATACAAATGATTGCAGTCAGGACCGACTCTATTTTAGAAGATTGCTTTCAACTGACGAGTGAACAAGCCAATATTTTTTTTATATGAATAGCGCTAAGGCAAAACACATTACTAGCACGCCGATCTGAAAGTTCTTTTGTGCTGTAAACAATAACAATAAGCCAATAAGTCGAGATATATAACAATGGTGAGATGGGTCGGGGAAGTTGAGGATATTGTTGGAATTGGCGTTGAGAAAATTACACACTTGTAATTATTGAGGAGATTTCGTAATCGAACAAAGACTCAGGAGAACTAAAGCTGCATTTGTCCGTATTAATGGATAAATTGCAGACATTCAAAACTCTCCTTTGCTTGGTATAGTAGAACTTCGTAAAATACCATTAGGGAATTGTCAAATAAAACAATCTCGTTCCTTTTGCGAGAAAATCTGAATTGAAAAAGGAGTTACGTCATGGAAGTCTGCGAAACCGCAGTTCAGTAAGCTCACAAAAGTCTGATAGTTAAAAATATATTATTGAGCGGGAGGATAAAACCCAGACATATAAGTGAAAAAAACATAATTTACATTTAACTTTTTTGTGTTGGGAGATTTTTAAACTACTAGTTCGAGGACTCAGACGTAAATACCAGTCTATTGTACTATCAGATAGCAACCTTCTATTTGTAACAACTTTCCAGATGTTGTTAGAAAGTCCAAAAGACGCTACCAGAAGCCTAAGTTACCAGCTCTCACCATGTTTTCGCCGAGTATCTATAACCTTGTACGAGAAAAAGCTGGATATTCACAGAGGAAGTGCTCCGCGGTGTCCTCATATTCTCTACAAGATTTACAGTGTGGTATCACTTAAGATTAACATGTTCTCATCAGAAAAGAATTAAATCAATTTCATCCCTGTAAAACCTACAAAAATGTTGAACTAAATAAATCTATATCTTCTATACATATAATAAAAACGTAACAGTTTGTTTGTTTGTGCACGCTAATCTCAGAAACGGCTTGTCCTATCTAGATGGAGTTCAGTAGTATATTGTGGTAAGCTTCACTTAACATTTAGTTTTTATTTCATGTCAATCGGTTGATAAATAAAAAAGTTATGCCAATTCTTGCGGACGAAGTCGCTGGCACACCTAGTAAATAAAATAAATAGGGTGGCGCAACAGAGCGAGGAGCCCCTGGGCGTAGCGCATTTTTCACAACCATGCCTTTTGAGGGAATGGAAGGGACCTACAATTTTCTGCCGGTTCCGAACGGCTAATCGAGAAAGCGCTTTTCAATGAATACTAACGGAGGACTTGCCAATTCCACGCGAAAGGCGATACCCGTGGAAAAAACATTTTTGCCTCTGTTGGGATTTGAACTCGAACCTCTGGATTAACAGGCGAACATGCTATCCATCACACCACGGGTACCAAAAATTTTAAACTAAAATGGTTTAAATTTGATTTAACGATGACAGCAAATTTTCATGATTTGACAAAAGAGAAATGCCCCTTACCAACGCCAACAAGCTTCTTACATTCTTTTCTGCTACGGGATAGCAAAAATGTTGCAGTCTTCTTATCAACATTGGGCAGCATAGTTTTGGTCTGTCTGCATCCAATGGAGGCATGCCATCTACAGTTTTGCTCTTGAAAGATTCAATCGTTGATTGAAGCCCTCACTGAGGACCCAAGCAGACCAAGCGACGGTTTAGGTCCTGAATAAACTGTCTAAGAACCTTGCCTCGCAAGGCTTTTTCTAAAAAAAAAAAAAAAATTTTATAATTACGGCCTCCTGTACAAAAAAAAACTCTTTTTTAGAAGAATTTTGCTACGAAGAAAAAACGATTTTGGAAATATCTGAAATTTATATTCAGATAAGCATCAGCTTTCGAATGATACCTATCTGCTATCTCATACGTGTACGCACTGGGCCCAGATTTGTTTGAAAAGTGGTCCTTCTCCTTTTGCTACACAGACTGCAAGTACTTTATCTTGAAAGGAACTGAAAAAATCTGAAGGCTTCCATTACGCCAAGGGTACCTCAATAAGTGAGAAAAATGACAATCGTCTGGGCTAAACTTAATTCGCTGGCGAAGAGGTTAACATGTCTTTCTGATACGTGGGAATTGAAAGTTCGAATCTAAAAAATATAAAATTGTTTTTTTCGCGGGTATCGCCTTCCACAAGGAATTGGCAGAGTCATCCGAAAACATAGGGCGAATTCCTAAACGCAGGCCTTGCTGAGCAAGTCAAATGCTAAGCAAAAATAATCACAAATAAAATTTGCAATGCAATTAAAAGTATGCAAGTGTTTTTTGATAGCTGCACAAATTCACTTGCAATTGCGGGAAAAAAAGCAAGCTGCTACGTTTTAGGACATACTGCTTCGAAGGGATTTTTTTGTCGGCATTTAAGAACTGTTTGCTTAGCATATTTTGCGCAAGACTTGCGTTTAAGAATTCGGCCATAGTTTGAAAAGCGCTTTCTCACATGGCGGTTGGGTATCGCCAAAAAAATTATAGGTCTCCGAAATACTTCAATCCATTTATTTACTAACAATAACAACCCTTAGCAAAATCAAACCCGACTTCACATAGTAAACTAACAAAATTTTATTCAACCAAATAATACACTTAAAAACAATTTTTACTCTTTTAGAACATCAAATCCTTGAATGCATCATCATCATCCTCATCAAAGAGCTCGTCAAAACTCTGTTCGAGTTTTTTAGGAACTTGATTGCGTGCGTTTGAATTATTTGTCGTTTGATTGCTATTTGCTTCCGTTCGTTCTACTGAACTAACTTCTGTTGCATTATTTTTCTTAATCGGAGTCATGTAGCTATCGATTGGCCTTACCTTGAATGAAAAAAAGTTAAAGTCCGAACACTTATTCTCGTCTACCTCACTTACAGACAATGGAGCTGCTGAATGTGTAGCATCTCTTAGATCTTCCGAAAAAAGACCCGCTTTATTCAAAATATCTTGCTTCTCTTTCAGCATATTCCAAATGATATCATCCGCTGTTTTGGCCGCCATTAAATATCTACACGTCACAGCGCATGTTTGGCCAATTCTATGAGCTCTACTTTCTGCTTGAGCCAAGGTCTGCAAAAACCCTTTGCACGAAATACTGCTGAGAACGAAAATTCATATACTTACACTAGGATTCCAGTCTAATTCTGCAAAAATAATCGCCTCTGCAGCAGTGAGAGTTATTCCTGAATTGCAAGCTTTCAGTGATAACAGTGCAGCTCTACACGAAGTTTTATTTTGGAAGATATCCACCAAATCCTATTGAAAAAATTCAAAGATGTACAAGATTGAAAAGAGCAACCCCATATAAACTTACACTTCTCAAATCGCTCCGGGTGCTTCCATCAATTCTTATATATTTGATTTTTTGCTTGTCAAAGAATTCACTGATAGCTTCCATCATTACTTTGTGATGAGCAAATACGATAAACTTAATATTCTCTCTGATGACCATTTTCAGGTATTCACTAAGACACTCAACATAAAGTTTGTTCATGACAAAATCAAATTCTTACCATACAGCACGTGCCTTCACAGACGCTGTTTCGGCATAAAACTTAAGGAGAATACTCTCTCTTTCCTTTCCTTTGGTCTTTGATATGTCCTCAGCAAAGCCTTTCAAGGACTTCTCTACACTGGAACCATGCCATAAAAGTGCTGGATCAAGAACTACAGTTTCCCTACAAAACGATGTCGTGGGTGGCAAAAACCGAATTGTTCGAAAGAATGACACAAAATAAGAAATGTGTGCAAACATACCTCTGCTTTCCAGCCAGCTGGGGAAGTACATCCGATTTGACACGACGAATCATAAACTTCATTTTAAGAACAACATTCAACTCTTGAAGGTTCGATTGACCAGATGCATCCCAACCGAAATTGGTTTGTTTTCCAGCACAATACCGTGATGCTGACATAAAACAGATTTCCATTAGGTCGGTTCTTCAAAGCCATAACAATTGATACTCACTGTACTCCATAAAATTCAAAAACCTTCGATCGATCATTTGCAACTGTGTGAAAAGCTCAAGTGGTCTTGAGAGTGCAGGCGTTCCGGACAGAAGAATTGTTCTTCTTGCTTGTTGGGCTAACCGATCAGCAACTACAGTACATTTGGCTTTGTTATTCTTTAAAGTGTGTGACTCATCAAGAATCAAGACACCGAACTTTTTCTCAAGAAGCATTTCTGTACATTTCTCCATCAAGTTGTAGCTGGTGATTAGTACCTTTGCATCGCCAATATATTGCTGCTTGGTACTTAAAACACAGGTGTGATGCACCAAGACATTTGGGAGAAGTTCTTGAACATATTTGGCCCAGGAGTCTCTAAATTTGAATACAAAAAGTAAGCATCTGGTATTAAAGCCTTAGTTTTGTACCTTGTTGACGCTGTCGTGCAAATGAAAAGTGGCCAGTCTTCTTTGTAAAAGTCAGCTATCGCTAATGCCTGATACGTTTTGCCTAGACCCATTTCATCACCGATCATAACGCGTCCATGCTTAGATATCCCAAACAATACTCCCTCCTTTTGGAATGGCAAAAGTTTTTCAACTAATTTTGGTTCTATTGATGTTAAACACGAGGGATCTGGTTCTTTCAACTGTGTCTGACAGAGTTTCAGAACGTTTTTTGGTATTGCCCCAATAACGACATAGGGTTTCAATCCAGCGACACGTTCTTGAACCATATGATAATCATTGACTGCAAAGCTCCAAATTTTCGTACTGTTATCTAAAATATAAATGAGTGTTACTACTTGATTCTTATCTTTACAGGTTTTTTTTCTACCATAGGCTTTTGAAGGTATTGACTTGAAAACTTCAATTAACTGAGCTTGGTATCCGGACGCATTGACGGCGAACCTTAAATGGCTAATCAGGTAACAAGTACAGGTTACACTTTGGACAAATACGGGGGCTATCTTTTTATTGTTTTCTGGACTTAAGGCATTCTTGAATATACTATTGCCAGGAGATGACTGTTGAGGTTTATTCGTTGCAGGCCTCGAATAGGGATGACTTGAGTTTCTATTAGCGAATGTCGAACTCTGCTTAACTGCACGCAAGAAGTCCGAGGCTTTGTTCTCTCCATTTGACTTGTAAAAGTTTTGCGCAGAACTTGTTACTGTTGTGGTGCTACTTGTTGCTAATGGGGCTGACGCAGCTCTTGGTAAACCTCCACCAGAAATTTGGTTTATTGTGGAACATACGGCAGGAATAAATGATTTTGGAGTGTTTGCAGGTATTGGCTTGTTGTTTAAAAGCTGGTCTTTTTTCGCTTTGAGTTTTTCTAAAGCAATACGTTTCTTTTCTGCAATTTCTGCAGCACTACAAGTAGACATTTTGGTAATCTTGTATAAACAATTTTGAAACGAAATTCAAAATTATTCAATTTTGATATTTGACAGTTGACACTTTGTCGGCGGCAAAAATCAGCTGGTAAATGTGAGGTACAGTAATGTCATTTTTAATTTTCAAATTTGATCCGTTCAGTTTTGATGTAAATTTTTGATCTTATTTTTATGCAGGTGCTGGATTCACATAGATTCCATTTGACGTTTACCAGTTTTGGAAAAAAACGTGAAGTGAAATGAATCCATGGATTTTAACGCAGCTCAATTCTACCCAAAAAAAACACAAGTCAAAGATTTAGTTCTTCCTGAGTAAAGTCTTGCGCAAACCAAAGCCTTGGCCAAACCAACGCGGTGAGATCGTACGATGCGATTGCGATAAGTCAAATCCCTATGCTTTAAGTCAAACGTCCATAAACGTTTGACATAATTCGTAGGGATTTGACTTATCGCAATCGCATCGTACGATCTCACCGCGTTGGTTTGGCCAAGGCTCAATGCGGTGAGTGCGTGCGATGCGATTGCGATAAGTCAAATCCCTATGTAATCTTATGGACGTTTGACTTACCGGCTGAACACAATAGGCGTTTTTCTTTTTTAGTTCAGAACCGTGAACTGAACGGAGAACGAACAGCGTGAACGTGTTCTGAACTGAGCTATGTGAAGTTGGCTGCGCTCAGACTCTTGCTCTAGATGCCCCGTCATATTATTTCGAGCACGTAGAGCGCGCTCGCGTAGTGTTCTGAAGAAAAAAGAAAAGCATTTTGAGCGTTCAGATGTCGCTGAACTGAAAAAGAAATACTCTTACGTTTTTGACGTTTCACTTCTCTGTTCGGAACTAAAAAAGAAAAACGCCTAATGCATACGGAGCCGGAGCCGCAAGAGTTAAAATCAAGTTAACTTGTCCAGCTCCGTCTTGCGTTGTTGTTGTATTCGCTTGTATTTAATGGGATCACCACAAAGCGTTTTTTGAGAAACCTCAAGTCGTCCTGAATGTAAAACTTGTGATCATGTTCATCTGCATCCATAATTTTTCTGCAGCCATAGCAGTCCCCTATTACATGATGTCTCACGAGCCCAGTCTCACATGAGTGCGAAAAAGAAAGGAGATGTGAGGAAATGAGATGCACAAAAAAATTCCCGATGAGTACCGTGCCGATTTTTAGCAGTCTCATATTGACGTTTCTCTTTTCCCATATTCGTTTTTGCTATGTTGCCTTCATCGCTTTGTCATTTTTTTTTTTCATTAAAAAAAATTATTTTCTTACAAAGAAGACAGACGTCAGAGTCAGACGCAGTTTGTTCTTGTTCTTTGTTGCCATCGAAATAAAGTAAGTTTTTCATTTTAATGACTAACAATAAAATAAAGATTTTTTATTATTTGCAGAAAATCCTACCATAGTGACAAAAGTATCTGTTGACAAAGGAAATCCATGTAAGTAAAAGCAAACCTTTTTTAACTACTTGAGATTGTCTCACCTTTTTCTTCAACTACTAGAGCACTGGGGCTGGTTTGGTCGCCGCGGCAATGATTTATATAGTCTCTGGCTCACGCTCCGTTGCTGGTGAAAAAGAAGGAATTGCAATCTTCTGCAGAACCTCGAGACATTTCGTGCCGTGTTGGCGATGGACCGACGGTAGCTTTCCACGCAAATGGTATCTTGAAATAAATTCAACTCGATGATGCTTCCCCGCACATACCAACAAACTTGAATTTTCTACGTTACGGAACACGTATGACAGGGCCGATGAGTGGTGCGTATCTTTTCCTGCCATACGGCGAACCGAGTCCTCTTCCCATTGTCAATCCGGTTGTGCTCATACAAGAGGGAACACTTGAAGCAAGTGTTACAACTGGGCTGCCATTTGCTGTGCACCAAACAATTTTGCGTGGTGTTCATCCAGAAATTAGAAACTTTATAGACATTGGAGTCATGGACAACACTGAAATCGTTATGCGGATAGCTACACGTATTCAAAGTGAGGAGACATTTTACACCGATCTCAACGGACTACAAGTAAATTTAATATTAAATTCTGAACATATTGAGTCGTACGACTTAACAGTTTTTTCTTTTATTTTAGATGATAAAACGAAAACGATTCCAAAAGATCCCCCTGCAAGCTAATTACTATCCAATACCTTCTAGCATATACATTGAAGACGACAACTTGCGGTTGACCATTGTATCAGCACAGCCGCTTGGTGGTTCTTCGTTGCGTGCAGGTGAAGTTGAAATCATGCAAGACAGACGCTTAGCTCAAGACGATGAGCGGGGCCTAGGGCAAGGAGTTCTTGACAATAAACCAGTGTAGCATATATTCCGACTGGTTTTAGAAAAAATCGAAACATGTTCAAAACCCATCGATGAATATGGAGGTGGATTCCTTACCAAAATCACTTATAATGAATACCAGACTCTTCTACATCCTGTTGACAAATTTATTTGGGTGGAAAACGATTGGGTTGGTGTTGAAAGGTCTTTCGGAGAGGTTCATGAACAACTAGAAGATGGCGTTGAGATAGCCGTCATGCGAAACCTTCCAAATCTTGAAAACAATAAAAAGAAAAAATTGAAACTGAATACGGGGTTGATTATTCATAGAAGCAACCTCATGGAATGCAATAGCGATAGCCATCGATCGGGAATTGTAAGCACATATTTCAAAAATTCTGACTTAGTCAAAGCTTAATGCTGTTTCTTCTGTTTCTAGATAAGCATTAAACGACTTTTAAGTCTTTCGGGTGATGATATGAACACCAACATCTACACTACTCCCTTGACATTTATTGGGAAAAGGAATGAGATAACAACGGATGAAGTTAACTTCTGTCCTATGGATACCAAAGCATTTATCATTCAAAGATGTCCAAGGATGTCAATGAACCGGCGAACGCAAGAATTGGCCCGATGCGAAGCTAGCTGGCCGTGCTCCAAATTGGGGAAATCATTTAAGAGCAATAAATGTCTAAGTACTCGATGCTAAGTACGGCAGCAGGACACACACTGTGATTATCATTGATGCCAATGATAAAATGCATTTTTACGAAGAAACAATGCTAAGCGACGATCCTTCTGCCAAATAGAATAGCAAACGTAGAACAATTTTTCAAAAATGGAAATGGACTAAACATGTCCATTTTCATTTTCAATGCTTCAGTGCTGGTATCAACTACCTACCTCAAAAAATATAATCTTGTGTACAATCAAGTAAAAAAAATGCTTTTAGTTTTCATAACAGCAATCGATATTTTTTAATTAAAATAAACAAATCATTTTGTTAAAAAAATGGTTCAGTTTAAGCTTTTTACAACGGGTTGACTTTAATATACATAGTTGGAGTTGTTTACTTTTTATATTTCTTCTGTATTCTGTTTTTAACACCTTTAGATGCTCCTTTCCTAGCTCCTTTGACGATTCCCTTGAACGTTCCAGCGTGTTTTCCATGTTTTCTGTTTTTAAAAGAGAAATACTATTTGAAAATAGTAACAAAGAAAACAAAAATTGAACTGACTTACCTTTTGTTCAAAATATTCCTGCTCAGAGGAACTTAAGCATACGGATCCAATTTTTCCTTTTTCTTCATATCACCTTGAGCTTTCTTTGTGGAGTACATAGATGATGTCGTTTGCACCGAATAACCTGAATGACCAGAATTTACTGATGCAGCGACTGGTCGGTGAATACCTTTGCCACCAGCTGTGTACTTTGAGGTTTCTGTGCGTCCTGATTTTATACTCATTGATTCCATTGCTTTTCGTTTGCGACTGGGCGCAGCAACACGTTCTTCTTCTATATAGCTGACTTTGGCTTCATGAATAGTTTTAACGACAATCTTGTCATTTAGGGTTTTGCGGTTCTCTATGAGGATTTTGAGGCATCTATGGATTGAAATAATATTTTACTCTAGCTAGCTTTAAAAATACTCACTTCAAAATACTCACTTCAAACGAGCATCTTTTACAAACAGAACAACTGGTTTTGTCGTTGGTTTGGAGTTCTTTTTTAACGAAGGTGAACGAACCATGTACACTTCTTTTTTTCCTCCACGTTTTAACCCAAAGCCTTTTCTGCTTCGGTTTTTCATTCTCCAAAGCTGCTTTCTCGCACAAGTTCAGCAATCCCAATACAATAAACTCATCTCCACTGCTGTCTGTGTCCATGTCCTCAACTGCATTCGATGCACAGTTTAACAACAACTCTAATAATTGTTTTTCTTCCATACCGAAATCTGTCTATTTTTTAAATCAAAAGCTGTAAAACCAAATTGTTATTTTTGTAATTTTATGAAGCAACTTACTTTATTTAGAGAAAAATACAGCTTTGAAATTTATAAAGTGACAACAAAAAAAGGATTGAAAGAGAAATGAAGAATTGTCAAATTTGAGACGTGAGCCTTCAAAATTGAACATGTAATAGCGATTGTCTCACGGGATGGAAATTTAAAAGGAACGTCAAAAATGAGACATGTCTCGTGAGACATCGTATAATAGGGGACTAAGGAAGTGCAGTTCCTTCTTTATCATACAAGTATGAATTTTACATCTTGTGTCTTTTTCCGATTTTTATCTGCACTTGCAGAAGCATGTAAATCCACCATTAATCTCTTTCTCTGTTGCCCCAAGCGAAGAGAAGAAGAATAAGAAAAAAGTTGCAGGTCAACCACTGTGAACTCACTCACCATATTGATTGGAAAGTTGTACCTTGTGAGGTATCACAGTGATGAATTGTCAATTTGGGGTGATACTTTTCATCTTGATTTGGTCTTCTTTTTCTTCTATAATCTCGATTTGTCAAGATTTGTCAGACATGTGTAAATCTGTTATCTTGTCGCATCTTCTTTTCTTTGCACAGAAGACGATCTGCGAACAGATGCCTACCCATATTCTTTATAATACCAAATAAATCGAAAAGTAAATCTTACATGTCACCCTATAAGTAAATATGCCATTTGTGACAGTTTTGACATCTTGTATTTTTGATAAGAAAAGTTTGTGGAGCAAGGGTGGCCCGGGAAACGAACAAAACATAAAAAAAATTTAACTTGATGTTTATGAAAATCTAATTTAGTCATCAGCGCACCAGCAATCGCAAAGTATTTTAGCACCAGAACAAATTTCTCACCCATCTTTCTTTATTCATTTTATACATCCCAATTCCGACTTTCTCTTCTTATCCTCTCACTAACCAACTGTCCATCATGTACAATGCGCTGAATTTGGATGAAGAAAAACAGGAGCCTCTGTTGTACAAAAAACATGCAAAATACTTTTTACGTTTCTTAAATTTGTTACCAGCACGTTTGGCCTCGCACGATTCAACAAGGTAAACTACTTTTTTTTTTCATTAATCAAAGTAATTTATATTCATGGCGTTGTTGTATCTCTTTTATGCAGAGGATCAATTGCGTTTTTCGCAATATGCGGTCTTGATATACTGAATTCTTTAGACATGTTAAAGGATCACACTAGAGATGGCATCATCGACTGGATTTACGGATGCCAAGTAATCCCAGATAAACAAGGTGTACAATGTGGGGGATTTCAAGTGAGTAGCAGATTTATTTGTTCATGTCAAGATGTTTGTTTGTTTTGTAACAATCAGCGAAACAATTGTTCATTTTGGATTAGTATAAGATGACTGATCTCATAGCTACTTATGTATCTAAAAAAACGTTCATATTTTTATCGGTTACAGGGCTCAAGGGCATTGAAAATTCAATCTGACGACGAAGTTTTGCAAGCAAATGCTAAATGTTATCAATGGGGACATCTCGCAATGACTTACACAGGAATAGCTACTCTTGCCACGCTAGGTGATGACTTGAGTCGTGTAGACCGCAAAGCTGTTGTCGATGGTATGACCGCAGTTTTCTTCTTAGAATTCATTACATAAGAAGTTTGTGCTTAGGTGTTGCCGCTGTTCAGAGACCTGATGGGAGCTTCAGCGCATCAGTGGAAGGAAACGAGCATGATATGAGATTTGTTTATTGTGCTGCTGCAATTTGTTCTATGCTTGATTACTGGGGAGATGTAGACAAGGAGCGAATGGCCCAATACATCTTACAGAGCATCGTAAGTGAAGATTAAGTATTCGATCATTTCCTTTTCTTCGGGGCGATGGTAAACTTTAACAAGATTTCCTTGTCCGGAGATGAGTAATACTTCGACTTTTTTTTTTTGTTCAAATGCTTTAAATTGCGGTCCCCACTCTTGTCGCGAGTTCTTAAAAAATTAACACCCAGCCGAGCAGAAACTAAACCCGATGTACGTTCTTACGGGCTTCTATCCACCAGTAGCATGAAGGATGAAAAAAGATCTTGAATTGATTAACACAGTTACCAGCTCCTTAACTCCCTGGCTGTATGGCAATTTCTTATACGTTCGTAATTTTTATTTATTTCAGCGATACGATTATGGCGTGAGCCAGCACTTTGAAGCAGAATCCCATGGTGGAACAACATTTTGCGCTGTCGCTGCTCTTCATTTGAGCGGCCAGTTGGGTAAACTAAGCGAAAACACTATCGAAGGCATAAAACGCTGGCTTATTTTTCGTCAAGTAAGAATATTCCGGATTCCGATAAGCTCTTCTATGACGGCAATTAAATATTTTTTAATTTAAAGGTGGACGGGTTCCAAGGACGACCAAACAAGCCTGTCGACACATGCTACTCCTTCTGGATAGGAGCCTCACTGCAAATTCTAAACGCATTTCATTTAACCGACTTTGATTCAAATCGAAGGTGAGTTTTCTCCTCTACCACTAAAAAGCCGCTCTCATCAAAATCGTTGTTCATTTAGATTCATTATGTCTACACAAGACACTGTAGTGGGTGGATTTGCAAAGTGGACCAGCTCATGCACGGATCCGTTCCACACGTACTTTGGTCTCTGTGGACTATCGTTTATTGACGAACCCGGATTGGCCGAAGTGATGCCCAGTCTAAACATATCAATGCGCGTCTACAAACGCCTGAAAGAGCTGCATGAAAAGTGGCGAACTGACAACGTTGATACCCTTTCAACTTCACACTGACCCAATCGGCGCCACGCACAGCATCTTTGTGAGAATCGCCACACAGCAGATAGAAAGTGATTATTTTTGTATTAACTGAAACTATGAAAGTACTTGATTTTGAATTTGTTTTTATAAATGCCATACACATAAGATAAATAAGCAAAGAAAGTAGTTATGTATAAAGACGGTGTTGAATGATGAGCTGCCTCTATTTCTATTCGCTGGGAAATGTTTCGCTTGGAAGCTTTTTCAAACTTGTATCCGGAGACATTGAGCATAGTTAAGCAAATTGTAGCTCTGAGTTGGTCGATCGATGTGTATTCGGCCTCGCAAGGGAGCCAAAATACGTTCGGTTACACCTGGGCAGTTCTGAATCATGAGTGATTTCAGATCAGGACATCCAGAAGTGACATCTCTTCAACAAATAAGAAAAAATAAGTTGAATATGGACCAGTAAGCAATAGGAACATGTTTACTTACTCCACTCCTTTGTCCGAAATCGCTGCACAACCGGACAAATTAATGTGCTCCAAGGACTTGCAGTATTTAGAAATCTGTCTAAGGACATTATCAGTTACACTTTGAGAATAAGCCAATGAAAGTATTGAGAGTTTGTTCATTTTACGAAAGAATATCAACAAACAACGTTCGCCAATTGTTGAACAGTATGATATATCGAATTCTTCGATGTTGTTTTGATGCAGTGTCAATGCATCCACAATCCCTGTTGTAAGCCAGTCACATTTTGATAGATTTAATACTTGTAAATGTTTGCAATTGATTATGATAGGCTGTAGTGAAAGTGGTGTGAGCTTAACGCATTCATTTAGGTTGACCACCTTGAGGCGTTTGTTTCGAAGTAAAATACTTATCATTAAATCGTCATCCAGCCATGCACATCGGGCTAAGTAGAGACGTTCTAGTTTATGGCAATTTTGGGCAAGCACACAAAAAGCTAAATGAATGTTTGTCGAATTGTTTCCAGAGAAATTGATAACTTTTTTGTAACGAAAAGAGTCTTCGATGAATTTTTTACTGGTCCTAGAACAGCAGCGTAGGTTGAATGAGTCTTTGATGGAAAGATGAACTGCTATTTTGGGAAACAAAATATCTTCCCAACTGATGTCAAATAGATTCAATGGTCGAAACACACAGTTATTAGAATTTGAACTCATTTTACTTGCACTTTATAAATTTTCTTCTTAAAAATTAAAACAAGTGTTTACATGTTTTCTTCTGCGTAGCAAATCTTTCTCGTTTCTCATCTCTCGACGTCAGACGTAACGTGGCGCATCTAAATAGCTTACGAAAAATGTTACGAGAAAGACAGTTCACACTGGGAAAATTTGTTAAATTAAATTAGGTGAGAGAGTCGGATGTTGTTAACGTTCACAATTAATATTTACCTCGTTTCCACTTAGGATCGGGTACTCGAATCGGATTATGATTCAGATTTCGATGCAGGTATCTACTTACCTCATCGAATCGAGAAATCTACGCATACACACACTCTTTTGAATCGATCCAGCTACAAGAGCTGTATCGGATCGGGTAATCCTATTTCAATTCGATCTAGGTATACACTGGCACTAATTCGAATTGAAGTGTGATTCAATTCTAAGTGGAAACGAGGTAATTTTTGCAACTATTGCTATAAAATTTGTACCCTATGTTGGTTGAGGGCTAAGTTCACCTCGAGTTGTAAAACCCACCTTGCAAATAAGTATCCGTCTTTGATGAGGAATTGAAAAGTCCTACAAACGTAAGTACACTTCCATTAAAAGTTCAGTGAGAAACTTAGTGGTTCGGAATTGGCATGAAATTACTGGTCCTTCAAATTTGTTAGGACCGAAGCTAGCTGAAATAAAAATAGGTTTGTTCTAACCAGAGCTGAAACTATCAGCAATCTAACAGGAGCATACGCACTACTGTTTACTTAACGGTTTTCCTATACTGCTCACGCTTTTGTCAATTTGATTATACTTTGAGCTCTTCCGCAGCAAAAAGGTTAATTGAAAAACAGTGGCAAAAGTTGATTGGAAGTAGCTACGTGGCAAATTGCAGGACACATAACTCAAATCGAAAACACGAACAACAAAGGCCAGATTCCGTAACGTTTTATGCTATGTCCGCACCTGAGAGTTAACCTGGGTTATCTCAAAACAATCCCAAACCAATATGATAACCAAGTGGTTTGCCATACAAAACGAAACCTTTTTAGTCAATGGGTTTCGTGATAACCTACTCGAAACCAAGCGCGCTGAATGCACTATTTCCAACATTCCACTGAATTTGACATTTAAGAGAGTGGAAGTGAGTGGAGAGAGAATGAATTCTCTCATACGTCGTTGACGTTCTGCTCACACTTTATGTCTGTCTCTTTTTAACTTAAGACAAAAAGATAAACTTAAAACTTTTTGGCATATGCGGACACTACTTGGTTTACTCAAACCAAACTGGAACGAAACCCAGGTTAACTTCAGGTGCGGACATAGCATTAGATGACTATTGTCCAAAGGTATGTCCCCACTTGAACTTGAACTAGGTTTCATTCCAGGATGGTTTGAGTTAACCTAAAAAGTTTAAATGCCAGGTGTGGACGTAGCATTAGGCCTTGCCCAAACCAACGCGGTGAGCGCGTGCGATGCGATTGCGATAAGTCAAATCCCTATGCTTTAAGTCAAACGTCTATAAAATTACATAGGGATTTGACTTAACGCAATCGCATCGCACGATTTATCGCGTTGGTTTGTGCAAGGCTTTAGTTTAAGGTACCAAACGTGTTTAGAACTCCGAAAAATTTACCAAAATTTGCAAGGCGACAGCAAAATGGGTTCCCTCATCCGCTGAAACAAAACAACATGAAACAATCTTTTGAGGACACAACTGACGAGCCGGCAGCAGAATGAACGATAACTGTTCACAAAGTTATGGAATCTGGGATCAGGTTAGTTTAAATACAGCAGTAGAAATATATTTAATACTAGTTATTTGATTAAACTTAAATTTTCATATAAAACGCGATGGCTTTTCATATCACGACAGTGTAGCCGCAGGGTAATACCATAATAGGTCATGGGATGCGACCAATTTCGTTGACGTTCAAGTTCTGACAGCTGCCACAATTACTTCTTGACAAGTGAATTTTCTTGTGGAAATTTTAAATAAATTTTTGGTTAAATTAAGCTGGAAAAATAGAACTAACATGAAACTCACACAGTTTCTTGCAAGTAAACTAAAAGATTTTTCGAACCTCCCACAGAGATATGTAGAAAGAAGTAAGCGACAGGTTAGTTTAATTGAAAAAACCCTCCCATGCTCCAGAGCATTGTATAACAACAACGGCCCACTTTTTCCTTTAAGGTTTTTTGGGAAACACCTAGAGGCCTACCAAATTACCTGCCCAAAACCATTGAAAGAAAAAAGTTTCGCTACACAACAAATAAATCATGGACAGGACAGTTTCGCCAGCAAAATCTCCCCGGCACTATTCGCAAGAAAGTGTTCATTGAACCAATTGGTAAATAAATAGTTTGCATCTCTCCCTATAGTATTTGTAAATATTTTTTTAATTCCTTAAGTGGAGTGGAGCTTCTTCCGTGGAGATCGTGTAGAAATACTTACCGGAAAAGACAAAGGCAAGCAGGGTATTGTCACACAAGTAATCACTGAAAGGAATTGGGTTATTTGCGAAGGCACTAATTGGCACTATCGCATAGTAGGAGCAGAGAAAGATTTCCCTGGAATTTACATTAGATCAGAGGCACCATTGCGAGTCGATAGGGACATCCGTTTAGTTGATCCCTCAGACTTAAAGGGTACCGATTTCGAGTGGCGTTACACGGAAGATGGTGAAAAAGTGCGAGTGTCGATTCGGACTGGCAGAATTATCCCTATCCCAGAAGCAAACAATCAAACCATCGACTACAAGACAAAAGCTGCTTACATCGAACGAGACAAGGACACCCCAGGTAAGACTAAATACACACATTAAAGGTTTTTTTATAAAAAGATTCTTCGTTCCAGCGGCCGTTGTTTCTGATATAACATTCGAGCCCAAGCTATGCACCTTTGAAATGGACATAATGGACCAAATGAAAATAGAAGAAGAGGGAGTCCCAAAGAAGTCTTATTGGTATTGATGTAAAATATTTGTTATATTTTCTCTTAAAATAAAATATGTATAAAAAAATCTTATTTCCGCTCGGTTTCCTTTATGAATAACTCGTGTCTGTGGTTCCTTAGTTTTTTAGCTAACCCCTTCACGATATCTTCGGCCTTGTCAAAGTCATTGCGCAGTGTTTTGTTGTACGTTTCGTACAACCAACTGGAAGCTTTTTGCATATTGTCCTCATAAGTCTCGAGAACTTTCGTCACATGGTTGTATCTATAATAATTTCATGTTTTTATTTTCCTTGGTTAGGAAAAGACTTACCTAGACTCGTCTGCTATGTCGGTTATCATGTAGGTATTAATATGCTTGACTGCCAACACTTGTCGGTTGCTAACAAACTTTATTTCGACATTTGGTAGCGACAACTGAGCACATTCAAGAGATATTAATGATGCTTGAGTGTTACTTCGGCATTCTAATGCTAAATGAATAACGTCTCTTGGTGACCTTAATTCAGAAAATAGGTGGACGAAGAAAAACATGTATGAACATTTAGAAATGAAGCATAGTAAAACTAAAACTAAGTGCGGTCTGAATCAGAATTTTCGTGGTTTGTTTTCTTCAAAAGAAGATGAGAGAAGTTTGCATGTTTGACAAAATATGTGTTAAGCATTGCGTTTTTGATTTGTTAGCCTGAATTACAATATTCCAAAAGACATTGGAGCGATCGCGAAAAAATGATTAGCAATTTTTGGTTACAATTTTTGTTACAGATTTTCAGGTGGGGAACAATAAGTCAAAAGACACCCACAAAAAAACAAAAAAAAACTTCGTCTCTAAGTACCAAACTTGGAACATATATATGAGCGCTCGTTGCTATCGCTCATGCCATGCAGCGCCTGAAACCGAGGTAAGACGCATTGAACTTTATTCAATATCAAGGTAAAGCAGTAAAAGTTAAGAAGAAGATGCATTGGAAATGTACCATAATGAGAGCATCCTCTATGAAAGCTTCATTTGGGAATAGCAGCGACAGAAAGCGATATATAAAAATTGAGTGTGAGAACCAACTTCATATTTATATTTTGATCTGTATTTGACTGCAGACATCCATGAGTACAATGTAGACTCAAGTAATACCAACAATGGACGTTTCAGTTTAATTTTCATTTCAGACATTTTGGCAGAGTCACTTGAAATAATTTTTCGTGAGAGATAAATCCCGTAAAAAAAGCATTTCAGATCTTTCTAGCGCGAACGCAGAAACGTGTATTTAGTGACGAACTGTAAAGTATAAACAAACCACTTGCTACGAACGCATGTTGGGTAAAAGTCTGAGTAAATCAAACTTAATTTTCGATCGTAGTATAGTGTTGTGATAAAAACAATACAAACTTTAAGTCATGTTATTGGAATGTGATTTGGATAACGCTTTATTAAAAGGGTTTGCTGACACTAATGTCGTTTTCCATTGGACGAATAGAACCGTCCACGACCGTTCAGGAGCGTCTTCAGACCTTTCCATTGGTGCAAAATGATCGCTTCTATGATTCTGAGAAGAGACAGCCACTTCTCGATTTGAAGTGAAAATCCACTCAAGAAGCACTAACACATGTTACTCAAATGTCAAAAAGAAAATTTTCTTCAGGGATCTTGTTAAGAGCTATTTGTGTTTCACTCTCATAGAGAAAATTACGTTAAACTAAATAGAAACGATTTTAGGTTTTTAAAATTAACTATGAAAGAAAATAAACGGTGACAGAGCAGAGCCCGGGGATCCTCTGTGCGAAACGCATTTTCTTCAACCATATCTGGGTTCGGAGTCTAGTAGACCTACCAATTTTTGCCGATTTCGAACTGTTAAAGGAGCAGTTACTTTAGCAGGAGGGTTCGATAATTCTTCGCGAAAGGCGATGTCTGTAAAAAAGCAATTCGATGTTTCTGGATTCAGCCTAAAACCTGATATTCTTCTTTAGTGGGTTCTCACTCCAAATCGATGAGGCTGTGAATCCTCAGAATCACGGGAAGCCATCTTTATAAACGTTTGAGGATGCCTCATAACGCTCCTGGACATTTCTTTTCGTCTAATGGAAGGTTACATAAGTTAGTACACCGCCTGAAAGTTTGTGTGTAACTTGTGAAATTCATTTGTCCTCATTATGAAAATTGTTTCTCTTATTTCATTAAAGATAATTACTGTGGCGTATGAGTACTTTTTTTCCTGCTAAACTAAAAATAAATAAATTTATGTGGAGGAGTGGATTGCACAAACTTGTTTCGCTGACTTTGATATTTTGAAGCGCAACTCTTGTAAATAATTCAAACATCCAAAAATTCAAAAATTGAAGTCTGGAAAATTGTACATTTACATATGCAAGAATCTGCTTCACAATAGTGATAAGCCAGTATGGTGTACGCCACTTCTCAATTTGACCTTTTTATGCAAAAAAAGCACTGTGTTTCCATAGATTCGTACTGTTGCAACGGTAAATGGTAAATGGGCTAAGAAGGCAATCAAACAGAAACGAAACCCTCTCCAGAAAAACCAAGGTGACCCTTTATAAGACCTTAACCATGCCAGTTCTGCTTTACATGGCGGAAGCGTGGACTTTATCGAAAGTTTATGACGAAACCCTGGTTCGTTTCGAAAGAAAAATACTCCAATTGAACTTGGTCCCGTGTGCGAAAACAATGTGTGGAGAAGAAGATATAACAACGAGCTGCATGCATGCGCAGCAAGAAGAGTACGCATAGCGGAGCTACGATGGCTGGGCCATGTAGAGCTGATGGACCCAAACGCTCCAGCTCGAGGAGTTTTCGACAGCACATTGCAGAGAAATCAAGGAAGGGGAAGACTTCGTCTCAGTTGGCGCAATCAAGGGTAGAAAACATAAACCGGCTTAGAGTGCAAATCTGGCATGTGAAAACCATGCCATCCTTTTTTTCTTAATATCTTTTTTTCTTCATTTTCAGGAAAATAATCAATACCTACAAGAAAATCCTAATGGTAACGGCAAAAATGACTCAACCCACACTAAATCAGCCAAGGTATTGCATGCGCTGAAGAAGAATTTCTTGGAAAGATGACAACCTGTTTTTTCAGAGATACGAGCTAATCCAATTACAGCGTTGGTAACTACTTGCCCTAAAGACAAAATAACAAGAGTCCAAACAAATAACACAAAACACAACACAGTGCAGAGGCCAATTGGTTGCAGAAAATAAGGTCAGTGTTATTGCTCAAACTTCCTGTCCCCGGAGAATCTATTACGGTGTCAATTACTGTATCGCAATCGCAACAATATTTTTCCGAAAATAGCGTGACAAACGTGCATTTCACAATGTCCTGCAAGGCATGGGATGATTTTCTATTATAATTACTGTTTCAAACGCTGCACATAACATTGCTAATTGATGTCAGAGCTTCCAACGACAAAATTGAACAGAACTTTAATGGGAAGTATTTACCTAACAGCCTTAATGTCTTTCCAAAACTGTAAGCCCTGAGACGCTGATTTAGAACAGGCTCTCAAAAGTAAACCACATATCCGCCATTGCTCCAGAGTACTTCCTAATTTATCACGAACATCTCGGGCGGCCTCAAGCTGTGTATCCAGAGTTTCTTCAAAACTAGTCATGTATGTCCCACCACTTATCAAAGCTTAAAGGAACGGATTATATTTAAGAATCATTTCGATTTTGAGGATTTACTACCAATTATTCCATCCTGTTGAACATAGAGCTCACTTAATGTCTTGTAGTTCTCCGTCAGCAGTTTGACTCTTGATTTGGTGTGTTCCAATATTTCGTTGTAGAATCGCAGTGAAACTATCTCAAGCGCCGATTTGCTGAGGTTTGCAAAAAAATCCTCCTGTGCAGAGGCTTTGTGTTTGTCAAGAAGAACTCCTAAGCTTAGGACAAGCTGAAAAAAATAAACGGCCTCGGTTGTACGAAATCAAATTGAATCACTTTAGCTAAGTACTTTTGCTAGATCTTTACTCGGCGAATCATTTGGCAGTTCTCCGTTGAGTGTGGTTATTGATGTCTCGTCTGTAGTTGATTGTTCTTTGGGTGAATTAAAATGAACCATGTCTGTGCTCATTATCAAGGCATCTCGCTTTTCCTGTAAATGCTCGACCCATGCCTCAGCTGTAGCCAGTCTTGGTCCGGGGCAAAGTCCTTCCATTTCACTAATTTCCTCATCCAAGGATACAAATTCATCAATAGAATTTTTGTTCTTCTTTTTTTTTTTTTTGATTATTCACCACAAATACACAAGGGAAAAACAAATAAAAAAAAAATTTATTCAATTAATGTGGCAAATGGAAATTACCATTCGTCTTCGCTCTACCGATGACGAGTTCGGTTGTGGAGAATCTAAAATTGCCGATGTGCCGCAACCCATTTTAACATTGCGAACTCTTCTTCAAACAAGAACATTTAAAATCTTTAAGTTTCACTCTAACTTCTTGCAAGGATAATGCTTTGTAAAGTTGCTTGCTGTTTTTTGCGACTCGTCCCGAAACTGTGTCAAGTTGAATGAATATTCTGCAATTCGGTGTTCTATCGTTGGCGTTCGTGTGAGTTCTGAGTTAAAATCAAAAAGTCACTCAGTTTGTGGTAGGATAAACTTGGTTACCTACTAAGTAGGTTGAGCCACAACAAAAGGAATTAGATATTTACCATATTCTCGCAGTTTGTCTAGTCTAGCAGCTGTACAACCAACAGTCAGTCTATGTTTGAATAGCTTCGTTGTATGATGGAAACGGAGAGTGGTTGGAATAAAGGTTCAATTAAGGACGTAGGTGCTAAAGGCTATTGAAATAGGCCATTATATGACACACCTTTGCTGAGGCTATGAAGAACAGCGAATAATTATTGTACTTTCCATTTTTACAAAGATGTGTTTTCAGTTTTCAGCGTTTGATTCCAAATTTGCTTCTTCTTCATTAAAATTAGGGAAATGATGGTGAGGATGGACTTTTGTGTGAAGCTACATAAGCTTCCTGAATTAAAAATAAAAACATTGGATATTTCTGGGATTAGAACCTTGAACTTCCCTAAGCAATGACCGTAGCAAAAGGTCTCAAAAAGTGCATGGAATTCGTAAGAGGTCACTCTCAATGAAAAAGTAGTAGTAGGTAGTAGTTTTCAAATTTCTAGACTGAAATTGAATGCAAAAACTTTTCTTTTACATTTTTGGTTAAACGCCTGTGACGTGATGGTTAGCATGTCTATTATTACGCGGTGGACTGGATAATGGTTCGAATCCCAACAGAAAATAAAAATTTTTTTCCACGGGTTTCGCCTTGGAAGAAGCTAGCAAGTTTTTTGAAAGTAGATTCACTGATATGAAAAGCGTTCTCTCGATTAGCCATTCAGATTCGGCAGAGAATTGTAGGCTCCCTTCATTCCTTCACCAGGCATGGTTATGACCCCACGCTCTGTTACACCACCCTTTTTGTTTATTTATTTACTTATTCAAACAACAACCAAATTTAATTTAAAAAGTGGTAACGATACCCACCGTAATGATGAATATAAAAACGTTTTTATTGTTCTCAAGCTAAGATACCATGTAATGGTCTTTTGTGATTACGGCAGCTAACATGTTTCCACTCATGTAAAGCTATTTTATCACTTACCAATTAAACCGTCACATTAACTCATCATTTCCACCCTCAAAATCATTAATTCACCCTAAGAGGTTGTTATTGCTTGACATTCTGTCACGTAATATGTGACTGCGAGACCTAGATCAAGGACAATACAAGGCTCGCATAGTTGATAAGTTGTAGTAAACGTGGTAAGACTGTGCGACTATCGTTACCTAAAGAAAGAAAAAGCTTTTTAATTCCAAAACAGTTACATAGTCGTTGCACGTTCGTAGAGAATGTCCTTCGAATATGATTTCCTTGCACTATAACTATAGTCGCCAGCCACTCCCCAGGTTTACGTTTAATCAACTATCGTTATTTTGCAATTAAAAAGTTCTCTGAGCTGGTGTAATGGGAAATGTGCAAAAACTACACATGTAACTAAACACAATTAAAAGGGGTGGTTTTTCTTTGTAAACAGTAAGAAGTAAAGTAACTTTTTAAACAAACTAATTCAAGTTGAAACAGAATAGGAAAACCGAAAGCGTTTGGTTGTCCAAGAGACTTTCACTGTCATTGCCAATACCGTTGTGAAATTGCATTGCACTCTGTTCAGGGAAAGACCTTCGTGTAGACAGAAAAAAAGGAAGATTATCGACGTCATTCTTTTTGTTAATTTGCTTTCCTCTTCCTATGGATTGGTTACTGCTGGGTGCTGGCATTGAAGCACTTTATATGCTTTTGATAAAGTCGATTTAAATATGTAAAATTAAAGTGAAAAATGGGATAGGTAACTGCTGCTCTAGACATCTAAAAGCTACATTAATGAAGACATCTGAGATGATAACCATTAAAAGCTTTGGAATAAACATTTCTAGACCAGACAGAGAGATTGATTGGGACTTTAATCATCCCCATAATGATGTTTGTTTACCAAATTTGAGCAGGATATTTTGAAAGAGCAGAGGAATGCTTTAATTCGTTTGATCGATAAGGCCTTGGAAGTTTGGAAATAAAATAATGAGAGTATGTTTTTAAAAAGATGATTTTACTGGTAAAATAAGCAAAAAAGAAGGGTGGCACAAAGTGGAGCTCTGAGGAGTAGCGCATTTCCCTCAACCCGTGTAAGGGGTAATTTTTTGCTGAAAGACTAAATGACAAAGCTCATTCCACGGCAGTATAATTACACTCTTACAAATTCCTCTCGAAAGGCAATATTTGTGGTGAAACAAGTGGTGTGTCTGGGATTCTAGGCACGACGTGAAAGTCGTTCTTGGCGATTGTAACGCAAAACTAGGATGTTCTCCATCTTTGGAAATACAATCGGAAAGCTAGCCTCCATGACAAAACCTCCGAAAACGGACCAAGGTAATCGATTTTTCTGCGGGGCTAAATATTGTACATGCTTCCCGCATCTAAAAATTCACCACAAAGTACATGGCTATCCCTAGATCAAATAACCGTCAACCAAACTGACCATGTTGCGAACTTTCAGTGGGGCCAACTTTGACTCGGACCTCTACCTTGTTGTAGCCAAGGTACGAATGATGCTATTCTGTTCACGACTCGCACGAACTAACGCTATGAAGCGATATGGCGTCGGAAAGGTACAATAGCAAGAGATTACCAGTGCCTTCTCCGATCGAGTGTCCCTCCAACTATCCTTGAATCTTATGCCGCCAACATCAAGTATTGAAGAACCCAACAGGCCATTAGAACCGCTCTCCTCTGAGATTCTGGGTTCCACTAGGCTCTCGAAACGAAACCCATAGTTCGATGAATAATGTAAGCAGACAAATGCAGTCAAACATAAAGCACGGCAAATGCTGATGCAAAAACGAACAAGGGCTGCTTTCGACCATAGTAACGAGATTTACAAGGAGAAAAGAAGGGAAGAACACCGAATTCTCAAAAAGAAAAAGAAGCAGCATGAGAAGCGCTCGTTTGAGGAAATAGAGAGGTGCCATGACAGGAACGAGATTTGGAAGTTTTACCAAAAGGTAAAAAGATCCTGCCAGAGTAGCAAAGCCCGAGCTCAAGCCTGTAAATACTAGCAGGGAAACATAGTTATAGACGCGTACTCGCTACTGAGGATCTGGAAAGACCACTTCTGCAAACTACTTAAAGGCTATGAAGACACTAATTCCGCTGTCAGGCAGATTGCCCCATTCAACTTGGACGATGATCAAGACTGCCGTCCTCCCGACCTAGAAGAAGTTAAGCTTGCCATATGTAAACTTAAATGAAATAAGGCTGCAGATGCAGATGGCCTTGAGGCCGAACTTTTCAAGGCAGCTGGAGACCAGTTGGAAAGGAGCATGCACCAGCTGATCTGCATGATATGGTCGAAAGAAAGCATGCCCGATGAATGGAACCTCAGTATCGTATGCCCGATCCTAAAGAAAGGAGACCCTTAGAATTGCGCCAATTATAGAGGGATAAACCTTCTTAACGTTGCTCATTAGATCTTATCTGCTGTAATACATATGTGAAAGTCTGAAGCCCCACTTCAGCAACTTGATCAATGTGGTTTTAGACCAGAGAAGTCCAAAATAGACCAAATTTTCACATTATGGCAGATCTTGGAAAAAACCCGAGAAAATAATATCGATATTCACCATCTCTTTATCGATTTCAAAACCGCGTATGACAGCATTTACAGAGACAAGCTGTACAGAGCCATGTCTAGTTTCGGCATTCCTGCAAAACTCGTACGACTATGCAGGAGGACTTTGGAGAATTTACGCTGCTTCGTTAAGGTCAGTAAAGAACTCAACTCACCGAGACCTTTGATGTCGAAAAAGGGTTTAGACAAGGTGACAAACTGCCATGCGATTTCTTCAACATCATACTTGAACAGATTGTAAGAAACTCCAACGTCAACACCAGAGGAACAATCTTTCAAAGGGGTGTACAATTACTCGCCTATGCAGACGATATTGACGTAATGGGAGGAGGGAAGTGTGATGTCATAGATGCTTTTGCGAGCATTGAAAGAGAAGCGGCCCCAAAAATGGGTTTGATGGTTAATTAGGGTAAAACGAAGTATATGTTGTCATCAAACAAGGACACCGAACATCGACATATTGGAGAAAACGTCACAATAGACAGACATAACTTCGAGGTAGTACAGGACTTCGTCTACCTAGGATCCGTTATAGACACGGAAAACAACATCCGTGAGGAGATCAAAAGGAGAATAACTCATGCCATTCGTTTTTTGGGTTAAGAAGGCAGTTGAGAAACCAAACCCTCTATAGAAAAACCAAGGTAAATTTGTATAAGAACTTAATCATCCCAGCGCCGCTTTACGGCGCGGAAGCATGGACTTTATCGAAAGCGGATGAGGAAACCCTTGGTCGTTTCGAAAGAAAAATTCTCCGAATGATCTTTGGTCCCGTATGCGAAGACAATGTGTAGAGAAGAAGATACAACAACGAGCTGTATGTGTCGACATGGGGATAGCTTGAAGAGTACGCATCGCTAGACTACGATGGATGGACCCAAACGCGCCGGCTTGACGGGTTTTCGAAAGCACAGGGGAATCTTAGGTGGCGCAATCAAGTGGAAGAAAACCTCAACCGACTTAGAGTGCAAAACTGGAGAGAGCTCGCCCGAAATTGAAATTGCTGGAGTAATATGTTGGTTGAGGCTCATTCCCAAACTGTAATGCCCACCTAAGTAAGTAAAAAGATAGTCAAAGAATAAATGAAAAGGGTGGCACGAACGGTGGTCTATCGCTTTTCTATTAACCATACACTTTTTTTTGAATGGAAAGGAACTACAGGCTTTTGCCAATTCCGGAAAAGTGAAAAAGCGCTTTTCGTTGCTGAGAGATTGTTATTGAAGGACGGGCCAATTCCTTGCGAAAGGCGATGCCATTGGAAAAACAATTGGATGCTTCTGAGATGAACCTCGCACTTCCACGAAACAGAAGTTATGCTACATGCTATGAATCCTCTTAAGCTTTTTTGTAAGAATTAATTATCAAAATTAGTGGTACCCGTGGCGTGATGGTAAGCATGTCTGCCTATTTAACTGAAGCTTGGTGGTTCGAATCCCAACAGAAGCAAAACTGTTTTTCATGGGTATATTGCCTTTCGCGACAACTATTTTACTTTACATAGATTTCGACAATCGCACTTATCCAAACATGAGTACACCCCACAATTAAAAAAAAATTAATTCGATAAGTTTAGCCATTAAGTCGTCACCACGTAAGTTTGCCAGAAACTTATTATAAACTACCCCATCATCTCATCACATTTTCATAGCTCTATCCACTTGCTCTTTCGCTTCTCGAGAATAAAAAAAACACATACATAACATCACTCGACAGTACTCTCTTCAATTCCAGGGCACAAGATTGCTTGCAAAAGCTCTTCAAACATAATACAACTTATTTTTCATTTATCAATTTTAATAAGAATTTGTATTGAATAAAAAAGGGATGAATTTTGCTGTTGAACTCAAATACTGTAGACCATTTTGTCACCTTGAAAAATTTAATAAATCCCATCGACATAACAGAAGATAAAAAAATCATAGACAGCATAAAACCAAAAAAAAGTATATCCATCCCCTACCCCGCAAGCCACACAATAAAAAACCACGACTTCTTATTTTTTATTACCCACCTGTTCGAATGAAAAATACTTACTTTTTCAGAAAAATTAAAAAAAAAAACACATGCGGCTTTCTTCTTGAGCTTTCCTCATGTTTGTTTGTGTTTTTTCATCCGTTTCCTTTATTTCTAATTTTCATGAACCAACAAGTAGAGGAAAAAATAAAGCAAACGGAAAAGCTTTCTGTTTGCCAAAAATAAGTTTGAATATAGGAATACGCTTTTCTCACATAGTGGGTGGTTGCTTTGGTCGCTAGTGATGGTCGAGTGCTTTGCTGTTAAAATCAAACAGTTAGTATAAGGGAGAACGGACCTGAGACACGCATCAGGGTTTTCACGCAGAGCTATAATCGGTTTAATTAATTTTATAATGCCATTGAACGTCAAAGCGCTCGGTTGAAAGTCTCGTATTGATTTCATTTTAAATTTAATACACAGGATGTCTTATTTTAAAGTTCACTTTCCTGCTGTCTGAAATGTATAATTAAACCATTTAATTTACTTTTTTTTTGTTATGTGATTTGACTTGGAAGTGCTCTATTAGGTCTTCATTGTGGAAGTTGTTTTGCTTAAAAAGTCGTTCTAAGATCAAAATAAAAATTATGATGCTTTTATGTTGATAATGGTTGTGACATTGAATTAAGTAAGTGGAAAAAAATAAGTTGGATCATTGATTAAAGAAAAAAAAGTGAAAACAGAAAAATATGGGAATACGTGACCAGTTGAAAATGTTTCGACGAAACCGGTCAGCGGAACCTCATCGGAGGAAATCCTTATTCAATTTGGTGGCTCCTAATCAAGTGACAGAGCAGTCTTTGCAGGTATGGCGAGAACTACCAGAGCAAATACGACAGGACCCTAGTTTGGCATCTTTTCAATTGGAAAATGATCGTTTGCGTGGTGAGTTTTTCATTGGACTTTTAATCAATTTTTTACTTTACTACTGTGTACTCTTATGCAGTAACAATTGTCACTGAGAGAAAAGCACATCATGAAAATCCTTTTTGATGTAGAGAATAAGTCTTAGGTGTTCTTCAAGGGTAGGCCTATTTCAGCACTTGTTTTTTTTTTTTTTAAATGAAAGATGCCCTACTTATTGTTTATTAAACAAAAGTTTAAAAGAAAAGATGTTATGAACTCAACACAACAAAACATATTTCTTTTAATGACAAATACATACATACATAAGGTTAGATATAATATTTAGGCAACAAAATATCAGAGATTTTGTCGTTCGAGATATTGTTTTGTTATCTAAAAATATTGTTTCATATTTTTGTTGGTAGCAAACTCACTTTCAATGGAAAAAAATAGATAACACATCAATGCCTGGGCTATATTGAGCGTTTTAATTGACTGAATGATCTTTCTGCTAATCAATCAGTCGCTATCAAACTTAAGAATAAGCATTAGACAGTAAACTTTTAAAATGTTAGCTTATCTTACCACTTGTCTCGATTACGCAACTTATAACTGTAACCATTTTAATACAAAACAAAACGATAAAAATAAGAAAAAGTCTATCGAATAGGTGTGAGTTGAGATTTTTCTACTAATATTTAGCAAAAACGCTGAATTCAAATATCGTTTTTTTAAAGGCTATCTGCAAACAGCTAATCGAATAGCCACTACTACGGCGAATCACTGTATAGCTTAGGGTCACCAAAAAAATAAACCGGTGTCGCTTTTCACGAAGAAATGGAAAGTCATCCGAATTAACTGCCATGAAAAGCGCCTTCTCGATTAGTCGTTCGAAATAAAAAAAAAGGATTAGTACTCCTCCATTCCTCAAAAACTATGAATGTGAGAAATGCGTTTAGCCCCGAGACTTCCGGCTCTGATGTACCACCTTATTTATTATTTCTATTTTTGAATGTGTACGACTTTTGGGCAGTATGCGGAGGCTGATAACAGAAGAAGGAGTCTTTGAAAGCTCTCCACAGCTCGGAGTAAAATTTAAACGGGTCATCAGCAATAGCAATGTTTGGCCTCCCAATTCACACGAAAATTTTTTAATTTGGTTCTTATCTTGAAAGTAAGGCTGACATATCGTGTTTTTGAGCATAGTTAATGAACTAAGGCTGACTCAAGCTTGACAGTTCCTTGAAACTTCCAAATCACAGCAGTGCTGTTTTAAGCCGAAAACTTCGAATTTACAAACGCTTCAAAACCACTCTTAGCAAATCAAAGCTTGTTTCTTGCTATCGCGAAAGCTAAGTCTTTTTGGCACACAACATACCGTTAGACTTTGCTGTGTTCCCGGTCACAGTGGCATACCGGGAAACGAAAAAGCGGACGAATTAGCAAGAAAAGGCTCAGTACTTGACCCTTCTCACATTGACTAATCAATCAAGGTCCCACAGTTCATTGGTAACAAAAAAATACCTAAATCCAATGAAAGATGAGAATGCCTAGATTTTTATGTCACTCCCAGGAAACTATGGCCAACATACAGATAAGAAAGGCTACTACACCTGAATAGGCCTTCATTACGATCGCTTATCAGTATTATAAGAGGACACAACCTAATAGGCTACCACAAAAAGAAAATGGGTCTTTGCACCGATGATTTATGTAGAGGATGCAATGACGGACAAGAGGACCCAACTCACTTTCTTTGTCACTACCCAGCAATCTGCCACAGCAGGAAAAAAATTCTAGGCAGTTACTTCTTCAACGAACTAGAAGAATTATCAGACACTCCAAGAAACATCCTGTTGAACTTCATTAAGGCCACAAAATGGTTGAAAATTTACCAACCATAAACTCATAGGTTTTAAGGACCATAAAATACTCCAGGTTATAACAATGGACCTACATTGATCTAAGTGTGGCGGAAGTAAGATCAACCGCCAGTCCATTCTACCTATTTCCATTCCATTCTACCTATTTCTAGGTATTTTCAAGATGGTTCCCTTTTTTAAGTTGCTTTATAAAAACAGAATACAAACCTGGTTTGTAGCTGGGCAAAAATTTCGTTCAGCTTCCGATACACCGTCCGTGATTGGTGTTGGGCGATCATCTTCGCTTCATTCTTGAAGCTCCTGTGTTCTACTGCCAGGTGAGCTTTTTTGGTTATTATTTTTTTGAGACCCCATCACTGATTTAGCTTCATCATCCCACCATTGCGTTTCTTTATCTTGAAGATAGCGTAGTGTCCTTTTGAAGCCCCAAGCAATGATTCGGCATCTTTTACGAAGTTTGTTGCAGTCAATCCCACATTACTTTGTGCTGTGAAAACTGCATTTTGGACAGTGTTGATAGTGTTACACAAACATTTCTGAATATTTAAAATTAATTGATCGCCTTTTCCTTTGCCCAAATTTTTTTCTTAGTAGCCCCTTGCTTGCAGAAGAGGGTGTCGTTAGGTGACTTATTCACCTAGTATCAATTCGCAGTCTTTCACAAGAAAGTTCAAATAAATTTTGCAACCAAGTGGTTATAAATTTGTGCTTCATTTCCACTGCTGTACCTGTAAGTGACAAAGTGGCGTTCTTATTTGATGAACATTTTATTAAATACGAAAAGACTATGGTTCCTGGAACCATTTCCTACACAGTTAAAAACTTCGACTAGGTCTACTATCCTACTCTTCCAATCCGTTCGGAAGAGCTCGCGAAACTCAGACTCTAGATTTTCAACTTGGTCTAGGATCAGTATCAGGACTGATTGACTTTTTGTATTAGCAACAGACAATCAAATGGAATCATGGGGACCTTATGCTTTTCTGGAGCACTCGGATCTAATTGCCGGTTCATTGTATATTAACACGGTAGTGGCCTTTGTAGAGCAGTCAATGGAAATAAGGTCCAGATGAAAATGGGAGGCTGAAAAAAAGTTGATGCCCAGAGCGGACTTCGAATCCACGCGACCGGGCAACTGCACCACGGCCGCCCTTATAGGTCATGGGGATACTAAAAAACCGTTTTTTAAGCACGGATTTTTAAAAATGGTAGAACTTACTTATTTATTTATTCTTAAACATTTTACTGATTCAAATATTAGTCATACTCCCGAAACGTATTTTCATTCATCGGCACGTGCATGCTCCATGTTTTTATGACTTGTCATTGTGTTTTAAATTAAAATGAATACAATTAGAGTGCATGAAATGAAATTCAAAATTGATGGTATGTCATTTTTAAAGGCTGTGGTTTTTCAGCCACGAATAGAATATAAACAAATCTTTTGTGGTTTCTTAACGTTGATTGAATTGTAAACTTAATTGATTTTTTCTAGCAAATAGTTAGAAGATTCTGTTGTTAGATGCTCATACATTTTCCTATCCAACACCCTTAACACTTAATTAAGCACATGCTTGTGGTTTGTGTTCATATTAGTATAAGAGTCACAGCCAATTTTTGGGTGTGAAAAGTAATCAAAATTCCAGAAAGTAGTTGTTATAGTATCAAATTGCAAACTCTTGCCCGTTAATCGTTGGCTTGTGGAGAAAATGGCGAAAGGATTACTTTTCACTTTTTGAAAATTGTATACATTGTGTGGTTACTCTTACTGATGTTTTGCTAGAACTGATTTGAGCGCAGAGTTCAAGTTTCTATATCTGTATGTTTACTAATCAACCATCTGCTTATTTATGACTATAAGCTTTTCAACTGTGTTTTTGTTGGTATTTCAAATCCAATTTCCAGGATTGTGTTTTGACTTTTGGGGTTGGGGGCTTTTCGACCTTAGTCCTGAAATCTGTGCTTTGTTGCGAAACTGGACCGACGCAACGTTGACAAAAGCGCACAAGATGTAATGTAATCCTTTGGTTCTGAAGACTCATAAGATAGTAAACACAATCACCAGTTTGCAGAGGCCAAAAATCCCCACTTACTTCACAACCACTACATGACGTTCTCTCTGATCTGGCTACAATTTATGAAGCCTACATAGGAGGGCGGGTCAATTGTCCGTGACTTTTTGAATTTCCCGCCTCTTAATGGAAATTTCAACAATGCTCCCGTCAAAAGTCATCTGTTAGTTGACTCTTGTCAAAAATTGAATAAGCTGCGACATTTTGTTTGTTTTAGAAATTCAAGAATAATGTGCATAGGCATCTCCTTTCTTATCCTTTCCTTATTTCCTTATATCCGCACTGTGTTTTCCAACATTATAGGGGCAATCGCAACCCCTTGAAGAGCGTGTGAATTATACAAAAAAGAAATATTTAAATTTGAATTTTCGGCTTTCTTGATTTATTTGAAAATTGCAGCCAGTAATCAGCATTTTACATTTCGCTTGTGGATTATGTGTGCACCCTGTTTACATTAAAATCGCACCTGTAGTAAGTAGTTTTTTGCAACTAAAACCTTTTCTATCAGCACTCACAGAACAAGGGCACGTGAGAGTCCTCAGTTGCTTTTTTAAAGCTGGTAATCTGGGTGGGAAAAACGTGTTTTTTCTTCACTTTCTTGAAAACCCTCTTCTTGCGGTGCCTCAAATTCCTTTGCACGTATCGTCGTCTATCAGAGACATTCGACATTTCGTTTTTTTAATTTCAGGCTCTGAAAAAGTTTTCCTTGGAAAATAATTTGAAAAGTTTCACAGCTCCGTTACAATTTCGTGGATGGTACTCGCACAAAATATAACACAAAATTAACTTTAATAGACAGTGGGTACATACGACGCTGTGAGAAAGCAACAGACTTTTGTCTGGAAATAGCACAACATTACTTATTAACATAACGTCTTGGGGACAGGTCCTGAATAAATCATGTTTTGATATATTGTTTTTGGTTTTGTGGCTCATTCAATGCTTCTCCTATAATACTTTGTTTATAAATGAGATTTTCAAGGTTCCACTTTGTTAGTATCTTCTTCCTTTCAACTTCAGGATAGCTGATATTTCATTCTCCCACCACCGACTCTATTCCATTGACACACTCGAATGCCCTAATCTATCATCTCGTTGTGAGATGTTTTTGTTATTTTTTTCATTCATTTTTACTTGCGATTATAGGTACTATAAGGCAAGTCTTGCAATCGTGCCGGAAAAAAATTTTGATATAACAATTAAACATGACATTACGATCATAGAGAATACAAAAAAAGTGGGTCCTGTATTTCTGTCTGTCTGTCTGTCTGTCTGGATGTATATGATTCTACAGCCTGAACCGCTGTGCCGATTTTCTTAAAATTTTGCAGTTAAGGTATGTGGGGTAGCCTACAGAGGGGTTTTTGGAATTGAGTCTCTAGGTCTTGAAATAACGGTACCTGCCATACAACCGATATGATAATACCTATTTTTCTCGAAAACGGCTCCAACGATTTCAATAAAATTTTGTGTGTAGAATTAATTTTAGATTGTATTTCTTATGATGTAAAAAAAAAATTTTGGAAGAGTACCTCCCATAGTACCGATTTTTTCAAAACCGACTTTCTCGTTAATGGCTTGCACGATGTTTACGAAATTTTGTATTTTAGAAGTTTTAAGTTGTTTAAGGAAAACTGCATAACAAGATTTGAAAAATTATAATTTTTGAAATTTTTAAAAAAAATTTAAAAAAAATTTAGATTTTTTGAAATAACTTATTTCAAATAACTTCAAAACCATAACTTAGATTTTTCTCAAATTTTTTGTCAAATTAACTTTTGCTAAGGTCTTAAATTCTGCATACTTGAATTTTACAAAACTTTAAAAAAAAAAAAAATGTAAAATAAAAAACCGTTATTTTTAAAACTGGTCCAACGATTTTGATAAAATTTTTAGCGTTTATATGTATTAGAAATTGCAAAAGAATGGCGTTTTTAGATTTTCGCTTGAGACCTTTGGAATATTTAATTGAATTTTTTTCAATATTTTTCATGATTTAATAAAATTTTCCTAATTAATGTATAGTTGGCAACCCTGTACCACCAAATATATAATAAAGAGCGAACACCGAAACCTTTTACTCAGCCCTAAGATTTTGATATCGTATTTAGAACACAATCGCAAGTTCGTGCGACCCAGTCGTGCCCATTTTTTCATTTCTCCCGATGTTCTCCAATTCGGAAAGAATCTTTGAAAACTTAGGTCGCCGCAAATCATTTAAGGATACTTTGTTACATAAGACATACCATGTACCTTCATATAACAGTGACATTTATACCACAAAACGTCACGCATTGATTGCATTTCAATTGTTTTTTTACCATATACCTACAATCTACACTAGACTGCCATTTCGAATATACTAATTAATTGCGAATATAATATGCGTCACGCTTTCTGCTAATTTATGTCATCTGATAACAGTTCTATTGAAAACTTTTCCTGAGTTTTGAAAATGAGCTGTGAAATTCGATAATAGTTTCATTTGTAGATCTTTGACTGTTATTAAGTTGACGCCGCACAATTAACAAGTTGTTGTAGTGAATTGTACTTCCTTTTGATGAATACTTTAATTGGAAAATTGGAATCGTTGAAGGGGAAAATTGTAATTGGTCTTGTGGAGATGACTTTGACAGCGCGATTTGTATATTTAAATAGAGTTGAAAGGAATTAGAAAATCATAGCATCATTTTCTCAGTGTTTGGAAATTTGTAAACATTGAATGATATCAATCGTGTTCAAATAGGCCTTGCAAAGTACTCCAAGAACTTTTGGCTCTCTACGTATACTATGTGCATTTACTTTAACGGCATTGTAGTCCATGAATCCATTCACTATCTGCCAGGAAGTAGTAGAAATTACATCGAAAGGCCCATCGAAACACGGATATCAAAAAATTGTCGTGCCCACCCGGTTCGCTTACTGAGGACACTTTATTAGCCAAATTGTGCAGCAGAGAGTTGGAAGTACTGAGAGTAAGATTGTACACTCTTTCCTAAAAAATAACCACTGTTTTTCTGAGACGAATCCGACGAAGGCGTCTTATGCATCAAGTCACAACTAAGTTACATTATTTCCTTTCTTACAGTGTTCTTTTCACATTTCCAGTTTATTATAAAAGCTTAAAGGAAGTTTCAATAAAAAAAAAAACTAGAAGATACCGATTTTATTAAAAAGAAAACAAAAACGTTAAATTGTTTGATCGATTCCAGTAAATACCATCCGCTGTAAGCACGGGTTACACGCGGCTGCTTGCCAGAAGCGAATCGAGTAGCCAGAGCCACTACTGCCAGTCGCTGATCAGCTTTGTGTGATCACGAAATTCACCACATTCGCTGCCAGCCAGCAAGTAATAAGCGGTTGTCAAAATAGAAAAATACTGCTACACGTTTTGTTTATAAAAATAAATAGGGTGGCGCAACAGAGCGAGGAGCCCCTGGGCCTAGCGCGTTTCTCACAACCATGCCTTGTGAGGAAATGGAAGGGACCTACAATTTTCTGCCGGTTCCGAGCGGCTAATCGAGAAAGCGCTTTTCATGGCAATGAATACTAACGGAGGACTTGCCAATTCCTCGCGAAGGGCGATACCCGTGGAAAAAACATTTTTGCCTCTGTTGGGATTCGAACCTCGAACCTCTGGATTAACAGGCGGACATGCTATCCATCACACCACGGGTACCACACACACGTTTTGTTTAGTTAATTTTTTATTCAAAATTTCTGTCGAATATCGAAAATAGCTTTAAAAATTAGAAATAAGGTACGAAAGCAATTTTTGTATGGTTGTCTGCAGCTGTTTGCTTAGAAAAGCTGGCGGGTAGCAGCCGATAGTGTGACCGGGCTGCCAGCCGCTGCCTGCTTCTTCTACTGCCAGCCGCTGCCTGCTTCTTCTACTGCCAGCTTCTGACAAGAAGCGGCTGCTAAGCAGCCCTGTCCCCTGTGTGACCCATGCTTTAGACATGATGTTCAGTCGACAATAGAGGGCAGTTACTGAGTTCGTGGAACAGTGCTGATAGATTTAGGCCTGCTTGGCTGTCTGAGAAGATACTGAGGACATCATATGTTTTCTTTAAGACTGATAGTAACTCTTTGATGGCCAGAACTTCCTTTTGGAACACGCTACATTGTGGTTTGTAAGCATTCCGCCTTTCTTACTTACGTTTAGTCTGTCTGAGTACACTCCGCAATTCCGTTTTTGAACCATCTGTATAGAAATGAATTGAGTCCTCGCTCAAGAATTCTTCGTCTTTCCAAATTGTTCTCGTTGGAATAGAAACTTGAAACTTGTTTATTTAGAGATAAATTAGGGATTGTGTAGTCGGTTTAACTCAGGATTGTTGAGAGAAAGCTCTGACGGTCATCTGTTCGCAGGAGATATCAAGATGTAAGATAAAGGAGTATGTTTAGGGCAGCTGAGGGTGTTGATCGCTGGACCTTAGAGTACCGCAGTAGGTAACTTTGTCCAGAGTTGTCTACCACACTATACTACTTTGAAAGTAAATATTTGTCTGTTGACCGTAGTACAGAGCCAGTGGGTGGTTCTAGGAGTAAATCCTAATTTATTACCAATGGATTTTATACAGGAAAAGTGGGATACGTTGGATTTCCAGATTCTTTCCTGTAAATTGGATTTAGAATTTATCTTTTTGTCTAGGATAGTACATTTGCTTCGTCTTAAAATTTATGTGGGATTCCATCAATTTGTGAAGTTATTAGTTGTGGAATTTTGTATTTCCTGGCGAAGAGAACGAGTTCGGTTTTCTGAAAGACCCAAGTTACTAGTTTGTTTAGAGAGGTTTGCATCAGCTCCATTTAGACGTGTGTATGTTTTCCCAATACTGCAAAGGAGACTCATCTGCGTATGCAAACATTTTGAATTCCTCATCTTCTAAGCTAACTAGATGTTCGCTTACGACTAGATTCTATAGAAGAGGGGATAGAACTCCACCTTGCGGTGTTCTTCTACGGACAGATCTCTGTGTAGAAAGGTTCTCTATAGTAGATGTCCAAGATGCCCGGGGCGTTACATCGCTTTGCTTTGATGGCGGTTATGTCTGCTTCGCAGCACTCTAGGGCTTCTGCTAGCTCTTCGACTGCACGTTGTTCGTCAAATGAGCCATGAGCAGAAAGAGAGTTTTTTATCCTTTTTCGTTTGTTTGGTTCTTCAATGGTGAAATCATAATTGTTATCTCATGCTGTTTTGGTTGTTTCGGAACCATTGTTACAACCCCCAACTTGAAGACCAAGGTTCTTTCGAATTCTTTTGGTCACAAAGGGCCGAATAATAATCCGGTCTTAGTACCTTGCTGCAAAGGTTTGAGAGCTGCAATGCTTTGTTGCAGTATTGAAAGACCCTGAAAGACTTTTAAAACAAATTTGTCGCCGTAGCTCATTCCGGGGTTTCTGCTTTTGTGACTGCTTTAGTCCAACGTTGATTCTGTAAGTCGTATTCATCCGCTGTGACATTCCAATAAAGCTTTGGCAGACCACTGAGATTCGGGCAGTCAGCCATTAGTGATTAGTCGCAGAGTATTATAATGTTGGTCTATTTCTTCTTTTTTTTTTTTGTTAGCACTCGCATTTAATAGTTTAGCAGGTCACCTCCGAATGGTGAATCGCAGTCCCCAGTGGCTATACTTCGTGGAGGAATAATAAGCACAATTGATGTGTACTATAAGTCTGGACGTCCACCGCCAAGTTGTCACCAATCAGAGCCTTCCCGAATAGTAAACGCCGAACCGCTCACTCTGAAGTGCCACAATTAGTTGCCCCTAAGCAGCAAAGGCATATGACTGCAAATTTTTTTTATTAGTTTTTTTTTTTTTAATTTTGTGACTATTTAATATTCCAAGTGAACTTTGAATGATAATTTAAATTTACAATCGCTTATTAAAAACACTTTTTTCAAATTTTGCCCCAAAGGACCTACTTCAAGTGGCGAACGATATGTCAATTCTGAAGATGAAATTCTATCCAATCCTGATGAAAGCAGAGAGGGCTCCGAATACATCAACATGAAAATCTACAAACCCAAAACAAGGCTTACAAATTGTTCCTGTGAGCAAAAAAGGTAAGGCAATTGAAGTATTTACTGGAAATATGGCTATAGATTTATTTTCCAGTCCAAACTGCGAGAACCACAACTCGATAATTGACAACCCTTTACATGACCATGAGAAAAGCAAAGAGCAGATTCAGAAGGAGAAATTCATAAAAAAGATTTTCCTGTTGATATTTTGGTTTCTCTCAACACTCGTATTGTTTACCACACGCGAGAAGCATCTCATAAAAAAGCAACTCTATATACCAGAATACGAAGATAAACGTACAATCAGATTTATCATGATCTTTTCAGCATAACACTCAATAAAAATATTTTTCCAGTTTATTTCCTTCCAAAAAATCCTGGTGCAAACTTCAAAATCACACTTCTTGGTGCCTTTGTCGAGTCAAACAATTTTACTGGAGACTTTTTGACAGTGCAACTCCAAGTGGTGCAAACTGTGAATTGGAATGAGAGTGAAACTTCCGAGGTGAGTTAGAAATCAACTGTGCTACAAATTGAATAGTAAAACTTTGAAAAAACTAAAGGATATTCTTGAACCCTGGATGGTACCAATAGTCCATGAAGACGAATACAACAGTGCACCGATGATTTCGAAAAGTCATACTTTTCACTTAGATTCTGGTACACTACCCCTTTTAGAGGATGGCAACAGTACACGGCTGAGATTGAAGATGTTTACAAATCAATCATCGTCAGGATTTTCAGTAAAAATGGTTTATGATCCTTTGGTGATCAATGTCAACCAAGGAATAGCACTTGCAGCTTTGATTCTTTCAGCATTCTACGGTCTTCTGGTTTGGGAGGTGTGGCTATTATACAATAATATTTATTTGGTGATATGATATATAATTTGATTGTCTTTGATTGAAGATTTTCCATAGGACATTTGTGGCATTATTTTGCTCGACGGCGTCTATTGCTGTGTTGGCGGCACTCGGTGATCGGCCGACAATGGAAGAAATCGTCGTTTGGATGGACATGGAATTGTTAACACTGCTCTTTTCGATGATGATTCTTGTGGCAATTCTAACTGAGACTGGAGTATTTGATTACTTAGCAGTAGTGACGTTTGAGGTAAGTAAGAAATTAAATTAAATGAAAATACAAAAAGACAATTTTTAAACACTTGTGCTGACCTCATTGCGGAACTCTAAAAGATGTTTTAAAGAAGAATAGCTTCATTCCATGGGCCCACAGAGGCATAGACATAATTTTTTTGAATACTCATTTAATCGAAAATTTGTTACAATTTAAGAAATGCAACGGTTTGGGCCAAAAGAAACACAAATTTTATTGGAGTATTAGATTTTAGATTTCTTTTGCATCTTAGAAACTTAAGATTAGGAAATAAGATCGAGTTAGTTTCATTTCTCATTGGAAGAAACTTATTCTTGAACTCCTGAAAAGGAAATGAGCCTATTTTCTTCTTCTTTAACGGATCAAAGAGCATAGTTTTTTCTGAAGCACTACTGCTCTCCCACAGTGGAGTAAGCCGCGTTCACCTCAGCGAGCGTTTGCAAGTTTCCAGACTTAGAACTGCTTCATGTCAGAGGTCAACCAAATGCTGACGTCACGTCGTGTCATTGCATTTAAATGTACCAGAAGTGTTTTGGTCTGCCTTTCATTTGCTTTTTTGCAATCTTCTCTACATTTTCGACATTTTCTGTTTCTTACAGAAACGATCTTCTCCTCATTAAAAAAATCAAGGTATTACGTTCATCTCACAAAATATTTGTCAGAAATCGCTGAACTTATGTAGATTTAGATTAGAAAAACCAACTGGCAAACATTTATCGTCTCTCGAATATCATTCATTAAATTTCGGAAAAAAGTGGAGTAAATAGAAAATTTCGGAGTAGATTTGAATTCAAAAGAATACCTTTAGCTTTTAACTGAAAAAGGAGTATTTATGTAAAGGGTGGCTTTCTTATGGTTGCTTTTTAAACCATAGCTTTTTTTTGACACTGACAGCGAAGTTTTGACAAAAGGCATGTTATCTCCGCGGAATGAAAAAGTTGCTCTACATCTGAACAAAGTTGGGAAGTGCCGTGTGGTCAAACAGTACATTTTTTTTGAAAGAAGTTTTGACCGAAATGATGTACCCATCAAGCCACTGCCAGCAGTTATGTGTAAAAGGTAATTCTAGTGTACAACTTCCAACGTATCCGTCGGCGTCGGTCGTATACAGAGGGAACGTGATTGCAGTTACCGAAAGTGTGCGACTCAATCCAAGAACACGATACTTTACGCTTCCGTTATCAGCGGGCGTTAGAGATAACAACCATCTTTTTTAATTAAAATCGATGTCATGGACTTAGACAACCTCTGGTTCACACAGAATGGCGGTCCACCTATGCTGCATTCAATCTTTTGGACTTATAACTGTCGAATCGTTTTATTATCCATCTTGGCGGTACCGGTTGGCCTCAGAGCTGTAATTTCTTTTGTGGGGAGTGTAAAAGGCCAATATTTGGAAGCCCTAAAAGCACGTATCGCCTTTAACGAGGAACTGGAAAGTCAGGAGAACCACACTACAATGAAAAGTACTGTCTCACTCAGCAGTTCGAATTTGTCATAAAATTTTCTTTAAAATGAACTTGGCTCCGAGAGTTTTGTAGCGCCACCTTTTGCTATTTTTACATATTTATTCATAGTTTCAAGCTTTTCAATCCACTGTTGTCTGGAGCTTAGGTATTCAAAATACTCTATGTCGAAAAATTAAAGTTAATTCCAACAAAATCGGAGCGTCAGAGTAAATTTTAATTTTTCTTCAAAAGTGGAGCAATTTAGTTCCGATCGGGGCAAGGTTCGAACGCTGGTGTGTGTTCTATAACGCTTATATTCGTTCGAGCAGGCAACATGGTAGAACTTGAAGACAAGGTTAGAAGATAAAAGTCTATTTAAGGTCAAGGCATTGATGCTTATTGTCCCCTAGAAGTAAGAAAAGGCCGCATTGGTGGACATCCGAAGAGGGCTTTTTATACTGACAAGTAATAGCTACATGAAACTTCTAAATAAATGATGTTTTAAAATGAAGTAAAATACTGGAGTACTTTAAAAATTTGTCTATACCTGAAAGAGAAAAGCTAGATGCACATGGTAGCAATTTCAAAGAAGACAGAAGGCAGAGAAAGATCCTTTCAAGAAATCGCTTAGCAAACAAGCTTTATGAAAAAGACCAGGGGTAGAATTATCGCACACGTGATCGAGTAACACGTGACTGAATTATGTGTTTTTGGCATTGCTTCTTACGTTATCGAGCACTTTAGTGCCACTACTTGACATTCTTTCATCAGTATTTGAACGAATTGAAGTCGATAAATAAAGACAAAGACTGATGTTGTGTAATAATATGGAGAAAATTTTGAGATAAAAATAGTACTCAATCACTCGATCACTGATGCGATAATTCGGCTCCTGACCTCAGATGTGATTGCTCGTATGAAAATACACTTAATGTAAATTGCACATTTCCCAGATATCTCGAAATTTATTAGTGGGCATAACATCTTTGAATAAAACAGGACATAATCACATTTTAACGGCTGCATAAGAATGAAGACTTCAAGTAGTTTTCTCTTCGGTTGAAAAAGCTTCGGCATTTTGTTTTGGTAACTGAGCTAGAACTTCTTGAATTTAGAATTTCGTAAAAAACGTATGAGCCACTTGCTAGAAAGTAGATTTTGAAAAGAACAGTGCGATAAAAGGTACCATTTTAACGCTTTGTTCGATCTTTTTTCTAAATCATAAAGAAGACAAGCAAAAATTATTCCTCTATATGAAACTAACTGAGCGATGTAGCGTTGCTTGACCTTATACTTATAACGTTGTTCACACAAAATTGCCAAAAAACTTAAAATTGTCAGAAACACCCGCTTGGCTAAGCTGAAGATTGCCCGAAAGTTTTTAGGAGGAACATTGGGATGTAATATAGTCTAAGTAACTGAAGGATAGTGTGACATCCTAATGCTGAAAGAATTTTTGAGATCGGTTAAGTAGCTTTTAGGTTCCCGTTTACGTTTCCGTGGGAATATGGGGGTGGATTGTAGTCTATGTTACTAGTGCAGTGTAACATTCTAACGATGAAAGAATTTTCGAAATCGATCCAGTAGTTTCCCCAAAGCATGTCCTTCTAGGACTCCATTAAAGTTCCCGTTCCCGGTGAAATATTTCCTTTCTCAGATTCTAGACTATCTCTGTATCATATTTCATTTAAATCGGTTCAGTAGCATGAACGGTAACTGGTAACACAGAAAGCCGGACAGACGGGATTACTTTCGCATTTATAATGCTAGTAAGGATTTCGAGTTTTCAAGAAAAATAAATATTATCATTTAACTTGTATGGCAGTTACCGTTATTTGAAGACGTAGAAACCCAATACCAGAAACCCTCTGTGAGTTGCCCACAGAACCTGGAGGAACAAAATTTTGAAGAAAATCCGTCAAGCGGTTGAGGCTTCGAATTCACTATTCACTCAACGCAAAAAAATCTTAATATGCTCTTGCAAATACTACATTCAGTGCACTTCTTCCCCACAGCTCACTGCTCTCCATGAGTCTTTTTGAGAGTGAAAAAAGCTACGATGGAACACTTTGTCATCAAAATTTATATCAATTATAGAAAGGGTATCCAACCCCGCATTACTTATTCAGGCGTTATATACAACGGCCATTACAAACATGATTACGAACATATGACAAAGACCAATCAAAGAATCCGAGTGATTAGTTATTTACTGCAAATTTTCTTTTCAGATGTCTGGCGGGAAGATTTGGCCACTAATTTACAGCCTTTTTATAGTAACATGCTGTTTGTCGTCTGTTCTGGATAATATGACAACTGTACTTTTAATGACTCCCGTGGCCATAAGGTTAGTACATAAACCCCAAAAATAACATCATAAAATGTACTCGTAAAAAAGGATTGGCGTTTTTATGAGCCTTTGTTTTCATTTTTTTGTTTGTTTTCATTTTACAGGCTCTGCGAAGTAATGGAAATCGATCCTATACCTGTACTCATGGGTATCATAGCCCATTCCAACATTGGTGGAGCAATTACTCCTATTGGTGATCCCATAAGTATCATCGTTTGTTCCAACCATTTCATATCTCGAAATGGAGTCACATTCACCAGCTTTGTCGCTCACAGTTTGCCGGGAGTCATTTTGACCGTTTTATTTAGCTGTCTCTATATGAGGCTAATGTTTTGGGACTTTAATAGCTTACGAGTGAATGAACCGAAAGCTTTGAGGGAACTTCGACGTGAAATCATTGTCTGGCAGAGAGCAGCTAACTCTTTGACAAATTACTCAAAAGATGTCGATTTAGTTCGCCATACTCTCATTAAGAAGGTTGAAGTTTTGAAACATAAATTGAAGAAGCAGCAGGCAGGAGTTGGATCTGAAGATGCCTACAAGCATACATTGGACGAGCTCAAGGCAGCGGTAAGAATAACAATACTCCTTAAGTTATGATGTGTTACATTTTCATTACTCTACCAATAGTACCCAATTAGACACAAGACTCTGCTAATCCAGTCTGTCGTCAGTCTGATTTTTGTGATTTCTATGTTTTTCGTTCAATCTGTGCCAAGATTGCAAACTCTTCCTCTCGGTTGGGTGGCTTTGCTAGGCGTTGTCTTTCTGATGATTATTTCCAGTCGCAATGACATGGACGCCATCGTAACCAGGATCGAGTGGACAACACTGCTTTTCTTTGCTTCAATGTTTGTGATCATGGAATGTGTAGAACGATTGGGTCTTTTCACATGGATTGGAAGCCAAACGGAAAATATTATTCTACTTGTCAGTAAAGATAATCGACTCCTAGCCGCTATTTGTATAATTCTGTGGATATCTGCCATGACGTCAGCGGTTTTGGATAGCATTCCAGTCACAGCTATGATGGTAAAAGTTGTCGTATCGTTGGCAGGAAAGGAATCCTTAGGACTACCGCTGCAACCGCTTGTGTGGGCATTGGTGTTTGGTTGTTGCTTAGGAGGTGATTATTGAGTTTAAATTTTGTTCAAGCGACTCATTAAATAAATTTTTACAAATCAAGGAAATGGAACTCTTTATGGCGCTTCGGCGAATGTTTTATCAGCTGGGATTGCTGAACAGCACGGATATAAAATAACATTTACAAGATATTTGAAGTAAGATAATGTTGCATGCATTTTGTTTCTTATACTAATGCTTATTGTTTTGTACTTTTTGCAGGACAGCTTTTCCAATGATGGTTGGACAAGTTACAATAATCACGGCGTACTTGATGGTGGCACATATTTTATATGATTGGCACTGATTTCCTTTATTTTACACTAGCTGTATGATATTCTGTAGTTTAGAAGTTGGATGGTTGTTAAGGTAATGGAATAAAAATGGACAAATGCAAAATAATTCTAATTGGAGATAAGGATAAATAATTACTGTGATCTCTTTGAACGCTACGAACACGAAAGTATTTAGTATATAAATTAAAAGGCTAAAATAAAAAGAACTGGTTAAGTCGGAAATAACTAGGGAGGAAACTCATGAAAAATTAAACGAAAAGATCAAATTTCCACAAACAAAGCAAAATTATTTGACTGACTTAACCGCATTACACCACAGTTTTCATTCCACAGGCAGTCATTCAAGCCAAGACATTAGTTCCAAATTTGCACACTTGTTGAAGCTATTGGAGTAGGATACTCTATCCACTGCAATTTCTATAGTTTGCTGTAGAAAAGAACTATTGGAAGTTTTGAACAGGTATTCAAATTGCGTGAAAGTCCTGCTGGCCATAGTGGGGTCATAGTCAGTTGGGTTAAAATAATAATAAAATACTTCCTGAAATACTCGTAGTTTTGGTACAAAAAAAAAATTTCATTTTCAACAAAATATTGCTGAATTCCCCCAAAAGACTTCGTGTCCACTCCAATGACTTCTGCAGTAATTGTATTGACGAGGAAGAAGAAGAGACAATTCAACATCTCCTTTGCTCATGCCCTGCGCTTGCTTTTTCGACGACACCAGCGATTTAGCTAATAAAGACCCTAAAAGTCTCGTCTTTTTCTTATAAAGTTCTGAAGGGTGATCAACCTTCTTGTTCAGTATCACAATAGACCCTCTGCGGTCTAGGTGCGTCGGTCTCCGTATACTGACGGCCACATTCAACTTAACCTAGCCTGATAATAACGATTTGATCAAGGCTATTTACTTTTTTGCGACCGAAGTACTCAAAAACTCATACTCTTATAGAATGGTTCATGTCATCTTTTGAGAGGGGAAAACATGACATGACATGAAATGACATGACACATTTAAAAAGGTTCGATATCTCAGCCGTTAAAGCTCCTGTGAAGTCATCTAGAACCAGATGGTGGAGATGCATTTTAAATGGTTTCAATAAATTATATTACACTCACACACACACTATATCATACAAAAACTCTAAAAACATTTGGTGTTGATGAGAAGCTCTTTTTCTTTCAAGTTTCCAGTTTATCAATGAAAGGAGCGTTTAGGAGTTCTACTTCTACTCAATTAAAGCTATGTCCTTATTGAAAAGTTCCAAGGCATTTCGGTTTGATGCTAGATGAAAAATTTAACTTGAAACTGAACGAGGGCCTAAATCCCTCCACTAAGGAGGTAAGGCGGTTTTGCAAAAATTGACATAATTTTAAAAAAGATTATTAAAACTCAACCAAGCCACTTACCACCACAAACTATAGTGTTTTTGAAAGCCAATAAAATTTCAAATTAATTTAGCGTATGGTTTTTGAGAAATCAAGCATCAAAGTCAACATTTTGAAAAAAGTTTCCAAAATCAATGCTCTTATTAATTTTTACTCTAACACAGAAAGAGGAGAAAATCTAGAAAATGTAGACCAAGACGAAGAGGAAAATGGGATCGACTGGGTCCCACAAACTTCTGATTGTGTCTTATTACAATATCAAAATCTTAAGGCAGAGTACAAGGTTTTATTATTCACTCTTCACAATATATTTTGTGGTACAGGGTTGCCAACTATAACGCCGCTTTTTTTGTAGTTGCTGAAATATATAAACGCTGGAAATTTAATCAAAACCGTTAGAGCAGTGTTTTATTTTTTAAAAAACTGTTTTTTTTAATCTTTTATTTTTAAGTTTAAGATGTATTGACAAAAAATATGAAGAAAATCAATGATAATGCTTTGAAAATATTCAGATAAATCAAAAAAAAAAAATTGTTTTCAAATTAATTAAAATCTCAAAAACTTAAATTTTCACAATTATGATATGCAATCTTTCTTAAACAGCCTAGAACTTTTTAAATATAAAATTTCGTAAGAATCGTGCAATTCATTAACGAGAGAGTCGGGTTTGAAAAAGAAGGTACATGGGATTTACCCATTTTAGAATTTTTCCAAAGATTTTTTTTACATGGTAAGAAAGACAATTAAGAAATTAATTATTAATTAAATTAAGAAATAATACCTTGCATAAAATTTTATCGAAATCGTTGGAGCTGTTTTCGAGAAAAATAAGTATTATCATATATGTTGTATGGCAGGTACCATTATTTGAAGACTTAGAGGCCCAATCCCAGAACCCTATTTTTAGGCTGCTCCACAGACCATAACAGAAAAATATGAAGTAAATCAGCCTAGCGGTTCAGGCTGTAGGTCCATATACGGAAGACAGAATTTGAAGACCAAATTTTTCGTAATTTCTGTCATTGTAATGTCATATTTAACTGTTATCTTATATATATAATGGGCACTTTACCCATTTTCTTTTTTATTTATCAAGCCTTTGTGATGTTCAAAAAGAAATTTTTAGGAAAGAACTCCTTCTTCATCAAAGAAAGTAAATGGCAAGAAAAATATAATACAGGGACATGTACCAGCAAGTTGTGAGGCTAACATTCTTTGTAACCCCTTTCCAAACTTTACAAAAAAAAAAAAAAAAATCTATCTTAGAAAAAATAAAACAAACATTTGCAATGGTAATTGAAGTTACTTCGGAAAGGCAGACTTGAAAGGTATCTCAATATTTTATTTTACTAAGCACAAACTAGCTCAGTTAAGAAAATAGTAAAATTCATGTTTTGTTCGGGTTTTGTTGTGATCGCAAATGATTTGTATGACTTGACATCTCACCTTGGTAATTTGCAACACTAACTTTAGCTAAGCTTCTTTTTAAAATGCCAATTTCCTAGCTAAACCTTTCCTTCTCCAACTTTTAGAGGGTTAGTTTTACCGCTAAACTTGTACAGAAAACTCAGTTATATCGAGTGCTTTTTTAGAGGTTGGTTTTTTGTTGGCCAATCCTAATCCTAATGTCATTTATTTTTAGTTTGGTTTGCCATTTCATCATGGCTATGCAATGCGTCGTGATTTTGGTGTATGGGTCGAAAATGAGATTGATCTTGATGGTGATTTTCAACGCAGAATTTTGTTCAGTGATGAGGCTCATTTTTGGTTGAATGGTTGCGTCAACAAGTAAAATTGCCTTATTTCTAATGAAGAGAATGTACATGAGTACTTTGATTTATCCACACAAACTAACTGTTTGGTGTGCTCTATGGGCTGGTGGGGTCATTGGTACATACTTCTTCCGAAATGATGCTGGCAAACCAGTTACCGTTAATGGAGATCGGTATAGAGCCATGATAACCGACTATTTTGTTCCCAAATTGAATGAGATGTGGTTCCAACAAGACAGTACCATATGCCACACAGCGGACTTTAAAATCGCTTCATTGTAGAAAACATTCGATGAGCCCATCATTTCACGGACTGGACCTGTAAATTGTCCATCAAGATCGTGTGATTTGACACCTTTGAATTATTTTCTTTGGGAATATGTGGAGTCGGTTGTCTACGTCAACAAACCAGAAACGTTAGGGGGCTTGGAAGCCAACATTTGTGGCTTGATTGTCGACATACGGCCGCAAATGCTCGAAAAACTGGCTGAAAATAGGACCTCTAGACCTGGCTTTATTCGAGCCAGCCGCGGCAGCCATTAGCCCGAAATCATATTTGAACAGTTATGGCATAAAATTATCCTTCCAATAAAGCTAAATCGATGGACATTAAAACGATTCTCTTGTGTTTTATTGCAAGTTCTATAGTATATAGAATCTATACCCCTAAAAAACATTTTTTAGTTACTTAGCAAGGACAAGGACAAGAACCGTGATTATGGCAGCAGCTAGAAGATTTGGTGTTTAATCGAACAAATGTTAGGTTTGTTGAATTTTACCAAGGTTTTCTATACAACACTGCTAGTTGTTAAAACAAAAACCTGGGCTTTCGGTTCTCAAAAAATTCTAAGCCACAATGCAACAACACCTCCATTTCATTTACCTGAACTCGAAGAAACAAAAAGCTAGTTCTACTTTAGGGCGAGTTGACGGTAAATACAGGACTCAGAAAAAACACACTTTGGCATTCAGGGCGTGTTGAAGTTTTTTTTTTGTTTAAAAAAAAAAACGCTTTGTAGCGACCACATGCCAAACCCAAGCCCTTTACGAACAAACCTGTTATGGCTAAAAATGATGCTTTTTGACTTGGCTTATGATGATTATGATGAAAATTAACTGGAAAAAATATACTCGGACTTCGTAGTCTCTGAAAAAAACAGGAATACACTTTTAAATCCTAAAATTTTTTGAATAGCACAGTGTTAAGCCTGATGTTAATCATGACTGCCTTAAGCGTATAAGACGTTCAAGGTTTGAATGCCAGAAACACAGAAAAATGTTTTCCCGTTTATCGCCTTTCGCAAGGAATTGAAAAGTCCTACGAAAGTAATTACACACTGCCATGAAAAACATTTTCTAATTTTGCCCTTGAAATGCGCTAGGCTCCGAAGTTTCCAAAGCTTTGCTATGGTATCCTACTTCTTTACTTATTTACGGAATAGTATATAGTATAAAATACCCTACAACAAAATGGCTTCCTGTTATACGCACTTCTGTGTATAAACTTTCGTCCATCACATATTCGCTGTCTACGAAATAACTCACCCAGATTATTGCGGCAATCGAGTGGGAACTTGACAATAAATATTAATTGTTTACAGTAGAAAAATTCTGGGAGTCAAAATTAAGTTTAAAATTCGCATGAAAATATGCTTTGGCAGATTTTTATGGTGTGCGTGTGGTGTGCTGCTAATGAATTTTCTCAAATTAAAAATATTAAATTATCTATTGTGAGAATTTAAAGCAAAAGATTGAATTCTTTCAGGTGAACTCAGTTGTTCGCGCAATTTTTCTTAAATCGATTCATTGGTTCTTAATGACGAATTTCCATAGCTGAACTCCCTACCAGCTATTAAACGAGTATTTAACCTAACTCATGTTTTTATAGGCTCATTTCCGATTGGCCTTTCTTTGAGAGCCAAACTGCTATATTTCCATGAGGCACAATTTCCAAACGACAATTCAATTCCGATTGTCTGTTTTTGAACTTTGACAACAAAAGTTCTTATTTTAATATTTTCCAAAAATAAGCTCTTTTTCTAAATTTACATTTTGTGTTACTTATTCATTTCTATCTTAGTCATTCGATCGAAAATATTGCTCCCACTCAATCATTATTGTCTCGAAAGTCTGCGTTATAAGATCACTCTTCCGTTATGAATTGTAAAGCAAAGTTTTACCTTTTGTTTTTAAATCAATGTTTGGCGAAAAGATACTCACTCAACAACGTTACACGAGCGTTCTACTCTCAAATTGAAAAATTACAAATGGAAGTGAAAAAATTAGTCATTTTAGAAAAAAGGATGTAGTACTACTACTATCCATGAAGATAATATAATATTAGTGTTTAGTGCTAGTTTTGTGTTGTTATCATTTGAAAACTGTACTCTCTTAATTTCAAAAACCACTTGTTCACTATGACTCATCAAATAACTTGTAAGACACAAGACATACTACATTGGCTGCAGAGTACCATTGATTACAATAATAAACACGGAGAAATACCGTAAGTATATCTATAAATGTTTTTGGAATGACGTAAAAGTTCAACAAATCGATTAAAATTAAAAAACACGGTGCTTTGACGCACTGCAAGTGCTGCACCAATATAAATATTGATCGGGTATTTTTGGATCTATTTCAATTTTGAATGGAACTTGGAACTCTCGAAATCATTTATTTATAAAACTTTTGGTTCATATAATCAAGAGACGCGAGATTGTTTTTGTTTCCATAGAAACACAATTAGATATTAATTTTAGGTTAATGGCAATCTCTGTAAATAGAAGTGTGTTTTGATTTGAATATTGAATGTAAATAGCATGTTACGTAGATATACCTGCACCGAATAGTAGGGGTGTTTAGGTTAGGTTAGGTTAGGTAGAATGGGCTGACGGTTGATCTTAATTCCGCCACACTTAGATCAAGTGGTGTCTAGTTTGAACCGAAATAAGAAAAAACATCATGGGAGGGTAAAGATCAATCTCACTAAAAAAGAAATGTGTCCAGACCAAAACGTGTTCAGACTTTGAACTGACAGTAACAGACTGTGTACCTGACAACCAATCTCAATTCGCTCCTGTGTTTACACTTGAACGATTTTGAAAATTCTCTGACAAATTGGGAAAAGGTTGAAAAGTAAATACTTTTTCTTGTGCTTTTTCGGAACGAGTGAAAATAAGTGGAGTCTGATGCAAAAAAGACAATAGTTTATATAATGTTTGGGATGTCAAACGATAACAAATTTACTGACGAAATGTCGCACATCGTCGTTGGACTTTGAAGCCCATAAAAAACGTTTATGCCTTTTAACTCAAATAATTTGAAAATCTTTTGATAATTTATCATGGACTGGCTCAATCGTAGTCACAATATGGTGTAAAATGCAAGGATGGTACTGAGAAAAACTACTGACAACTTTCTTTAAAATAAAATAAATAAATAGGGTGGCCCAATAGATGAGGAGCCCCTGCGCATTTCTCACAACCATGCCTTGTGAGGGAATGGAGGGGAGGTACAATTTTCTAATTGAGAAAGCGCTTTTCATTGCAATGAATTTACTAACGGAGGACTTGCAAATTGCTCGCGAAAGACGATACCCGTATAAAAACATTTTCTCGTCTACTGGGGACAACTTAATTTAGTTATCCAAAAGCATATTTTAAGCACAATCCGGAAGAGAAAAAGAGAAAAAGGTGTGATCACATTTTTTCGTTGTTTGTCAGCTCGGGTATTCTTCGCTGAAACGTTCAAAATTGCATTTGGTTGGCCTCAGACATGAAACAATTCAAAACCGGGAGACTTGCGCATTCTGAGACCAATGCAAATCAAAATATTAAAAAATAGTTTTAAAATTCAAAATGGATTATGGAGAGGGAAATGGATACGACGATTTGCTTGAGTTTAACTTGTGTTGTTGACAATTTTAGGTTGTTTGACATATTTGTGTGAACAATGCTATAAATGTTCTTGAAATGATTCAAGTTTACATTTGGCAACGTTAAAATTTTCTAGGTCCAGCGGACGGTATTCTTGGTCATCATCCGAGTTGAATTAGGCATTCTGCCTGACAGCGGAATCAGTGTCTTCACCGCCGTTAAGCAGACTGCAGAAGTGGTCTTTTCAGATATTCAGTATATAGGACTGCTATTCTATGACTATGTTTTCATGCAGGCTGGAGTTCGGGCTTTGCCACCCTGGCAAGATCTTTTTACCTTTTGGTAAAACTTCCGAACTTCAATCCTGTCATAGCACCTCTCAATTTTCTCAAACGGGCGCTTCTCGTGCTATTTCTTTCTTTTTATGTTATTCCCTTCTTTTCTCCTTGTAAATCTCGTTCGTAAGCAGTCCCTGTTCTCTTCTGCATCAACATTTGCCGTGCTTTGTGTTTGACTGCATTTGCCTGGTACTATTCATCGAACTATGGGTTTCGTTTCGAGCGCCTATTCAAAGCCAGAACCTTAGAGGTAGCGGTTGTGATGGCTTGTTGGCATTGCTGCCACTGGTCTTCAATGCTTGATGCTGGCGGCATAGAATTCAAGAATAGTTGGAGGGACACTCGATTGGAAAAGCCACTGGCAAACTATTGCGATTTTAGCTTTCAAACGTTATATCTCTTCACAGCGTTGGTTCGTGAAAGTCGTGATCAGGATATCTTTCTTCGTACCTTGGCTACAAGTGATAAAATTTGGTCTGTCGAAATGTCGAAATTGGACATCTATCACACTGGAGAAGAGAATCGATCGCAAACACGGTCAATTTGATTAAAGGTTGATTGATCTGGGGATCGCCATGTTGTTTTACGAATTTTGAGATGCGGGAAGCACATACTTTTAACAACAAGATTTAGTCCCGCAGCAAAATCGATATGTCTTGGTCCGTTTTCGGGGGTTTTGTCATGCAGGCTATGCTTACCGATTGTATTTCTCAAAAATATCCTCCTTCCCTAGTTTTGCGTTAAAATCGTCAAGAAGGATTTTCACCTCATGTCTTGGGCATTGCTCATATGTTTTTTTGAGTAGCTCGTAGAAACAATTTTTGGAGTCCTTGTCTTTCTTTTCTGTGGGGGCGCCGGCACATATTAGGCTAATATTGGTGAATTAAGCCCTGATGCGGATGGTAATTATACGCTCATTAACTGGATTTTGGCTAATAGCCTCATCCCTTCCTCTAACGACAAATCTGCACCCAAATAAGCTTTGTTTCTGCTGTCTGTAGCAGTCCCCATAGAAGATATCGCGTCGAAATTCTTCAGTCCAGAGAGTGCGCTTATTCTCCATACATACATACATAGATAAGGTGGCACAACTGAGCGAGAATCCCTGAGGCCTAGCGCATTTCTTACAACCACACTGCACAAGGGAGTGGAGGGGACCAACAATTTTCTGTCTGTATCGAACGGCTAATTGAGAAAGTGCTTTTCTTTAATCCGTTTAGGAATCTTTCATGTAAAAATCCAGAAGTCTTTGTCCTCCATTTTCCGTTAACTTGGGCCGTCAACGTTGAAATCAATATTGTTATCCGAAGCTGATGTTTTTTTTTAGAACCATTGAATTTTATTGTGGTTGGGTAGTTCATCCAACGCACAGCTTTCGTCCTTTAGGGCCAGTTACTTTGGAATTCTCTTTGGACATAAACGGCCGGATAATCCACTGTCGAGACCCTGTTGCAGTGTGCGAGCTGCCATTGGGCTTTGGCTCATCAGCAGCTCATCCGCCACCTTTTAGGGGTTTCTACTTTCTTTTTTACTGCTGAAGTCCACCGCTGATTCTGTCATTCGATTTCATCCAATAAGCTCTGGCAGACTACTGAGATTTGGCCAGTCAGTCATTACTCGCAGAGCATTGAAGTGTTGAGCTATCTTTTTTGTCCCTTTGTTAACACTCGCACTTATTATAGTTTGGTAATGTCGATTTCCATTGGGAAAACAAAATCACTTTAAAAACCAACTTTTTTCTCTAAAACCGTTCCATGCGGGCACTAGATTACTTTTTTTTTGCCCGAAAAAGCACTTTTGTGAATCTCGATTCGGAGGCAGGCGTAACACACCACTGAAATAAGAATTTCCTAAGTACCTCATATGCTGTGTATTCACTGACAGTATATTCTTCCTAAAAAGTGTTTCTTTTTTTCAAGTTCAAACTTGTATAAACAAATTTACCGTCCATCTGTTGCTCATCCAAGTACTAGTATCTCAAATTTTTTTGCCCATCTCTTGGTCTCTGAATCACACCTAGATGTAGACTCAAACGGATATTAAGTGTTCCTCAAGGAATCCAATTGGGACCCTTGCTTTTTTAGTTTTCGGAACCAACGACTTTCCTCTTAGAGAAATATCAACCTTTGACAAACTTTATTTAATGGCTCTCAGGTTTCTTACCAGAACGTTGTTGACTATGTATACTCGTTGAAGATACCACGAAATTTTATCTCAAAAGAAAACAGAAACATCACTTAAGCTATTAATAACACTGTGTGACACGATTTTTCTAACATGAATAAAATTACGTGTTTTGAGTTCCTTATTCCATTGCTCAAAACATTGTCTAATAAAATGGGTGTCTAACACGTCACGTTTCTAAGTAATAGTGTCAATACTATTTGCGTGTGCCCTCTTTAAAAACAAAAGATCGAACGTCGTTATTGATCCAATCCGGATCTGATCATGATAATAAAACAGCTTTAGATCATCATATTTTTTTATTAAGTTGGTAGCTGTGTGGAATTCGTTCTTTCAAATGACATTTCAAACGAGTTGCAGAGTTGCCCTACGAACATATTTTTAGTGAATGACTAATTACAAAGATTCAAAACGATGGGGTGCAGAATGTCTTTAAAAATACATTTCTTGCATTCCCTAATCTTGGAGTGGTAAGTGAAGAACAAGGTGAACGCATTCACCAGGACATTAAACAGGTAGAAGAGCGTTGTCAAGGAAGATGAAATGCTAAAATGTTAGCAGATTTCTGCTCGTTTCTAATGAAAGAGGAGTCTACTCTTCACAAGAGGAAAAGTAAAAATTTTTTCATCATTTTCGTTTTGGAATATTTGGCTCATTTCTTCTTCACTTGTAAATATACATAATATACATAATTAATAAATTTAAGTAAAAAATATAATATACAATTTTGAAACTGTCTTTATTTATTTACAAGGTGTGCCAGCGGCTTCGTCCGCAAGAATTGGCATAACTTTCAATTTATCAACCGATTGACATGAAATAGAAACTAAATGTTAAGTTAAGCTTACCACAATATATTATATATTAAATTCTATCTAGAAAGGATAAGACGTTTCTGAGATTAGCGTGCACAAACAAACAAACAGTTACGCTTTTATTATATGTATAGAAGATATAGATATAGATAGATAGTACATCAATTTACATATCATAACTTTAAAACGATACGTGTTACAAAAAATATGTTTACGTTTTTGAGTTTAGCAGGTCTATTTTGATAAAAAATAGCTGTTTCATTAAATGTTAGAGCACAAAAACAAAAATTTGTCACACAGTGTAATCAGCTTGTGCGTAGCAGCAAGTACGAAGTATATTTTTAGATATGAATTCCGTTGTATATTGTCTGAAAAACATTTCCACCTTATTTCTCATTTCAATAAACTTTATAACTCATTTCAGGGGCAAATCTTGTAGATAATAAATGTTTTTTATCACATCTCTTCCCGATGGATTTTATTGAGGCTGCAACGAATATTCGGATAAAACTCGTATATTTATGATAGCGGATTAGTAGGTGCTGCGTTTGTTTGAACAGTTAACTGGTTTTCAAGCGGTTTAGTCAACATGATCTGCGACTTCGACCTAAATATTTGTGTTGATCAAACAGAACTGTTTTGCTTCCAACAAATAAAGCTTGGAAATTTTTTTAAAGAGTTAGGCACTTGTGATAGCGATAAAAATCTATTAAAAGATCATTTCTTATCACTTTAGAAATAAAATATGTACAAGATAAATGTGTTTGAGGAACTATTTAAAGAATTATAAAAATATGCCTTTGTAGATTTATCATTGACTGCCTTGCACGGTTGAAATGCTTTTGAAAGGTGTGTGATGTAAGTTATAAAGCTGGCATCAAATTCATGCTGGTTACATTGAACCCGCACGAATACTGAAAGAAACTGCATCAATTAGTAAACTATGTTAATTTGGTTGTTTACAAGTTCATGGAAACCTTATATCTACTAAAACTGTTAGCTTTATTCCTTTAAATGCACATAAACTAATTGCAATTCCCTAGATGAGCATTTACGCACACATATTCAGTATGCTAGGTCATTTTTGTAGAGAATGAAACCCTTTTTGGTTCGGTTAGCGCGGCCGTGTCCCTCCAAACGGAGTACATAGCTTCTGGGTCATGAACATCATAACGTAATGTCAATAACCTCGTGCCTGTATTCAAACACATGCAACACGCTAAAATGGCATGCTCTTGTGCCACCATTCGTGCATTGACTACACTGCAGAAGCATGTCGACCAAGCCCATCCTTTTTTGCTTTTTTACTATCAACATAAAAGGTCATACAAATTAATATATATACATATACATGTCTATACACATGTATAAATATTCAACTGGAAGAAATCCTCTTTGAAGTCCTGTTTCCAGAGTTAACTTTGTTATATATTTTTTTAAATGTTAAATAGTTGTCAACTTAGTACACGACATGCGCGCTTCTTTTATGAGACCTGAAGAGGAGTGGGAATGTGTAAAAAAACATGAAGAGAACCACTGCGGAGCACAAGGTGTTAGCCATTTATGATACCAGGAATAGTTAAACTATTTACCACATCTACTACAGTTTCAATGCATTTGATAAGCCTCACTTTGTCGACAAAAAGGGGACACCCGTGTATTTCCGGAAGGTATTTGTCGGGTCAAATTAAATTGAGACTTTTTAATTGACATTACCGTTTGGAAGGACATTTTTTTTTTTTTTTTTTTTTTAACTTGTAGGGTGAAGGTGAAAATTACCTTTACAAGCACGTCGACCTGAAAGATCTTTTGTGCTGTTCCCTTAGGTTTAATTACACGAAGTGTAAAGGTTTGTTCATTCGAAGCTGAGGTCATGTAAGAACCTAAGAATCTTCGAGGAAGAGGTGTTTCTGATATCAAGGGGACAGGGGAACCCTTTATTGAATATTTTAAGCCTGGATCTAGCTACGGCAGGGCATTCACATAAAATGTGTTCAGCTGTTTCTATGTCTTCAAGACAGAGACGACAGGTGTCATCTTGGCTGATGCCCATGTTTTTAAGATGATACTTGAGAGAGCAGTGTCCCGTGAAGAAGTCCGTAAGTAACATTGCGTCACGTTTGCTCATGTCAAGAATTTCTTTCATACGTTTGTGGGATAAGTCAATGAATAGTTTTGACTGACGATGGCCATTTGAGTTGTTCCAGGTGCTGATCATGTTCTGTCGTTCCCAGGTAGCTAATTCGTTTTTTAGGCTACTTATTGGGAGACCACAGTAGGGTTCGGGGCCTTTGAATTGAGACTGAGAGCCAAGTCTAGCAAGTCGGTCAGCCTCTTCGTTACCCGGTACGCCTTCATGACCAGGCACCCATGAAAGAGTTATTTTATTGTGAGTAGCTAATTGAAGTAAACAAGTCAGGCAGTTCCAAACTAGTTTGGATTCGATTTTTGTCGAGGACAGAGCCTTTAGTGCTGCCTGACTGTCAGAGCAGATTAGGATGCTTGATCTTCGGAGGTTTCTTCTAATGCATTCCCTAATGCAGAATTCTATAGCCATTACCTCTGCCTGAAAGATAGTAGTTGTGTTACCAAGGGATGTAGATGATTTAAAGTTGGGACCGTAAATCCCTGCACCTACACCGTTGTTTGTTTTTGAACCGTCAGTATACCAGATGTATTGGAAGTTATTTGTAAGAATTACAGGGTTCTTCCATGCTGAGCGGTTTGGAAAGATTACTTCAAAGGGGTGGTGTAACATTATGCGTTTAGGCATAAAGTCCGAGGAGTGTGCTGCAGGCGATTTCAGTATTGGGAGCACCTGCAGAATACTCATATGTCCTTGTAAGTTTTCCTTCCTTGAGTAATTAGTGAGATGAAGCTTTAGTCCGCTTAGTGCAGCAGTCTTCTTTACTCTTTGATGTAGCGGAGGAAAATTTAATAAACTTTCTAACGCTAAAGTTGGGCAGGTGCGCATTGCACCTGTGATACCTACACAGGTTAGTCTTTGTAACTTTTGCAAAGATTTGCGGGCATAAACTTGTTCTGTTTTTTGCCACCAGACCAGCGAAGCATAGGTTATGATGGGTGTGATAATAGTGAGGTAAGTCCAGTAAATCATTTTTGGCCTAAGTCCCCACTTTTTACCAAAAAGTCTAGAACAGGCCCAGAAAGCATTTGTTGCTTTTGCTATGGTTTTGTCTAGATGTGGTTTCCAATTGAGTTTATTATCCAGGGTTACTCCTAGATATTTGACCTCTTTGGAAAAATTAATTTGAACACTATTTAGGGATAGTGTTTGGAGATCGATTTTTCGTCTCCTGGTGAATGGAATGATGACTGTTTTGGTGGGGTTGACCTTAAGCCCTTCTTTGTTGCACCAGTCATTAACTTTGTTCAGGGCCCTTTGCATGCGGTTTGTGACCTGTGCTTCTTGATTGCCTTGAATAGAGATGACTAAGTCATCAGCGTAGCCTTGTGTATCAAGGCCCAGCTTATTGAGGTCATCCAAGAGCTGATCTATTACAATTGACCAGAGCAGGGGAGATAAAACACCCCCTTGGGGACAGCCTTTAACAGCATTAACTGTTATTGATGTTTGACCTAGTGTTGTGGAGATGATTCTGCCACTTAACATAGAGTCAATCCATTTAATGGTTGGTGTGTCAATTCCTTTGACAGTTGCAGCGGTTTGAATTGACAAATACGTAGTATTGTCAAAGGCGCCAGAAATATCAAGAAAAGAGCAGAGTATGATGTCTTTCTTAGCAAACGCAGTCTCAATTTTGCTTACCAGCTGATGGAGAGCTGTAACAGTGGATTTACCCGTTTGGTAAGCGAATTGGTTAGCATTGAGAGGATTTGCTATTAAGGCCGTACTGCGAATGTGTAAATCAATCACTTTTTCCATGACCTTTAGAAAGAAGGATGTGAGACTGATTGGTCTGAAGGATTTTGGGTCTGAGTTTGATCTATTGCCAGCTTTTGGTATGAATACTACTCTCACCTTTCTCCAAGTTTGAGGGATGTAGCTTAATTCAAAACTGGATCTATAGATAAGTATAAGTGAGCAGATTATGGTATCAATTCCATACTGCAAGAGAGCAGGAAAGATACCATCTTCCCCGGGCGCCTTGAAAGGTTGTTGGGAGGATATTGCCCATTTAATGGAGTCTTCGTTAAAAATTTTTCTAGCTAGACTTCTTGTTGTGCTGTTAGGTGTAGTGTAACTCACATTTGTGGTTAGTGATTGATCAGTGGTATGTATACAGTCAGGAAAATGAGTGGCCAAAAGTAGGCTCAGAGTTTCACTGTAACTTTGGGTAAAACTACCATCCGATTTTTTTAAGAGACCAATACCATTGTTATGATCTTTAGCTAAGGCTTTTTGAACTCTAATTGAAGAAGGCAAGTTATCGATACTTTCACAGAAGTTTTTCCAGGTAAGTCGTTTTTGCCTTCTTATCATCGAGTTGTAAGTCGTTAGAGTTGTTCGATATTTGGAAGGACATAGGGCAATGATTAAATACAACAATGAACGTGGCTTCGGCAGGAGGAAATTTAATTGAAAACTTTAACGAAGGATGTCTAGAGAAGGATTTCCTTTCAAAGTTAATGGCTTTAATATTTTTCTATAAGAATATTTAAGTGGTAGTGGTATTTTCATTAAAAAATTTAAATCAAAGCAAAGACCACATCATGTCCTTGTACATATTCTTTCAATTTTCAATAATTTCCCAACGTGAGGTTACCAGCGTGCGTTGCATTCATGTATACACATACATGTGCACGTGTACATGCCACAGGAGGTAGCAGGTGTATGCTTTCACTTGTTCAAAACTTTAAAATACATATTTAAAAATAGGGATTAAGAGCTGAAGTTGCCAAGGGTACTAGCAAGAGGATTAAAGATTAAGGATTAAGGAGAATTAAGTTCAAATGAAAGAAGAAGCTAAGTGACATTTGTGTTCGTTTCCTGCACACATGAATGTATCAAATTTAAGCTTTGCAGTTTCTTATGTTAGAAAATGACATGTGCAGCTTCTTTCCAGTCAAAATGAACTATTTTTTAAACGAAGTTCTGAACAATAAAAAGTTCGTTGAAGCTTTTGCTTTTGCTGTGGTCGACACAAATCGGTTTTTGAAAAACCTAAATTCGCTCTGAATGTCAAACTGAATGTTTTTTTATTTGCCCTTATCTCGCCCTTCAGAGGCAATTGGCTTTTGTAGGGGGGAGCTCAGATAACGAACAGTTCAATTGAGGAACCTAATGAACTTTTCTTCATATGACAAATTTGTGATGCTTGGCTGAGCTTTTCTTGAGAACCAGGATTTTTGAAACATCAAAGGGTTGTCAAAAAAACCTGCGATAACCCTGTTTGAAGTTCAACAAATGAAGCAGTTCTTTGCTTCGATGGTAGGGTAAATAGGGTAGCGTTGAATCACAGCCACAGGGCGACCGGTTGACAAAAAGAGAAATATCTCATAAGTCGTCGTCAATGTGTATGAGAGGTAAGAAAGAACGAAACAGAAGAATGCTTCTTTACAATTTTCAGCAATGCTCATTGCTTTGATCGTCGCTATACTCGGTTGTTCACAGGGAAATCTTCGCTTTTTTTAAACCAAAAGTAAATTTTTTGTTTTATTCTTCTTTGTTGTGTGACTACCATCAAGTGGAAGAGTTAATGAATATTAATTTTTTTGAGAATAACAAGGAGTAAAAAACAGATTAAAGTGACATGCAGGTACGTGTCAGGTTAGGTTAGGTTAGATGTGGCTATCAGTATACAGAGACCAACAGTTTTAGACCACAAAGGGTCCATTGTGATACCACTCAGAAAACAAGATTTATCACCCCCAGGTCCCTACATAGAGCATTAGAGAGTTGAATCACTCTATAATCGAACCTCGGCTAACGAGTTGATCACCACTTATTCAAAGCATTAAGAACTTCGTACGAAAAGGGAAGGACTTTTAGGGTCTTTATTAGCAAAATCGCTGGCTTCGTCGAAAAAGTAATCGCCTAGGTGAGCTTTCCGTCTGTTAGCAAGCGCAGGGCATGAGCAAAAGGAGATGTTGGATTGTCTCCTCTTCCTCCTCGTGAATGCAACTTTTACAGAAGTCATTAGATTGGACACGAAATCTTTTGGCATGTCTACCTATTAGGCAGTAAGAACACCTATGATGGATCTAATATGCAGACGATTTAGATTCAACAAACTCTTTAAACGTTTCGGGTCCACAAATGGCAAAATTCGTTTAGTCATAAAACATGTATTACTCTATTAGCGATAGGTATACCTATGTTGTTTCTTTCAGGTCGAAGATGAGAAGTCAATCCTTTTTTGGCGAGTTCGTCTGCCATGCAGTTGTCTCGTATGTCCCTGTAACCCGGCACCCATGTAACGATAATGTGAACTGACATTTCCTTTAGAGACGTGTGATAGTCCTGGACCGGAGTAGATTTTGTAGAGACAGAGGCAAGAGCTTTGAGAGTAGCCTTACTGTCCGCGAATATCCGTGGACGATTCACCGTTTTCTCTGAGCCAGAAGAGGACTTCTTTTCCAAAATTTCCGTTTGGAACATACTACAGTATTCAAGTAAAATAAAAAAATATAAATAGGGTGGCGCAACAGAGCGAGGAGCCCCTGGGCCTAGCGCATTTCTCACAACCATGCCTTGTGAGGGAATGGAGGGGACCTACAATTTTTCGCCGGTTCCGAACGGCTATTTGAGAATGCGCTTTTCATGGCAATGAATTTACTAACGGAGGACTTGCCAATTCCTCGCCAAAGGGGATACCCGTGGAAAAACATTTTTGCATTTTGCCTCTGCTATGATTTAAACCTCGAACCTCTGGGTTCTGGCAGGTGGACATGCTAACCATTACGCCACGGGTACCACACAGTATTCAAGTAGGCGGAAGAAAAGATTTAGATTCAATCCTACTGAGAAAATGTCACTGCCTACACCACTACCTACAGGTTTTAGATCAATCAGCGTAGAAGTGCAAGGCTTCAATATCCAAATGAGTACCGTTCTCCCAAGCTTCTCTTGAAGGTATGGTTATTTGAAAATTATTATCAAACGCAAACTTAGTTGTGGTGTTGTTAAATCGATCCGGGATGAATCTAATTTTAAGTTGTTTAAAATATTTATATGACCGATTTAACTGTAAGTCCACTGTGAGTTAGCTTTTAGTCGAGTAGCTGAGTTTGCTGCTGACTGTTTGCCGAAAATTTCGCTGTCTTTAGCGCGCCGCTGGCGCTGATAGCGCACCGCTGTTGCACTTACTTTCCGTTCGTTCCTGGGACCTGTTAGTGTTGTTTATATTTTAAAATAATTTTTTTCTGTTAAATGACATACATTTCACTATACAAGGCGGCTGAGACGAGGTGAATACGGGCGGTTCAATGCATATTGCGGTGGAAAAACACAAAGTCAATTCTTAATTGGAATCAAAAATCAAACACTAAACATCAATAATAACAATTTTTGATTAAACAACACCGTAAAGTCTAATGTAATTGTATTTCTATTGATAAATCAATTACGATCATTTTTGCGATTCATTAGAAAGCAAGATGCGGGCGAGTAAGACAACAAATGCACAATGGGGTTTTACCAAAAACAAGAAAAAGAGATTAATATGAACATAGCCATATACTGAACAAAACATAAATTAAATTAGCTTCAATGTGAGATTTTGTTTTATTTTACTGTTTCAACTGCCTATGGTATGGGGACAGTTGAATCAAATTGACTTTTTTCATATATATTGAAATTTAAGATTTCGGATTAGCCGCGTTAATATTAAAAATATAAATTGAGTGCAATGATGCATTCACCCGGTAATATTAACGCGGCTAATCCGAAATCTTAAATTTCAATATGTCAATAAACAATCGTGAAAGCCTTAACAGTTGTATTTTTTCATGTAATTAAAGTACTGTACGAAAAGCATACTAAGCACCCAAAACAAAATGCGCATTCATTGACAGAATCACGATGTTGTATTTCACCTTAGTTGATCTAACTAATGGCAATATTGTGGACTTTATAATATCTTTTATGTGTATTTTTATATGTATTTATGTCTATAACAAAAATTGTTTCATCTGCCCCCTAGTGTCCCCTAAACGCAAGGACGTTTTCTTCTCTAACGCTTTAGGTATATGCCACAAAAAATGCTGTAGAGGACACTTTGGTTTGTTTTTTAAAAGCGAGTTTCGTTCTTAAAGAGTAAGAAAAAAAAAGGAACAATCATTATCAACTCTAGCACTCTAAGCAGTTGGTATTTAGTGAGATTAATCGCACGTTCAACAGTTTAGTTTAGTATTAACATCAGCAATAAAAAAAAATTATCATAACGTCAACATCTCGAACAAGCTGTTTAAATTAACCAAACAACATCTAGCATCTACTAATACCCGATCATAAACATACGAGTTTTATCCGAATATTCCACTCAACCCATCTTAAAGAATTATGGGAGGGATTTAATTTGGGCACAATCCGACAATTTGACGCCAGAAATGATTAGGCAATAAACTTAACAGAAATGAGCAAGTTATAAATGAGTATATTATACTTAAGAGAAATAAAAAATAAGATGTGAGCTGGCAATGTTTTTAAGATAATAAAATAAGCATCATTTCTAAAAATGTAGGTTTTCGTCACTATTTGATGATTTGATGACTCTAAAGCTACCATTTCGGAGATAATACTTCAAGAAGCCAAATAAATATTTGTTAAGCAATAAACTCAGATCAGTAGCAGGTAAAAACATTCTTTATTAGAGAGAGAAAACAATAATAAAGAAATTTAAAAGCAATGGACCAAGATGGCATTCTTGTGGGGTTCCAGAATTTTATTGATATTCTCTACGAATTTAGACTTAATTTTGTTTAATAGGTTTTCATGGGGAAATTCTTTAGATTATTTTAAAAGATTGTGGTGACAAGGCCAAGGACACATAGCTAATGATGAATACTCAAATTCTGGCTTAGCTCTTCTTTGAAATTTTTGGAGTGCAAAATAGGCGATAGCTATTGTTGAAGTCAAAATACGAGGCGGCCGGTCGACGCCGACGGGAGGAACCAAAACCAAAATGTGCGTGCCACTTAAAAAGTATAATGCGCGAACGCATCCAGGTTTGTTTTCCCGTTCCACTTGAAAGGCCAGCCATTTTTTTGTAGACCATATCCGCCATTCGTTCTTTCATTCTTTTGAAAACCACCACAAAGACAACAGCTTACCGTCATCTACCACCGCAAAACAAATTTTCCTTTTGTGTGATTATAATTTGAGTAATTAAATAATTCATTAAAGCCTAAAGTGGCACTTGCTTTTTTTTTGTACAAAGGTGAACCAATCAACACACAAACAGCTATCCCGGAAACAGACTAGTTATAAAAACGGAGGATTTGCCAATTCCTCGCTAAGGGCGATACCCGCGGAAAAACAGTTTTAGGCTCTGATGCTGAGTTAAAAGTCCAATCCAGAATGTTGTTCCTGCATAAAGTTGTGGAGTAAGTTGTTGCTTGCACAATAGGTGTTTTATTACTTTTTAGTGGAGATAAAAACCAAGTTACGACAAAGAAGAGTCCAAAATATGTGTTTGTTTTGCCATACTCTATTGGTTGATGAATCTTGTGAGCCTATTTACCGTGTTGGTATATTGCCTACGCCCATCAAAAACAAAAATTTTTGGAAGTGACACTTCTTATGCGACTTCAAACAAGGTTGTGTTAAACGTTTAACGTAGAATATCGATTGCATACTTTTCGGCACTGCTCGCAATTTGTTGATATAACAGTTGTATCAAAAGTTTGTCTTAAAGAAACAATATTAGCTCACTAAAAATTAATTTCTACGCCGTCCTATTTTCATTTCCGCATTAGGAAGTTTCAGTTCTTCCGCGCAATATTTTTTTTTTTGCTTCCGTAGTGGAAAAATATATAATTAGTTGTAAGTTAAGTTCAAACGGGGATATACCACACCAGCAGGCCAGCCTTAAGGTGATCTAGCTTATAGCATCGACACATTATTAGATGCAGGAAGTAAGGAATCATTCCTGAAATCAGCTCAGTTGTGTTTCAGTTCCCATTCTTTTAGGAATCGAGCTAACATTTGCGTAGCATATCATAACGTAGCATTAAAATCATGAAAGAATTTGTGAAATCAGCCAATTCAATTTTATATTTCCGTTTCCGTGGAAAAATAGGGATGAAATACTTGTTATATAAATAGACTTATTGGCTTCTAAGGTCCCGTTTCCGTTCCCGTGGAAATATGGGGATGAAATATTGTCAGCAATGTCTTATCCAGGGCGCAGAAATTTCTTTGCATCAAATTTCATTCAAATCGGTTTAGTAGTTTTGGTAAAGGCTCCAAAACTACTAAACTATACAAACACACACAAGAAATCTTTCGTCCTTATATATATAGATACTCGATAAAGTTTTCAAAAACTATTCGGAGCACAGAATACTTTTAATTGTATGCGGTCAAATTGAATGGAAATTGGTTGAAATTGATTAGAGGGGAGAAAAATTTGTGTAGTGCTCCACAGTACAGGAAACATCTAGGACAAGAATCATTACTAAATCAGTCAATGAATAACAGTGTTTGCTCAGGTGCTTTTCAAGTGCGCTTGATGAAAACAGACCAGAAAAATAAAATTGATAGATATTGATGTTGGTTTCTTCGCAGGATCAATTGATTTTCTCAAGGATCGTCACAATGCTTCCGGTTTTTTTTTTCTTTGACTGTTTTTTCCCAAACAGTGTTCTAGTGAAAAAGGTGGTAGGGGCTTTCCTCACGATTAAACCGCAACACCTGGCCCGCTGAATGTTCACCAGATAAGCTGAATGTTCAAAAGGCTTCGAACGTCATGCGTAGTTCACGCAACCCAAATGTCTTTCCGCCGCATTAATGATGTCATGTTTTCTTAAGCTCGCAATGTGTTTTTTTTTTTTTATCAAGAAGTCCACAGTGCCTTACTTGAGCACAAAGTGTGTCAAAAAAATCTGCCGTATCCATAAACTCAAAGATTAAAAGATTTATTTATAGTTTGTTTATTTTTAGAACCAGTCTCTGTTCTCTAATTGCATTTAAATCGATCTGAATAGCTCTTTACAATGAAAAGTACAATTTAAGTCTGCATTTATTCCAGCGTTTTAACGAGCCGTGGCCTTCTCCCAGGTATCAAGATACATATACTGCAGCAACCGAGCAAGCTGGTCGTCAAAAGTAAAACATTTTTCTTGATTTGATTTATTACGATTAACTTATTACTTATTTATACTATTTTCTTATCAGTTTTCTTTTCTGCTTCTTGGTTTCTCATTCGTGGTCTGGAGAGTTCAATGTTGAATGAAAATCAAGATTTTTTCAAAAAAATTCCATATTTTAATTATTTCCAGAACAGGGTGACTTCAAGAAACTCGTAAAAAGTAATGCGATAAATGGTTGACATATTTGGGGTTTTGAATTAAAATTTTCAGTGAAAATTTGCTGACTACACATTTTTGAATATTGATCTTCAAGCAAATTTTCCATATTTCAGCTACGTACATAACTATTGAAATTACTAGGTCTCGTCTAGAGTTCGAAATTTTATTAAAAATTTCGTTCGCCTAGTGTGCAGACTTATGAAACATCAACTCAAAACTATAAATAAATACGAAAATCCCATTTTGTCTGTTGTTGATAACAAATTAACTCAATTATTGATTGTCTTATGGCTTATCTCATGCATAAACATTACAAATGAATTGAGAACTTCCTTTACGCAGTACTTTTCAGCACTCGTATCATTATTATGGATGCATTGAACCTGAGGGAAGCAAAAAAAATATCTTTCTACTTTTGTAGGTTTTAGTTCACATGATTGTGTTTTCGAAAAAAAGAAACCATTTCCATAGGAAAGATTGAAAACAAAAATTAATCACGCCATTTTTTAAAAGTCCAGAGTGATGTAGGAATCGAATAATTAACAAGATATTTTTCGTACTCGGTCGATAGTGAGAGTCTCAAAAGATCTCAATATGTGTAAATCCACTGATGCGGATCCCCGCCGCTATTCTGAAAAGGTGTTCTTCTACGCTGTTAAAACCACTGCGTAAGCTTTTCTATCCATCTTTTTCTTCTGGGCTCTTCCCGAGTAGATGGAATGTTGCATTTGTCCAGCCCGCCCCTTAAAAAGTATTCTTCCACCACTTCCAACTACCGTCCAATTGCACTAACGTCCTTTCCAAGGTAATGGAAATGTTAATAAACCGTCAACTCTCAAATATCTTGAAGAACGAAAGCTCCTTAATGACCGACATCATGGTTTTGCTATCAAAAGGCTCACTTATGATTTAATGGCATGTCTCACCGAAAAGTGGAACCAATCGTTACACGGTTTTGATGAAAGTAAGATTTTCGCAATTGATATTGTTGGCATCAAGCTCTCTTATATAAAATGCGTGCTTTTGTTGTCAATGAGCTTCTTCTTCGTTGGATTAGAAATTACCTTTCCGAACGTACAATACAAGTTTTGTTGGATGATACCCACTTTATAAATACTGGCGTGCCCCAGGGCTCCGTTTCGTCTCCGTCTCTATTCCTTATTTTCATAAACGAGCTCTCGCCTAACGACTCAACCCTCAGATTTTCATATTCGTTCCAAATTAACGTCCCTGTTCTTCGAATGATGAATTCAATGCTTCGAAAACCCAATGCTGTCCATTGCCATTATCCATGAATGCTACCCACATCCAAGAAACTGAAAAGCTTTCACACTTGGTATGTGTGTAAACGAGACGCTCATTGGAATGACCATATATTTGGTCAGTTGACCCTCAATCTTCTTTGCGCCTACTTGAAAGGGTACAAAACAGAGCTTTTTGCCTGATAGATGATAGTTCAATCGTAGAATCGATTGACTATCTTGATATCGTCGAAATGTTACAAGTCGCTTATCTTACAAACTGTGTTCTAGCGGAATATTCATTTGCATTCTTCCCCTGAAGCAATGTAGCCGCTACACACACCTAGCTAGGAGTGTTCATCAGTTTTACCTTGAGCCCAACTACGGACGTACAATCAAGTAAAGAGATTACATATATTTACGACCTCGCGTCAGCAGACATTCAACTCGATCTGATAACGAAAATACTGCACAGTCAATCGAGTTTGGCAGTCATGCCTCTTCTATAGCTCGTCGTTTTTGAAGGAGAATTGGTTTTCGCATGGTGTAGCCGGAAAAATTTCATAAAAGACACTCGGGAGGCCTAACAACTAACGCAGTCATGTTGTATATTTTTTTGTTATGGACTTACGTGCGGTACTTTCGTGTGGAAGACTTTCGTGTGGTTTTATATTCTTCGGATTTTCTTCGGACCAAATTTTGCAAATGAGTTGGTCATTTTATCACTGCGCTCTAAAAGTTTTGCAGTCTTTCATTGATATTGATAAGTCTGCATCTTTCTAAATCTTTCTATATTCAAAGACCACGGTTGTGAACCTTCTACAACATTTTCGACTCATTGTATCGAAAGGTTTCGTTTCGAGTGTTTTATTTAATAGAATATTTGAACGTTGTCTGTTGCAGCAGTTATCAATAGATCCGCTCGATAGTTTTGGTCCTTTCTCTTTATTCTAATGTTGTTGTTCTTCTTCATTTTTGATTGTAGCGCAGAGAATATTACAAAAGACATAACTTAACTTAATTCGTCTAGAAAATATGAAACGACTTGGCAATCAGCAGCATGCTATTAGCCACACCGTGAGTCATGATATATCTTACCTTTAAACACGCAATTCTGGTATGCATATGTATATCATAGTATCTTGGAAACGGCTAAAACGATTTTGCTGAAATTTACATACAAAAATTTTCAGAAAATGTTTTTTGAACCGTTTTTCAGGCAATAAAAAAATCGATACGGTTCTTCCTGATATATATTGCGGAGTAGTAATACTAATAACAGCCGGACCTTCAGGTTTAAGGCTTGACAGCAGATGTCAAGTCAACAAATGTTTAGTTTGATGAGATTAGAACAAGAAAACAAAAGAAAATGTTTAGTTTGATGAGATTAGAACAAGAAAACAAAAATATGTGTATATGCAATTCGAGTATTTCACTTAAAAATACAAAAAAGATCTTTTAAAAAACGCTTATTAATAATCATTCAGGTACTAATCTTCTGAAAAAAAAACTACAAAAAGGGAAGAAATCCATCGAACTCAATGATCATATAAATTGAAAGAAAAGCGCTCTTGCAATCATTTACAACCCAAGCCATCTACGAAAATAGTCCCGAAAACCACTAGCCGTTCTTAACAAATGCACAAAGAAACAAATTACAATAACTGATGATCGACAGCTCAAAAAATGGTTCAAAAAATAGATTACAACCTCATTCTATTATAGCCATGCAGCCTTATATCGTTCCCGATAAAAACATCCTTGTCTTGAACTCCAAAATCATTTTGACAACATTTGTAATACTGCCACATATACCCATACTTTTTTCGAAAAAAAAATATTGTACCCTAAACTTCATTTGTCTTTAACTTTAATCCAAAAATGACAACCTATCGGAGTCTTTTGACTCAATGAAGAAAACTTAAAAGCATTTGAAATTCGCTTAACGTAAGCCCTTAATAACATTATGCAGGAAACGACTTCAAATTGGCACTACTTTCTATGATTAAGCTCTAGAAAAGTTTACAAACATAGAAGAGTCTGATATTTAATCCCATTGCATTGGTAACTCTAGCTTTGGTGTCTTTACGATATAGTTGGACGAGATATAAGACACCAGATCTACTCGCTTATGAAAAAGAGAACAGAGCTAAGAAAACGGACCATAGCCCTAAAATACAAGCACCTTCCCTGTCGGATGACGGATCATCAACAACAGCCTTACAGTCTGATTCAACACCCCTAAAGCAGTCATTACATTTGCTCGAAAGGAAGATTCTGACCAGGCAATCTGTACCATGAATTACTTAAAAAATGTTTCAAGAACGAACGGCTATACACTCGAGACAAAGAAATACCATTATACTAGAACTTAAGTGATTGCTGCAAGGAAACTGCTGGAAAAAATCAAAACCCACACTAATCCAGTCATCAAAAGAATGAACAACCAACAAAGACATCCCGATCCAAGGCTTAACTCAGTGCAGTGAAGCAGGTTGATGCCAATCGAGAGCCGACATTAATTAAAACCAAACTTGACACGTAAAATAATAAAACTTATAGCTATAGCTATAAATGTATTCACTGCATAACCTAAGGCGACTTAAATGCCAACGAATGCTTAAAGACAATATTTTTACTACACAATAAAACCCGTAGATCTTTGCATGGAATACTTCTTTACAATACTACAATACAAAACTGAAGCCTTCTCTTGGTACACCATCAAGTTGCAAAGGCTTGTTTAGGGCGGAAATCAGGTCAGTAAAAGGCCAATGAATCAAGTACATAGAACTGGTTTATACCTGCCAACATTTGCCAATATGATTCCAATTTTAGAAAATTTGTAAACCAAATTCAAAAACTGATCTTTTTTGCCATCCAGAATCTACCAACAGGAGTGAAGAAAAAATCTATTCTACTTGCATCGACTGACTCAACACCACACGCACTGTCTTCGACATAGTGACCCTCAATATATCCCACCCACGGCCACTTGCCGATGGTAACCTTTACCGGCCCGGCCGGCTAACCTACAATCCACTGAAGCAACAACCTTTGGCACATTGTGTGTCCATGTACAAATATCTATGATTGAAGTGAATAGCAGCTGCGCCAATATTTCCCTCATAATTCTCTTGCCATTATACCATTGCCAACCCACATAGATACAACTACAATAAATGTTATACACTTTAAAATACTCGTAACTGAATGGAAATGAATGAAGGTGGCTGCTGACTGCATATAGCTGGCCAAACAATACACCAACGAAGCAAACGACCAACTTGTGTATTTTTTCTGCTACTATTAATATTAAGTCTCCAGCCTTCGATGCTAACGGACGTCCGTAGTAGAAACTCTGGCGCTGCTTTAAGATGGTAGATACATTTTTTGTCTGTTCACAAATGGAGTTATAACTATAAGCGGCTGTGTAGCAAAACAAAATTAAAGTGTTCGTCTTAGTTTGTGATCCTGTGTTTGTTTTCAATTCTTAGTTTTTTTGAATTGTTTTTCTGAGAAACGAATTTTTGTCTACTTCCTTCCGAAAAGAATCGAAGAGATTAGTTTCCATAGAAGGACGTAAAGAAGAGTCCTTGAAAATACTTTCTCGCATTACAAGTGAAAAATTATATCTCCCTGGAGGAGCCTAATCCTAAAAGTTTTAGTAAATTAAATTAAAAATTCAAATTCATTAAAAAAAATTTGGAGTATTCGGATCCCAAAAGGACGTGTCTCCTGTGACAAAGAAGCTATGACTGAATTTTTGAATATTTTTTAAAACTTAATTCAAACTCTTTGGCTGAATTTGAGACTGAACGACGACCAACTGCAACAATAATTACGATTCCAAGAATCGCAAATCGATGGTATTGATTCAACGTTTGAGTTTCCGCGTTTTGTTTTGTTTGTTTATATTTTGTTGCACTTTCCTTGAAAGTAAAATAAAATAAGTGTGTGATTAACGTATACACAAGTGTGCAATGCTGGTATTGGTGTTAGCTCTATGTCAAAAGTGGCAAAATTAAAAGTTCAACGTGTGTCATAAAAAAGTCTAAAAATAAAAAAGGCTAGTCTATGCCCTTCATCATTCGTTCCCAATTGCTCCCCTGGCTAATGCATGTGTGTTTATTCGATTGAGTTACGTCTGTTTATCAAACTTATATAGCTGTGTCATTCGATATCCATCATCGGAGAGAGGCAAATGTCCCTTTGTTGACTCATCGCTAACATTTAGGATCGAAAACATATATTTTTTTATCGTCTCACACTACCGAGTCGGATCGTTGTCGTTGCCACGCAGGATTAGAATAGAAGTCCAATAACAAGGTAACTGGAGGCAATTGGTTTCTGTTTTCGTTTGGAACAAGTCATCCATCATCTGATACAAAACGTGTAACAACACTAGAAACAGTACTATTAACACCATGCGTGTGAAGGTCGGCAAACGTATTCTTATGAAACGGAATAAGTCGAAATTTAAGGATATTTTCATACAACCACAGTAAGTTTTGTTTGATAATAATTATACCTGTTTCTTATGTTTTTTTTTTTTTTTTTTTTTTTCATTATTATCTTGTACGAAAATTAAGGTACATGTTTGAGAAAGTGATTAGTAATGTGACTTTAATAAGTATAGCAAATGCTATAACATTTATGAAATCAATTTTTGTGAGTCTTTGTAAAATATTAAAAAAATATTAAATTCAAAAATTGGAGTGAAATGATAGTTGAAAGAATTCTTTCCATTACTTTTGTGTTCTTTTAAAATAAGAAACAATACGGGATCAAAGTGAGACTCTTGTGGAACACCATTTTTAAAGTCAATTTAGACGATGAATGTGCTCAATTCGTTTTTATTTAATAAGAAAGCCTAGCAATTGTCAACCAAATTGATTTGCAAACCTCGAAATAACTCGCTCGTAACTATAATAGCTGGCGAGATATGTAGGTTGAAGCTTGGCTTGGACTGCAGAAGGATAGATGTGGCAGTCAGTATACAGAGACTTAAACCATAGAGGGTCCATTTGTGATGGTTAGTTATTTAAGGCTGTTGGGTTTTGGCTGGTTTTTCATTCTAAATATATTGCTTGGATGACTGTAGATAGAAATGGCTGCACATTATCTATGCCACAGATTCTTTAAGCGATGCAGTGCAGTGAACCGCACTATTTTAGGACCCGAGGATCAGTGTATATAAAGTGGCACATCGACGTGACTCGACGAGACAAAATTCTAAACCAGATTGTGGATTAATGTCACAACAAAGAGGGGCACATGTCTACAGGAAATAATTATGGAACTACGTTCAAAGTGTTCAACCCTCGCGATTTTTTTTTTTATCTTCAATCACAAACCAGTACTGTATTCTCATAAGAAAGTGGACTGAATGGACGGTGGGAATGGAAACATCTCAGTGTGGAATAAAAGTGAGTTGTGGACTTATGTCCTTGAGTGGTTTAAATTAGCGCCCAGTTCTTAGAGCTTTGATTTGTGGTATTTCATCATGGATTTTCTTTTAACTAGAAAGAAACTAGAGTTACATATACTCTAAAAACGCATCCACTATAAATGTTTAAGGGTGGTCGTGGTACAGTGGTAGAGTATTCAGAAGATAGACCAGAAGCATGGTTTCCAATCCAGCCCTTGACATGTAATTGTCATTCAGCCTCCTAGTTTCATCTGGACTCCACCCTTGAGGTTACAACCACCTTTTTCCATCTATTGCTATCCTTGGTAGTACAATGGACTAGAAATTAGGTCTGAGCGCTCCAAATTAGCATAAGCTTCCTAAGTCCATTATGCTTGAATTTTTCTGGTTAAAAGGAAAATTTATTTTCAGAAGCCAGGCGCATCAGACGTAATGCCACTTTAAAATTGTATAGTAAAAGAAAAGGGGCTTTAGTTCTTTTCTGTGAGAGGTCATATTGCTGTGTTTGGGTGGGCTTTCCTTTTGTTTAGGAAATAAGACTCACGAGTCTGTTTTGTACCCTTGCCGTGTCGCGATGGTTAGCATGTCTGCTATTAACCCAGAGGTTCGTGGTACGAATTCTAACAGAGGCAAAATGTTTTTCCACGGGTATCGCCTTTCGCGAGGAATTGGCAAGTTCTCCGTTACTAAATTAATTGTCATGGAAAGCGCTTTCTCTTTTAGCCGTTCGGAAACGGCAGAGAATTGTAGGTCCGCTCCATTTCCTCACAAAGCATATTAAAATTATTTTATGAGTCTTATTATTGCTTGGTTTATTGCACTGCACCTCTTTAAACATGTCATTATCTATGAAAATTGTTGTTTTGGATAATTTTTAAATTGTTTTAATGGCAGAAAAACATAGCAACATTCCGTATTCTGTAAATTTACTTGTATGAGTTACGAGAGTCTGATCCCCCAAAAAGTAGGTACAATGAGATAATCGAGCAACAGATTTGTGGAAATATTTTAAGGCACGAATAATGTGTGTTGTTATCGGAGAAATAAGAAAGAGTTGAACAACACACATTGCTAAGGAAATCTGTTGTTATGTTGTGGAAATGAAATAAAGTGTGTTTTTTTGGTTTTGCGAAAAGACTACCACTCCAAAAACAATAATTTGGCTTCTCTATTTATTGGAAGGCAATTTCGCAACGCCAACGATATGCATCAACATATCACATGGCATCATTAGTGAAGGGTTCGAAGCTCAAAATTCTTTAAATAATTGAGAGTGTAATAATAATTTTTAATATAAAAATAATGAGAAAAATCAGAAAAATCACTTACCTGATTTCAGTTTCTGAATTCGCAGAAATTAACATACTGGAAAAGAAAAGAAAATGATTGTTAATGAGCTGCGCTTGAAGATAGGTTATTGTTTTTTCAACATTTATTATTAAAAACATCTTAGAACGAAGATACAAGGAGGTATTGCTTTCAAAGGGTAGAATAGGACAAGTTGGGCTACATTTAAGACTTTTAGGGACCGCCTATTTTTTGATTTATTAAATATTGTTTTGATAACTCTTATTTTCAACCCGAAACCCCCTCTCGTGGCTGATTTATCGGTTTTTATGTATACCAATGTTGGAAAAAGCTCTAAAGCAATTAAGTACAGACAGACAAAACCTGTCGCCCCACTTTTTTTACGTGGTTGATTGATTACCACCATTAATTTTTTCCAGCGAATTCGATAATTAAGTCTTTGACTGCCAAGTGAAATGAAGGTGGCGACGATATTTTCTCGCCGACCCATTCAAGCAACTAAAAACATCAATTGAACAAATCATTTTATTTTATTTTATTTTGTGAATGTTTCACAACTGAAAGATACAATATCTTATAAGCTAGTCATTAGCTTATTAAACAAAATAAAGAACAAGATAAAGAGAAGTTAGTAAAATTGGAGAAAATTATGAAACAATTTTAAATTTAAATTTTCTAGTTATTTACATTTGTAGTGGTTTATTAATATCCATTCAATTCTTTTTCCGTTTCCGACTTCCTTAATATAGCGTGGTAATGAATTCCAAAGACGGGCGGAATTTACGAAAAATGATGTCAAACACGAACAACTAGGATAAATCAATTGACGAAACCTTGTTGAGACCGCGAATGTAATTCTTTTAAAGCATAATGTCAGAGAGCAAAACTAAACACCTAAGCTCAAGAAACCTTTCAAAGGTCATATCCAGCAAGAGTTCGAAGAAACCAGCTAATCTATCTTTACTTACTCACGCCATAGACATAACGTAATGTAGGTACTGTTAAAGGCGACATTGAGTTAACCTTTGCTAGCAGTCACAATATATTTCGAAGCCGTATATCGGAATTGGAGTTATCAGAGTTTTAGCAAGAAGTAAACGAGTTTTAATTGGTATAAGGTTATTAGTACCATAAAGTACGTAAGAGGCCACATTTGCCAACTAGTACATTAATGTTACTGTTCCAGGTCAAGGAGCGGTTGAAAATGACTCTGAGATTTTTTGCATTATCCACAAAATCAATTTAGGCATCTTCCAACGTAGCCGGAGAAAAATAATCCAGATTTAGGGTTTTCCTCGATATAACGAAACATTTTGATTTTTTTCGGTTTAAGATAAGGCCATTTAACCATTTTGAGATATTTTCAGTCTTTGTTGAAACAAAAGACACTATGCTCTTTGTGCCCAAGGGGGCAGCTAAAAAACACTTAGACATCGACATCATACAAATGAGAAGAACAATGGTCAAATAAAGACGAAACCTCGTTAAAGTAAATAGAAAACATTATAGGGCCAAGTATAGAACCCTGAGGAACTCCGTTTATGTTTGGGAGAAAATTGGACAAGCAATCATCGACTTGCACTGCTTGTTTCCTATCAGTCAAAAATGAATACATCAGTATTTTAGCTTTCAAAACACTATAGCGTGTGGTGGTAGAAGGTTTGGTTGATTTCAAGTAACTCTTTTATTAGTTTTAGTAAATTTTTGATGAAATTACCCTTCACACTTATGCGAACGGAAAAGTGAGCACCTCCTTTCGTACTATTTTTTTTTATTTATTTCTTATCTCGACCTAACCAATCTGTCCTGGGCTTTTCTCGCATCTGATGCAAAACAACTTTTTTATCATTGAAATGATTTTATCAAGAACAATTGTCCCAAAAAAGACGACTCAAACCTTTTCGCCTCTAGAACAGAAAAGAAATTATTGAGTAGCATTTCTTTCTCAATCTTTGAATCGAAAAATCTACTTGTCTCTGTCTCTCTCTTTTGTTGACGTGCAGCTTAGACCGGCTGTAAATAAGGTAGTTTGAATATTGGATTAGCTCTTATTTGACCTGACTGTGGCCAACCCCTATCTACCCTACCTAGAACATGGCAACAAAAACCAGTTACAAGAGTAGTTATGTTTATTTGCCATACTTGATTACATTTTGAATAGCTTTTACCCCACTAGAATCTATTGAAATCACCGTAAATATTTCTTGTTTCATGTTGAACACTTTGACCCAACCTCAAGGTTCTTACAAAAAAAAAGACTTGGTCTTTAAACAACTTCATTTAATACAAGCAGAAGTTAAATTTAGCTTGTGACCATATTTCAATGTGACCACTTCAACTACACACATGTCCACTCTGTCCACTGAATTGATTTTTCACCATACCTGCATCTAATCAAAATTCCATCCAGGTATGCAAATTTTCTATGGCATATCCATTTTATAACAGATCTATCTGAATGGCTTTGCAAACACACACGTGACGAGATAAAATGCCACCTAAGAAGTGCATTTTGCCTTGGTAGAATACACATTTGTGTTTTTTTCAATTTCGTTCTATTTTAATGAAAAAAAAAAGATACTGAAACTCAAGCCATATGCAATGTATACATGTCTGAACTATTAATTTGATTAATTAAGTTGATGTTACAACATGAAAGCTAAAAAACAAAGAAGAAAAACATAGAAGGCAGAAAGAAAAGTAAAAGTGGAAGTCAGCATTAAAGCACTTAGATATTTTCTGTGACACCTTCAGTAATTTTATAATCACATGACTTAATTGCAAATTAGATGCTGTAGCTGTTTCATATTGGAAAAGTAGCTATAAGTAGTTGTGTGGACATTCTGATTAGTTATATAATTGATAATGCTGAGTGACCGTTAGCTTATGTTCAGTTTTTAGGAATATTCTGTTAAAGTCAGTAGACTACTAGGACGTTGCGATGATTACAGCACTGAAACGCATCGCACAGCAAAATATAACAAAAGGTATGAAAAATATTATAATTAAAATAAAAAATTTGATTACTCTAAAAAAATTTGAGATTGTTTCCCTTTCTTTTCAAAAAATTAAAACACTTTTGTTTCGAAACTTGAAATCGTTAACCATCCGTCGCAGAAAATATGATTAATTGATTTCTCACCAATTATATACAAATTTCTAATTCCAATGTCTAATGAAATTGTATTATAAAATTGTTTAGCTTAATTAATTGGTTTTCCAATTACTCATGTAATGACTTAACTCACGACAGTAAAATTTTAATGGATCGTGTTAAAACAAAGTGAGCTCAAAAAAGAAAAATAAGTGCGTATACGCCAGAGTAAATTTTGAAAAGGTTGGTTAAATCTTAAAGGAAAATATTTTGGAAATCACTGTTATTTGTTTTTATTATGATAAGATTGGTATGGTTCAAATATGTATGGATCAAAATATCGGGCAAAACGCGGCGACTTCAGCGGCACACCTCCACCCAAATTTTCAATGACGCTGAGGCATAATTGAGGTTCTATGCCTTTAATAAGCCGAATGATCTCATCCTTTAGATCTTGAATTGTCACTGGCTTATCGACATATACTTTTTGTTTCAAATAACGCAACAGAAAGAAATCCAACCGTGTCAAATCACATCATCTTGGCGGCCAATTATCATTGCCACCACGTGGAATAACACGGCCATTGAATTTGTCGCGCAAAAGAGTCATTGTTTCGTTAGCTGCTTGGCAAGTGGCCCCGTCCTGTTGAAAGCACATATTGTCCACAACCCATTTTTTCGAATTCAGGCCATAAAAATTTCGTTATCATTTCATGATAGCGAACACCATTCACAGTTCCTGCCTGCCCGGCCTCATTTTGGAAAAAATACAGCCCGATGATGCCGCCAGCCCATAAACCGCACTCTTTGTGGGTGCATTGGTCTTTCGACAATCACTCTTGGATTACTATTCGCCCAAATGAAGCAATTCTGCTGGTTTTTAATTTTTTTTTTTTATCATCCATTGTAACCATTTTATGCCACCATTCTCATCAATCATCAATCATTAACGACGCTTTAAATAGTCCAGGGGCTTTCGATCTTGAGTCATCAACGACGAGCGTGAGAGGCGCAATTATTGGGCACGACGACGAGTTGAGGTTAAGGGCTATTCGCGAACAGCAGTAATATTTACTGCAGTGCGAGCTGTACGAGCATTCACTGGTGTTTTCACAATATCCGTCCTGTTAGTACAACCACTTCAAAATTTTCACACTTTGTTAATTGAATTAAAATTTGTCGTGAAAACAAAAAATTTGTCGCTCTTCGTTTAAAAAAAATCGTTTGAAGTGCTTTTTTCTGTTGGAGATTTTTAAAATGGAGTATTCAGACCTAAATACCAGTCCATTGTACTACCAGATAGCAACCTTATTTTTGTTATAGCTTTCCAGATGTTCGTAGAAAAGCCTAAAGACGCTGCCATAAAAAAAAACGTAATTTACCAGCGCTCACCGAGTCTGTAACCTCATGCGAGAAAAATCAATACATTCACAGAGGAAGTGCTCTGCGGTATCCTCATCTTCTCTACAAGATTCACAGAGTGTGGTATCACTTAAGCCTAACACGTTTAAATGCTTGGCAAAAGAGAAGTGCCCGCTGGCAACGCCAATAAGCTTTCTACAGTCTTTTCTGCTACGAGCTAGCAAAAATGTTGCAGTCTTCTTACTAACGTTGGGGAGCATACGCTTGGTCTGTCTGCATCTACTGGAGGCATGCCATCTACGGTTGTGCTCTTGGCAGATCCAATCGTTGATTAAAGCCCTCACTGAGGGTGCTGGCAGATCTATCGACGGTGCAGGTCCTGAGAAAGCTATCTGAGACCCTATGCCGTGATGGCCTGGAACCCAAATGAGACTCAAGTAATTTAGTTTTCCAACGGCATTCAGATAGCTCTTGCGTTCCTGGATCACTTTCGAAGCAGTTAGAGGGTTGATAAGGGCCGCAACCTTTGCCATTGTTCGCAAAATGACTTAAAGGCATTTTAACAGCATACGCCTAAACTTTGAAAACGTATGCGTATGATCCTAAAGAGTCGTATGTCGTCGTTCTCCACAAAGGCACCAGCGCCAGATCCCTCGTCGGTTTTGGAACCATCTGTGAAGATTCGATAACAGTTCTGTCTAAGCTCAGATTCTGGGATGGACCAAAATCGTTCTAAGCTTTTTCATCCCATTCACTTCTCGTTGAGTTATGGTACTTCGCCAAATGTAGTTTGGTGTGATAAATGCGGCATCATTCTTTCGACAAGAGCCATGCTGTTCTGTTTTTCACAATAAATAAAAATTAAAAGCGAAATGACACCAAAACATCGAAAGTTGGATGTTATTTCACATGGTTTTATTTCACTGCCTCTCTTTAACAGTCTGCAGTTGGGTTTCGAAAATTAAAAGCGTAAAAGATTAGTGAACCTTTGGTCTGGTATACAAAAGTCCTGGTTTCCAAAAAAGCATTCTCTAAACGTTAAAAAAAAAATACCATCCCGCATTCTCGTGTACCTATAACCGCGAGTCAAGAAATTGAGAGTGGTTAAAATTCTTATGTTAAAGTATTGAATCATGAGACAAACAAGTGCAGATAAATTCCCCGAAAATGGAGAAAATGTTTCTTACCTCGACAGAAGATAAAATACAACCGATGCTCATAAGCTCGTCTTCAAAAGTGGTGCCAAGGGGATTGAAAAGTCGCCCAACAGGAAGTTCTGGAACTATGCAAACGCCAGAAAGCTGAACGATTTTTTGCCGAAGGAAGTCCTATAAAGCTATAAACACCAGCAAACTAAAAAAATTCTCGCAGAAATTCAACCCAAAATAAAATAAAAGTTGCTACCCACAACTTTCAGACAATTTTTCTTTGACAGAACTTAGGTCGGTTTAATTTACATTTTTTTATGGATACGCAGTTTCTGTTGAGAATTGTTTTTTCTCATTTAGTCCTTGGACGCCGGGAAGAAATATGTGAGTCCTCTTTATTCATCTGTCTTAATGAACACACAAGAATGGTTGCGGGAACATACAATGACCGGGGTTGTTGGGCGATTATATATAAACCAAAGCAATTGTATAAACATAACCCTTATGCCAGATATCAATATCTACCTTCAGTTTAAATTTTGTTGCTTGCAGAAAATAATCTCAAACCAAACTGAATAAAGAAATCATAAAGACATTTATTAATTTAAAGAGGACATTTCAGCTTCCATTTCCACAAAACATGCATCAGAGTGAAGCTCGGGTATCATGTGTATATTTATAAACTCGAAATGACGAATATCTAACAAGAAAACGATACAGAACACCATTTGAATTTGACTAACACGTGTATAATATAATAATAAAATGAATCACATGAGATTTATGAAACAGTCACATCCTTGAATAGGAGAAGTGTTTTGTAACACGCATCCTTGCCAAGGGGTGTGTACTATCTGTTTCGGTATTCGTTAAAAATAGGTTGGAAAAAGCCAAATCGATGGGCGTTTTCATTTTCATTCACGTGTCAAAATCTTATCTAAGTAATTGGTGACTATATATTTCTCATATGTGTTTTTTTTTTTTTTTTGGAAAAATTCTACGCACGCGAACACTGCCCATTTCTCTGTTTTAGTTTTTATACATACATCTACCTACATACATACACTGTAAGTAGATTAATTCAAATTCCATTGCATCACAGACAGTTGCGAAAATTATTATCGATCCCAGTTTGAGTCAAACAGAGCCTCGGACAACGCGATAGACGATCAACCAGTCGGTCGATGTCCTTTACTCGTTTACACCTAAAAAGACAAAATCAAGAATTTTCCACCAAAATCAATTTCAAAATCATGCAATTCTTTTCCTTTATTAATTGAGAAAGTTAACCACACTTTTTATACGCTACATGAACAGCATAGTCTCATTCTGACATTGAGGTGTAATTGGCAGTCAATTAGAAAAGAGAAAATTCCAACAGCTCGCCAATTACACTGAGTAGCTATAAATTTCAAAACAAAAACCCAACACACAACAATTTTTCAGACAGAAGACAACGACGACAAACCATTTATCGATTCCGTTCCATCTAGACATATGTGCGGATGTGTCGATTGATTTCGCCAATTCATCCGTAATTTGATCGAATTAATAGCCCTAACAATCGATGCCAATGGTCGTTCGTTTATTTGCATATAATTTCATGTTTGTTGTTTTAGAAAATCTCTGTTTTTGTTTTACATTTGCAATGACAATGAAAGGGGAAAACTGTAAACAATGCCAGACAGACATGTGCTTCCGTTTTGTTATTAGAATTTGTTTCATAATTATGTTGATTTACACGCAAAACAGCATTCGCACACTTTTAGCTTTCTCACGGTTCTTTGAAATCGTGTTTGAGTTATTTAATAAAGTTTGAAAATAAAGGTTTCACATTCAAACAAGAGCATCTGAAACGAGGCGATGGCGACGCGACGGGTTTAAAATTTCTATTATAAATCCAATTCAATTAAAGTTAAGTGCAGCCATGTGAAATTTGGCAATGGTTAGAGTTAAAAAAAAGAAATTGCATTTAAATAACTTTTCGTCCTTAGTCGTGATATTGTTTGTCATTGTGATGACTGTGTAGCCCTCGGGGGTGCTTTGTGTTAGTGCGGCTGATGGTGATGGTTTTAAAGCGTCAATTAAAACCAACGATGGTTATTTGTTTGGACGGTCGGTGGTATACAAAGTGAGGTTAGTTTGTTTATGGCTTTTTATTAGGTCCTTTTAGTTAAATTACAACAGTGGTTGTTCTACTGCGGCTTGGTAATTTATTTTTCGTTTGAATTCAATATCAGCTATGTTAAGGTAACAAGTTAAAAAAGGGGAAACCAGTCTGACGGAAAGTTGTAGGTTTTTCTGATTAATTTTAAAATATTTTAGTGAATTTTTAACAATTTGTTTTAACTCATCAAAATAAAACCTTGAGCTAGAAATCATCTACTAGTCCGTGAGTCTAGATTCGGCATCTCTACAAATCTCGAATGACTTCGCAGTATAGCTATTGAGATTTCACACTGTTCCATAAAGGTCGGTAAAGAACTCACCCAGACCTAGATGTCGAAAAAGACTTTCGACAAGGCGACAGCCTGTCACCGCATTTCTTTAACATCATACTTAAAAGGATTGTTCAAAAACCAAACGTCAACACCAGAGGCAAAATCTTTTAAGAGTCTGTACAATTCTGTCCTGCTTTACGGCACTTGGAAGCATTGACATCTAAAGCGTATGAGGAAACCCTTGAAGGCCGTTCCGAAAAAAAGTTGTCTTTGAGCAGGCTCAACAACTTTATTAATATTCAAAAGATCGCATAACAAATTCCTTGTTCCAAAAAAAATGCTCCGAGTGATCTTTGGTTCCGTAGGCGAAGAAAATGTGTTGAGAAGAGGATTCAAAAACGAAATGTATGAGCTGTACGGCAACATGGGCATAGCTAGTAGAGTACGTGAGACTACAAGGGCTGGAAAATGTAGATCGGATGGACATCAACACTCTGGCTCGATGGGTTTTCGAAAGCACATTGCAGGGAAATTTTGGAAGGATCTCGTCTTATAAGGTTAAATTAAGTGAAAGAAAACTTCAACCGACTTAGAGTGAAAAACTGAAGAATGAATGCTCTTCCGAGTTTGAAATTATTGGTTCACCCCGAACTGTAATGCCCTCCTCAGTATGTAAGTAAGTAAATAAGCAAGTTACATCTGACCGTTTTTGATAGCTACAATTGTTACAATATTCAACGAAGAAAATAAACAAATATTAAAGCATAATAAGTGTCAAGTACACTCCGCAGTGACCACAGCTGTATAAGCTCAACTCACCATTTAATCTAGGGCACAGTAAGCTCGATTAATACCAGTCTCTAGCCGATTTCTCTCATTACATAATGGGAGGAATGAAGGGGACCAACAATCCTTTGCCAATTTAAGGCCGATTCGTGAAAAAGCGATTTTCTTGACAGAGTAATTAGTTAAAGGGGTATTCTGGTGCAGAGGCATGAATTTCAGGTAATTTTTGAAGTGTAGTTAAAAAAATGAATGAACATTTTTAAAATGCCATAACTCGGGAATGGGTTGACCGATTTCAGATTTTTCTGTTTAAAAACATCTACCAACATCCCCTAAGCTACCACGATTCGGTCAAGCCGTTCTCAAGTGATGCGATCACAACCAACCGTACACTTCTTTTTATGTAAGTATATAGATAAGTATCAAGAAATTGACACGTGACAATACCCGAAGTTCCAACCCTTTTATCAACTGAACACAAAAATCAATAATAATAATGTCACTACGGAAAAGCTGAAAATTTGTTGACCACATGTCAACTGCAAAATTTTTTGGACCACTTTTTTGGACTTTTTCGAATTTTTAAAAGATATTAAAAAAGAATATTAGGGAATGACAAAAGCTCCAGATACAGAGAAGTCTATGAAGAAGATTATCAGAAATTTTCTGGTAAATCGTGCCAGTAGAACTTGAGAAATAAGAAATAACTAACAGGTTCTAAAAATATTTATTGCTTTTTTACGACACTTCCAAAATTATCTGAAATTCATACCTCTACACCAGAATAAATAAAATTTAAATAGGGCGGCGCAGTAGAGCCCCAGTGCTAGGCGCATTTGTCACAAACATGCCTTGTGAGGGAATTGAAGGCAATGACTTTTTCTATCGGAGGACTTGCCAATTCCTTGCGAAAGGCGATACTCTTGGAAAAAAAATTTTGTATTCAGTTGGGTTTTGAACTGTGCGACTCTTTGGATGTCTTCAAACATAGAGAAATGTTTATTTAGGTCCAATTTTATTCTAAGAACAGTTTTTGTAAATTTAATACACGATTCGAAAACTTATTTGGTTGTAAGAACTGATCTTAGAAATAGATCATCGTAATCTGTTTAAATAAGTGTATCAAATGACCACTTTTAGTCTTCTTTATCACCTTGATCAAAAAAGAAAAAGAAAAACATTTCAACATTTCAATTTAACCCCAACGGACTATTAATAGTTTTTACCAGATAATAATAAGATAGTGGAATCAGTCTTTGTGGGTATATCAATTTGTCTACCCAGGGCACTCAATGTTGGAGGTGTATTTAGTCTTCATAATGTTGTGATATAGCCAAGAGATCCAATAGATTCACTTTGAGTTGTTTGCCAATTTTGTACTTATCTCCTCGGAGGCACTTAAATGTCTTCAACTGATACGGAGGACAGTAAGCTTTTATGAATTTTTTTATCTTTCGAATTAGCGAAAATGGTTCATATTTCTTACAATTGACTTCTTTTCCAATTAAAAAAAATAACTCCAAAATTTTTGGTTTCTACTTATCTCCGCTCATTGGGGCAAATATACATTTTTGTTAAGTTTTTTAGAAAATCACGTTACTATTATTAGTATATAACCGGCACAGAGCAATTTGAAAGATGATTGTCTGATCTTGCTCTTTCTAGAAAAGGAACAACTATTGGCATCTGTAGAATTGAATACGCTTCTACTTGAAATGTTGCAGTGCTGGTTTTTATGTGTGCGATTCCTGTGCTGATTCTTTGAAACCCAACAGACCAGGAAGTTTGGAACCAAACTCATTTCTCTCAACCAGACTTTGTGGGAAATGGATGGGATCTACAATTTTTGCCAATTTGAAACTGCTTGGGTAGAAAGTGCTTTCCGTAACATTAAAATTACTAGCGGAGGACTTGCTGATTTCTCGCGAAAGGCGTTATCCAAAAAAAGCAATTGCGATGTTTCTGGAATTCGAACTTCCACGTAAAGGGAATACTTGCTAATCATAACGCCAAGGGCAACATATCCTTAAGGCTGTTTCGATTTGATCAACTATAAACTAAATGGTATTGATAAAAAAAACTTTGATGTGACTGAGATCCGAACTTTTACCGGTGCGGTGAAATGCTCATTTCGAGTCTCTTCAAATGTGTTACTGAGTTGTCTGTTTCGAAGGTATTCGGCTGTCAAAACAACTTTTCTTTAAAACGTATTTGGTAATGCGGAGCCTTATAATTTAACCAGCCACATTCACCTTTTTGAATACCAACTGAAGCACTCAGACCCCAATACCGCCTTACGTTCCACCAACGAACAACCTTTTTGTTATGGGTTTCCATTTTCAGATCTTCCTAAAAAAGGCCAATAAACGAGGCCATGTTGTCGCCGAGGGACTCTTACCTGATTCGAGATAACGCAGGACAGCAGTTTTAAAACAAATGCTCTGCAGTTCAATATTCCCCCTACAGGTTGCTTTAACCGTGTACGTGGAAATGCTAGGTAATGAATAATTCACTTCACCGGGTCAACACTAAGAAGTCTTTCATTTTCTTTTTAACTAAGAAATAGCAAGGGTGTTTTTATTAACTTTAGTGAGGTCTATATACAACGAACCTAGCCCATCTACGGTTTTGCTACTGGCAGATCCAATTGTTTCAAGAAATCCTCACAACGGAGCATGAAGTGGAAAATTCGCCCTTATGTATGGTTGGTTTCTTCTGAGTCGATATCCATCATAAGCCCTAATCTGGCAATCGCGCATTCCTCAAATGTATAAATGGCTTGAAAATGTTGACCTTTCGTACTTCTTGGAGAAGGTATTCTCTATAATCATCGTAGTCTACTTGAATTGACTGTCGGGTCATAATGTAATAGACGACTTAGCTATGTTATATTCAGTGGTCCATTTCTAACTTTCTTCGCCATTCCAGGAACGCATTGGTTTTCAGTAAAAAATTCAGTATGTGTTTGGTCAGTTTCAAGGCCAGAATATTTTCGCCATTTGCAATAAAACACCATTTTTATTTATTGGAACTATTCTTCTGTAGTGAAAAAAAAAATAAAGCTTCATTCTTAAAAATTGTATTCTTCTATTACTGTCAATGGTCAGAGTCCAAGCCTAAATAATAATAAGCACCGTGCAATGCTTAAAATTCGACAATTTAATTCTTAAATTCTAAATATTCAATAAATGGCATATTCTGCATGCTCATGGCCATTTGCTTGCCAACCAAAAAGTTTTAAGGCAATGTGTTGAATACATACCCCAAAGAAGCTCTCTTTTCACGTATGAATTTATATTATAGCGATTCCCCTATGCAGGATATCTTTGCAGTCAAACTTCGTTAACCTAATTGTACGAGTATACTTAACCTTGTGTGCGTGTGATAGTCAAAAATTGACACGAATACAAAACAAACTAATTTAAGTTTAACCTAATCAACAAATCATCAAATCTTTACGATAACAACTAGAAGGCCTTCAAGCGTGAGATCTTGACGCAATTAGTGGGGCTGTTATTTAAATTTTTTTTTACTTACTTTTCCTTTTGCTCTTTCATAATACAAATCCAGAGTAAATCCAGAGAGACATGATTCAAAGTGCGAAGTATAATCTCTTTCTAAAAAGCAACCCCAAGAGCCATCAATTTAAGTTATAAATTATCAGATTAAAGGAATTATTCTTGTCATTTTGCAATGGAACATATACGCCAAGACTATTTTTAGAAGACATTGCCAGTTGAATAAATGGTTTATCTTGTTTTTCATTTTGCTACTGACTTTATTACTTATTTTCGGGGCCAATCTTGACGAGAGATACGTGGCTTGATGCCTATAAAGTTCATTCGAAGATGCTTTAATTGAAGATGAAGTGAATAATTGGATATAAATCGCATGTTATGATCGCGAATTTGTATGAAGGTATTGTGCTTGTTTGGATAAGAAACTGGTTTCTAGGCGGTTATGATGAAATGATGTTTGCATTTACGGTGCGGTCTTCAAAAGATTTAATGAACAGGTTTTACTGACTAAGAGACGTTATTGTCAGACTTAAGATCGACAGAGTTCTAGAAATCATACTGTGCTAATAGGTTGAGACCCGTTTTCATTATCTTTATGAATAAAAATGGATAAATTTGTGGATGATTCTATGTGCAACCAACACGCGCCATTTGAGAAATAAAAAAAAAGGTTGTGAGGAACTTGTTGGTTCGTTTAACATGAGCTTTTTGAGTACTTGGAGGTGGAAAAAAAAAAAGTTGTAAGACTCGTGTTGGAAACCATGCAGTAACACCGCTTCAATCGAGTTATGTGTGGGAAGTTCGTGTAGATCTTGTTGGTTCGTTTAAAACGAAACTATTCCGTCATTTCTGATGAAAAAATCATTCGTGCTTCGGATTGGTCACTCCAAAACGAGCCTACTGTCATTTGAATCATCTGAGTGAATCATTCCTGATGAAAAAGGCAATTCAGTTTCCTAGTGGTTAATTTTAAAAGAGCAAACGGCAGTCATTTGAATTGGAAACCATTTGGTGAATTTCGCGGTTGGTTCTCGTAAAACAAAATCTGTCAAAACATTTGACAGAACCAAATAATTGTGTGTAGCTTTACGAGTATAATTTGGCGTTGTATAGAAACATAAGAAAAACACCAACATGAGCTGCACCATATGGTTTCCATTTCAAATGACTGGAGTGGCTCTATTGAAATTGAACACTATTAAATTACCTTTTTCATCGACTCAAACGACTTAAATGACTACAATAAGTTCTTTATACATTGACTAATACTAAGCACGACGAGTTTTTTCATCAGAAATGACAGTTTAATCATCCTTGGGATGATATAAAGGTATAATTACCATTTGAATCACCATTTGAAACACCGTTTAAGACAAAAAAGCCAAAATCTTCAAACATTTCTATTAAAGACCTCTTTCTTGCGTAGGAAAACCTGCCGTCATTCAAAAACGGAGAGTTTTGAAAATTGCTAACACGACCGTTAAGATCACCGATAATCATTAAGTTTTCCGTGTTGTTGTTTAGTAGAAAACTTTGCAGTTCTTCAAATTCACACATGGGTACACACCGTGGGTACATACAGACACTTCTAAATCCGCAGGTTCAAAGAGCTCGGAGAGGGCTAGTGCTTAGCGCGCTTCTTTTTGTAAGGAGTGATGGAGACCTACAAACCTTTTTACATTTCTGAACGGCTGGCCATAATTTTATCTTCTGTTTCTTTCGGAAGAGAAGTTGAGAAATCAGCAGGTTTGAATAAATTGAGAAGTTTTTACCTCTTAAAATCAAAAGTTGACTGTAGGGCGTTCCGGCTTCAAAAGTTTTAAAAATATTTCAAAACCATCCAACAAGTCAGACAACCGGTCATTTGAGCGTTCACATTAGCACACATATTTCAGACCCCAAAGTCTATGCAACTAATTGTAGGGTGTGAACTGCCCTTCAGAGCTTTGAATGGAAAATTCGAGTAGAGAAGTTAATTTGAAGATGAGAGCCAACTCCAAGTGCAGAAACTGGCCTTGAGTATTTTTGATTTTATTTCCCTAGTCTTTAAATTTCTACCAAATTGTCGCCGGACTAGGGCCATGAACATTTCTTCTAAATAGTCACTGAAAAAAAATCAGCATTACTTTTTTTAATCCTTCCATAAAGGCCCGTTTCGATGGGAGTGAACATTTTACTTTTCCCTATTTGATTATATGTGCGTTTATACTTTTCCTATTATTTATTTATATCATGGCCTTCCGTATTCCCTTTGAGATAGCAGTTCTGATAGAACTGTCAAGGAAAAAATAGATTGACCTTAAATATTAAACGTGTAATTTTTTTTCCAAAAATTTCAACTGCCCTCATGTGGCGTGCACTGTGAGTCGATGATATTTCTATTTCGGTTGTAATTTGGTTATAAATGTTTCATATCAAATAACATTCAATTAAACAAAAACGAAGGGAGAAGTTTTCCCAATAATAAATTTTTAGTTCAAACGACTGTGATGCAACTCTGAACGTACCATGTGCAGGTATTCACACGTACATGTATCAATAACTTCATAGCACGTCTATAAACCAATTCACTATCAGACAGCAAATATCATTTTGCTTTTGCTTAAAGATTCATGCTCTAATTCCGTTTTGATCAAGATATCACGTTCCTTTGCAATTAGATACTCATCAAAATGCACATCATATGTGATTTGACGTAGCCTATAATTGCTCTGCAAACATTTTAATGCACTGACTATAGGTTTTCAACAAGAAAGCTCATACCATCCAACAGGGTGCAATATTGCATCTAAGTGATTACTTTCAATTGAAAATATGCATCATACGAGCATTTGCCAACTGGAAGCGTAAACGATGGACGCAATATATCATTCATTCATTGAAATTTGTGTGTTTCATAGAGAAACTCGTGTCGTGGTCTCGTAAGTGATCAAATTGCTTTGGAATAAGATCTTAACTATGAAATTCGATTACATACTATCATTTAAAGTAGCGAAGGTTTTATGACATTCACTTTGTGCCTTACATCAGTTTCTTTGGGTGCAATGAGTAACTACCCTCATGGGATCAATTTCTTATTGTTGGTATAACATATTGTTAAAGAAGAATGGTGATATCGTGATTTTATTGACAAAGTCCAGATTATCGTTTCTGTTAGTGGTGGCCCTGTTGAGTTCTTCTTCTTTTTTATTCTCGAAACTTAGAGTATTGTAATCTGAAAGTGATTACACCTGTCGTCGGCTTCAAATAAATGTTCTATGTGTGGGGTACACAGCGTGAAAGCATTGACAAGCCCGCCGGATTTGGGTTGTTCATTTTTCAATGTTTGAAGTATGACACCAAACCAATTGCATTTGTTTTTAAAAGGAAACTCATATACATCAACGACTTCTTGTCGTGCTAATTTTGTGTCAAGCACTACACACGGTTTTTTTTTTTTAACGAAGAGCGACAAATTTTTTGTTTTCACGACAAATGTACGACAAATTTACGACAGTTAATCCAATTAGCAAACTATGAAAATTTTGAAGTGGTAGTGCTAACTTGATGGACATCTTTTCTTTGTATTTCAAAATGACAGAAGCTTAAAATCCCATTTTCAATTTTTGTCACATCCATCCATGCTGTGTTCACCCCACCACTTGAAAGAAAAAAGAGTATTTTGACTAATACGCTCCAATAAAAGAGAAACACTAAAGAGAGCTTCAGAGTTCATCCACCGCTAGTCCTACGCATTTGAGTAGATCAGTTTTCTTCCATAACAACCCCTCTCACCTTTGGAAATGAAAGTAATAACCTCTACCCTTATGTGCACGTGTGTTAAATTCGTAGAAACTGACCCATTTTCTGCTACAGGTGGATACTTTTAGCGTGGATAGCTTTTAGTACTTCTGATTTGACATAACTTTTTTACTCAAAGGACTTGTAAAAAAAAACTACAAGTCAAGAGCCACTTGTAGGATCACGTAAATTATACTTGTAGAATATTAAGCAAACTTTTAGCGTTACAGAAACTTCTAACAATTATTATGGTTCACTTGTAATACAATAATTTGTACTTTTGCCTCACATGCAGGCCCCTACTGTCGTCACTATACATTAACATTACAGAATAAGGAATGTGTTGTGCTACCTTTTGAATATTAATAAAGTTGTCTTTTAAGCAGGCTCATTGACCTTGAGCCTGCTCAAAGACAACTTTAGTAACATTTACCTTATAGTTTAACATTGGTTATTGTACAAGAGGTCTGTAACACAAAGGTACAAGCCTACAAGCCAACAGCCACTTCTACAATACACAAATAGAAGAGCAAGCAAACTCTTTGCTTTGTGTTACAGACATTTTTTACACTTGTCTTAATTCACTTGTATTACAAGGATCTGTAATTTTGAGTTACAGACCCCTGGACATATAACCATTTTTGAAGTACTCAACAAAACGTATTTTTTAAGCGGTGACTTTTGAATATCACCACAATAACTTTTTCTCTGCAGGCTGGGATACTTCTGCAAGACGTGCGGGGGCCTGGGTCTGTAATACAAAACTACAAGCCTAAAAGTAAAGAAACACTTGTAGGATGAAGTCCAACACACATGCAGCTTTGTGATACAGAAATTCTTTGTATTTTGTATTACAAGTGCTTGTAGATCTGTGTTACTGGCCTCTGTAACACAAAGTTTCAAGATTACAAGTCAAGAGCCAATTTGTAGTTTGTAGGATAGTATCCTTTACAATTGTATAAGAACAAGCAAAACCTGTAGTTTTTTTGTTACAGTTTCATTATTTCTATCAACGATGAAAATATCTAACTAGGGATACCGAAGATAACTACTTCGATGTTTTTGAAACATCGGTGTTGGCCATCATCTTTTAACTTATTCGAAACCATCGATGTACCGATGCACACTTAGGCGATGCTATATCATTGTATTTGAAATCTTTAGCCTATTTCTCAACAGAGCCCCTCTATCGCTTTCGTCATGCATGAGTAAAATTAGGAAACAAATATCTCTGGTGCTTTTTCCACGTTGAAAATTTTTTATTTTTCTTCTGTTGTGATTCGAACGTAGAACCTCTCAAGGAACAGGCAGCGGATTTTACCGATGCACTAGTTACAGGGATACTGCGTGGTTTCAATAATTTCTTCAGCAATGAGGTACATTTCTTACTCGGCGGACAAATGTAATTTTAGTTTAGTGTAATGTAAATGGTAACGTAAACAGACAAAATTGCCGTATAAGGAAATCAGAAAATCCTTAAGTTTATCTATCAAAGAGGGGCTGTTACATCCCCACAAATTAACTTTTTGGTGTGATCTATGGTCGGATGATGTCATTGGCCCTTATTTCTTTGAATAAAACAATGGGTAGAGGGTTACAGATTACAGTTGATTCGGAGTGATATGGTCGAATGAAAAGAATTTTTTTTGCTGGATATTAAAAATTATGACTTAAACAGTATGTGGTTCCAACAAGACCAGTCAACAAAAACCACAGCACTTTCAATTATGGCCTTGAGCGTGAGAAGTTTCTTAAGACCTGTAACACATATCTAAAAGTACTTGTAATACAAGTGAATTATGACAAATGAAAGAAATTTCTATACCACAAAGCTGCAAGTTTGCTTGCTCTTGAACAATTTATTGTTATGAACATAATCCTGCAAGTGGTTATTGATTTGTAGATTTGTAGCTTTGCGTTACAGCCTCCTTATCGCGTAATTTCACACTTCGGCAACATCAATTGAGCACATTATGAATATTTAAGAAAACAATATAAGATTCTGGGGTCATCGATGAACATTGCTTTAAAATTTTTATGAGTCGTATCGTGGGAGAAAACTGAGTTTGTTAAAGCATTCCACATACAGGTCGTTCAGCTAAAATATGAATCTCTTTACTAGATTGTAAGTCTGAAGTTGGGTTACGGTAAAACTGATTAGTGATTAGATTAGTGTTGCGGCTAAATTATTTCAAAGGAGGAATGCCACTCGCTATGATTATTTTGCGCTAGAGCACTGTTTGTAAAAAAACGCGATAAAAGAGAGTGAGACAGGCAATTTTTCGACGATGTTCAACAGAATCAATCGATTCTACGATTGAGCTACCACCTTTCAGTTTAAGATATTTTTTTGTCCTATCAAGTAGGCGCAAAGATGGTTATGGACCACCAGACCAGATATGGGAATTATACTCTAGTTTTGGGAGGATGTAGCCACATCAAACGGGGTGAAAAATTTCATATCTGTTCTTAAGAAACCTAAGCACTCTGCAATATTTTTGGCGACTTCAAATATATGGTCATTCTAACGAAGATCGTCGTTGACAAACATACCAAATATTAACAGCTTTTAGGTTTCGTTGATCCAGGAACCATTCATGAGTACAGCACTCAAACACCCAAATACTCGAACACAAAATTAAGTACAAATAATTTTAATTTTATTGAGCAACAAAAACAAAAGAGTTTTTAATTCTCTAATGGAAAAAGAAATTGAATCCTTGCTGTTTTGATGAAATTTTTTAAGGAACTTGGTTTTCGTTTGTTGTTGGTTGGTGTTTCTAACCCTACTGCTACAGAAGTTAAAGGGATTCAAAAAATACATACGATTAGTCTGAGGACAACCAAATGCTGATGTAGTTGCATTTAAGAAGCTATTTCTTAAGAGCCATTATTCAAATCAAAAGCCCCTCGATTTTCTTATATTCATTTACCCAATACACTTTGAACTGCGTCATTGGGCACTAAGTAAATCCATAAGTTTCATTGCTAATATTGTTTTGTATAATTAAAATATGAATAAAATTTTAAGTAAATGAGTATTGACGTGTGATTCTATCTTGTTGTGCGCAAAACAAATATTGTTAATTTCTCGTGCTTTAACCAAGCCCACATAATATTTTCATAAATCTTTTGTATAACTACATGTTAATTAATGAAATCTTTTGTTCAAGGCCTAAGTAAAAGCAAGCCTTGGTTTTGTAGCAAACGATGTGTTTTTTTCTAAATGACTGGTTCCGTTTTTATTATACATCTTGATATACAACACTCCCACATTAATAAATAAGCTGCAGGTTGTGATATAACAATAATTAATTTCAAAATGCACTCGAGGGTAGTTTTCAATTGGTTTCGGAGAAAACTCGTCAAAGATTAATTGATTACATCTCATCATCAAATGTGTTTGTCATTCTCCGACAAAAGGATTGTTCTATGCTTTTTTTAAGACCCGTGATAATTTTTCACAGTGTAGTAGATGAGGCAAAATTGACCAGAACTTCTGTGGGGGTCGGATCATGATGTGACAATTCATTTTTTTGCTACTCACTCGTTTCATTATATAAACACATAGTGGTCGATGATAGGTCGTTTTTTGCACTTTTATTTTATTGTTATCTTTGAGAGACTAAAAATAAACGAGGTCTTCTTTATTTGTGGAAAAATTTGATGTTGTAAAGACCTATGGCGGTTATTGGTACTGGAAAAGAAAAGTGCAACTGCGAGTGGGTGCTTGTGTCTGTGAGATTTAGTGTTTCGACAAGCCTTTTAAATTTTTGTATTGGATATCAAAGTATTTCAATTGGATTAGACTTATTAATTGAATTATAACGCAGTAAAATGCAAAGCCATTCCTATCTTTTCCATAAAACGTGGTTGGCAAGCGGTGATCCTTTAAATAGAAGGATGGTTTTGTGTGATATGAATATTAATTCTTATATTTGATACATTTTGTCCTATAAAAATAGGATGTTTTTATGAACTTAGAATTGTGGTGAATTTTTTTAGTCCTTTGGTTAGGACATGGACGATATAGTTTTTAAATGCAACTTTAATACTTTCGATCCACGAACTCAGTTGTTAACAAGTTGAAAAGAAGGAGGACTATATTTAGTTGTGTTCGTGCAGAAGCTATGGAGTGAAAAATATAGCGATTATTCATCTTCCTTGAAGATTATTAGGGATTGCGTCTACATGTCCTTGCTCATTTAGGAACTCATACAGTTCATCATTGAATCTTCGTCTCCAATGACGTGCTGACGTTTGAGTTTTGTAAAAGTACGATGCAAAAAAAAAAAAAACTTGTTTATGTACAGCTCGATATCTAACTGAAGTATTAGCCGAGAATTGGGAGTTTCTATATTCACTTATATTCACTTCACTTGCGAGACTCAATCAAACGCTTTATATGGCTATATTCACTTACCAAGTTCACCTTCACAAACTCCATTTACCAACCATGCCTTTTGTCCACTTCTGTAAATGAGTTATTTTTGTCCACTTACGTTATTCACTTATATTAACCTAAGAGTTGTTGTTTTTCCATGAGCGATGTTTTGCAATGTTTTGCTTAAGTGAATATAAGTGAATATATTTTCCCAATAAAACTCGGCTATTATTTTCTTTTAGCCATTTTGCTGCTTTTCTGAAAGTTATGTTAGGTAGATCTTTCCCTAACTTTTTCATCAGATATTGAAATGTTTGCTAATGTGTGTAATCCAAGTCAAAACTGAACGTTTCTCATTAATTTGATGGAAAGACTTCTTGGCTATCGTCTATTGTACTTTGTGTTGGTAATTACCAATGATTAAATTCTATTGAACCACACAAAGAAAAATTCAATTTTTTTTCTAGAAAGACACATCGTCCTTATCTTGTATGGTGCTAGGAACAAGAACATTTATTTAGTATGTTCGTATCAAACTACCCCAACAAAAAACACGAGTATTAGAATCTTATTTGCACACAACGACAACACCCATAGCACAAGAAACGTAGAGCATCGAAGACTTCACTCGCTACTCTACAGTCTACATAGTACATAAAACACAACACCCAAGAAAACGTAAAGAAATTTTGTATTCCTTTTTTACAGTTCATATTTACTTTTTGTTGAAAAAGTGACAAAAGATTGTATAAAATGTGAAGAAAGCATACTTACCTGGCGTAGGGGTTACCGTGATCATGAAGGCGGTTCCCCCGGGGCGAGGCTTGGCCATTGCACTTCGGTTGAGTTGACCTCCGCGATTATTCCTAATGCGAATAACTCGTGCGTGTAATTTTTGGTAGCCGGGGATGGCGTTCGCGCCGCCCCGACGTAAATAATGCGAACTATTTCGTGTAAATGAACTGCTCTAAAGTGCTCTACCTTGTTCTTGTATCTTGTCTTCAATTCAGTAATATGGAAATGCGAGTATGGTGGATGGTGGTTGGTGGAGCAAGATTCATGCTATGCTATGCAGAATGCAGCTATTATAAATAAAAAATTTTATCAATTTTTATTCTTTGAGCGATGACAGACGAGAGACGACACACGAGTCTGCTCTCTAGTCTCTAGTGCTGTAAAAATTTCTAAATTACTTGACCGCGAGGAAAGATGAATACTAAATTATTATTTTCAAATTAACAAAGAAATTTGAAACGAATGGCCTGATTAATCGTGCTACACATACCTAAGTTAACGTACCCTAATACCAAGAATTTACTATCTATTATTGCTTATGTAGATACCCAGAAAAGTATCTTATAAAATTGCATAATACCATCTACACATGATGCCGTAGCAACTTACTATCACTACTCACTACATAGATGTATGTATGCTTAGATTTTTAACACTACGCAACGGATTTTGATGCGGTTTCTGTTAATAAATAGAGTAATTCAAGAGGAAGGTTTATGTGTATAATATATGCATATCTGCGCTTACATTGCAAACGCTGGCTAAACCTTACGAGATAGATCAAATTTATGTACATTACTACGAAATTGTATATCTTAAGGAGATGAATGAAAAAGCCGGCGACAGCATATGTTTATCTTCTAAGGATAACCCACAGTAACCATTTTTATCTTTTACATATTACAAAAAAAATATGGGTTATTTACCAAGCTGTTTTAAACGATACAGTAGCATCCCTTATCCAATTAAATACATACGTTGTGCATTTCATGTAGATCAAAGTTGCCCATTACAGCATGTGATTTAAATGAATATTTTCGAAGATATTACAAATTTAAAAATTGTGAAGTAAAAATGTACAAAGTAAATAAGTAAAAATGTTGTGTATGAATATTCCAAAGATAGCAGGAAATCTTCATCGTATAGGGAAAGGGGAATTGTTTTACTGCAAATTTAATCGTACACAATTTTTCTGTAGTGTATTTAGAATCAGCATTGTACCCGTGCGAAGCTGGGGCATAAGATTTAGTCGGTTTTAGACTTTCTGGAAAGTCGATTGCAACATAACACTATACAAGACCTTAATTATCCCAGTACTGCTTTACGGCCGGCGCGGAAGCGTGGACTTTTTCGAAAGCGAATGAGGTTGGCGTTGGCCATTATCATTTCATTTCGGAAGAAAAACAATACGAGTGATTTTTGGTCCCGTATGCGAAAGCAAGGTGTGAAGAAAAAGATACAACAACGAGCTGTATGAGCTGTACCGCCACATGGGCAAAACTAGAAGAGTAAAAAGATATTGCATCTTATTGTATATATCTTCTCAAATAAATATATGAAATATGAAATACGCATTGCGAGGTTACGATGGCTGGGCCATGTAGAACGTATAGGACATCAACGATTCGGCTTGACGGGTTTTCGAAAGCACATTGCAGGAAATGTGGTACCCGTGGCGTGATGGTCAGCATGTCCGCCTGCTAACCTACAGGTTCGATGTTCGAATCCCAGCAGATGCAAAACCGTTTTTTTCCACGGGTATCGCCTTTCGCGAAGAATTGGCGGATTCTCCGTTGGTAAATTCATTGCCATGAAAAGCGTTTTCTCGATTAGCCTTTCGGAACCGGCAGAAAATTGTAGGTCCCCTCTATTCCCTCACATGTTTGTGAGAAATGCGCTAGGCCCAGGGGCTCCTAGCTCTGTGGCGCCACCCTATTCATTTATTTATTAATTTATTGCAGGGAAATCGCGGAAGGGTAAGACTTCGTCTTAGGTGGCGCAATCAAGTGGAAAACCTCAAACGACTTAGAGTGCAAGTCTCGCAAGAATTCGCCCGAAATTGAAATTGTTGGCGAAAGATGTTTGTTGAGGCTCAAGTTCACCCCGAATGACGATGATAGAGAATGGGAAAAAAGTGGGTCCTACAATTCTGTGTGTGTGTCTGTGAGTCAGTCCGTTCATGGATCTACATTATGAACCGCTTGACCGATTTTCTTAAAAAATTTAGTTAGGCTCTGTTGGGCAGCTTACAGAGGGATTTTGGAATTAAGTCTCTATGCCTTGAAATGACGGTATCTGCCATACAACCCATATGATAATACATCTCGAAAACGGCTACAACGATTTCGATTAAATTTTGTATGAAGGTTTTCGGTTTCGAAAAACCGTACCTCGAATAGTACGGTATTTTTTTTTTTACCGATTTTCTCATTAATGGCTCACTCGATGTTGACGAAATTTTATATTTAAGAAGTCTTTTGAAAAAGATTGCATATACATACATTTGAAAAATTTTAATTTTTGTAGTTTTAATAAATTAAAAAAAGAAATTTTATTTTTTTAAACAATTTCAAAATCGTACGTTTGATATTTTCAAATTTTTAGTCAAAACAACTTGTGCCAAGATCTCAAGCTTTTGATACTTGACTTTTAAAAAACTCATTAAAAGAAGCGAAAAATATAAAACAGTTTTTTTAAAAACTGATTCAACGAATTCGATTAAATTTTCAGCGTTTATATATAATAGCAACTGCAAAAGAAAGAGGTTTTTCGATTTTTGCTTAAGCATTTGGAATATTTACTTTAATTTTTTCAATATTTTGTGTGACCTAATTCAATTTTCATAATTAATGTGTAGTTGGAAACCCTTTACCACCAAATACATTATGAAAAGCCAATACCAAAACCTTTTAATCAGCCCTAAGATTTTGATATCGTATTTAGCAAACAATCGCAAGTTCGGGCGACCCAGTGGTGCCCATTTTTAGTTATTTTTATTTTTTTTATTTTCCGTTTCCAAGTCCAAAACTCGCAGCCAAATTTGTTTGCGATAAATATTTTTTCATGTGAATAGATGTAACTACGGCTTCCTTCGAAACGAGAATAGAGTTCGTCGTGAACCTGTGATATTTAGCTTCACCTCACATTCACAGTAGCATAATCGAACCTTTGGTCTTAAACCGCTTTGATCAGTACCAATGAAATGTAGGCGTTTACACATTTCTACAGTAGTGCAGATAAGATCGTATGAGAATCGTTTAGATTAAGAACACATAGGTACTACAGAAGACCTTTTACCAATCGTTTATGTTAAAAAGGCTTATTCTCCGATAATTTGCGAAATTTTTAGGTCTGTCTTTTTTTAGGATTAGGCAAATACTGAGGTTCTATTCATCGAATATGCTTTCAACTGCTTGAAAGCTCGGCATCACGGCAGACTGCACTTGCGACCTGATTTAGTATAAAAAAGTAACAAATGGGACACTTTATTTCTTTCCGGTGTGAAGACACGATACTATGCATCACCGATCCAAGTTGAATTAGGTGCTCTACCAAACATGATTTAGTTATCAAGGATTTTTAATTCATGATCAAGAATCTGTGATCACCAAAAAGTGTTCACCTTCTACGTATGCCTATGTCAAAAAGTCATGGTTTCATTTTGCAGTCTGTGTCAAAACTTAATCAAGAAAATCTAACAAACACAGGTATTTGTATGTATCAGTGGCGGATTAAGGTTTCAAGGGGCCCTGAGGCGAACAAATCTTGGAGGCCCTTTATTTCTTTTTCGCTGTTTTTAGTTAACTTTCATATTGAAATGTTTTTAATCGCATTTATATTTTCCGATTTGATATTTCCCTTTTGTTACAACTAAAGAACCGCGAACTTTATTGTTGAAGTGTTTTTTGAAGTTTATTCAAATTGAAAAAAAGATTTTGTTCAAGAGAAACAATAAATGCAAAGAAAATACAAAAGTGGCGCTGAAATGTGCAAATTAAAAGGAGAAAAAAGAACGATGAAAATTTATAGTTAGAAAGTTCCAAAGTTGACAAGCATATTTTTCAACTAAAAAATGTAAACAACAATTCGCACTCATCTTCTGCAGATCAACATACTTATTCGACAACTAAAGAAAAAAACTGTCCAGCAAAGACAATCCATTTCAATCAGCTTCAAACTTTCAAATTGCTGCAATGGAAACTCCTCCATCAATTTCAACATTAACTTCTTTTTAAGAAATTGAAATTCACGACACAAATGTTTTATCAAATGATCCACGTTTATGGCCAATCAATCAAACTTATCTTAAAAAGAGTAAAGTTTTATTTGACTTCGATCAAAGATTCCTTAATTACCAATTTCGTGAAAAAACCTGAATCCGTGGCTATCAACTGGAAAAATAATTGATTGAAGATAATCAAGCGTGAACAAACCGGTACTTAGAATAAACCTGAACGCTGAATTCGGACAAAGACATTATGTATTCAATTTTGATATCTTATAAACAGTTATAAAACTAGTTTTCGTTTTCATAATACTTAAAAAGTTGGCAGCTCTCCACTACAAAAATATTGCTCAGTATTTCAAGTATCCAGACCTGGCAACCATAAATAAACTAATTAAAAAGCAAAAAGCAAAGTAAATTTAAATTTGCACGCACTGGAAAACTTTCAAACATAGTGGTGGTACCTGCATACAATTCATTGAAAAATATGCAATCAAATCGAGTCTGTATCACTTAACAAACCTCGTGCTAATTTTATGATAGACAGACAGTCTTCTTTTTGTGTGAGAAAATATTTTGAAGGGCAGAAAGGGCTTGATGGAAAGAGTACAAAAATAAATCAGATAATCGCACACTTAGCCACTCAACATGTCACTTCTTAATTTAAACTTCCCACAACACAACCGCAAGGAAGATCGAATGAATTGACTTTCTTTATTGATCCTTCCTCTTGGTATGCCAATTTCAATTAAGGAATTAAAAACAGTGTTGTAATACACACCCCCTTCTTGCTTAGCCACTTTCTATCGATTTGCATCTCCATTTATGTGTTTTCGCCCACATGCTTAGCGCTTATATGGCTGTAAGCAAAAAAAAAAAAAAAAAAACGTGTGCCCGAGAAATGATGACCACGATCAACATGCTCATCATCACCGTCGCCAATGTTTAATCAAACCTAAATGTTTTTACATGCGCTCTTATTACAGTAATCGGAGCACGGCTGCATTCAGTCGGACTCCGAATAAACGGACAGTTCAAGCGCTGAAGGCGGTGCAACGTTTACAATCGACAACTACGGTCGGTTGTTTAATCCCGCGTTATTATCTATACACAATTCTTCAACACCACAAAGTTGAATCAAATTTGTTTTGCGGTCATCGTTAAGGCCGGATCACACCCCCTTACGCTCGCTTCACCACCGCAATTGCAAGCAGAAAGTAGACAATTTTCAAGTCTCCCCCAAACGAATAAAGCTTCGCCTCAGCTCTCACTGACAGTACAGTTGTCTTATCTTTACATTGTCTCCGTCCGTCCGGAGGTCGACATATCGTTGTTTAGTAAGCGCTTCGGTAAAGTCAGTGTTTATAGTAATTTTTTGAGAACAGCCGCTCAAAATACGCAACGAAACGGATTGTTTTTAATTTTGTTTTTTGTAACACTCGGCAAAAACACCGCGCAAGCTTGAATTTTTTTTCTTGGTTTTTTTGTATTTAAATGTACAAAACTGTGTTTGTTAACCAATTTGACGTTTTGAAACGTTGCATGAAGTGTAGTGAACCCGTGTACCGATCGTATTTCCCTCGATAGGACGGACAACCGTGTGCTGCACCAAAATCATGGATGATTCCCGAACAGAACATCGAAAATTTACCAAAGAGTAATTCAATTGTCCACTAAGCAAAAAACAAAATTTATTTCAATAAGCCAATAAATTAGAAAAGTAGCTATTTAGAATGATTTTTGAAAGGTCAAAGTGCAAGAGGTTTAAGGACGGCAAGGCTCAGTAAAATTTTCTTAAAAAAAATAATTCAATTGAAAAACAAGTGTCAATTATTCAATTAGAATGTTTAATTGGCACGTAAATCCAAAACGTAAATCAAACAACACTTAAAAACAGCAAACCGTAGACGACAATAGCGGAAATAACTGATTAAGGAGTAATTTAAGACTATGAATTCCCACCTTTTGTTTTTGTTTTAATTTTGCATACATCGTGTGGCTTTTATGATATGAGTGATAAAATACGTGCTGTTTAATAGTGGTTTTCTTTCTAATCCATTAGACAATCGGTCTGTTGAAATGTTTTCCACAACCCCAATTTTTTGTTTTTACTATTGAGACAGGAAACAATGGAGTTCAAACTAAATTAAAAAAAAGTCTCCTTGTCCTTTGAGTTTCCTGTTGGTATCCGAACGAATAATGTGATTTAATTGGACACGGTCGGTTAGCGTATTTCAACAATCTAGTTTTTTTAATTAGCTCGTGACAGTGAAATGAAAAAGGATGTACCTTTTTCATTTGGTGGGGCGATTTTCACCGGTGTAGTAATTCTTTTTTATGCGTTGGCTAACAAAAAAAGGAAATCAAAGCAAAACAAAGAACATCTACACACGGGAGGAGACTTTGAGTTTTTTTTTTTCTCCGATATAATTGAAATACGTCAGGCTTTGTAAGAACGAGCTCCCAGTCAACTATAGTTATTTAGGTCTTGAGTTCATTGACCGATGTGTCCGAAAATTTGCATGAGTTGTGCTTGATAATACTTATTTTATTTTATTTTTTCAATCTAGCGTTTTTGTAAACTCTTATTTCGAATCGATGAAGCTGTGGACTTCAAACACTAAAGTCCACAGCTTCATCGATTCGAAATAAGAGTTTAAAAAACCCTAGATTGAAAAAATAAAATAAAATAAGTATTATCAAGCTCGGGGAGCTTCTATGCCGAGAGCATTTTAAGGAACCTTGCCGGTTCCGAACGGTTTGGTGAGAAAGCGGTTTTCATAGCACTGAAATTACTGTGGGAAGACTTATCAGTTCTTCGTGAAAGCAGATACAATTTTATGTTTCTGCAACAATTCAAACAACGAACTCTCGCGTATCAATCAAACACGCTAACTCCTAGGCCACAGGCAGCTGAATTAAACTCTTGAAAAAAATAACTATGAAGGGTAGCGCAGGTGTTTTAAGCATTTATCCATTTCCACAATGTAAACCTAACATTGTTTTTGAATTTAAATTAAAACTCTTTTATATTCGATTTTTTGCGGTCCATATACGTCACCATCATGATAACACTTATGTAGTGCTCTTATTAGGACATGCGCAATGTATGTCCGCACCAATTTCTCAAATCTCAGCTACAAAAAAAAACTGTTTCCAAATAAAGTAAAAAAGCCTTGATTTTTATTATCTGTATAGTGTAGTTTAAACTGTACAATTAGTTGGACAGACTTTGGTTTGAACGACCAATGTTGGATAATGTGAATCCTCAGATGACCGCTTGTCCAACATGTTGGATGATTTTCAAATATTTTGGAAAGTTTTGAAGTTGGACGAAGCGGGGAAATATAGTATGCCATGATGTTTAACGACAAGTCGTAAAAGTCTGAAGGCAAACTACATCCGACCATCCAACATCCATCAAACTAAGTCTGTCCAACTAATTGTACAATATGAACTCCACTTAGCTTTAAAAATTGTGTATTAAATTTTATATCAAAACTTCATTCCATTTCGTTTTGATTCGTTCATTGTGAGATCGTGAACGGGGCTATGGACAAACTTGTGCCGACATTAGGCACCAGACGCTGCCAATAACCAACACCGATAAAAGTGTGTGCTCAAATATTACGTGAGTGGTTTGCTGAACACCAGTGCGAGGACACAGGTGCACCAACAAGAAAGTGCCAATTAAAATGTTTTACTACGAAATAGTTGACTACTAACACTCTTTTGTGATTTAACTTGGTATTCTTTGATAAATAATCTTATTGAAAATGGAGAGTGATGACAAGATCAAAGTTATAAAAGATTTTCTGATAAATCTAATTCAACACAGTCATGTCTTCTCCTTCCCTTTCTTTGCTTCTCTTTTATGGAATTTTTCCATTATCTAGACATCTAAAGCATGTGCGAGTATCTTGAATCAAAATCATTGCCCAGAAAAAATTGAACATGAACTTGATACACACAACACAATGGGAGTTGATAAACAGAAGAAAGTGCTGCGTAAGAAAACCAGAGAAGCGTACTATTTTGTTGCTCTATTTTATTTTTCTCAGACCCTAAATATAGACTATATCGACATATGTTTATGTTTGAGCTTATTTTTCTTTTATTTTTTTTATATCTGAAGGAAGGATTGTTAAGCTCCTTAGTCCACCTCTTTACAAAACCTAGCTAAGAGGTTTCGTTCTTAGCGATCAAGTTTATATGAATACACTTTACTTGGTAAGGTAAAAGCAGGAGACTTGATCAGACTGGAGACTCGAACCACCCTTGAGCCAAAAATTTGTTCGCTTGTATTTATTATTTGGCAAAACTCACTTGCGTGTAGATTAAATTTTAAAGACTTATTTCAAAATTGATAACTGTATCTTTGGGTGTATCCAGAAAGCGGCTTTAATGAATGAAAAAAGTTTGAATGAGCGATTTAACAAAAAGTGGCTTAAGTGTCCCGCCTTCCCCCTACACATTTATTTTCTATGGGGTCAGTTATTGTGACCAGGAAATCGAATCAGGAAAAATTTTCAAATGGAATAGCAACGATGTTTCCGTTGAAATTGAACAACAAATGTTATCCCAATCGATGGTAGATACTCCCTGTAGCCCCTGTGTCATGATCACGGTACAAAGCTTTTAATATATCTCTGAAAGAAGCATTTTTGTTGAGTTTTTTTTATATTTTCGTCGTATTTTCTGTGAAAGCAAAAATTTTTGTGTTCACATTGCAAGAGGAGAAAATACTGCTAGCTGCGATAAAAATCAAAGGTTCAAGCTAACTTCCTTGTCTCTTGGGGCACTCCTGACAAAGCAATGAAATGGTTGAAAAGTTGTTTCGAGATTTTATATTTATCAAGTAGAATTGATTAGGCTTCTAAGTTCTATTTTTCCGTTAGAAACAAGTCCGTGCAATAAATTCTTGGAGTTATTAGATGGAAATTTTCTCACATACCCGCAATATTCGTTTGAAAAGACTTTAATGTTTTAGTGAACATTCCTTGCATCAGTATTATTGAGTACGCATTTTTCAATATTTAAATATCGTTCATTAAATGTCAATATAAGTGAGCTTCTTACCAAGTATTTTTTTCTTGATTCCAAAATAGTGCCTCAATGTATGTTCGCCAAATCGTGAAACGTTTGATACATAAACTTGAATAGGGGGTGTATATCTTAGCTGGGGGAGCAAATAAGAGCAGAATCAGAAGTATTCCTATATTCAAAGCACTACCCGTTATAACTGCCAACAATTTTCAAGTGACTAGTTTTGGGAACATAGCTTTTTATAAGTTTGATCCGGATCAGTTGAACTTACGTTTTTTTTTCCTTTGAAGTAATAATAGTGACATATCAAAGTTGTTACATTGTAACAGAAGAATGAAACAGATGGAATAGAACCAATAAAGAAAGAATGAAAAATGAAAGATAAAGCAAAAAGAAAGGACTTTTCTCTGGAAGAAAAGGAATGATTGAGATGAAACTGCTAGTTTCGTTCACGAAAAAAAAATCATTTTGTGCTTAAAATGTCATACAATCACAACGCATTCAAAAAAAAAAAAGTGAAATTTTCACTTTCTCCACTGACAGCGGAAGTATGCATTTGGTTTCACACCTTAGGATGTCATTGATAAGTCATTGTCACTGGTGTTAACTTTTCCTCTTGGTTTCTATCTCTGGCTACTTTTTATGCACTTGCATTTCATAACCATTTATTCATCTTCTCCTTCTTCCTCCTCCTCTTTTCAACTTTTTACGACAGTACGAACATGAGGTATTTCGAAAAGATCACAGATCTCCCTATTATCAGTTTCCCATTGGTGATCCGCTGTTTTGCGAACGCTGCATTGAGATTTGATAGCGTTGGCAAGTTTTGTTGTTTCGGATTGTTCCATGTCTGTGGCCAACCAAATACAGATGTCACTGCATTTGCTTCTATCAGGAGTGTTGAATTTATTTTTTTCTCGATCGTGTCTGAACGGCGACAGCGTTTTTGGTATTTTCAGAATGTTATTTATAAGGATCATGATATTTGTAATAAGATCTATAGCTTTATGCCTCCTGGTGTCATTTGGAGCATCTTCATCTCATCTATAGTCAAGTTTTCGTATTTACATTGTCCAACATTGTGAACCCGATGTGAGTACTGGACGCACAGGCACAACCCAAGTGTTGAGTCTTTCCTTCAGCTAAGGTAGCATTTCCCTATAAAAGAAGTTGGCGGAGCTTTCTCGCAGCTTCATCCACCCTACGTTTACTAGATGATTGATGTCTTCAACAAAAGTTTATTCATTGCTCTTTGATCATTGAAACTTTTTACACATTTGAAGCATATTTCTTTCCAAATAAATGTCAGGAATATGCTGGACGAGAAATCGGGCAACAAAGTTTTTTTTTTTACTAGTATGGAATCCGCTAGCTTTTAAAACATACAGTAAAGTTAATTAAGTTCGATAAATAAAACTTTGCTGTGAACTTATTACACACCACTACTCTATTTGTTACACAGTTCAAGTAATAACCATATTTTGTCTTATCCAAACTTTGCATAATTACTTCACAATGAAAACTGCCCTCTGCCTGGGCCAGCGTCCTCTTTATGTAGAAAACCATTGTCAAACTTTCTAGATAAGCCAAGAACCGTCGAGAAAAATTTCGAACAGTTTGTGTACCTTAAGCAATAATTCCTATTCGTGGCAATTTACAAACTGTCAACTGTGACTCAGAAACAACCTCTTTTTGTTGAATTTTCGTTACGTTTTTTCCAGGGATGTAGGATCCTCTGTTATGACGGCTCCTTCATCAGTACAAGATTGTTCATTAACTTTTTTTAATTGAATAAGTGACCAACCAATTTTCCACTGGGTTCTTAAGAGTGTTGTGAAGAGCAGAGGACTAAAGACGCTTCCTTGTGGTACACTTACTGTGACTTGCAATGCTTCGGTGACTCCATCTAGACATTTCACCTTCGCCACTGCTCTACTATACACATTCTCAATCATTTGCACAAACTTCAGCAACTTCGTTCTAATTAAAAAACAAACAATTTCACCATTACTTGAAAAAAAAAGTCATCAATAAACCTACACTGGGATTAGGCCTGTCCAAAAATTAGGATCCATCCATATCTTCCAGTGTAAAGCCCTTTTTCTCGAAAATATTTCGCTCTTTTTTGTTTCAATTTTTCTCCATTCTATTTTTCTCTACTTCGAATATAATGGCTTAAAAAAAAAATTTCATTAAGATTATTCTAATTTTATGAGGCCGACAACAAATTAGGCAAAGCACTCGTTCACCCATAGTTGCAAGCTCCAACTCTATTGTTTCAGTTGAAAGCATTTTTTCAATGGTTTTCTATCAATTTGTATGAATACAATCTCAACCTTGTTTCTCAGTAGTATAAAGCTAGTCAAAAACATTCCGCTAACAGGCCCACTTTGAATGATACTATCGACATTCCCCCCTGTGCAGGAATTGTTTCACACAATAAATTAAAACATGAAAATCATTGCCATACACAAAACGGAAGTTACTTGTTGATTCCACTATGCATCATATGCCTGCCTTAAGCAACTGTAGAAGTATATGCACTTTGGACGTATACTTAAGTCTTAGACGCGGGAACTGTCGTTAGTTCAATTGTCTAAGGCTCAAGTTAGCTCAATTTGGTAATTAAGTCTTACTTCTCCCATCAGTGGCGTCGGCGTCGGCAGCGGCGGCGGCGGCGCGAGTTGATAAAATATTAGATATATTTCACTTTATTTTGTTGCATAGTATGCAGCTGCAGCACTTTTCGCAGCCTCGAATTCAAATTATTTATCAGGGGTCTCGGTCACTTATTCAATTGGTAAATATACAGAGAAGCAGAATTAGAGAGGGAGAGAGGTAAATACTTATGATAGTTCATTCTCCATCATCATACTATAAATGACCATCACACGGATAATCGGTTTGTCAAGAGTGTTGTCTGTGCTGTCAAATGACCCAATGGACTAATAAAGTTTATGACATGAAAAGGAAGCGATCATTTTTGCTTGATAATTGCGATGACGACAAAGTAGGCTGGTTAAACTGACATACAGAAGAAAGCTATAAGTGAGAATTACTCAGAATGTGCTGATGCTGAGTTCTAAAAGTCAAAAGAAGGAAAGGGGGATTTTATATTTTTGCGGTCTAAACAATAAAGAATTGTGTATACTTAAGGGGACACGAAACTTTTTTAATTTTATCGTTCGCTTTTACATATTTGATGTGAGTTGTCTGAATTTGCATTTGCATGAAGTTAAAAATTTGACACATGATACAATTTAAAGGTACATATATAATGTAGATGAAAAATTAATTGCAAATTCTGTTGTGAAGCGAAGACCTTATTTTGCACTTTTCTTTCGTTTCCCGACGTTGATGACGAAGTAATGGTGGTGGCAAGCATTTTATTTTCCGATAGTAATTGGAGACAGTGCTAATTTTTGTATAAACTGCGACCAAATTGATCTGAAACCTTAAGCTGTCAGAGTAGTACAGCTTGCTTATTCGTAAACAATGTACATATTTCTACAATGAAATGTGTTATGTGAAAGATTTAGTCATGGAAACGTAGACACAACTGAAAAGTTTAATCGGAATGACCTGCCATTGCCAGATCCAGACAAATGGAAATAAATTAAATATGGAAGTGCAACAAAGGACCTTATTTAATACTGATTCGGCTAAATTAGCTTTTCATCGCAGTGTGCAATTACAATTGGTTATTTTTACTTGACGATCAATAAAAACCTTTTTGAAATGGATTCACTAGGCCATCAGACATAAGAAACACTGAAGCGTCGAACGGATGCTCAAAATCTTACATGACCTTAATTTCAACTAAAATAATCTCATACTTAACGTGTCAACCTAAAAGGGACAGTACTAGAAATCTGTCCATGCTATATTTTGTCAACAGTTGTGGGTGGCCCTAGTTCTTAACCAACGCATCTAGTCAACTAGCGAGCTGTTTAGTCTTGCGAGCTGTATGGGTACAGGTCTGCATTTCTATCTACTTTATTTCATCGCCATAAAGAGGGTTTCTTCTTCTTTGATTCTGCTATATATATTTAGTCTCCGTTTGCACTGGATACTAAAGGTCAATGAAAGTGTTTTTATTGCAAAGGCTTTCCGCGTTCTCTTTAGATAAAGTCCAAGTTTCTGCGCCATTAAGTAAGACTATATAAGAAATAACTTTTTTTGAACATGTCGCTGGAAGTTATTAGTTTTTGTCCGATTTGTAAAACTGCAATTGTATTGAGATCTCAACGCTTTGAGGTTCTCCCGCTGTTGAATGCGTGTATATGGACTTCAAAGCGTTGATTAAGGTCTGACGCCCATTTTCAATATTTAAATTTAATTAAATTTTGAACGCAATTGGTTAAGTTGTTTCGAAGGCATTGTTAGCACGTAGTGGGATGTACAGGGGTTGGTTGTCAGCTTTCACACCGCCGACGCCGTTCCCCACGGGTGGATCAATAGTGTGAAGCAATAAAGCTGTAGAGCTGCGATCTTGATAACGATGCTCGTAACGCAAAAAACAAAAAGAAGCAGATGAAGAAGAAGAAGCGAGGACTGGTTGAGTTCACAAGCCAGTTTTGAAAAGATCTAAAGCTAATCTTTAAGATTAAAAGATACTACACAGCTTGTGCTGAAACTAAGTGACGAGGTTCAGCCACCATAAGCTTGTTTCTTTAAAAAGAGTATGACAACCAGTTAACAAGACACACTGAAGTTTAACTTAAACCTAGTTAATTTCAACTCATCAAAATCGTTGAAGTGTGCTTTTTGGCTGACGAAGACATGGAATAAATACTAACTCAACTGATAACAATACAACCATGTAAATATGTGGCTAACCTAAACAAAAAACGATATTAGCTGAATACTAGAAATAAAAGCTGATTGGTGAAAACGGGTGGTAATTTTAAATTTAGGGTATCAAAATATAGAGGAAAAGCCAAAAGAACCTCTATGGAAAACTTTAGGTAGTAGAAATTTGTAGGCATTTGTAATGACACAATATAACGTGTCTATATGCATCCACAATGTAGTTGGTGCAGGTGGTTAGGTTAGGTTACGTTACGTTAGGTTAAAGTGGCTGTTAGCTCGGCTGACACGCTTAGGCCCGTTGGGCTCGTTGATACCACAGTGGCGCTTATGTATCCGCATCCTAATGGAACCATTTCGAGCTTACAAATAAGCGGGATAGACGCAGGAAGTCGATGAGAGTAAAATCACTAGGGTCATTAAAGAAACACAAAGCAAGGTGTATCCTACGTTTCTGAGCTAAAGCCGGGCATGGACAAAGAATGTGGGGAATAGTCTCCTCCTCCTCCTCACCCATACAGCTTCTGCAAAAATCGTTTGAGACGACTCCTAGCCTTGCGGCATGTCTTCCAATAAGACAGTCTCCAGTGATGACACCTATCAGCGCACTAATGTGTTTTCTTTTAAGCCGTTCAACCGCTTAAGATCTAGCTTGGGCCAGATTTGTTTCGTTGCGTTACACGTTAAACTGTTTTTTTTTTTTTATAATTTACGCGCACTTCAAGGGGTTATGACTACCCTTATGATGTTTAGAACACAGTGCGGGTGTTAGGAAATAAGGAAAGGATAAGAAAGGAGATGCCGATGCACATCACTCTTGAATTTCTGTACATTATATTGTGTGGGGAAAATTGAGTTGGGTAAGGCATTCCACATCCGGGCTGAGCGGCTAAAATATGAATCTCTATACTTAACTGTACGACCGAAGTTGGGCTGAAAACTGCTTGACCATCATAGATTAGTTTTCTTGAATGCGTCCTGCTTGTGCAAGAGTTTGTAGGTTAGCGATTGTTAAACCGATTTTTTCCGTTTTCGGTGAAAAGGGCAGAAGAGTTCCGTTTCTGTTGAGTTAATCTGCTTTGCAGTTTCCTGAAATGTCTCTATGCCCCGGCACGCAGCACAGGTGAATTTTGAACCGCCCTGACATCTCGCTGAGAGATGATCGGTAGTTAAGGGCTAGAATAATGTTGAAGGAATTTGATGCCCGGGATTTGATGGCTGCCTGACTGTCTGACTCCTTTATTTGTTTCTGACCGTCTGTCCGTATATCGTTTTCCAAGAATGATTGGTCCTCCCAGACTGTTCTGGATGGAATGGTCGCCCAGAAATTTGTGTCAAATACGAGTTTGGTTGAATCTGTTTTAAGTGTCGGGATTCCAACTTTGTTCAGTCTTTCAGCATGGGCAATATTATTGTTGGCAAATTGCAAGACTTCTTGTAATCAAATAGCCGAATTCGTTTACTGTAGATGTCAAGTGGGACTAGGTGAAACAGGATGTCCAGCGCCGCTGAAGGAGTAGTGCGCTCATACACATTTTAACTCTGTATTTCAGTGACAAAACTAATAAAATCTTCAAAATCGCTTAAACTCTGGCAACGCCAGGAGATTTTTAACTAAAACGACTGCAATTAGTTCTCTTTGAGAGATTTTTCAAAATTGCGGTGCAACACCACCTACACCAACTACAACTAGGGTGCGTAGACACGTCTTTTTGTAATTTATGAATTTATGGTTGATGCTATATCTGTACATTTTTATAAATTCTAAAATAATAGTTTTCCTCAACCAAAACAATGTGAGCGGTATGAGATCTTTATCGTTCAAGAATACCAACTTTTTCTGTTTAACACTTTGCTTTTTTGTTTATATAGTTCAACACATCTTGGGCATGCTCATGAGTCTGTTGTAGCTGTTAAGCAGTAAACCTTGGATTCGAATATTTTGATAATAATTTGGTTTTCCCTTTTTAGCTGTTCAAAATCGGCACAAAATTGTTGGTTCCCCTACAATCCCTTAAAAGGCATAGTTGTGAGGAATGCGCTCCTCGCTCTGTTGCGCCACCCTATTTAATTTGCTTGAACTTGTACAGTATCTATGTCATTTCAGCCCACTGCTGCTAGACTATTTTATTTAAGCTGCCCATGCTTTTTTTCAACAAATTCAATCGCTGAGCCTTACCTTCCTCACTGTCTTTTCTATTTATTTACTTAAAATCAAAGAGCAACAACACATTATTCCTTTCCCTTTTGTCAATTGCCAAAACAATCCAAAACGTATTATCTACACACAAAACTCTAGTCGATCTATTTCAGGGCTTTTGTCATTTATCTATTAATTAATCTATATTTTGTATCGAAATTGATTAAGACATTGAAATCACCAACTGTATTATTCACTTGACGTCGCAAACTTATTTATCGATCAAGTGTGTCTGCTTGAAAAGGAATTTTTTTCTTTCCAATAACGATTAACTCTCTGTGACAATCTGGATAATTGACACTTTGCTTTCAAAGATAACTTACAGCAAACCAAGTTACGTGCTTATTTAGTTTGAAACTTAATGCATGTTAGGTCGTTAAAGCACTTCGACGTTGTTCGGCGATACTTAGCTTATTTAAATGTTCCCTAACGCCTTGCGGCTTCGATTACAATGTGGTGTGCTCGTCGAAGAAGATCATCATTGTTAGCAGAGTGTTCTACTCATTTATGTTAAGTTAAATAGAAAATTGCAAAAAATTATTTCATTATTCCTCCTCCTCTAGAATTTTAGTGAGGAAATTGGAAAGATTTAAATAAAGTGTTCTATAGAATTGATTGTGATTCTAACCGCAGAATTTTAATCTAAAACAGAGACAATTAGTCTATAAGTTTTTTGTGGTGGTGCCGTTGATTGAACTTAATTTCTTTTTTCATTACAGTGAAGTGACAGAAGGTGCTCTACAGATATGGCGGACACTGCCAGAAAAGATACGACAAGACCCCAGCCTTGCTTCATTTCGTCAGGAACATGAACGTCTTCATGGTAAGTTGACTTGGGAAAATTTAAACAAAAAACTTGAATGATAAAAATAGTTCTGCTATTGTCTCATCACAAAACGAGTACATATATGTTTAGAGCAAGGGTATTTCGATATCTTAACGCTTTTATTGTGAAGTCAAATCGTCCAATGAAAGTTTAACTAACGATAAAAAATTATGAGGAAATTGGGTTAGATATGGAATTGATTGTGATTATTGACGTGTGAGCCAGGTTATCTAATGACTGCTTTTCTTTGAACATCGAGATATATTCAGTCAAAATTATGTTAAATATAAAATTTTTTACATACCCGTATTCTAAAACAAACAGCCATATAGTTGTCAACTATCAATCAATTGATGCACTAAAAATTCTATCAATAAATTGATAAATCGGTATTATGCATGTCAACTGATAAATGTTCTTCCATTGTGAACAGTGTGCTCGTACTAAGCGTTGACACACCCCACATCTACATAGGTACAAAGCCAATATTTTAATTTCCTACATTCAATGAACCCAAAGCACAAGTTACTATCCGCTTGATAAGGTTTTTTTCAAACAGATATGTATAATGGTTCGAAAGAAAGGGTTCATCCCCGTATTACCAGGAGACCGGGAACATAAACGGAAGCATACACGGAAAATTAGAAACTGCCTGACCAAAGTCAAAATTCTTTTAATTTCCATTCATTCTCAATAAAAAATTGAAAATTGTCAATTTGGCACTAAAAAAACGATTATTTGTTACCCGAAATGACCGGTTAAGTGGGGCTAAAAAAAAAAGTGGCGATTTATGGTTGACATAATTCCAACCTTGTAGTGAACCAAAACAAACAAACTAAGAAAATTCTTCATTAGTAGGGATGCCGCTTTCGTATCGACCTTTGTTAAAAAAAAAAAAATTACAAAATGGCGTCGTCATACAGAATATTTCTTTTCGTCTCTTTTTTACATTTTCGAATTTTTTTAAAAATACTCAACATTAAAATTGTTCAAAATCCAAGACAGGTGCAATAGATACATGTATCACAAAAATCTTCTCCAAATTTGAAAGTAATCGGATTTTTTAAAATCGGTTTTTTAGAACCTGAGATACTATGTCAACCTTAAAAAAATATTTTCGGGAAAAATACCAGTGATTTTCAAAAAAAAATCCATTTTTTTATGGCTTACTCGATAGTTTACACTTCCAAAAATATTCTGTGAAAGTGGAAAGTTTGTATCTTGAATAGATTTTAATGGCAGCGTTCTAAAGAGCTACCACTCGTAAGTAAAAACCCCGATAGTTGAAACTTTAAACGCGTTTTTCTCGAAAGAACATTCAAAAATGCTGACATCATTACTCAAAGAGATATTGACTGCAAATTAACACTTAATGTTCAATTTGGCATTTAAAAAACGATCATTTCTTACCCTAAATGGGTTAGTTTTTCAATACTACGCCATTTTGAAGTTTTTCAAAGGTCGTAAGTCATTGTGTAGGAAACATCTTCAACTAGAATACTTTTTTTTGAATTTTTTGGTTTCAGCTAAACGAGTAGCCGGAATCATGTCAGCAGTGGGGGAAATTTTGTTTGCACCTCCAAAGACAGCAAATAAAAAAAAAACATAAAATATTGCTCTTTATGTCCAGAAAAAATTCAAAACACTCTACCGAGTAATTTCTTTTGAAAATTTCCCAAAAATCGTCTAATTTTTCACGTGTTACACTGTTATAGCCTTTTAAGAAACAATTCCAGTAGAACTGCAGAAAAAGTTCGCAGCTCAGAGGGATCAATCGTTTCTTCCTTTTCTATCTAGACGATTATGGTTTCCCCGCTAACTTTTTCTGTCCACTTTTATGCAAATACTTATAAAAACACTTCACAGAGCACGTGCAGATTTAGGTTAAATTGAAAACTAAGCGACTTTGATGCCGGATCACAATATCTGCACTTTTGAATCGAGAAGAAAGTGATGAGTAGAACCCTACATTGAATATAAAAAACCAAAGTGTACTATTAAAACAAATTATTAGAAACCACAAAGTATTGTAACGTGCGCTTAGTTCGCAAAATAAAACTTCACCTTTCAATTTATTTTTATCTCTTTTATTCAGTATCTATACTTTATTCGATCTCAACTCGACTTTTGGACTATCACTTGTATACAATTTACTCTTCACTTTATCACTCTATAATCAAAACTGCCCTCTGGTTGCCTGGGGCGGCCTATTTATATCGAATGACATTTCATCTAGAACTCTCCAGTAGTTTCCACATTGTCTCCACTCTCCACTACAGCTGTCAAACATTTTTCCTCCTAGTATATTTCTACACTTACACTAGTGTTGCCACTTGTGTTATCGTTTGAACGTTTTCGATTAGGAAATTGGTATTAAATGTTGGGTTCGCGTTACAGTATTTAAATCGAGAAGGTACATCGGCTATAGTATCGGGAGTGTTCATGGTCACAAATCTGCTGTATCTTCAAAAATAATACGAACTTTGAAAAATCCTTTAGAAGAAAAATTTAATTATGAAAATATGTATAAAAAAGATCGATTTTTTCAAATTTCTATACCAGAATACACCCTTAAGAGAATCGCTCTACAACGCAACGCCAGGTTTTCAGAGAACATTTTGGGTATAATCTCAAGATTGAATTTAAATTCATCACATCCAAACCTTCTGAAATGTGTTTTCTGATATAATTTGCCTTTCGAGACTCTACCTAGGCTTCAAATTAATGCATGACCGTGTATTAAATAGTCATTTTGTCACCAGATTTGGATTTAGCAGATAACAAATCATCGAATCAATGGTTTGTGTTTTAGTTAACATTTTTTTCATGTTAAAAAATAGTCTCAAAGACAACACAAACTTGATTTTTTTCAACTTTGAATGCTTAATATCCTGAAGACGCGAGTTATTAGGTCACTTCTAAGCTCATATTTAGATTCAGCGAGGCAAAATCCTTAGAATAAAAAAGTTTGCTTATGTGAGCAAAACCACTGCTGACCAGTGAATCAATTGGAACGAACAAATTAAACCTATCAGACATCCTTCAGCTTAGTTCAACGGGTGTTTCTGACAATTTTTGGTTTGTTGGCAATTTTCTGTGAACAACTCTTTAGAAGGTGGTGCTTGTGACGTAATGGTTTACATGTCTGACAGTAGCGCGGGAATTCGTGGTTCGAATCCCAACAGAAACCAAAAATATTTTTCTACGGGTACCGCCTTTCAAGAGAAATTGGCAAGTACTTCGATTGTTACCTAATTCATTGAGATGAAAAGCTAAAGTACCGACAGAAAATTGTAGGTTCGCTCCATTCCCCAACAAAGCATGGTTGGGAGAATTATGCTCTAGGCCCCAGGCCTCATTGCTCTGTTGTGCCACCCTACGTATGTATTTAACGCTTTTGAATAAAGTAGATGCTTGTCTTGTCCTTTACACTCAGTCTTAAAATTCTTTTGCATCGTTAAGTTCTGGTTTTAAGGATCTAAGGTCCTTGCTAATTATAGCTTCTTCATCAATGAAGATAAAGATTCAATTGGATTATAAGCATAATTGAACTGAATAAGATAGCGCATTGCGCATGTTAGCATTGTAGCTCTCAACAAATTTATTCTCGGTGTCATCATATGTTGCCTAAAAGAAAAATTAAAACGCAAAGGGTGCTGTACAAATGTAAGAGTCCATGACTTACAGGCACAGAGCTAGAGAAAAATGAACACGTCGCTATCTTGTTTAGTTGTGTAATAAGAAGAGAATTTTATTGAAAAACCAAGCTAGAGCTTAAAATAGAAAAAAAAAAATCTGAAGTACGACGCTCCTTACAAGAATGTTTTGTGACATTAATCTTAATTTATTGTTAATAAATTATAAGCTAAATAACGTAAAACCATTTTTTTGTTTTCTTGATCGCAAAGTCTGTAAATTTCGTTTTACGTGCCTTAGCACACGTAGCCCATTCAATGTTGTATACCTCGACAGTAAATCAATTGGATCCATATTAGTGCCGTAGAGACACACACAAAAAGTCAATCTTTCGAAAGCTATTCGAAAAAAATTCGGCACAAACCGCGAGTAGAAAACCAAATGACCTTCTATTTGTAGTCAATGTCAGTGTTGTTTCTGATGTGTCGACTTTCATTATCTTCTTTTCAAAGTAGATAACTGCGTCAATGTCTGCATTTAAGACGAACCTTTGAAAAGTCTAGTAAGTTATCAGGAATTTCCTTTCGACAAAAACCAATAAACCTTTTTACAACCGATAACTACTTAAAAGGCTACCTGATTCAAACTATTCATTTGAAGATCACCAATAAATTATCTGGAATGAATTGAACTTGAAGCTGAACAATTTTTTTTAAGTTCATGCATGTAAACATAACTACACTGTGGATGACAACAACTGTTTCATTTCAACAATCGAAATTAAGGCTTCAACGCAGAGCTTGCTTTAAGCCACAAGTCTTAGAAAATCAATTGATTGGGAGTGCTTCTGACTCCGAACATGGAAAACATGCAAGGGATAAAAGCAGTGAAGCCACAGTAGCACTCAACATGATGCGACTTAAGTTCTTCTAAAAAAATCCAACCATCCAAATACCAAGTGGTCAACGCCACAGTCAACACCCGCATGTGCTACGAAGTACAGTTGACCTTCTTTTAAGAAGTCAAGCCTGTGTCATAACCATTAGCATGTCCTTTTGTTAAGGTTGAGGTTCGTGGTTCGAACAACATTGGAAAACAAAACAAATATTTTTCCACAGGTATCACCATTCGCGAGAAATTGGTAAGTCCACCGATAAGAAATTCATTGCCATGAAAAGCGCTTTCTCCGAATTCCCATTCGGAATCGGCGAAGATTGCAGGTTCCCTCTATTATTTATTTCTGAAAATAGCACATTCAACGTTTTTCAAATGATCTTTAGTTCTGAAAACTTAAAATTTTTAAATAAAAACACTTATCCAAAAGTAGATAAAATCTTATGTGGCCTTCGAAGCCACAAACGAGCTTCAAAAATTGAATATATATTGATATCTTTGAAGGCCACAGCGATATTTTCAATTTTAAACAAATACTTTACACATTATAAATGTTTCACCCTTATAATCATCGGCAATTATGTAAAAACAATACTGCAGTAAATAATACCCTCCGAAATTAAATTTTCCGAAAACAGGCCGTAGAACATACAAGAATAGTGCATAATTTGTTTGCTCTCATTCTTAACACTCAAGAAATTATCTCAATTGTATTGATAAATTAATTAAAAATTTGACCCATTTAAAAATTCCTTATCTCTGCAAAGTAGAGCCGCCACACTTAAGATTTTTCAATGAAGAAATGGTTTTGATTCAACAGTTTGCCTTAAATAGTGCAACGCTTTATAGGCAATGAAAGCCTCTTATGTTGAATGATATTTACTAATATTCGAAAAAATAAAATCTCTGAAAACGTCAATACTACGAACAGGGAAACAATAATGGAGACCATATTATCCACAGAGGCCATAACACCGACACAGCCTCTATTCATTTTTCTGTAACCATCTTTCATCTCGAAACACTAAGTTTTTCGCATTTATTCCAATGTAGAACAGCCTCCAAAACGATAACCACGTAAAGTTGAAAGCAACACTTATATCGAAATATAAAATGCAAGAAACTTAGCTTTAGTTATATCTAGGTTCTAGGACATGCCAATCGTTTGCTTGATCAGCACTCTGACTTGAATATCAATCATTGGTTAGAGTGACAATCGTTGACTGATTGGCAAAATGTCAATAAAGGTGCAAGTCATTGAGTTGAGTATACCAATAACTCGCCAACTATGTCAATCACTTCAAAACTATTAACTTTCAATCCATAAAAAGACCAATATTCACATAGACCTGTCGGTATGGTGGCCATCACAACACAATAACAAAAATCCAAAGGTCAGCATGCATTGGCTCAATCATTGCCATGAGAACGACACCAACAGCAGCTCTGGAAATTTTTTCGGTCGCTAGCTCCTGTAGATCTTTTCACCAAGGAGATGGCGGCCAAAAACGCACTGCGACTCAAACAATGTTATAATTGGAAAACAGGCATATTAGCCCACAGGACTATTATGAATCACGCTAACATTGAAGCAGACTACACTCCCCCTTCCCGTACAAAAAAAAACACGGAAAACTAAAAATAAACGAATTTCTAAAATTAATTACACTTCATTATGAGCTTATTATTTTGCTTTCAGTATTTCTTCTTTTGTCTTTGAAAATCCTCTGCCTTCAGTCTGCAGTATTATTTAAGATTCTAGTTATTTAATTTTAACTGTCATAGTACTTTTTTGTGATTGTTGCTATCGAGTTTCCTAAAAATACCCGTTTTCTTACAAACAATTTGCTAAAAAGAATTCTTGCCAGACGACATTATGTGTGTATCTATAGAAATTCTACAAGGAGAAGAATTATATTATACAAAGCCATAGACGTAAGATTTATTGCCTGCTTAGGCTGTGCAAAGTGCCTCTTTAATGAGAAATTCATAACGAAGTCGTTTTGATATTCGAAAAAGATAAATTGCTGGCCATATTCATCCTGCCGCAATAAACAACATCCTTCTAGGAGATAAAGTCAGTTTCAATGCTTATCTATCAATGTTAAGGCTATCATTACTCAGTTTATTTCAACACCAACAACCAGACGCACTGATGAGCTTATAAGCGCAAAATTATTATTGAAAGTGACTGACTTTCCAGTGTCCTTTTTCTCATCGAATGTTGTTTTATCTTCCAAGACTCCCTTGAAAGCCATTCACAACAACTTTAAAGACTAACAACATGTCCTGAGCACAGCAAATCTGATCTGTTATTGATACCGCACTAAGCCTTCAACTCATCAACACGTACACTCGATTCATCTTCACTGACCTAGATTTTGAAAAAAAAAAATTAAAGAAAAAAGTAAATAAAGAGACAATTTTTGTCATCACAACCTGTAGGCTAGACAATTTCAATGTTTCAAGAGGCGCAAGCGCTAAATTAAACATTCTTCCATAAGTTGTTCGCACTTTATTCTCTTATAATTTTGCATCATGCTGATACAGAGTACATTTATTTGCGGCAACCAGGACACGTAGCCGAAATAGCCAATTTCCCGAAACGAGGATTTCACTTTAATTACTCTTTTCCTCGTATTTTTTGTTTTTCTTTTACAGTCATCGTTATAAGGGTGGCTATGGCTACTGGATTCTATTCTATTATCAGCATAAAAGACGACCAATATTCAAGGTAATAAAGAGTCCTGTCGTAGTGTTCTTGAATTCTGCGAAAGGAATTTTATTAATTCAAAATGTGATGTGGCTGCTCGCACGTATGTGTACGACTAACTTTCATTGTTCATTCAGATCTTGATGTGAGAGAAGGTGGATTTTTTTTTCTCTCTCAGCAACGATTTTCCGGAATAAAATAAATCAAGTTATTAATAAACTCATCAAATTTGATTCAAGTGAACAATATAAAAGGAATATCTGATTTCCAAAAGAAATATTTCGTGAGTAAGTGTAACTGTTTTTTGATAAAAGACGAAACAGTAAAAATATAAACGAGATGAAATTCAAATCGAAAGTTGGACAAAAGTTCGTCTCCACAAGTAGCGAAGTGTGACCTTTGCATGTCCTTGTGTTTCCGGAATAACATCACAAGTTCCGTTTGTGATTTTGTCTTAATTTCAAATCTGAGAGCAATAAAAACAATATCAAGCGCTTTGTTTAGCAAGAATCGTGTTAGGTTCGTTTGCCTTTCAAATCAAATCCCGTCTCTTTACTCGTGTATGTGAATGTGAATTCAAAAACAAAGAAGAAAAACGAACACATACAGAGTTTCTTTTTTCTTTTTGAGAGATACTAACGAAAAAAACTGAAAAAGGAGTGCACCTCAGTTCGAAATCAAAGGCAACAAGGGAAATCTTGGAATCTTTATTTTCCAAATGTTTGTTTCTGAGTAACAAAACATTCATAGGAAAGGTAGTAAAACAAGTTTGAAAGTTCAAGAACAAGTTAAGCGGAGTTTTTCCTTCTTTATTTTTTTTTATGATTCGAAGTTCAGAACGGAGTCTGATTCAATAGTTTAAGGACTATCATGAGGCTTCGGGTTCAAAGAAGTATATTAAAAAAGAACACAAATAAAAAAACAATTAAATAAAAAAAAATATTCCAATTCTGCACGACATCGCTGATATCTCTCAAGTCACAACCTTCCCCTCGACAGTAAAATTGTGATGTGGTTCTTGGTAGGTCACAAAGTTGTTATTGGTTAAGACTATTAGACAACATCGGGCTGTTAGTCTACTCTCCAGATGGACCAGAATTAACCGTATCGTTTACTAAGTCAAAATCGACCGTATGCAGCCATACATTTTCGTGCTCTTAAAACTTTATGAAACAAAAACAATCAAAAAGATCGCTGAATATCGCATCACGAGAAGGGGAAAATCTGTAAATTTTCGAGTTTGTAAAAAAAACTATCCTTCGCTTGAAAAAAAAGTTCTGCATTGCAGCTAAGAAAATGTTAATCATCAATTTTAAACTTTATTTCAATTCAAATTATGGTTTTGGGCGTGTTTTGAAGTCCATTTTATGTTTTCTTTCACGCGAAATTAGTTACCTATAAGTGCGTTAAGGGGGGTCTCCTCATCAGTGGCTTCTCAAAAAGGTGCTTTTTTAGGTTTTTTTTTTAACATAAAAAAAAAAAACAAGAGAAACAAATCATCTTTTGTGTATTTTTTAACATATATTTATTCAACAAAACAAAGTTTTCCAAATGTCAAAATAAATAAAAATGGCGGATTTATAAGCAATCTTGCGCGAGCTGCTCGCCACGGACAACTCAAACTCCGTGAAAGATTCAGCCCATAATTTTTTTCTGAAACCAAAAATTGAAGTACTACGTTATTCACGAGGTTTTCTGCACAGTATGAACTATTATGGTGATTGAAAGTTGAAATTTTAATATTTTAGGCGTCTTTCAATAAAGTACTCGATTTTTCGACTCTTTTTTAGCAGTAAGTGCGTTAATAACGTTGTAAAAAGTGAATTTTTTATATATTTTTTTAGTTGAGTCTGTGCACAATTACATTATCTAAAAAACAGTGTCTTACTTTTATACATAGCTTTCATAGTCTATTTTTAATCGTGCACGGAATTTTAAAAAACATGGTGTTCAGAAAATGGGCTTTAAAGTATTTAGAAGGAAAAAAAATCGAATAAAAGGGAACTTACAGGAATGAAATGTTAGTCAGCTATATCCAGTTCGTACAGCAATCCTTCTGATTCCTTAAAAAAGCCGTTCTTTGCCTGTTGCAAGGTTTCCACGAACACAAAAGGAAAGACACCTGCGTGGAGCACGGGAGGGCGCGCGACCTGGCTAACGCTTGCCCCATGCGAGCCTCTTTTCGGAACTGTAACTTCTAAACAAGTTTGAGATGGGCTCTGAAACTTTGCGAGAATATTCTCAAATAATAATTCTAACGATAAAAAAAACCTGTTTTTTGAGTCTGACTGATGAGGAGACCCCCTCCTCCCCTCCTCCAAAAACTTATCTTATTCTTTTTTCTTTTTTCCTCAACTTCATTTTGCTTTTTTGTGACAATAACATAAAAATTCGAACACAATTTGTAATTTGGGAAATTCTACTCAAGAAATAAGCCATTCGTTCGGAAACTAAAGCAGTTTTGGGGTGAATTTGAGCCTCAACCAACATCCGATACTTCGATTTTGGGCGTGCGTTCTTCAGTTTTGCACTCTAAGCTGTTTGAGGCCTTCTTCCACTTGATTGCGCCACCTAAGACGAGGTCTTCCTCTTCCGCGATTTAAATACAATGGGCTTTTGAGAACCCGTCGAGACGGATCGTTTAGGTTCATCCACTCTTCATGCCCCAGCCACCGTAGCCTAGCGATGCGTACTCTTCAAGCTATGCCCATGTCACGGTACAGCTCATACAGATCGTTGTTGTATCTTTTCTACATATTATCTTCGCATACGATATCCCAAAGATCATTCGGAGTACTTTTTCTAAATCATCATAAATGGTCTTGAAAGAGGAGCAAAAGCTGTCTTTGATTAGAAATGTTTAAATGCTTCTTTCAATAGATTTGAGGACAGCAATATTGGACCCTTGGTAGTAAAGAACAGTAACACTGACTGAATTTTTTTTTTTGCTATTTCTGGGATTCGAACAGGGAACGTCCTACGCAAAACGCACATATAAAATAAAAGTAAGATAAAATAAAAATAGGGTGTCGCAATAGAGCGGGGAGCTCCGGGGCCTAGCGCATTTCTCACAACCATTCCCTTTGTGAGAGAATGAAGGAGACCTACAATTTTCTGCCGATTTCAAACGGCTAATAGAGAAAGTGCTTTTCATGGCAATGTATTTACTATTGGAGGACTTGGCAATTCCTCACGAAAGACGATACCCGCCAAAAACATTTTTGCTTCTATTGGAACTCGAACCAGAGAACTGCATGAATGCAATCACTTGCGCTTTCGAATCATCCCCAAAAAACAAGCCGTACACAGTCTCACACTCATAATGATGAAACAAGTGTGATGCTTGTAGAAAAAGTACACAACACTCGTGAATACGAGCCATCGTATTGCTTGTGCCCATGAATGATGAATAAATGGACTATTCAAACTCAAACAGGTACACTATTCGCTTGTATTCGAAAAAAAGCTAATGTTCACGAATGATGAGGGATGACAACAAATATTTTTTCATGTTCATAGATAGATTTGAATACACATTTCGTGACCTGACTTCAGCGTTATTTATATTTTTCGGTTTGTTGTTGTTGTTGTTGTGTTCTTTATCACAATATTGCACTGTGAAGTATTCGTTGCTTTGTGAAGTATTCGTTATAATGTAAATGATTCGCCTTAGACACTATTCGCACAAATTCATACGCATACACGTATTGTCATTGCCTGCCATTGTTTCCGCTAAGTGAACGAGAGTGATAACCTGTCTTGTTGACTAAAAGAGAGTGCAGACTATGTATTGCTTTGGATTAAGATGAATGGTGTCCGAATGGTGTGTAAGGCAATGAATAAGTGAGTGCATTCACAAAACGAGACATTCATTGCAGCTCCCTGATTCGAACCACGAATCTCTGGGTTAACATCAGGGATTTATATTGGCGAAAACCACAGCTCTCTGAGAATATTAAAATGTGAGGATTAAATGCAAATACAAGTGTATTGCAGCTCCCCCAAATAAATAATAGGGCAATGGTTGCTTTGTAAATTTATATATTGTACCGTTCGCTGAGTTCGAAATGCTTTGCTTCCACTTGTTACCTGTCTATAATTAGATCATCTTAGTTGACACAAAGTACCTACAATCAAAAGGATTCAACTAACTACGAATGCAAAATGGTAGACAGCTTGAAATCGGAATCGTTGGCGATATGTAATGATTGGATCTCTACCCAGGGCCTTAATTCCGTAATTTAAAGTTACGGACGACTATCGTCTACATTCCACTGAAAACGAAGTTACGCGAGACCATTTTTTGACGATGCATTCGACTGAAGACGATTGGACGATAATCGCCTCAAAAGTTACGGAATCCATGACGAGAACATTAGTAACAGCCTTAGTAAAAGGACATACTCAGAAAAATCTTAAATATTGTAATATACATCCAATGGAAGGCGTTGCGCAAAAAAATATAACTGAACAGGATACCCGAAGGAGACAGTGTCTAGACCAATAGGTTCACACAAATGATAATTGGGAGGAGCTTTTCTATAAAATGTTCTAAGCTCGTGTGATAATCTCTCCTATAAACTGTTCTTAACTGTTAGAAAGTCCTCGTGCTTTCTTATATACCGTTCAAAGCTGCTATAATATTCTCGTAAATGGCAAGCTTTCCTATATAAAAAGGCTGCTGGCGCAAGTAGAGTCAGTTTTTATTATAAGTGATTAAATAAGTGTTGTTATTAAATTGAGTCGGATGTCGAATAACCTTGTCATAAGATGATGAAAAAAAAAAAATATCACTCTCAGTTCTTTTTTTTTCGAAACTCGGATAGTTTCTTTTGTTTTCTTTTCTGCACCATACCACAAGACTGGGGTGATCACGGCCTCATAAGCAGTTGCCCTTTTTTTTTCAAAAGAGGGTTGTGATCTGAGTAAAGCTACGTCTTATTGTTTGAAATTGGCATAGTTCTTTTAAGAATGATGTTAAAGACGATAAAAACAGCCTTTTCGAAAGCATTTTTCGATATCAAACGATTCAATGAGTTCATTTCCAACCCTAACGGAACAGCTTAAGTTCTCCAAATTAATAGGGACAATTTTTGCAGAGAAGTCAAACAGCTCATCTACAAGTATGAATCATAAGCTATTTGTCTCTTTTCTTCAATTTTTGCACAACCAAAGCTTTAAAGAGTGGCTTCAATTTCTTCTATAATAACATGTATGATTTTCTTTTCAGCTGGTGAGCCCACCCATGATGAAGATCCCCTTCCAACAGAAGAAATCAATGCAATGGACGAGGCAGCAATACACAATAACAACTCAATAGATCCTAGCGCGACTATATCAATCAATATAACAAATGAATTGGGCCAAATGCACAGTATGCATGGCAGGTAACTTAAATTCATTGTGATTTGTAGAATAAAATCAAAATTAAAACCATATCTTTTACATCCTTCAGGGAGAATGATACCAACAACGAACATCATCACTTAGATGATATGGATAAGGAACACGATCATAAAGTGAGTCTTTCCCCACTTATTAATTGAATAACTCCCACTTTACAAAAAATTATTTTTACATTCTAGAGGAAAAAGTGGCCAAAATGGATAAAAATATCAATTTTGCTGGTAGTTTGGGGACTTTTCACAGGATTTCTAATGACAACAAATGAAAAAGTCGTCGAGAGTAAGCTTTTATCCATTCCGCCTGCACAAATACCTAAAGGTGAGCTTGATGCAGCTCCATCTGAAAACTCTTTAAAAATATCATGTGTTTTTTCAAAAACTTCCAGACTTCATTATTAGCAATTTACCGAAAAGTCTACGTTTAGGAGTAACGCTCCATGGTGCTTTTGCTCCAGAGCACACTGCTAACAATATGACAACCAATTATCTCTATGTCTTCGTACAGCTATTGCACCTTGACAAAGAAACACTGACCATGTCCAATGACAGCTCTATTCAACAAGAAAGCCTTCCTATAACACACACACAGAATATGAGTGAAGTATGGAGTATTCCATTGGTGGATGGGGAACTCATTGACTTAGTACCAGAAGTGCGTAAGTCGAAAGTTTTCAAATTCGATGAGACCCGCTACGCCAAAATCAATAGTCAGAATGCTGCACTTCGGTTACGTTTTAAAACAGACGCGGATCGTGGGGTTCCACTGCAATTTAGTTATGATGACACGCCAATCAACAAGGACATGGGTGTAATCTATGCGGCCTTGGTGCTCTGTGGGTTGTATATTATGATCATTTGGGAAGTTGTCAATCGAACATTCGCTGCAATAATTGCATCGACAATGGCAATTGGAATTCTGGCTGCTTTGGACGAACGTCCACCAATGGCACAGATTATGGCATGGATCGATGTGGAAACATTGCTTTTGCTCTTCGGAATGATGATATTGGTGGCGATTTTGTCGGAAACGGGTATTTTTGACTACTTGGCGGTGTTTGCGTATAAGGTATGTAGTTTCTTTCAATCACATTTGCACATTTTATGGTATTTTGCTATAAAAACCACACTTTCAACGTCATGTCATCCTTTACAGATCACCAACGGAAGAGTTTGGCCTCTGATAAACTGCCTTTGTTTGTTCACGGCTATCATGTCGTCATTCCTTGACAATGTGACAACGGTTCTTCTTATGACACCAGTAACAATACGACTTTGCGAAGTTATGGGACTGAATCCAGTTCCGATACTCATGTGCATGATCATCTACTCAAATATTGGAGGAGCTTTGACTCCAGTCGGTGATCCACCAAATGTGATTATAGCCTCGAACAGTTTCATTTCTAAAAATGTAAGACCTCAATTGCTATTGTCAAATTCAAAATTCTTATCATTTTTCTATCAAACAACAGGGTGTCAACTTCACAGTATTCACAGTTCATATGCTTCTTGGAGTCTTAGTTGTGATGGTTCAAACCTACATTCAACTGCGATACAAGTTCCGAAATATTAACGATCTTCGTTTCAATGAAGCTCAAGATGTACAAGAATTGCGTCATGAAATCTCAGTCTGGCAGAGAGCAGCTGCTTCTCTGTCTTCCTATTCCAAAGATGAAGATCTTGTTCGTGAGACTTTGACAAAGAAGGTGAATCGATTGAAAAGAAATCTGAAAAAGAAGATCAGTTCTGGATCAGTTCCGGTTGAGAATTACGAGCAAACTCTTGGACAACTTCAGGCTAAAGTGAGTCTTTTTTAAAACATTTACAACAACAAACAAATCACAGAATTGTGTATCCGTCTGTAGTATCCCATCAGAAGCAAATCACTGCTGTACAAGTCTGGTGTTGCCTTGGTATTTGTTATTAGCTTGTTCTTCTTGCATTCAGTGCCGGAATTACAGAGACTTTCACTAGGCTGGACTGCCCTGTTAGGAGCCATTCTTCTGTTGATACTGGCTGATCGAGAAGACATGGAATCGGTGCTTGCACGCGTTGAATGGTCAACATTGCTGTTCTTTGCCGCTCTATTTATCTTAATGGAGTCACTGTCGGAACTCGGTCTAATTGATTGGATTGGTAGCATGACAGTGAGTGTGATTATGTCAGTTGGTGAAGACTCGAGATTAGCTGTCGCTGTTCTTCTTATTCTTTGGGTATTTACATTTTGAATATTTAAATTGATAGGTGAGAATAATGATCTCTATCATTTCTTCGAAAAGGTATCGGCGATAGCATCGGCCTTTGTTGACAACATCCCATTGACGACAATGATGATCAAGATAGCAATTTCATTAGCACAAAACAAAGATCTTAACTTGCCATTGCAGCCTTTAGTGTGGGCGCTGGCCTTCGGAGCTTGTCTAGGAGGTTGTATTTCGGTTTTCAGTTGAAATTTTATTTATTACTCAGAATCTTATTTTTCAGGAAATGGAACGCTGATTGGTGCTTCGGCGAATGTTGTTTGCGCTGGAGTAGCGGAACAGCATGGATATAGATTCACATTTTTGGAATATTTCAAGTAAGTGAAAGAAGATAAGATATGCAAATTGTAGGTTTGACTGCTTCGAAAACTTCTGCGAAAACCGTTTTCGAATATTACCACACTTCAACTTTTACCTTCGGAAGAACTCAAAACATTTTGATAAACGCTTAAATCACTCTGATTGTCTGAAAAATTCTTCCACTTTGTTGACATAACGAAAACAACTTTTTGGCAAATTGTATCCATGAAAGACAATTAAGAGCATTGTCAATTGATGGCGTTGTGATTTTTGTTTTTACAAAGGTATCATGATTATGCTAGCTGTCTGTTCTACAAAAACTATCACCAAATGGTGTACCCTTCGAGCTCAGAAAGCGTCGTCAAATTCGTCATCCCAAGTTTATTCACCACTGATCATTGATCCAATATACCACAACCTTTCACATTTTGGAAGAACTCTTCTATTCCGTATTCGAATACCTACCAAAAAGTGATCGTTGCAGGGATGCTTGATCCTCATTTATTTAGGTTCGTTCGTTGAACTTTACCCAGCGTTGACCCACGTTTCCTAGACAGCCCTATGAGTTGTCAAAAAAACCTGGGTTTTCAAGTCCTCAAAAAACGCTAAGCTACAAAATTAGCACACATCCTTGTATTTTGAATAAAAACCACATGCCATTCGACAGCCCTAAACTCGTCCCAGCAGAAACCTAGGGCGAGTTAAGGGCAAACCCAGGTTAACCCCAGGGCTAAAAAAACACTCAGTTTGACATTCAGGGCGAGTTTTTTGGGGCGAGCACAGGGCAACCCCAGGGCTTCAACTAACGAACCTTATGATGCCTTAATCATCAGCAAAGAATAAATTGATGTGAAGAGGCTCAGTACCTTAACTCTCGAGCAGATATTCAGGGACTGTAATCCAAAAAAGAGAAAGAAGAGGGAACAAATCGCTTCCTTTGCATCACCTACCTTGTTTAACAATTCGTCGACATTAAATGGATATTTTTGTCATTCTTCACCACTTCTCTCAAATATCCTTGATCATCCGCACATAGCCCCTGAAACATCTTGTGGTCTGAGTTCGACCTTTACCAGGTCTCCCTCATTTCGATCGAATAACTTTCAGAAGTCAATCAACAAAACATGTAAGCTCTCAGTGGGATCCCGATATTTTTCCATTAGGATTTTTATACTTTAGATCGCATCTGTTGTTGATTTACTTACGACAAACCTGCGATGCTTATCAGATAAAGTATTTATTTTTTCCCATTGATTACCGTGCCCAATAAACGCTCAACGACCCTCAAAGTGTGGTACATCAGCTTATTCGAATGCCAACTGTGTTAGATTCGTGTATCTCCCTTCCATTCGTATGTTGATAGAACATCTTTCCTTCCATTTCTTTCTTAGACTATCACCTCCCTTTGAGCTTAGAGATGTGAATAGTCAGCCACCTTAGCCCAATGTCTCCCATCTTTTTCCAATTTCTTCCTTTTTTTAGTTCATAACTGCTTCACTAGCTTCTTCAACTCCGATGTCGGATATTTCTCTTTAGATAGTTTTAGCTTTTGAAGAAATGCAGTCGAGGAAACTATTTGTTCGATAGACTATCACGATACTTTCACAACCTTTGAGCCCTTTTTCCTTCATTGAACGGATATTTCGAAGAGAGTTGCTCCCGTATTCAAGTTGTTTTGTCGAGTTTCTTGGGTAGTTTCGTTTGCATCAGGAGCCAGGGCGAGGGCATATATATTTCTTCCAGGTCCCAAAACATGGCGTCCGTCTTCTTTGTTTGGAACTAGGCGGTCTTCTTCCTCGCTTCTTTCCTGAAGTTTTTGCATTCTACTGCAAGATGAGACCTTTTCTTTCTACTATTTTTGTGGGACACTTTGACACACATACTGTGAAAGTTGCTTCCTGTCTAATTATCATCATATAAGTTCAAGCCACCAAGTGGTACCCGTGGCGTAATGGTTAGCATGTCCACCTGGGTTCGAATCAAAGCAGAGGCAAAATACAAAAACGTTTTTCCACGGGTATCGCCTTTCGCGAGGAATTGACAAGTCCTCCGTTAGTAAATTCATTGCCATGAAAAGCGCATTCTCAATTAGCCGTTCGGAACCGGCGAAAAATTGTAGGTCCCCTCCATTCCCTCACAAGGCATGGTTGTGAGAAATGCGATAGGCCCAGGGGCTCATCGCTCTGTTGCGCCACCCTATTTATTTTTATTTTTAAGTTCAAGCCACCACTAGATTTTATGTCTTGTTGTTAGTATGTTCTTTTCTGAAACGCCTAGCATTGCCTTCGCTCTGTTTATTCAAGTTTGTTGTATGTAAGCAATCCCACAAACTTTGTGCTATGGTCCCTGCATTTTGGACTTTTTTGATCGTGTCGCATAAATAACTTTTCTATGTTCTAAATGAATTCGAATGCTTTTCCTTCACGGTACAAATTTTCTTATGAGACCTTATTTGTCCGATTTCATTCCAACACTTCCAAAAAAAACGTCGTTGCTGGCCAGGTTTCTCTAATTATTAGCCTGCAGCATGCCACATAAGACTTTGTGAATTTAGATACCAAAAAATGCTAACCAATTCTGGTTGTGTTTCCACTAATGTTTCTTCTCTTTCTTCCCTTTCAATGTGATCTCGAAGGGATCACAGCTCTCCCATTTTACTGATTTACAAATATGAAACACTAATGGGGTACACTTTGTTGACCTCAGAATGCGTTTTCGGGAGGTCCCGGATTTGGATTCTTCCATGAGGCCAACCAAATGCAGATGTCGTTGCATTTATCTACACCGCTGTTTTGACTACTGTTTGATCTCCGGTTTGTTATGAACGAATTTTTGCGCCGTTTCGTAACCGTGGACAAAACGTGGATCCACCACAATACACCAGAGACCAAACGGCAATCAAAACAGATGGTTTTTCGGGGTGAATCACTTTTTTCCATTTTCTTCTCAGTCAACGTAGTCTGATATTAACGGCTGTCAAAAACAAACTAAATATCGCAGTTTGCTGAATTTTTGACAAGAGTCAACTGACAAATGATTATTGACCAGAGCAGCGTTCCCATTTCAATTAAGAGGAGGGAAATTCAAAAAGTTATAGAATTATTGGCCCGCACTCGTACTTCGTTTCCACAACGGCTGTAAATGACGTCGGTCTTATCTAATGAACGTCGTATCAAAAACGATAAGACCGTACGACTTGCACCAACTTAGGATATCTTCATCAGGAAATTTCTGGTACCGTAACCCATTTTTCCATGACACTCTTCAAAATAATCGCTTGTTTTCAAATCTTTGCTAACAAACAAAAACTTTTCATCTTTTCCCACCATATGCATATGCATTATGCACTGATAACATTTCCCACCTTTTCTTGCTCTACCAAATTAAGAAACATCAAACGTTCACTTAGACTGGTCAACATGCTATCAAGGATGATACCGATTTTGTTTTAACTCTGATCCGTTCTGTTTTAAAATAAAATCTGTTTCCTGTTTTTCATCGTTTCATTTCTTGGACATACAAGATGTGTATATCCTTCGCATCATCTCTTCGTCTTTTGATTCGCAGCTTCCACCAGTAATGTTTCCATTGCTCTGACTCGCGACTTTTAAATGTATAGTCCAATCTGTTAATTTCGAGCATTTCTGATCGGTCCAGGATCAGTAACCTGCGTAGCAAAGGTAGTTCCAGGTGAGCTAGTGTGCCGTGTTCGCTTCTGACAGCCACTTAAGTTAATATGTCACCACAATTGTTTGCTGAAAAGTGGAATTAGTTCTCCAGCGTTTTTTTCTAGGTTTTCTAATCTTTGGTGATGGCTGAAGTGCTCCAAAAACGCACCTACTGTGTATGTGAATAGAATATCATGAGGTGCTTTTGCTATTCCTTACATATTTTTTGTATTCTCTAATTTCAAACATTCACAGCAAAAGCAGATAGCTTAGCTTTGCATATGAGCTGATTTGAAGCCTTATGTAAGGGTGGCTTTTTGCCATAGTCGATCTGAAGAAAGTCTCTCTCTCTCTCTCTCTCTCTCTCTTTCCCTCTATCCCTCCCTCCGTCTTCCTCTATCCCTCTCTCCGTCTCCCTCTCTCCCTCTCTCCCCTCTCCCTCTCTCCCTATCTCCCTCTCTCCCTTTCTCCCTCTCTCCCTCTCTCCCTCTCTCCCTCTCTCCCTCTCTCCCTCTCTCCCTCTCTCCCTCTCTCCCTCTCTACCTCTCTCCCTCTCTCCCTCTCCCCCTCTCCCCCTCTCTCCCTCTCTCTCCCTCTCTCTGCCCATGGAAGTATTCATGTTTACAAATGATTTTTCTCTTCAATCTCACAATGTGTCATTGTTAAGCTTTTGTGGCAAATAGGTCTTTGGGTTTTAGAAAAAAGCACACCATATTTCTATTAACTTAAATTGATAAAACTCTTATCGCATTTGGTATCTAACTACCATAAGCGCACTTTTAAATGGGAAAAAATTATAAATATTTCATCCCTCAACTAAATAAAATATTTACCAAAATTAAAAGTTCTTGACTTCCAGTCGTGAATTTCACTGACATACAGACCTCTAAATTTTTAAACTCATTGATTTAATTTCATATCACTTAAAAAAAAAAAACCTTAATCTTTACAGAGTTGGTTTCCCAGTTATGATAGGCAGCATAATCGTAGCAACGGTTTATCTCATGATCGCACACGTGGTGTTCCAGTGGCATTGATGAAACGAGAATAACAAAACGAAGTTAAGAATTTATGATAAGGAATATTATCAACAACAAATAATATTTGCATGTGCACCATAAACCCTTCAAGTTCATCTTTCATCAGGATGAACTAACAAAAATCCAATTGATATTTCAAATTGTCGAAAACAAATCAAAAAACTATCAAAAGAGTATGCAAATTATTGTTATTGTTGATATATATTTAGTAAAAACAAAAAACAAAATACGAGCTTAAGAAAATAGAAGTTTATATTTTTCAAAAAAGAAAAACATTTATTTTTACACCACAAAAAAGGCTTGTTATACAATTAGAGATATAATTATGGTGAAACTGTTACACGACATATATCATGTAAAGCAAAACAAGAAGTGTGCACTATTACTAAGTTAGTTAATTTTAATACTAATGAATATTAAAAAAACAAAGTCTATAAGAGCCTAAGTTTGTTATTATTATATTGTGTATAATGCTGATTGCAATTTACTTTTGTTTTATACCAAACATAGTATTTTCTTTAACTTTATAGTCAAACTTTATTTTTTTTATTTTATTTCAATTGCTGCTTAGTTATTTCCTCTGTAGTTATAAATGAGCAAAGAAAATTCATAAAATGAACAAAAAATATGTTTAATTAATTTTAGTTTTATTTTTAAGTTACTTTTAAGAGAACGCAGTGAATGAATAAAGGATTAAGATAAAAATAATGGATACATAAGTAGTTTGTTTCATTGGAAAGTAAACTGCTATGACTCAAAACAAAATTTTATTTCAAACTTTTAATGTTGGCAATCAAATGTGTTTTGTTTTTCATTTTTATCACAAAAATTTTTTTTAAGTGAAAATTTTATTTATCTGTGTGCCATGCCGTACCCCACGGACGAATTACTTGTGTGAAGCAGATAAGTGCTTGTAACGTCGTAAAAGGAAGAAGAAAAAATGAATAAGTGAAAAAAAAAAAAAACAAATGATCAATAATATTGCTCATTAGTACAAATTCACGTGAAGTGAATATAGTGGGAAGATCGATGAGAGAAGAATTCGTCCGAATGACCAATGGGAAGCGATGTTACACAGTTCAATTACCCAAACTAAACGTTCTCAAAAAATAAACAATAATTTGATGAGAAAATTAAAAACTTGATGAAAACATTTATATAGCTTTTAGAAAGCACCATGATCTAACGACAGCTAGCCCTTATTTTTTCACATATTCAACTACGCAATGTATTAAATGGATTGGAAAAGGTAATAATTTCTTTTTGGTATCAAACATTTAAACAAATATAACTTTGCCAGCCGATGACAAACTTTAACCCACGGATGATTCTTACTCTGTTGCCTAAAGTTTATTAAGTTCAACTTTTCAGTTGTAGCTACTGGCGACTTTTTTCAAAAGCAGCTGATATCAACCCTGTATATTATTGAAATCAGTAAAAGAGTGCTATTCGTGACGACCTTTGTTAAAAATTGGGATGGAGATATGGATTAAAAAACAAATGCCGATCGCATTAAACAGTTTTCAATGAACAATTTGCTAACAACGACATATATAGATTTCAGTATTGAGTGAAACAAGGTGACTTGATTGGAACGTTGTTACTTGTGAGGTATCACTGATGTCTGGCACAATCAGGCTATAAATCAACGATTCGAACCGTAATAAAGCGACTTATGTGCATATCGTCAGTGAAAGTGTAGGACCTCTTAAGTATTTACGCATGTTTTGCACAAATCGCAAACATGCAGACACACAGACTGGTATAAATGTAAAATATTAGACTTTTTCTTTGTTGAATTTTTTTCAATTTTATAGTGCTGCATTTTAAACTGACGATATTATGTAAACAGCATACCAATACTAACTGATTTTAGCGTTGGATACTTTCAGGCAATCAAAACACTGACAATGTTCAAAACTATTTGTAGCATATTTTCAGGCGAACTTAATCAACCAAAGTAAGAATACCGTTTTTTTAAATGTTTTTGAAAAGAAGTAATTTTGCTAATTTTTATCTGAAATTTCAGGAATCGTATCGTATTGAATTTTGCAGCTGGAAGATACGTACTCGTTTAAAGAACAAGCGCTAGGAAAAAAACTTGCAAGAAATAAAAAAGCGGTGGACTCTCTTATGAACAGGGAATGAATTTGGCATATGATTCGATTCGAGAAATTCAAAATCCTGAAAATTAGAAATCAAAAACACTCAAAATGCAAGACCCCCAAAAACTCTTTATTCTGAAAACCCAAATCCCCGCGGACAAGCTAATCTTGTCTGTTATTTGGGATGATTCGTAGTTGGAATTCTAGTTACATAAGAAAAATGATATTCACGGGTAACGCCATACGCGAGGAACTGGCAATTCCTTTGAGATTAATTACACACTTCCATAAAAAGGACTATCCTATTAAGCTGTATGCCTTCGAGGTTTCCATAGCTCTGCTCCGTCACCCTATTTATTTACTTAAGGCCGCGAAAGTCCAAAATCACGATGTTCTGAATCCTAACAGCCGGGAAAATAATTGCAGTCTCATTTTTTTTTTTTTTTTTTTTTTTTTTCGGGATTTTGAGTTTCTGGAGATTTTAAGTTTTAAATCAATCTCCCTGCTGACCCGTGCAGTGTCGGGTTAGAATAGCACTGCAGCGCCTCCCAGCTTGTCGTAAAAGGCGACTAAAGGAACAATCATATCTAGACGACTAACATCAAAGTGAGTCTAGCGACACACATACCACCTAAAAACTCTCCCCAAGTATGCATGCAGATCCCGGGGTTTACACGACTGGAGATCACCGGTGTAGTAAAAGGGAAATCAAACTCATTAAACGGAGCATGCATGTGTCGAAAAGGATGAAAGGAAAATTTTTGAAAAATTTTGAGCATTATGGAAGTACTTGCGAACATAAGAAGCACTACCCCGCCAGGCAGTTCCATTGCTATGCATGGAGCTGATCCTGGACCGAGCAGCAATGTTCGGGTCAGAGCTATACGGATTCCGGGGGCTAGCAAAGTAATGCGACGAGTTGGACGAAAATTTAGAGTCGCGAGTTGGAACGTTGGAAGTATGACTGGTAGAAGTCTCGAACTCGAAGAGATGATGAGAAGGAGGCGAGTGGACATCTTGTGTGTTCAGGAAACGAAATGGCGAAACACAGCAAACAAAGCCCGTTTCTTGGATGCAAAGACCAAGGCTTACAAGATGTTCTACTATGGAACGGAACAAGGTAGGAACGGAGTCGGTATCATCCTTGACCAAAGTTTATGTAACAGCGTGTTGACCATTTTGAAGTCCAGTGACCGTTTGATGTCTCTTAAATTGGTGATGGAAGGAAAGGTCTGGAATATAATCAGTGCATATGCTCCCCAAATAGGGTGTGAGCAGGAGGAAAAAGATGCATTCTGGCTTGATTTCCATAACCTACTTAAAAACATCCCAAAAGAAGAGTATTTGTTTGTTGGAGGAGATTTGAATGGACATGTCGGGAAGACAAACGAGGATTATGAAGACTGCCATGGAGGTTTGGGATTCGGCACCAGGAACACTCCTGGTGAAGATATTCTAAGTATGTGCAAGTCATACGGTCTAATCGTACTAAATACCATGTTCATCAAACAAGACCGACACCTTATCACTTACAGCAGTGGAGGAAATGAAACCCAGATTGATTACCATTTGGTAACCAATTACATGAAATCTCGGGTGAAAGACTGCAAAGTGATACTAGGAGAAGCTGCCGCTCAACAACACCGTCTTCTTTTAACAGAATTTTTTACGGATGCGGTGAAGGAAGTCAAACAAACAAAGGCTCCTGGGAGAATCAAGTGGTACAATCTAGAGAAAACCAAAGGACAGCAATTCATTTCGTATATGCAAAGTCAGCTGTGTAATACCATCGACGCAGTTTCAAATGCAATCACGGCACAAAATATGTGGGATCGCCTACAACGAACCTGCTTAGAGAGAGCCAAATCACTGTTAGGAGTCTCAAAAGGACACCACCAACAAGCTAAAGAAACCTGGTGGTGGGATGATGAAGCTAAAGCAGTGATTAGAAAGAAGAAAGCAGCTTTCCAAGCTTGGTCGAAGTGCCCCTCAAGAAATACAAATGAAAAAGCGCGTTTCAAAATGGAATACAAGAGCTGCAGAAAAGAAGCGAAGAAGAAGTGCGCCCAACTTCAAGCAAAAAGCACGGAGGGCCTGTATCGAGAGCTGGAAGAGATTTCTGCCCCAGCTGCTGAAGCAAATCAGGCAATCCAAGAGCTAAGACAAAGCCACTTGAATAAGGGAGCAACCATTTTCAAAATAGCCGCTCAGAGAAGGAGAAATGCGCAGGAGATTCGTTCGCCGAAGTTCATCAATGATGCTCAAGGAGTGCTACTTGTGGATGACGACAAAATTCTTCACAGGTGGCGACAGTATTGTGATGATCTTTTGAATGAACAGTTTCCTCGGCGCCACTTTCCAACAGCTGCACCTAACTTTACGGAAGTATCCGACATCACAGTCGAAGAAGTTAGAGAGGCAGTTAAGAACTCCAAAAAAGGAAAAGCGATTGGGCCAGACGAGGTACCATATGAGTTTTGGAAAAATATGGGAGACATCGGGTTAAGATGGCTCACGATTCTCATCTCCAAACTTATAAGAGGTGACAGTTTGCCTAATCAATGGAGGGAAAGTTTTCTTCTTCCAATGTACAAGGGAAAGGGAGATACCAGAAGCTGTGACAACTATCGTTCGATCAAGTTGATGTCCCACACTATGAAGATCGTTGAGCGAGTTTTAGATAGCCGACTGCGGAAAATAATAAGGCTGTCTGATGACCAATGCGGGTTTGTCGCGGGTAAGTCAACTACAGACGCAATCCAAAGCATAAGGATCATTATGGAAAAACACCGAGATGCCTTAGAGGATTTGCATATTGTGTTGGTTGACTTCGAAAAGGCATTCGATCGACAACCACGAGATCTGATATGGGTGGCCCTCAGACACCGAGGAGTTCCTGAAGCCTATGTGCGAATAATTATGGACATGTACGAAGGAGCAGTTACAAAAGTGAGATGCCCAGCTGGAGTCACCGAAGAATTCCAAATAACAGTAGGTGTACATCAGGGAAGTGTCTTGAGTCCACTGCTCTTTATTGCTGTTCTAGATTATTTGCTCGAAGGAAAAGTAACGGACAATAAAGTACAACAATTATTCTTTGCTGACGATGGAGTCATCATAAGCGAGGATCCTACATCCCTGCAACGAGCACTTGACGTTTGGATTGATGTTCTGGAAGGAAATGGGTACCGTATTAGCGCTAAAAAGACTGAATACCTGTGCTGCCCTTTTTCTGATCCAGACAAGCCTATTCCAGACATTTATTTGAATGGAAATGTGCTTCCCAAGTGTGAAAAGTTTAAATATCTGGGATCTATGATCAATAGTGAAGCATCTTGTGATGACGACATCAATCATCGAGTAAGCGTTGGGTGGATGAAGTGGCGAGAAAACTCCGCTATCTTCTGTGATCGAAAAATGCCCCCAAAGCTGAAGGGAAGACTCTACACAGCAGTTGTCCGTCCAGCTCTGACATACGGTTCACAATGTTGGACAATGTACAAGAAGTATGAGAGCAAATTGACGGCAGCCGAAATGAAGATGCTTCGGATGACAGCAGGAGTAACAAAGCTTGATCGAATTAGAAGTACTAAGATCCGTGGAAGCCTTCATGTCAAAAGTACCATCTTGGACAAAATTCAGCACGACCGGCTCAGTTGGTATTGTCATGTTCAAAGGAGAGATCCGCAGAACCCCGTCAAAAAGGCAATATCGTACAACGTTTCAACAAATTCGCGACGAAAAAGAAAAGGCAGGCCAAAACACTCCTGGTACAAGCAAATGCAAAAACAGCAGCATTTGGTTGGCCTCAGACATGGAACAATCCAAAACCGGGAGGCTTGCCGACGATTTCTGAGGTCAACGCGGCGTACCCCACACGCGGATCACTAGTGTGAAGCAGAAAAGTGGGAGAGTTGTGATCGCTTCAAGATCACTACTCGTAACGCCGAAAATGAAAAAGAAGAAGAAATCAATCTCCCTGCTCAGTTGTTTTATAAATTCACACTTTATTTCATGCTGTTCATTAAATAAACATTGTTCATTCAATGAACACACGAATTCATACGAATTTTGAATAAAGATGAAGATTTCGTGTAGCAAAATGTTTTGCCTATAAGCTTTATATATTTATCAAAGACAGTTATAATTTTATTAAAAAGTCATAAAGACATGGAGGATCTAGAGATCCAGTGTGACTTCAACTCCAATAATTGGCGTTTCCCCATGTACGATAGTGGGTAGCATCTAACTGATGAACCGACTGTCGTACCTGGATGAAACGCCAGTGTTTGTCGTTGAAGTCACCGGAACTCTAGATCCTTCATGTCTTTATGACTTTTTAATAAAATCAAATTCAACTCCTGGTAAAAAATCCTCTCCTTCTTTCCTAAATGCTCGCACTGTGTTTAACATTATAAGAGTATTCATAACCCCTTGACGTGTACGCTAATTATAAAAAAAAGCATTTGGTTCACGTGAACACCGTAGAACTGTCAATTATTTCTCCATGTATTATCGCTATTTTTCGAAGTAGTGTTCCAATGAATTAATTACCAAAAAGAGTGTTAAGCCAATCGATATTACTTACTTACTTAATCGAGATTAGACTTTGCAATTCAGGATTTTGAATTTCTCACTCCAAATCTGGCATTCTAGATTTTGGAATTCTGGATTTCGGTACCAACCCATCTTAAAATTTTTGGATACGTATTATATCAGTGAGTGATGTCCGTGGCGTCATTATTAGCGTATCTGCCTGGGAGGTTCGAGGTTCGAGTCCTTGAAACATCAACGAAAATAAAAGTTTTTTCACCAATATCGCGCCTTTTAGGAGTAGTTAACTAGCTCTCCGATAATAATTTCACGTAATGCAAACCGCTTTCTCCATTGGTCATTTCAAATTGGCGAAAAGCTTACTTTTATATAAGTAAATAAACTTGATGTCCACCAACAGAGTTTGATTTTAAATGATCATTTAAAGAAATTACATAGTTCTCGTTTTTGTTTTTTGCACGAATTGCTGACTTAAGTTATTAGAAATACTTAGTGGAAACTTATTTTTAAATAACGAACCTTGATGTTCGAGGTTGAATACGATAGTAAATTTATTTATCGAAAAATATAAAATTATAATTGACAACAAATAATTAAACAAATAATCTATTTACAAACAAGTAAATTACTCGTACAGTAATTATTATTTTATCCAAAATTTAATACTTCTTAAAAAAAAAAGACCGAAGAAGACCGGGAAGACCGTTCAAGTCGACTTCTTTCTGTATACGGTTTATTCGAATAGGTGACAGCATTTCATACCTACATATGTGCCTATGTCTTAGCAATTTAAGTCAAATTTCGTAAATTAAAATTTGAATACAAAGGTTCTTTGTGAGCAGCTCATTACAAAACTCAGTACCGCTGTTCTTTCTTGAGAAAAACTGTGTAATGCAAACGAAGAAGGCTGAATTAACTTTTTTGTTTCTGTTGACTATGAATTGAAAATTTTAATGTTGTAGATTTTTCGATGTTCTTTTTCATAGAAGTGAAATTTTCAATTCGATGCCGAAGCCTCTCTATCAAATAAGTGATTTCCGTATCTTGCTTCTTTTTTTCTAAATCAATCTGAATTCATTGGCATAGATAATTGTCAATAAGCAAACTGTTTATTGTACATTACATACTTTTGTTATAAAAAAAAAAGTTCTACGCTCAACTCTTTTGTTTGCCCAAACTCCATAAGATAAACGATTAGAAAAAAACAATAATTCAATTGGCCACAGTTTCGTCAAGGTAGTTTGAAGTTTTTGCTTTGCTCAAATAGGCCACATCAAATCGAATGCTAACCACTTGATAAGCAATCCATTTACTAAACATCGTAACCCTAAGACTACTTGCCAAGGCAAAGTATAATATACATTGTTTGCAACACTTAGCAAGAGTTCTATATCAGTATGCCTATATGTGCAAAATTATTCTTTGTGAATGCACATTAATGGATAATAGTTGCATAAGAAACAAATCCAGTTTTGCTTCTAGTCAATTTGAGGTAATTTTTTTGCGATTGGGGCTACTGAAGCGTATGATTTTCTTGAGATCAAGTTTCAAGAAACAATGAATTAGTTGGCCTACCATAAACAAGTTGTTGTATTTTTGCACACTATGATTCAAGTTAAGCAATAAAGTGGTTCATTTACTTATTCCAAGACCATAAATATACTAAAAATATACGGTCAATTCATTGATCCACTTAGTTTGGTAGTGTAGCTGAGCTGTGTATGTAGTGTGGCCACATGCAAATTAATGAAATTAAACAGCTGTGGAGATATACTATAGCTATGCGTCTTACATTGGGACGCTTACGGAGCTTTACTGTGGCATGCAATAAGCCGATATTTATAATTGACTGTGCCACGAGCGGTTTACTATTTTAGCTTGTTATATAATTACATTTCTTCGAGAAATCGGTTTATTTTAAAAACAAAAAAAATGTGAGCAGAGCATCTCGCTTATTAATGATTTTTTTTTAATAATCAAATTGAGTAGATATAGAAAATAAATTTTTTTTTAATTCAGACAATTTTTTGCTGATTTCTTTTTTGTTTGTTTGATACAGATACACGGTATTGAAAATTTTGAATTGCGATCATAAATAGGAGGAGTCATATGCGAAGAAAAATATTGAGATTATTGAGATCGATTTAAGTTTCAACGTTTTCTAAGAAGTTGCGACCAGTCTACATCCAAAATTTCTGCCACCACCGACAACGACGGAGGAAAACATTGTAGGGGACTCGGCAACGTGAGCTGAATACACCCAATACAGATTATCAGTCCTTCCAGAGCGAGCTAAACTGCACCATCACAATGAAGAGGCTGCAAAACATTAAACTCGAACCGGATGTCTTCAAAAACATCAACAGGATCGTTGGCAAAAGACCAGATATGTCAGAAAAGATCACTACCAAACAGAGAAGAAGTATCGTCTTCTGAGAATAAAGCAAAGGATTTGCCGAATTTTTTGAAGAAAACTTTGTGTCACCTTCTGACCCCTTTAAATGACGTGGACACAACCATCCAGTAGATTCAAGGGCGCACAGTCAAAGAAACCACTTTCGACGATAAAACCCTTCAGGTGGAGGCACCATTTTCACAAATGAAGAAGACATTCTGGAATTAATCCAAAGTGGGCATCCAAAAAAGTCACCTGAACCGCAAAAAATGTAATAAATTTGTCCTGAAGTTACTTCCACAGACAGTTATGATATTTGTGCTCATTGTTATGAACAACTGCCTCAACAACTGCCACTTTCCTGAGCGGCGGAAGAAGGCGAAGATCGTGGCCAATCCCAAAAAGGGAAACCGAAACTTATTGTCTGGGAGAAGGCTCATATCAATACTCAGCAACGTCAGCAAAATCCTGGAAAAACAGATCGATTCTTCTAAAGCTTAAAACTTATGCAACGACAACAGAACATCTTTTCGAATATGCAGATTGGATTCCGGGAGAAGAACTCCACTCTTCATCCATTCCTGAAGCTACAAGGTGCATTATAAAGAAACTCAATAACCGCCGATGGTAGAGCGGATGGATATCAACAAACCGGCTCGAAGGGTTTTCGAAAGCACAATCCAGGGAAATCACGGAATGGAAAGACCTCGTCCTAGGTGGCGCAATCAAGTGGAAGAAGACTTCAACCGACTTAGAGCGTAAAACTAGGGAAGAAAAAATTGAGTAGACCTTTCCGAACAGGGGTTGCTCAAGGATCGATGCTAGAACCCTTTCTGTATAGCATCTTCACCTTGGACAAACCTTAACCAGAAAACGCCAACATTCTTCTCTTTGTCGATGACTCCTTGACTTACCCGTGGTTGCAACTCATAGAAGTGAAGACCACATATTGCTTATGTGAAATCTTCAAAGATGGAGAATCAATATCAATTCAGCAGAGCCCGATTCAATGTGCATTCGATGACCCACACAAGGACGAAGACGCTCGCGACCAGCCACAAACTGCTACAACATCTGCATCTATCTTCTGAACGGGGCACAGCTCAAGAAAAAGAAGCAGGTCAAATATCTAGGAGTCCACTTCAAAGAACTGATGCGTATTAACCCACATTCCACTATATAGTTGTTAGGAAAACTAACTATGCTTCCACTGGTCCACTGATGCGCAAAAGATGTAGGATTAGCCAAGAAACGAAATTAATGGTGTACAAGCAGCTAATACGATCTGTCATCACCATCTGCTTTCCAGTCTGGTTCATAATATCCAAAACTGGAACGTAAAAAATGGTTGTATTTTAGAGGAAGGTTCTACGTATCTGCACAGGACTGGGATGCAATCCTCTCCTCTTCTTTTCTCTTTTCTCTTTCCTCTCCTCTCCACTCCTCTCCTCTCCTCTCCCCTCCTCTCCTCTCCCCTCCCCTCCTCTCCTCTCTTCTCCTCTCCTCTCCTCTCCTCTCCTCTCCTCTCCCCTCCTCTCCTCTCCTCTCCTCTCCTCTCCTCTCCTCTCCTCTCCTCTCCTCTCCTTTCCTCTCCTTTCCTCTCCTCTCCTCTCCTCTCCTCTCTTCTCCTCTCCTCTCTTCTCCTCTCCTCTCCTCTCCTCTCCTCTCCTCTCCTCTCCTCTCCTCTCCTCTCCTCTCCTCTCCTCTTCTCTCCGCTCCTCTCCTCTCCTCTCATCTCATCTCATCTCATCTCATCTCATCTCATCTCATCTCCTCTCCTCTCCTCTCCTCTCCTCTCCTCTTCTCTTCTCTCCTCTCCTCTCCTCTCCTCTTCTCTTCTCTCCTCTCCTCTCCTCTCCTCTTCTCTTCTCTCCTCTCCTCTCCTCTCCTCTCCTCTCCTCTCCTCTCCTCTACTCTCCTCTCCTCTCCTCTCCTCTCCTCTCCTCTCCTCTCCTCTCCTCTCCTCTCCTCTCCTCTCCTCTCCTCTCCTCTCCTCTCCTCTCCTCTCCTCTCCTCTCCTCTCCTCTCCTCTCCTCTCCTCTCCTCTCCTCTCCTCTCCTCTCCTCTCCCCTCTTTTTTCCGTTTTTTCCTTTCAGTTCTGAAATTACGTTTTAAAAAGTGGAAGAGTGATTCTTGAAAAAAAGCATTTGAAGGGAAAATCCCAATTCCAAATTTTTACGCATATGCACTTGACACTAGCAGATAATTTGGAACAGCTCTACATTTTTAATTCTGGTTTCGATTAACACGTTTCGATCATATTCGCTATTTCAGTCATTCCAACTGAAAACCCAGTCCATCAAACACTAAGTCACGCCATGCATTTATTCAAATCCACTGCACTGTTTACCCAGTAGTCTGTCCACATTAAAGTGTAAATAGTGTGCAACTCCAACATTTGCCCATTTAGTTTCAATAACTATATTTCCATTCGTGCCTTTTTATGCTGTCAAACATACCCCAACCGCACTCCACCCCACCTCTGTCCCCCTTCTGTGCAGTAGAGCCAGCAAGTTGAAATAAAAGAGAGAGTGACCGAACCCTACTACAACCACTACTACAATCCACAAAAAATACGAAAATAAAAAACAGCGCACCGAATATCAAAAGTAAATCTCTGCATGCTGTAGGTATAGGTAGACACTAGGCAGTCCATTACACCAGCAGCGCAGTCCGACATCGCCGCAACGTCAGTTGGCCTAAACACTTCTTCGTCGTTTGTCGTGACGGGTAAAGTCGCCGCGTCTCTCAACAGAAATATTTAAAAAAAATAAAAAATCGCATACAACACGCAATCGAAATCAGATTTCGCACTCCTTAAATAAAAAAAACGCTTCAAGACCATTTCGCTTTCATTTCACTTCCCTCCAAAGAATATACAGTCAATTAAAAGTGATTACCAGCTTCTGATAAGGAATACAGCAACCAATAAAATTTACCAAATTTAAATAAAAAAAATGTGTTTCAATGAGAATTCCTACGTGTTTGCCTAAGTTATGTTATACAAGGTTAGTCACCATCAGATACAAAAGCGGCTATACGCGGCCGAGCACCTGAAGCCACCGCCACTGCTCGAAAAGTGAGAGTGATTTTAAAAGTGACATTAAAAAAAAAATAATAAAGAAAAAAAATCACACGCACTCGTGGTGTGTTGTATGAGTGTGTGTTGGCGTTTACTATTCAAATCAAACAAGATAAATACAAGAATCCGTCAAAAAGATACTTTGTCAATTTTAACACCTTTAGTCACAGAAAAAAGTCCAAAATTGGTTCAAAGCAAACATGTTTCGATGCTGTGTTCTTGTTGCGGTTATCTTGATGACCTTGAGTTGCAGTAAGTATCTGACAGGTTAAGTAGTATAATTTAGAGAAAATTAGAGCATTTTTTTTTTGTGTCGAGTTTGAAGTTTCTTTTTATAAATACTTGACAGTTGTTTGGCAGTTTTTTTTATGAAGATGAGCACTTGCCTGATCGTAGTTGATACGCCGGTCCGCTTTAGGTGCGGGTTCCAATAAGACGTTCAGGTCAAGGCTGAATATTTTTGTGATAATCTACGGTCATAATATAAACAATGCGTCTTTGAGCTGTTTATGCGCATACCTAGGAGATAATTAATTAGCAACCTCGTTTAAATGGACTTCCTAGATACTATGTGTGTATGTTTGTGTCATACACGTTGCGCTAATCCGCACGATCACTCGAAAACGAATATTGATGTTTTAGTTCCTCTATTTGGTGTTAATCGTTGTTTCTTGATCCGTTACATCCAAAACAAATTAACACACATTTCATTTCTTTGGCTCAAGAATTCAACTGACTAGACGGTTGGTTGGTGGTTAGGTAGTTGTGATTGAGCAATGTAAATGTAGTACTGCAGCAAGCGCATATTAATTATAATTTATGTGTGCCGAAGTCAACGTTCACGGTTTGGACAGTGAGTTTTAGTGGGGAACGCAATCATTGTGTGTGAGAGTTGGTTTGTTTCTTAATGGGAATATGACCACTGCAAGATGCATTTGTAAAATTGAATAATCAAGTGGGTAATAAGAGTTTCAAAATGATGGCAATTTTCTTGAATTTAATTAAGACTGAGATTTCACAAATTAACGCATGTTACCTTCCACTTAGCCTGTCGGTCTTCATTGAACACTGAATGGCTTCTAGGCAAAAGCTTTCCTTCAACTTTGAAACTGTCCCAAGAACAGCAACAACAACAACAGGTGGTGTTTTGCAGATTGGTGATTGTCCACTTCCACTGGATTACAATCTAGTTTAACAAACTACTATCACTATTTTAAGCATTTATGTAATAAATTTGTGCTTATCGTATATCTCTTAAAATTGGATGAACTCTGCTTGTCACTAAATTTCGTGCACATGGCTTTCCGTTTTGGGAGAAAGTAGCGAGGTAAAACCCAACTGAACACTCTGGTGGCTTTTATTTCTTAGTCATCAACCACAAAGATTATCTCACCATAAGAATGAGTGGATTTCAAGATGGGTAAACGGCACTTGACGTCACGGCTGATGTGTTGCATCTTTCGTTTTGAGCATTCTTGGGTGCTTTTTAGAAATGCGACAAACTAGGTGAAATGATGTTGTTGTTTTCTTTTACTTGGTTCATTTCTCGTTATGTGCCATGAAAAGAGGAGCTGTTTTGTTATTTTAATGGCGATACTTCTACTTCACCAAGTAAAGTTCGAAGAGCACGTGGAGCATTTTGAAATAGTCTTTGCGAATGGAGTCATTTAAATGAAGGTTATGACAAAATTGAATTTTTAAAATATCGTCGGTTCTCAGAAGAATGCTTGGTGATGTGATGATGATTTGTAATTTGGACAATAAATATCTGCATTCAAATACAAGGACTCAAATGCTCTTCAGATCAATCATACACCAATAGGAAAGGACATTTGATTTTTCTGTAGACTCCATGCACTTATTTAAAAGTATGAAGTTAAGTAATTTTTGTAATTTGTACCAAGAAAAACCAACAATTAAAAAACAAAACAAATTATAGCTTACACTGCACAATCAAGAGAAGCTTTTACATAGGAAGTGGGAGGATGAATTGAAAGAGAAAAAAGTAACTTCCTTAGTAATTATGAAAATCATAATTGCTTGAAAATGTTCGGAGATCGACGAAGCATTTAGAGCGGAGAAATAGATAACGAAACCCAAGCACATAAACTTAAATAAATAGCCGCACTTACGAGTGGTCTATTGAACTTATCAAGGGCAAATGTAGGTACTACAATTATGTTTAATTGATCGAACACCAGCAGACGATGAAATAATTTGCTTCTTTTTATTCTCACTTCAGAGCAAGGACAGAGGCCATATACTTTTTTTACTAAAGATATTTAAGTTGGTTTCCAATTCAAATGATGCCAATTCATTGGTTTGGGCGATGATTCTTTAGTAAATGAATGTTCGAATAGTTTTTAAATAAGTGGGAACTTTTAAAAATAGATTTAGGGCCAGTTGCTCAATCGAATCATAAATTTAAGTTCTACATAAAGTTCTACTTTAGTATGGGGATTTTATGTAGAACTTAAGAATTCCGGAACGTCTCATACAAAAATGAAAACTGGCCCTTAAAAACATAAAGTTTTTTCTCCTAGACTCAAGTAGAGTAATAACTCTTTATACACTTACATTCGTCACTAGTATGATTGTGAAAGCTTTTCAAAATAACTCGTAAAAATAAGTTTCGCCATCAGGTAGGTATTTAATAAAAGATATTTTGATGTTACGCTGCCTCGAATGATGCGTTATTTTAAAGTTCAATTGTCCATCAACTTTTGTAGCAACTTGAGCCGTAAATTGGCAGTAATAATTTGCACACGTTGATCTGAAGTAAGTTTGCTCTTTGTGGAATGGCGAAAAATTGACAATCACTAGAAACATATTAAAAACCGCATCACTAGAAAATTGTGTCAGGGGACACGAATTTGAGAGGTTCCATGCGGTGACACCTTCGAACAATATTCGCTCGACGAGTTTCTTTACACTGATTTCAGCGGTCTCACGTTTTTATGATTCATTTTCATAGAACTTCTTTTAAGACGTCTAAATAACACGATTTCGATGGCCAGTTGTCATGACTATGTGAAGACTGTGTGAGAAAACTCTGACTTTCAGCCATGGCGCTATGCCTTAAGAGTCAAGCAATACCGTCCAGCGTTGCATTGTCGTGCACTTTGCACAAATTTTCATTTTGATTACACTGTGACACCCAATTATTGAAAACGGAAAATATAAAGTAACACTAGTTCCACCCACAAAAAAGTTGAACGGATTCATTTCCAATAATCTAGATCATGTCTGAGAAAAGCAACCAACTGAACTCACTGGAAACCTATACTCTCCTGTGGACAATATGTTGCAACGGGAGTGAATAAGGGCTGCCCACAAGGTGGCGTTTTATCTCCTCTTCTGTGGTGCATGTTGATCGACTCTCTACTCGTAATGCTCAATGGTTCTAACGTTCATGCCCAAGCATATGCAGACGACGTCGCCGTGCTCTCGATTGGCTCCAGCCTCCAAGCTGTCTGTTCCCGAGCACAGGCTGCGCTTTATATGATTGACACCTGGTGTGTTAGAAACGGTCTCTCCGTCAATCCTCTTAAAACCGAGGTTGTCCTCTTCACGAGACGTAGAAAATTGACTGGTTTGACCCAACTTACGCTTAAAGGCGTCAACATTCCTTTTTCAAATGAAGTCAAACATCTTGGAGTAATCCTGGATAACAAACTTCTTTGGTCAAAACATGTCGAGTCTAAAACTACTAAAGCACTGTCAGTTTTCTAGCAATGTAAAGGAGCCTTTGGCAAGACATGGGGTCTTTCACCGAAAAGGGTCCTTTGGATCTATACGGCTATGATAAGACCAATCATCTCCTATGCGTCAGTTGTTTGGTGGAATAAGCTCTCGCGTAAATACGTTATTGCCTCGTTTGCCAAACTTCAAAGAACAATTTGTCTAGGTGTTACGGGGGCCTTCCCCAGCACACCGGGAGCTGCTCTCGACGCACTGTTGAATCTTCCTCCCCTTGATACCTACATCATGGGGTGTACTCTCAAGACCATTTCTCGTTTAAAGCGATGTGGTCTCTGGCACAATTCGCACTGGAGCTTTGAGGAACTCGCAAGCAGCATATCTTTTGACTCACGTCTAATGGATATGCCGTCTGACACGATGATCCCAAGGCTCAAACTGCGTCAAAATTACTCAGTCAACTTTCCTTCGGTTCAGGACTGGTTCACTCCAGAATCTGAGCCTGGAAAGAACTGTTATCGTATCTTCACAGATGGCTCCAAAACCGACGAGGGTTCTGGTGCTGGTGCCTTTGTTGAGAACGACGACATACGACTGCACTCATCTTTGGGATCATACGCTTCCGTTTTCCAAGCGGAGGCTTATGCTATCCTAATGGCCTTGAGCCACGTAACGAACAATGGATGGACGGGGAGAAGTATCTTTGTTTGCAGCGACAGCCAAGCTGTGCTTAAGGCCCTTCTCAACCCTCTAACCACTTCGAAAGTGATCCAGGAATGCAAGAGCTCTCTGAATGCGATCGGAAGATTAAATTCCTTGAGTCTCATTTGGGTTCCGGGCCATCACGGCATAACTGGAAATGAAGTCGCCGATGAACTTGCTAGGCAGGGATCTCAGACAGCTTTTTCAGGACCTGAACCGTCGCTAGGTCTGTCAGCGTCCTCAGTGAGAGCTTCAATCAACGATTGGATCTGTGAAGAGCAAAATCGTAGATGGCATGCCTCCATTGGATGCAGACAAACCAAGCGTATGCTCCCCAACGTTAGTAAGAAGACTGCAACATTTTTGCTAGCTCGTAGCAGAAAAGACTGTAGAAAGCTTATTGGCGTTGCCAGCTGGCACTTCTCTTTTGCCAAGCATTTAAACGTGTTAGGCTTAAGTGATACCACACTCTGTGAATCTTGTGGAGAAGATGAGGACACCGCAGAGCACTTCCTCTGTGAATGTCCTGCTTTTTCTCGCATGAGGTTACAGATACTCGGCGCAGACAAGGTGAGAGCTGGTAACTTAGGCTCCTTATCATGGCAGCGTCTTTTGACTTTTCTCCGAACATCTGGAAAGCTATTAGCATGTCCACCTGCTAATCCAGAGGTTCGAGGTTCGAATCCCTGCAGAGGCAAAATGCAAAAATGTTTTTCCACGGGTATCGCCTTTCGCGAGGAATTGGCAAGTCCTCCGTTAGTATTCATTGCCATGAAAAGTGCTTTCTCAATTAGCCGTTCGGAACCGGCCCAAAATTGTAGGTCCCCTCCATTCCCTCACAAGGTTTGGTTGTGAGAAATGCGCTAGGCCCAGGGGCTCCTCACTCTGTTGCGCCACCCTATTTATTTATTTATTTATTTATTTATTTTATCTGGAAAGCTATAACAAATAGAAGGTTGCTATCTGGTAATACAATGGACCGGTATTTAGGTCTGAGTGCTCCAGCTGGTATTTTAAAAAACCTCCAACAAAAAAAAAAAAAAAAAAATACTCTCCTGTCAAAATATTTTTAATTTGTTGACTAAACCAAAAACTAAAGGATATTTAAAATTTCTGTACTACATTTTAAGGTACTCTGTTCATTTAAGCCTTTCTTTTCATTGTAAGGAAGTTATAACTTTTAACTCTTTCCATTCTACCAACTTCGTTGAGGGCAACCAGCGGATAATAATGGCACTTTTCACTCACAGCACTCTTTCTGCTGGCAGTTGTGGCACCGTATACAATTTATTACCGGTAACACTGATATCGTCCTAGTGGTACTCGTGGCGTAATGGTTAGCATGTTTGCCTGTTACGCGGGAGGTTTGTGGTTTGAATCCCAACAGAAATCAAAAATTATGTTCCACGGGTTTCGCGAGGAATTGGCAAGTCTATAGCGCTCTCTCAATTAGCCTTTCGGAATCAGCAGAAAATTGTAGGCCCCTTCATTCCCTCAAAAAGCATGGTTGTAAGAAATTTGCTAGGCCTGGGGCTCTTAGCTCTGGTGCACCACACTATTTAATTCTTTAATGCTGATGCCTTCCAGTTGGAACCACCATGCGGAATAGACGAAGAGAATATGCGCTTATTATCGCTCTGTATTGTTTGTTGTTTTGAGTTACAGCAATGCCAGTTTTGTTTTAGAAGGGTACTAATTTTCAAAAACTGACGATTTTCACACGATTTGCAACATTTTGATCTTCTGAAGTGTTTTTTCAACAATTTATGACACATTTGTCAGAATTTACTTGGCATGGCCGCCATAATCGAAGGATATTTCATGGTTTCCTGTCGGAAGACGATTTACAATATTTTGTCTCATCCCAAAAGTGTACATAGGACAGCAGAGTAATAAGCTTGAAAGTCCCCCTGAAAACGCCGACTAAATAAAAAACACTTTTCATTCACTTAAGATCTTTGAAATGATGCTACAACTCCTTTCCGGATTCGTAGAGGTATCTGCGGAATAGATTTCTGTAAAATAGAAAAGCTGTGCGTTAAACGTCAATGTTCACGCTGCTTTTTCGAATTAAAACAACACAATACGCATATCTGCTAAAAACAATCACAATATTCTTATAAGGATCCTGTAAATTTGATTGCATCTACTATTTTTGAGGTTGATTAGCCCTCTTCAACTACAACCTTTTGGGAGCGAAAGGTTTCAACTACTAGACACCGTAGTTGTAGCGCAGAGCTGGATGAGAATCATTGGCGATCGAAGCTGCAAGTTTCCCTGTCCATCTTTTTCAAAACGCAGATAGTATTTCGTCTGACCTAGTCAGTAAATCAGTTTGCCTTTTTCGATATCTTAAAAACCTTTCTAATTTTTTTTTTGAATACTTCCATAAAGCTGGATGCTGCTGTTCAAATATACAGTGACAATTATAATCAGTGATTTTATTTTTATCTGTAAAATGCAAAGTTGTTTGATAAGAGGTTTCATATGGTATCACAATTCACAACGGACCTAATATTGGTCTTATTGGGTCAGTTGTTTTACTGACAGCCATTTAAACCTAACCTAACTTGGTTTTCTACTCTTTACTGCTATACTTTGCTCAGTAAAAATGGGCAGTACAGAGAATATGAAGATATTTACCTCAACCCGGATGTGGAATGTTTTCCCAACTAAGCTTTTCCCACTCATCACAATGCACAGAAACTCAAAAATTATGTGGATCGGTATCTTTTTTCTTATACTTTCCTTATTTCCTAACACCCGCTCTGTGGTTTAAACATTATAAGGGTAGTCACAACCTCTTGAAAAGCGTTTGAATTATAAAAATGAAAAAAACTCCTATGGTACATAAAGCTTCACGAATTGAAGCAAAGCTCTTCCAAACGGTCAGTTGGGAACTGTTCTAAAAAAAATTGTCTTTTTTAAAGACTCTAGCCAAGCCTTGCAAAAATGATCTATTCAGCTGATTTTCTAGCTCTAATTACAAATTCCTTCCATTTTTTAAACATCTTATCTACTAAAAATATTTTCGGATTCAGTTTTTGTACGTCTTAACTGTCTTCAAGAATTATAATTAAAGGTCTCATGTGTGCTTGGCGTCATTGTCTTATCGATCTTTTCAGTGATTCACAAATTCTGATAACAAATTCAAAACTGAAATGTTGTGATTTTATAAACCGCCTTTAGTAATTACTAAACAAACTGATGACTTTCCAATCTCCACTAAAATCCCTAATTTTGTCAAAAATGATGTTTGGGAAAGTCTCGTTAGATGAAATACTCCGAACCGATTTAAAATCTAATAATTGACTCCGATCATTCATCTCTTTCCAATCATCAGTATCCCAGTGCCTGTCCTTATTGCCGAACATCAGACTTCCTATCACCTTTTGAGGAAAGCGGTGTTCAGATCTTCTTTTCAACAAAAGATATAAAAACCGATCTCATTCAAGGCTTCTCTAGATATGAATTAACTGGCGCTCGCATTAAATAATATGAAACTTGTTTAGAATCGTGTTGTGATTTTTAAGTCAATGAAACGAAAATGCGTCACGATAAAGAAACAAACAGATAAATGTATGGGATGAAGTCGGCAAGAGAATGAGGATAAATACTTAACACATTATTTTATTTTCTCTGTTTTCGCTTTGTGCTTTGCTTCGTAACGTCCTCACGGTCGTGTATACTAAGGACCATGTGTATTCGCCTTGTGTAGTGGCATAGTGGGTATATCTACATCTACAGCCGAGCCTCGTTATAAGACTTCTAGTTTCTCTCTCAAGCTATAGCGTCGTCTGGTCTAAAAAAAAAATATATCAACTAGTCTGTTCTTAGTACATATATGGGTCTGCGCCTACATATTACAAGACTTTAGCACAGTGTTATTTGAAAAACAGATTGAACGAAAAAGCGGGAAGAAAAGAACGAAAATAAACATAAATAAAATTTAATCTTCGAGAGAATGAAGTAGAAAACTTTTTTTAATCATTAGTTCCTCCTCCTTCGTAGCCGCTTGTCTTTTTTAAAGTTTCACAGGAACAAATTAGAAAAAAAGAATTTACTGTGGTCTTCATCTGATCCTTGTTCGGGATTTCGAAGTCGCTCGGCTTTTGTTTCCCAGTAATTAAGTAGAAAACAAAAACTTCTTATATGATCTTCAGCTCCTCCTCATGGTTGGGGCTTTTGAAGTCACCTTGTCTTTTCGTCTGCTGTGTTTGAATTGCACATCAGCACTTCCCTCTAATGTGATCCCTGTCCTGGAAGTTCTGTAGGTATCAATATTTTCGTTTCACGAACGCCTTCATTTATTTGGCATCATCTTAAAATATTTTTTATACACATATCTTTCTATACTGCCATTCTTTCTAAGCTTTTCTTGAAAAAGTTTTCTTTACTATTTTTCACTTTTGTAGCAGTTTCTTACACTTGTACTTTCTTTTCAGTAAAAGATTATTTTTCAAGTGCGACTAAAAACACACATCAATTTTGGATACTATGTGTAGGTGTTCATGTTACCTCAACATTCACCACATGTTGATTTTAACAACATAATATAAAGCCGCAGATAAAGCAGAAGACGTAACAAAACTAAAATTTGAGTAAATGACTTAATGAGAGATTCCATTAAAACATCATTTTTATACAGCCCATCTCTAAAGATTATGTTTGCATCTTTTTCGTCTTATACTGTACGTACTCAATTAGAAGTGTGAAGTTAGAAATCAAAGTAATTTGCTAAAGTTGGTGTTTAGAAACATACATTTGATAATGTTTAATTTTGTTTGCTAAACAAGAAGGTACTCTTACTTTTAATGCAGCGTAATTGATGTCTCAAATATGACATGAAATACCCACACTCCCGATATCTTTTCTCAAACCTTACGACAGTGACACTGATTGATATACGTCGTACAAACCGTTTTTTATTTCTCAATCAATAGTGCAAATCTTTATTCAATTATAATCCACTTCAAATGATTCATAAATGATTATAGGTAAATGTGTGCTAAAGATGCGTCTTTAAATTATTGCGTGCACCTGAGTCCAATGTTGAAAATATGGATCTAAAAGTAAAAGTGAAATTCATAAGCAGAATTTATGTAATGCACAAACAGACGGTAAGAATAAACAACAGGTTTGTATAGCATTTTCAATTAAACATACAAACATACTCTCACTCATTGAGTTTTCGCTATTCAGCAGCTAATCACCGATGCATTTCATATTATATTTTGTATTAAAGAATTTGATTCATTTTCAAAAATGCCATTGACAAAAGTTTCTTATTTATACAAGTTATAAATATTCATGAAAAAGAATGGCAAATGGGAATATTTTAATATCATATTCCATTCAAATCGTTCGAAGTGACCGTCATTAACCTTTCATCTCTACCTGGGGGTAGACAATAATATTCTTTTGGAAAAGAGAAACGAATTAATTTTTGTTTAATTCACATTCATTCTGCTTTCATTTTTATATTTCATCAAAAAGTTCAAAAATTTCAATCTTCGTGAGGCTGTTATCGTTGTTAACCTAGAAATGAACTTCAAAGTCTTACAGTTTCCTTCTTATGGCAGTCAACTTCCAAAAGAACGCTTTAGTGGTTTATTTAGATATAACGATGATATGGCATAGTCCTTTTTCGATTGTTAATCGTATCATGCCAATATCTAAAAATGCAGTTTTCGGTAGTAGAAAGTTGTTTTCTTTTTGAAGGTGTGTGTTAATTTGAGTGTTAGTTTGAGCCCCATGGTTGCTCTTGTTAAACATAAGTTTCAATAAAAAAAAACTGCAAATATTTATACATGATGTCAAGACTCAAGAGTTTAGTTAGCAGTGGTCGCCTCGAATGCAATTTCCACTCATCAAAAAGCTAAAACTTCAGTTTATCTGATCCCCACAGGGTCAAGAAAACTACGACCGATTTCTAACTGAGTCAGTACTGTTAATTAATAATTAGCTGAAAAAAAGTATCTGTGTGTTCGAACACCAAATGTCCTTTTTTTGTATCACAAGTTTCAAAGCAGTTTAAAGCAAACACATTACCATAACTAACGCTAATATGAGATCGAAATAGAAAGTCCAAAGCTGTGTGTAGAAAAACTGTGTTTATCTTTAATGTTAACCTCGTATGATTTTTTGTGACCTCTTAATGACTCTTCAAAGTTAGACAAATACCTAGTTTGTTTATTTATGATTCCTATCCTAACCGCGCGGCACTAAAGTTCATTTAAATTTCTTTTCGTTGCGAATAAAAAGCCACAAAACATTGGCCACATATTAAAATACATTTACGATCGTCAATCCGTATGCGACAAAAACATCATACCATATTGATGGTTTTTCTTCTTTGAATTATTGGTTTTTGCCTCCAATCAGGTTTTACTCTTGAGTAGGTTTTGCTGCTTTGTAATGCACAGTATGGAGAGAAGGTTATAGTTTTGTGTTTGGAGTGCGGTGGTATATCGATTCGGTTTGTATTGTTTGGCAGCTTATGCAACTTTTTTAGTGTCTCTCTCGCTATATCTGTTAGTCGGATCGGAATTTCTCACCACTGAAATTTTTTTTTGTGGATTGGCGGCTGTTGCGAAACACATAAATGTTTACTCCGGAAGACGAATGCCAATAATGAGTCAATATTATGAATGATACGAGTTTTCAAGACATAGATTCAAGTCAATTAAGCTTGTAGAGTGAATATGTGACAAACTAGTTATGGGATTCTATTCATGGCCAGGCGATAATTAAGACACATTAACGAACCTGAGGGTTTTTCCATTGAAAAATATGAGCTGCATAGGCGATTGAAATACAATAAAGTTGCCCATGGCAAAATTTATGTGCTCCTTTTTAAAGAAATTAATTATAACACGAATGTGTCTAAAAGCCATCAGCAAAATTTGGGAGTGGTGGCAACACCAAAAATAATATTTACATATGTATGTGCTTGTGCAAGTTTATGTCATGCGATATCAAGTTCAATCATCTGGCTGCATTCTTTTTGAATATGAAAAATAGCAAGTTTTTCCCTTTGAAAGAGCTGTAAAACATGATTTATTCACAAGCAAAAGACATATTACGATTTAAACTCCGTCAGCCACTCCGAAAGTAATAGGCAAAGGCATTTTTTGAGTGATAACCTCAATAACATTTTTCTATACCTAATAAAGTAAAATGTAATATAGTTGATACGCGAAACTTACTAACTGAAACCACTTCTTCAGGTACAATCTTCTAGGTCCATTTTCTAAGTAACGTAATACTTTATTCACAAATACTTTTTAAGCACCATTCATTGAGCGCTCTTTCTACTTGAACACATACTTTCAAGTACCAAGATTTTGGGACTCTTTACTAGTGCAATTGCAAGTGCATGCACAAGTACAAATATACAAGTATAGATACAAATACGAGTACAAGTACAAGTACAAATACAAGTACAATAATCATTTTCTCAGACAGCCAAGCTGCACTAAAGGCGTTAAGCTCTCCTTTCATAAAGTCCAAACTAGTCCAAGAGGCAGCCTGAACTAGCTAGGAAAAACTCTGTCATCCTACACTGGATCCCAGCACACAAAGGCTATGGCGGAAACTAGAAGGTAGACATCGTAGCTAAGGATGGCGCATCTAAGCTATTCGTCGGCCCTGAACCCTCTGTGGTATAAATAAAAGCACCTTCAAATACAATGCGAAGAACATCTTACTGGAAGAATCAAATAAAGATTGGCGTAACTTATCTGGTCAAACCTGTTGAAAGTTTTTTTTAATAGAATATCCTGAAAAAAGATCTAAAATGCTACTGAACCTCAAAAGGAAGAGGACTATTGAACGGCCACTGTTCCTTATAAAGAAACAGCTTCATGAAATGGATTAGTAGCGGACACCATCTGCAGACTATACTTCGAAAATGAAGAAGCATCTCTGAACATTATAACGGAACGTCAAGCCCTTTTCCTTCTTAGAAAGCAAATACTTGACTATGAGATCATCTCCCTAGACTAACTCAAACACCCACAGAAGATTGCTAACTTCTGGTTCAACTCAGGAGCATTAAACGTGCCCTGAAAAGTCACATGGTTAGGTACAATAGGTTTCATTCAGACACCGCAGTTCCCGGAGCTGCGCAAACTCAACCCATTAGATTTAGATTTAGATTTAGATTGACGGGTAGAGCTTGCTCAGCTCCGGGCACTGCGGTGTCTGAATGAAACCTATTGTGCCAGCCCATGTGAGGTTTCAGGACAGTTCTTCTGCTCCTGAATTGAACCAGAAGTTAGCAATCTTCTGTGGGTGAATGAGTTTGAGTTTATCTAGGGGGATAATCTCATAACCTAGTATTTGCTTTCTAATTGCTTAATAATCTGCAGATGTTCTTCATTTTCGAGGCATAGTCTACAGATAGGTTCCGCTACCAACCTCATTTGGTGAAGATGTTTCTAGAACAGTGACCGGTTAGTAGTCCTGTGCAAATTTTTAGGCTTTTCCTTTTGAGGTTCAGTACGAATTTTGATGTTTTTTCAGTGTATTCTGGCAAAAAGAGTTTTGAACAGATTTGACCAGATGAGTTACTCCAAGATTTATTAGATTCCTCCAGTAGGATGTTCTTGGCAGTATGTTCGAAGGTGCTTTTATTTACACCGCAGAAGGGTTCAGGACCGACGAATGGTATAGATGCGCCGTCTTTAGCTAAGATGTCTGCCTTCTCATTCCCATCATAGCATTTGTGTGTTGGGATCCAATGGAGGATTAAAGTGTTTTTCCTTGCTAGCTCAGAGAGTGACATGACTGTCTCTTGAACTAGTTTGGATCTTATGACAGGTGAGCTTAACGCCTTTAGTGCAGCTTGGCTGTCTGAAAAAATGAATATTGTTTTGTTTTTCGTGTTGGATGAACATATTATTCTCGAACATTCGTTAATGGCAAAGACTTCAGCTTGGAAAATGGATGAGTGACTGCCCAGACTTACTGAGAAATTCGATCTGGGACAGTCACTGAAAATGCCGGAACCTGTACCAGTTTCCATTTTTGAGCCGTCCGTATACCAGACCATATCTTGCCTTGAAGGATGGGGTTTTGTGTTCTCCCAGTCTTCCTTTGGGGGATGACAATGGAGAAGTTGAGTTTAAAGTTGTACATGGGAATAATAGCATCCAAGCACATACTAAAGGTATCAAGTTTTTCTAGACTTTCCATTTTCGACAGATGTCCTTTCGGGTATGGATGTGATTTTATGTGTCCTTGATAGAAAAGACGGTGTGTCGCCAGTCTTGCTTCCATTTCTATGAAAAGGTGAATTGGAGGTAGTCCTACAATGACGTTTAGAGCGTATGTTGGTGTTGTACGCATGCATCCAGTAATGCATGTTGTTGCCAATCTTTGAATCTTTTCAAGATTTTGGACAGCCGTTATTTCTTTTATTTTTGTCCAATAACCACCACATAATCTTATCTAATGTAATCCTACAAGTACAAGTAAAAGTACAAGAACAAGTGCAAGTACAAAAGCTTATAACAATGTTATTGAATAAACTGCTCGGACATTCTACAAGTGCTTCGCATGGTTTTTATGGCAGTGTAGCTTTAAGGGGATGATGTCCTAAAATATTGGAATGATATCTTGGACATTTTTGAAATGGCAGAGTATAGAAGAGAAGCATCTCGGGCGCTCTAACTCGCCCATAATGTCCTACAATTCCTTGTATTGCCTGCGGCTTAAATTTTTGAATGCTCAATGGCATCTAGATCCTTTATACTCCCTTCCTGTTAGTTGAATCGAAAACTGCTCTAAAAACTTTATGTGCGTTTTTCTCAAAACTGCATTTTTCAAAATTTGCTGCAGCTGTTACTCACGCAAATATTAACGAATCGTCTTGAAATCTTAACGGCATACTCTCCATATATTTTTACATAAAGCCATCAACAACTTTTAAGATCGGATGAAAATTGTAAATTTGGCAGCCATCGAAAGACGATTTTTTTGACGAAATTTGGACCTCTTTTTTTAAATTGCAGCTATTTTGTCAATTTTGCTGTATGGGAAAGAGGGTCTACTTTAGCGCCATTTTTTTATTTTCTTGTTACGGGTGCCAGAAAAATTAAAAAAAATGCGGCAAATTGACGTCTTCTAATTTCATGGACATGGTCCATATCTTTCTTGGATTTCAATATTTTAACTCGAAATTTCCTGACAATTTACGTGAATATATGTATAATAAACTCCTAAGATTACATAATATTTAAAGCTATCACGCCTTCAAGAAATCATCTCCATTCGATCTCGAGAAACTAGACGAGTCCCTTGTTAAAACGGCAACATTACCAAAAAAAAAGAAGAAAAACATTTCTAACTTAATTTACAACTTGTATTCTTATCTATATTATCCTTTTCCTTAGCAAGGCCACATTATTTTTGGCCCCTCACAAATCGACCGCAGAGATTCCGATATTCACGACTTTTGGCAATTTTAGACATCATACTCTCACGTGACAACCTCGTAAAGCCATGTAACTCTTAAAAAAAAAAAAAAAAAAAAACTAACCATCGATACATTTTTTTATCGATTCCAATAGCAACTCAATCTTGCAACCAACTACGAATATTTGGAAAACTTTTCCTTGTAACGTCTCAGGCTGGATTCGGAAACTTTCCCATATTAATTTGCCAAGTCTTCAGTCACTTTTGCTCTCAAAAGTTATGTTAGGTTAAGTAGAATGGTCTGACGGTTGATCTTATTTCCGCCACACTTAGATCTATGTAGATCCATTGTGATAACCCATAGTTTTGCAATGTCCTTAAAACCTATGAGTTTATGGTTGGTCAATTTTCAACTATTTTGTGGCTTTAATGAAGTTCAACAGCCTGTTGCTTGGCGTGACTGATAATTCTTCTAGTTCGTTGAAGAAGTAACTGCCTAGAATTTTTTTCCTGGTGTGGTAGATTTCTTGCCAGTGACAAAGCAAGTGAGTGGTGTCTTCATGTTCGTCTTCGTCATTGCATCATCTACACAAGTCATCTGTGCAAAGGCCTATTTGCTTTTTGGGGTAGCCTATAGAAGGTTGTGTTCTGTTATAGAATACTGATGAGCAATGAAAGTTTTTTCAGGAATATTAGCCTCGGAAGTGACACAAGAATATAGGAATTCCCATCTTTCATTCAATTTTCGTAGTATTTTTTTGACCAATCTTGATTTGACAAGAGTGGCAGAAATCGCTTTTGTTGGTGCTTGGTTATCAATGAAAAAAGTGATATCAGCATGTAATAGCGCCATCATGGACACCTGTTCTGCAGCGTTTGTAACTGCCAAAATCTCGGCTAAGATTATACTGCTGCGCTCTCAAACGTTAAATGCATAAAAATTATTCATTTCAAAGTTTTTATTGCACCTGTTCCTTGAAATTTAGGTTTCTAGTTTATTAAAAAAATACAAATTTTATAGATGCTATCAATGATTATAAAACCGGTAACCATAGATTGATAACGAAAACAAACTTTTATATACCTGCATAAATGTCTGTTGAGCTAAGTTATGTAAGTCCTTAGCACCGAAACAATTATGAACTTGCCTCTGCAAGATCAACATCTAAATCTAAATCGAGTTTGTGGTAGTTAGGGCTCAAAAATAAAAGTATCAGATCACCATATACGATCACTCACGTGTTAATATCGTAAATTACTTAAAACGTATCTTTGACATTAGAAAACGTGTTTGATGATATTGCAGGTAAGATGCATGCCTGTGACACGTAAGGTTAGCAAAGGTTAGCAATAAAAAAAACTATAAATTCCGTCAAACTTGTCTAGCACACGCTTCAGTGCAGTAAAGTTTCACACACCAAAAAACCAGTAAAAAATGACATCAATTAAATAACATAAGTTTTAAAGCAAAGCTTGTGAGTGCAATGCTATCGGATTTGTAGTGTGGGCTACGTTCAAAGGGACGTGACAGCGACAAATTTAGCTATCAAATTATGTTCACATATCGATATATGAGAATGCCAAAATCGACAAGATTAGAGCGACATCGGATTTTCATACATTTGCAGTTTTCCCGACGCGGCGACAGTAATGCCGGCAACAGTCTTTCTGTCGCAATCGTCACTTTAAAATTCCTTTGCTTTGGGAGAACCTTTAAACCAATTTAAAGAGTTTTACTTTTCACTTCCATACCATACATACTTGACATATATACTTTTTTATTCTATTTATTTATTAACCGCATGTTTAGTTTAATTGAAAATCAGAAAAAGGAATTCGATGAAAGCACTCACAATAAAGCCATCAGCTATTTTTATTATTTAAACATCTATAACACATACACATACCCACTCAAACATACACACATACACATTACACAATTAACACTGTTTTCCAGGAAGTGACGAATTGAACGAGAGATTCCGAGATGGAGGAAGACATACACGACAAACAATGATGCAAATGCAAATCAACAATTCAAATAAAAGTCAGTACTGTGAAAGAAAACAAACAACGACAGACCATCTTAACTGATATTTAAGACACGTTAGATGAAGGACACGAGGACTTGGCTAGAGACGACGAACATCGCTTGACAAACATGAGAACTTATCTGCACAGACTCAGTATAATTGAATCATGGACGACTGTATGACTAATCGATTTGGATGATACAACACAACACGACAGATATCAAACACTACTCTACACTTTACTCAAAACGCAAACCAACTGACAAAAGCACTGATTCCTTCATCGACTAAGTATTTTCCAAGTATCAGTTGCCTAAAAAAGCATCAGTTTTGACTTTCAAAAGAAGACTTTGTAGATCGTTACAAAAGCTCTACAGTAGATGACATCAGCGACTTAGTTTTAAAACAGCTTCTTCTACTGCATATACATACATATACTTGCTTCTTCTAATTTTTGTCCTTCTTCTTATTCTTCTGGACTGCTTATGTTGTTTCGTCGCTTAAAATGCTTGCTAATACTTTAATTTTTTTTTTATCTTTAACAAAATATTTAACATTTATATATAGAACTAACCATGCAACGGTTTATAACGATGGCTACCGTAGCTTTTTTAAAGAAGAAAAGATTTCTTATCTTTAACAGATAAATTTTCTTAGGTACCCGTGATTATTTTTTGATTCGATGCACATTCTCTGATTGTAAACATAATTTTAAAAATAATTTGTATAGTTTTTGAAGACATTATTTTGATGCAGGTTATAGAACTGTAATGCTGTGGATTTGAAAATGGATTTTATTTATGAAATCGTGTTGGCAATCTCTTATTCTCTTATATTGGTTTTTGGTGTAATGGGCACTGGGTATACTTTATTTTACATTATTTCTTAGAACACAGTATTTAAAAAATTATAAGTAAAATGATTAAGTACATATCAATAAAGTAGGTGGCGCAACAGAGCGGTAGCCCTAGAACTTGTTCATTTCTATTAGCCATTGATTATTAGGAATGGAGGAGACACCTACAATTTTTCGACGATTCTGAACGGCTTATCAAGAAAGCCATTTTCATGGCAGTAAAATTACTGCTTGCCTATTTCTGAAAAATGACGATACCCGTGCAAAAACAATTGGATTTTCTGGGATTCGAACCTCGAACTCTCACGTACCAGGCAGACATGGTTACCATTAATGTAGAGAATTATACATAAATAAAGCAAAATTGCAATATAAGTTCACGTCAATAGACTTGTCTTGATAGATGTGACACAAAATTCTTTTAACAAAACTGTAAGCAAGCTTTTGCTCTCTACAGTCTCTAAATGCACTCCACATTTCACATCAGTGGTCATGTGGTTGTAGAAGTAACGCAATGTGGAAAAATTGGCTCAAAGTTGATAAGCCGTCAAATGCATTTGATAACTGCTTTATAGATGGGCATTGCTGCAGGGCTTGAAATCGCCTCAAATGCTACCGCAATAATACAAATTCTATGTGGAAGACGAGACTATACTCATCTTATCTGTTCCAGCCCTACTTTTTTAGCTAAGATCCTATTGATCTTACTCACCGGGACGATTTGCGCTTGTCAAGTTTCATTCGTTACATTAGTAGTAGGAAAAAGTAGATCGATTGTGGATACCACAATGGCCCCAACGGGCCAAAGTTGGACAGCAGCCATAAACTTACTTCATCTATTGACGAAGCTCCGTACTTGAAAATTGATATTCGGTACAAATATTTTTGAATAGTAGCAATCAAAACAAAAAAAGTTGTAAATTCAACAACAACTCGAATGGTTAATTTGGACATTGCAATTGTGAACACAGCGATATCGCACTTTCTGTGGTCAAGCAAATCGCGTTCATTAGTTCGAAAATTTTGGCTTATTTCATAAAACTAACAATTAGACTTTTGCTTAAATCCCCAATCCCCATAACGATGCAACTCGTATGGTGAGCATACACTGCACTGGCCGGTGCGGCGTGCGGTGTCGAGCTGGGGCGAAGCTGTTCAGCTGACTGTATCGAACACTTGTATGTGTACACGCCATTCGTTTTTGGGCCAGTCGGCTTTGACTAAATAGCCCATTTTCAATAATAATAAAGTCCAGTTTCTTGCGTTGAACTGTAACACTCGGTTAGAGCAATAAACGATCTCCTTAGTTTGCAAAGAATATTCCGGCACAATATGTTTAAACAAGACACCTTAGTGCCGAGAGCTGGATTAGCTGGAACCCACAATAAAAATCATTCTCGTGGATTAATCGGCTGAGTTCGGTTGACGACACCTACGCCGACAACGTTTGAGCATATCTTTCCAATGCTTACTATAATGCGATTTCAATAACACACCGACATATAGTGAATAAAACTAACCATACTTTGGTGAGGAATGAGGGAATCTGCAAGTTTTTTCGCTAATTCCTTATGGTTAAGTGCAATTTACATGGCAGTATGGAATTATTCTTGGAGGACCTGCCAATTTCTTTGCGAAAGGCGATACCCGTTTTAAATCTGGAATCAAAGTATCATGCAAATACAGTGAGCTCACAAGATAAAGCGAATTTTTTGGAGCATAACTTTCGAAAGATTTGACGCTGGTGTTGTGGCTACAAGTGATCACCATTTTTCGTTCGCGTTTCAATGGTATTAAGAGATCTCGAAATACACAAAATCACTAGACGAGATAGTATCTCTACCATTGCTCGAAAAATGAGCTTAACTCTACAGGTCTGTTTCCGAGTCAATGGAAAACGATTTTTTCTAAATACCGATCAATCAATGTATTAATCTCTTTTTTTTTGTTATTTGGCTTAAGAAATATCTTTAGATGCATACGAAAGCTTCTCAAAGACCTGCGGTAAGGATTTCGCAATAGTAGGTCTACTGTTGATTTAGAAGAATATCACCCCGACCCAATCTATTAAGGCTGGTGTTGGTTTGTTTAACACCGCATTTTTGTAATCATTCCTGATAAGAAAAGGTTTTTTTATTACTTAATTCTAAATGAGCTCATTGCAGTCGATTCGGTTGAAAATATCCTGGCGTTGACAGAGTTCGAAAGAATTTGAAGATGCTGTTACTTGTGTCACTAAGGTCAAAAGTTAAAATAATTTCATATTTCAACAGTGGAGTTCACACTGTACAATTAGTTGGACAGACTTTGGTTTGAACGGCCAATGTTGGATAGTGTGAACCCTCAGATGACCGCTTATTCATCTTGTTGGATGGTTTTTAAATATTTTTGAAAATTTTGAGGTTGGAATATGTGCCATAATGTTGAACCTCAAGTCTGATAAGTCTGAACGCAAACTACATCCGACCATGCATCAAACGAAGCAGCAGTTAAGAAAATTCTCAAAAATCTTAGACACCCTAGTGCATGTACATTGTACACACATCCATTGTTGAAAGTAAATTTGAATTCGACGTAATTCTCATTGATTTGAATTTATTTGGAAGATAGAGAGACTTTGGAAAAAAGCTGTTCGTAAAAATATTTAATTAAAAATATTAACAGCACTACCAACATTACCATAAACATTAAGATCAATCTCGTGTTTTTAAAGTGTTCTCTAAGATGCATTTTCTCTTTTTCTAAAACTCAGAAATTGTTTTAGCCGGAAATTCTATTTTATAGTTTTTATCTTTTCTCTATCCAAGCTTTATATCCGCTCTAGGTACAATTTTGCCACCGCGTTTCAGCTAAACATCGCATATGAATCCTTTTCTAGCAAATTTCAAACAGAAAACGCTCACAGCCATGCCTTGAGAAAGCGTTTTTCATGGCAATGAATTTAGTATCGTATAGGACTTTCCAGTTCCTCGCGAAAAGCGATACCCTTGTTTTCTATTTGGATTCGAACCACGGCCACTACATGCCAACCATTACACCACGGGCGCGGAATGTTCATTCAAAATATACAAAAACTTTTGCTTGTTGCAAAACCAACCAAAGATTTCAAGTGCAACTGTTATCACACCTTTACAAATTTTGCTAGTAAAAATTTGAAATCAACTTCAATGCTACGAACATTTAACTACGCACGGAAGTTTTCAACTTTGCTTATCTCGATTAAACGATTAACAACATGTAACACTTCATCTCTTTAAAACAAAAAAAAAACCTTTTACTAAATCTATGAACGATAAAAACCATTGAACTTGTTGACCTTCTAAAACAGAAACACACATCAGCCACTTGCTGGCAAACCTTTTGTTTTTTATGCAATATTATGGTTCATATACAAATCTACGTTTGTGTGTCATTCACTTGATTGAAGGTTTTAGGATAGCAAAAATGATAAGTCTTGCCAATTATTTCTATTGTAGGTGAGTTATATATTTATTTGAAGAAGTCGGCATAAATGAAAAGGTTTGATGGAACTAACACAATCTATTAACTTGTATGGTGCTCAAATTTGTTCGCAACTTATGGCACGCACATTAGTGCGTGACAAGACACATTTATGGTGTAAAAAAATGAAGATCAAGACACATTAACTGGATTTTTTTATATAAAGTATTCAGGTCGTTATTTGAGGAGGTTAGCTTTTTAAAATGATAATCGTAGAAGATCGTGTTTTTTGGATAGGCTTGAATTAGCAGATGCGACCTTTGAGGTTTGGTTTATTATTAGTATGGATATTTGAAATATAGGTTTGAAAAGGTTTGATGGATGGAGCGAGGTTTCTGTCACACCTCGCAATGCCAAAGCAAGTGGCCGAACCCATCACACTACCTAATGTGACTTCACATTGTACCATCTGAAGACTATTTTCATTTCTTTTGTTAAGATGTCCTACTTTGGAGCAATGTTTCGAGGACATTTTGACGTAATGTGAGCCTAGATTTCTAATTACACCAATGACCCGTCAAGTCTTGACTTTTAGTTCAGGAATTGTTTTTTGGTTCCTCATCAACTGTTCTCTTTTTGTTTGCCATGAACCAATCACCTCGATCACCCAACCCGGATTTTCCTATCTATGGAAAATATCAGTCATTTCACCCATCCATAAAAAGGGTTATAAAAACAGCCCATAGCTAAACTCTCTCGTGTCTCCAAACTCTTTAAAAGCATTCTATATGAAGTACTTTCTCTTTAGTGTAAATCTATGATATCCTGCAAACATCAAGGATTTTCTAAAGGAGGGTCTACCAGCACAAATCTATTTGAATTTGTATCCTTCTCACTCTCTGCGTTAGAAAAAAGAAACGTAGTCGACGTCACTGGTAGTACCCGTGGAGTAATGGATAGCATGTCCGCCTGTTCATACAGAGGTTCGTGGTTCAAATCCCAACAGAGGCAAAAATGTTTTTTCACGGGTATTGCCTTTCACGAGGAATTGGCAAATCCTCCGTTAGTACTCATTGCCATGAAAAGCGCTTTCTCGATTAGCCGTTCGGAGCCGGCAAAAAATTGTAGGTCCCCTCCATTCCCTCAAAAGGCTTGGTTGTGAGAAACGCGCTAGGCCATGGGGCTCCTCGCTGTGTTGCGCCTATTTATTATGGTCGACGTCACTACCACGGATTTCAGCAAGGCTTGTTCTTTCGACAAAATTGCTCACACTGTAGGTGTCTTTAAGCTTTCCTTCCTCGTTTTCAGTCCCATCCAACTGAAATGGATCGCTTCATATCTTGACAGCCCACAGCATAGAGTCCGTTTTTCTGCTCTCTCAGTTCATTTCGTAATAACCTCCGGTGTTCCTCAAGGTAGTCACCTCGGACCACTCTTTTTTTATCCTTGCCATTAATGATGTCGGGAGGAGCATCCAGCATTTTTCTGTCACTTTACGCTTAATTTTTCAAACTTATCTCCCTTCCTGCAAAAAGATTTCGATTCATTTGTCACTTGGTGCAATAAAAATTTTCTTAAATTAAATATTGCCAAATGCGTGGTAATAAATTTATCACGAAAAAGTAATTAACCTCCCGCCAGATCATATCCTCTTTAGAATAAATAAATAAATAGGGTGGCGCAACAGAGCGAGGAGCCCCTGGGCCTAGCGCATTTCTCACAACCATGCCTTGTTGGGGAATGGAATCTTTAGAAAGTACCGATAAACCGTGTGCAGCTTATCCGTAACTGAGGTGTTTTTTATGACAGCGAATCAAGTTTCCTCTCTAAAATTGACTAAGTGCTAATTCCGGATTTGATTTTATCAAGAGGTGGTCCAAAGAGTTCCGCAAACCTTTTGTAACCAAATGCCTCTATATTGCCTATGTTCGTCCTCTGCTTGAGTATGCATCGCAAGTGTTGACTTCATATAAAGCGGTTCCCATCTCAAAGATCGAAAGCTTTTAGGGTCGTTTTCTACTCTTTGCACCTCGGGATCTTTACGACCCTAGAAACTTTCTGACTCGTATTGATCTCCATCCTCCAGAAGTCCGGAGGAATGTGTTGGACATAATTTCCATTCACCATCTTCTTACCGATGAAACTGATTGTTACCCTTTTAAGACCTTATGGCCTTCAACATTAATACCCGACCTGTAAGATTCTTCTGCCTTTCTTCTTCCTGCTCATCGTACATCATATGGTCTCAAAGAATCTTTTACCAGCGTGCTGACCAAGATTAACTCTATCCCTTCTCATTTCGATTTGAACCTCCCATTTTCTAGCCTTAAAGCCCTCCTGTTAAATAGTTTTTCTTACTTACAGCTCTAATTTAGTTTTAATTAGCATCTAGATTAAGCACTCTTTAAGGATACGTTTGCAGTAAGCTAATAAATGGGACGTAGCCCGTAACCCCTCCACGATTCAAATCTTAAGTTCTAAATCTACGATACTGATCTGCGCGGTACGATAATCGTAGCCATGTTTATGAATTAGCGCATCCACAAAAGTCCCTTAGTCTCGGCAGCGGACATTTACAATTTCTATTTCCGTTGATCGTTGTATTTCTCCATAGAAAAGTAACGTTCAAACATTACTCTGGTCAAAAACTAGGGGCCCAATTACGGCATCAGTGAACGAGTGGCATTTTGCTCTTAAGATTTGATTTAAACTATACAATTTCAATTTCAATGATCATCGATCGAATAAAGCTCCGTTTGATTACTGGTGAAAGAATATCAAATAATGTTACGAGATTACTCGAAAACGCGCCCCAGCCTTTATGACCAACACAAGACAAAATGACGCTAATTTGAAAGTATGAGTTCTGAAAGAGGTCAGAGATAGTTTTGATAAACTTTGTTCAAGTTCGACCTATAAATGAACCAACGGGATGTGGGAAGTTATGAAAAAATTAAGAGTCTAGACTCCACTGCATCTACATTCGCTATAGCAGACAAAACAATTCGGCTTGCAAATTTGCTAAAAAAGCTTTACTTTTTTCAAGAATTATCCCTTATTTTATTTGACCATTTTCATAAACTTCACATGTTCATCTTCATGTTAGAACTACATCAATTCCTCATTTATTCCTTACAGGTACTCATTCGTTGATCGTTCCACAGGAGCTGCCTTCTATCCTTTCTCTGGTGTACTCCAACATCCCTCCCATCAGGAAAGGTAAATATCAAAACATTCTAGACTCGAAAGCCACATTCAACTTTGTTTATATTCACAGGCACTGACTCCCGCCTCGGATTCGGTTTCCGGCTGGGTGAACACGCCGATTTCCAATTCCTAGTCGAATTAGGCCCACAAAAGGATACCCGACCTGTTGGTATGAATCAAGATGATGATTCAAGTTCCAGCAGAAAACGACAAGCAAACAAATATGACTACAAGAAGATCCGAACAACAACAACTACTACAACAACTACAGAAGACCCTTCAAAGACCCTGAGCCTCTTAAGGCAACAGAACGAATACAAAAAATCCCCAACGCTCGCCACACCTCCACCAGTACAGCAGAGTAACCAAAGCTGGTTGGAGAACTTATTCAACAACAATGCAAATTCAAGTCGAAAACGAAAAGCTAATCAAAATGAATATGGAAGAACTCGCACTACAACTACAACCGAACAACCCATAAGCCTTTTCAATTGGTTTAGGAATCAAAATGACAAAAGTAAAGTACAAACAACGAATACCGCAGAAGAGCCATCAAATCTCGAGAGATGGTTGGGTAACTGGCTGAACGAAATGACAAAAACATCAACCAAAGCCAACAGAGCCTCCCCCAAAAATGCTATACGTGAGCCTCCGAAAAAGAACTACGTGAAGACTTCTCCAACGATTTCGGAATCATCATTAGGAAAACTACAACAACTTTACAAAATGGCTACAACGACGGAAGTCAATGTACCAATTGTAAACCAAGTGCCAGCTATTGATAGTGTTTCTACGATCATAGCACCTCAAGCTTTTCAACCAGTTGAAGTAAGAAAAACAAAAGGAGAGATCACCGAAGAATTGATGGATGTGGGTTTGGATTAAATTAATTTGGGTTGTGATTTTGTAGAATAAATCTTTAGGGGGGTAGCTCAATGTAAGAGCTGTGTATATGGTAGTTTGCTAATGTAGAAAAATTTGTATACTTTTCTTTAAAATTTCAAACTACCTACTGAAATGCGCTTCGTATTTAATCTATGTTAGATGTAAGATGAGATATTTAATGGTTATTTATATAAAAACAAAACAAAGTTATTATTTATGTAAGAAGTGAATTGTAAATAAATAGAAAAGGTGTTTATAAGTTGATTGGGCTGTTTTTCTTGTTATAATTGAAAAGCCATTTTTAAAACTATAAAGTGACAGTTGATATATTTAAGGAGAAAACTATTGCCACCCTACCACTGGTAGGGGGGATAGAATAACTAAATAAAAGTGGTTGAAACGATTATTATAAAGTTCGGTTTTTAATTATTTTATAATCGCTTAAATAAATAAGCTGACCTCATTTTCCAAGGAACACATTGGAGTTCGTTTCGTACATTGAGACCTACGAGCGAGAACAAGAAGCACCAGAGATTCACCAGATGCCAGTGGAATCGAACTGAAAGTTTTTTTCCCCTGATTCAACAAATCATGTCTAAGTGCAAGTGATGAAATGTGTGGGAAAAGAACATGTCGGCTGCACCACTTATGCCAACTTGAAACATACAAGAATTTCTTCTTCTTCCTCTTCTCTCTTGCTCTCCTTTCTTAATTTTCACCATTCTACTAAGTCCTCCTAAAACATTTTTCGATGAAACTTTGAAAGAATGATTTCCAAGAATTCATTGAGGTTGTTCAAGAAAATGCAGATGAATCGCTAAATCTGACACTATGACTGACTACCGCAAACGTTCTTTTCAGGGTAATTATGTTTAGTCTTTTTGTCAACTATCATATGCGTCAAATGCTCAGCCACTAAATTTTATTTGACTATAACAACTACTCACATCTTTTTTACAGGCTCTCCAGCTTTGATCGTTCCATCAGATCTACATTCTTTCCTATACTCTGGATTCTATCCTGTTGTACCTCCCATTCGTAAAGGTGAGTTTCAAGGCATTTTAGACTATCAAGCCAAATATATTTATAACTCGTTTATATTCACAGGTACTGATGCTCGATTCGGATTCGGTTATCGATTAGGTGCACATGCCGATTCTCAGTTACTTTTGGAATTAGGTCCACAAAAAGATACCCGACCTGTTAGTATCAATGAAGAAGGTTCAAGCTTAGGCAGAAAACGACAACTAAAAAGAACTAAATATAGGGAGATTTCAGACACGACTAGTGCTGCAGAAGAGTCTTCAAAGAACTTTAGTCGCTTGAGTAACCAAACTACTGCCACTGCCACACATCAACCCTTAATCAACCAAAACCGTTTGGAGAACTTATTCAACAACAATTCAACTTCGAGCAGAAGTCGAAAAGTTAATCTAAATGAATCTGGAAGAACCAGCACCACAACCACTACAGAAAATCCCAATAGTCTTTTCAGTTGGTTAAGGAATGACAGGAAAAGTACTGAAGCAGTAAATACAAATTTTTTAAGATGGTTGGGATACTGGATGACTGAAATGGCTAAAGCACCTCCAAAGGCCAACAGACAAGCCCAAAAAAATATTTTAAGGGAGCCACCGAGAAAGAAGTTTCTCAAGAGCACCTCAAAGATTTCGGAATCATCGTTAAAAACCTTACAACAACTCTACAAAATGGCTACAACGACGGAAGCCAATACAGTAAAAGAAATGAGTTGACCAACTCTTTGTTACCCAAGTGCTAACTAGTTTAGTAAGTAGTATAATACAGACCATAAAATAAAAATCTTTACGAAAACACCATCTCTATTGGTTTTTTTCTTTTTTTAAAAATCTCTCAACTTAATATAAACACAAACTGAATATTAAGGAATGACAGTTAGGATTACGCCAGTGCATAATACGGTAGAATGGAAGAAACTTACAATTTTCCAAAGAACTAGGCAAGAAAGAAGCTTTCAAGGCAGTGGATACTACTGTCGGGATATTTTGACAAATGGTGGTTAGTAAGCTGATGGCCGAATAAAAGAACTTTTACGGAAATTTTGCCAATTGCTGAACCACCTTTTCCTTAAATGCTCTTGACTTTCCGTTATAAACCGTTCTTTTGTATATTCATGAATGGAAGAACCTTCAAACGATTTTTTTCGAAACTTATTATCGACCAATATGTGGCCAAACATACTCACTTATGCATGGCTAAGAATTTTCGTTGGCTACACAGTGCTCTACAGCTTATTTCACCGTAGGACAGACAACATCCCAAAAGCATTCACCCTGCCAGAAGAAAAGTTTAATATTTTTATGGACAGCAGCATCAGCTAGTTCAGCTGAGCAAGTTCAAGCTGCCATAATTTTTTTCAAAGTTCGATCTCGTTTTCGGCATCAAGTGAATTTACAATTACAATTACAACGAAAGCGAAGACTTTTCAGCTAAGACTTTTCACAAAGCAATCTTCAAGGGAAACTCTAGTTATAGTAATGGTTGGAAGAGTATTATCTCATGGAGCAGTAATCTGGCAAAAGAAAACAAAGTTGGTCTACATCAATAAAGTAGAAAAACTACAGAGATCACCAGACATAAGTGCAGCTAGAGCGATCAAGAAAAGGTAGAGGGTGTTTAGACTCTTCTCTTCTCTTTCCTTCCTCAAAAACGGGAGAAAATACAAGAGCATGAAGATGTGTGCCAAAAAAAATCAAGATTAAAATGAATTGAAACAATGATGGCGAATAGAACTGTGACGTGATGGTTGAAGCTGAGTGTGGACATTATGTCGCAACAGGAGTAATTAAGGGTTGTCTACAAGGTTGCGTTCTATCTCCTCTTTTGTGGTGCATGTTGATCGACTCTCAACTTGAAATTTTCAAAGGATCTAATGCACATGCCGATGACGGTGCCGTGTTGGATACATACAGCCTGAGCTAAATCTGATTGCCACCTTTGTCAATCCTCTTAAAACTGAGGTTGTCCTCTTCACGAGACGTAGAAAATTGACTGGTCTGACCTAACTTACACTTAAAATCTAAAAGACGTCAACATCTCCTTTTCAAACGAAGACAAATATCCTACAAACATCACACGTTATTGTTTTGTTTGCCAAACTTCAAAGAACAATTTGTCTTGGCTGTACTGGGGTCTTCCCCAGCACACCAGGTGCTGCTCTCCATGCACAGCTGAATCTTCTTCCCCTTGATAACTACATCATGGGGTGTACTCTCAAAACTATTTCTCATTTAAGGAGATGTACAATTTGCGCATTGGAGCTTTGAGGAACTCACAAGCAGCATATCTTTTGACATGTTGACCCCAAGGCTTAAACTGCGTCAAACCTTGGATCTATCAAGAGCCTCCATTGGATGCAGATTGATCAAACGTATGCTCCCAACATTAATAAGAAGGCTGCCAAAAGAAGGTTTCTGTTTGGTAGTTCAATCTACAATGGACCGGTATTTAGGCCTTTGTGCTCCAAATAGTATTTTAAGACCTCAAAAAAAAAAAAATTACTATGTTGACAACTCACTTGTGGAGGTAGCTAAAACGGACGAAATGTTGCACCTTTATGGTACGTTCGTTGTAAAAAAAAGCAATGTAAGATTAACAAACAACTGAGTCCCTATTCATTGCAGACTTGACACATATTCAGTGTAGAGAACAACGAAATATGCAGAATCTAATTTAAAAACGAAATTATCCTGATAATCTGTTGCAAATCAGAGGATCTTATTCAGAAAAAAAACCCAAGGGGACAAACTACATAGAACAAAAGGACCTATAGCCCCTTTAGCCGTAAGCGAATTCGTTTGATAGATCAAGGAAACAAAAAATAAGCTCCTTTTATTATGCATTTAAGTATGCTTCAAAACTGAATTGATCTATTAGGTACCTCTACAAGGTACTACCAGGGCACAGAGTGGCTTTGCCCTTGTCATTTATTCAATCAAATACTGCTGCACTGCATGATAACCATGTTCTTCTTCCTAGCTTGAATTTTCATTTGTATGTTCATTTTCTCCAAGATCATGGAAGCATTGAACAACCGCAACTCTTACAATATCTTGGAGAACAAGAAATTCCCAACAATCAGCAGTACGACTTTCGTAAAAAATGGTCCATTGGTGATTTGATAGCCCACCTCACCGAAAACAGAAAGCAGAACCGGTCCTAACTATTATCTTAATTATTGTGCTTGATATTTTCTGAAGCAACTTTCAGTCAGTCGTGGCATCAGGGTCTCTTATCAAAATTCGAGCTCTCGGTATCGAGAGTCTCTTCTTCGGGATTTGAGCCCATGCGTCCAGACTATCAACTAAACAACACTGCCGCCCTTTCTTAATCTTCGTTGGATTAAATACTAATCATAACGTCCTGCCCTTTTGGCGGCATTGTTATTACTTACTTACTTGGGTGGGCATTACCTCAACCAACACCTTAGGCCAAAAATCGAGTTTGGGCGAGTTCTCTCCAGTTTTACACTCTAAGTCGGTTGAGGTCTTCATCCACTAAATTGCGCCACCTAAGACGAGGTTTTCCTCTTCCACGATTTCCCTACAATAAACCCGTTGAGCCAGAGCGTCTGAGTCCATCCGCTCTACATGGCCCAGCCATTGTAGCCTGGCAATGCGTAGATACTCTTCTAGCTATGCCCATGTCGCGGTACAGCTCAAACAGCTCGTTATTGTGTCTTCTTCTTCCTACACTGTCTTCGGATAGTGCACCTAAAATCATTCGAAGTATTTTTCTTTCGAAACGACAAAGGGTTTTCTCATCCGCTTTCTATAAAGTCCACCCTCACAATTGCGCCAGTAGCTGAGGAATGAGCTTCCTTAACGTCGCTTATAAGTTCTTGTCTGCTGTAATATGTGAACGACTGAAACCTCACGTCAACAACTTGATAGGTCCTTATCAATGTGCTTTTAGACCAGAAAAGTCCACAGTAGGCCAAGTCTTCACATTACGGCAGAGATTGGAAAAAACCCGAGAATTATATGTCGATATACACCACTTTTCATAGGCCGCCTATGACAGTACTTACAGACACGAGCTGTACAGAGCCATGTCTAGTTTGGCATTCCTACAAAATCTCGAATAATCACGCTGGATGGTTTTGGGGAACTCAAACTTTCTAATAAAGGCCGGTAAAGAACTCGCCGAGACCTTTGTCGTTGACAAAAGCTTTCGAGACGACAAACTGTCCTGATTTTTTAACATCACACTTGAAAAGATTGTACAAAACTCAAACGTCAGCACCAGAGGAACAATCTTTCAAAAGTCTGTACAATTACTCAACGGCAAAACGAAGTTTATGTCGTCATCAAACAAGGACACAGAACATCAACGTATTGGACAAAACGTCAAAATAGACAGACATAACTTCGAGGTAGTACAGTCTACCTACGATCCCCTATAGACACGGAAAACAACATCAGTGCGAAGATCAAATGGATAATAACTCTTAGCAACCGTTGGTTGTTTCTTTGGGCTAAGAAGCAAAATGAGAAACAAACTCCTCTCTAGAAAACGAGGGTAACCTTTTATAAGACCTTAATCGTACCAGCATTGTTATCGCATGTGAAAATAAAATCGAGCGGAATTGAATGAACCAGTGCTATCCTTCGTCGCTAAATCTTTATGTGCTCCAATTACCATGAATGATACCTACTTCAATAAAAAAAAAAAAAAAACAGTACTGTTGGTGTTTGGTGTTTGTGAAAAACGGTTATTTCATTGGATCGTTTATTGGTTTTATCTTGAGCCCAACTTCGGACGTAAGGTAAGTAATAAACTCATACTGAGGAGTACTAATACTTTACTCCTTTCAATCCGATTGTGGAATAATTTACTCTTTTTCCCCCATTAAAATCTACAGAGATATTAAATCAGCGTCCATCGGTGCCTACCTCCTCTTAATCCTTTCCTATTTTTCAATGTTCGTAGTGGTTCATAGCCTACCTAGTACACTTTAAAATTACGTACTTACTTATAAAAAACACTGTTCAACTTTGACAGTGAAACGACCACCAAAATTATTAAATACCTCTGCTGTTGTAATAGACATTTGCCTCATGTTTTCAAAGTGAATGGGCAGACATTTCCTTTTGTGTCACCCCAATTTACATTAACTAATAAAATTAATACCTAAAAAACAAAGCATTAGCGTGTGCATCCCAAAGATTTGAACCAAAAAAGTTGTTCCTATTTAAACAAAGTTAAAAGTACGAAAACATAAAATAAAATTGAATTTGAAAATATATATTAAAGCAAACTCACCACGTAAAATTGGTTGTATTCTGATATTGATGATGATGTGGGGAACGCGTATCCAATTAAACGATTTGCATGATAATTTTTAACATCGATGATATAAAACACTTGGCACAAGAAAATGATGATTTTAAAAAGAGAGAAAAAAACAGAGCAAAAAAACTAAAGGAATTTATACAGACTACACAAATTTCTATGCGCACTTCACTTGATGGGAAACAATTTCCTCTTTTTTTATAATGAACTGCAAAATAAAATTGCCACACATTTTTTCTTCCTTCACTGGCCTTCTTATAAAACTGACTTTAAGCCGTAGCCAGGAGGAATACACCAAACACAACACGAACCGAATTTTTTTAACACAATTTGCTGAGCAAAAAGAATGGAATTTGCATTTGACTTTCACATATTGACAATGCAATAATGCAAAGCCTTCATAGAACACACGATTTCATAGAACACATACACGTACGAATTTAGAAAAAAAATTGGCTAAATTAAAATGAAGCAATCGAGACACTTTTCTTTGCAAAGATTTTTTTTCCACTCGACAAGGGACTATTTGCACTTCAAATATAAACTAAAACGATATTTTGCGGATACGGAAGCACTACGAAACAACCACCCGACAATTCGACTACACGACAAAATACCATTGGACTCCCATTTTCCGGTCGCACTGGGTTTGCCTTTGTTAAAATCGAACAACTTTAACCCGAAATACAATTACAAATACCGGCGAATTTACCGACGAAATGGATGATATTCATAGTAAAACACAAGCTTTTCATATTTATAAAATGTAATTTGGCACTTTTATAATTCTACTCGAATTATTTTCACAATTATTTTCAATTAAATTACGGAGAAGAACCAAACAACTTACTTAATTTTTGCGGGAACAAAATTCTAAAGTACAGTTAGACTGTGTCCGAGAATTTAACGAAAGAAAAGTTGCGCTCAACTGAGCACATTTGCAAAATTGTGTTAAGCCTCAAGCACAAGGTGTCATAGATTGCACTTATTTTTAAAAGAAATCAAACCACTCGAATTGTGTTTAGAAAATAAGGCTCGTTTGTATTTTGGGGTGAAATAATTATAAGAAAAGGGTAACCAGAGTACAAGTTTGCTATGAAGTGTTTATTTTTTTATTTCTTAACAAAATGGAGTTGCGTCAAGCTAAATTATCAAATAAATAATTTAAGGTCGATTTTCACTGGGCTTTACTAAAATAATTTTGAAAAGTGTTTCTTGTGCCATTTGCCTTCTAGTTTTTAGATGCTGGAGCTACTGCGGGGTTACATGAGCAATATATGGCAATCTTTTTACTATACTTTTAATTTGTTTTCTATCAGCAGTACTTTCAAAGTCGAAAGCCAATTGGATTGGGAGTTTTCGAGCGAGAAATAATTAGAATGGCCATGAAATTGAAAGATTCAGTAACGCTAAAATAGCAAGAAAAAAAAAATGAATTGAAAATGAGAACGAAAGCTGCTTTCACAGTAGGAAGACTACTGAAAAACGAAAAAGAAACACACTCCATCTTGAAAATAAATAAAAACAAATTGATTGAAAGACAGTTCTCTAGAAATATTGCAAGTTACCTACGTCGTATTGAGGACACGAACAAAAATTTGACAAATTGTGTGTGTAAGCGATTATGTCTTGCCATATTTTGTGTTATAGATATGTATTTTGTGTATCGCGTAGCCGAAGGGCTAAAAAGTAAAAAACGTTCCTTAATTTTGTCCTTCTTGCTAAAAGGATCTTATTAATTGCAGCTGTCAATTCTTTTGTGCACCAATAAAAGATTACTAAATATAAGTTAATTAACTGGCTGAACACAATGCATACGCTTACGCATACGGAGCCGGAGCCGCAAGAGTTAAAATCAAGTTAACTTGTCCAGCTCCGTCTTGCGTTGTTGTTGTATTCGCTTGTATTTAATGTTTTGACATCTCTTGCGGCTGCGTCTCTGCAGCCAATCTGTTCACGCAGTAAAGCGTTAAGGCGCGTCCACACTATGCCGACCGGCATACGGATCTATTTCATTCGGTTTGAATTCTGTTCGGTAAGAAGGAAGGCCGGTCAGGACGTCCACACTAAGTCGGTATTCCCGATTGATGCCCGATAAATGCCTGAGAAAAAAATAGGAACGACACATGGTGGGTGCCAGAAAAGTGGTTTATTGACTCATTTGGTCATGAAAAAATTGTAAAGGGTATTTCATTAGAAAGAAATTTTTGATGGTTGTCAAATTTCAATCCAAGCCACTGTTGTCAAAAATCACCAAGGCAATAAATTCTATTAGGCCGAACGTCAAACCCATAAAAAGTTATAGAGAAAGAAGCCTTATGCATATTTATCTTTTTTGTTTTGCCACAAAATAATGAACATTCAAGGTCGACTCCAGTTTTTGCAAGCCTATATTTAGAGAGTTGTTAAAAACGGTAATCAGCCAACAGATCATTGGCCAAAAACAAAATGGAGAATGAAGCCAGCCACGGACTTCAATTTGGATTTGGTGATATCTTTTATTCAAACAAGATGGTGAAAATTTGAAAGAAAGTTCTAACCATTTCAATATTCGAGTTTCAGCTGTCAATTTTTTTATACCTTCTACTAGGTGAGGAAACTCCTATCATTCTAGAATATTTTTAAGCGACAATATTTGCAATCATGATTTTTAGCAGTCTAGTGAAAAATGACTGAATGTTTTAAGTTTTTATCGAATTAGAGAAATAACATCCGTTATTTTCTGCTCAACAATGGTGACATCGCTTTAAATTCAAACTCATTCAAAATTACTTTCAGAAATCATTTTTAACTTTGTTTCCACCTTAGGAGTAAAATCTTCTTCTCATACTTTTGAATAATCTTTCCGCTAGATGCCCTAATACATCATTATCGAATACACCCATCATTTCCAAAACCAACTGAGCGCACTGAGCTACTTATCGAAGGTCGGTCATAGCAGCCAACATGAGCATATAAAAATCCAATTCGCTTTTTGTTTATTGGATTTTCATCTTTCGTTAAACCGTCGTCGTCGTGTTTTGCTCGCTGCGGCAACCTACCACGAAAAACCCAAATGATTTTGAGGCAAGTTGATTTTGTGATGTGAATCGAAGCAAGTGTCGAAGAACGGTCGCGGTTTATTGAATTATTTTTTCGCAGTAGTTCTTCTCTAATCTCTGTGCGTGTGTGCCTTTTTCTGTTGCAAAAAAAACTCTAATAAATGATATCAAATTCTTCCATAAGTAAAATCAAAACCCTGCCAGAACAAAGGCTTAATTTGTGAGTTGTGCAAACTACAAAAAAAAAAAGTGAATTGTGTTTAAAAGGGTTTCTCCACCTGTGAAAAAAAAATACCTCGCCGTCGTTGTCCGTCTGTGAAGTTATTTCTCGTTTTGTCTCACTCGCAACCACTTGCTCTCTGGCTCATTCCTTCGCCGTTTGACGAATATTTGCGCGAAAATCAAGTAAAAAAAATTTGTCTGCTGCTGGTTTCAAACAAAATTTGTGCGAAAACCAAGGTTGATAAAAAAGTGCTTAATAAATCAGCCTTTTATCGGTGATAAGATAAGTCCTTCGAAGTGTTTTCTTTTCTACAGTCAGTGTGAGAAGAATTCCGATTAAAAAATCCATTCTTTTGTCGAAAAGTGGGAGGATAAAGATAAAACTCCAAACTCTCCCCCGTCTTGCCTTCATCTCTTTCGTGAGCTCCTTTCTCGTGGATTTATTTGCTTAGCTTCGAAAGACGCAGGAACAAACAAAAATCTAAATACATATTCCAACAAGAAGAATCCATTCTTGGTCTTCACATCGTCGTGAAGTGGTTTGTTCTAATCACCGCCATCATGTTTATGGACGACAGATAAAAAAATTCGTTTACAAGGTAAGAAGAAAAGATTCAAAACTCAAATAAATAAATAAATAAGAGGTAGGTAGTCATCATTAACTCGAACCCCTTCCAAAAAAGGTCATCAGTGTTCCACATGTACCTCTACAGGGGGATAATTACACATGCGTTTATTTCTGGTTCTTTTTCTTATGAGTTCGCTGGGGTTCGGTCTCGCCTGGCGCTGGTCTCTTCTTTGGAAGATTTTGTAAAGAGGAAACAGCCGATAAATAGTTTAGGTAGGTAGGTACCAACCAGTGACAGGTGGATTCCCATTGAAAAGGAATTTATGTTTGTTTGCTTGATAAAAATCGTGTAAAATGAAAAATAAGTCGGGAATTGGAGTGCCATTGGAGAAGGGATGATAATGATGGTGACCATGACCGTGGTTCGGTGATCTGAATCGTCGCGTCACGTAGTCAGGCCAATTGGCTTGAGACAACCGAACATTGGATTGTAATATCAAAGTAAAAGGAAGACTGCTGGGATTAAATCTCATCAAGGAGATGATTCGCTTTGGTGGTTATAGAGAAGGGATTGTAAAGTCTCTGGGAGTATTCAGTGATCGAGTTTTCGGAATTTTAGTATGTCGTTTTCTCGCTGAATTTGCTAAACAAAAGAACATACATCGACGTATGAGCAGTGACCTACAGCGTAATAAAAACATGGCTGAAAGTGAAAGTTCTGGTAAAGTGCAGTTTATGTCACTTTCAATTGGATGAAAAGAACCGTCCAGGAGTGTCGAGGAGCATTCTAAAACCGTTTCATTAACTTACAAAATTAAGATAATCAAGTACCTACACGTTTAGAGGTTTCTGTGTAAGAAAAACAGTCAGTAGAGGCACAGCTCAAAGCAAAGTTCTATCTCTACTTTCAGGGAGCAAAGCCGTCAACAAACTTCTATTTATCCTGTCACGAATTAATTTGAAGCTGCCACCCACTGTTTCATTGGGTAAAGAAGGCAATAGACAAATAAAAATCCCTGTTTGGAAATACCAAGGAAGATATAAGATTCTGATCATCATACGACGCGACGCAGACATGGGGCTTATATCTAAAGCGGATGAAAAATACTTCTAGTGATCTTTGGTCCAGTTCGTGTGAATTGTGTTAAAAGAAGATGCGAACTGTATGAGCTTAACCGAAAAACAAGAATAAAGCTAGAAGAGTAGTTATCGCGAAATCGAAGAGTGGATGGAGCCTAACGCAACGCTGCAGCTCAATGATTTTCGAGTGCATATAGCAAAAAAGATTTGGAAATGGAAACCTTGTCTTAGGTGGCTCAATCAAGCGGATTGGGATAGGATATCAGCCGACTTGAAGTCTAAAATTGGGAAGATCTCGCCCGACTTAGTAATTGCTGACAAAAAATGTTGGTGGCGGCTTAGTCTCGGCCTGAACTGCGATGCTTACGTAAGCAGGTAAGCATAGGTTAGGTTAGATGAAAGTGGCTGTTAGGTCGGCTAACACACTTGGCCGCGTTGAGCCCATTGTGATACCACGGTGGACCTAATGTACCCTTATGCTAATGGCACCATTTTGAGCTTACATTGAAGCGGGAGAGACGCAGGGCGTCGATGTGAGTAAGATCATTAGGGTCATAAAAGAAATACGAACCTAGGTGAATCATACGTTTGTGAGCTAAAGCGTGTCTTCTTTCTCCTCATCCATACAGTTCCCGCAAAAGTCCATTGTATATTTATTCTATTAGTTTGTATATACCTACAATGAAAAATCGTCTGAGACGACTCCTAGCCTTGCAGCAGGTCTTCCAATAAGACAGTGTCATGTGATTACTCCTATCATCGGAATAATGTGCTTTCTTTTGAGAGAGAACAAACCGTTCGACCGCTTTAGATGTAGCTTGGGCCAGATCTGTTTCATTGCATTGCAATACACGTAAAACTGCTTTGCCATTTCAGATTAGATTTCTTGTATACGTTCGGCTTGAGCGGGAGTTTGTATGTACCATACGCTGAAAGCATTGTCATAGCGGTAATTGAAAAACATGTTAAAATTCTTGACAGACTAATATATATATATATATGTTGTCCGGCTGCAAGTGTAGCAGCACTTTAACTCCTCCTGGAGCATAGGGCAGCAACCAGATCCCTACATCTGTCCCGATTCGCCGCAACGTGTCTTAGCTGTGACCACGATTGAATACCTTGAGACTGAGCTTCTTTTAAAACAGATGACCTCCATGTTGTTTTTGGTCTACCAACTCGTCTCTCACCCTGAGGATTCCATTCGAATGATTGTTTCGCTATGTTGTCGTTAGGTTTCCTCAGTGTGTGGCCTATCCAACGCCACTTTCGTTGAGTGATGTTGATGTGATGTTCCTAAAAAGCTTGTCAAATGAACAGCAAAATATTTACTTTTTTTCTTTCCAAGAAAATACAGATTTGAGTGACTGAAATCTCCACCAATACACCAGTAGATAAGACTTCAGTGACATTCTGAGAAGAGGCTTTGTGCTACATTATTATTTGAGTTTCATTTTAAACCAAAATACCAATTCCAATGTAAAAGATAGAGTCAGGAAAGCCTAAGTTGGTCTATCTCTTCTTTGAAAAAAGTTATGAAAAAAAAAAAAATTGGACAGTTCTTCACACATTTTCCACTGGCTATACCTACACTGCTTTAATCAGAACGATATTCACTTGCGGTCCAACGAAGCGTGGCAGTATGGTGGAATGCGTTCAGTTAATAGATTCAAGTTGACAATCTAAGTAAAGCCCATTAATGGGACTCTATGTGGGTCAACGGAGCCCTTCGTTCGATATTTCAGGTTACCTTAGACTTTTTAAACCGTTAAATTTAAATTTTTTTGAGTAAACAATCGCCGGGCGAGTACAGACATTTAGTCTCAGGGCCATCTCTGAATGGATCAACAAATTGATTGGCCATGCCATCATTCCCGATTCATTTAGTTTAAAACAAAATTGCAACGACTACTTACGCCAAGATACATTCGGGAGGATTGACTCAAATTTGAAGGATCTAGAATTTCATACCAATTCCGAACAACTAATTTAAACAGCGCTTTTTGTGACAGGATGTATATGTGTACACTTGCTAGACTTGCCGTTTTTCTGCAAAAGACAATACACGTGAAAAACATAGTTTTTGATGTTTCTAGAATAAGAACCACCAGCCTGTTACATAACAAAGACACACTTATTCCGCTTTCCGTTGGACAATAAGAACCGTCTAGTGTCGTCCAGGAGCATTCTCAAATCGTTCAATTAGTGCAAAAAGATCGCTTCTCATGATTCTGAGAAGTGACAGCCACTTCGCGATTTGAAGTGAGAATCAACTCCAGAAGCACTAATACATGTACCTCAAATGTTATTTTTTTTTTTCAAAGCTATGAAGGTCGCCACAAAAAGCTTTTGAGAAACTTAAAGTCGCCCTGAATATCAAACTGAGTGTTTTTTGAGCCCTTGGGTTGAACTGGGTTTGCCCTCAAAACGTTTTTTGCTGGTGCGAGTTGAGGGCTGTCAAATGGCGTGTATTTTTATTCAAAGGACAGAGATGTGTGCTGATTTTGTGGCTTAGCGTTTTTAAGGACTGGAAAACCGAAGTTTTGTTTTGATAACTCATAGGGTTGTCAAGAAGACCTGGGTCAACCCTGGATAAAGTTCAGCGAACGAACCTAGTGTTTCACTTACCGACAGACAATTTGTCAAAGTTGATAATTGTGTTGTGATGATTAACTTGTCTGCCTGTTACGTTGGAGGTTCGTGGTTCGAATCAGAACTGCATGAGTGCAATCACTTGCGGTTTCGAATCATTCCCCGAAAAACAAGCCGTACACAGTCTCACACTCACAATAATGAATAAAGTGTGATGCTTGTAGAAAAAGTACACAACACTCGTGAATACGAGCCTTCGCATTGCTTGTGCCCATGAATGATGAATGAATGGACCATTCATGATAGGGATGACAACGAATTTTTTTTCATGTTCATAGATAGGTTTGAATACACATTTTGTGACCTGACTTGGGTATTATTTATATAATTTGGGTTTTTTGTTGTTGTTGTTGTGTTCTTCATCACAGTATTGCACTGTGAAGTATTCGTTGCACTGTAAATGATTAAATGATTCGTTGCCTTAGACACTATTCGCACAAGTTCATACGCATACACATATTGTCGTTGCCTGCTATTGTTTCAGTTAAGTGAATGAGAACCTGTTTTGTTGACTAAAACAGAGTGCAGTGTGTGTATTCCTTTGGGTTAAGATGAATGGTGTCTGAATGGTGTGGAAGGAAATGAATAAGTGAATGAATTCACTGCAGCTCCCTGGTTCGAATCTTAACAGAATCAAAAAATATTTTTCCACGGGTATTGCATTTCGCGAGAAATTGCCAATCTTTCGATAGTAAATCCATTGCCATGAAAAATTCTTTCTCGGTTAGCCCTTGGATTCCATCACAAGGCAATGTACCCTATATTTTGTTTTTTGGTTTTTCTATAAAGGGTTTTGTTTCTCAGTTGCCTTCTTATGCCAAGGAAGCAGCGTCTGAGAGGTTTTATCCGTTTGATCTTCGCACTGATGTTGTTTTTTGTGTCAAAGTGGATCCTTATTATACGAAGTCGCGTTCTTCCTCGAAGTTATGTCTGTCTTTTGTGACGTTTTGTACAACTCTTCGATGTTCGTTGTCCTTGCTTGATGAAACTATATACTTCCTTTTGCCTTTACTAATCATCAAACCCAATTTTGCCGCTTATATTTCAATGCTCGCAAAAGCTTCATCACGCTTGCTTCTTACCGAGTAGACTTTTGAAAGATTATTACTCTGGTGTATCCGTTCGGAGCGGAGAATTGTCTGCAAAGTTGAACGAAATTGGAAAAACCAATGCAATAAGCTGTCGGAAATTTAACAAATAGGCGTTGAAAAAAAAGAAAAATTCAGAATACCTGTTCGGAAGAATATCTCGAAGCAAAAACCTCCGAATCGTAGAAAAGCGACGAATACGCTATTCATTCCGCCCCAAAAACAAGATACGTTTAAGTAAACATGTTCAGCTATTCGGACCAAACGTTTACATATTTTTGTCTGACATCTCGAACACTTGGTGGTTTTTTTTTTTGTTCAGAAAATTCACTTATATAATTCAAAATAGAGAAATTGATTTTACGCAGACCAATCGTACGTTCGAGTACTTTGTGCATCAAAGTCGGTCGTCAGAAAAATTTTGGGGAGTGGGGTAAAATTTCTCTGAGAGCGATTGATGTTCATAAAAGTACTCGAACGTTTTCTTGACACAAAAGCTACACACATTTAACCGTCAACGTGATCTATCAACCGAATTCATCCATCTCTAACACTAGCAGTTACATCTCAATCTCAAACAGAATCAAAAATTATTTTCAAAAAACCGCCAATGACAGGATACATATTTTTGTCTTTAGAAACGTTCCTAGTCTCCAGAAATCTTTGGCCAGATATTTCCACTTGTGGCTCCACCCCCATCCAACATAACCTAACCTACATCTCAACCTTGTGAGATAGGTAGTTAAAGTCTAGAATACGTTTTTTGATTATCGTTTTATTCAGTCACAAGTTGAATTGGTTTTTGCCAACAGATGCTATGATATACTCCCCAACCGGTGTCGGAGTTGGTAAAACTTAAGGTTTGAATTTTTCTCTAACAGCATCATTATAATCTTCACGGTTCCTTGCTATTTCAATGGCCAAGAATTGCAAACGAACAACAAGCAATGAGTTTTCAGGTGAGAATTCCTTTGAAGGCTCCGATTTTAGGAGAGTTCCATATGAAAAGTCCTCTAGTTTTTTGAATTTTCTATAAACGCTTTCCATTTGATTTTTTGCTCAGGGGTCTTGAGGTCGTCCTCCGTAGTCACATGGATTGTTAAATTTGAGAAATCTTGTCAGATTGTTGTGTAAATGATGCCGTCAAATAGAGACAGTTTTACAATTTTTGGATCAATGTTGGAGATAAGCTGCAATTAAGAGAAAGTAGACATTGGACATTGGAACCTAGAACTATTTTAAAAAAAACTTACATTAAAGTACAGAGTACACTTCCGCATGTTCCATGGCTTTTATAGCCCATATTTCTTCGACAAGGGCATCGTTTTCGTACTGTTCACCCGGACTTTGTAGAACGTCCTAGATACCAAATAAACAAATTAGAGGTTTTTATGAGAATTTGTACATTTTTTTGGTTAAATATTCTAATTTAACTTGCCATTGCTAAAGTATTTGATTGATTATCTTCCAAGAGCATGTGCTTGGGGTATATTTAGGTTTTGTCTTTAATTTTAGCTAATTTATTTGCAACTTAAAACACACTAACACAAAAACTATGCAATGTCAAAAAAAAAAAAATGTTCAAACATTTCTGTTCATAAAATTTTTTTCGGCTAGAATGTGTAGCATGGGGAAATTGTTTACTCTCTCACGGAGAGAGTTTTCAGTCAAAAGTAAGTTGTTTTTAAAATACTCGAACAAAACGTGTGCTATAATGTGGATGAATGTATTTAAATGTGCGGTTGTGGGTGCCTACTCGAACGCTACTTAAAAATCCTGTGCTTGAAGTGAAAGGAAAACTTTGATATGACAGCAGTGCCGAGATTTAGCTAATTTCTTTTTCCCGGGAGGGAGTGAAGTAAGTTGAAAATAGATTTAGCTAGTGGAACTCAGTAGTGGTACCCGTGGCGCAATGGTTAGCATGTCCACCTGCTAACCTAGAGATTCGAGGCTCGAATCCCAGTAGAGGCAAAATGCAAAAATGTTTTTCCACGGGTATCGCCTTTCGCGAGGAATTGGCAAGTCCTTCGTTAGTAAATTCATTGCCATGAAAAGCTCATTCTCAATTAGCCGTTCGGAACCGGTGAAAAATTGTAGGTCCCCTCCATTCCCTCACAAGGCATGGTTGTGTGAAATGCGCTAGGCCCAGGGGCTCCTCGCTCTGTTGCGCCACCCTATTTATTTATTTTTTAGTGGAACTCAGTGAGTGAGTTAGTGCAATAGGCTATCAGATTACTACTTAGTGACTCTACTCACTCACTGCCTGGAAAGTGAAATAAGTAAATATCGGCACAGTTACAGCGCACAAAAAGCTTCCATCCTGTACAACTTTCACTTTTTTTGCTATGTATTTTATCTTAAACGACTTGAAAACATTTCGTTTAAGAAAAACGTATGCAAAATTCGTTAAGTTTTAGAAGTTTTTGCGTAAACTTCGTTTTCGTCCAAGTGGGAGTAGGGCATGAGTCGGAATCTTCTTCTTTAACGGTTCTTGCCCGAAGATAAATCGGTTCGATGACATTCTACGTCAATTGACTTTGATTTGGAACCTAAAATGTGTCGCACATCAAGGTAAGCCTTTGACCTGACCTTTATTTGAATTGCTTCTCAATTTTTTCGTTTTGCAGAAAGACTAGGGGATATATAAAATCTTTTGATTTTTCCTCATTTGACTTTCCGTAATTGTTAAAAACGACAATTTACAACAAATTCCCAAACTCCGGTTCTCTGTAGCGATGCAATCGGTTTTTCGCTCTTAATCTCATTAAATTATCATTAATTTTTTCATCACTCATTTTTTTTTTCAAAAATTAATGTGTAAACAAAAAGTAATAAATGCTGATTAATTAGGGGAAAAGAGTCTTGGGAACGTATAAATTATTCGACCAAAAATCCAGCGAAATGTTTTCCAAGAGTTCTATTTGTCTATCCTGTGCGTGTCGTTTATTTTTTTTTTTTTTTTTTTTTTCATTTTTCCTACACCCACGATTTGGACAAAAATTTACTTACCTAATTGGACTATGATTGATTCTAGAGTTTCACAAAATATCAGGAAGTTGCTCAGGAATGTCAAATTATACACTGAACTAGCTACCTATCTATCTATCTATCTCACATATAAAAAATCGATATTCAAGTCAAAACATATTTAACAAACAAACTGTACCGAAATGATCAAAATTCAAACAGTCGAGTCAAGTTTGATATATGAATACAAAAATTGACATGAGCTCCTTGCAAATTCAATAGAAAGCATATATCCAGACACTTCCTCTCCATAAGCACAAAGGAAGTGCTTCGAGCAATACTCCGAATTGTTCATTTATGTATCTTACGAGTAGTTTTATTATTTTTAAGTTTTCATATATCACATATCATCCCCCTGATGGTTGTGTAGGTTATGGAAAAGATAGTAGTGTGTGTAGAAAAATGTATTACTTGTGAAGATAAAAGAACAGAGTATCTATGAGCTTTGCTTGTCAAGAAGATGCTTGTCACACTTCAAAATTGCACCACAAGCGGTGGTAGGGTTCTGCTGAGTTGCAAAAAGACAAAGGTGAATGTATCGAACTTCATCTTCCAAGCCACGACTAAATATTTATCTTAAATCTTGTTATTGTTTGTCCGCCCCGCGTCTAGTGTCTTATTGTTGTGCTTTGACATTCTGTCTAAGACAGGGAAGGCCGTTTCTCACGAGAGTACCTACTTATTGATAGTTGTTGTTAGTGGTTTTCCTTTTTTGTTGCCATTGTGTTACATTGCGGGTCTGGCCCCTTCCTATAATGACACTTCAGAAAACAATGCTGTGAACAAAAAAATTCCAATATTTCAAATCAATACACTTGGGGTGGCTACGACACGGCTTGACTAGGTGAGAACCAACACATGCAAAGCAACTTGATGGCTCAATACACTTACATTGCACGCAATGGAGCTTTGTTTCCTCTATTAGCAGATAATTAAATTAAAGGGAATCGGTTTTGATGGGGCAAATGGGTCCGTAAAATTGTAAAATTCATAACAACAATCATTAGACGATGACGAAGGTGTAGTTAAGATTAATGCCTCTATGAGTTTTATTACAAAAATAAAAGTTTATTTGTTTATTATGTCTGTTGTTTCGTCGGTAGCATTTGAGTTGGGTTGTTTTTCATTTCTGTTTTTTGCACCGTTGTGGGTTTAATGGGATCACAGACTTTTGACAGAAGAAAAACTACACGTATGAAGTTTTATTAAGACAGAAAGTGAGATAAGGTGTGTATTAGGGCTTAAGAGCTCAACTCAGAGTTAGGCTGTGCTATCACGCATGCCTCGAATGTAATCTTTTATCTAATGGAATTGTTGGAAGGTGCCATGTTTCAACTTTGCAGCTTTGAGGTGTCATTGACAGTGAAATAAATATGACCCTCACTTTAGTAAAAATAGTGTTGTAACAACAGCATGCTAATAACTAGCAGTTGATTTTTTTCCGGTCTTACCGGTCAAGGGAGGCTGGTCAACTGCCAAAACCTGTAACACTAATACCATAAAACTAATAATCTTTTTACTATCCTTGTGGATCACTGTATCTTCCCGGCCTTGTTACAAAATGAGGCTGACACATTTGCTCTCACCCGATCAAAACTTTAGCTGCCACCTATAGCTTTTGGTTACATACCCGAAAATTGGACAAAAGTAACAGTAATTTGGCACAATAGGTTTTATTCAGACACCGCAGTGCCCGGAGCTGACCAAGCTCTACCCGTCTCCTAAATCTAACAGTAATTTAACTGCCAAAAGCTGGATGAAACCTGAATCCTTTCGGCCAATCAGTCTAATGTGGTTCATTCTCAAGTGTATGAAGACGATCATTGATAGACACATACAGGATAAGTCGCTAGTCTTCTATATAGCACAAAATGCCTACCAACCAGGAAAATCAATAGAAACTGCATTGAATAATCTGGGTCCGAATTACCACAACACGTGATCAAGTAATACGTGACTGAATTATGTGCTTTTCGTATTACTTCTCAAGTAATATATTATCGCGCACTTAAGGACAACAAACTGACATTCTTTCATCAGTATTTGAACGAATTGAAGTCGATAAATGAACAGCAGACTGATGTTTGGAAAAAAGTAGTACTCAGTCACTCGATCACTGATGCAGTTATTCGACCCCTGGCTACAAAAATTGAATACTTCATCGACAAGAAGGAAATATGTATGTGTAGTCGCTTTCCACAATATTGAAGGGTACTTCAACAGGCACCACAATTTCGTAATTGGATCATGTCAATTCTAAACAACATAATTATCCACAGCAAAATTGATGAAGTGGATATTTCAGCAGTGACAGCTGCCCACAGGGTGGAGTTCTCTCACCACTTATCTGATCATTTGATGTAGAGAACCTACTAAGATTACTTGCAACCCTAGGCATCCATGCAGTTGAATTAGCAGACGATGTAGCTATTGCCATACAAGGTTCATCAGAAGGGTGTAGGCTGTAGTCAGCTATGAACACTGGTGCCCAAACGAAGGCCTATCTGTCAACCCTCATAAGACAGTTATTGTCCCGTTCATAAAAAGAAGAAAATTAGATCGCCTTTTAGCTCCTTCTCTCGATGAAACTGTACCGTTCTCTAACGATTCAAAATACCTGGGATCTTCCTAGACAGCAACTCGTCATGGAACCCACAATTAGAACGCACTTGCAACAGAACGACAAATTCGCTATGGACTTACTGGGAAAAACTGGGGTCTGAAACCTAAAATGATGTAGGGAGCGTTCAAGTAATAACGTAACGACATCCTTTCCTTGTAACGCACCGCAACGTTTTCATGTACCCCCCTCTCTAAACGTTGCGTAACACTCAAGTGACCATTTTTACACTAAAGTCGCAAAAAGTTATGTTATACTTTTTATCCTTGGTATACTTTTAATTGCCATTGCGGTAATCATATAATATTAAATAATACAAAAAATTTTTAGACCGCAATACCTGCATATTTTGTTTATTTTTGTTACGTAATGTGTTGTAAGAAAGGCCCCTCCCGCTTCTGTAACGCACCGTTACGTTTTACGAGACCCCTCCCCCCAAATTGCGTTACGTAATACTTGAACGCCCTCGTACGACCTCTATACGCAGATAGTATAACGGGTGCAGCTGTGGAAAAACTTCAAAGATTAGCAACGACATATTTACTGGTTGCATGTGTACCACGCCCACATTTGCTCTAAACTTCATTCTAGGACTACCACCTATCCTTGCTTACTAAGGTGGGCATTATAGTTGGGGGTGAACCTGAGCCTCAACCAACATCTTACGCAAACAATTTTGATTTCGGACGAGCTCTCTCCAGTTTTGCACTCTAAGTCTGGTCTTTACAGGCTTGAGTTCGGGGTTTGCCACCCTGGCAGGATCTTTTTACCTTTTGGTAATACTTGCAAACCTCATTCCTGTCCATGGCATCTCTCAATTTCCTCAAACGAGTGCTTCTCATGTTGCTTCTTTTTCTTTTTGAGAATTCGGTGATCTTCCCTTCGTATCTCCTTGTAAATTTCAAACATTACCAACGACATGTATTACTGGAAGACTAGGAGAACTCGAAACCGCACTCTTTGGGCATATGGTCTGTTATACGGCTTAAAAATGGAAACTGGCACAGGTTCCGGAATTTTAATCGACTTAACTAAAACGAACTTTTCTGTAAGTCTTGGTAGTCATTCGCCGAAGTCTTTGCTATCAATCAATGTGCGAGAGTAATAAGTCCATCGAACACAAAAAACATAGCAATCTTTATCTTCTCAGGCAATCAAGAACTGAGCTCACCAGTAATAAGATCACAACTAGTCCAAGAGACAAGCGTGTTACTCTCCGAACTGGCTAGGAAAAACTGTTATCCTCCATTGGATTCCATCACACAAATGCTATAATGGGATCGAGATTGATGACATCTTAGCAAAAGACGGTGCCTCTAAACCATTCATCGGCCCTCAACCATTCTGTGGAGTAAATAAAAACCAATTCAAACATACTGCCAAGAACATTCTGCTAGAAGAATCTAAACAAAGTTTGGGTTAATTCCTCTGGTCGAACTTGTTGAAAACTTTTTGTTGCAGAATATTCATAACCTTCTAAAAAAAACTTCTAAATTTGGTTGAAATGAGAATCACAAAAGTGGACACTCATTTGCGCCAGGCTATCACTGCCGAAGAAAGGTTGACTGCAACTCTGAGATTTTTGGCAACGGGTCAAAGTTTCGAAGATCTGAAGTTTACCACGCGAATTCATCATCATCGTCCTTGACTTTCCATAAACAGGGGTAGGCCCGATATAATTCAATAAATGCGGAAATGAAAGGAGGTTTCCCGTCCATCTTTCCTCGTCAGTCCAATCTCGGCTGGTGAATGATCTCACGAAAATTATCTCACGCAAAACTGATGGAAACGGTGACAACAGATCGTTTGCCTGCAGGCTAACTGACAGTGTGTGTGGTGGGGGGCACATGAGATCATTATCCGACAGGTCGCTGCCTGTCGACAATCTCTCATCCTATCCCCGCCTGCCCGGCGACCACACACCTTCAGTCCGCGCGAACTGCAGTCCATTATCTTCAGATCAACTGATAAATGTGTGGGCAATCCCGATCTACGGCCTTACGATTATCATCAGTTAAACTGACAGTTTATGGGGCGCTTTAGAGAGTCTCATTTACAAATCACAGTTGAAAAACAACCAAGGGAACCTAGAAAACCTGTTTGAGTTTTTGTCAATCAATACAAACTGAAACCGATGCCCGTGGCTTACTCGTTAGCGTGTTTGCCTGTTACATAGGAGTTTTAACACATCAGTGGTAACCAAACCATTTATCAAAATGAGAACTTTAATCGGTTTGACGGAAGCGTAAATAACGACCACAAATTCTTTCGCAGAGTGTAAGTAGCTAAAATCGCTCCACTTGATAAGCTCTTCCGTTGCGATTCGGTGTAAGTTATTTTTTTTTTTTTTGCAATTTCAATGACCCCGGACGGTAAGTGCAGCAACTACCTCACTTCCCTCTTTATTTTAATTGCAAATAGAGAACCTTTTTCCTAATGCTCTAATTACAAAACAAACACTTGCCCCATCAAATCGATAGCTCATTTACAATATTATCAAACATGGCATAGGCTTTTTATGCAATACTCTCTCATCATATCAGCTGCCAAGAGAGAGAGAGAGACCTGCAAGCAGTGCATTTTGCCATGAAGAACAACTCGGTTAAGGTTAAAACTATTCCTCTACACTACATTAGATTGCAGATACAAGCTGCTGGGCTATTTCGCAAATTTTAATGTTTACATATCCTTGTCATGCTAAAACACATACATAGCAAAGACTATATCTCAAAATAGATTTCATTATCTGCAGCCATTTGTTTGTGGGAAAAATTAACATAGTTAGATATTCAACTACGAGTATATCACGTGCATTCTATTCGCCTCAGCCGCGTCGTCGTCATCAGCGTAGGCATCGGGCATGGTATAAACTTGGAAGTGATTAGGCATGCAAGTAAGCTTCGTTGATATTGAATCGTGTGTTTTACCAGTTTTCATTAAACATTTGCGTGTTTTGTTGGTAAAACTAAAAGAAAACAAAAAATGGAGCATAATTTCACTATGTGTGAACTGAGGAAATTATGCTTTCTACCGTAAACCGCGCATAAATCGTGCGCGCATGTATTTGCATGGGTAGGTAGAGTGTAAACATAGTTGTTCATTGTTTCAAGTCTTAATTGTGTAAAATGGAATTCAAATTCAGGAAATAGTAAATGCTTTGGCTTTTGAATGGCGATTGCAAAATGCTTCGTGAAAAAATAAGAAAGAAAGGACCGAATGTGGGGAGCAGTTTGACTTTGACAGTTTCACAACAAGTTGTAGTTACTTGGTTGGAAAATAGTTGTTATAATTGTTCTGTAAAAGCTGGTTTTTTGAAATCACATAGAATAGTATCACTGGGGCAAAAACGAAAGTAATTATTGAAGTAATAACCTCGACGGAGACATGTTTTAAGAGGTTGGGCTTAGTGAAGGCATAAGAGATTGTTGAATTGTGGTTTAAAATTAGAAACTACACACTTTCATTGAAAATGTGTGGTGAAGTGTGTATGGGTAACGCTCTAAAGCTAGTCAAATTTCAAGAACAGAATTCCAATCGGAAAGAGAAAATATCTGCCTTAATGACTTGACCTTTCCAAATGTGGTCGGAAGACCGAATTCTTTGAGTGTTGTTTATTTTTTACTTCCGATTTTGTTTTCATTTATTCCGTGATAGTTTGGGGTAAATGAAAACAAAATCACCGCTAAAATGGTAATGCAGGGATCTTAGACGCTTTCTCATTAGTTGAATTAGCGCTTGGTCTGCTGGGGACTTTAGTGAAGACTTCAATCAACTATTGAATGTTTAAAGAGCTAAACTATAGATGGCTAATCTCTGTTGAATCCAGACAGACTAAGCGAATGCTCCCCAACATTAATAAGAAAACAACTAAAAAGGCTGTAGAAAACTTGGGGTTGCCACGGTTCAACTTTGCCGAGTTAGACTTAAGTCAAACCAAACTTTGTAAATTGTGTTGAGTTGGCAATGACACCGATGCACACTTTTTCTGTTACTGTCCTGCATTTTTCAAATCACGTTACAGTCTGAGTGGTAAAGTTAGTATTTCAGAAACCCTCGAAAAAAATGCACCAATCGAATCATCAAAAAACTAAAAGTGAGCAGAGGAATAAGGGCCGATCCGTGGTCTATCCGCTCAAATTTTCAATTGATTCATCTCGGCAACAGTTTTACGCTTCAAAATACATTACAGTTTTTAGATATGTTGACCTGGAAAGACTGATATGCTGCTGGTATCCGTGGCGTGATTGATAGCATGTCTGCCTTTTAACCGGGAGGTTCTTTGTTGAATCCAAATAGAAGCAAAAATGTTTGTCCACGGGTATCGACTTTCTCAAGGAACTGTCAAGTCCTCCGATAGTAAATTCATTGCCATGAAAAGCGCTTTCTCAATTAGCTGTTTGGAACCGGCGGAAAATTGTATGTCCCCTCCTTTTCCTAGAAAGAGCGATGGTTGTTAGGCGCTGGGCCCCGGGGTTCGTCGCTCTTCGGTGCAACCATACTTTTATTAGGCATTGGGAATGGGCGCTCATGAGCATCTTGTTCTTCTTCCTTATTCGACATTACAAGTATCGTGATCTATTTTCTACTTCGCAATAGTGACTCGCTCGTTGGGTACCCTTGTTGACTTCAGAATGCGTCGGCAAATATCTCGGTTTTGGATTGTTTCATGTCTGATTTCGTTCCATTTGTATGTATCAGAAGTATTTTGGGCCGCCTTTCTTTTTCTTCTTCGAAAATCGTGCCATAACGTTGTATGATATTTCGACGGAGTACTCGGAATCTCTCCTTTGAACAATTTAGCCGAATGTGGTTAATTTTTCCCAAGAAAGTATTTTTAACGTGAAGGCTACCACGGATCTTGGTGCTGCCAATACAATTAAGTTTTGTTACTCCTGCTGTCATACGAATCATCTTCATCGCAGTTACCGTCAACTTACTCTGCTAATTTTTGTACATTTTTCAACATTGTGAACGCACAACAGCTGTGTAGTCTTCCATTCAGCTTAAAATATATTTTTCTATTTCAGGAGATGGCACACTGTTCTCGCCACTTCATCCACCCTACGTTTAGTCGGTGATTGATGCCGTAATCTCAAGTCTCTTTGCTATTGCTCATAAGTCCAGCACCATCAAACTTGGGAACCAGATTTTCATTCAAATAAATGTCCAGAATAGGCATATCTAGATCACAAAACGGGCAATACGGTGTTAACTTCCTTCTGAATCTTTTACCCAGACGTTAAATCCTTCTTCCAGGGATGTAGTATCCTCACTTTTGATGGCTCCATCGCCAGCAAAGAATAGTTGGTGCTCTTTAGTGTTCTGTACTTTATCTCTCAGCAGGTAGTCATGTACTGTCATAAAGAGCAGAGGACTCAAGACCCTTCTTTGGTGTACACCTACTATGACTATGGGCTTGTGACTCCAGCTGAACATCTAATCTTCGTCACCGCTCCTTATATTCCCGATCAGCCGCACATTGGCCTCTGAACTCCTGAACTTTTTGTCTAAGGACCACCCATATTCGATCTCGTGGTTGTCAATCGAAATGCTTTTCCGAAGTCAACCAGCACAACATGCAAGTGCTTTAAGAAATCACGATGGTTTTCCATTAGCATTCTTCTACAATGGATTGCATCTGTGTTGACCCACCAGCAACAAACCCGCAGTTGCTATCCAAAAGCTTTATTATTTTTTGCAGTCGGCTATCCCATACCCGCTCAAAGATCTTCAAAGTGTGGTACATTAGCTTGATCTAATGAAAATGTCGTATATCTCCTTTCTCTGGCAATACTTTTTTCGCAGCTAGTTTTTTTGACTGCTGTCCCTTGATTAATGCTCAGTTTGATTTGCGATTTCATAATTGAAGAATTGAAGCTGAACGACCACTAGACACTGCGTATGTTCGGTACATTGTCTCTAAACGAAATCTCTTTTGAAGCCGATTTTTACATAGTTTCGAGTTCTAAGCCTGTGAGTTACCCCCAAAATCTGGCGATTTAACTCGACTGGACTATTTTTTGTGGGGTTTATATGAAGTCTCTTGTTTAAGCAGAGAATTGAGAATTGGAAGAGAATATTCGGCGCGTTTTTGCCGACATACGGCCCCAAATGCTTGAAAAAGTGATCGCTAACTATCTCTAGAGGCATTGTTAATTTTAACAACCAAGGAAATCGGTTAAAGAAGCTGAACAATAAAGCACATTTAAAAGTCTTTGATGCCGTTTTTTTCCTAATTTTTAGAAGTTAAGTTTGGTACTTAGCTGCAACTTAACTTCTCAGACTGATTTTCGTTTCGTGGTAATACAAGAGAAGGTTGTTACTTCCTTTTTTGTGGGCTTGAAGGTTGAAACCCACTCGTAGGTTTCAGATAGCTGGTAGCAAAGATGGCTACCGGATCGAAGGAGTCGTCAAAAAGCACCTCATTGAGCTGTAAGTGCTCATTTAATAGAGGAGAAAAAACCAGGAGCACCACGCTTCGTAGCTCTAACAAAAAAGAAAAAGCACTATTGGTTTGAACCTTACTTTTGATTTTTGAATCAACATTTACTATACCAAATTTGTATCGTTCACTGGCCGAAGCTCCAAAAATTTTAAAAGACATGATAAGATGAACACTTTTGTTGAATCATTTCAAACGTTGTGCGTGTATTATTCACTCTTGTGGAACTTGTAATTGAACGCAAATTCAAGAAAAATTGTCCATTTATTCATCTTCGTGGTTTTCATGCTTCTAACTTTAGAGGGTAGCACGGTAATGACCTCTATATTAACGTCGACATGCTTTTTTAAGAAAAACTCCCTATTGAAAAAAAATTGGACCTCATTACTGTGCTTTTATCATTACTGCGAAGAATAACGCCCTTAACGGTTGTATCACTGTGGTAACTAAGAGGCGTCTTCATCCTCAATTTTTCATCCAAAGAGAAGGCAATGAATTCATTGCTGACACCAACATGCCAGAGAATAAATTACTTGAATCTCATTTCAATAAAATAGGTCAAATTAATTTTCCAATAATTCTTTTGAATATCTTAACAGAACATCAAGAACCGTAACATTTATTCATTGTCGTCGTAACGTATACTAAAGTTTGCTAAGGTTCGATAGATGAATATTTAGCATATCAAACAAAACTGAAGGTTCTCATTATCTGGCTTGTGATGTTTTACGTCCTCTTAACCGAAAGTTCGTTGACCCCAGAGAATTCATCGATTGTCAATTTGTTTTGTTGTAGCGAATTCTCTGAACGCAAAGCACGTTCAGCTGCACCAAACAACAACAGTGGCATAAATCACCGAGTTCAAACACTTAGATGTGTTTTTTTTTCTTTCGGTTTGTTTTTTATATGTCTCCTTTTATTGTCCCTTCGGGAGAGTTTTATTTACTTGTTTCTGCACATAGAATAAATTCCTTAAGTACATCATAGACGAAAGCTATTTCCGGTCGTATGGGCGACATCTTTAGTTCTTGTCCAATCGCATCTGAACTTACAGTCAAGTGTACCACACATACGACCGACAGCGGCATATTCTAAGGACAACTAAATGAAGGTGCACTGGCCACTTTTGATTTTTTATTTCCTTCCTTCCTCTTCTTGTGGTTCTAGTTCTTCTTACTGACGGCAGAAAATAGATAGAGATGCGATTTTGTATTCCTTTATTGCGTTCATAGGGAAACAATTTTGTCGCATCAATTTGCATATATATTCTAGTCTGTTGGGAATAACAATTGGAATTCAAGTTGGCAAGAGTCCAATGTTCTCTTTGGTACACATGAGGTGACAGTGGCGTGTAAGTGACAGTGCATAGCTGACGTTTGTTTTTTCTTCTTTTTTGATCGGTTTTACTTTCTAGTTAAAGAATGGATACGAGCAAATAGTGAGAACTAAAATGTTGATTGGGTTGATTTTGGCATTTTTGTGTCTGACAGTTTTCTTCTTGTAAAAATTAAAAAAAAGTCTTTTTGTTGGGAAAACAAGGGCAACTAAGAATCGTGTTCTATATAGAAAACAATGTTTATTTAGCAGAGCTTTAATGGTTGGCACTTGGTTCTGTTCTGGGTCGCTTAGCCCCAAATTGATCATAAAAAGTGGTTACATTATTTCATTTTATTGCTATGATTGATTATGGCGTTTTTATTCGGTCTTGTGAAACTATTTCGGGTTTCAGGTCTTTTTTGAATTGTTATTGTTTATTTTAACTCAATTGGCCTTCGAAATTATGCCTAATCCTTTCATATAGTCGTAAGCAGCATCTATCCATTGGGAAATTCACAACTTGATTTCTTTCGAACCCACGGAATTGACAGGTTGAATGCAATTCAATCTGAAGTCAAACATGATTTTGGGAGGTATGTAATTTGTGATATTTTGAAAGTAAAAATTATTTAACAAAAATGAAAATGAAAACTAAATGATAAATTTTGTTGTGTTTTTATTTTCTTTTTTGTTTACAATGTTTGACTTGAGTTATTTAGTATTATTGAGTATGTAATAATCGACAGTGTTAAAGCAAGAAGTTTAATGACTGTATTTTAAAGGAAAGATCCAATCGTGACTATCATTCTACAAGGTATAAGACAAAGTCGCTTCCTGCTATTTGTCTGGCTCTATGTATGCTTAGATCTTTAAAACTACGCAGCGGATTTTGATGCGTTTTTTTTTAAATAGATAGAATGATCCAAGTAAAAGGTTAATGGTTATTACCAACAGCTTTCAAGCAGTCTGACAGTTTTCGTTTTTTTGATACTTAAGTGTGAACAACACTTAAAATAAGTTTAAACCTTACAACACCGGGTGGGTCAGCTAGTAACTTATATAAAAAGATGGAACATGAAGATTTGGTTCTTTTTCTTAAAGCACTTACATTTATCATAATTATTTTTTTTCTGATTTTCAGGAAAAAACAATTTGCTTATAAAAAATCGAATTTAAAAAAAGAATCCTACGATCAGGCACTAGCTTTTTATGTTTTCTAAAAGCTATATAAGTTTCATTCAAATCTATTGAGCGGTTTTTGAGTTACAGTGTTCACCGGTCCAAAAAACATAGTTTTGAGAAAAACGCATTTAATGTTGTACAGTCCATACCAGACCGCTCCCGAGTCTTTTATTCATCGCTGAATAATTCGAAAGATATTTGTCGGATTCACTTCAAACTTTCAGAGAATATTTTTAAGATACTAAATTTTCAGAAAATGCAAAAAAAATCGATTCTTTTTGAAAATTCTGACTACCCCTTACCCCTAGAGAAGCGTCTAGCATTGAAAAGTTGCACAGTAGTTATGAAATGGAAGAATGGAAGTTTAATGAAAAGACAACTTCTTCTTTTTTTGAACATGAGCATTGTGATCTCGAAGATATCACCACTCACCCATTATTTATTTACTTCACACTAGTGATCCGCAGCGAGATACGCCGCGTTGACCTCAGAAAGCGTCGGCAAACCACCCTGTTTTGTATTGCTCCATATGTGAAACCAACTAAATGCTGATGCTGTTGCATTGATCCGTCTTTTTTGTTCTTTCTCTGCGATCGTGTTTGCTTGAGTAGATATGTTGATAGATCTCCACAAAATCTGTCAGGAAATCATTAACAAGCACTGAAAAGAATTGTTCGATGATTGAGAAGGATCAAAAAGAAGAAACTTCATTTCGAATTCCAAAAATTACTTATTATGGACACGCTGATAATGAAATGATTCAAAGTTAATGGATGCGCAGTTTGTTGTTGAAGCAGGAGTAAACTGCAGTCGAATATCTTCAAGGTAAGCAGAGTGAGTTTGTAGCTGTTAGTGCTGCTTTATCCAAAGATATTTGAACAATGGAACAATGACAAAAGCCCAGAACGCATAGTGTGGCCCAAGACGAGAAAAAAAGCGTTTGGAAGGGGGATCTATCCCCCTCCGTTCAGTCGGGGAGGAGGTAGGTAGGTAGGTAGGTAGGTTAAAATGGCTGTCAGGAAAACAAACTGACACACTTAGACCAATATTAGGTCCATTGTGATACCATAGTTATTATGCGAGGGAGTACCTCACTTAACAAAACCATTTGGAGCTTTTAATAAAGCGAAGGATATGCAGGGGATCTGTGTGTGCCAGATCGCTTGGATCATCAAGAAAATATTTTCCTAGATGCCGCTTTCTTTTAGAAGAGAGTGCCGGACATGAGCAGAGGAGGTGTGGGATTGTCTCCTCCTCCTCCTCATCTAAGCAACTTCTGCAGAAGTCATTTGAGGGAACGCCAAGTCTTATGGCGTGTCTTCCTATCAGACAATGTCCGGTGATGACATTGATTACGGAGCTAATTTGCAATCTGGCAATAGATAACAAATGTCTTGTGCGTTTTGGATCTAGACCTGGCCATATCCGTTTTGTTGCCGCGCACGTGGTGATATTGTACCACCTATGATTTGTTCTATCCATAGCCTCTTGCTTTAGCATAAGTTTACATGTAGCGATTGGTATACCAATATTCAACCTGCTGGTTGAGATCGGTAGAACGGTTCCTTCTCTGGCGAGTTCATCGGCTTTGCAGTTACCCACGATATCTCTGTGCCCCGGCACCCAAATAAGGTGAATATTGAACTGTTCAGCCATCTCCCTAAGAGATAGGCGACAGTTAAGGGCGGTTACTGAGTTTGTAGAAACAGCGCCGAGTGATTTGAGGGCTGCTTGACTATCTGAGAAAATCCGGATATTCGTTGAGGATATCACGTTTTCTCTTAGCCATGATAGGACCTCTTTGATCGCCAGAATTTCCGCTTGGAACACGCTACAATGGTTTGGAAGGCGGAACGAGAGACTTACGTTAAGTCGATTTGAGTACACCCCACAGCCTACCCCTTCTTCGGTTTTTGAACCATCTGTATAGAAATGAACTGAATCATCTCTCAAAAATTCTTCGTCGTCCCAGGTCGTTCTCGGTGGGATTGAGACTTGGAACTTATTATCAAAAACCAATTGGGGGATGGTGTAGTCGGAGTGACAGGGGATTGATCCGAATGAATTCAGGATTGTAACGTGACCGATGTTGTTTTCGGTCCATTGGGAGATAGCTCTCATACGAGTGGCTGCACTGGCGGCCATTTGTTTGCTGAAGATATCTAGTGGTGTGAGGTTAAGGAGTGTATTTAGTGCAGCTGAGGGTGTTGATCTCAGTGCTCCACTTATACACAGACAGGCTGTTCGTTGGACCTTGCTTAAATTGTCGCAGTAGGTCCTTTTATCAAGAGCGGTCCACCATACCACTACTCCGTATGTGAGTATTGGTCTGATGACTGCGGTGTAGAGCCAGTGGGTGATTTGGGGGGAGAAGCCCCATTTAGTGCCAATGGCTTTTTTGCAGGAAAACAGGGCTACGGTTGATTTCCTGATTCTTTCCTCTATATTGGCTTTCCAGTTTAGCTTTTTGTCTAGGATAATACCTAGATATTTGGCTTCGTTTGAAAGTACAAGTGAGATTCCATTTATTTTTGGAGTTATTAGTTGAGGAATTTTATATTTCCTGGTGAAGAGAACGAGTTCAGTTTTCTGAGGGTTGACCCCTAGATCACATTTTCCCGCCCATTTTACAAGTTTATTTAGAGCGGTCTGCATCAGGTCCGTAAGGACGTGAGCATGTTTACCGGACACCGCAATGGAGACGTCATCTGCATATGCAATCACTTTGAATCCCTCAGCTTCTAAGTCAACTAGAAGTTCATTGACGACTATATTCCATAGAAGGGGGGATAGGACTCCGCCTTGCGGTGTTCCTCTACTGACAGATCTCTTTGCAGAGAAGTTTCCTAGAGTAGAGTTGATTCTTCTGCTTTTTAGCATTAGATTTATCAACTCCACTATGGAATTATCTACTTTGAGCTTCGTCAGTGCCTTTGTAATTGCAAAGTTGCTGACGTTGTTGAAGGCGCCCTCTATGTCGAGGAAGGCGGCCAGAGTAAATTCTTTGTGATGGAGGGAATATTCTATAGTACGTACCAGGGTGTGTAGGGCCGTTTCTACAGATTTTCCCTTGCAGTAGGCGTGTTGTGCTGTAGATATCAATTTTGGATCTATAGCTGTACGCAGGTGGATATCAATCAGTCGTTCTAAAGTTTTAAGAAGGAAAGATGATAGACTTATTGGTCGGAGATCTTTTGGGCTTACGTGGGATGATTTCCCAGCCTTAGGTATAAACACCACCTTGACTTCTCTCCACTGAGTGGGGATATAGTTCAAGTTGGTACAGCCGATGAGAATTACTTCGAGGACAGGGATAATAATGTCCGCGGCCTTTTGAAGTTCGGCTGGAATTATACCATCAGGTCCAGGGGATTTGTATGGGTCAAAGCTATTAATGGCCCAAACTAATTTTTCCCTTGTAATCAGATCGTGGTTGTTTGTTATTATGCTACCTGGTTCCGTGGAATCATAGTTGCATAAGTTCTTAGAGCTTCCTGGAAAGTGTGTGTCCAGAAGCAAATTGAGCGTTTCTTCGCAGGATTCTGTCCAGCCGTCAGCTGTTTTCAAACTGCTAGGCATGGTCGGACTCTTTGAGAGGATTTTTCTTAACCTAGAAGCTTCTGAAGTATCTTCTATTTTTCCACAGAAGTTTCTCCAGGAAGTTCTTTTATTTTTCCTCAGTTGATATTTATAAGTTTTGAGGGATTCCTTGTAGGAGTCCCAGTCTATTAAAGTTTTAGATTGTTTAGCTCGGTTGAAAAGTTTTCTACATTCCTTCCTGAGCGGTTCTAGCCCCGAGCTCCACCACAGTGGTTTCTGTTTTCCTCTTATTTTTATAAGAGGACACGATTTCTGCAGTGAATGGTTAAGGGCAGTTGTAAGATCATTGACTTTTTTGTCTAGATCATGTTTGTTTGTAGGGTTTTGTAAAAGTTCAGGTTTAATAAACTTTTTCAAAATTACCCGATATTTTTGCCAGTCAGTTTTCCGATAGTTTCGGAAGACTGGTTGCTTGAGAGGTTCCTCATTTAGATCAAATTGAATGTATCTATGATCAGCAAAGGAGTGTTCAGTAGATACTTTCCAATTTGTAATCCTATGATGAACCGAATCGGAGACAAGAGTGATATCTAAGACTTCCTGTCTGTTTTTGGTGATGAATGTTGGTTCATTGCCAATATTACTTACTATAAGGTTAGTACTTAAAATAAAATCAAAAAGTGACTCACCCCTTTCATTTATGTCAGTACTACCCCATACTGAGTGATGCGCATTAGCATCGCATCCAATGATGAGGCAGATCTTCTGCCGTTCTGCTGCAGCGACAATCCTTTTAAATAAGTCGCATGGAGGAGGGCCAGGATGGTCATGGCCGAGGTAAGCTGATACCAGCCAGTAGATGTTGTCACTGGTCTGGTATCTTATTGTGGTTACATCACGATTGCTGTAATGAGGGAGTAAAAATACGTTAGTGCTACTTCTTACCAATATGCAGGATCTGGGTTCACCTTTGTCCTTCATATACAGTAGAGTATATCCAGGAGTCCTTAATCCTTGAACGATGGACTTGATGATCCAGGGCTCCTGAATAAGGACAATATCTTCCCCTCTTTTGTTGAGGCGGAGAAGAAGGGAGGCCGAAGCCTGCTTGGAGTGTTGGAGGTTAATCTGAGTTAGCTGCACCATCTTGGGAACAACTAAGTAGACTAACCCCCACCACGGTCTGGTTGAGGTCGTCGTCTGTTTCGCTCTCAGAGTTTGACCTAAGAAGGTCATCCTCGCTGAGCGAAACCTCGTTAGCGGAGTCGTCAGTCTCCAAGTCGGAGAATTTGACGACGGTTTGGGCATCGGAGTCATCAGTCTCCAAGTCGGAGAATTTGACGACGTTTTGGGCATCCAAGTCGGATGTGGAGGGTTTTTTATCATACGTTTCAGCAGAGGATGTGCCGAGCTCGTCTATCTCCATGGGTGGAGGGTCGACTTGCCCTGCGGGTTCTTCCACTGAAGACGCACTTTGTGTTGCCGGAGATGGAGCGATGTTATGCTCCTCATCTTTTTTATATATTTTCAAGGCAATATTTGACCAGCCGAACCGAATCATGCCTTTTGTCTCAGCCAGGGGAGCTAGGGAGTCCTTATTGATGACTATTATAGCCGATCTATAGTGACCCTCCGGCTCTTCCAGCTTCGCGACTTTCCAGTCATGGGTAGGAAGGGTTGGATTGCCGAATTGAATCATTTTCATGATGGTTTCTTTGCAGGAGAGTTCTGCTGGTAATCTAGCGCGAGCTCTAGGCCTGCAAGGGATATCCTCCCTTGACACGACTTCAAGCTTAGCACCAGGCCAGAGTCCCTCTAACCTGCTTATCGCAAGCTTATACAGATCGCGCGATCTCTCTCCATCAAACGCGATTAACCTGACTCGCCCCTGATACCATCCTGCGTCCTCAAAGATGGCAGGTTCCCCTGGGTTTTCCATCATAAGAGTCCAGTAGGAGGCCTGGAGCTTGTTCATGATGATCGCCCATTGATCGAAAGAGATCGCACCATCCGCGTTACTCCTGTCAATGACGGCGAAAATGGGTTTGTCCTTCAGTGCGTCACTGTACGACAAGTCTTTTTTGGAGCTGAGGGTGCTTGGTTTTTGCACCTTAGGCCTTTTGGCGTTCGGGGTTGATTGCTCGAACGAGCGTTGGCGCTTAGACGTTGAGTCTTTGCTGTTTTTCTCATTTATTGCAATGATTTTCATTGCCCACTCAAGTTTGGCAGATTGCGTTGAATCCAGCTTAGGTTTAGGTACCGCACCTAACACCTTCGCAATTTTCTCCGCGTTCCGCCTTTCTTTGTGGTTTGGGAATGTAGGTATGTTGGGATGCCCTTCGTTGTCCGTTCCACTGTAAGACACAGTTTCACCTTCAACTTGGGGGTTAGGAGGATTGGGAACCCTTTCGTTTTCAGTTCCACTGTAAGTCACAGTTTCACATTCAACTTGGGGGTTAGGGGGATTGGAGACCCTTTTGTTATCAGTTCCACTGTAAGTCACAGCTTCACCTTCAACTTTGGGGTTAGGGGGATTGGACACCCTTTCGTTGTTTGCCCCACTGTAAGTCACAGTTTCGCCTACAACTTGGGGAAGGGAAGGAGTGTTTCCGGAGCTCGAAGGAGGTCCTCCCCTTTCAGCCACGGAGCCGATAGTCTCGGCACCCGTACCGTCCGGGTTGGTCGACCTTGAGTCCTTTGACATAGGATGGGATGAGGTGGGAGGTTGGGGCAGTGGTTTTGATGAGGGTAGCCCTTTCGTCAACTTATCACAGTTCGCGTTGGAACCGAAAGTCTCGGCCCCTCTACTTACTGCAACAGTCTTCTCCGGGGTCCCTTCAATACGGGCAGTATGAGTGGAAGTGCTACAGAAAGTCTCTGCAACTCTTCCACTGGTTTGGGCATCCTCCTTAGGAGGGGCGTTAGAACCAGAGGGCTCTCCACATTTCTTGGTTAGCTTGTGAGGCCTTCCTTGAACTGCAGTCGGCTCCCCAGCCCTTCCGCAAATCGCTTTTTTCGTCTTCGTAAATAAATTTGTCACTGGCGACTTATCCTCTTTCGAGGCCAAGCCATCGCCGGCAGTCGCGACACCTGCCGACTTTTGAACGTATATCCCCGTTCGTTTTTTATTCCTTTTATTTACTTTTTCCATGTTTTTTTCAGTCAAGTTTTCCAACATTGAGGTTTTGTTTTTGAGTTATGTTGGTTGGTCAGGTTCTGCAGCTGGATTGCTGGAGAAGATGTCCATAAGCACCCCCACCACGACAAGGTCAACTCATAGGGGGTGTAGTCGGGGAGGAAGTTTTATTAAAAATTTCCTCAATTAAAAAAAAAAAAAAAAAAATTAAAACTTAAATCAATTACCTACTGCCACATACTTGCTTACAGTTAATACTTTGTTCTTTAACTAGCATTTTAATTCATGGGAATAGTTTTTGAGTAATCAAGTCTCAAAGTCAAAATGATAAAATATAAATTTTTTTTCTTTAAATAAAAGTTTTACATAATTTTATCTTGTTAAGAGTCGGTTGTTTTAAAGTCAATGCTGTAACTAGTTTTGAGCCAAACTCAGAAAACCGAACGAGAAAATCTCTGTTTATTTTTGACAAATTAGAAAAAACAAAAGGCATTTTGTTCAGAAAACCCTTTTTTGCTCAGAGAATAACGTTGAATCAATGGAAAACCCACCAAATTCGATTTTCTAAGGATAAGTAGCTTTAACCTTTTTTTAATTTCTCAAAAACTAAAAAAGATTTTCTCGTTCGTTTTTCTGTAAAAACTAATAAACGCATTGATTTATTGAAAAAGAAAATTATCCTTTATAGCGCAACATTTAAACAAAAATTTATTTAAAGAAATATGGAATGTTCTTTCCAAAATTTACATTTTGAAGCCTGATTTTTAAAAAATTGTTCACTAAAAGTTCAAACTAAACTGTTTACTAAAAATGAAAGTATTGGTTTTTGAAAACACTGTAGGTTGTGGTACTACGTAATTCAAATCTAGCAAATTTTTTTAAAACTACCCTCTTGCCTAAACGGAGGAAGAAAAACCCGCCATCCTACACTATTGTTGTCTTGTCTTGACCCATCGTATGCATAACACGCTTTATATACCAAAATTTGTGCCCATATTCCCGCGAGAAAGTAAACTTAAACTAAGAGACGACTACTGGACCGGTTTTGAAAAAATTCGTTTATTATTTAAGTGTTACATTATCCCCTGACGAAGATACACCATATTTCATATCAATATACATGAATCCGTTGGTCGAGATGGTTTCGCTGCCGCAATTCTGAAGAGGTGTTCTTCGCTGGAAAAACCATTGCGTAAGCTTTTCTATATTTCCTATTCTTCTGGGCTCTTCCCAAGCAGATACAAAAATGCATTTGTCCAACCCGTCCCTATAAAAAAGGCGATTCTTCCTCCCCCTCCAATTATCGTCCAATTGCACTAACGTCCCTTGTTTTCAAGGTCATGGAAACGTTGATAAACCGTAAATTCATCAAATATCTTGAAGAAAGAAAGCTGTTTAATGACCGATAGTACGGCTTTCATAGTAAAAGGTCCACTAAGGTGATTTGGTGTCATATCTCACCGAAAAAGGGAACCGATCTTAACGCTGTTTTCGAGAAAGTCAGATTATTGATGTCGTCAAGTTAGCACTACACACTATTTTTTTTTTTAAATGAAGAGCTAAAATTTTTTGGTTTTCACGACTAATCTACGACAAATTTACGACAATTAATTGCATACTTAGTATTTTGTTTAAGATCGATTTGACGGATTTGGGGGGGGGTGGTAGTGCTAACTTGACCGTCAAGTTAGCACTACACACGGTTTTTTTTTAAAAACGAAGAGCGACAAATTTTTTGTTTTCACGACAAATTTACGACAAATTTACGACAATCCAATTAACAAACTATGAAAATTTTGAAGTGGTAGTGCTAACTTGATGGACATAGATTATTGCGATTGATATTTCTAAGTCATTTGATCGAGTCTTTTGGTATCGATGAGTCTCCTCTTCGCTGGATTAGAAACTATCCTTACGATCGTTCAATACAAGTTGTATTAGATGATTTTAAGCCTGTTACTCACCTTATAAATGCTGGTGTGCCCCAGGGCTCCGTTTTGTTTCCGACTTTCTTCCTTATTTACATAAACGACCTCTTGTCTGAAACTATTCTCTAATTCTCTCAATTGTTTTTGATATTCGTTTTCAAATTGACCTCTCTGCTCGTCGGATGTGGAACTGGAACGGTTTCGTATGATTAGCTTATTGAATTCTAATCTTGACTGCATTTTTACATGAGGTTGTAAGAACCGAGTAGAACTCAATGCTTCAAAAACTCAATGCTGTCTGTTGTCGTTAAAGCTTAACGTTCTCCCTTTGTTATTATTCATGAAAGGTACCTGAATTCCTTCATCAAAAAAACCTAAAAGCTGTCAGTACTTGGTATGTGTGTAAACGATAATCTTCGTTGGAAGGACTACAAATTTAAAGACGCCAAAAATGCTGCTAAAAGCTTAGGTTTCTTAGAGCGGTCCAGAAGGTAATTCTTCACCCCTTCTGGAACATGAATATAGTTAGTCAAAACCTTTTCTTCAAATTCACGTTGACTTCAATGACTTATGACTGACTTCTGTATTACCACTTTCGGTTTTGTTATTGCAAAATTTTCTAAGTTACCAATGCAGTTACTACTAAAAGTTACCTATTTTAATGCCTTCACATGCTATGAAATCAGTTTTCAAAAAGTCTTATAGTTGTACGAAAGGCTATTCACTTTCGTTACAATTTCAAACTGTTCCACATGCCACGTCTAGTCAGACCTCTTTTTTGCATAAAAATATTCTCTACCATTTCCAAATCCAGGAGTAATGTATGCAAAAAATCAGAAAACTATTCGTACTTTGTTATTAACTTTTCATTTTTATTGAAACTTTCTTGTGGGTTTCAACTAAACTAAAAACAAGAAACTTTTTCCGGTGTTTACAATGAAAAGATGTTATATTCTTTGAGAGTAACTTTTAGCTTATCTTCATAAAATGCAAAACACTCCCAAAGTTCAGCTATGAGATGGGTTTTTACTGTGTGAGTGTGTGTGTGTGAAACTTTTATAGAAACTCAACTTTTTTTACCTTTACGCAGTATACAAACCTTTGCACTAACAACAAAGTGATTTAAGTTTGAATCTTTCTCAATAAAGGCATTCGATCTAAGTTTAATTGAGAATAAATTATAAGATGCAATCACGTAATTAGCTAAACTCTGTCGGGAGTGCATTTGTTCATTATATTGAGAGCTATTGCAATGTTAATTGCAATTAAAGGAGTGAGTAGATAGGGTTGTTAGGTAACCTATATCAGAAAAGAAATTAGATTAAATGCTGAATCCTTAATTTCCATTGCATGCCAAGGTAAAATTAAAATGGCGAAAAACTAATGCAATTGGTTTTATTATCTTTGTACCTTTCATGTTTTGCTTTATTGGGTCAAAGGTTTTCTGGGTGCGATAAAAGAGAATGCCAAAGGGTACTCAAAAAGGAAGGTAGTATTATTCTTCAGTTTGGAAAATGGTCTGATGGATTCTTTTTTGTAGCTGTACACAGTTCTCTTTTTACTTTGTGAGTTTTAATATTTAAGCGAAGTTCATTATGCAAAGTGCTTTTAAAATGTTGTTTTAGTTAAGATATCCTCTTTCTTGATTATAGGTAATGTGAAATGTAAATTTGGGGAATTGGTATTGGTCCGATGGACAAAGAATGACCTTTAATTTACCTGATCAAAGTAAATGAGATAAGCGTAAAATGAAAAAAAAAAAAAAAAAATTCGCAAAGAAATTTCTGAAAGTAGGGCATATGTTTAATTTGGGGTGAGCAAATAACTGAAATGTTTGATTTAAAGGCGTAGGGATACTTAACAGGAACAGTGAAGGTGGTGGGCTTTCACTTGTATGTAGTTAGTCTTATTTGGTTATTTCAAGATGCAGGGTGTTACCGATCTCAACTTGAAATCATTTTAATGCCCTTCTCTTCTGCTTCTTGTTCATCTTCTTTTTTTTGGCGTTACGAGCATCGTGGATCGTGTTTTCGAAGGGATCTTACAGCTCTCCTACTTATCTGCTTCACTAAGATCGAAATATGTCCTTTGAATAGGAAAATATAATATAGAATAAGGTTTTTGAGGGCTGGTTAAAAATGGTATGTGTGTGCGTGATTCAAACACGGCAGGAGTGAAACTTCAGAAAATACAGGGGTATTTCGATAGTGCGAGCAAGGAGGAGCCAAATATTTTAGGAAATACTTGTGTTCGACCTCTTCTACCGTAGGCTAAATTCAATTTATGAATACAAGTTTTTTGCTTTTTCAAAATTTTTAAAAAGTTTAAAAAGTTTCATTTCAATAATGCAACACGGTTGCTATGCAGACACAAATACACGTAATAACCACATACTACAGATATCTTTTTTAGAAGAGAAACTTTTTAAAGAGTCTTATAAGGAATTTTGGCTCTAGATATAGATATTCCCACTATGACTATCACACTCCTCAAGGACATATGAACAATGCCTAGAAGACGACAGTGGGGACGATACAAAGTATCGTATAAAGAGGATGCGGAGAATATTATACCATAAGTTAGTGTACTCTATTTCATTCTCTCGCCGACTAGATCTTATACCTTAATCTGATTGTTTCATTATCGTAACGCATTTTCGTTTCATTAGTGTAAATCTGACCGAAGAAACAAGTTTCAAGCCAAAAAATGAAATAAAAAAAGAGAAAATGACACTCAAAAGTGTCCCAAAACTTCAAGCCCAATTCCGCATAAGGACAATATTTTAGAAGGGCTTTAAATCATTGATTCATCATCACACAAAAATGTAAAAACTGCTCGGCAGTGAAGACGAAAACAAAGAGGTTAAAAAGATGCTACACAATAGTGAGCAGTGATTTAGACGAAGAGAAGTGTCAGTTTAAAATTCGCTAAGATGACTTCAAAAACTCTAAAGCTGTGGTACATGAGGGGCTTCCTTTATCTAATGATACTACTGGCATTGTAGCACAAAAATCACCTATCCTGTGGTTTATTGTAGGCAACTCACCGAAGGGTTTCGGTCCACCGTCACACGATACTCAATGCAGTTAAAAGTTAAACCCTTTTAAAAACACGTACAAAAAACCGCTGACTATGGTGGTGAAATTTAACACAGAAGTAGTTTTGCTGAGCATCACAACACAGTGCTTCATATACAGCTTCTTCTATATTTTGTGCATAGTGACACTTTCAACAAGAAGCCCAATTTGGTGTTTCGTTGCTGTAAAGCAACGTTGTGTATTTGGATTCTTCATTACAAATGTCCGAAAATGAAGTCCTTGACCTTATGACAGAAATCATTTTTGATATTTTTAAAGGAGGGCTTATGGCCCCATGCCTTGAATAAACTCTCTACCTAGATTAAGTTAGGCTAACAGAAGTTAAATAAAACACTAAAGCTCCTAACAGAAATTTTTCTGAAAGCATCGATTTAAGGCAGCGAGCACATTGAATTATAAATACTCAAAAACTATAACTGATCTAAAAGACGTTACAGCCTGATTCAACCCAAAAGTCACAAGTCACAAAGTTGTGACTTGCTGAGAATCACATATCAATTCGATTTGGAAAGTTGTGACGGGCACGTTGTGACTAGTGAGGTATTAGATATACCGGACAGAATTGGTCTATTTTGCTTGTGTTGTCTCTAGGTAGCCCAATTAACTTACCGCAGTTTAATATTCTATCTCTCAACTGACAGTTTAGTCATTGGTCTTAAAATTCATATTTTTATCTCCACTTTTATAAAGGGTGTTTCTTTTACGCGTGTGGTTTTCAGGAAGAAATAAAACGCATATAATTTAGCGTTTTTGTCAATACCTGAGCTTTATTATAAAGGCTAGGGCTTGCCATTATGACCACCTTGTAAGATTTGGGATTGCATGTCAGTAATAACGCGCCGAATATTCTCTTTCAAGCGAATTAAAATCATAAACCAATAAAAAATAGTCCAGCTATGTTAAGTCGTCCGATCTTGGAGGTAACTCACGGGTTTAAAACTAGAAATTATGTTAAAATGAGCGTCAACAATTTGCCAAACGTAGGTACGCAGCATGAATAAAGTGACAGCTTTCAAAAAGATCAACTCGGACAAAAGTATTACCAGATTGGAAACTACACGTATAGAAAAAAATACCCTTTATTTTAAAGATGCTCGTTTGGTAAGCATGTCTGCCTGTTAAGTTGCGGGATCGAGGCTTGTTTTCCAATAGAAAACAACATTTTACTTCACGGCATGTCCTCAGGTAGTAATTTCGTCGCCATGAAAAACTCTGTCTCGATTAGTCGTTCGGAATTGATAAAAAATTTGTAGGTCCCTTCCATTCCTCACAAGGTATGACTATAAGAAATAAATGAATTACTAACTTAATTAATTACCTATGTGCCACACTCTCCAATGTGTCCTTACCTTGGCATACCGGCTAAAAGTTTCTTGCTGATCTGGTAGTATACTTACTCCATATTTGGTTGTGTCACATGAGACTACCAAAATTAAACCCAAAACATACTGTTTTAGCGACCTTCATACCATCAGTAAGCAATGCTACCTTCTTTAAACATAGATGGTTTACTCTTATCTCCTACCTGCTTAAAACACTTGAAAGAATGATCTAGTTAAACATTCGCAAGACAGCCTTGAGATTACATTTGTCTCCTTCAGATGAAGCATCCCCAGCTATGCGGTGCGGTGTAAACACGGTTCAGTAGAATCAGTAGTGTTGTTGATAAATCTACATCCAGGCATACATTGATGACATTGCTGAAATTTCTTTTAAGTCCAGCCTCTCAGTTTCCTAAACTCCCTTTTTATGATTGACAACTATTGTTCTGGATATAGACTCTCTGTCAACCCCCTCAAAGCCGAGGTTGTTCCTTACTCGAGATATAGAAAACTAGAAAACTCACTGCTTTGTCAGAGCTTCAAGTCCATCATGTTTGGGTAATACACGGTAGTTTCCTTGGACAAAATATAGTCGAAAAATATTTCAAGCCATTGTCGGTATTTTGAATGTATTTTTGTTGGACAAGGCTCTTTGAATCTTCTCTGATGAGAACAACGAATTCCTATGCGTAAGGCGTTTTATGCAAACAAATTGTGACGTAATTGGTAATTGCCTCTTTCGCACAGTTTCATAGCACTCCGTTCACTGCTTTTGATACCCTGATGAACTTCTTCTCCTTGATACTTACATAATAGTTCATAAGCTCCATTCTTAGTACCATCTTTCTTCTAGAAACAAGAGGTCATGAGCACAACTCGATGATCGATGAAAGATCACTGCAACTTTGACTCTGACTTTTTCAAACCAAATGAACGAATGGTTTTCTAGCCTTACAAATAGGCGCAGTAATATATCTAAAGCATTTTAAGAAGGTTTTTTTATTCGGTCTCTATTTAATTTGAATTTATTTGAAGCTCCACTTAAAGTTAAACGGAATATCATAAAACTATTTTGTATTTAGGGTCACTGTCAAGAATCATTCTATTGCTAATGGTGCCAATTTCTTGTTGACAAAAATACAGATTCTTGATTCTAGATTTCTAGAAAAATTAAACAGACAGGAAGGGTTAAAGTAGAAGAAGGTTTTCTTAAAATATTCTATACCTACCTGAACCAACAAATTAAAGCTAGCAGTTTCATTTCTGTTGCAGTTCTTGTTTGAAGACTTCAGATTTTCGAACTCGTCTCGTTTTTCGTTTCAGTAAGCTCTGATTGATTTGTAAATCCAAAAACAATGACCATTTCATCGTCGTCAGTTTGCAGTTCTTTTCCATTTTCATAAGAAAATAACTGCAACTTTCATTGTGCACTTCCTTTCCAATTGCTGGTTTACAGAAAGGAGACATTGGATGTAATCAAAGAACAATTCGCTCTAAATCTGTAAATCATCTGCTTCACTTTCATATGAAAGCAAATTTTTTATATACTCGTCGATAGTTAAAAAGAATTATCAAAAGTATACCCAACCACCCGGAAAAAGGGAAAACTTTCTTCCTCTTCATCTCATACACACATTTCTTATGACTACATTTTATAACTTGACTTATTATACGCATCTCTCGCCTGCAGAACATCCGTTATTTCATACTATCGAAATCCTGTTGTCCAAGGCAGTTTACAAATCGGTTCCAATTATGCATTTGCGATCGAATCACCGCTGATTTACTAGAGTCAGAGACTGGACGAGTAACTTTCACTCATCTTTCAACGAGAACCCGATTTTTTCTTAATTTTTTTTGCATCTCTTTCAAAAAATGTAAGGCGATTTTTAAAACGTCTTAAGCTCCCCAACAAAAGGTTTTACGTCGTCAAATAAAGAAAATCCGTCATCGATAATTATATCGCACGAGCCGCCCATTTGTTTACTCAGATAAAAATACAAACTGGTCTATTTATTGCCATTTGAGTTATTATCTTATCGATAGTTGTTGGTATGACTGATGTTTACTTTCTAAGAATCACAATATTGACACAATGTAAGACGGAACATAATCAAGTTGCCTTAGATCATCACTCACTTGCAAACGGTTCTTGATAAATGGTTTTCAACAATTCCATCGAACGTAGTAAGTAGTACAGTGGAGTGCAAAAGAATCAACCAATAAATCATAGATATCGTCGAAGCATAAACATAAGACCTTGTCCAAGTCATTTTTACGGAATGAAAGATAATATTTCTTGCCTTGCGATACAAAACCATTTTTTTGGATTGCTTACCGAAGACAGGTCGTCTGGAAGGAAACAAAGGAGAAAAAGCATAAAAAATAACAATCCATCAATACTGGTGCCACACGCACTTGTAGTTGCACAAATATTTTAGCATTTACCCCGTTTGGCTTTGTTTTTTCGTTTTTCTTTTCTTTTTGAGCAAAAGCGCGTTAAGGAAGGTTTTGTTTCCAATTCTTTTGATGGAGCGAAATGGTTTTTTTTTATTTTGCTGATTTTCAAGAATTATGACCTAAATTCCTGTTTTTTGTTGTTGTCATTTTCATGTGACGTTCATGCAGGTGGGTTTGAAATGGATCGATATGTATTAATGCATGCGCATGCATAAAGTCTGTTGTTGCTCCTAAATATGCACCATAATGTGTTGAAAAATATGTATGGGGTACCCATGTCTGTACGTATTTCAGCGCTTTTATTAGCCTAATGAAAATGTATGTCGAGAAAGAACTGACAGCTGACAATTCTTTTTAAATTGTCATAATGCTTTTTCTTTCGTTAAGAAAGCTGAATGTATTTGAATGTTTTAAGACCGTCTTGCTTTAAAACAGTTTGTCAAAATTGGCTCGTGGTACTTTTCAAATGAAGACTTTACGACTCTAAACTTTGCTATTTCTTTAAACCATTGTGCTAATAGCTGTTCTACAGTCGGGCATATATACTATGGATAAAATAGGAATTCATTGCAACAATTTCTTGCGGGTACTTGATTTTTTTCAACAAAATTACCTTCGTCAAATAGACTATCATGGCTGATTTCATTTTCCCAGGTACCTTTAGCCGATAAATTTTAAAAATCTCCTGTCCTGTTTTCTTTTTATTCTCCTTCTTTTTCTTCCTATCTCTTCTCTTTTTCTTTTTCTTCTTTGTCTTCTTTAACTTCCTGTTTAACCGCATCGAGATCTCGATCATTCACAACTCTCCTATCCTACTCATCTGGTTAACAGTAGTGACTAGGGATCCGCCTGTGGAGTGAAAAATTAGAAAAGTCTAATAAAAAGTATGAATGTTATAGAACTTTCCTGCTTTCCAAAACCATTTTCTCGATTTGAAAATAAAAGCAACGAAATCTTCATTTTCTTGGCTTTAGACATAGAACAATCCAAAACCGGGAGGTTTGCCGACGTGTTCTGAGGTCAAAGCGGTGTACCTTACGAGCAACTGACTAGTGTAAAGCAGTTAAGTAGGAGAGCTGAGATTATTTCGAGATCACGAAGCTCCTAGCGTCGAAAAGGAATAAGAAAGAGAAAAAAATTAAAAGGAAGTAAGATCACGAATCTTACCTTAAAAAGTATCAAATTATTTTTTATTTTTTATTATTATTTTTAAATCTCGGGATAGGCATCTCTGAACCTTTCTTGTGACGAATAAAGATGAAAGATGACTTAAAATTTTCTGCTAAGTTCCGGCATAACGCATAAGGCATTATTGTTCTTGACGAAATCGGTTTTGTAATTATTCTTACTCGGATCGCTGGCGCTGACTCTGATTTCAATGCCAATTGCACATGCACATGGTACCTCGCCCGAGGAAAGAATGGTTAACAGACCACTAAAATAAAAATAAACACGGTGACGCAACAAAGCGATGAGCCACAGGGCCTAGCACATTTCTCACAACCATGCCTTGTGAGGGAATTGAAGGGGCCTACAATTTTCTGCCGGTTCCGAACGGCTATTTGAGAAAGCGCTTTTAATAGCAATGAGTTTACAAACAGAAGACTTGCCAATTCCTCTTGAAAGGCAATACTCGTTGGAAAACATTTTGACTCGTTGGTAAACAGACAACACGAACTCATAATTTTATGAGTTGCAGTTTGAAAATTAAAAAAAAGCTATGAGCAAACTGCAAACGCCTTTTGTAACTTTGAATGCGTTTTTATCAAAACAGCGTTTTTACAGTCGGTGAAACGACTCAAAAGGTTGGCCTGAAATTTCAGCACAACCTTCTCAGAAATGTTTTTTTTTTTTTGGAATTGGTTGAAAAATTAAAATTTCAAATAGTTACTGCTATTTTGTCAAAAATCGTCACTTCAATCAGTACCACTTTCTATTAACTGAATCTTCCAGAATTTTCATTTCAAATAATTCCTAAACGGAGATAACGACAACGACAACGACAACAGAAACGACAACGATAAAAACAACGACAACGACAATGACAATCACACATAAACTGCAAGGTAAAACTACGTAAACGACAATTTAAACGATATGGTAACAGATAACGTAAACGACAACATAAACTGCAACGACAATGACAACGACAATGTAAACGATAACGTAAACGACAACTTAAACGATATCGTAACAGATAAAGTAAACGACAAAGTAAACGGCAACTAAAACGACATCAAAAGCAACTGAGTCTGGAAAAGTAAAAAGAAAAACTCCAACACCTATCCTATTCTGAATTCAATTTTGCAGGGTATCAAAATAATAAATAAATTGAGTGAAACAAAGCGGGGAGCCTCGGGGTCTTGCGCATTTCTCACGGCGCGGCGCAGGGACATAAGTCCAAAGTTTTAGTTTTGGCATCTATGTTCCACTTAAGTGAGACAACTTCGGTTTGGGAGTTATGTCCCAAACCATCGGGACATAAGTATCATCTTTTTTTTTTTTTGTGAAGATGTGACGTAGGTCCCAAATTTTCAGGGATAGGCTTTAGCAAGTCGTTGTGCATTTCAAATATGCAATTAAACAATTTTTTCTTGCCATAAAGTTGTTGGTCCTTGACGCCTTTCTCTCAACTTTTAGGTATTACCCCCTAATCTCAGCATCAGGATATACTCTTTGAATTCCGTTTCGAAGGCTCTGTGCGAAATAGGTTGTAAAGGCAGCTGGCGGAGAGTTGAAAATGTTTACTTCAATAAATTGAAATGTTTGTTCCTCTGACTGTCTACTCATTAGCTAGTAGAGATAGGGTTTCCCGGAATTTGGATAAATTATTTTATTTTTAGAAGTTAGCAAAACTGTTTTGTTTAAAAAAATCTTCAAAATTATAGTTTTTGAGAATTTTCGAAAATAAAATTTAAAAAATTGCGTACAAGACAGTTATGAAAACAATTACGCCACAAGCTACTTGAAACTCTAAAATTCTAAATCTAAGGTATGACGTATGAGTGAATGAATGATGATCTTGTAAGATCTATTGTACCTTCTTCTTAAGTGGTATTCCTTAACTTAAAGTACTACATCCAAATTAGGTCCTTATTTGATGAAACTAAGTATTTAGTTTACGTTTAGGAGTTTTAGCTCCTTCTCTTCTACGTAGTAGGATCCTAGACACTTTTTCCCTTGAGGTAATAGAGCTTCGCACTCACCTAAGAGGTGGTCAGGAGATTCTTCCTGTTCGTAGCAGTATCTGCATTGGCCATTGCTTTCTATGTCTAGTACTTTTAGGTGTTTTCTTAGTCTGCAGTGTCCGGATAGGAACAGGGCAGCCGTGGTGCAGTGGTAGAGTGTTCAGTAGATAGGCCAGACGCGTGGGTTCGAATCCCACTCCTGGCATCTACTTTTCTTTCAGCCTCCCAGTTTCGTATGGACGCCCTTAAGGTTATATGTGAAATAACTAACACCTTATTTCCAACTACTATAAAATAAATAAATAGGGTGGCGCAACAGAGCGAGAAGCCCCTGGGCCTAGCGCATTTCTCACAACCATGCCTTGTGAGGGAATGGAGGGGACCTACAATTTTTCGCCGGTTCCGAACGGCTAATTGAGAATGCGCTTTTCATGGCAATGAATTTACTAACGGAGGACTTGCCAATTCCTCGCGAAAGGCGATACCCGTGCAAAAACATTTTTGCATTTTGCCTCTGCTGGGATTCGAACCTCGAACCTCTGGGTTAGCAGGTGGACATGCTAACCATTGCACCACGGGTTTCCAACTACTGCAACACAGAAAAAAGGGAAGGCTGCTACCCTGGTAGTACAATGGACCGGTAATTAAGTCTGAGTTCTCCAGATATAGCATATAAGCCTCCTCTTAAAAAAAAAAAAAAAATTCCGGTTAGGAACCACCCGGCTAGCATTCTTACATTGTTTCTACTTAATTTTATTGCGTCTTTGTAGCGCTTTGAGTTTATTGAGTCTACGGTAAGAGCACCTAGCAATCAAATCCAGGTGTAAGCTTTGCATTCATGGAAGTTGTCCCACATTGTTTTCTTTTAAGTACTAGATCCACATTATCTCGACCACTGTAAAGCGTTCGAAAACCTTTGGTACCTGTGGAAGCCTTAAATTTAAATGATTTTAATTAAAGTCCTAACAAAACTTGCGCTATGCTCACCAATTAAATTTCATGACTGCATTAAAAATGCGACGATAGAGAATCGTTCGTTCCATATCTATCCATCGAGCAGTGACCTTTGAAACTGTGACACCTCCGACCTCACCACGTATACATTGTTTATGTACATAATCGAAGCACCACAAAATTGTCCGTGGGCGGTGAAATCATATTTCTTTTTCTTTTACATTGAAGAAAATCGGATATCAAACAAAGAAGCCGTGCGATGAAAATTATGTCTTCTCCATTTCACATATGCCGCTAAGCTTGCATGAGTTTTTGGTATTTGTGGTAAAAATTTATTTTCCCAGCCTTAGTACGTACCTACTATAATTGAATTTCTATGTTATAATCCTTTTTGATGGCGTTGATGTTGCAAGAAGCTTCTAGTTGACTTGTAACAGCGCGGCGAAGAAAAGCTAAAAATAAAAAAAATAATAATAATAAAATCGAACTGCGTATAAGATAAAACTGAGGTATTCAGAATGTCTGCATTAGCGGAGTTAACACAGAATAATTAGTTGGGCAGACTTTGGTTTGAACGACCACGTTAGACCAACCAATTTTTGGAAGTTTTGAAGTTGGACGGAGGGGAGGAGTATATGTATGTCATAATGTTGGACGACAAGTCTGATAAGTCTGAACGCAAACTCATTGTGCAGTTTAAACTCTGCTAGTAGGTCATAACATAAATAAATATTTTTCAAAATGTTTACTCTTTCATAATAAAGTCTAATACACAATTCTTAACCTCTTAATTTTCGCATACACCAAGACCAATTTGTTATATCAACTCAATCTCTTTTATGAAAGCTCCATGTTCATCTCTTTCCAAGATTTTTCGAGTGAACAAATGAGATTCTTTGCAGGACATAAGCAAAAAATCTGCTCCAATGAATAATCCCAAAGATAACCATTTCAGAGAAGAATGGAATGACTGGGAATGCATAAGCCATAGAAAACAATCCTTATCTCTCTTGAATCTGTTTCGCAAAACAAATAGCTCCAGTTTCAAGAATCTTTACATTTTCAGTAATAAAAAAATATAGAATAATATGCGAGACTAAGAAAACAAACTACTTTTAAAGGAGCAGTTGAAGTAGAGGCAACACCACTTTTATTTCACTACGCACTTCCGAATGTTGTAGATGATGAACTTGATCCACAAATCGAGTTGTTTAAGCTAGCTAGTGCGCTTAGCTTGACTTCGAAAAAGCATTCGATCGATAACCACGAGATCTGATATGGGAGGTCCTCAGACACCGAGGAGTTCCTGAAGCCTATGTGCGAATAGTTATGGACATGTACGAGAGAGCAGTTACAAAAGTGAGATGCCCAGCAGGAGTCACCGAAGAATTCCAAATAACAGTAGGTGTACATCAGGGAAGTGTCTTGAGTCCACTGCTCTTTATTGCTGTTCTGGATTATTTGCTCGAACGAAAAGTTACGGACAATAAAGTACAACAATTATTCTTTGCTGACGATGGAGGCATCATAAGCGAGGATCCTACATCCCTGCAACGCGCACTTGACGTTTGGATTGATGTTCTGGAAGGAAATGGGTACCGTATTAGCGCTAAAAAGACTGAATACCTGTGCTGCCTTTTTCTGATCCAGACAAGCCTATTCCAGACATTCATTTGAATGGAAACGTGCTTCCCAAGTGTGAAAAGTTTAAATATCTGGGATCTATGATCAATAGTGAAGCAACTTGTGATGACGACATCAATCATCGAGTAAGCGTAGGGTGGATCAAGTGGCGAGAAAACTCCGCTACCTTCTGTGATCGAAAAATGCCCCCTAAGCTGAAGGGAAGACTCTACACAGCAGTTGTCCGTCCAGCTCTGACATACGATTCACAATGTTGGACAATGTACAAAAAGTATGAGAGCAAGTTGACGGCAGCCGAAATGAAGATGCTTCGGATGACAGCAGGAGTAACAAAGCTTGATCGAATTAGAAGTACTAAGATCCGTGGAAGCCTTCATGTCAAAAGTACCATCTTGGACAAAATTCAGCACGACCGGCTCAGTTGGTATTGTCATGTTCAAAGGAGAGATCCGCAGAACCCCGTCAAAAAGGCAATATCGTACAACGTTTCAACAAATTCGCGACGAAAAAGAAAAGGCAGGCCAAAACACTCCTGGTACAAGCAAATGCAAAAACAGCAGACATGGAACAATCCAAAACCGGGAGACTTGCCGACGCTTTCTGAGGTCAACACGGCGTACCCCACAGGCGGATCACTAGTGTGAAGCGGAAAAGTGGGAGAGTTGTGATGGCTTCAATATCACTACTCGTAACGCCGGCGCCGGAAATGAAAAAGAAAAAGAAGATGTTCTTGTTTGAGAACTTTCCAACCATTTTTAAAAAAGGTGATAAGTGTTTAGTTGAAAATTACAGGAATATCCATTTTATGTAGTCTGAGAAAAATCTTCAAATATTATACAGTCGCTTATCTTGGTTGGGTAGCACATAAAAATCGACTCAGTAGATATCTTTCAGCGAGGCTTTCGGGTTGGACTGTCAACGGTTGATCAAATCTTTGCGCTGGAGGCCAAAGCTAGAAAATTTATTACAAGAAAATAGAAGCTACATGTATTCTTTGTTGATTTTAAAGCTGCTTTCGATGCTGTCAATAGAAACTCACTTATATTTGAGTTTGACAGGTGTATCTACAAAATTTCACTTCAGTTTCTATTTGGAACGGCAGCAGTATGCCTAACTTTTTTGGTAAGGAGATCGGAGTGCCACAAGGCTGCGTTCTCAGTCCTATTCTTTTCGCCTTTTTAATTGACGATATATCAAATAACGTGACTGGTGTTGTTTTTGTAGGTGATGTACACATAAAAACCTGGCGATCTTAACAGATAACCCTCTTACACTTCAGCTCCTAATTAATAGGCTTTAGAGTTACTGCGACACCTGGGATTTGAACATGAACAGATGAACACCCCGAAATCAAAAAATTATGATCTTGTGGAGGTTTTGAAAGGTCATCGAAAAATGGTTACCTCCGATTCCTAAAATTTGTAAAATTACTTAAATTTATCTGCCTTTGCCGACTTTAATAAAGGGAATACATTTCAAACACCTTCGACACGAATATCCTGTACCATTTGGAACTTTCTATACAAGGGTGTTCAAAACCTTATTGTCAATATTTTAAAAGTGATTTTCGGACATTGTCTGGGGATACCTGAATCGTTAAGGGTACACAACACATGTTTTTGTTTTCAAAATGTGTATCCCCCAGAAACAATCATGATACTTTTAAAACTCCACTCTAAATCTGGTGGGCGAGGCACTTATAAAAACAAGAGTACCAACCACACCTTTGGTACCTTTACCTATAACCGAATACAATTTTTATTGTCTTACTTTCTGAGTCGATAAAACAATTAAGTAATGACCCGTCGTCGGTCGGTTGGTCGTCCCAATTTGGAGAGATAAAAATTGGCACAAGTAAACTAATTCCATCTTCTCTGTTTGTCTTTGCGCCGTAAATTTCGCATACTTATATCCAAGCCATCCATTCTAATATCTTTGGCTTATTGAACCGGTAAGAATAAACGTAATAAATCTACGCCACGCTGCCGATGAAATATGTGGTAGTTGTTTGTTATAAGAACGTTAGAAATGCAGCAAAGGAGTGGCACCATCAATAGCACCAAATTGAACCAAATATCTAAGATATCGATTGTTTTTTTCTTTTTTCTTTGACGATTCAGTCAACAAAAATTAGTAACCCAAACTGACTGCGGGTGAGTGAACTCGACATACACAGTCGATCGATTTTCGGTAGTCATCCGAGAAACGAAATTTGTCGAAGAAATCCAATTTAATGAGGAGTTTTGTGGGTTGTAATAAATTAGTTTTAATTTCTTTCCGGTACGTTCACATATCGTTCCTTACACAGACACAGACGTCGACGACAAAAAAGAGAATTGAATGAGTGAATAGAATGTGATGCTGAGGAAACGCATCTTTTGTTTAATTTGTCTTCTTTTTTTTTGCAAGGCAGAGTGATGGGGAGTAAGTTTTAAACTTCACCATCACCGCATAGCTACTGAAGATACCAATTTGCATTCCAAATATGTACATATTTTCTTCATATTTCTTGTGAAGTGGTTTTCTGCTAGCAGGCTTTTGTCAAGGCTCTTGTTTGTTTAATTGAAGGCACTAGAAGATGCGAAGCCCCATCATCGTATCGCGTGTAGTGTTTCAAGAACGTAAATGTGGTTTTTGTTTGTAAAGAAGGTAAGGTGAGGAAATTGTTGGTGAAAGCTGTCTGCAGTAATTATTTATGATTTTTTGTCTATTTTATTTTGTATTATGGTACTGGCATGTTGTGCATTAGTGATAACTAAAATTTAACAAAAGGAAGGAAGATTTGTGGAGACGTTTCAATGAGAAATTTTGTTTGGACTGAAGATTGAAGATGCCTTCCAGTAGAAGTGATTGTTATCCGAAAGTGACGTCTTAAGCGTTTTTTTAAATGCCTTTCAGCTTGTTTCGTTTAACTTTACTTCTTTAACTTTAAATTGTTGACTTCGTCTACTATTTTTTGACGACCTCTTTTTTATGCCTACACCTGAACGAATCTGTGCAGAAAGTTCACGTAATTTTGTTTCTATTGTTGTGCGTTGCCTATGACCTCAGCTTATCGAAAACCGAAATCCACACAAAAAACATAAACCTTGGTTCATTACAATTTATCAGACACTTTTTCCGTTAAATGGGGGACGTTTCGGGGACGTTTGAAGATTCTAAAAAAAATACTTCAAGAGTGACATGCATATCTTTTCGAAATAGCAACAATACAATGACCTCTCTCAGCTCAAACCTCTTGTTTTCCAATAAACAAATGATAACTGTTACGTAAAGAAAAACATCCAACCGCTCACTCTCCGTTGGAATGGAATTTTTTTTTATGACTTTTTTGTTTTACAAAACAAAATGTAAGAACACGTTTGTCCTAGTTCGATTAAAGCAACGACGACGACGATGGCAGACATATAGGTTCAACAAGTGGTAACAAAAAATACACTAATCACTGCATGATGAAGGTCGACCACAAGCAAATCACCCAACCAACGTTAAACGTCAATTATTCAGTCTATGAGATACCGTGCGGTGTCATTAGCGTGTTAATACAGTTTCAGCAATGTTTTTCAAGGCAGTGGTACTTGTGCCTTGTGCGCAAACATAAAACGAGATGTTCGCATGTCTGAGAGGTGTACTATGTGGGCACATTATTTAGGCTAGATTGTGTTGTGTCATATTTTATCTGAAAAGACAAAACGTTTTGTTGGGTATTTTTGTGTGTAGATTTGTAATCAGATTGCATTTGTGAGATTTCGAAGATAGATACAAATTGTTTGAGCAGTTGTGAATAGATTTTAATTAATGAATGTATTTTTTTTTCTTTTCAGGTAATTGGATCTAATCGATGAGTACTTTCAATTAGAAATTTAAATTAAATGGGGAGAGGTGAGTGAAGCACGGGCTTCTTTTTTAAAAAATTTGTAAATCAAATTCAGTACAAAAATGTAGTTACACGTTTAAGACAAGTTTATCTGTAGAAGACTTTAGTTGAGATTCCTTATCAATGTGTTTGGCTGTGGGGTAATGGATAGCATGTTTGCCTCTTACGTGTTACGTGGAATATTCGAGGTTCGAATCCCAGAAAGATAAAAAAAAATGTTTTTCACGAGTATCGCCCATCACGATGAAGGGGCAAGCCTTCCGATGATAGCTTCATTGTAATGAAAAACAATTTCTCTATAAGCCCTTTGGGATCGGCAAAAAATTGAAGATCCCTTCCATTCCTCAAGGGGTATGGTTGTGAGAAATCGCCATAAATAATTTGAGGGTTTAAAGAGATGGTGTAGTTTTTGTTTTCGTTTTACACGACCTGCTTGCGTAAAATTAGAAGAAAAATAAATAGTGTGACTCGTGTTGGTTCGTTCAAAACGAAACCACTCTGTCATTTGTGATGAAAAATTTAATTGTGTTTCCTATGGGTCAACCTGAAACGATCTTATTGTATTTGTTTGAATTGAAGACCTGGTCGAGTCTCTCGTGTTGGTTCGTTTTGAACGAAATCATTGAGTCATTTCTGGTGAAAAAGGTATCCTCTTGGTCATTAAATAAATCTCGTGATGCTGCCAGAATTCGCGCGAGAACGCACATTGTAAGCCATGATTTTTCTAACTATCGTTGAATATTAAATGACAAAACTAATAACAAGTTAAAGTTCGCAGGTATTGCGACAACACCATCATATTTCTAACCCAAAAGGCTGCGATGACCCGTTTACCAACTGTAAACTATCACAAATGATTAAGTTATTTCGTTTTAAACGAACCAATATCAATCGTACGATGTGTTTCTTCCCCCAAACGACTCGATTACGGTCGTGTTAAGCAACCTAACACGACCCACAATGTGGAAGCATAAAGACACTTCTCAATTTTAGGGATATTGATACCCTTTCATTGGCTCTCTTAGAAATTTCATTATTCAACTGACTATGCGCGCTGCTTTGCCTTAAGGCGGAAATCGTATTTGAGTTCCTTTCACAGTACACTGAACTGAAACTGAATACTCCGATTCCGAAGTGACAATATTCAGTTCTTTGTTTTGACTAAAATGAAACTGCTTCGAAAGACAGAGAAATAGATTACGAGCGCGTTAAGTAGCTGCATAATGAATAAAGAAAAATTCTGACGTATTTTTCAGTTTAGTTTATCAGAGATGAAAAGAAATCCCGTTATAGTTCTCCGATACGAAAAACCCAGTAACATTACGCCGATTGAAAAAAAAAAAAAAAAAAAAAAATTGTGTCTTGCCACAAAGCTGTAAACATCTGAGCTTAACGAATGTCAAAGACTCCCAATTTAATGCCGATTCCGGAAGTCTAAGTATAAAACTTTTTTTCATGGCAGTGTGTAATTATTCTCGGAGGACTTGCTAGTTCGGCGCGGAAGGCGACACTTGCGATAAACAATTTTTCTCTTGAATTTGCACCTCGAACCTCGCACGTAAGCACAAATGTTACCCATAACGTCACGGCCATTACGCCTTTCGATATCTCTAATTTTTGTTCAGAATTGAATATTTAAATTTGATATCTGATGCCAGAGGCTTTCTTGGAACAGCCACGCTGAAACTTGCTTTTTTTCCGATCCTTTCCCATGGTGTTTTTGCTATTAACAAACTCGGCTTTAACATTTTTGCTTAGTTCTTTTCGCTTTCCGTAGTTCTTAATTAAAATGCACCAAAGCTTTGAATCGAACTATGAAGTAAAGGTTGTTTTTTTTAGGGCGTTTGGCTTAAGAGAAAAAATAAAACGCATATAAATTGATGCTTTGGCCAAGTATTTAGGTTTATTATAAAGATTTGGATTTTCCGTTTGTTTGAAAAATGATTTCTGGCCATAAACCTAGCCGAGAGGTCCAATATTCGATCACTAGCATCATTTGAAGCCGTATGTCTGCAATAACGTGCCGAATATTCTCTTTCAATGCGTCAATCGTCTCAAACTTATCTGCGTTGACAAGGGACTTTAAATAACCCCACAAAAAATAGTCGAACGGTCTTAAATCGTGCCATCAGGTCTAAAATTCGAAATTATGTTAAAATCCTCGTCAATAGTGAGCTTGTTTAGAGAAAACTTACCGAACAGATTGAAAACCGCAAGTCAAAAAAAGAAAACTCCTTATCGTCTTTCTTATTTTTGTGATAAAAACACTTTGCAGTAATGTTTCAATAGAAACGACCTTTTAAAGCAGCAGTTCAAATAGTCATCGTCAAAATATTTGGAACCACATCGTAACTTGTCTTCAAAGAATTTTCGAACTCAATTGGCGCTGTTGTAAGCTTGCCAAATATCAAACCCGTGCTTGAAAAGTGTGTTTTCTTAAAGGTTTTTAAATTGGCAACACTGTTTCTAGTGATTGTCAATTGGACAATTGGCGATATATTTGTAGTAAGTACGTTCTCCCTTTTCACAAAAGATACTTCAGAACGACTTCAGAACAAAGTTTGCAAATTTTTATAGCCGACATACGACCCCGTTGCTTGAAGAAGTCGTCGAAAACTGAACTTCCGATTACGTTTAATTCGAAGTAGTGGAGCCCATAATGCCCGAATTATCTGTTGTTTAAAGACAATACAATGATCTAGTAATAATGACGACAAACACACGCCCTACTTACTAACCTTACTAAGTTTTAGAAACTCGGTTTCAAGAGCATGTATCTGTCTTATTTTTTTGTTTTGAAGGATTTTGCACAGCAAAAAAGCTCATAATTTGACTTCGTGGACATTGAAAATGAAAAATAACGCATCGAAGCGAAAAAAAAAAATCGAAAGAGAAATGAGAGTGTGGATTAGACCCCCGAAAAAGCGCGGTTGGTATCCGGTGTCCGGTCTGTGGGCTAGCAAAGCAACCTGACGTTTTTTGCTTGAAGAAGCGACTAATTGGGGTGTTAAGGTCACAGGTATTTCCTATAGAGCCATGTTTAAAGGTATTTTTTGTTCCCTTATTGAATGACTTGCATCGTTTTGTACGTATACACATTTGGATGTGCAGTTAACCAATATGTCGTTTCTTACTATTATTTACTTTGGAAGTTATTCCCGGTACGATTTATATATACATGTAAATATCAACATCAACAAAATATCAAAATTAAAAATTAAGACCAAAAAGAGAGAAACAAAAGACCCTACCTAACATAACCGAAAACGGAAGATGTAATTGTAAAATCGATAAAAATGATTCGATTCTATAAAAAAGAAAAACCAAAACAAAAAGAAAAGACCTTTCTTAAGAGCTCGTTAAACCTTTTTCAATTAACGAATTGTCGTCGTCACGCTGAGTAAAATTTGTCAAATTCTAAGAACAACCTCCTGAACGTTAGGAGTCCTTAAGTGTCACCCAGGAGCCATTACATTTTATAGGCTTTTCCTCTCTTCTTAATTTCAACCTTCCTTTAATACTTTATTCATATTAATAAAAACACTTTAGCGCACTTTTTCCATCATCTTCAACACACCCGGCGCGTCGTAAGTGCTGCTTTAAAGGAACGTGAAACATTTTGCACGCCGCCATTTCAGCTGAAATACACATTTATCATAAAAACATGAGTTGTCGGCAATTATTCTGATAAAAACTGAAAGTTTGTGCTTTTGCTTTAAGTACAAAATAACACTGGGTAGTCAAGTGTTAATCCACGTCGATAAGACACAGAGAAAGGGTTCACTTTATCCACTCGAAAAAGTTTACCTTGCCATCATCAAGACGACTTACCTTGTCATTGTTATAAAATTAAACACAAGCATACCTAAACCCCAACCTCCCACAAAAAAGACATAACATTTCAAAGTGAATCCAACTGTCGCTGTCGGAACCAAGTTTATGTCATCGTTGACAAAATAATATTCCACCAGCTTATGTTTGACATTTGTGGAATAGCTGTTGTGCATACGAAACTTTGTTTACATCAAAACAAAAATAAAGCCAACCAACGACCAAAACTCGGTTTCGCGTCAGCACTCCCCTAAAAATGTGCACTGAATTGAAGGAGTGATTTGGCGACTGAGGTGCGCCAGACAGAGATTTATTTTCCTTTTTTCTTTTGCTGTTTATCATACCACTGATTACCATATCAATATCCATGCCATTCATATAAAACTTGATATGAAATACATGCTCGGATTATAATGCCATGTGAAATATAGCAAATGAAAATTAAAACAGTTGGTTTAATAATTCACAGCGACATGCAGAGACCATTGAAGTTTCAATAATATCTCAATTGAAGTTGATTGGGATAATCCAGAGACGTATGGGTCGCCTTTCACTTGCTCCATCATTGTGCACCGCATTTGTGGGGAATGGTTCCTTTTATGGGGGAATTTTATCTTCCTCATAAATATGTGTATTATGTTTTGAAAACATTTTGTCTCCTTAAAGAAGATTTGCATAATTTATATGTCCCCACAGTGAAATTGTATTTTGAACTGGCTTCTGCCACTGCATTCATACGGATTGACTTTTGGTTGCACATTCTTTTTTGTCGTTTGAAGAGAAAGAGAATTTTGACGGTCATGGCTATTCATGCGGTTGTGTATAGTGAGTCCGTATAATAGAAGAATGCAGTCGGAAGTAGTAAAAAATAAATGGGTTTCCCTGATTTTGTAATAAAATTTGTTGTTTTTTTTTTGTTTGTTGATCGTAAACCTTTGAGAGATTCGTAGTAAAGAGGACTGTCATGTGTCATCATGAGCTATGAGCTTTGAATATCAGGAGAATGACAGCTCTGCTATTTGTCTACTTTACGTTACTGATCCACCTATGGGCGGTAGAATGACCTCCCAAAGATGCGCCAAGCCAAACTTCTACTTGGCACTTTCAACAAAAAACGTTACAAAGACGTAATAAAACTGAATAGAAACAATGTTAGAATGCTAGCCGGGTTTTTAACCGGACACTGCAGGCTAAGAAAACATCTAAAAGTACTAGGCATAGAGAGCGACGACCAATGCAGATATTGCAATGAACAGGAAGAATCTCCTGATCACCTCCTAGGTGACTGCGAAGCTCTAATACACCAAAGAAAGAAGTACCTAGGATCCTACTATGTAGAGGAGAGGGAGCTAAAACTCCTAAGCGTAACCCAGATACTAAGTTTCATCAAAGGAACTAGTCTGGATGAAGTACTTTAATTAAGGAATATCACTTAAGAAGTAGGGGGTACAATAGATCTAAACAGGTCGAGGTACAATACAAAAACCCCAAATTTCATTCATTCATTCATTCATGGGCGGTAGATACGAGGACGATGAATGCAATTGACATTAATTATTCACTGGCTTTTATCACGAGGCTCGTCAGTGGTAACCATTCCGGACTACGAATGACAAATAATTGCTACTCTGATGAAATTACTGACAAGTTCTAAATATCTGTTCATAAAGAAATGTTCTTTCTTTCTTTCTTTCTTTCTTTCTTTCTTTCTTTCTTTCTTTCTTTCTTTCTTTCTTTCTTTCTTTCTTTCTTTCTTTTTTTCTTGGTATTGGATAAATAAAATAGGGTGGCTCAATAGAGCGAGGAGCCCCAGTGCCTAGCGCATTTCTCACAACCATTGACTAGTGAGGGAATGGAGAGGACCTACAGTTTTCTGTTAACTCCGAACAGCTAATCGAGAAAGCGCTTTTCATGGCTATGAATTTGCTATCGTAGAACTTGTCAATTCCTCGCAAAAATGCCTGTGAAAAACATTTTTGATACTTTAGGGATTCGAACCATAAGCCTTTAGGTTAATCAGCGGACATGCTAACCATCACGCCACGGGTACTCCTTTTTTGTCATTCGTAGTTAAAAGTTTTGATTAAGAAGGATTTCGGTTTGATATTTCAAATGAGGCCAAGTTTTTCTATGGCAGTCTGTGACTACCAGGACTGTTGATCTTTTAATGGCAATGTCGACTGAAGATTCTATTCAAATACCGTTTCGCGATGATGGGCATGAACTATGCTTGAAAAGCTAATTGATACTTTAGTACATTGAGATCATTAAAGAGCGATACATCAAAATTTGATCCTCACGTTACTGTTTTTTTCGTCTTTATGAATTCTTTCAATAAGGTAAACCAGAAAATTATGTTTATAAATGAAAGAAGAAGAAACTGACGTACCTATAAAATTGTGGTTAACTGTTTGTACCTTTTAAAGTGGGGTTCACCAGGGTTGCATATTATCACCGCTACTTTTCTTGGTGATAGCAAAGAGTGGTATTGACACAGTACTGTCAGACGAAATCGGAGGATTCCAATGGGCGACGACATTTTTCCTGAAATATCTTAGCAACTTCGATGACATCTGCTTGCTTTTGCAAAGAGTTCTGACTTAAGCTCAGAGCTTTCTACTCACTTGGAGTGACTTCCATGGACTTGATTCAAAGTAAATTGAAATTAAAATCTTGAATTGCCAATTACTTTTAACTCAGTGACTTTAATTTAGTAATTGTAAAATGAACAGGAATTGATCTTATTTCTTTCCGCATTCAAACAAAATCATGAACAGGAATTGATCTTATTTCTTTCCGCATTCAAACAAAATCAGACAAATAAAGAAAATCTTATTCTGAAGCGTAGCACTCTTTATTTGTGATACAAAGTAAACCTTCCTATTCGCTTCTTCATAAAACATACATATAAACCAACCGACATTCCTTTTCTCTGTAGTCTTTGCTGTCTCTTTCTCATCTTTTCAACGGAATGCAGTATTAATTGTCCTGCACCAGATTTGTTTTTAGCTCGTCGTCTGCACTTATTCCCGGAGACCATAAAGCTACTCTCCAATCTGGGAAGGGAAAACTATGTTATCCTTCACTGATTTTAAGCACACAAAAGTTGTGGTGGCAGTGAGAAAGCAGACGTCCTAACTAAAGACGATGCCTCTGTCTAAACCATTTTCACGGCCTTGAACCTTTCTGTGAAAACCAATTCAAATACACAGCTAACATTCTTGTAAGAATCCAACATAGCTTGGCGTAACTCCTCTTGCCAAAATTTGCTCTAAAATTTTTAAGGCCATATTACACCGAAAAAACCCTCGAGTTCCCGCAAATCACAAACTTCCTATCGGCCGATAGTTTGGTCAGGCTTATAATTAATATGAAGATGTATATGCAAGTCCGCATACTACAACGGTTTGGTATCGGCCGATAAATAAATTTGATGGGATTCACGATTATCTTCAAACTCAACCAACCCGACTATTTAGCTGGCGTAATGTGCGCGCTGGCGGCCCAACCCGACCGAACTATCAACCGATAGAAATTTTGTGTTAGACCTGAAATGAACTATCAACCTGTCAATGTTCTCTAAAAAAATATCTACTCTCAATGGCGCTGGCATCAGCAAAACCAATCTGCAAACTAAGCCTCGAAAATGAAGAAATATCTCTGAACATCATTACCGAATGCCCAGCATTTCTCCGCCATAGAAAGCAAATACTTGACTACGAGATCACCCCCTATTAATAAACTTAAACTCATCCGCCCACCCATGATCTGCATATATACTTGTGGTTCGTTTCAGGAGCAAAAGAGCTGCTTTGAAACTTGCAATTGGTTGGTAGAATATGTTTCATCTAAACACCACAGTGCCCTGAGCTGGATAACCGCCACATAATCAAATCTAATGTAATCTTATTTCGACTCAGTTTCGCCTAAGCCCAGGATGTGTGTCTTAACCCCGACCTGTTTGGCTTTTTATGAGGTCGTACCTATCATTGCCTTTCAAAGTTCTAGCGTTGCTTGCTTAGGTGTGTGGTAACCAAAAGTATCAATTTGTCTCCTTGAAGACATTTTGCCTAGCGCCTTCATTGACGAAAAAAATGTCACATTCCTAAATCCGATGTGCAGTTTACTAAAGCCTAACCAGGCTTCCCTAAAAGGATTATATCTGGTAGGCAACCATTTCTACTTGTTGTCATATTTTGATGTTTTTGATGTATTAAAGGAAACCCCTTACTTGCCTTTGCTTTGGTCCACTTACAAAAACAATGTAAAAATCAAATCTATTTTCCCACCCAACGAAAAACAAAATTGTGACGGCAAAAGAATATTAAACCTTAGACCTAAATCTTTTCTCATCACAGGATTTCGTTGAACCTAAATTAGGTTTAAGTATCCTTCATATCATGACCTCATCCAATAGATGAACTTATTCAAAGGACTTCTTTCACAAACCATCAACTACAAACAAACAACGATATTGCTTTACTTGTTTGAATGCTTTTCTTCAATATTTGATTTTTCTGTCAAAGTAATTCTTTTATTAGAAAAAACTTTCAAGCTCTTCAGTTTTATTGAACCTTTTTTTTCCTTCATAAAGAACGTGGTTTATAATAAAACTTAGATCCTTGTCGGTGTCCTATTTGACTTTTGGAGGAGGTGCACATTTAATCAAAAATTCGTTTTTCCAAAAAAAAAAAAAAAAAGGTGAGTGGAACAATATTTGAAGAGAAAAAGACACCATATCGGTGTGTCCTAGTCCTTGATGGCAGACATAAATTTAACTGTGTATCAATTTTTTTGTGACGTGAAACAAATTGCCGCATGAAACCTTACTCAAACTAAAGGCCACGTGTCATGTGAACTCCTACATTTTCAGGGTCACATTGAGTGCAAAAAAAAGAGAGAAAGACATAAAACGTACATGTCCTTGAAAAGGAATTTTAATTTGAAATTAATATGAAACTCCTACCGGTTGGTTGGTGGATGATGCTTCAGTGCCAAAGACGAGAAACCAACCAATTCAATCAACTTTCGAGGGGTTTTTTCCTTTATCAATTACGGACCCGAAATATAATAATTTAATCTCCTCTGGGATTCTGGGGCTTTTCGATATTTTATTTATGCAGACATTCACATTCTTGCAGTATTGGTTGGCGAACGAGAAGGAAATGTCCTTGCAACATGAACAATTTGATACAGAAGGATGTATGGTGTATCGTCTTTCGATGTCGTTGAGACTTAGAGTAAAAGCCAGCCAGTATACATTGTCTAGTGGATCAGATTAAAAGTTTTAATTAAGAAAGTAATTGTCATTTAGAAGAATCGGATTTACTAAAAAAGAGAACATTAAGAAAATAGTAATAAATTACAAGTGTCGTTTGGCTGAAGATAAGTTAAATTGCTGTTGATTCATTGGATGTGACGGCAATTACTGTGAAGAGTAAAAAGCAAGCTGTAGATTGAGGAGGATCAGAAGCGATGGTCCATGTCTTCATTGCAGGATGGTATTTTTTTTTTGGATTTTGTTCGGCGATATTTTAAATTGGTTTAAACAGCGAAAGCAAATGTTGTGGTTGAGTTTGCTGTTGTCTATAAATGATGCGGTTGTACAACAAAGCTTTAGGAGCCTCACATGTCAGTGTTCTAGAACTTGTTTGCTGGCTTCGAAAGGATATATCGAAGGAACGTAGGTTATCCAACGATTTTCGTACCGCGTAATAGTCAAGAGACTAACTTTAGCAAAGCTCTATGCAATGCTTTTTAGCAAGTCAATAAATAATATTGCTGGTTTTTCGAAAGTGAAATAGGACATACAATTGGCTATATGTTTATATGGTGGGTTGAGCTTGCGCAGCTCTGTGCACTGCGGTTTCTGAGTGAAACATATTGTGGCCATATGAAAAACATGGATTTTCAAAATTGATAAGAGAAACACTTAATGATTGTTCTTTGAAGTTGTATTTATCGGCAAGCCTCATGAGATGTAGGGATGCGTTGAAACAAAACTGTCTTCCACTTTGTATTTTCCTTTCAAACTTCTAGATGCGATGAAGCTGTTGGTTAGTTTCTTCACTGAAACCCGGTAGCCATTGCAAAGACATGGCTAGTTTGTGCTCTGTATTGATTAATTAAATTGACTTTTGATTAAGGGTTGCGAGGTAATCTCGGGTGATTCCAGTGAATTTGAAAACTTCTTGGGGAATAGTTGCGACATTATCTTGGTTATTAGTGGAATCAATCGCTTCATCATCAATCGCCAGCTATTTTATCCCGAATCGACTAACCCTTCGTTGATTTCAATATTTTATGGAGCCATGCTTCAAAACAAAGTTTGCAAATTGTTATTGCTCATATACGCCCTAACTTGCTCGACAATGTGGTCGATGGATAAGATCGGGAAAGTCTTTCTCAAATAATGGCATCATCTAGGCATCTAGATTTCCCTAGAAACTCACTCCATAGGAACTCATTTTTATTTTTCATTTTTTTTTTTTTTTCACAGACTTCAGATTTCCCTTTAGGACCATTGAGTTTACGCAGACTTTTGGTCTAATCTTAAGTCTGCACAGACTTACTCCTATAGAAATTCATATAGAAAGTCTGAAGTCTGTGCAAAAGTCTGTGTCATGTGAAAGTAGCATAAAAGTTCTCTGAAACTGATAGCTTCAAAAACGCTGCCTTCATCATTTTTGCAGCGCTTGCTCTTGTTTGTCGCGTCGATGTTTGTATTTTCATATGTCGCTGTATCACTTGTGTTTTAAAACTGCAATTCCTGCTGCCACGACTTGAAAAACGTTTTGCCTTTGAGTCCTTTAGACTCTCATTGTTGATAGCGATTCCAACTTGAATTCTGTAATTTATATTATGAGTTTCTACTTGGTCAAAATAAGTTCGTTGCTAGTTTCAAATTATGTCGCCCTTTGTATATTTTATATGATTCGACGAAAATTTGCATGTTAATTTTTGAAACTGCTGCTACGGATTTCGCCACGGGTAACCGCACTGAGTCCGCCCAAACGTTCGATTAGTTTTGGAAGCTTAGTTTTTAGTGAAGCCTTTTAGATCTTTTTTAAATTGTTATCCTACATAGAATTAATAGCAAGATGATATTAATTTTTGCAATTAGTTCCATTTGAAAATTGTGCATTCGAAAATTAAAAATTTCCTGAGATATTTACATGTTAGTCAAGTGAGTGTGTTATTCCAAGTTAACACAACTCTCCATTCTCCTCCCTACCCTACCAAAAATTCGTAAAATAAAAAAAAAAAAAAAAAAAAAACCGAGTGAGCAATATACTGTCATTATTGTGTGGAAGATTGAAGGCGAAAACAAAAAATTGTTGCTTTTCATTTTCTGAATCAAGAAAAAAAACTTGACTCGCCAAGTTAGCACTACTACTACCCAAATAGAATAAAATCCACAAAATCTGGGCAGTAACTGGCACGGTTTTGTCCATTCGAAACGTTCTCTTGTAGATAATTTTTGATCTTTAAAAAAACTCTTCTTATTTTTCCGGCTTCACGAGCTTCGTGATCTCTAAGAAATCACATCATTAAAAAAACATAGAACCTTATTGCAAAAATCAATAATCAATTAAAAATTTAAATTTATCAATCAATTTTTTAAAATGGTACTGTGAGAAAAAAAAGATAAAAATCGTTATTATGAAAATCGATAAAACTCGATAAATAAATACCGGCCAAAAATAAATGTGCAGATGTGTAAAATTAAAGGAACAAAACATTTACATTGCTAAAAGATTCTGTTCTAAAAGTCTAGAATACCAACTTGGTGAGAGCATTGGTGTTCATCTGAATAGTTTAGGACCCAACACCAAAATGGACTTCAGAAATGTGGAGCACTTTTTCCCACGAACAAATTATTTTCAATTCCACGACATTAACTATCTCTTAGTCGTTATGCTGCGCTATTGGCTTTTACCAAAGACTGGCCATATCTATTATTGAAGAGTCTCCAGAACTTTTATAGCCCCTAGCTGCTATTTGAGTCTACAGCCGTTCGCTGGCTCAATGAAGAAATATCTTTTTCAAGATTCCTTGGAATAAACCACACAGCTGATAGACTAGCTTTACTTTGCACTTTATCATTACTTTGAAGTAGCAACAAATTAAGAAAATGAAAATGTAACTCGTAAAATTTAATGCAACAAGAGCTTAGATCGATCTTTGTATGTAAAATTTTAGATTAAAAAAAAAATTCAAAATAAAACTGCTGTATTAGCCACTCAATTGAGTTTTTAATTTTTTGAAATATGTACAATGTACATTTAATTTCCTTGCAACAATTTGAAAAAAAAAAAAAAAAATCAATTTTGTTTATAACTAATTCACAAGCTTGCTCTCCTTATAGATGATTTTCAATTCATAATCGAAAAACACATAATATTTAATAATTTAATAATTCATGAAATTGAATGGTTTTCAATGACATTTTTCTGCTTTGCCCGAAAACAATCTATGTTTGCACTTGTCTACTCGTCAACTTACAGGGTTACATTTGGAAAATTCAAAAAGTCGCAAGAAAAGTCGCATATCAAACTATTATTTAGAATTATTCCATCAATCGCTTCAAATTTCATCTTTTCAGTATACCATAATTTCTTCAACTACCCTTCAGCATGACTCGCAAAGACACTCACTAATATCTTTTATCTGCTTTGCTCTGAATGTGGCTAGATGTGTAAACCTCTTCACATATAGCTGTCTGCTTTGACATCTAGAGATGTGTAATTCAATTAGCAATTTAATTTTTACAGCCGTTCGGCAGTAATTGAGGCAAAACTTAATTTCAAACATATTTACAAAATGTGTATTGTCACAATTACACTTATTGTTTTCATGGAATTAGCTTTCAATTTTAGTCGGATCGGGACATACATAGAATCAACACGAAAAAACAGAAAAAAACATTGATACCGAAATGACACAAACAAATTAAAAACACGCACCTGTATCCATTTTTAAGCAACTTTAATGAACCTAGGTACTATTTACCATAAAAATGAAAAGAAAATTGCTGTCAAAAAAAGTCGAGAAAGTTTTAGAGATTCTTGGTTTTTTGATAAAGCGAAGGCATAAGGTGAAACACAGGTAGGCGAGAATTCTGGTCTTACAAGTTGTCCCTTCCTGGATATTGCTTAGTGCCTTTTTTCTTTTTTTCAAAAAGGTTTATGTGCCAATATGAGGAAACCAATTGGGACGGTCTACACAATTCTTTTTCGAAATTTTAACTTTGTGCTTTTCCGACGGTAACGTTGATGCATCAGCTGATATGATGTCTAACGTAATTCTCAACGGCATGACTAACCTTGTTCCGATAGGTCAGAGAGCATCTAGTTTCTTATCCTATCTTTATTTCCTAACACCCGCATTCTGTTTTCCAACAATATAATGGTAGTCACAACCCTTGAAGTTCGCGTAAATTATATAAAAATTAGAATTGTTTTCTAATGAAACGTGTTTAAAAAATTCTTTTGATATAAACTATTGTTAAAATGTCATGAAAGTTTCTTACACTCTCTTCCAAGAAATAAATAAATAAATAGAGTGGCGCAACAGAGCGAGGAGCGTAAGGGCCTACTGGGAAAATTGGAATTGGGGGAATGAAGGGGACCTACCATTTTCTGTCTATTCCGAACGGCTAATCGAGAAAGCGCTTGCCAATTCATCACAAAAGGTGATACCCGTCAAAAAACATTTTTGCCTCTGTTGGGATTTGAACCATGAACCTCTCGGTTAACAGGCAGACATGCTAACCATCGCGCCACGGGTACCACTGTCTTCCAATATGGCAACTTAATAAATAGTAGGTGGTATTTCATAGCGGGAAATCAATCTAAACACTTGAATGACCTCGAGCTGCACAGTAAAATAAATCCTTGCACATTTCTTAATTCAAGGTCAATGTAAAATTTGATTTGAAAGTTGTAATGTAGAAAAAATCCTTACTATGTGGGCTTTTGAAACCTTAAATGTATGAATTTGATAAATTTCTGTTAACACTATCATTTCTGTTACAACAATATCACGATTCTTTTCTGTTTTGACTGCAATATAAGTCAACTTCTTTTTACTTTCGATTATAGGTACTATAAGGCAAGTCTTGCAATCGTGCAGAAAAAAAATTATGAGATAACAATTAAATACGACATTACGACGATAGAGAATACGAAAAAAGTGGGTATTGCAATTCTGTCTGTCTGTCTGTCTGTCTGTATGTCTGTATGTCTGTATGTCTGTCTGTATATGGATCTACAGCCTGAACCACTTGGCCGATTTTTTTCAAAATTTGCAGTTAGGGTCTATGGAGCAGTCTACAGAGGGGTTTTTGGAATTGGGTCACTAGGTCTTGAAATAACGGTACCTGCCATACAACCGATATGATAATACTTACTTTTCTCGAAAGCGGCTCCAACGATTTTGATAAAATTTTGTGTGAAGAATTAATTTTTGATTGTCTTTCTTATGATGTAAATAAAAATTTTGGAAAAAGTATAAAAACGGTACCTCCCATAGTACCGTTTTTTTCAAAGCCGACTTTCTCGTTAATGGCTTGAACGATGTTTACGAAATTTTGTATTTTAGAAGTTTTAAGTTGTTTAAGGAAAACTGCATAACAAGATTTGAAAAATTTTAATTTTTGAAGTTTTTAAAAAAAATTTAAAAAAATTTAGATTTTTTGAAATAACTTCAAAACTATAACTTAGATTTTTCTCAAATTTTTTGTCAAATTAACTTTTGTTAAGATCTTAAATTTTGCATACTTGAATTTTACAAAACTTTTTTTTTTTAAAAATGTAAAATAAAAAACCGTTATTTTTAAAACTGGTCCAACGATTTTGATAAAATTTTTAGCGTTTATATGTATTAGAAATTGCAAAAGAATGGCGTTTTTAGATTTTCGCTTGAGACCTTTGAAATATTTAATTGAATTTTTTTCAATATTTTTCGTGATTTAATAAAATTTTCCTAATTAATGTATAGTTGGCAACCCTGTACCACCAAATATATTATAAAGAGCGAACAACAAAACCTTTTACTCAGCCCTAAGATTTTGATATCGTATTTAGAACACAATAGCAAGTTCGTGCGACCCAGTCGTGCCCATTTTTTCTTTTCACTCCACCAAAAAGATTAGAGCAAAAGAAATCAATTTCGCATTTCCTCTTCAATTGAATTATATACTCGTAGCTTAGTAATACAGGCGCAGTGTAACATCATCCTTTCATTAAAAAGGACTAATTTAACTGGAGGAAGTAGGTTTTAATGAGTTGTTACCTTATTCGACGTAAAATCGTTAATATCTAATTTCAATTTACTAAATTCATGAAACTAATTTATTCCTTCGATCTCAAAGCCTTAAATTTTCTTGTAAGTTTTTCAAACCAAAAAACATTTGCTAGTTAAAGTTTGTCAAAAATTTATGTGGAGGCATATTTTCAAATTTTGAAACATTGTTAGCAAACGCAAATTGATTTTTAACATGCGAAAAAGATAATGGTCTATTTTCACTGTCTTAATTAACAGTGCACCCACCCTTTATCTCTTTGTATAAAAAAAAAAAAAAATTTTGTTCAAAAACTAATAAATCTAACCGCACCCACACTTTGTTCTATCTAGACGATTTGTAAAACTAGGAAGAATTCAAAGGACTCGCCATCGTGACAGTTACCCATGCAGCAGTTCATAAATCAAAAAACTTTCTCTCACCCCCTAAGTGGTGTCATAAAGCCAGACAGACATAGCCGACATGAATTTTCTTCCCTTGTGGGTGGAATATACTGTCAACCTTCCTCTCCCACCCCCTATCAAAACTAAAAAAAAAAATTGCATCATATTTTTATAATGGGATGGTATTACACCTTACGAGTCCCTGAAGAGAAAGAGAATTCAGCTTTTCACGTACACATAATAAGTGCACTTCGAATATAGTTTATAGGTTCTACACAAGACACAACAGTCATAAAGGTAAAAATACGTATACAAACACAACACTGCTAGACAAAACAGTACTGAGAATTTGGAATAAAATTCCAATTTCCCTGCTGCAAGCTGGTGGCTCTTGTTGGTGCAACACGCCCTGTGTCGCCACATAGCTGCTAGACACGTAAAAGGTGTTTGGCCTCTAAATGACTCACTCACTCACTCATTTAGGTTGTTATAGGTAGGTGTAATTCTGTTTAAATATGTCTACTGTACTGGCAGAACTTACCCTAAATTCCACGTGAAACACAACCATGAAACTATTCCAGTTGTGTCGGAAGGAAGATGTGCATTCAAAAACAAAACAATAATAATGGGGTTACAGTGGGGTTTAAAAGAATAAATACTGACATTTTGCTACGTAAAAAATATTCTATAAATGTTTTTCTTTGTGTTTAGTTTTTGGTTTTGCTTACTTTATCTTTTTTCCTAAATGAGCATTTTATGTAAATAAGTAGAGTTGATTGTTTGGGAAAGGAACCAATTTTTTCTAAAATGATTAAAATTTTTTTCGAATCGAGATGAGGAATCACGAATCACTACTCAAAACATATCCTTTAGTATTAAACGAGCAGTATTTGTAGTTTGTACACAGGGTAGGCAAATACAAGTTTGTTTTTGAAAATGCAGTCAAATGGGAAAAATAAGTGTTTTTTTTCTTGTATCAAAGCCTTATTACGAAGAGCAAACAATCCCATAAGTTATCGAAACAATCCCATAAGTCGTAGCTCACGTGTTACTTTGATATTCGTGTTAAAGGCTTGAATCATTTCCGAGTTTTTGACATAACATCGTTGCTTCTCTGCAAAAAGTGCAAAGGTGCCCAATTGACATCCCCAAGGTAGGTGACAACACGATTTGGGAGTTTGGTGCGCCAAGGATCGATTGTGACATGGACTTTGTGTTATGACGTGATCCTGCATGAACCGCAGGCCGTCCAAATCCATTTCAGTAAAAACAAAGTCGTTTAACATGGCCCCAGTTGACTGAAACGATTTTCCCAGCCTCATTATCAACGAAAAATGATCTAACGATGCCACCGCACACTCTCGGCTACATCAGCCATATTCTCGTATGTGGGCACTTTACGACAATAGGGACCAGTGGTGTTGTCACTTGCCTATACACGCACTTATACGAGAAGTAAAAAGTTCTTATCCATTCGTTTAACGCTACTTATTTGAATAATTCCAGGAGAAAAAATAAATCGTGTGTGTTTGTTCGTTTCAAACGAAACAACTTAGTCATTTCTGATGAAAAAGGTAACTGCGATCGCTTTTTAGTCAGTTTAGTTGAGTTTATTGACTCGTTTGAATTGGAAACCTTATGAAGTAGCTCGTTCAAATTTCTGATGAAAAATGTTGGATCTCACCGCAAAGTTTAGTGTTGAAAACGATATGTTGTTGCCAGAATTCGCACAAGTTTTTTATAATATCTTTCTACTCATGCTATAACCTCAAAGTGAAACTTGTGTGGTCGTTCTAACTAAAACTTTGATTACAAAAGGGTCATCACTTACGAAAACGAATGACACACAAAAACCATTACAATTATAAAGACAAAAATTTGAATTGGTTGGAAATTAATTTTCAGCTGTTTTGATACAGAAATCTAAAGTTTTTCGTTGCACTTGGATAGTTAATGTTAAAACAGCCTGACAATTAAAGTATTAACCCGCTTATGAATCAAAATCTTCCTTTTCTGTTACGAGCATCTTTGTCTCGAAAAGATGACGGTTTTTTTTGGCTTGGTTTTACGAATCAAAAAAATTTGTAAATATAATATAAATGCTAATAAAGGGTCTGCCAAATAACTTCTTTTTTTTTTTTTTTTGAAAATGCTATAAAAAAACTACTGCATATTTTCTCAAATTTCTTTTTTTTACTTGAAAGTGCAATCCTTCCGGTAAATAATGGAAAATCATTTCATTCAAATGGCTGCCTTGGCTGGCCAAGCAGTAGCCTACACGATCGGTCCAAGTTTTAAGCACATTATCGATTGTGTGCACCTGTATTTCACCAATAGCTTCACGAATATTGTCCTTTAAAGCCGTCAATTGTCTCTGGCTTTTCGGCGTAACACTTATCTTTTACGGCACCCCACAAATAATAGTCCAACAGTCTCAAATCGCTGCTCTGAGGTGGCCAAACGACATCGGCTGAAAATGCGATCTTCAAAAACAGGGTGCAAAACATCGAGTGTAGCTTCGGCTGTGAGGCACGTAGTTGAAACCAAATGTTGCCTATATCCTCCTCTGCAATTTTTCTGGACAAACATTCGTTCAACATGACTCGATAACGATCGTCATTGACTGCAACGGCTACTCCTTGATCATTTTCGAGAAAATTGCCCCAATTATGCTTCTGGACCAAAATCCTCACCAAACAGTGACTCGTTTTGGATGTATTGGCTTTTCGATGTATGCGTACGGGTTTTCTGTTCCCCAAAATGCGACAATTTTGCTTGTTTACGTACCTACCCGCCAAGATTAAAATGAGCTTCATCTGAAAAGATGATTTTTTTTGACAAAATCGGCTTCTTCTCTAAGAAGTTCGCAGGCCCACTTAGCGAAGCGAAAACGCATCCATATTCGTTCAGCGGAAGACGAAGGATAAAACCATTGAGTTTGTATACATAGAGGAACCATGCTTGCTTGCGTTAAGACGTCGATAGATGGCACCAAGTAAATAAATCGACATTTGAAATTTCAAAGCAACAATTTTCTTGTGCATTTCTCCACACCCATGACGTTTTCCGTGTTTCCCTTTTCTGCTGCCTTTTTTTAAGTCATATTTCTGCGGAGAGCATTCCCCCAAAAATTTCAAATGTCGATTTTATTCACTTGGTGACATCTACCGACGTCTTAACGCAAGCTAGCGTGGTTCCTCTATGTATACAAACTCAACGATAAAACTAATTATCTGTCAAATCAGACATGAGCTAAGTGTAACCATTACCGAAATAAGCACTAGTTAAAAAAAAAAACGTTAGATGGCGAACCCTTTATAAGTAATGAGAAACAAAATTATTTTTGAATAAATGAAACCACTAACCACATAGATGCTTTAGGCTTGTTAATGAAACCTTAAAATTCATAGAATTTTTATCATAAAATCTCCCGAGGACCATTGTCGTCCGGTCAATGTAAGTTACTTTTTAACGTGAAGATATCACTCCCAACTTGATAAGCTTCCCTAAAAATATGTTTTAGATAATTGCGCGGGTTTATCCTTGTTCCCACAGATTGAGCTAGGTTAATATTACATTTAATATTTTATCAAAATGCATAGTTATACGTTATAGCCGTTGAATTGCCGACAAAGACTTATTTGAGATTTACTTTTTTTTTATAGCGCGATATTTGGTTCTAACTGTTTCTTTTATACGTACTAAAATTCTTTCAGTTATTGAGATTGAATAAGTAACTATTTTTAACTGTTCAGCACAATGTAAACTAAAATCTTATATTGGGTTCCAGGACACCGTGACATAACTATTAAAGAAATGGCGGATGAGCTGGCCAAAATAGAGTCCTTACTTGAATCCAACGAAACTGCACTCAAGCCAGTATAGCAAGAAATTGGACAGAATCCAATAAAACTTTCTTTAAATTGCCATTGAAAGGTGGCTATCTGTAGAAACTTGGAGGATGTTAAGTGGAAGAGGTATATGAGGGAAGGTGTCGTCTAGTATTTGACAACACTAGGAAAAAACCCTTAGAGAATACTTCTTCAACAATCGATTTGACATCTTGAACCTTCCACTGAACAACATCCTAAAGTTCATTGGGTTCCAAATGTTTCTCAGTGAGGTTCTTCAAAACCCATAATCAAGTTACCAACGATGAACCCCTCCCTTTCTCATCTTCTTATCCGCTTTTCCTCTTTGAACGTTTTCCGACGCTGCGAAGCACAATTGATTCTTTGCTAGAGAGGTGCTTCCGCTTGCGGCTGCACTCGCCATCCAAGCCAACCGAACCTAACCTTAGCCGAATGCCGTGTTTACTTGTACAGTAACTCATTAAACGGTTTTTTACATTGCGCTCAAAATTCGGTACATGTTTTGGCCTACAAGCCTTTTCAAGAAATCTAGATCTGCGTTGGACTCTCTCGATCTAGGCAAATCAATGTCGACTTCTGACTTTATTCCCACGCAAATTTGGATAGCGTTTTCATCATACAAATGCTTAACAGTTCAAAAATAGTAAGATGGAACACAACAAATGTTGCCTTCAGATGAAATAGCCATAGCCAAACATATATTTTAACCAATAAGCACTTTCATTTATCGCGTCTCTGACGAAGACAACTACCTATGCACTTCAAGTTGGCTAAAATATGTTTTTGTTTATGTGCGAGCTATTAGATATGCAATTTTACTAATTTTACAATTTTACCTAAAAAACACAATCGTCATATTTTTTAAAATCGACATCGCACTTCGTACTTGCGAGAACTAAACACTAGCAAGCTTCTGCGAGACCGCTGCGTCACCGCAAACGCAAAAGCGGTTGCGTCTTTCAGTACATTGTTTGTTTATGAGCAGTGTACACATTATCTGCAAGCTGAAAAGCATTAGGATTAAATTTTGATTAAAGTAAATTGAGTGGTTTTTTCTGTGATTAAACTAAGTGGTAGTTAACTCTCAATCTTGCTTTTGGAATCTGCGAAAAAGGCACAATTTCATGTCTGATTGAAGATACTTTGAGCATTTTTGCATTTTTCGCTGATTTTTTATTATCATATCTTTAATATTTTAAACGAATCCATGCGATTTACTAATTTTGTAATTTTTCTTTTACTTGCAGGTAAGAAGATCGGCCAACTTTTCTCTTTATATAGAAAAACTCGGAAAGGTGATTTAAAATATAAAATTCATTGTTTTAGTGTAATTTTTGTCGCACACACTGTTGAAAGGTGTAACAATCATGGTTGAACATAAATACACCCTCAATATAATCACTCGTCTACCACAACGACTCTTTTAACCATCATATGGTTAATAGCTGCTCGATGCACCCATCAAAATGATGGCAAGTCTTCCATGTTAAAGCACAATCATAATATAACAACAAAACCGAATTAAAATAATGTAGAAAATAACAATATTCATGAAGCACAGCGCAGACACAAATAAGTGGACACACCCCATTTACACCTGAAATGGGAGCAAACCAAACACACCGGCTGCTTTTTCATTTTTTAAGTAGATACTAGATACATATTCAGTTTTCATATGCAAAAAAGTGTCTGGTGCAATGCAAATCTAAACTCGGATGGACAGAAAGTTTAATTAAATTAATTCACCTTTTTTCTATCTATGCTCACTTCATGTTTAGTTTCAATTTTAATGATTTTTTTCACTTCTTTTTGGTTCAGGGCTTGTGCCGTGTCTGTGTGTGTGTGTTCAGTGTGCTGTGCAGTGCATGTTTGCAAGGAAAATTGATTTTCCGAATCAATCTCACTTTCGTGCCAGGAATGATGTTTATCAGAACGTTGATTAATACGTACCGGCATAGTTGGGAGTGGCATATAGTTTATGTTCTCCTAAAAAATAAATCATAGAGATGTCTAGAGAGTTTCTCCACTCCTGTTTTTGGAAATGTAAGCAACAGCAAAAAAGGATCATTTAACTCGAATTATGTTCGCCTTAATGGGTGTTAAAAGAGATGTGTAATAAATGCTTTGAAATACCATTTCCACTTAACACAAAGTTATATAGCCAAAAGCTAAAAAAACCCTACCACTCGATATGTGGGGCGCGCAATAATATGTGAAGCGTGTCGAACGATATTATAGTTCATTAGCATATACTGACAGCACTTTTCCGCTGCATTTCTTTTACGAGTTTGTTACAGTTTCGGTTGTTTTTCTTGACTTGGTGAAGCTTCGTTGAGCGTATGATGGAATAAAAAGTTTGAGAGTTGGTTTTTTTGTATTTGTTTTGAAACAGCAGGGTTTTTTTTCTAATAAGAAAAGGTATGGAAAATATCTTTGCTGTTTTTATACATATACGACTGTTTTAGACTGAAATCTGGATCTTAGGGTGTTATGGCTCCTTCTGGTCTGGTATTTCTGATGCACTTTTGGTTTTAGGTTTTCTTTTGATTGTGAGGTAATGTACTGGAGAGTGAAGCATGTGTGGGTCGATGGGAATCATTCCTGCTGTTTTGTAGGGCAACTTCTTTGGTCAAAACTTCCTTATAAGAAGGTTTTTAGTAGACTGCAGTGTATAATCTCATGATTCTACTCTCTATATTCGCGTCGTTGTTTGAACTGTATTGGACAACCATATGTGAAGGCCAACCAACAGCTTCATTTTCTTCCCTAAACAGCTTCATTTTCTTCACTTAATTTAAAGAAGATACATGGAAGGACAAACCAACTCTGCCAGTGTATTTACTTCAACCCTGATAAAAAACTTCGCTTCAAATTGTTTGTACTACCTTAAGCCGTCTGGGGCCTTCATATTTCTGCAGTCTTTCTTCATCGAGATCCTTGGAGTACTTCTTTACTGAGTCACCTTTTTCTGATTTCATCAATAGGTTCTCACCATACATAAAAAGCCATTCGAATCCTTTTCTTCTTCTTCTTATTTTTCTTACTCTTCTTACTACCACAAAAATCTATCCAAACCTGGATCCAAAACGTACAATAGGTTTGGAATCCCCTAGCAGATTATCGGTGTAATAAACGGACAGTGCCTTGGCAGACATGCCGCAAGGCTCAACGGCTCATCAAACGACTTCTGCGGAAGCTGCATGCACGATGGAGAAGAAGAAACCGTTTTACAGCTTCGCCGCAAATGCCCTGTCCTCTCTCTAAGACTTAATGGGATCTTCTATGGTCTAAACATGTCGAGTCTAAACTACTTAGGTACTGTGAGTCTTCTGACAATGTAAGAGAGTTTTTGGCGACACACATTGTCTGTCGCTTAAAAGAGACCTCTGGATCTTTTAATACGCCTTAGCTGCTCTCGACGCACTGCTGAATCTTCCTCCCCTTGATATCTGGATCATGGGGTGTACTCTCCCAAGAGCATTTCGCGTTTAATGAGATACGGTCTTTAACACAATTGAATTTTGAGAAACTTGTAAAATGTATATTCTTTGACTCACGTTTTTGGATATGTTGTCTATTACGATGATTTCAAGGCTCGTACTGTGTCAAAAATAAACCGTCAATTAACCTTCGGGTCAGAACTGGTTCACCCTAGAATCTGAACTAGAAAAAGATTGTATCGAATCTTCAAAGATGATCAAAAACACCGTTTGGTGGATCTGGTGCTGGTATATTCGTGGATTGCGATGACATACGTCTGCACGACTCGCTAAGCACTCACGCAGCTACTTCTTCAACGAACTACAAGAATTTATCAGACACTCCAAGAAACAGCCTGTTGAACTTAAGGCCACAAAGTGGTTAAAAATTTACCAACCAACTTATAGGTTTTTAGAACGTTACAATACTCAAGGGTATCACAATGAATCTACATTAATCTAAGTGCGGTGGAAATAAGATCAACCGTCAGCCCAGCCTACCTAACCTAACCTCAACCCTCTAACTACATTGAAAGTGATGCAGGAATGCAAAACCGCTCTGAATACGTTCGGAAGACTAAATTCTTCGAGTCTCTTTTGAAACCCAAAGGCCATCAGGGCATAACTAGAAACGAGATCTCCGATGAACTTGCATGGCATGGATCTCAGACAGTTTTCTCAGGAACTGAACCGGCGGGCGCCTGGTCTTCCAGGGCCCTCAATCAACGATTTGATCTGTCAAGAGTACAACTGTAGATGGCTTGCCTCCACTGGATGCAGACAGACCAAACGAATCTTTTCTCGTAGCAGAAAAGATTATAGAAAGCCTGTTGGCGATTGCCAGGGGCACTTCTCTTTTGTCAAACACTTAAACGTGCTAGGCTTAAGTGATGCCAGGCTTTGTGAATCCTGTGGAGAAGATGATGACATCTGGGAACACTTTCTCTTTCAATGTTCTTCATTTTCTCTCAACAGGTTACAGATACTCGGTGCAGACATGCTGAGAGCTGGTCACTTAGGCTCCTTATCACGGCAGCGTCTTTTGTCTTTTCTACAAATATCTGGAAAGCTGTAACCAAAAGAAGGTTGCCATCTGGCAGTACAATGGACCGGTATTTATGTCTGGTATTAAAAATCTCCGACAGAAAAAAAATATGTGTAGATATTATTGGTCTAAGTTCGTCGATCGTTTTCACGACAGCCACTTTAACCTTACTTAACTTAACCTAAGGCAATCAAATACAGATGCCGTTGCATTTGTTTGTACCGGCGGCGGCGCGGCAGCGGCTTGGTTCCTTTTCATTTCTTCGCGTTCGTGTCTGAACCTTTCTGGTGAGGTTCCTTAGATTTTATTTTTAACGTGACATTACAAACAGAATCGGCCGTGCTCTGTTTTTTCAGACGTTATTTTCGATTTTAAGTCATCCATAGATCTTGGCATTTCTGATGCGATCTCAGCTACATCTTAGCTGCTGTACTTTCTTCATAATTTTTGTACTTTGCAAAACGAAATTGGTTCCTGTTGACTCTATCAAACCTGATGTTATACTCCGGAACTGCTTGTACTGCATTATCTCCTAAATTAGACCTTGATCCGCATCAAGCACATGTACAACACACTAATCCAATGATGGTTGCAATTTCACGGCTTGTTGGCATAGACCATAGACTTGACTTAGCCCCACAGGAAATAGTTTAACGGCGTCAGATCGCACGACCGAGGTGGCTAAGCGACTGGACCATTTCGTGTAATAACACGTTCTCCAAACTTGGTTTCCAATAAATTGATTGACACATTCGCTATGTGACTTGTGGCGCTGTCTTGTTGGAACAACATGTCCTCCAAGTCTATATCATCCAATTGGGGCCAAAAATATTCGGTTATCATTGAACGATAGCGATCTCCATTCACACGGAAGAAGTACGGCCCAATGACGCCGCCAGCCCATAAACCACACCAAACATTTATTTTTTCGGGATGCAATGCTCATGGAGTACGTGTGGATTGATGCCTGACCAATGCCGCATATTTTGTCAATAGACGAAGCCATTCAGCCATAAATGAGCCTCATCGCTAAAGATGATTTTTCGATGAAAATCCGAATTATTTTCAAGTTGTTGCTCAGCCCAATTCACGAACATAGGACGCTTCTGGTGGCCAAGCGGCTTCAGTTCCTTCGTCAATTTGATCTTGTAAAGATGTAGGCCAAGATCTTTTCGCAAAATTGATGCAAAGAGATGCCCAACGCTTGAGAGCGACGTGTGAGAGACACATTGGGGCTTTTTTGCAACTGAAGCCTCAGCGGCAGCAATATTCTCGACACTACGGGCACTTCCATGTCTATCTTACACGGGAACATTTTGTACTGTGCCTGTGGATTCAAATTTTTCCACTAGACGCTCAATTGTTGATCTGCCAGGACGATTATGACGACCATAAATTGGACGTAACGTTCTAAACGTTGAGGCCACTGACTCCGAATTTCGGTAGTAAATTTTAATAATTTCGACTCGTTGTTGGCTCGTATATCTTTCCATCATAGAAAACCTTATTGAAGAGAAATTTCAAAAAAGCGGAAAGAAATATGGCGTCGTTTGCTGTCCCTGTTGCTCTACTTTTGTTGCGTCCCTGTTGAAAAACCCTTTATGTTCGAAGTTCAAATCCCATCAGGAATTAACAATTTTCGCGTATCGCGTCTCGCAAGAAATTGGCATGATAGTTAAACATTGTCATAAAAAGCGCTTTCTCACATACCCGATTGGAATCGGCAGAAAATTGTAGGTCCTTGAAATGCCTTAGACCCCGTGGTTTCCATAGCGTTTTTGCGTCACCCTATTTATTTATTTTATTATCTTGCTAGAAAACCCCTCAGACAAGTGGATAACGAAGTGATACTTTGGGGACTGTAAGACGTACAGAACACCACTTAAGTGTTTAATCAAAACTCATTACAATTTTTTGAAATTAGCTATTTGATTTCTGATGGTGCAATAAAGTCTTAGAAAATTAAACTTTGATAGATATTGACTCCCCATAGTATACTCTTAATAAACCGATCTTCTTAAGAAACCAGCAACTTATTTCTTGCCTGTTGTGATATCCAAAGCAGCAAAACTGTCTCCAAATCCCGCGACAAAGTTCTTGTTGATTATAAATTTAATTAATTTTGTAACTGACAGCCTTAGGCAAGCAAACAATATGACAGTCTCCTTTCCAATTCACACCAGCCCATCGATAGTCTTTCTCTCTTTTCGACAAGGTTGAGCATTATACATTTGTTTTTCAATCTTTTACCACAAAAACTTGCGTAACTTGGGCTTGGGTGGAGGTGATAAAAGTTTTATCAAAATATCTTCATTCAACTTGTTTGTTATACAAACATTGAAATTATTTTATGTCTACAAATCTCGTGACAAAATGCTTTCAACTTTGCCCTTGGGAGTTTTGTCGGAACGGGAACATGTTTATGAGTTGAAGTAAAATATCGATGGAATTATGTCCCAATGAATTAATTATCGCTCATTTACAAGCTAAATCTGCCACTGGTTAGCGGCTTGAGATTGGCAGAGATAAACCTTTATTACGAAATTTCTCTTTTTTACCCAAACCCAATGTCTATCCTCTTATTTTTGTCAATATTTGGACAAGCCATCCTTTCAAATGACAAAAAAATATAAATAAATAAATAACAAAGCTTACCTTCAGCTATGGCAATGATGTCGTAAAGGGTGCGAGACCTTTTACCACATAAACATCAATGGTAATGATGTTTTTGTCGCCCACAGGCGTGTCGTTTCCTTTCTTTTTTCTAGGAACATTCGAACCTTATTTTGCGATAAGCGATTTCGCAATAGTTCTGTACTTTTTTTCTTTCTTCTAATTTTCCGTCTATGCGACATTGATTAATGATTTATCGAATCGATGGCAGCTATTAATAGAGACAATGCAACGATACACAGCCCTGTGATACTATTGAACACATGTTCACCTCAAACAGGTGATTCAGGGTGGGTAGGTACAGCTGTGTGGCGTTAGTAGAGCAAAAAAGATACTTTGTTTACTTACGATTTAGCTTATAAAGCTGCCATCACATGTGTCGTGGTGTATTTCTATGCACTCAAAGTATTGATCTCAGACTAGAAGCTAATTATAAAATAATTTTACGCCAAGCTGAACATAATTTAATCAATGACGAAACCCAAGCAAGATGAGAGTATAGGTTATTTTCACGTCGTCGTATAGTTGCTTCTATTTTTTTTTCTTTCTCACGTCTGTACTCCAAGTGGCCGTAAAGTATCTGTTGACCTACTTAATGTTGAAATAAGTGCAAGTACACGATGGATTGTGAAAAAATATATAGAAGAGATGAAGAAAAGACTTTTAATGTCCGTGTGGTGTACACGTTCACTCCATATACTCATGTAATCTGCACGTTCATGGACTTTTAAGTGCTTCTCCTTGCGGCTTTTGCCGGCTCAGTGCGCTCTGTGTATACGAACGATTGCGGTGTACCATGGTCTATATATCCTTTGGGGTGCTTTGTAGAACACGATAAGACGAAACAAATTTAAAATTCTCAAATGAAGGTTACTTACGCAGAAACCAATGCAATTGTTTGCTTTTTTTAGTTCAAAAGGATGGTTGGTAATAAAAAGGACGAAGTAATAAGTGGATCCTTAAAAAATTGTTTCCTTTTTGTTAGTTTCAAGGCTGGCAAATGGGTGAGAACAAGATAAAGATTATCACAATTTGCAATTGAAATAAAAGTTTAAAATAAAATACACTTAAAGGAAAGCACGTCCTTGAGCTTAGAAACTGGGTTAGAAAGCAAACAGCCGGAGTAGCGTTAAAGCAATGACGGGGGTAGTCATAACCAAGCCAAAAGCAGGCCAACTTGTTGATGTAGGTTTTGCAACCAATTTGAACCGGAAAATGAGTTCACTGAACGCCAACACATGCACGTGTAGGAGGATGAAGTTTATTATTGATGTAGGCCCGGTAGAAATCGATGTTTTGGGTCAGTTATGCAATGAAACCAATTAAGCGCTGTGTTGCACCGAAAACTCGATCAAACTGAAAACAGGGTTCTGAGAAAACTAGCTAATGAAACCTTTGGTTTGTATCTTTAACTCGATATATTTTCCTGCGGGTAAGAAATGTGAAGAGTTTTTTGAGTCTTTGTGATAGAGACTTTCAGATTAAAACAGCGGGAGTCAAGATAAAATCAACGACTTGAGCTTGAGCGACTAGAAAAAATCTTGAGAAGTTGCCCGGTGCGGCTAAGGTATCCAACAATAAATTTGATCTTTTTATTTGCAGTTTGATCAAGATCCTTGATGTTTGCTTTCCCTAGTAATTGAACCCTTGTCGTAGCTAAGGCTGGGGCTGTACTGGACTGTGATGGACATTTTGTTGCCGGCACTCGATACTATTGGGAATACAAAAAAGGTTGCATGCGCCCTTTCGCCCGCACTTTTGAGTTGTTATTGCAACTATTTTGGCTGTGTCAGACATTAATTATTGTTAGCACAAATAAATAGGGTGGCGCAACAGAGCGAGGAGCCCCTGGGCCTAGCGCATTTCTCACAATCATGCCTTGTGAAGGAATGGAAGGGACCTACAATTTTCTGACGTTTCCGAACGGCTAATCGAGAAAGCGCTTTTCATGGCAATGCATACTAACGGAGGACTTGCCAATTCCTCGCGAAAGGCGATACCCGTGGAAAAAACATTTTTGCCTCTGTTGGGATTCGAACCACGAACCTCTGGATTAACAGGCGGACATGCTATCCATCACACCACGAGTACCACAAAAGGTTTTCCAATAACAGCTATGTTATTTTGAAGAGTACGCTACTTCAGAAGCTGCAATCTTTTGACATCTGACAGTTAGATCTTACGGCAACAACAAACATGGAACGTTACACGCTTCAACAACACATAAAACAAAAATTGTGAAAATTTGGCAGAGACGGTTCGCCAATTTAAATATTTTTGGATCGTCGTAAAGCGCCTTATCCGACAGCAATACAGAAATTAGAAGAAAAATTCGAGCTGTTGGGACATGTTAGTGTTGCGAAGACTAAAAGTCGTGCACGTCGGGCAGTGGTACCCATATCGTAGTGGTTAGCTTGTCTGCTTTTTACGCGGGAGGTTTTCGTGGTTCTAATTCCAACAGAAGCCAAAATGTTTTTCCACGGGTATTGCATTTCGCGGGGAATCGCCAAGTCCTACAAAAGCAAAATCATTGCCACGAAAAGAGCTTTCTCAGTCATCAGAAAATGGTAGGCCCCCTCCATTCCTTCACAAGGCATGGTTGTGAGGTATGCGCTAGGTTCTGGGGATCACCGTTCTGTTGCGCCTCTCTATGCATGAATGAACGTCGCTCAAGAACAACTGAGATTATTGCCGCTGTAGCCCAAAAAGTTATTGGTGGAAACCAAGGTTGGTCCATTCCTCGTCTTCTTTGGAATTGAGCATTCTACAAAAGTCTTGAACCCGTATTTTGCATAAAGAATTGAGATTTAAAGCCTATAAAGCTCAGTTAACACAAGAACTTAAGCTGGCCGATAACCACCAACGTCCGTCGTGTGTTAGCTGATTGGTTCCTTGAAATGCATGAAAATGATCCGGAACTCCATCGAAAATTCATCTTGACTGATGAAGCCCATTGTCACCTCGATGGCTACCTCATGTGGGGCTCGGAAAACCCAAGATTTATTGTTGAAAATCCTCTCCATCCTAAGTGTTTGTCACTGTTTGGTGCGGTTTAAGGTCCGACGGGGTCGTTGGTCTCCAACTCTCTTCGTCCTTAAGCTTCTTCTGGATGATATTAGCCGTGTTTTATTGGGAATCTATACTCATGTTTGCAAAACATCGCAAAATATCACACATGGGAAAACAACAAAGATTAGCGAACAAAAATAAGTCAGTGTTCAGAAGTGAACAACAGTGATGGCTGGGTAAATGGAGTTTTTGAAATGAAGTTGGTTAAACGAATACAGCGTTTTATTGAGCGTATTAGTGAAGATAACTATAAAATTCCCAATACAGTGAATAATTAGCACTACACACCCATTCAATAATTTCGAAATAAATTGTGTTTGCTGAAAGCTTCTTGGAGTTCCGAACCACAAACTTATCAAACTGACTTTATAAATTCCCTTCAAAACATCAAACCAGTATGTAATTCGCTTCAAAAGTTTACAAAACCAAACCATACTCATAAGAACCTTGTACCCTTTTTTAAATCGTAGATCCCAATTGAGTGTTGAAAATAAAATGTTATTGTTCAAAGCTATATTTCAAAGCATAATGCTTTATGGTTCTCCCGTCTGGGGTACATGTGCAAAGAGTCACATACGCAGGTTACAAACCATGCAAAATAAAATCTTAAAAATGATATTTAACCTTCCCTGGCACTATTCTACTGAGAACCTACACGAATTAGCAAAAATTGAAAACGCTGAAACCCGAATATCCAAATTATATGATCGTTATCGATTATCGTGTAGTTGTTCTGATAACAACCTTATATTGAACTTAGCAACTTAAGGTGTTGTAAACATTGTTTTATTAATATTTATTTATTTGTATTTATATATTTGTATTTATTTATTCTTTTATTTACCTATTAATCAATCAATTTATTCATTTATTAACTTATTTAACCAAATTTATATTTATTAATTTATTTATTTATTAATTTATTTATTTATTTATTTACTTATTCATTAACTAATTTATTTATTTATTTATTTATTTACTTATTTATTAACTAATTTATTTATTTATTTATTTATTTACTTATTTATTAACTAATTTATATATTTATTTATTTACTTAAGCATATTTATTTATTTTGATATTGCTATTAATGTTTGTACTTTAATTGTTTAGATAATTTATTTAACTGTTTTCTTTTGTTAATTGTTCGCTTATATATTTAATTGTATATATACAACATAAACTGTGATATTTATTTAATTTGCTTCTATTTTATTTTGTCCATATTTATTTATATTCTTTATATGTAATCATCTGATTATGTAAACAACATCTTTTTTTGCGATCACACCCCCGCTTCTCTCTCTAAACAATTGCAATGAAGGTTTTTTCATGTAAAATAAAATAATTTGAATCTGTGATAATACTATTTTTTTAAATATTATACATCTTTTTCAGTAGTAAGGTAGAAATATACCATTTCTCTGTAAATTGTGCAATCTAGTTATATGAAAATATGTATTTAAATTCAGCTACAATAAAATAAATATTATTATTATTAAACCATACTCATACCAAGCTTCGACAAAGTTTTCCTTTTTTATTTAAGTTACGAGGATGCACCATAATTATAACATCCGCTCATCCATCCAGGCATTTTACTTTGATTCAATTTCACATGGGGAGACCAAAAAGGATGGATTCGATAAAAGGATATCCTGTATTTTTTTTTCCATCAAAGAAACAAAGATGCCACTATGTGCTTACAAATATCGATTTTTTATTTAAATTTTTTTGTGAATTCAGTTTGAGGTAAGGACGTTTGGTTCTGACCTCATTATTTTAGCTCGTTATTTTTTGAAAACCTCTTGCATTAAGGAACCTGCTTTAGTATCTCCTTTCACAAAAAATGTTCATAACAAAGGGCTATTGAAAACAGAGTATAATAAAATCAATACTAACGCATCTCTATCAAGGAAAAGTTAATCTGTTTAGTAAGTTCCTTTAAATAAAAATATCCTTCTCTCCTGTACATGGAGAGAAGATATTTTCTTGATTAGTTTCTAAGTGGAAACACGTTTCCACCCACGGGGCAGAGCGACGGAACTAAAAAAAAACCAGAGGATTAAACGCCCTCGTGGCATCTGTCAACTGGCAAATGCAACTCTATCACATCCTGTTGTTTGTTTAGAGGAGCCTTTTTAAAATGGCCTGAAACGAGGTTATCTATTATCTGTTTCCTGCCTCTTCGTTACGTTCGCATTTTTAATGCAAATATGTATCTGCCTGATGCAGACTCAAAGCAGCCGCATCAAGTAGTTACCGAGGAAATGTGTGTCGAAGCTTAAAGCCTTACATAAGAGCGATAGTCTTCGAAGGTATATGTATTTCCATTTAGCGAATTGTCCTCTTTTTTCTTAGTTTCTTGTTTAGCAAAGATCCAAAGTGATTATACTCTTCTAAAGGGTTGTCGTTTAGCTTAATGAGTTTCGAAGAGATGTGATTAAATTTCTAAAGGGAGTGTCCCTGTAGCCTTAAACTATTTTTTTGTACATAAGTATGGTTGCTATGGACATGTAGGACCTTTGTCTTATCTTGAAATCAAAATGATTATTTTGTGTTGAATAATTTTGTGTCATTAAAAATTAGTACTGAAGAAAAGTAAGCCCCGGGGTTCGTTTAGGTAGTTTTATTTTATTTCCCATATTCAAATAAACTTAAGTATTTATGATAAAATGATGCGGAAATTATAAACTTTAGATTTTAATATTCAAAACGCAGAAGCATTAAAGTAGATAATTTCCGCATCATTTTATCATAAATAAGTAAGTTTATTCCAAGCAAAGCAGAGATTCATGGTTTGGTAGCCAGAAGCAAAGATTCATTAGATCATTGAAAAGAGGATACGTTCCTTTCCAAACAAGATTCTTGACTGAGCATGAAAAGAGAACCCAGGGTTAAAATGTTGAAATTGTCTTGCGTTTGCAACTAACACTCAATTTCGCATTACCCAGCAAACTACTGTCACAAAAGATTGAAAACATAAAATATGTAAAACTTCAGATGTCAAAACTTCAAAAAAAAGGGGCGGTAAGACACACATAAGATAACAAAAGATTCTTAAAGGGTAGTTTTTTTAAACGAATAAAACTTTCAAAGCATCATATTTCATATATCAAAATTTTTAATGACTTCAACTTCATAAATGTTGTCCGCAGCTGTTTCAAATGGTCTATTCATGAGGTTCCATTTTGCGTCACTTTTTCGAGCATTTCGGGCTGTTTTCCACGAGTTGCGCGTGTCATGTTATTCTGTAAAGGTGTGTCCACATATCCCTAACGGCAGTAATCGGCACATGCGACATGCCGATCGGCAATACCAATACCGATTTAGTGTGGATGTCCTGATCGTCCTCCCTTCTTACCGAAAGCCGGCCCGAATTCGAACCGAATGACTTAGGGCTGTTAGCGTAGACCTTATCTTTGACGTTAAAAGAAAGCAGAAATCAGCATGCAAACGACTACACAGTAGAAATGGCAAAAACGATGCAAGTCGGAAAGCAGAGGGCGCTGCACTGCTGGACTGGAGTAACCGGAAACACGGTGAAGTGAGCTACTACGGCACAGTTTCTCACTGTTCACGCTTTTCTCCAAAAAGAAGAAGCCCTTCTTGCCAACACGGAGATTCGCTGACAGACGACGCTTATCATACATTTTTCGAGTGCAGTAGATGGGAATCTCCCTGTCAGGAAATAAAAAAAAGTATCGGAAAACTCAGCCGAAATAACCGACTAAACCGAAAGCCGAACTGTCGGTTATCAAGAACCTTTCGTTCTTCAAGATATTACATTAGTTGACGGATTATCAACGTTTCCATGACCTTGGAAAGAAGGTACGTTAGCGGAATTGAACGGTGCGGTGATTGGAAGGTAAGGAAAATTCACCTCTTTTAGGGACGGCCTGAAAAAACGCAGCTTTCCATCTGTGGGTATACCACCCTGACCAGCGTACTAAAGCGAGTCTCAAGCTAAAGCGGAACCAATATGCTATCAGGAAGTTTCGAGTTACGAGCAGCAAATTGGGCTGCCAATAAATTGGCTTTGTCGATGTAGTTAACTTAACGAGAGTCATGTTAGACGAGCGTTGGGACCGAACGTATTTGCTTCCCTTTGGACAAATTTCTTGCCATGGAGAAATTTGCCCTTATGCATACAAACATTCCAGATATTTCTGGCTCTTTTGAACTGTTTCCTTCTGTAGGGTTGTGTAGGGTTGTCTTTAAATATTCATCTCTAATCGAATCTTTTCAGCTTAAATTAAGCCACACTCCTCAAAGAGATTTGGGGATAATCCATCTGGTTGTTTTTAATCGCACAATAACTAAAAAAGATATTGAAAAAGTCGATGGAACTTCTTTTTGAAATTCGCTTTTCTGAAGCTACATTTTAACGTCTACTGTTCTTCCTCTTGTGTTGACAAACTGCAAATAATTCCACGCTTTTACTTTCAATGGCGTTGTCATGGTTCGTTGCTCTCACTCCTGGCAACAAAAGCAAATTCACAGTAAATCTTAACTTGTGCTTGTCTTGCAAGTCTTGTGTTTGAAACTTGTTATGCTTCTTAATAGTTGCGTTAAATTGTTCCTTACCTTTGGTGGGGAGGATTTAATTTTCGAAATATCTGCTGAAAATGGTTGGGAATAAAAGTGACTTAACCAGCATTGCCTTAGTCCTGAAAGGAAGACAGTTTCCAATTTGATATAGAATCCGGAGGGATCTATATATCTTGGATACTATTTTAATACAGTGGTGGTCCAGTATAACGAACGATATAATGTCCAGAGTCGATTCGTTATATCGAAAATTCGTTATATCGAAACCTTTTTGTCATACAAATCTTTAAATAAATAAAACGTGCAATTGTGTGTATGTATCTTCCAATATTATCACGAACATACATGTAAGTAGACACATTAATACACTTACAGTAATTTTTTTTTCATTTTCTGAAATTCGTTATTTGTTCGTTATATAGAGTACGTAATTTCCATTTCGTCTGAAATTCGTTATTTTGTTCGTTATATAGAATACCTAATGGACTTAAAAAAAGTGTTCGTAATATCGATCATTCGTTATATCGGCATTCGTTATACTGGACCTCCACTGTAATATGATTTCCCCAGGTGAGATTTTGGTAAATGTAACACCGAAATTTTTTACACTGGTGACGTAGGGTAACACATCCTTCTATGCAGAGTTTTCGTAAGTTTTGAGTGTCAATGCTTAAGCGACTAATTAATATGGCTTGACTTTTACTGGAGTTCAGCATAAGCTTCTTTTTTCTCGACCAAGAGGCCATCGAGCTAAGGTCTTCATTAATTCGCTCAGTGGCATCCTCAACTTGACTTATCGGATAGCTAAATTGCGTCTGTACATCATCAGCGTACATTTGGACCTTACAGCATTTCAAAATTGAGGAAATGTCATTATTGAACAAAGTAAACAATAGTGAACCTAAGATGGATCCTTGATGGGCACCATCTTTCGTTTGAAGAAAACTTGACGTTTTTTGGTTGCATTAGACAGACTTAGATAGACTTGTGAGCGACCTTTCAAGTAATTTTCCATAAGTTTTAATGCTGTGGACTCGAAAGCGAAGTAGTTTTTCAATTTAAGAGAGAAGTGTCATGACCTTCAGTCAGCTCCATTCGAATGTCATCTACCAAATTTAAGAGTGAGGCATTCGAATTAGAAGCGAAATCTCTTTTTCAATCATTGGGGCTCGTGTCGAAGACGTCTCCTTTAACAGTATTTCTATTGGAGGCCCCTAATGCCTTAATATTTTTCAAAGTTTTTGAAATATTTGTACTTGAGCTGAAACTAGGACTGAAAAACCGGAGTGTCCTCAGAACTAAAATTTGTCAATATTCTTCTAATTAAGATGTCATAAGAGATCATCCTTCGCTTAGTATACTTCTCAAAAGCTCAGTAGAAGTCGTTGTTTATTATTAGCTACCTACTTACGCCTAAACTTAACTTGAGCCAAGAAGACCCCATCGAGTGTGAACTTGACGCACACAACCTATATTCATTTCTTTAAATAAATTCCACTTGTTGCACTACAAAGTAGACCGCTGTATCACTTGGTATTATCTTTACATTTTTCACAAAAACCTAAAGATGAAGAAGTGGCTCTCCAGTGAACGCTTGACAAGAAAAAACAAAACAAGACACAATCATATTGAAAAATGTGTATTCTTCTGATGCTAAGTGTAAGCCAATACTCCGTAACGAACCATGCTGTCTATATAAGAAAAAAACTAAGGGAAAACCGTACACTCCAACAATGGCAATGTGAAAATTTCTTTCACAGAATAAGAAATAATTTATAAAAATTCCGCAATTCGTTCCACACACATACACACCCCGTTACACGGAGAGAATAATATTTTTTTTTTTTTCAACTTGAAACTTTCTCTCTATATATATGTATGTTTATGTATTCCTTCAGTCAGTATACCTACCTAGTTGTCAAAGCAATGTCTAAGTCATCTTTCCTTTCACAGATAAGCACATGACATTCACCAGGCGCAGCATTGTCATATTGGATAACCTTCTCACAGGCTCTCAATGACACATATCGTTGGACGCATTGTCGCGTCTGAGGTGTATGTCTTGCTGTGTTGTTTATTTGTGACTCAGACCAGACCTCAAACGGTTTTTCTTTTCTTTTCCCGTCTGCAATTGTATCTTTGACATTCTTCCCAAAGCATTGCAAAATGAAATTCAAACATAATTCATTATTAGTCGGGGGTTTTTAATTACAATTTTTTGTCTATCCTTTCTGTCCCTATATAAATATATATTCTGTTGCATTCGCTGAGAAAAGCATCCGAAGAGGGTAAGAAAAATGGCGTGAGATTCATTAAATTCCAATTAGAGGTTATTTTTTTCTTATTTATTTGCTGTAGGGATTGAATGCTGTTGGTTGTGTTTTCATTAGGAAACTTGTATACAGGGTATTACAGGGCTTTTTTGATCTAGATTTCATTACTTTGAAAAATGGTTCTTGAACATGTTTTCCTTACAAAACTCGTAATCAAGGGAGTCTAATTTATTTCGTTTAAACGGAGAGCTTATAAATAAAGTGAAACAGCATAAATATGAATCACTTACAAAGCTCTATTGCATTTTGTTCTGGTTTAAGTAAAAGTTAAATGGGCGATACTTAAAACTCAGAGCATTATTGTGCTGGGGCCTAATTACCGCACACGTGATCGAGTAGTACGTGACTGAATTGTGTGTTTTTGGCATTACTTCTCACGTTACGGAGCACTATATTACAATTCTTTCATCCGTATTTGAAAGAATTGAAGCCGATGAATGAACAGCAGATTGGTGTTGTGTAATATCGACCGAATTTTTAAAGCAAAATAGTACTTACTCGCTCGATCACTGATGCGGTAATTGCCCCCCCCCCCCCCCCCTGGGCCTTATATGAAGTACGAGTATTATTTTAGGGGTTGTCGGATGTCTTCTTCTTAAATTTAAGTCATTTTTATATTATTTCCATCTTCCTTTACATTTACTCTTATGGTTGTTATATAAACCATCCATTTCTCTTGAACCATGTCCAAGAAGTGGTGGTATCCATGTTTGTATATGTCTTACTGTTACGTGAAAGGTTGGAGGTTGAAATCCCAGAAACATCAAAAAAACAAAATATTTTCACGGGTATTCCCTTTCGTGAGAAATTAGCAAGTTCTCCATGAGCAAATTACTCATACTGCTATGAAAAATGCTTTCCAACTTAATGGTTCAGAATCGGTATAAAATTTTAGGCCCTGGAAGTTCTTGAGGACTCGAGGTTTCCAAAGCTTAATTGCGCTACCCTATTTATTTGTTTATTCTTATATGTGCAAGAAACAGCATCAGAGTGCTGACACTGTGAGACACCCTGTATGTAAAATGTGTGACTAATCGATAAGTAATACCATTGAAACATTTCATTTAGTCTAATCAAAGTTGCAAACCCGGGTTTTTAAACTTTTTGGGTCTAATTGATTGTATCCTTCTTCGATTTAAATTTGGGTTATAGCTTTCATTGGTTCCGGTAAATTAATATTTTTAAACTCGTTAGCGTTGATTTAGGACGAAGCTAATTAAATTTCTCAAAAAAGAAATGGGTATTAATAAATAAGTGAAAAACCTTTATGTAACAGACTCCACTTCATACTTGGTATTGCGCTGCGCTGTACCTTCACTGCGCCCTCCCACATGAGCTTTGTTACTTGTGTGTACTCTGTACTTGGAATATAATTTGAAGGTTCCAATTTGCCATTGTCCAGGATATCTGGTTTTGCTACATGGTTTTGTAGAAAACCTAAATCAGGACATTTTGTTTACTTTTTGTGAGATGAGTGTGTGGGGAAAAACGATTGTTTTCTTTGGCTTGACTGTTAAATTTCCCAGAATTAATTAGGTACTTTTGATGGGCAAGAGTTTAGGTATGCGTTCTATTTTAAGAATCTTTGATTGGCAGTAATTGATAACATTTATTTAGAAAGGATGAGACTGAAGTTATATCAATGTTTCAGTCCAAACCATTGTCCTCTTTTTGGGTACTTTAATTTGAAAAATCCAATCGGCGCGGAGTGCCAATAACACTGGGATATAAAAATAAATAAATGAATAGGGTGGCGCAACAGAGCGAGGAGCCCCAGGGCCAATTTCTCTCTACCATGCCTTGTGAGGAAATTGAGGGGACCTACAATTTTCTGCCGGGTCCGAACGGTTAATTGAGAAAGCGCCTTTCATGGCAATTAACTATCGGAAGACTTGCCAATTCCTCGCGAAAGGCGATACCCGTAAAAGAACCACGAACCTTTGGGTTAACAGGCTGTAAGACCTCACTTCTGTTGGTGGCGTACTTTGGTTAGGTATATGTAACAACTATTTCAGCAATTTTCCAATGATGTAAGACATATTAGATCCTTAGGCATGCATTTTTTTTCTATTAGAGGTGAAGGCTTTTGATGGCATTTCTTTCATAACCTATACAGCTCCTAGATAATTTTTTGTTCGGTAGTTGATGTCGACAAAATTTGTTTATGTGTTACAATTGGTATTTCAACTTCATCTACTTTATCAATGAACTGTTAGTTGTTATCAGATGTGTCAGCTCGGAATGGCTTAAAAGCATTCGCTGCAAAACAGATTAGTTTTTTCTTTCGGGTTTCCGATCCATTTCCCGTCTTGAGATTTTAAAGGATTTTTGTAACTGCGGTCTTTTCAGAATATCAAATTGTGGTACTACAGTGCTACATAACGCGAGAAGTAATGCCAAAAAAAAAAACATAATTCAGTCAAGTATCTCTCGATCACGTGTTCGGTAACTTTTTCCCAGAAAAAAAAACCGTAACGAATTCTTTTCCACCGTCGGTCGTCTGTAAATTAGTTAAAAAAAAAACAATACTTTTGAAAATGATAACCATCCTTGCAGCTCGTTTTTTCCTCCGTTTTACAAATACCAAACAAATTTTACCAGAAACAATTAATAAGCGGCTAGGATCGAGAAAGTGCACTATAAGTTTGCACTTCAGTAACTTTTGTAAAATGTAAACACATTTGCTTTTGTTTTTATGAAATAAACATTATTTAAGTTTTTTTTTAAACAAACCCTAAGAGGACAGAAAAACTTTCAATGCATCTAAGTACGTAAATCCAAGCAAAACAGAGTAGTCGACTGTCTGATTTTTCGTCCAAATGTTTAGTGTTTTGCTTTTACTTACTTTTTATTTAAATTGCATTATTTTGAAAAAATACTCGGTATACATTGAATATCATGAACGTAGAATTATTTTTGTGTGTTTGTCTTTACAAAGAAGTAATATTGGATTATTGAAAATATTAATTTGGTTTGGTTTCGGTGTTGAATTTGATTATGAAAAGCTTTTTTCTTTTTTTTCTCAAGAAACAATCAAAGCATAAGACTGATATGCTATATATTTTTGTTTCATGGGTTAACCTATATTTTTGGTCTGAGGTTATCTACTTTTTTTTTTTATAAGAAAAACTGATTTCTACAAATCCACACTACATAATTTTTTGATAAAAATAACTATAAATCAATATTACATCGATTTTTTTTTTGCTTTTTTATTTCAAATCGAAAAAATATCCAATAACAATAAATAAAAAAAAAAAAATATGAAACCATCTTTCAAATCATCTTCAATCAACAAAACAACAATGCGATCAAATTTCCCGCCAAAATATGCATCAAATGTACAAAATGTGTGTGTGAATTTTTCAACATGGAATTTTTTTTTTAAATATTTGGATTTGTTTCTTCAACAACCAAGCAAATCACAAAATATTTAAAACATAAAATAAATTCAAAACACATATAAAACTGCGTGAGGCATATAAACTAGAAGCAATGGCCCAAGACAAAGGGTATCCACCCCTGTCACGTACAGTTGAGGTGCAAATCGAGGTTGTTGATCGGGCAAATAATTTACCCGTTTGGGATAATACGGTCTATGGGCCGATTTATGTCAAGGAAAATGTGCCAGTCGGCGGAAAAGTGGTCTCGATTAAAGCCAGGTCTGTTGCTTAGCCAATGTATTTTTTAAGACACATTTGATTATAAGGACTAGCTTATATGTATTTTTTTCTTTTACTATTTTTTGCCAAAGAAAACTTTTCTTCTTTGGAGGAATTTTTGATGAAAAAAGTAGTTTATCTTATTTTGTAAATTATATTTATGTTTATGTAGTAGAGTTATGAGTTGAATGTTTATATGTGTTTTGAAATGTTATTATTTTATTTTACTGCATAAAACCTTTTCCCAAAATCATTAGTCATTTAAACATCCTTTTATCTATAAAGAACATTTTATGAGACAAAGGCCTCAACGAACACTTGAAGCTTTTAGAGGACGTCAAGAATGATGGGTTTTTGGTCATAAAGAGTTTGATATTTCAACAAAAATCGTGGCTCATGACGATTTCTAGGGAAAGAAAAACACGACGCCTTTTTGACAAGGAAGATGTAAGCCTGCCGTATGGACGGGTCCTTTTTTTCTGCAAAAGAATATATTCTATGTTAATTTTTATATTTGGAATCGTAGTAGAAGCCTCCTAAGTTCTGGAAAGAAATTAAAGAGTGCACTGGCGAATTGTGCCAAAGTCGTTTTTTAACGCTTGTCGTTAAAGAGGGTCAACCTACATACAGTTTTTCTAATTTTGACTCTATCTTCTTTTGCTTTTCACGCTTTAACGGCACCACGAGTATGGTATTGATATCTCAACTCAACCACTTATCTGCTTCATCCACACTAGTGATCGTTGTTCCCTTTTTCTTCGTCTTCCTTTTTTCCGGAAGTTAACAACTTCAAACTTATGATTGGCTGGTGGGTTAAGCCACGTTGACCTCAGAATGAAAGTATTGAGTTGACAACCGAGGACATAAAAAGGTTTTTTTAAAGAAGGCAAAAGTACATCGTAATTTTTTCACTTTTTTCAGCTGCTGTAAGCACTTGACTTCCAGGTCCGTTTCCTAGTTGAAGTGATCGAAAGACCGAGTTTCTGAGCACGTCGAGAAATCCACTTCGGCCAGCACCGCGGCGCTGTCCTTTTGGAACCACATGTCAGCCATATATGAACTTACTTTTTCCATAAATATAATTTTTCCATATCTTTATCCAAAGAAATTCTACAAAAGTTATTCTGTTTTTGAACTCCGCGCTGATGTTAGTCGTGACACCCTAACCACAGTGCCATGTGAGTGGTTTGTGTCTTGATAATTTTTTTTTGTAAATTTTCGTTTCCATTTATAATTTGCTTCGAGTTTCTTCTAAACTCACTTAATCGCTCACTTTTGATGTTTTTTAATAATCTGAGCCGGATTGGCATCACTCTTTAGCGAGATTTGATCCGAGTCTCGTTTGAAATTGACGTCTTTTGTCATGTTGACATTCCAATTTTCCATCGTTTCAGTTTCTTTTTGAGTGGTGTGCAGTGCAGTGCTAGTTTTTATCTTCTCCTTGTTTTAAGTCAAATGTTTAATTGTGTCGAATAAGCATGGTGCCACAAATATTTGATAACAAAATTAATTATAAAGGTGAGTCCATTTGACATAGATTGAAACTTTTATGGATGAGTTGTGGAATTTGCTTGAGCGATGGCTTTTTTCAATGCGTCATTACGCATCACCTGAAGAATTATTTTCAAGCTGCCTTTTCAAGAGAAGCTAAGCACTTATAGATTCAAGAGAAGTTGACACTTGTAGATTGCAGATGTAGAAATACTCCCAAGTTGACTTTCCTTTGGGTGTAGGCCGTGTTTTATTCGATTGTGTTTGTAAAGAAGACCTTGAGAGTTATAGGAGATAGAGAACGTGTGCATTGCATGGTTAAACGCCGTTTTCTCGTCTGGGAATCTAGTACTCTGCAATTTTCTTCGAGCTCTTCTTTTTTCTAAGATCAACTCTCTTATTTCGACAGGCTATATTGTTTCGGTTTGTCTCCTGTTCGAGTTATCTGCTGTACTTTCTTCTGCAGCTTGTTGAACATCGGCAATGAATTGTTCTACTTTATGGTCGATTTGATGGGTTTTTGAATATTTAATAAATGTGTATCTTCAAGACCGTAAAAAGTTTGAATAAAATATTTGATTTCGTATCACAAAACGTCTCCCTTAAAAACCCATATAATTCCTAAAGGTTTTATATTGACTTGAAGGAAAAACGTACTAATATTATAAACATAACAAAAAGAATTAATTTTTCTTCAAAGTCTCAACAAACATACATAAGTTTGTTTATATTTATCCTGCTAACGTTTTAAAATTCAAAATTGATGATGAGTCTTTTAAAATCGAAATCGAAGAAGAAAAGGGATGTAATCAATGTTTGGGTAAACAAGAAGTATGATAAATGGGAATACTGTTTTCAAATGACCAAGCTTGAATTTATTATTATTCATTGGAATCACTGCAACAGATTTTGTAATTGCATTCTTCTTTATCTGCTGTTGCTTCAGTACACCCTTGCACCAGCACCTCGTTGTGTATCGAGTTGAATTAGCTTAGCACGAGCAAGGTTTTGCTTCACAGGCACCAGGAAAGCTTTCAGTTGCACCACAGACATAAAGGATTTTAGTATTCATATGCTGGAGCATGCCGTCTATACTCCTGAGGCATAAACAATCAAGTTTTAAAAAAGCAAATACTCATTTGCATGTTTTCCTCACCATGGAAACAAATACATATTTGATATGAAGTAGTTGGTTTTCTGCACCAAAGGTAATTTTGGTGAATAGAATTTTGGTCAAAATACAATAAATAAATAAATAGAGTGGCGCAACAGAGCGAGTAGCCCCAGGGCCTAACGCATTCTCACAAGCGGTTTTCTTGGCAATGAACTTACTAACGGAGGACTTGCTAATTCCTCGCGAAATGCGATACCCGTGGAAAAATCATTGTTGCCTCTGTTGGGATTCGAACCACGAACAACTGGGTTTTGGTCACACTAGAGGCCCCTTTTCCCATCCGTTGATTGCTTTGTTTTTCTTTGGATTCCTTATTTTTGAAAGGCTTTTAAAATCGTTTTCTTTTTTTCATAGTAAAATCGTGAATTTCCCGTTATTCTCGAATATACGAAATTAGGTACTGTCAAGACACTTCAAGAGTAGCCTCATGTAAAATATCTAGACTGGAGTTCTGAGAAACTTGAAGGAGCATACCTTGTGACTCACGTGTAATGGATATGCCGTCTAAAACGATGATTCAAAGGCTCCAACTGCGTCAAAAATAGACAGTCAACTTTCCTTCGGTCCAGGACTGGTCCACTCTAGAACCTGAGCCACGAAAGGATTGTTATCAAAAATTCACAGATGGTTCCAAAACCGATGATGGATCTGGTGCTGGTGCATTTTTGTGGAGAACGATGACATACGACTGCACGCTTCTTTATGTTCATACGCATCCGACGCGTATGCTATCCAAATGGCTATAAGCCACGTTACGAACAATGGCTGGATGAGGAGAAGTATCTGTGTTTGCAGCGACAGCCAAGCTGTGCTCAAAGCCTTTCTCAACTTTCTAACTAGTGATCGAGGAATGCAAGAGCTCTCTAAATGCAGTTGGAAGACTAAGTTCTTTGAGTCTCGTTTGGGTTTTGATTTTAATGTTAATTTTAATTTAATTTTTAATTTTGGTGGGGGGCAAAACTCCCATTTATTAGGCTTAATGCAAGCTATTGACTTACAAACTAAGAAACTTAATAGCTAAAACTTACTAACTAGTTGGAGTGCTTAGGAGACGAAGTTTTAGGCAGGAAGTACTCATATTGGAGTCAAAACTAGAGGAGTGGGAGTTGACATTCCTCAGCATTCGAGAGATGGATTCATTGGAGCCGTAAGAGGTTCGATGGATGGGAAGATAGAAGAGACGGGGATTCCGGGTGTTACAAGGGTTAGTATTTAGAAAAATGGATTCGTTAAGGGCTGGACAGTCAATGGTACCTGTGAAGATTCGGTGAATGAAGAGAACGTCAAATATTTCTCTTTGATCTTTCAGCGTATTGAGGTTGAGGAGTTTGATTCGGTCTTGATAAGGAGGTAATATCAGGGGATTACTCCAATTAAGACTTCGAAGAGCAAATCGGAGGAAACGGCGTTGTATTCTCTCGGCATAACTGGAAATGAAATCGCCGATGAACTTGCGAGACAAGAATCTGAGAGAGGTTTTTCAGGACCTGAACCGTCGCTAAGTCTGCCAGGGTCCTCAGTGAGGGCTTCAATCAACAACTGGGTTTGTCAAGAGCACAAACAAAGATGAAATTCCGTAGCTGAAAAGTTTGTAGAAAGCTTATTGATGGCTTTGCCATGGGGCCAAACACTAAAAACGTGTTAGGCTTGAATGATACCACACTCTGTGAATCTTTTAGAGAAGATGAGGACACCGCGGAGCACTTCCTCTGTGAATGTCCTGTTTTTTTCGCATGAGGTTACAGCTAGTCTGCGCAAACATGGTGAGAGCTGGTAACTTCCGTTCCTTATCTTGGCAGCGTTCTTACTTTTCTACATACATCTGGAAAGCTATAACAAAGCGAAGGTTACCATCTTGCTGTACAATGGACCGGTATTTAGATATTTTAAAAACCTCCAATATAAAAAAAGATGCTTTCGCGTGTTGTTTTTTTAATATTGGTTATGTAGTAAAGGCTTATATTGAACCAAGAGACGCATAATCAATGAGTTCAACGCAGTGATGTCAAAAATTGTCTAGGACTACTTCGTTCCAATGGAAATGATTGCTGAGGGGAAGTAGTTCATGTGGGTAGAAGTTGAAAAAGCTAAATAGCTATTTTTCTCTTATAAATACATTGTGTTAATCTATCTTTTGTATGCTGGACACCTACCCATAACTATTTCCTCGAGTGTGAAATGCGTTAATTCGGAACCAGTTCAGTTCAAAGTTCAACCTACACAAACTTTTTGAAAAGTTTTCACAAATTTACTTCGATTGAAAGTAACTTCTACCTAAAAATCAAACGAAAAGGACAAAAGGAATGTCAAAAGTATGGAACATCTTCTTTCCTCCGCTCTTTTTTGTTTGTTGTACATACAAAGGAACAAGGCTCATTCCGCTTTAAAATTGAAAAAAAAGTTCCTTGCCGATCAATTGATTTTGATATTGTGCAGTGAAGCGAAATAAAAGTCCTTTGATTTTTAATTTTAAATCTTATAAAGCAAGGAAAGCAATAAAGACAGTTTGAAAAAAATGAGGTAATATTTTATGAAGGAGAGCGCCAGGCACAGCGAAGTGAACAAAAATAATTGAATTCCGTTGAGATAAATCAAAGACTACGAATAACGAAGTAAGTACGTACGTCTTTCGCAATTTATCAGTTACTTAATCAATTTGCTGTGTACAAAAAAGTCTGTTCAAGTGATTAAGTTTAATAACCCGCAATAGGTCAGCGTCACACAGTTTATTTTTTCCAAAATAACTCACCTCGGTTTCAAATTAAATACTTTAGACAAACTTTTCTAAGTTAATTCAATTAGTAACGGTCTGCTGCAGTTTCAAGCATTTACATTGCTATTATCTAAATATGAAAAGCCTGTATTCAAATTAGAAAATTTCTTCTTACAACTTATTTCAATAAAAATGAAAAAAATGAAAAAAAATTAAACTCAAAGAGAGTTTCATTTATAAAGACTTCTTCTTCCCATTGTGGAATATTCTCATTATTGCTTTTGGAATTTAAAACTTTAACTCAATGACTGGCAACAGAGAGAAAAATAAACGAAATCAACACCATCACCAAATTGGTGGTGAAGCCGAAGAAGAAGATAAAAAAAACAAAAGTTCAATGGGAAAAATTTCCGCTCTTTGGAATAAAGTTTTAAATTCACAAATTCTAAAAAGATCTTTGGCAGATGAAAATTATGTTGGAAACTTTGAAGTGAGAAAAGTTGGTATCTTTATAGAGTTTTGTTACAGAGATGGATTTCATTATTGCTTACGAAAGTAAAACTGATAATGAAGTAGTTTTGTTTTTGAATATAAATTAGTTTTATTCATCAATAACACTTGTTTCAACTGTGGGGGGTGGGTGATTTTGTTCAGCTTTATCTTCTAAATGCTATCTCTTGTGTTTTTTGTTGCAATTAATCCTTTCTGGTTTTTGAAAGTTCTGCTTTCAGGCTACGGTGTTCTTATGTTTTTGATTAGTCTAAAGTTAACACATGTGTACTGGACAGTGATGTGGTGGTAGAGTGTTTAGTCGATAGGCCTGAGAAGCATACTTCGAGGTTGATATGATTATGATACTAAAAAGAACACCGAGGTCACGGAATCTAGAATCTTGAGGTATGGATTTGCGATATTGAATACTCTCCCAAACTAGGCTATCTTTTGCGGTAGAAGGTCATATTATGGAACTTGGAAACGTTCCTGGTTTTCGCAGCTCCATACAACAAAACTGGCTAAAACATTTTTTAAGAAGTCGCTATCTGAAGTATTTTTAGTGGTTTAAAAAATCTGTATATCACCAGCAAAAATTTAAATATCGCTGTAAGAGATACAAGAAAGAAATTACAGCATTTGTTGTAACAATAAAGAGCAAGGGACCAAGATGTCTTCCTTGCGGCACGCCAGACAAAGTGTGGAAAGGTTTTGAAAAAAACTACTTGACCGATTTGAAAAATTCTTTCGACCTTAGGGTGTTAAATTAAAGATCGTCCAATATTCGTCTATCTCCCTTTACGTGGATGACGCAAAATTTTCAAAGTAATCTGCTAAGATCAAAAATGACCTCGAATCATTCGTCACTTGGTGTAGTTAAAATTTCCTTGAATTAAACATTATTAAATGCGAGACCACTTTTTCTCGAAAAAGAAAAAAAAACTCCTCACAGATCCTTTCATCTTCAGAACCTTTCCATTAATCGTGTGCAGCTTATCCGAGATTTAGGTTTGGTGTGTGACGTCGAAAAAAATTTAGAGCTTATTCCGCCCTTGGTTTTATCAAGAGATGGTCCCTAGAGTTCCGAAACCCTCTTGTTGCCAAATCACTCTAATCGCCTATGGTCGCCTTCTCCTTGAATATGCATTGCAAGTGAGGGCTCCGGTTCACATCTCAAAGATTCAAAGCGTTCAACGTCGTTTTCTGTTCTTTGCCTTTCGGGATCACTACAACGTTAGAAACTTTCTCACTGCACCTCCTTACACGTCTCTCAATCAGTAATTTTAAGATCATCCCGCCTTTTTTTCCTTCCTGCTCATCTTCCATTCTATGGTCTCAACGAACCCGTAACCCACATGTTGAATAAGATTAATTCTGTTCCTTTTGTTTTGGACATCAATCTTTCAAGTCCTTGTCTAAAAGTCCTGCTTTTAAACAGTCTCTCATCCTGTAGTTTAATTTAGGCGTAATTGGTGTAAATTTAGAGTATTGTTTAAGTACTTTTAGGCTAATAAATGATGCGTCAGCCCCACCAAAATTAAAATTACGATTTTACCTTATTCCTTTTGATTTGGTGCAAAAATAAACTTTTTTTATGAAACTTATAAAGTATTATGTACCAGAATAGCCAAATCTACACCAAAATCTTTGGTAGATTTCGTTTCAAATTAATTATACTTAATGTCTAGTTTTTTTTAACGTTAACTCAACTCTATTACTTCATTGACAACAATTGGCTATCATTAAATCTCGCTGATCTGCTCCAGGTGTCCTCAAAGAGGATCCTTCGGTCGAAGGAAATATTCCTAACATAAAAAGGAGTATTTGTTTAGTGCAGGAATTGTAGGTATTTGATGATCAATGAAAGTCTAAACATCTTTATTCAGAGACAAGGAGACAGTCAGTGTTTTTATTATGTAATGCTTTGTGTAATGGAACTCTTTAAAAGTAATTAAATGATCATAGAAAATCTAAAGTAACCTCGCCGGAGACCTATCAATCGTTTCATCTGTAACTTTGATGACATTTAAAGTTCCAAAACAGCTTTATTCTTTATACTCTGTCCACGAAAATATATCAGAACACAAAACATAGGGCATACCTTTCCTAATTAAAGTGAACTCCACTAAGCTTGTTTCTTGCAAATGACCTGTACTCTCACTGACTTGTAATGCGGCCCTCAAAAATATGTTCAGTACGAATCGGAAACTTCCAGTTGGTTTTTAACGGGTTTCACCTTCGTGAGAACTAAGCAAGGTTGCGTTTTATCACCTCTTCTGTGGTGTATACTTGTTCATTCTGCTCAACGTGCTCAATGCATGTAACTCTTACGTGCAAGCATGTGCAAGTAACGCACACCTTTTTTTTAGTTCAGTGTTTGAGCAGTTTGCTCTATAGCATAATATTAGTGCGGCATCTGATTTCTGATGTATGTATTCGAAAAGATTCTCCTTCAACGTCGTGTGAACCGATATTGTCCTCGTTATAAGTTCTAAAACAACGACCTTGTCACTCGAAAGCATCGGTTCCCTTTAGAACACCGCAGTTATGTCGAGTTAAAAATTCTTTTTTAAATGGATCCAAACATCTTGTGGCAATCCTGGATAGCAAGATTCTTTGGGCCAAAAATATGTCGAATCAAAGACTTCGAAGAGACAGTTATCAATAAAACCGATCTTTTGATAGTAAGACAAGTTGCCTTTAACCAAAAATGGTTCTTTCTGCAGCAATTATACATTGCCTCTCAGCTCACATCAGCCCAAGACAGAAATCGCAACTAAAGCTGACGATTTTCCTAGCTTAAAGGTTCGAGGAGCGATGTTGCATTGCGATAACATGAGGCCTTAAACCTCGTCCGAGAACAACTTATCAGTCTTACAAGCGAAGACGTTCATTATTGCGATTGCTTATAAACTGTGTAAAGAATATATGCAACCCTAATACTACTCCGATATTGACTGAGGAGGATTGCAGAACTTCTTTAAATGAGCTTAGATAGAATAAACAAATAGAGTAGTGCAACAAAGCTATGAAAACTTCGGGCCTAAAGCTGCGTTCACACTATGCCGATCGGCACATGACGATCGGCAATACCGAATTGGTAAGTGAATTGGTAGTCCCAGTTGCCTTCCTCGTTATCGAAACCAACCCGAATTCGAACGAAAATTCGAAAAATCTGCCGACTCCGATTTCGATAAAGTGAGAAAGCGTTTTTCATGGCAGTGCTTTTATATCGGAGGAACTGCTAGATCTTCGCAATAGGCGATACCTGTGGAAAAACAGTTTTATGTTTATGATGGGATTTGCCCCTTCGACGTAACAGGTAGACATGCTTACCCTTGCCCGTGGCGCACCACAAATGCGGTTGGAAAATCGAGCTATGAGTTCTTTGTATCTTTTTGCGTTCCAGGGATTACGGCATCAGTTAGACTAGATTTGTCGAGCGCAAAGCTGTTTATTTCAGATCTTTGTGTCACTTTTTCTTGTAACAAAAACTACTGATGAAAATTTCTTGGCATTGTCACTCAACACTTCATTATTGCCAAAAAACGGCTACGTGATAATTTCTTTTGCAATTGCCCTGCATTTTCTGGAATCGAACTGCTGACTCTGACCGGAAAAGCGGACAAAATTAGAACAAAACTAAAAGTTTGGCAACACCGCTCTGCCGTTCAGCTTTTCTTTCCTTGTCGTGGAGTTGTTTACAGGTTGTTTTACAAAACTGAAATACAAAAGTGCTAAATATGTTCTCGTGAACCTTGTTGGTTATTTGTTTTTTTCCTTTTTGGCGTTCGTTAAAAGTTCACACAGCACATTAAATTAAATAATGCTAAGTTGGGTTTAAGCAAATAATGATACGATTTTCACATAAAAAGCATAATTTGAGAACTAAAGACCCAAGGAAGTAACGTGAATACTAACCCATTATTTTATATTTCAACGGTTTCTGCGAATCATTGACGCACAGGCCCGAGGCTTAAAACGTATCACAACCGTTACGGCAAACTTAAATCATCCGGATGCGAAAATAACGTTTGCTTTTGTTCTTAACTCAACCTCTTCTACAATCCATTTTTGCTCATTACTGCAAACAACTCATCTCCTAACCTAGTTTTTTTTGTAATAATTTCCGATGAATAATGAGCGCTGGAAGACCCTAAGAAGCCTCTCCATTATACCTTAATGGAACTCTCGTTTCAACAATATTTTAATGACACAGCCATAACTACCTCACAGCTTCTAACACAATCACTCATTTAGTTTCCTGAACCATGTGACAGATGAGTGAAATTGAAAGGCGGAAATGATGGCAAGAACACTTCGTTTCGTTCGTTCGTTGCGAATTCGAATAATTGCCTTTTTTGTGCTTCTTCGAGTATACAATGAAGCAACAAACTGTATGCAGAATTAAATGCCTCTGACAAAAAGCTCTTATTTGAATGTGAACTTATGTTTAGAAGAACGATGGCCCTTGAATCGTTCTCCAACACCTCATTTGCACAAAAACGATACATAAAAGACATTGTGTGTGTCATGCCAAGGTGGAGCTGTGATGGTGGCGCCCGGCCCGGACAACCAAACCCGTGCCTATGCAATAAGAAAACATCAAAACACTAGATGTCACGAAAGTCGTTGAACTCACTCTCAATTTGCATAATTTTCACAGACAATTTTGCTTCTTTTGTCTTCTTAAATGAGTCAATTTCAAAACAGAGAGAGACACTTCAAGCACTCTTCTCTTCACTCAAGTGTTACACATTAGCCAGCAGCAACAACAAGAACAACACATCTCGTCTGTCCGTCCGGTAGCAGTGCAATTAATTTTCCACAAACTGAACGTTATTTCGCAAGAAAACCAACTTGTGTATCTTTCGTTTGGTTTGGCTGGATTGGTTAGTTTGTTTCGTGGTCGAGAAACCCAACATCTGATGATCTCAGCTCAAGCTCTGTTGGCTCAAATAGTGCTTAGCAGGTGGAAAAAAAGCTACAGAGAACAAGGAAATCACAGCTGTAAAGCATTCCGAAATAATCTAGAAATCATTTCACGGTATAGTGACCGTCGGCGTCGGTGTCGTTGCCTGTAAGAGCCGGTTCGCTGCCAGTACCTACAACCAGTGTGGTGGTTAGTTAGTTTGTCGAAGAAAATCTCTGATTTACAAAGTCAATGGGTAAGATGAATGATGGTCAACCAACAAGTTACTGTCACACCACTCGCAACGATGACGAAAATTAGGATTTTGTTGCTGATTGACATTTTTTGTCTTCTTTTTCTCTTCTCGAGGCTAACAGACTTTTCAACACAATTTCAGTCCAATGGCCTCCTTTTGTTGCTGAAAATCTATGCCACGACACGATGATGGTGACAAATGACAACAAATTCAGCAAGAAAACCATAAATTTCAAGTGATGGCTTGTAAGTGAGATGCGATGGATAACGGAGCGTGAGTGATTATAATAGGTGAACTGAACACTAATTTAATTACTAAAAGGTTTTATTGTGATAATGGTGGAACTGGCCAAACCGATTGTGAACCAATTAAGGTATTCAATGACCTTCTGTTGAGTTCTAACCTAGTTACATCATTTTGACTGGAACGACACTATGCCATTGAAAATTGGTCTGGGAATACATAAGTGGATGTAATAGTTTAGAAAAACAAGTTCTTCGGATATTTGATGGTGGGATGAACATGTGTATGGTTCAACCGTCTTGAATTTTTTGAAGACGAAACGCCATCGCCATGATGGAGAAGGAGATAAAGTGTATGAGGACTTATAAAGGAGTCATAAATCATTTTCGTTCAGTTCAACAAAAACTGTCCCACACGCTTTGGAAGGTTTCAGGACACTTTATTTTCATGTTGAAGTGCAATATTTCAGTTACCAAAGTTTTCAGGAAGATAAATCTTGGCCCAATCCTGGATAAAAACTTGTTGGTTTCGTAACTGTCACTTGGATCTGGAAATAATATGGAACTTATTTTCACTTTTTGGTTTTTTTATACAGAGCTACAGGAGACTAACAAGACTTGCAGCTACTTGAAAAAATCTTTTTTATGGAATGTTTTAAGTACTGTTGTATTGGAATAAGGGTTGTGTAACAAGAACAGTATTGATTTATTTAAGGGGCAAAATCACATCGTGTAACTTGTGTTGGTTTGTTTCACACGAAACCATTTAAAACTTAACCGGGCTTATTGCAGTTATTGGAGTTAAAAACCTCATGATGTTGTTTCTTGTTCAACTAATTCACTCGAATTTGCAGTGCACAGTTTAGCTGTTGCCATCTAGCATTGAGCAGAAAGAAAGGAGTGACTTTCTCTTAGAGCTTCACGAGTTCGAGCTTTTTCTGTAAAAATTGCTTGAGTAGTTTTGTGTAACAAGAACCTAAAAGAGAAACACCATGAGGTTTTTAAACTTAGAACTTTGCATTGAGCTCGTTTTAGATTGGCCTATGGAAACACAACTAAGCTTTTACAATTTTCATCAAAAATGATTGAGTAGTTTCGTGTTGAACGAACCAACACGATTAACACGATGTAATTTTTTCACGTCAAATTACTCAATAAGTCGTCCCTTTTTACCAATAAATGAAAGCTGAAGTGTATTGTGTGCATATAGACTTGCCCGTTGTATTGAGAGTTTAATTTGACTGGATTTAGAAATAAAAGGGATTGTCTTTCGATGTAGCTATGAAAAGTAAAAGTTCTCCAGCACCTGAAGACAATGGATTAAGTTAACCGTAATGGCAATGACCATTTGCCATGTGCATCTAGAGGAAGGTAATTCTGCATCACCCAGCAGAAAACAGAAAGTTTCTGGTTTGACTTACTCCATATTGTTTAAGCTGCCGACCCAGTTGGCCGACGTCATCGGTTTCAAATACAGACTTGATCATAGTTTCATGATGCCCAACGCTATAGATAATTTTCTTAGAAGGTGTAGAAGCAATCGATTCCCTCGTCTGAAGTGCAGTACTTCAGTTAGTGCCGACCACAAACACCGAAACGTTTTTAAGGGGAAATGACGGAATCTATTGCGTCGGGTGCACACTTCAAGTTCTAATTGCGTCCCCATAAGTTACAATTTAAAGTAAATTAAAGTTAGAGTCTTCAAAATAATACAGGTACTTTTTCCTTATTGCAGCCCCTATCATCAGCCATCGTAGCCTGTTAAGACTGGGGCTTGGGTTTTTGAAAATTTCATCAAAAACAAAGACGCAAGTCTTTGAATTAAATGACGACATGTGCGCTCAACTAAGACGATGAAGAGTTTCGTCTTCTTTTTCTTTCATGAACCATCTGCAGAAGTCCTTCGAGGTAGGTTAAGCCTAAGTCTTTCAGCTGCTCTGCCTGTGGTTCACAGATATTTAACCAACGGCAACGATTAAAATCGAGGTTAGTTAAGAATATCTCTGATTAGTATGTCTATTCTATCTGTTTTCCAGAGTGATAGACAACTTTGCTTTGTTTCTTGTAATAATGTTTCTATTACCAGGCACTCAACATAGCAGCTTAACTGCTCCGACGACTTTTACCTTCAAAATGATCGGTTGTCTAGATCTTCTTTGACTATGTTTTTTCCGTAACTTGTTAGCAGCTTTGACTTATAATTATCTTCATATGTCACATTTTTTTATCCTTTTACTTGAAACAAGCTACAGAAAACGAAAAAAAAGTTATGTTTAAGTCTGTCTGACGGGTGTCTTAAAATATCTTTTGTCGGTAGAAAAGCTATTTTGCCGCTTAAAAACAGAGCGGACAATTTTCTAAAACACAGTGGTTCCAGTGGAGGAATATCTGCCTGTCAATTGGGAGTTGCTAGGTTCGATTTCCATAAATATTCAATTGTTTTCTGTAGTGTTTCGCCTTTTGTGATTGATGGGCAAGTCTTTCGAGACCACTCTGCCATGGAAAACGCTTTTTCATTTGCCGTTCATAGTCATTACAGGTCCCTTCCATTCCTCACCATGGTATATAGCTGAAAATGAGGTAGATCGCCCGAGGCTCCCATAACTTTTTGTGAAACCTAATTTAATGCACACTCACAGTTTCTAAAGTTTAATGAGTCTTAAAGTTGATATTTTCCACGATTTTTTTATGTAATAAATGAAAGACTAGTAAATTAAACTTAAATTAAATTAAATTAAAAACCTAATCATTCTAATTTTGAAATTCTATTCGATAGAAAGTTAGTCGAATTTGAAAGAAGTGCATTTCGAAACTCGAAAGATTCGAAATTTTTACATGTTTAACATAAATTCGACTAACTTTCTATCGAATAGAATTTCAAAATAAGCATGAATTACTAATCATTCATTTATCTAACTTTTGTCATTAAAATGAGTCTCTATTTCCATGGCTTCCACAATTTAGAAATCAATCAAAAGTACCGATTCCTTGTTCACTTAAAATTTAAATTTAATTTTTTGAATGAACCAATGTATAAGAAATCAAATTTTTTGCTAAACGAATAAAGCAATCTTTTTAACAAAATGTTTTTTAATTTTTATTTTCAGGTGAGAAACTAATATGTCATCTGTTTTTCTATGTGTGGCTTTAAAAGTAAGTAAATTTTTTCTTTAGTTGTTAAATTAATTTATCTTCAAATGTGTGACTCGAAAATAATTTTATGAAATGAAATTTCCAGATGGGTGTTTGTCCGTAGAGCAATAATAATAAACATGTCTGTTTACTCGTAGGAGGTCGAGGCTCGAATCTTTGAGAAACACACAATAATTTTAATGGATTAAGCCCTCCTTCAATTCCACTCTGTTGTGAAAAGCGCTTTTTAACTTATAGCGGTTCGGAATCGGCAAAAACTTGTAGGCATCTTCCATTCCCTCACAAGGTATCGTTGAGGGAAATGCGCTAAACCTCGGGGTTTTCTAACTTCCCCCTTTGGAAACGACATGACATTGTAGGCCCTTGAAGCATGTTAGACCCAAAGTTTCCATATTTGTGTTTTGCTACCTTAATTTTTTTGTTTATTTAAACTTCTTTCAAACAACTAAAAACGTAGATTAAAGCCATATCGTTTCTCACTATTGAAACAAGCCTTTAAGTTGAAAAATCTTTTTACTAGCATGAGAAAGCGGAGTTGATTCCTTTTCCACTGTATTGAAACTAAAAGCTCAGAAAATAGAAAAATGAAAACTACTCTTACTTTTGTTTACTTAACCGAGATAAAGCACTTTCTTTGAACTCTCCAAAGACAAAAGATCTACGGATCACTGTTCACTGAGTATTGAGTTAAAGTGAAAACTTGACCTGTCAGGAAATCCTTAAAATGAAAAATCTCTTTCAGATTATATCAAAATAAAAAAATAAAAAAATGCTACAAGACTCAAATCCTAGTTGCACATTAAATTTTTTTTGTCTGTTGGATGTGCCAAGTGCGAATAGATTTATCTTCGGATCGACGAATCTGTCTAATTCTCTTCACGCTTGAAATACGTTTTTCGTGTAAATCCTCCATTTTTGTTCACCATGGTTTCTTTGCTTAGCACTGCCATTTAATTGCTTCCACTGCTGTTACCCCATAACTGAAGTACTCACAGCAACAAACTATCATCACAAATGCTATTTGTGGATACCTACATTCCGGCAGATGCAAACATCAAATCCATTGGGATCTTCGCTGGCAAAGGAACGTGAACTATTTGCATAGGAATTATTTTTGAATCCATCATCCATCTCGTCAGAAAGAACTCGCTGCAAGTTCAAGTACTCATCCTTCACTTAGCTGAACTTGTAGTGTGCTAAGCATTGGGGTTCGGAAATAGATTTTCAAAAAAAAAAAGAAATAGTGGAACAGTGTGATGGTAATGGATATTCATACTTGATTAAGATGGATTTCACCAGTAAAAAAAATGTAATCTAAATGCGGATATTGAACGAGCTTGGAGAAAATGATAAACGTTTGTGTCATGCGGCCTATGAGAGAATCCAACTACAGATGAAGGACACTTTGTGGAGGGTAATGATGACCTCAGATCTTAGGCCCTTGTTTTTGATCCAAAGATACGAGTGACAATGATCGAATAGATGAGTGTTTGGCTACGCTGTGAGTTGTGAATAATTTTCCAGTTCTGACAGCCTTCTTTTCATTTCACTTTCTCAGTTAAAAATGGAAGCCGCCATAATGATAGTTAATGAGATAACAATAAAATTATTCTTATCTACTCCGCCAACAAAAATGTTTTTTCTTTCTCAAGTTCTTCTAGATGGTCTCATGTAAGATAAACTTGAAAAGGCGATGTACCTTTAAAGAAACATAGTTAAAGTACCTATGTATTATCAATTTAAAGTTTTTTATTGATTGGCATATTTATTTTTCTTTGAGCATGTTTTTCGCTGTGCTGTCCATTCCTTAGTCAACTACTGTCTTGAAAGCATTGGTGTAAGCTAAAGCTGTTCAAATTATTCTATGTCAATATTTCCAAGCCTTTCTGAGTAGTATGTTTATGTACGTTCTGGCGCAGTACAAATTTTTCGGGTTCGGGTTCGGGTTCAGCAGTCATGATCTACAGTTGTGTACCATATGATGATATTTTTTTTTTTTCGGCAGTTTATTTATAGATATGTACATTTTTTTTTTCGGCAGTTTATTTATAGATATGTACATTTTTTTTCGGCAGTTTATTTATAGATATGTAAATACAATGCAATTTCATGTTTCAACATGTTTATTGAAACCTTTTCATGAAAATGAATGCTTGTGTTGAGCATGTAAATTTTTCGTTTTTTATGAGTTAAAATGTTTTTGTTTTATATTATTTTACATGAGTACTGGCGAAAACTACAGAAAAACTTTGAACGTTGTATATAACAACACAGCGGTCCGCTATGGCTTCGCACGGGTATAAAATAACAAAAAAGCAAACGCTACGTACGGCAATTTTTAAGTCTGTAATATCTTCGGAAATATTCATTTAAATCACATACTGTAATGTATTAAATTGGATAAGGAATGACACTGTATCGTTTAAAATAGCTTGGTAAATAACACATATTTATTTTGATAAATAGCTTTTGATAGCTTTTTTCGATTGCATATTCATTGGTAATTCGATATAGGATGATCCATGCATAGGGTTGTATTTATTTATGATGATTTCAAGGTAAAGTACATCTTGTAAGGTCCATCCATTATCGCATCCTTCATTAGTTACTTTTTTACCATTACCTGTGGATATCAATTTATAGCAGTCAAACATAACTGACAATCTTTCTTTTTCGCTGAATTTACCTAATAACGATACAGTACAAATAGGATTATCGTTTCGTTTGCTAACATTTACAAATGCTAAAAATTAACATAATGCCACAAGGACGGGAATAACATCAATTCAAATGAGAAAATAGTTACAGTAGAGGAAGCAATAGAGAGTTTTAGGCAAGACTTGATTAAAAAAGAAATTGAAATATCTGGAATTATACAAAGTAAAGAGCCTTTTTATATACATTTCAACCTCGAGTTTGATGACGATAAGGCATTAACAATTCGATGCTCATATGATAGCAATTATAGCTTGGAGCTTGCGCACACTCAGTATTAAATGTTATGAGTATCAAGAATATGAAACTGAAAGAGTTCTAAGCAATGGAGAAGTTGAAGTCTTCATGAAGGAGGATCTCGAATATAAATCTGATGTTGAATTGCTGAATTTAAAATCATTAAAGCAATCATACCATATGAATATTTCTTAGAAAAATAAAAGCATACATGTAAATGTTTAGTTTAATAAAACTTTTTATTAAAAAAAAAATTTTGTATTATATATTTGGTGAAGGGTATCCAAGAGTCGTATCTTATTATAAATTTTTACAATTCTTATAACTACAAATTACTGCTCCAATTTGAAATAAGAAAGCGTACTGGTCTATATCTTGTGAGATTTTTAAAAATTTTGATAGATATTATAGTTTTTGCACCTCAGGTGTTAGTTGTTTGAAAAAGAAATAAAAAAATATATACATTAAATTTTTATTACAGTTATTATAAGGTCAGGAGAAAAGTTTCAACAAAATATGGTGGAAAACTAAAAAGAAACTTCTGTGATGACAATAGCTAAAATCGAATGATTAAAAAGACAAAAACAAATTTGTGTTAAGTTTTTTTTTATTTCGTTGAATTTTCTAAAAGGTTAATTTTAGAACCTCTTTTGGTAATTGAGGTATATCGTCAATAAATCCGAGCTCAATAGCTCGGATATTAAGCGCCTTGATGATATGTGAGATGGTCTGCGCACTCTCCAACGTTCCGGATCTTTTTTCACTTTCTACTTCGAAGCGTAAAGCTTCCTGTAGCTCCTTTAATTCCCAGCAAGCGGCCGAGAACTCCTCCATGTACTTTTCGAAAATACTGATGCTGTTCTTCATACTGCTGATGGGTCTACTCTTACTGATATTGAAACCCTTAAAACATGCGGTATTTATATGAATCTTAAGTTTCCACCTATTCAAAAATTATATACACCAATGACGGTAGGTATATGGGTGATTCTTATACAACTGTGATTTTTTATGTCTAGTACTGTATTTATTCTTTGGTATATTTTTTTTTATTAAAAAATGATAATTATGATGAATTTGATAGTTTTTTTATTGTCGACAATGTATATTGAAGCATAAGTATTGATGGATCACGAATAATTTGCAAGATTATATCCAAAATGTCAGTAAATTGGCATGTCCGAATCTCGTTTTTCGAACTAAATACATATATTTCTATAAGTAGTCGTATTATAATGAAAAGTTTTGCTTTTATACCTAAAACCTATTGTTCATTTCATCAAATTATGCTACAATTGTATCCCAATATTGACTAGTAGAAAGGAATAATGGTCATTGATTCATGTCCTGGAATTTTCTTAAATTTTCAAACTAAAGTATTTCCCGCTTAACCGCCATCTTTTTTTTCAGTTTCTGTTGCTCGATCTAGTTGCATTCTGAAGAATGACTATTTGTGTACAATTCATTGCTGTGTGGTTGTTTGTAGACTCGACGTTAAAATAAAAATAATTTGTTGTGTTTTTTAAAAGGTATGTCATAAAATTACCGGTCAGTACCATGGTATTGAAATTCAGGCGTGTTAATAGAATGATTAGGTCAATTATACTGAATAATTATATAAATTCAAGTGTGAATTCAAAATTATGTGGCCAATCATTTAAATTACGTGTGAGAATTTTAGTAGGTTAATTATACATCCACGGTACTGAATCTAAAACAAAAAACCATAAAAAATACTCAATAGAAACCACCTTTGCCTTTATTGTCACTATTTTCTTTTCTCATATCCCAATCTCAGTCCTACCTATTCCTATATCTCAAAGTAAGTATCAACAAACTAACAAAGTCTCACACCCTCGTTCTAAGATCTAACAACAGATCGTGTCTATTCTTCGCACACACAACATTACTTTTTCATTTTTTCTTTACTCTCATCCCATCGTAAGGATCTTCAACCTACGTACCTCTAAACGCTATTATTTCCCTTTGTTCAGACCGTCGCGTCGGCACCCTTATAATAATTTCTTTCAAGAAAAATCACAACATGGGTCATCATATCCTTACTGTATGGTATAAAGTAAAACAACTTCATAGCAAAGGCCTATCATGCTTAGGTGAAGAACATTAGTAAAAAAAATTGTGTCACAGTCTAAAAAAGTAGTATCATATAGTACATAATGTAGCATAGCGTAGAACAGATATAGAACTATTAAGGGAAAAGCATACTAGATTGTATTAAATGCTTGATACTCCTTTTTTTTTTAACATTCACAAAACACTTAAAAACATCTGGTATTGGTAACTCTAAGCGATTACAAACTAACAATGGTACATGTATTGCACATAAACACCAACACACATATTAAAAATCTAGTCTCACAGACTTATAATCATCTAAATTTTTAGCTACCAGCACCCTCACAATACTTTTCAAAACGTAAAAATTAATATACATTTCATATATATAATATATATACAGTAGACGCTCGATATAGTGAAGTAATAAAAACCAGTCATTTTCACTATTTGGAGATTGTTTACTATTTCGAGCGGGAGGCTAGAAACGCTTTCCAAAGCTAAATTTGATCAAAAATGCACATTTTGTTCAGTGTGAAGATAATTATATTTATTTAATCTATAAACAAACACTTTAATCAAGTTGACTGTTAAAAACAAAAACAATTCTTAATACATCATCACTATATACAAAGTATAAAACAAAGTCGTTTTTTCTGTCCCTATGTCCCTATGCATTCTTAAATTTTTAAAACTACACAACGGATTTTGATGCGTTTCTTTTTTCAATGAATAGAGTGATTCAAGAAGAAGGATTATATGTATAAAACATACATTTTAAAGCAGAGAAAGGCCGAGAAATTTAAAGATTTGTAATGCGATGTCGTAACAACAAATTTATGTACTACGGAATTGTATATCTTAAAAAAGATGAATAAAAAGTTCGCGGCAGCATGTGCTTATCTCCTAAGGATAATCCACAGTAACCATTTTTATCTTTTACATATTTCAAAATAAATATGTGTTATTTACCAAGCTATTTTAAACGATACAGTGTCATTCCTTATCCAATTTAATACATTACAGTATGTGATTTAAATGAATATTTCCGAAGATATTACAGACTTAAAAATTGCCGTACGTAGCGTTTGCTTTTTTGTTATTTTATACCCGTGCGAAGCCATAGCGGACCGCTGTGTTGTTATATACAACGTTCAAAGTTTTTCTGTAGTTTTCGCCAGTACTCATGTAAAATAATATAAAACAAAAACATTTTAACTCATAAAAAACGAAAAATTTACATGCTCAACACAAGCATTCATTTTCATGAAAAGGTTTCAATAAACATGTTGAAACATGAAATTGCATTGTATGTACATATCTATGAATAAACTGCCGAAAAAAAATGTACATATCTATAAATAAACTGCCGAAAAAAAAAATGTACATATCTATAAATAAACTGCCGAAAAAAAAAATGTACATATCTATAAATAAACTGCCGAAAAAAAAAAAATATCATCATATGGTACACAACTGTAGATCATGACTGCTGAACCCGAACCCGAACCCGAAAAATTTGTACTGCGCCAGAACGTACATAAACATACTACTTTTCTGATATCCCAAATTAAACTGCTTGGCGCTCGTCGGACATCATCAATGACAATGGAGGTGCTTCAATTTCGACTTAACTGACATTGTGTTTTTGACGTCACAATAGGCAGACATAACTTCGAGGTAGTACAAGATTCAAATTCTTAAACACGATGAAAAAATTTTCTCAAGCCTCTCGTCCGTCCGTCAGTTGTCTATGTATCTTTCGATATCAATAACTATTGTTTTCAAAATGTTTTCACTCGTGTGTGTTTTCACTCGCAGCTACTAAGACTCTTATTGTTAAGCATATGAAAGGTTTGGAGCTATGTGAAGCTTTTGTTTGAACACGGGCTAGGAAGGCTTACACCAACTCACTATTTTAGTACAAACTGCTGAAAGTAAAGGGTGTTTTTAATTTTTTGTTGGAATGATATTTTTAGTAATCTATGTTTAAATATGATTTCTGGCATGTGGTCTACGCGTCTGATTCGAAAAAACCAAGGCTAGAAGTCCAATTTTGAACCACTTTTTCGAGCACTTGAACCCGTTATGTTGGCAATAACGCGACGAATGTTGGATTTCAAGCCAACGTTTCTGATTTGTTGACGTAGACGAGTGACTTCACATATTTCCAAACAAAATAATACAATGGTGTCAAATCACACGATCTTGGTAGACAATTGACAGGTCCATTCCGCGAATTTATGCGCTCATCGAATGATTCCTTCAATGAAAAGATTGTGACGTGCGCTGTGTGGCATGTAGCGTCTACTTGTTGGAACCACATCTCATCCACATTTATGCCATCCAATTCGGGAACTAAATAGTCGGTTATCCTGCTCTATACCGGTCTACATTAACGGTAACTGGCTCAACAGCATCATTTCGGAAGAAGTATTACCCAATGACTCCACCGGCGTCTCAAGGTACTCATGTGCATTCTCTTCGCTCCAAATGTGGCAATTTTTGCTTGTTGACGACTCCATTCAATCAAAAATGAGCTTCATCACTGAACAAAATTTTGCGATGATAATCAGCATCGAGATCAATCTCATTTTTGGCCCTTACACCAAAATCACTACGCATTGCATGATCTCGCTAGGCTTAGATTCTTGCACAAGCTGGATCTTGTAACGTCGTAAGCCAAGAAAAAAAGTTGATGGACAAAGCTCTAATTGGAGTTTCGAATCGATTCATTCGGGTCCTCGAAAACACTTTGCTCTACAGCGGCAATTGTTTCTTCGGCGCGGCCTGTTCGACGTCTCTGCGGATACGTGTTATCACATAAGGTAAACGTAGTGCGAAAACGGTTGACCGAATTGATTGCTCTGATGGACGATTATGTCGACCATTAAAAGGACGGAACTTGCCGTAAACCATTATTTTCGAAATAAATCTGCACGATTTGCATTGCAAGCGTTGTTCTTTTGTGAACCTGTTCACGATGAAATGGCAAACCAAACTGTGAACATAAATGACATTAAAGTTAGCCGATTTGACCACAAGACGTCAGTTTTATCCTTATTCGAAAAACCATCGTCTAAAAAAAAAAACACCCGATATTTAACTAGGTCGGGATTGGGCAGGGGCAAATGCATGCCGCTCAACCCAGTATAATAATTTTACCAATAATATCAGAACATATCAATAACTTGTGATGTGCTTTTTTCTCTAGAGGGGTATACCCGTCGGGTCCAGGGTCGACCAAAGAAAACACGTAAAACTTCGGTTACGAAGGTCCGATCCTTTTATTGGTCTTAAAGCTAGTCTAATATAATATTTATTTATGCTTATCTCTAATTCTGGTGATCGGTGGTTTCAACGCTGGTAGGTCCTTCGTCCTATGCTAGCAAAACGGTCATCAGGTACGGGCTTTTAATCGCTGGTAGATCGACAGTTAAATACTGGCATCAACAGCCAAATACTGGCATCAACAGGCAAATCCTGGCATCAACGGCTTACTAGCCGGCAAGATAAAACCCAAAAGTCTTTAAGAGGCTAGTGGGGGATTTGGGCTAGGTACTCCAAGGAGACCTTGCTTAAAATTGGGAATCTCTGTGCACACTCTGTACTCTGGTTTTCCTCTATTGGAAGTAGCCTGTACTCTAGATTGGTACTTTTCCAACACGGGCTGACATCTCCCTTCTCGTATTATAAAGGATGCCTTATAAAATTATCTACACCTAGTGCGTGTGAGTTCTATGGCGTGAGTGAAAAATATCATGTGAAAACATTGGTTTGTGTATTGGCGGTAGGCGGAAGTCTTGCATCAACCCCAATATTTTTGTACAGATTGCTATAAGTATCATCAGCGTTGTTAAAGAGAACTTAGAAGTCTTGCAATATCTTATTATTTATTTTTATTTAAATATCCCACAAATATTGCTTAAGCTTTTTGCTTTTTTAAAAATCTCTTTTAACTGTATGCGAAATGAAACGGGTGATCGGGGTGCTATCCATGTCCATATCGTTCAAGTAAGGTACCAGCTGAAAAATCTGACAAATACCATTCTTAGTGTAAGGCAAAAAATGACTGCCTTGAGTCCTCGGACAGACTTTGGCTGACATCGGTGATGTCTCCACTCAAACTGCTTTTACTTTGGAGTAAAAGGGCAAGTCGTTCCTGCCATGAAAATGTTGTTAAGTTGAGTAACCAGTCCGTTGCCTCACTTTAAAACTTTATCGATGTTGTAATCAAATAAAACTTGTTTTCCACTTGCAGCTCAGTTTATTTTTGCTTTATTTGTTAACAAACTGATAAAAAATCTAATAATTGAAAAAAACACCTGGTGAAATTCCCCTTTCCCCTCAAACAACCATGCATACCTTTAACTCCGATTGAAAGTTTGTGACGAAACTTGATGATGCCGATGTAGTTTGTTTGCCATTTGTCACTCGTATGTTCGATGTTTCACGGTCGTGAATCAACAACAATGTGTGTTTTCTGTTTGTATCCGTTCTCGTATTCCATTCCAGTCTCTAAGGCTTTTGTATACGATGCCTATATTCGTTTAACGTACGCTGCTGCTTTGGAAGACTGCACAAATTGAAAAACAAAAAGATAAAAGAATTATAAAGTAAACGAAAAAATGAAAATAATAGCAGAAGCTGAAAAGATTCTACAGCTTGCACCACTTTATGTAACAACAAACACAAAAAAGTGTCAGCCCGGTCTCTTACACATGTTTGAGGGTTAGATTTGAGGTACACTATTTGTATACCACTACTAGAAGCTATCTCTCTAATAGTGATATCGTTTTTCTGTGATGGCGACTGTAGTTTGCGCCTCGGAGTCAAGAGCAAATACAGTACACTCACCTTGTGCGCTAAGTGAAAAGTGAACTTAATTAGTGTAAATATTTGCCAGATAGTCTTTCTTCGTTTTTGTTTTTATCTTTTTTTTTTTTGTTTTTTATTTGTTTCTACTCTGTTAGGACTTGTGTGTGTGTGGATTTCTTTGTTGACGCACATTTTAAAACAAACAAAAGTTGAGAAGTTGTCAAACAATTTTTTATTTTTTTTCATTAATTTCATCCGCACATGGAGACGGTGAGAGTTCAATGTTAAAAAAGTTTGAGCATAATAAATCGGTCGAGTTTAGAATCTGGTATGAAATCTGGTTAAGAAACGGAAGCTCATATACAAGTTCCTTTTATGGGAGTTTATGAAATTGTTTTAAGTGTCCCCGAGTGCGAGGAAAAGTCATCGTTGTTTATAATGAAAAACTGTTATTGTTCCTTGATACGACATTCAACAAGTGCGTTTTATATCAAAGTTAATAATCATTTGGCACGACTACATTTTGAAAAGCCATTTGTCGGTATTTGAAAAGTTATAAGTGCCTTAACTTTTTTTAATGAATTGGTGAAACTCAAAACGTTTATTTGTAATACAAGGGACTAAATGAAATTTGAACACTCCCGGTGTTTTCAAGATACAGTGAACACTCCTTCTTGGTGACCAACCCGGTAATTGGAATGGCTCTTTATAATCTTCTGACTGCTATAAGACATCCGGACCTTATAAAGAACATATAGTAGCGTACTACTAAAGGGTATTTTTTTAGACATGAAATTTCCAATCTGGTAATACATTTTTCAGAGTTAGCCTGGACAGCTGCCACTTGATTTATGTTCTGTTCGGTTTACTATTTTATCGTGGAAAAATTGAAGTCTTACGATCACTGGCACGTTCGGCAAACTATGTCTAAACGAAATCGCTGTTGACGACTATTTTTACATAATTTTGAATTTTGAACCTGTATTTTACTTCCAAAATCGGGTGATTTAACACCGATGGAGTATTTTTTGTGGTGTCATGCGAAGTCGCTAGTTTACGCAGACAAGCCCGAGTCCATTGACGTCATGGAATATTCGGTGCATTGTTGCTCACTTAAAGGCCAAAATACTGAAAGAAGTTTGTCGAAAATTAGGGCTCTCTTACTTACTTAGGTGAGCATTACAGTTCGGGGTGAACTTGAGCCTCAACCAACATCTAACGCCAACAATTTCTATTTAGGGCGAGCTCTCTCCAGTTTTGCACACTAAGTCGGTTGAGGTCTTCTTCCACTGATTTCGAAAGACGGAGCGTTTGGGTCCATTCGTTCTACAGTCTACATGGCCCAGATATCGTAGCCTCGCGATGCGTACTCTTCTGGCTATGCCCATCTCGCGGTACAGCTCATACAGTTCGTTGTTGTATCTTCTTCTCCACACACTGTTTTCTCGTATATGGGACCAAAGATCATCCGAAGTATTTTTCTTTCGAAACGATTAAGGGTTTCCTCATTCGCTTTCGAAAAGGTCCACTCATCTACGCTTTAAAGCAGGACTAGAATGTTCAAGGTATTATACAGGGTTACCTTGGTTTTTCTGGAGAGGGTTTTGTTTATCAATTGCCTTTTTTACCCAAAAGAAGCAACGGTTGGCAACAGTTATTCTCCGTTTCGTCTAAGTAGACGAAGTCCTATACTATCTCGAAGTTATGTCTGTCTATTGTGGCGTTTTGTCCAATTCGTCGATTTGCAGTGTCCTTGTTTGATGACAGTATATACTTCGTTTTGCCCTCATTAAACATCAAACCCATTTTTGCCGTTTCTTTTTCAATACTCGCAAAAGCACCTATGACATCACGCTTTTTTCTTCCCATTACGTCAATATCGTCTGCATAGGCGAATAATTGTGTGTGCAGACTTTTGAAAGATTGTTCCTCTGGTGTTGACGTTTGAGTTTCTTACAATCTGTTCAAGTATGATGTTGAAGAAATCGCATGACAGTTTATCGCCTTGCCTAAAACCTTTTTCGACATTGAAGGTCTCGGTGAGTTCTTTACCGACCTTGACGGAGCAGCGTGAATTCTCCAAAGTCATCCTGCATAGTCGTACGAGCTTTGCAGGGATGCCGAAACTAGACATGGCTCTGTACAGCTCGTCTCTGTAGATACTGTCATAAGCGGCCTTGAAATCGATAAAGAGGTGGTGAATATCGATATTATGTTCTCGGGTTTTTTCCAAGATCTGCCGTAATGTGAAAATTTGGTCTATTGTGGACTTCTCCGGTCTAAAACCACATTGATAAGGACCAATCAAGTTGTTGACGTGGGGTTTCAGACGTTCACATATTACAGCAGACAAGATCTTATAAGCGACGTTAAGGAGGCTTATCCCTCTATAATTGGCGCAGTTGTGAGGGTCTCCTTTCTTTAGGATCGGGCATACGATACTGAGGTTCCATTCATCGGGCATGCTTTCTTTCGACCATATCATGCAGATCAGCTGGTACATGCTCCTTTCCAACTGATCTCCAGCTGCCTTGAAAAGTTCGGCATCAAGGCCATCTGCACCTGCAGTCTTATTTGATTTAAGTTTGCCAATGGCAAGCTTAACTTCTAGGTCGGAAGGACGGCATTCTTGATCGTCGTCCAAGCTGAATGGGACAATCTGCCTGACAGCGGAGTTTGTGTCCTCATCGCCGTTAAGCAGTCTGCAGAAGTGATCTTTCTAGATCCTCAGTAGCGACTGTGACTCTATAACTATGTTTCCCTGCTGGTCTTTACAGGCTTGAGTTCGTGGCTTGCCACCCTGGCAGGATCTTTTTACCTTCCGGTAAAACTTCCGAACCCCTTTCCTGTCATGGCATCTTTCAATTTCCTCAAACGAGCGCTTCTCATGCTGCTTCTTTTTCTTTTTGAGAATTCGGTGTTCTTCCCTTCTTTTCTCCTTGTAAGTCTCGTTATACTGATCGTAAGCAGCCCTTGTTCTCTTTTGCATCAACATTTATCGTGCAGTCAAACACTGCATTTGCTGTTCTGAATTCTTCATCGATCCATGGGTTTCGTTTTGGAGGCCGAGTGAAACTCAGAACCTAACAGGCAGCGGTTTTGAGATGTTGGCATTGCTGCCACTGGTCTTCAACGTTTAATGCTGGCGGCATAAGATTCGACGTAGGTTGGTGGAACACTCGATTGGAGAGGGCACTGGCAATCTATTGCGATTGTAGCTTTCCGACGTCATAAGATAACCTCATTCGTACCTTGGCTACATCAAGGTAGTGGCCCGAATCAAAGTTGGCCAATCTTAAAGTTCGGACATCAGTGTGCCTTGCATCGATCGCAACATGGTCGATTTGGTTGACGGTTGATTGATCTGGGGATCACCATGTACTTTTATGAATTTTGAAATGCGGAAGCGTGTTCTACTTACCTTAGTCCGTTTTCAGAGGCTTTGTCTGTGCATATGCTTACCGATTGTATTTCCAAAGATGTTCTCCTTCTCCAGTTTTGCGTTAAAATTGCGAAGAACGATTTTCACGCCGTGTCTAGGGCACTGGTCATATGTTTTTCCGGGGAGCTCGTAGAAACAATTTTTAGAAATCTTGTCTTTCTACTCTGGGAGCGTGGGTGCATATTAGGCTAATGTTGGCGAATTTAGCCCTGATGCGGATGGTCAATATACGCTCATTAACTGGATTTTGGCTGATAACCTTATTCCGTCTTCATCTAACGACAAATCCGCACCCAAATAAACGCTGTTTCTGTTGTCTGTAGCAATCGTCATAGTTGAGGTTTTGAGTTTTTCATCTTCTTTATGCCTGGCCCATTCCATCGCCCTTTTCGGATGTCGGTTATGTATGCTTTGTAGCAGTCCAGGGCGTCCGCTAAATTCTTTAGCTGCATGTAAAACCTTCAGGGATCTTTGACCTTTTTTCAGGGTTTTTTGCTTGGGTCGTCAAAGTTGAAATCATAATTGTTATCCGAAGCTGTTTGTTTCGGAACCATGTAGCTTTTACGCGGCTGGGTAGTTGACCCAACACCCAACCTGGATGGCCAGGTCCTTTTGGTATCCCTTTGGACATAAATACAAAAAAACTTAAACATTTCTTTTGTTTTCCATAAATATTTTTGCTCTCAACCACATATCTTTAAGGATATTGAGATTTCTGATGCCAAATTAAAATTAAAATCTGCTGAAACAAAAACTCGAATCGTAAGGAAGTATTTTCAATTTGTTGTGTTGTTATACTCTTGACATTGATTGTTGTATAGCTTTTTAGAGAACACACATCCCTTTACAAACTTCAACAACAACAAAAACCAAATCAAATACCTCCAAACATCGATATCAAATTTCCAGGAGCTACGTGCGCTCCAGTCGACTTCATTTACTCATGTCCACAAAAATTCCCAGGTGGTAATCTGAGACAAGTTTATAATTAAAATACGAAAAAAAAAAATGTACCAAGCCACCCAAGGCTGTTTCCCTTTCCTCTCACATTTGCAAATTGGCAACACATTTCCAGTTCCATGCTGCAAATATGCACGCGTAAACATTCCACACTGCTCCACATCGACATGTAAGGTAAGTGCATAGAAATCTCAACTCACATCCTAACCGCCATTTTTAGCACGGCGAAAATTCTTCTCTTCTCATTCGATACCCAAATAGGAAAATTGTTTTCGTTTGTTTTAAGAATAAAAGTGAAGAAATATAATACTGGAACTATTTTAATTGTATTCCGTGGAAGTGATCTTTTTTTTTCTTTTTTAGTCAAATTCTCGTCACGTAACGCTACACAACTTTTAGCCGGCGACAAATTGGGAAAAGTCTTCTCACATGAAGGTTTCCTCGTCGCCGCATTGTTAGTTGGTGGATGATGTTAGCCAGGCCATCATTATTTGCCTTGCATATTGATTGGGAAAGCATTCTGGACATAGATCGGTGATCGTGACGTTGAAGTAATTACAAATTCAAGTCGTAAACCGATTTGTTTTTTCTTTTGGACGTAAAATACATTTGTGGAATGTTTTTGCTTTCGTTGTATGTAAATAGTTTGAACTTACAAAGTGTCGTGACTTTTAAAGAGTTTAACTGGAGTAGTTTTGAAGGGTCGTGGGTGTTGTTCTTTGTTTATCTCCAAATTTGGTGCGTCAGTTAAATAATTGGAATTAAGTTGATTGTTTGATAAAACGTTTTGTCACCATTAAAGTACTTGAATGTGATAAAGCTGAGCTAGCTAGCGATTGCAGCAGTGGTGATAGATAAATAATCAGGCAATCCAAACACTCGCCTCAGCGTAAAACGTTAAAATGTAAAAAAAAAGTGTTAAACTCGGTTGCCACAGCTTGACATAGATATTAATTGAGGTCGAACACGGGGAGCTGAATAAAGCTCCAACGAAACAATAAACAAATAAAAATTCAGTATTACTCACTGAGAGTTTGTATTTTTTGTTGGGAGTTGTTTTTTTTATATTTTGTTAAAAACTGTATTTGGAAATTCCCGCCTCTCAAGAATGAATGATTGAAATTCAATGTACTGCGAGCTGACGACTGACGTTTGAATGAAAACCGTACGTCAGAAGCAGCAAGTTATTAATTGCTTTTGTTTGATTTCCTCTTCGATGTTATGAGGCGGAAGTCCTTTTACTGCAAAAAAGGAAAACAAATATTTATAAAAAAAATTGTGACAGTTGTTTCTGTCGAGGTGAGTAATAAGAACATGTCTCAATGCAGAGATAAAGAACTCATCAGCAACTCTAAAGGAACAAGTGGTCCTTTGTTGTATCGAGACAGCACATTGCTTATGGTATTGTGCTCCGAATTGTTTTTCGATGATTAAGAAGATGGAAAAGGGAACTCTCTTTTGTTAATTTTTTTCTTCAGTACAAGTCGAAGATGAACTTATTAATTTGGTTAAGTTTATAAATCGATATACGTTTTGTTGAACGTAGCAATTCCTGTCTCTCAATCAACTCTGTTAAGCTCTAGCTTAGGTAAAATAAGTTTAAATGGCGTTCAGGAAAACAACTGACACACTTAGACCAATATTAGGTCCATTGTGATACCATAAAAGTGTATGAAGGAGTACCTCCACTTGGTACCTCCACAAAGTTTGGAGCTTTTGATACAGCGATGGAGGTGAAGGTACCTGTGTTCCAGGATCGCTTGAATCCTCGAGGAAGTATTCTCCTGGATGCAGTTTTCTTTTAAGGGAGAGTGCAAGACATGAACAGAGGAGGTGTGGAGTTGCTTTTTCTTCCTTCTCCCTCCCAGCTTCTGCAGAAGTCGTTTGATGGGACGCCGAATCTTGTGGCGTGTCTGCCTATGAGGCAATGTCCGGCAATGACGCCTATTGCGGAGCCAAAGGGCAATGTCCGGTACGCCTATTACGGACTCGAAACTCTAGCTCTAATTTCGTTCAAACCACTTTTCCAAAATGAGGGGGATAAAACTACTGTCTATTTTGAAAAGGAAAATTTACTCGAAATACTTATTCATTCCGAAGGGAACTTTAGAGGATCCGAATTATTTCAAAATGGGAAAAATTTTAGTTGAAATTTCATTTACGATAACAACAAAATCATTATAAGCTCTTCTAACAAACCATTTGAGTCAAAACAAGAATTGCCAACAACGTTTTTGGCTTTAAAAATGACGATTTTTATTTTCAGCCAATTTCCAAGAAATTGTTTCTCAATGCTGCGTAAATTTTGCAGTAATCCCGATAATTATGTCGTTTTATTGTCATCTGTGTCGTAAATGTGGAAATTCTGTCACGATAACGACAGCTCTGTCGCAATTACGACAACGTTGTGTAGATTACCGTAGCTGAGTCGTGATTTTGACTATTTTGTGGCTATTTTTGACTATTCTGTCGCGAATACGCCTTTTTCGTCTCGATTACGACAATTTTATTGCAGTTACGACAATGCTGTTGTGATTACGACAATTCTTCTGCGGTTACGACAAATCTGTCGCTGTTACGACAACTCTATCACCGCTACGGCCACGTTTGCGCAGTTGCAACAATTTTGTCGCATTTGTTATAATTCTGTTGCGATTAAGACAAGGCTGCCGTGAAAACGACAACGCTGGCTGTAGCGAATACGATAATTCTTTCACGACAAGAGTATCGTTCGCAATTACGACAACATTGTTGCGATTACGTAAGTTCGGTCTCGTTTAAGAGAATGCTGTGGTCCTATTGACTATTTTATCGCATGGGTGAAAGCTTCTCTGACTTTGTTGTCATGACAATACTGCTGTTTCGACAATTCTATTGCTATAACGATAACGCGAAAATGAAACAATACACTTCTACACCGTGGTTCAAAAACCAGCAAAGGTATAGGAAGTGGAATCTACTCAGGAAAACTGAATCTCAGTCTTTTCTTCCGCCTACCCGATCATTGTAGTGTGTTTCAAGCAGAAATTCTGGTGATTAAAGAGGTGCGGTGTTGGCTCAAAGAAAACGTCATATCCTCCACGGATATACGAATCTTCTCGGACAGCCAAATTGCCCTTAAATCACTTGCCTCCTGTCTTTAAAAAATCCATCACGGTCCAAAATTGTAAAATGTTTCTGAGGGAGATGTCAAATCAGTTCAACATTCACCTTTCATGGGTGCCAGGACACAGGGACATACCAGGCAACTGTATGGCGGACGAACTAGCCAAAAAGGGCACGACCACTTCCCTACTCTCAGAATGGAACAATATAGGTATACGTATTGCTGCATGTAAACTCCTACTTAGACAAGACGCTTTAGGGATAACAAACACTAGATGGACTGAGAGTTACAACTGCCTTGCAACCAAAAAAGTTTGGCCATTTTTTACTTAAAACGCCCCAAGAGTTTGTTAACCTTGAACCGCCTGTATCTAGGTTCTACCATAGGTGTTCTTACGGGACACTGTCTAATAGGGAGACACGCCCAAAGAGCAAAGACTTGGTGTGTTTTCCAATGATTTCTGCATAAACTGCATTGATGAAGAAGAGTAAGAAACCGTTCAATACCTTCTTTGCTCATGCCCTGTACTACTTCATAGGAGGAAAACTCATCTCGGTGAATTATTCTTCGATGATATTAGCGACTTAGCTTACATAGACCCTAAAAGTCTTTCAAAAGACATTTAAAGCTCGGCGTGGTTCGACTAGCAGGTGATTAACCGGCTAGTCCCGTAATGAAAGATTAATGGGTCATGAACCTTTGATTAACTTGCTGATCTCTGTGGAATCACAATGGATCCTTGCGGTCTAAGTGTGTCAGGCAACGCACGTAGGTAATACTGATTGGCTGACAGCCACTCCCACCTAACCTAACCTAACGCGTAATCGTAACCGCGACAATGAATAAATGAAATGAAATCTGATACCCACTTCATAAATGCTGGTGTGCCCCAGGTCTCCGTTTTGTCTCCGACAATCTTCCTCATTTTCATAAATGATGTCTTGTCTGAAACTTCTAATCCGCTTAACTGTTCTGCTGACTCTCAGCTTTTCTTATTTGTTTCCAAATTCACGTCCCTGCTCTTCGGATATGGAACTGGAACGGTTGCGTATGATAAGCTCATTGGATTCTGACCTTGACAGAATTGTTACATGGGGTCTTAAAAACCGAGTAGAATTCAACGCTTCGAAAACGCAATGCTGTCTCTTGTCGTTGAAGCTTAACATTCCCCCATTACCATTATCCATGAATGGTACCTGCATCCAAGAAACCGAAAAGCTGTCAGTACTTGGCATGTGTGTAAACGATGATCTTCGTTGGAATGACCACATATTTGAAGTGGCCAAAAACGCTGCTAAATGCTTACGCTTCTTGAGCCGATGCAGGAAGTTCTTCACCCCTTCTGATCTGGTTACAATTTATAAGTCCTTCACACCCAAAGCTATAGTATAACTACCACATCTGGTCAGGTGCTCCTCAAGCATCTCTGCGCCTACTTGATAGGGTACAAAACAGAGCGTTAAAATTGATAGGTGATAGTTCAATCGTAGAATCGATTGATTCTCTTGAACATCGTCGAAACGTCACCTGTCTGTCTTTCTTTTATCGCTTTTTTCACAAACAGTGCTCTAGTGAAATAGCCAGTTGCATTTCTCCCCTGAAACAATTTAGACGCAACAACCGCCTCGCTAGGAATGCTCATCAGTTCATCCTTGAGCCCAACTTCGGGCGTACAGTCAAGTATAGAGATTCTTATTTTAGTCGCACCATCCGAATGTGGAAGGCTTTACCTGGCCCTTTTTTCCCCCTACTTTACGATTCACAAAAATTCAAAAGCAACGTGCATCGATGTCTCCTTTCAAATCCTCTCCTTTCCTAAATGCTCGCAATGTGTTCTACAATAATTATAAGGGTGGTCATAACCTTTTGGTGTGCGCGTTATATATTTGAATTTGAATTTATTATCTCTATCAATTTTTATACAAAATAATAAAATAACAATTAGTGTTGATAAGCAGCGATAGCCACAATCAATAGTTCACAAGTAACTAGTGTCGAAAGCAGCGGAAGATGATAAAGTTAAAGATAATTAATAAATAAATAATTAAATAATAATAATTTAAAGTTACATAAAAATGAAGAGGAAATAAAAATAAAATAATAATGATAATGATAATAAAAGTAATTAAAAAAGAAAATTGTTGGTAAGTTTAAAAGGTGATGTTTGATATATATGTATATATGTATATAAAAAAAAAACGGTGAGCTGTTGTGCTTGTGAATATTCTGTTTGATATTACGATAACGCTTTCGAGATTATCATTTGGTTTCCATTACGACAGCGCCATGGCAAATCCACCAGTGCCATGGCAACTCCAACAGCGCTGTCGCTATAACGACGACAATCTTTCAGTGACTACCACCATTATGACTCTACTACTTCAGCTAAACATGGGTAACGCAGCAAAAAATCGTGCGCTGATACACTAACTCAAGCGCAGTTTACTGTATCAACGCAATTGCGCTATGGCGCAATTTTTTCGGACTGAAGATTTGAAAATAAAAACATCTTATAAAGTGTTCCTTTTCATTACGGTTTTTTCATTGCACCCTTTCTTGGTAGAGGAATAACAACCTCACACACCACACACAACTGCATCCACCGCCCGCCGCTCAACGCCCATCCAATTGACTTTAAAAACACATACGTTTATTAAAGATAGATCTAGTTTTACAAAAACAGCAATGTAAACAAATAAAATTAAGAGATTTATCCGCGATACAAGTATCCATCAGCCAACCAACACCACTATTTTCAGTACTCATTATTCTTATCAAAAAAATATCCTGATTTCTCTGCTCTAAAGAAGAGAATATAGATAAAGAGTAAAGAGTTACAACTGCGCTGTGGTATCACTGCGCCATATGTGTATCTTTGCGCTATTGAGTTACAGCTGCGCTAGTGTATCATTGCGCTATTGAGTTACAGCTGCGCTAGTGTATCATTGCGCTAATGAGTTACAACTGCGCTAGTGTATCATTGCGCCATTGAGTTACAACTGCGCTGTGTGTATCATTGCGCTATTGACTCTCCTATAGCGCAAAGACACACTGGCGCAGTTGTAACTCAATAGCGCAGTCATAACTCAAATGCGCCTTTGTTTCTGTTCTCTTAACGCTGTGGGCTGTGCTATCGAGAATCGAGTACACTACTGTTGTATTGTGTGTGAGTTAGGGGATGATTTTTGCCTGTTACTTGTGTGTGATGTTGTTGGCTTTTGGTTCTGTGTTGGGGCTGAGTATGAAAGCGCTCTACATGAAATTCAATTTGCAATGCTTTTGTGTGTTGGGTAAGTTTTATGTTGTATATCGCATCTGGTTGTTGTGTTGCTATTGAGATGCAATTGCGCCACTGAGTTATTGGCGCAGGCAAAACTGTATCAGCGCACATAGCGCAGTTGGTGCGTCAACGCATTGCGCTAGCGCAGCGCTGAGTTACCCATGTTTAACTTCAGCGTTCTGTCGACAGTTCTTTTGTGATGTAAACGATTCTTCCAATAGTGTGACAAATCTTTCACAATTACGACAACACTTTTGCGACTGTTCGCTCTCGCTTACGAACAATTCTGGGCGATCTGGAGACTGTCATAAACATTTTGCCGTCATGGCGAAAACGTTTGCGCGGCTACGACTGCGCTGTCATGGGTTTCGGAGTTACTACTGCTGTCTCATATTGCCCACAATTTTTCTCCATTAAGAAAATAATGTCGCGATCTTCACCTGTCGCGTTTTCAAAAACGCTGTCGCTATTACGATAACGAGTTGCTATTTCCTCTAGAAATTGCGACAAAGCTGTCACGAGCTGCCGAAATTCTTCCCCGATCAAGACAATTATGTCACCATCTTCACTCCGACAGCGCTCCAGCAGTTTCAACAGCGTAATCCCGAGATTACGATAACGATATTTCAATATTTTCCCCTTAAATTTTCTTTCCTTTTTAATTACTCTTTTGGAAGTGTTCGTTTTTACCATGAATAGAATAAACATTTAAATGTTTTATTGTACACAAAAGAAAATCGCCCTACGGCCTACTTAAACAGCAACGTTTCGACTAAATCTCATAAAATTTCAATGAAATGTTTGTGTTTTTAAATATTTTATGCTTGAACGTTTTATAATGACTTTTTCATTCGATCTCAAGTTAATCTAATTTCTGTTTTCTTTCTTTGCAGACATTAGTGTAGTTTAACTAAGATGCCTTCTAAAGCAATACAACACACAATTCAATCTGCCTAAAGTCGTTACTAATGTGCTTCATTACGACAGGAAACATTACAATCACTAGACTAAGATGAAAATGCGTTCAAAAAATCAACGAACAAACAACTAAAAGTATGCAATCTATTTAGCGACTCAACGTAACGTTAACCTGAACTTCCACACTTCGTATTCAACTTAATAGTGAAGTATATGATAAGGAGTAATTTCTGTTTTGTGTAATCTCGTATTTGTGGAACGAGTGTGTCTGCAAATGATTTGGATCGTGTAGCATAGAAAACAACCAAAGCTTGGATTATGGAATCGGCAGTTATTCGTGCGCCCACTCGTAGGCGGGCTCGTAACGATGAGCAGCTGTATGGTCGGGTGAGTTTGAATCTTATTTACTTATATTTTTTTTGTCCTAATATGTCCATAGAGTGATAACAGATGCAAGTATCTTCTTAAGGCAAAAGAAATCAGATTTTCCATATCGCACTAGGTTTTCCTTCTTTCTTGGTTATTAAATTTCTTTTTTCTTTCTTTAACAAACTCTGTATCATAGTTACATAGAAATTTATTGCAGTGTGCAAATGCAGAGACTGATAATTTCACATTTCCATTGTGGGTACAAAGATACTTTCAAACTACAATGTATCTATGTAAAAAGCTAAGAGAGGACGTCGACCGGATGACTGCTTTCTTTCCATTCCAGGCTACATTTTCATTTTTTTCACATTTCATCCGTGGGTTTGGTGGGTTTTGTTTTGAGGGAGGGTTAAAATGTGAAAAATTTCTTCCTGCTGCAGCACACGTCATGAATTCAGATTTATCTTAGAGCATACAGCACGAACTTTTTGACTTTTACTTTTCCTCGTTAACCCTAATTTCAAAGGCAATTTAGCTGTCCTGAGTAATTATTTTTGTGTGTTTTGTTTTTGCCTTTTCTATATAAATACATTTATATATATCTCGGTGTTAGTACTTGTCTTCGCTCTTGTCGACTGATGAGATGATGATCACGATGATTTGTTAGACTCTGTGTACCTTACCTACGTTATGCGCCAGAGAGGAAAATGTGATTCGTTAGCCCAAGGGATATTATCACATCCTTGGAACATAAATTTGTTATACGTTTGCAAAATATTCTTGAAAGACTCTGGGGACATATATATTTGCCACAAGAGATAGAGAGATAGAATGAATAATTAATTCGTTGTATGCTCAGGATGACTTAATTATGAGCTCAAGAGTCAATGTTAGGAAACCATCCATTCTGGAACTGAAATCATTGGGAAAACGATTTGGAAATAGGGCGATAATCAATATTATGAATTGGTGGAAGAGATTATAAATGCCTACAACAAATAAGGAAAATTAAGTTTTTTTCGTAAACGAAGGAGTCGTACGATGTGCTGTGTTGGTTAGTTTGACTTCTTTTTTGCATTTTGCTTCTAAGGCGTTCATTTTTCTTTTGATTCAGACGGTCAGGCATTCCTCTTTGTTTTAGTATAGAAATATTTTTGGTTCATTTTACTGAAACTGTGAAAACACCATGGTAAAGTACACGAATGAGCCGAATTTGCGAATCATAAAAAATCTACCAAAATAAGGAGTTGTTGTTGACTGCAACTTTAAAAGCGTCAAATCCAATTTCCGGTGGTAGTTTTCGTCCTAGTAGACAGGCAACAACAAGATTAGTGTATAAATTTAAGTCTGTACTTATTCGTTGTGTGTTGTTCCTATGTCAGTGAGACAACGGGTATATCGAAGTGTGGATCCAAATTAGACAATTCCACGGACAGCGTCCAATTCGGTCCATGGAATCGAATTCTGTAAGGAATTCTAGCTCAACTGATTTTCGTGTTGAAGCCTTTTTTCGAAGCTTTCCTTACAGTTTCTCAATCTTCTGCCGTCCTGTGTAAATGAATGTGAAAACCTTATCTTTTGGCAGATAATTCTTCTTAAAACACTACATCAATTACACTGTTTTCCAAATGTTGTGTATGACTTTTTTTTGCTGCCTAACTCGTTTGGGTTAGGTTAAGGTGGCTTTCGGGAAAACAACCGACGCACTTAAACCATTGATAGGTTCAATGTGATAGTACAAGAAATTTTAGGAATTGCTTCTTATATTTAAACATTTTGGGCTTTCTATAAAACGATGGATATTTCTAAGACCACTCGGGTCGTCGAAAAAGTGTTCTCCCAAATGTGTTTTGGTTAAGAATAGAAAAAACTTTTGATACGCTTTCAATTAAGCTTTGGCCAGATATTTTTGGTAGCCATGCGTGTGGTGGTGTTTTCCCATCTAACGGGTGATCCAACTAGAGTACTATTTTCATCAGCCTTTTTTTGACAGATTATGCGTGAGTCGTGTCAAGCTGTCATATTATTTTTGTTCAGTATTGTTTGGCATTTCATCATGGAAAAACTAACGCCTGAACAACGTTTACAAATCGTTCAACTTTATTACAAAAATTCACGTTCTGTAAAGAATGTGTTTCGCGCGCTTCGCTCAAATTTTGTTCAGCGATGAGGCCCATTTCTGGCTCAATGGGTATGTAAACAAGCAAAATTGCCGCATTTGGGACGAAGAGCCACCTGAAGAGATTCAAGAGCTGCCAACGGTTTGGTGTGGTTTGTGGGCCGGTGGAATCATCGGTCCATATTTCTTCAAAAATTATGCCGGTGAGAACGTAACCGTCAATGGCGACCGTTATAGCGCCATGATAACCGACTATTTGATGCCTGAAATTGAAGCTCGTTATCTCATATAGCAAATACCGGGTAGGTCCTAGGACGCTTCCTTGTGGAACACCTGCTTGTATTTTACTTAGCTTTGAATATTCTTGATCATGCCTGGGTAGGTGCCTTTGCAGTTTGTACTCTAGCCCCTCATTCCATACCTTGTCGAATGCTTGAGCAACATCTAAAAATATAGCCGAACATACTTGTTTTTCTTCTAATGCTTTTTCAACTGCATTCGTTATTCTATGAACTTGGTCTATCGTGTTCGTGTAATGTTTATTTCTAAATCCAAACTGATGATTTGGGATTAGATTTCTTTCTTCTATGACTTTGCTCAGTCTTTTCAGTAGCAATTTTTCAGACTTTTGCAATTATTGGTATAAGCGATATTGGTCTGTAAGACGTCATTTCTGTTGGTGGTCTACCTTGCTTTGGTATAACAATTACTTCAGCAATTTTCCAATGATATGGGATGACTGAGCAGTTTTTAAATCGTACCCAGGTGATTTTTTGTTCGATAGAATTATCCACGAAAATGCGGATATTTGTCGAAGATATCACTTTTTCTCTGATCCATGATAGAACCTCTCTGATCGCCAGAATTTCCGCTTGGAACATACTACAATGGTTTGGAAGCTCAAAAGATAGACCAATATTTAGTTCCTTTGAGTACATACTGCCACCAACTCCGTCCTCAGTTTTTGAGTCGTCTGTGTATAAATGAATTGAATCATCCGTATCGTCCCACATGTTCTTTGTGGAATGTTGACTTCGAAGTTCTTATCGGAAATCAGTTGGGGAGGTGGTGTAGTCGGAGTGACTTGGTATTGATCCGAATAGGCTCTGTTTACTGTGTAGTATTTCGATGGGTAAGGGATGTAGGAGAATGTCATATGCAGTCGAGGCTTTAAATCTTTTAAAGCGAAAATAATGTGAAATTCGAAAACCGCCTAATGTCAATAGAAATCCTCATTTTCGAAGCTGCTTGTTGTGTATTGCAGTTATTCGAGTGACAGATACTCATCACTTGCATACCATCCTCTGGTAAAGTAAGAAGTTAGGTTAGTAAAGAACAATTATGTATCATGAAGTGAACTTTACTTACCAGCATAAGATTCTGAACGTGTTTTCATCTGTCCGAAGACTTAATATCCTACCGCACGGTTATGGTGCCGCAGGAAGTTAGGAAGTTGTAAGTTGCTTGGTTTTTTTTTTTTTAAACTATCGGTAGTTATTGTTTGGTTGAGGTTCTGATTGATAGAATAACGTAAATTGAAATCGGGTTTGATTGTTTACGGAGGGTATTTGATTCCGAGCATTTTTAACCTTAATTCTTTTTATTTGAAAAGATAGCGTGAGTTTTTTCCCTGAGGTGGTAATAGTGAGGTGCGGCTTAATAGTTACTTGTCTGCCTGGTGCCTGGTAGTTCGAGGCTTTTATCACCTTTTGTGAAGAACTAGCAAGTCCTTCCAAAGTAATTCCACAGCCATTCCACTTCGCCGTTCGAAATCGACAAAAATTTGTAGGCCCCTTCATTTTTCACCAGGGTATTGTTGAAAGAAACCCCTAAGGTCTCTGGCTCTCTAACTCAGCAGTGCCACCTTATGCGTTTATTTTACTATTTATTCATTTTTATCACACAGATTTCCACACATTTGTTAAGCTGAGGTAGGTACCCACTCAAAAGTCTGAATCACAAAAATCAGCCAAAAAGTAATTTCTCATGTATACCTATCACAATGCCAAGTTCAATCATGTTGAATCTCGGTAGAGGGTGTAACAAAATCCTGCTTATTATTGGTATAACTGTGTCTACACTCTACGTGCCTCACCTTAGAGAAGAAAAAAATCAAATGACTGCCAGAAACGCAGTTAATTTATGTGGCTGTCAATACCAAAACATTCCACACCGACCAAAGAAAAAGATACCCAAGCAAATATCAATTACTCTATCCCACAATCTAAATTCCCCTTTCGCGAAAGATAGTTCCTAGTTCCTACCCACATCCACATATCAGATGATAATAAATCGAACTCAAAAATGACCCACTTATCTATCACCTTACATGCACCTCTTCCACTGGTTTACTGTGACCCGCATCATTAGCATGCGACTATAAGATTATGTTGCACGCGATCCTTATAATTGTTTGTTTTTCTTTCTCTCGTGCTTCGGCAAAAGAAAAGTAACTTCCATTCGCTGCAACTGCAATCTACTTCACTAGCCGACAAATTTGCATATATTTTCCGCAATCGGGTTTCGTTTTAATATTTCATTCATTCATTTATTTGTTTTTTCATCGTTTCTATCTCTCTGTGAGTCTCTCGTTCTCCTTGTCCGAATAGCTCCATTAGATTACACACGAACCATGTAAAGCAAAAGCTAAAGCTCTAACCTAACATAGTATTGCGCGACAAGAGGTTCATTAAAACACCCAACCATGCGGACCTCATTTCACCATCAAAAGCGCTGCAACTCTATAAGCACTCATTCGTTTTGTTTTTTTCCCTCCCTAAACCAAACCCGGTTGGTTCCTCAACATCAAAAGCAACAACATGATCAGCACGACTCGATGGTCGATGATCGTTACAATTTTAAGAGTTCAGACTTCAAAGAGTTATAGTCCCCTTCACAACCTTTTTCCGGTAAAAAGGAAGCGCGCAGTCACTAATTTCCATTTCAATCGTTTGTGTTTTTTTTTTAACTTTTTTTTAAATTATCTGGTCAGTGTTCTCTCTCCCTTCAGATGTCGTTTTATTTCGAAAAAATAAAAAAAGACTGTGAGAAAGCAGACGAGTAAAACCACTAAACGGGGCATTTTAACCACGAAAAACTACACAGAGAAAAGCGTGATAACACACTAAACAAATAAACACACACACAATCGAAATCAGAATCACATACGGCAGAGGAGACACGACAGAGGGCAGACCAAGCACACCTGAAATAAAAACTTTTTTGCGAGTTGCGCATAACAATTTACCTCTTCTCTGTGGCAAGTGATCGCATTCGCCGAGAACGCGATCGTTTAGGCGCATTGCGCGCCTCTCACTTGAAATCTCTTGCTGCGCACTGTTCACGTCACCTCTCACTTAAACCAAACCAAACTAAACCAACAACAACGAAAATTAAACAAAATTCGACTTCGAAAAAAAAAACAACGCTCCCTATTTTCTGTAGTGAATAGTAATTTCTCTGCGTTTAGTTAGTTGGTTTGTCTACCTCTGCTCTGAGTGGCGAATAAAGACATTCTAAGCCGGCTTTTTGCGTATTCAAATCGTGGTTTAGTTTTATACAAATTTATTCAATTCGTACCATTCCGTGTTTTGACACTCGAATAGAGTCTTCCTTTCCAATCAATTCAAAGTTGAAATGAAATTAAAATGTCGATCTTTATCGTAACCGGGAGCTGTGAAATTGGCAAGTGAAGTTTGTGTCAACAAAGGAGGAGGTTTGTTTACTGCCTATACAAAAAAGCAAGACGAAAAATTAGATAAGACAAATAATAGTGTTATTGTGTCATCATGTTTTTGTTCTCGGAAATTGAGTTCTTCTGATAAAATTACGCAGTCTAAGCTTCGTGTAGCCAGTGTTTCTGTTTCTAAATGAAGTGGTGAATCTAGTGAATATTTCAATTGGAATAACCTATCCAACGAGGATGTCTTCTACTGGTATGAGGCCACCAGGAGGCATCACTACCGATGCCAAGTATGTCAGATGTGAAAAGGTAAGTTTTTCTTTTCACATCCAACTTTAGTTAGTAGTTCTAAAGAGAAGAACCAACAAAACGAAAACAACAACAGCAAAAAAGAAAAAGCTTTCGAACAGCCGATACTTTGTGTTTTTTTTTGTTTACTTTTCTGTTTTGTTAGTTCGAGAGAGAGAAGAGGGGGACAACTGTAGGGTGTAGTCCCCCCCTCCCGAGAGTTCAAGGCTGACAATGCAATTGTTTTGCATAGAACACAAATTTTTGAAAACATCCCAAAATTCACTGTGGCTTTTCGGTTTTGTTTGTTTTTATTCCGATCCTGGTTTCTATCTGGGTCGATTCTTTTTGTTTTTTGTTCTTTCATCTGAGGACATGCATAAATGTAGGATGAGTTTCCTATGCTCTGTGCCAGTTAGTTAAATGAGGGAACCTCATATAATTATTTTTTCATCTTTACATGTCGTTGAAGCTTATAATTGCTTTTACAAATTGACGAAAACGATTCAAGTTAGAAATGTAATGGATAAGCCTAGGCCTACATATGTGGCACATCATGTAATGTTAAGTGTGGAAATGTGATAGAAATACGAGTAGCAAATGAAGTGGAACTCTGTGTGTGGAGGATCTCATTGAGTTTGACCCAATTTTGTTTTCTTTTACATCTTCAACCAGTTTGAAGTTGTCAGTCATTGAGAAATAGAGAGTGTATTCTTCTTGAAGAAATGAGTGCAATCATATCGATTGTTTCTGTTGCAATATGAACCTTTGGATTGGTGCTTAGAATGTTTTTCACTATACCTACCTACGAGTACCTTGGTAAAATGAAAAAAAAAAAAAGAGAAACGTTTTCTTGACATTTGAAAAATCGTGATTGCGGTGATTGATTTTTTATTGATTACATTTTTGGGGAAGGGCATCTATGCCTTGGCAGTAAAGTACCAATTGAATTTTCCAAAGAGTTTGGTTAAAAAATTGAGCATTTATCTGATTGGAATTGTCATCAGGCAGTCACCTTGCGTGTCGTTACAAACAAGGATCTGGAATATTTTTCAAATAATGGTTTCCTTTTGCATATTCTAATAATGTATGGTAATTTTCAACATTTGCTACGAAACTGAGTAATGAGTGCCAATTCCTCGCAAAAGGCGATACCCGTGGGAAAATATTTTCGCCTCTGTTGGGATTCGAACCACGAACCTCTGGGTTCGGGTTGACAGGTGGACATGCTAACCATCACACTACTGGTACCACTCACATTGATTGTGAAAGATAAGACACTCATTAACCAATATGTTAATCGAGTCTTGCTGACTTTTTTTTTTGTATAAAAAGGATGGAAGAGTAAGCGTAACAACCGTGATATTTTCGGTATGCCTATATTTTGATGAGTTTCGTGAACCTATACCTTTATTTCTTTGGTGATGTTTCTTTGGTGCTTTTTTCAAGACTCGTCCAAGACTGTTCCATTTGATTTCGCACCTATACCTCCTTCCACGATTTGTTTGCAATGGGTTTTCAAAAACCCTTCGAACAGGAGCGTTGATGTCTCAGAAACATAAAATTGAAGAACTATCAAAGATTTCAGATAGTATACTTATGTAAAGCGCTTACTCACTTAGCTACGAAGTTCTGGATTGTTTGACTAACTGGTGATCAACTCGTTAGTTCAGGTTCGATTAGAAGGTGTTTCAACTCTCCAATCTCTTAAATAGAAACCTAATAATATGACCCTCTCATCAGCCTTCTGGTCTCAGTGGTATCACAATGGACCCTCTGCGGTCTAAGTGTGTGGGTCTCCGTATTACTGACATTCACATTTAACCTAACGTAACCTAACCTAACGCATAAAAAATGTAGGTCCCCTTCATCCTTCACAACTTCTCTTTTGCCAAGCATTTAAATGTGCTTTTCCTTAGTGTTACCACAATCTGTGAATCCTATGAAGAGGGTCCGCGGAACACTTCTGCTCTGAATGTCCTGCATTTTCTCGCATCAAGTTACAGATGCTCGGCGCAGACATGGTGAGAGCTCCTTATCTTGGCAGCGTCTTTTGGCTTCTCTACAAACATCTGAAAAGCTATAATGAAAACATCAAAAGAAGGTTGGTAGTCCATTAGATCGGTAATTTGGTCTGAGTGCTCCTGCTGGTATTTTAAAAACCTCCGACAGAAAAGGAAGAAAAAATGCTTCAAGGAATGAATATGGTATGAATATCTTCGAATATTCTTAGGTTCTTACACCACCTCAACTTCGAATGAACAACTTTACACTTTACATGTTTAAGCTAAGGGAACAGCACAAAAAAACTTTCAGGTCAACGTTTTAATATAGGTGATCTACCTTCGCCCTATTTAGTTGAAAAAAGAAGATATGAAAGAAATGTGCTAGGACAACTTTTACAAAAAAACAAGTGCTAATATTTTGTAAAAGTTTGTGTCATAAAACTAGCTGACCCGCCCGTAGTAGCTCGGATCCTACGGTGATCTAGTGTATACATAACATCGATTCTGCAAAAGATGAATCTATGTCAATAAGGAATAGTTTTTTTTTTTTTTGTTCTACTTTACTTTACGTTCCTGTTCCCGTGGGAGTATGGGGACGAAATATGGGGTTGAAATTTAGTCATGCTACTCGGATATTACAGCGTATTGTAATGGTGAAAGAGATTTGAAATCTGTTCAGTAGTTTTTCGATTTCATGTTCAAGTTTCCGTTCCGAATATGGTAATGAAATATAGTCCATGCTACTCCGGAGTAATGTAGCACTTTAACGATGAAAGAATTTTTAAAATCGGTTCAGTTTCCATATAAGGATGCAGTATAGCCTACATAATTTTTCAGATTCTAGTCCATCCTTCCTTCAAATATTATTCAATTCAGTTCAGTAGTTTTGGAGCTCATTAATACAAACTCTAAGTTCTAGCTTACGTTCCCAAATCAATTTCCGAAGGAATATGGGAATGAAATATCGCCCAAGTTACTTTCTAGGCCCTAGACTAGACCATCTCTGTGTGAAATTGCATTCAAATCGGCTCAGTAGTTTTGGAGCCTATTGAATACAAACAAGTCCGTGACTTTTTGAATTTCCCGCCTTTTAATTGAAATGGCAACACTGTCAGTTGAAAAATAAGCTGCGACATTAGTTTGCTTTTGACAGTCGTTAATATCAGACTACCGCACAGTCAAAACAGTGGGTTTCTCGGGGTGAATCACTTTTTTCCATTTTCTTCTCAGTCAACGCGGCAGTCCGATATTAACAAAAACAAACTAGTGTCGCAGCTTGTTCAATTTTCGACAAGAGTCAACTGACAGATGACTGTTGACGGGAGCGGTGCTGCCATTTAAATAAAGAAACGAGAAACTAAAAAAGTCACGGACTGTTCTAAAGAACTTTCTTATTCATAAATCCGCTTGTCCAAAACCTTTTTTAAAGCTTACAAAATCATTGCAAAAGCTTTTCTGTGGTGCAGTTACGTTTTGCTATGCGACGTTCAAACAAATTAAAAAAAAAAAATTGGAACATTCATAACCCTTTTGAAATCGAAATTGGACCAAGCTGAGGTCTTTCATAATCCTTCGGAAATTGAAACTAAGCCGAATATCTACATTTTGTATAATAGCCGCGTTTTATTATCACGATGATCCAGATCGGATCATTGATTTACTTGCATTAAAACAACAAAGCGAGATCCTGCTTTTTAGTTGGATCTATTTTTGTGATCTAAAAATTAGTTCTTCTATTTCACACAAGAGGAGACTTTCCATTGAAAACGTTGGTATCATTTCCAATATATCCAATAACAACAGTACTGCCACTTGAACATTTTTATCTGTGTGAAATGAAATATATTTTAGATAGATAGCGAGAAACTTCACATTTATTCATTTTTGTATAATACATGACATAATGAGAAAGTTTTACAAAACAAAACATATATTCGTGAAATTAATAAGAATTAGTGCAATAAAATATATATTTGACAAAGTGCATGAGTATCATATTTCCCTAAAAAAAAGAACAAAAAATTAACCATTGAAAAAAAAGTTCGAAGGGCAACTCTGCAACTCTTTTGAAAAGTCAGTTGAGAGAGCGAGTCTCTCACAACTTCCAACTGGAAATATGATGATCCAAAGCTGTTTTATTATCAAGATCTGATCCGGATTGGATCATTGTGATAATAAAACGCGGCTAATGTTGTTGAAATAAATAGATGGGGCCATTTAAGTATCTGAAATTATACCAAATTTGGCCCTATTATTCAAAGTTAAGTAAGTCTATAAAAACCTGTGCCACACACCACACAATCCTTCGTAGAAAATGACAGGGTGCCAAATTTCCCATATGACGTTTTCGGAAGCGTCATTGTGCTAAATTTTTCTACAAAGCTTAATGTTGCTTGGCACGATTGTTTCTCTACACTCTAATAAAATTTCCTACCAAAACTGCTTTTTCAAATCTTTTGGGGATTTGTCCCACCTCTCAAATTCTAAGATTTTCTTAACAAAGCTTGTTAAAGCAATACATTCATTCAAATCCCACATGTAATTATCTCACGCATAATAACATAATAATCATTCCATAATACATATAAAATGGTAGATAGGTATATCTACAAGTTCTTTTTAGAAACACGAAACATATTTCACTAAAGGCTTTTATTATCTCTGTGGGGAATGTTAATCTAATACCAAAACCTTTCACTCATCGCCAGGTTAAACGTTGGTTTTATGTTTCATTTTTTTTTTTACTGATTTGCCTTGCGAATGGGAGCTGAAGTTTCTCACAACAAAAAATAATATCCTTTTAAAGGGAGCACATTGTGCAGGTCAATAAACAGCGAATTAAACGAATTTATGTATGTGACCCGACAAAAGCCATTTCTGAATTTTTAAGTAAAAAGTGTAGGTACTACGTGCCTAAGTAGGTTTTGTTGTTTCTCTTTACTTAGTAGCCAAGGTCTTAAAACAATTTTAACGAGTTCATATCATGAACTTGTTGAGTTCATAAATCGTAAATGTTTGTGTGATGCATAAACGATTTTTGTTTTGTTTCATTCAAAAGGCTTATCAATGACATGATGTGTGGTTATATTCTGTCATCCTTGTTGAATCAGTGTCCATTTCTATTCCATTGAAACTTTAAAATGTGACTATCGAGTATGTAAGCACCATCCAGGAATTTTGAAATAATTTTCAATTCCTCTCTCACATGGAATGATTATTATCCAATGTTTTCAATGGATAGAAGTTGTAAATCTTTCAAATAATATTTTTAGTTAGCATGTCTACCTGTTACATAGGAGTTTCGAGTCTCGAATCCCAGAAACATAAAAGAAAAAAATGTCTTACATGTATTGCCTTGCGTGAGGAATTAGCAAGTCCTCCGAGAGTAGTTGCACACTGCCCAGAAAAAAACTTCATGTGTCAGCCGTTCAGAATCAGCATAAAAATGTAAGGCGTGAAAATGCGTAGGGCAACATTAGGTCAATTTTTGTTGTACTCACCGATTTATTTATTTTTTTAAAAATATTTAAAAATAATGCTAAATCATATTCCATGATAAAAAATTATAATAATAAACCAAAATATGCACATAAATCACTGCTCGATCCTGGGCGGCTGCTTAGTTGGTGAGGTGCACAGACAAGGTTCTGTGGTTAACATCGCAACAAAAATCAATATTATCTCTTCTGCGGAAGCCGAAAGTATTTTCAATAGTTGATTTAGGTCCTCCCTCCTATCTTACCATCTCATCGTAAATGATGACGAAGTGGAATATGACGATAAAACGTTCTTGTCACTTTTAGGTTTATGAAGTGTTTTATTGCTCGAAATAGAAGGACAACCATTTACCAGGCATGCTTTTTTTTGGTTTAGGTCATAAGTAAAGATATTAATATTTGGGTGCAACAGCTCTTAATAGTTGGATACTTTCTCGATACCAATTCTGCGAATGGAAGGTATTCATGTCAGCGGGGAACTTTACTCTCAGAGAACTTTCTCCACGGAGACAATAAATGCTGAAATTGATTTGGATTTCGGATCTAACTAGAAATATATCTCTGAAAATCAGCGATTCGGACGTGATCTTAGTAAACAAGATATCATCTTTCTTGATACTAAGAGTCTTTATCCTGTTTCTATAAATAATACTGTTCTATACAATTTTGTATTGGACACAAGGGTGAGTTCATTAAAATCAACTTTCCAATCATATTTAGGCAAATTTAAAGAATATAATTCATCGAGTTTTCAAAATACGATCAGTTTGCCTTAAATCGTCTAAGAATCAAATTCTGATTTGCTATTGTTGTGATAATCAAGAAGCAACCTGCCTAAAACGCAGCGAATCTATACGAACATTATATTGTGCACTCCCTTTCTACGATACCTTTCCAATGGTATAACATTTATGTGGATGCATTGTGTTATGAGCAGGTAAAAAGATTTCATCTGTTAGTCCAGTCATTACGTCGAAAAAGAAATAAATGCAAATGAACCGAGAAAGCTAAATTTTTGCTTTGACATGGGAAGGCTTAGAAAAGTTTGACTTCTTGCGCCATCTTGAAAAAGGTTTGAATTCAGGGGGGTCATTCCGTAAGTCGATAGTAAGACGATATCGTTTTGGCGATAGTACTGCACTCCGTAACACAAAAAAAAGCTATCGTCTCAGGCGTTAGACAACAGAGGACTGAACGGTTGGTTGTGATCGCATCACTTGAGAACGGCTCCACCGAATGAAACCAAATTTGTGGTAGATTTGGGGATTTTGGTAAATGTTTTTTTTTTTTTTTTTTAACCGAAATCAGTCGACTCATTCCCGAGTTATTGCATTTTTCCTGAATGTCACTTTTGTCCATATAAAATACACGTAAATCAACAAAAAAATTGAAACTTTGAAGCTACTTTACTTAACTTTCAATTTGATAAACGTAGGGCCTGAGCTACTCCGGGCGGGTCAGCTAGTTACTAGTAAAAAAATGTAGAACTGTAATGTAATTCATGGCTGGGTAAAAAGTTCCTTTCAAAGACAATTTTTCGAACAGTCAAGAGCGCAATCCATCTGCTGAAACCAACTGCTATAGCTATATCTTACAATTATTTGTCCTGTACCCGTGGTATGATGGATAGCATGTCCGCCTGCTAGTCCAGAGGTTAGTGGTTCGAATCCCAACAGAGGCAAAAATGTTTTTTCCACGGGTATCGCCTTTCGCGAGGAATTGGCAAGTCCTCCGTTAGTATTCATTGCCAGGAACCGGCAGAAAATTGTAGGTCCCCTTCATTCCCTCACTCCTCGCTCTGTTGCCCCACCCTATTTATTTATTTATTTGTCCTTAAAACTAGGACAGCTGTCAAAGATGTGATTGGTCAAAGTTGATTTTACCTTTACTGCACGTATTTGATTTCTCATTTATGTCAACAGTGTCCACTTTGAGGTAAATTAAATGTCCTCGTTTAGAAGAAGCGACCCATTTAGACAGAAAAAAAAAACATTCTTCATGTCTATTTGACTCCTAAACGCCAAAAACTGTATTTCATACCTTACCATGAAAAACTATTGCTGAAAGAGCTCTCATCAAGAAAGTTTACCTAGTTTGCACTTTAAAATCTTCCCTAAGGACACCATTATTACCATCCGCTGCATAAGACAGTTCTTACCTAACAATAACCCTTTTAGCCTCAATGCTAAATTATTCATCCTGAAACCACCACCCTGTTTCACTTTTGATCCCGGTCTTACAGCATGAACTATTAGCCATAGACAAAAAAAAACTCCTACACTTTCTCCTCTCCATTTGTTACCAATGCCCGAATAGGATTCAATCAATTCCTAGAGATAAAAACCAGATATATCACATCCACAGAGGCAATATAAATGAACGTAAAAGAAAAATATAGACCGCGTCAGCTACTTTCGTTAGTAGTTATAGCCTTCCAGCGACGGACGATTGTAGTCGTTCACTTAGATAATTTTTTTTCTTCTTCTATTTCCACTTTTCCATCAACAACTATCCATTTTTGTGAGATATTCTCCTCCTTTAACGAATTTTTCAACCTGAGGCCATATGAGACTTTCTTTATCTCCTAAGCCAATCCGTTTGCAGTCAACCATTTGAGGACACGTTGAAGTTTGTTGTTTTTTTATTATTATTTTTATTCCATTCACCATTCAGAGAGCTGACACGATTCAGTGTTGATGAAGCTAACATCAATTGTGTTCAGCACCATATAACGGTAAATACTTGCGCGATTGTTTGATGATACCTGTTTCTAAATGTGCGCACATATAGTATCTATGAGTGAGCCTTTTTTCCAACGAACTCCGTTTATACCTCCGTTTTGTACCACTTCACTTGACATTCAAGCTATAAATTATAGTTTGGATCTAGGAACAGGCACATGCATTCTCTTTTTTATCAGTGGGTGTATGTTTGGTAAAAATTTCAGTTCAGTTCAGAAACTTGCCAAGCCCCTGCGCGGTGCGGCGGCGGCGGGCGTCGCGTCGTATGCCGCCAAGAGTTCAGATCATTGAAGCTGTTGCTTTGACTGGGAATGCGGATTCTTTTTAAAGATAGCAAATATCGACTCAGTTTGTGTATGATTAAAGTATGGAAAGTATCACCGAAGGAAAATTGAAGTTACTTTCAATTTTCCGAAAGTATAAAAAGAACAATGGAAAATAAATCAAATCCATGAAGGTATTTGTGTTTTATGGGCCTGGACGCAAAATCTAGGAGCTGTTTCTAATAAAATAAATAATAGAGTGGCGCAACAGCCCCAGGGCCCATCTCGATTTTCACAATCATGCCTTGTGAGGGAATGGAAGGGATCTACAACTTTCTGCCGGTTCCAAACGGCTAATCGAGAAAACGCTTTTCATGGCAATGAATTTACTAACGGAGGACTTCAAATTTCCTCTTCAAAGACGATATCCGTGTAAAAACATTTTTGCCTTTGTTGGTTATCGAACCACGAACACTATTTGAGATTTAAGGATATTCCTGCCACATTTTCAAGTTAAGCTCGTTTTTCTCCGGCAATATGCACTACCTGAGTGCGTTTTCTTCGCAAGTAGTTCTTCATCAGACTCGACCACGGGCCTACAATATTTTGATATTGTATCAGTGAAGATTATTGTTGAAATAGTCCGTGTGTTTCGAAATCTAAACTAATATGTAATTCATTTATTGTATTAAAATTTTCATTTCTACTCAGCGCCTGATGCACTTCGTGTCAAATCCGCTCTTTTCAGGGAGCAAATAGAAGACAAAGTTTAAATTGCAAATGAATGTTTATGAGGTGCACACTGCACACTCTAATGGCAACTTACGCATAATGAAATTGTACATTCTTTAGAGTTTAACAGACTCAGTAGCATGACGTGGTTGCACCAACTCTCTGCTAAATTAAATGCAACGTCTAATTATACATTGGGGGTGCCTGTCGTACACCACGAAAATTCATGTTCGCACGGATAATTGAAAGGAGAACCTAAAGGCAATTATGCTTATGCGGGTGCAAGTAAATTGTACATTTTTTTATATTTCTTGCAATCAAACTAAACCTATGATGGTGCTGTCCGCCACATAATTTACAGTCCTTTGTAAGTTTGATCTAACAATCACCATTGAGTTAGTTACACCAATGAACTCTTTGAATTGTGTCATGTTTGGTATTCTTACCTAGAAATGGGTTGGGCTGTGATGGAGCCGTCGGCGTCGGCCGGCGTTATGACGGCTTGAATTGCTTGAAACGCATTTGAATGCACACCGTGCATTGCTGTGAGTTTTGAAATGCATGTAAAACTGGCGGCAGACATATTGATTTGCTGATCATGATCTTATTTATAGATCGTTTAAGAAATGTTAGATTTCTGCTGTCGGACTGTTAAATAGACCAATACTTGTGGAGGCGTTTGATTTGAGAGTTAAATAGGTTCAGTAAAAATGTGTCTAGAATAAATCACCCTTATTCCAATAGGCGTTTTATTGGAACGCCAAAGTAAAATGACCAAGGTCTATGTGTTCCAATTTGTGTTTGAGTTAAATTATTTTTGTGACAATGGTTAGAACAATGCGGAGCAGAGGGTAGGCTGGACTTTAATTTTTATTATGTAACAGACAAAAAATCGTCTCTAGAACACTTTTCAGGCGCGTTTCAGGATGACGCGTATTACAATTAGGGTGAATAGTAAGAGTTTTTTGATGTCATATAATATTATGTTCTTGTCAAATAGTTAGAAAATTACATATTGTTCAAGCTTGCAAGCAATAAAAGTTACTTAAATTCGACTAAAATTCTTAAGGTGTAACTTTTTTATTCTATTCTCGTCTTTTTCTTCTTCTTCCTTTTTCGGCATTACGAGTATCGTGATCTTGAAGTGATCACAGCTCTGCCATCCAACTGCTTCGTACTAGTGATCCGCTTATGGAGGGACTACCCTAAACCTATTATTTTTCTGTTGTACAAGAAAATTTCTTGGAATAAAAAGTCGAAAAGTATTTCTTATTGAATCTTCCACTTGAAATTCGTTAATTACTCTGTCTCAATACATTTCTCAATTGTAGGAAAGGAATATGAAAAAGAATATAAAGAAAGCGTTAAACCAGCTTGTTGCACAAACTTTGGGTCAATAAGTCCAAAAGACTTTTTCCCAAATTGAATTTCGCAAAAACTATGGCTTGGAACATTCATAGTTTGATTGCTTGCTCATACCAAACCATAACGTCCCTTCTCCCCGAGAAAAGGTTGATAAACCGTCAACTAACAACATAATGTTGAAGAAGAAAATTTATAAAATGGCCGACAGTACAGATTCTGTAGCAGAAGATGATTGCATATCTGGAAAGTGAAATCCTTCCTTACTGTTTTTTTTGGAAAGAAAGCATTTGCTTTTGAGTTTGGCATCAGGATTAAGTCGTTATAAAATGATTTGAATAAAAATAAATTTAAAATGAAAACGAATTGGCATGGGGATATCAAATCGAAAATGTGTGTTTTTGGTATCGATGAGTCTGTAGTGCTTTGCATTAAACGCTGCCTTTCTGTTTGTACAATACAACATGTATTTGATAATTGACTGTCTGATGGTCACTACTCACTACATAAAGCGGTTTTGCTCCAGGGCTTTCTTTTCTATCCGACTCTTCCTTACTTTCACAAGTTTTCTTGTATGAAAACACTACTCACTCCTCATTTCATCAAATTATTTAGTTTCCAAATTCACGTGTTTAGCCGTCGAATGTGGTACTGAAACGGTTGCTTCAGTCTTTTCTGCAAGGGGATAGCAAAAATATTGTAGTTTTCTTGTTAACGATGGGTAGCATCACTAAAGACCTCAGGTAAACCAAGCAATGATTAAGTTCCTGAGCAAGCTTTGTGAGATTTTTGCCCTGCTAGTTCATCGGTGATCTATATTTTCCAGCTATGCCGTGATGGCCTGGTGTCTTAAGGAGACTTAAAAAATCTAGTCCGCACCGCACGACCGCATATAAAGAGATCTTGATCACTTTCGAAGCATGTAGTGAGAGGATTAGGTAGAGTCTTTAGCACAGCTCAAATCGCCTTCTCCAGTAGAGTTTTCGGGTAAAAATGGGGACCTGGTCCTAAAACTATTCACTGAATGTATACACATCCATAATAAGACCAATTCTCTGATATGCCTGTCTGGTCTGGTGGCCATCATTAGAGAAGGCGTCAAACTTTAAGACCATGACCAAAATCCAAAAGGCTTATTGCATGCATTGGCTAAACCAGTGCCATGAGAACGACACCAACGGAGGCTCTGGAAACTTTCCTGTCGCTAGCTCCCCTAGACCTTGTTACTAAAGAGTTGACGCCCAAAAGCCTACTCAAAAAATGCAATTATTTGAAAACAGACATATCAGGCCATAGAACCACCATGAACCATACCGATATAGACATTCAAACGGACAACGAAGACAACGAACACCGTAACTTTAATCTAGGTTCCAGGACATCGTGACATAATCGGTCATCATGAAATCACGGATAAGCTGGCCAAAATCGGGTCAGTAATCGAATCCAGCGAAACGAATACCTCTGTCCTAACGACACTAGATCAAGAAAAAAACAGAATTAAACACATTTTTTTTAAACCACAAATGACAGGTGGCCATCTTTAGAAACATGCCGGGTCTCCAAAAACCTTTGGGAAGATAATTCTAAGAAAAAAACAGAATTTCTGCTCTAGCTGAGCAGGCCTCGGCTCTCTCTGTTGATTGGCAATTGGCATCCTCACTATCCACAACTCGTTGAGTAGCAACGTGATGAGAATGGGCATTAGCACATCTGACTTATGTTTGATTCCAAGACGAAGAGGCAGAGGAAGGATCATTCCACTTCCTCTGTGAGTGTCCTAGATCGGCCCACACTAGGAAAAAAGTCCACGGAAAATACCCCTTCGATGAACTGGGCAACATCTCTAACCTACCATTAAACAGCATCCTGAAATTTGCTCAGGGCTTCCTCATCCTCCTTTTCCCGGGGAACACAATGAATTATTGAGATCCGATTGAGGTGCTGCCACTTGTGGCTGCACCCCCTTTTTACCTAACCTAACCTAACCTAGCACAGCTCAGCTATCGCAGCAGACACTCCCCAACCAGCCTTTCTTCGTAACGTAGCTTATAAGTCCTTTCCATTCCTCACAAGTCATGATCCAGAAAAATGCGTTAGGCCCCAGCTCTCTCCGAGCTTGCAAATAGAACAACCGAAAAACCTACAATGAAATTACACTTGTGATTGGCAAACAAAACACATCTACGAAAAAACTCGTATGCTATTTGCTAGGTTTATCTTAAGGTCTTGCATATACCTGTGAACCTTGTGGTGAAACCATTCAAATTTGAGGCTTAACTTCACTCACAAACTTGTCACGACCACGTGCGGAGAACAAAGTGGAGAGTTTTCGTTCACGAGCAGAACGGAAACTCTTGCGCTCACTAGGTGAAACTCTAGACAGTTTGATTACCAAAAAAGTTTTTTACAGCAGTGCGTTCGGTTCTTGTTTGCAATAATTTTCTAACTCAAAATTGAAAATAAAAAATTGTTTTGTGATTAAAACATGAACCGTTCACAACGAATTCACAAGGTATAAGCGTGAAATTTTCAAAATCCACTTTTTTTGCTGTCAGGTGTTCACTCCACGAGCAACTTTATGCTAGGCTTAATAAATTCCGCAGTATTGTGTAGATTTTCAGTTTCTTAAGCTTTGAAATTTCATGTTAGGTAGTGAAGTATAAAAACGTGTTATCATAATAAATTTCTTCTTGACAACTTTTGAAAAGTATGCTCAGGTTAAACAAGTCATCGAGAGATAAACGATGTCACAATAAATGGCCATCCACCATCGTAAAAATCACATCCACTTGTTGCTTAAGATCTAAAATTTTATAGCTTCAGAAGCTCGTGCGCGACATCGATTTAAGTTTCCGTCCCTACAACTCATCAACTAATTTATAACATTTTCTCCCACATTTTCTTCGTTACCTTAAATTTGAATTTGCTTTCACACGAGAAAGAGGCTCATGAATAAATTTTTATTGATCGTAATTTAAATAATATTTTATGAATTCAGTATTCCAAATAAAGAAAATGAAAAATTCTCATAAATTATGATTAACAAGCAAGCACTTTTTTAGTATCGATACCAATGACTACGCCTCTTGTCATATCAATGGAAGCATAGACATCGTATATCATTAGAGAAAGATATTTCCCAATATAGTGTTGCATAACAACAAATATTGTCTTACTAAATTAGCCAAACAACTGTGCTATTTGGTAAAACTAAAACTTAACAAAAAGCTGTTTCCACAGAGAAAATGGTTCATTCGAACATAGTAACGCAACATGTACGAAACATCACAGCTTATTGGCCTGATGTGACTCCATATTTCGTTTTAATAGTAAAGCGCCAACTAAATAAAACTTATGAAATTCACAACAGTTTGCAAAATCTGTAATGCCGATCGTTGGCTGTCCAGAACTCTCTGTTCTAAAAACTTAACCTGTTTTATTTCCTCAAAATAACTGCGTGGATATAATTGAAATGATTTTTAAGCTCTGATGGTAGATGAATATTCATTTATGGATTTTCATTCATGGAAACTAGCACACCTTGTTGGGATTAGATAGTTTGTCATTTTAATGTGTTTATTAATGTGACAAACACAAAAATTCTGCTGATCACAACCGCGAGGAAAGATGATACAATTAGCATTCAGCTAAGCCGATTTGATCATTAGCATCGTTTTGCTTCGAATACCAATTTTTGAATATTAAAATTGAGGAAATAGAAATGTACATTCCTTTTACTAATGGTCATGTGGACTTAATCCCACTGTTGATTTTCGGTGAAGAAAAAAGCACTTACAGACATCTACATAAAATCAATTTTGTTATCGAACCCGTTTGTCATGAAACGAATTACCAACAAAAATGGATTATGCAAATTTCCAACTTGAATTATTCATTTTATTTTTTTTCCTACTGAACATTTTTGAAGTCTAGTTTGAGTACAACATTTTCGCTTTTTCAGAATCACGAAATACGAGTACAATTTCATTACATGCTCCCATTACAAATCGGCAAATTAGTTTTGCTTTTTGTTTTTTTGTTCAGCGACAATTTTCTACTTGGAAAGGTAATAGAATAGCACATGTGCTTGAGGGAAAATTGTCAAGAATATTAATTTATTATTTTTGTTATCATTCGAAACACGTCTGTGTTGTATGTTTCCGAACTGGAAAATGATTACGCAAACGGGTGTATAGTGATTTAACGATGTCTTTTATGCAACAAAAAGTATTCTATACGGCCTCGCTGTGTTATTTTTGTTGAAAGCATAAAAGAGCTTCAAAAAGATGAAGAAGAAGAACATTATAAAAGTATTTGCATAAGAAATATACATCAGTCAATCAATAAATCAATGGAGCATAGCGGTCTGCACAGGCTTATGTTAAATAATCGCATGCAAATTTGAATTTATCGTGGAAAAAAAAAGAAACGAAAAACAATGAGCTTATATTTCGGAGCTGACGCTGTATGTCAAATACCGTGTCAATGACTTGCTCCACATAAATGAAAAGATACTGGCCGCGCAGTACATGATGGGAAAAATAGTTATGTGGTGGCGATAGTTCAAAGAATGGTCGGTAAATCTAGTCAAAAAAACAAAAGCAGTATTTTTTTGTTTCAACAATACCTGTTCCAGGTGGAGTTTTTTTTTGTTTTAATTTTTGTTTTTTTTTTACCGGAAAAGAGACCATAAAGTGAGGAAAACCATTGTCAGGGTGATTAAATTGACACCAGCTGGTTTTTGTTTGGCAAGTCTCACGTCGGTTGTTAATTGGTAGCTTTGTTTCGGTGGATTTTCTTTTGGGAATACGACGACGACGAGTGACTGACTGGGGCTGGGGAAAACATGTAAACGCAAAACGGAATCTGCTAAGTGAATAATGAGCTTTAATGTTTTTTTTTTTCTGGACTTTTCTTTGGTTACTTTGTGGCTACGAGCAACTTAATGGAATGACAGAATGTAAGTGCTGCTAATTAATTAGAACAAGTTGTGGTGGCTTGAACCTGAAACGGAATCTTGTGGTGGAACAAGCTTTTAGTGTTATGACACGAACTTTATGTCCTGCCATGACCTTCAAGCGTGTTCTTCTTTTTTTGGTTAAGATGTAAGAGTTGTGTATTCTGGCTGAAATGGTTGAATACACTTAAAGGTATTTCGATAAGAACTTTGAATTACGAGTAAGAGATACTCAATTAAGGTTGATTAATTGGGTGTAACAAGAGTTAATCGTCTTATTTAACTGATTTCAGAGGAAATGTTGGTTTTCCTAGTGTGCAATTTGTAAATGAAACGAAAGTAGATGGGGTTTAAGAGATGTTATGATAATGAAAGCCATGTCGGTTAGTGGACAAACTTTTAGGTATCATTTTGTTTTCTTGCAATTTATAGTAAGTAATTGGATGGAACTTCGTCAAATGTTGGACGGGCGTCACTTACCGCAAGATGTTCTTTGTATAGCAGCATTGGGCAGGCGGAGAGACATTTCAAACCCATCTTATATTATGGTTGTAAACTTAAAACGGCTCATGAACGGTTTCATGGCATGGTTGGCATTTCTTTCCAAGAATTATGCTTTCTTTGTGGTTATGATGGGAATATTTAAGTCTTTTGTTTGGTCTTTTTAAGGTCTTAAGCCTGCAAGTTTGGAAGGCAGAACTGCTAAACCTATAAAGGAAAAAAGAATCTTCTTTACTTCTCTCATTGATTGAGAACAAAACCATTTAGGGTATGAATTTATCTTGCGCATATTTTTAAACCAAATGGTTTAAATGGTAATGAAATAAATGAATAGGGGCGCAATAAAGCGGGTAACCCCGGAGTCTAGCGCATTTCTCACAGCCATGTGAGAGAATGGAGGGACTTAAAGATTACCGAATACGAAAGGCTAATCGAGAAAGCACTTTTAGTGGCAATGAATTAATTATTGGAAGACTTGCTAATTCCTCGTTAAAAGCGGGGAATACGCGATACAATCGTCGAATGGGACTTGAATCGCATACGATCGAATTTGGTTTTCAGTTCTAGGCATTCGACATTGCGATGTCGAAACAATCAAAATTTTTTGCATGCACACTATACAATCATCCCATGCGATGTACGATTATCGGTACGATAATTGTATCGTGTATTCCCCACTTTAGATTCGAGGTTGGGTAATAGTTTCTCACGAAGAATTTTTTGCAGGATTGCAAAACCAACTCAATGAGATTGAAATCAAGACAAACCTTATTTAAAAATTCCTCTTCCAAAAAGTCGAATGTAGACACATTCTGCCTCATTAGCCATGTTCACACTGTACAATTAGTTTGACAGACTTGGGCTTGAACGACCAATGCTTGATAGTGTGAACCCTTCAACTTCTTGGAGGGTTTTCAAAAATTTTTGAAAATCTAGAAGTTGGACGAAGTGAAAGTGTATGTGACATAAAGTTGGACGACAAGCTTGATAAGTGTGAACGCAAACTACATCAGACCATCCAACTTCCATCAAACGAAGTCTGTAAAACTAATTGTACAGTGTGAAAAGGGCTATTAGCATATGAAAAATTCCTAAAAACATATTTTCCAGGCAAGCTTATACATATTTTTCGGCTCTCAAAGGTCAACTATTCTTTCATTGTGTCAATCATACCCACTCGACACTTGATCCTTGGCAGGAACAAATGAAACCGTCAAGCAGGCTGTAGCATTTCAGCTTCAAATCATTTGGTACCTGTTTTACTATGCTTCAAGAATGTATAGGCATATTCTAACCTATTCTGAAAAATATTTTCACCGTCTGCTTAGGCCTAGTTTTTATCCCATAAAAGCTAGACTATAATCACCTTCTTACAGCCATCAGTCTTACATATTTCCTGTCTTTATTATGGAAAGAGTGCTCGAGGTTCTCTTGACGCAAATTTTTTTGAAAATACATCACTAAGGAACTTTTTTGCTCTTTTTGAATTGAATCTAATGAGACCGAACTGCAAAGTCTTCAAAGAATAATTGAATTGTATAAGTTTCTTCATCGATATATACATGCTTTTCATAATACAACGAGATCATTGTTGAGATTATTCATTGGTTTTATGAATTAGAGTAATGCTTAAGATTGGAACTCTGATTTTGAATGTGGACAGCAAGTAACAAGAGTAGTCAGAAGGCTTACCACAAGGTTGCATTTTATCACCTCTCCTATAGTACGTGCCTGCTGTTTGCTCTCTACGAGATGTGCTCATTAGATCGAATATTTGTATAATGTACGTCGCTGTGCTTTTCGTTGGATTCATCACCAGCTTGCTCCAGAATGCTTCCCTGAATATGATAGACATTACCTAGTAATGGCTTTTCGTCAGAGCCCACATCAACTGGTGTGATGGCAATGACCCTATCAAAAAAAACTTTGCTTTCTTGTGAAAAGTGAAACAATTTTTTTTTTTTTACAATTTCAGTGTTTACTACAAAGCTTATCTTTTTAACAATATTCGTTACATACAATTGTTAATTCTTGAACTTACATTTTTTGTTTTAAAATCTGCGATCACAGAAGGGCCTCTGTTGTTCTTAAATAAATAGTTGGTATCTTCTCGTCGACTTGAGCAGTGCAAACGGCCGTTGGCTGAAATGGTGGTAGGGAGGAAGAATAGTTGCATGGTGTCTTCAATCCTGCAAGCTATTGTAGGTCCGGGTTGTTAAATGGGTCTCTTGGTTGTTTCATCTCTATGGTGTTGCTTTTCTCTTCATACAGCGACGTAGAAGTCTCCGAAGCTGTCTTCTAACGACATTCGGAATGCTGGATTCATCACGAATATCACTTGGAGATATCGGTCGTCGGGGACTGAGTTTCCTAAAATTATATAAGTTAGAGGGTTGGTATGAGACAACATTTTGCTGCTGAGGTTGTGTAGGTATTTGTCTATGAAAACAATTTTTAGAGTTTCGTAGAGCCTTTCATTGCTGTAGTAGCGGACTAAATTTGATTTTCTAACATGGCTTTTGTCTAAAGTGTTGAAATTGGACTAGCTTGTACTTTAAAGCTTCACATGGCCAACAGCTTGGCGTAATCAATGGTAGGAAACGTCCTTGAACCAAACATATTGAGTCGATGAGTTTTAAGGCGCTGTTAACCTTTCCTCAGCAAGGGACTCGATGACACCAGAACAATATGTCGTTATGGAGGACGATAACATACGACTGCAGGTCTTCCAAGGTTCCTGGCTATCGCCTCATTATTAGATGCGATGCTTGGTCATAAATCTGTCCAAAGCAAAGCACAGCACATGCAGACGGACAGAACGACTGCTGTCGTCAATAATATGCAATAGGCAGAGCTACGGTATTCTTCCCTTCTCTTAGCAGATATGGCTACGGAAGACCTGTTGTTCTTGCCTCGGGACACCTCTCCGTTGCCACGGATTTTAACTTCTTGGCTAAATGATCAGACACTATAATTCCTTTAAAGAGAATTATGACGCTGCATCTGATCTGCATTTTGTTAATGAATCGATGTAAATAACTTCAACTTCAACACTCAATTAGGTGTCGAATGAAATTTTCTTGAATCCAATAAAAAAAATCATTTCAAGTATTGTGCCTTGCGACGTTTCTAAAAGAACTTTCAAGGATAACTCTAAAATGCTTTGTATAATTTCAAATTCTTTTCTTGTGCAATGTTGGAATATCGTCTTTTCTTCCAATATCCCTTTTTAATTTTAGAAGTCACCAAGTTAGGTCGATAATTAAACAACAACCTCGTTTACCATAGTGGAAAAGCATTCAGCAGGACCTCTGCGTTTGATTTCAGGTTATGATGCGCAGTAACAAATTATAGCGTCCTCTAAAAGTAGTTCCGCAATGAAAACTTCATTCTTACATAGCCATTTTGATCCGGCAGAAAATCGTAGGCTTCCTTAATTCCCAATAAGAGCTACTAAAAGATATGCACATATTCCTGGCAAATCCTTTGCTGTTGTGCCCAAGTACTTATGTTTTGTTTTCAGCTACCCTAGTCGTGAAATATATCAGTAATTGCTTCAAGTGGTTGAATATAAAACTCTTCTTATAAAAAAAAGAAAAGAAAATTTAAATGTACCCAACACGAATTTACACGTGCCATTTGAGGGCAAAAAAAGGGTGGTGTAGTTCTTGTTCATTCGTTAAATAAGAACTTTTTGATCAATTTGAAGGAAAAAAGCAAATCGTGAAACTCGTGCTGGTTCGTTTAAAACGAAACTACTCAATCATTTCTGATGGAGAGGGTAAATGAGTTAATTTTAGGTTAACCTATATTATACTAGCTGACCCGGCCACGCGTTGCTGTGGGTAACGTAACACAAATTGTGACGTAAGCTATCCTATCTTTCAAGTTGGATCAAACTGCACACGGTGTACAAATTTGATTAAAATTGGTTAAGTAGTTTAGGAGTCCATCGCGGACAAACATTGTGACACGTAATTTATATATATTAAAATATAACATAAATCCTTTTTCATCATAAATAACTAGATAGACGAACCAACACGAGCTACACCAAATGGTTTCAACTCAAACGACTGTAATATACTCTCTTCAGATTGAACAGTGGTACTCAATAACTCAATCTAAACGAGTTTATTGCAGTCGTTTGAGTTAAAAGTCTCATGATGTGGTTCGTGTTGGTTCGTTCAAAACGAAATCACTTAGTTATTTCTGATAAAAAAGGTTTCCTAAAATTAGCTTATTGCAATCGGTAGAGATTAAAATCGGATTAAATTTTCCGTCAATTGATTCGATTTAGGTGTGTAACAACCTAACACGATCCACACCGTATGTGTATTATAGACTATTATTGCGGAGGGCATTAGTTTTGTGTTTTTATTGACGCAATTGGAACTGTATCCACTGTATTCGGGACTTTTAAGCCGGCAACGCTTATATTGGCCTTGGCATTATAAGCTCATCTGATTAAAAAGTGGAAACATTCAACTTCAGATGTAAGTGACCAAGCCAAACCTACACCAGAAAAGAATTCTTTCGGAAAACACTTTGTCGACGAAAAAGAATCTAAAATTTAAATAAAACATAATTACAGGTTTGGAACAAAACAAATGAAAAGAATAAACGGGTATTGTAAATTGCTTGAAAAAATTTTACATATTTTTTTCAAATTTGTTTGCACTAGTTTAGCCACGCATTTGAAAAGTTTAAAGGGTTTGACGTTAGATTTGTCGCAAAGTCAAAACATATCAAAACAGCCTTGAAAGTATAATTCTCCTACGAACATGCCTGGACATAAATAACAATTATTTGCAAATTCTTCAGAAGGTATTATTACTTTCGTCACGAGGTCTTTCCCAAGAAACATTTTGTTTATCTTTAGACTTAAGAACAACCACACAAACAATTCGAAGTAAACTGGTAATGATTTATTGTCAGGCAATCATCTATTGTTCCAAGCTATAAGCAAACACAATCGACAGAAGCATCACCCACACAAGAAAATCAACAACTAAGTAAATTGCATATAATTCATTCGACTTGTCACGGTGCAAAAACCAAGCTAACCAACCTTCTTTTTTCTCTCTCTCCAATAGTTAAGTGAATAATAATAACATGCAAAATATAACCAAACTAAAAAAAACCAATGATCACGTAATACTCTGGATGGCTGTTTTTGCCAGAGTATAACTAAAAAGCCATAAATCAAATCGCTCTTTTTTTAGAGAATACTTCTTTTTATTATAAGTGGAAACGATATTTTTTGCGTGTCATCGATAGATGTATTGTTGATAAACAAATACGGTGTTCTGGAGGCTAAGTATAGATTCCCTTGTATAGAAAAAACAAATAAATTTAGAGATGAATTTTACTTCCGTCAAATACCAGGTAGGTTCTCCATAAAACACTGGTTCTATCTATTGCTTGATTGGTTTAATTAAAATGAGCAATCAGCCAGTGTCAACTGACATTGAAAAGAATTATGAAGTCGCTTTTCTGGAGCAATCAACTTTACGAAAATTTAAATAAAAACTAGAAAAACAAAATTTCCTCACATTTCCAAAGACAACGCACACACCTGTTACTTGTTTCATTGCATAAGAGCTTCAAAAATAAGTTGATATCGGGTACTAAAAGTTGTTTAATTGCTTTATAGATCACTTTCTAGCTCGGCTACAATAAAGCAGAACTGATGATTCTGACTCTATTATCACTTATGTGATGGGGTCGGCTGGCTAACTTAATTGAGTGTCATTAAAAAAAGATAACGATATTAGGTGCGACATAGAACGTGGCATATTCGTACTGCTTTCAATATGAGAAACACTATTTTAACGAAACACGGGTTGCTTTTAATTGAATATGGGAGCCATATTAATATTGCCGGCTTAAAAGTCCCGAATACGTTGCGATACTCGCTGCCATTTACGACTTTTTTTGGCACTGATTTTGTTATTGTTCTGACATTTTCAGGAATCCATTCTCGTAATACATAAATCGGTCTAGTTCGTCGTTTAGTTTCTTAAAATTTCTAGCCATAGGTACATCGAAAGCGGGTAAGATTCTGAAGATGATACCTGATAGTTTTTAGAAATCCCATCCACCATTTTGTTTCCGTTTATATTACGTTGTCCTGGAATCCAAATCTAAGTGAGCGTTGAGCAGTGTTGAAGTTCTGTGACAACATTCCACAAATTCGGATGGGCTTTTATGAACATATTTTTACCAACGAGTTCGAATATAACGAAGTGCTTCGCGGCTTCCCAGACTGCAAGCTCTTCAGCTTAGATGACTCAGCAAAAGTCTGGAAGCTGTATTGATTTATTTTTGAGAGGGTGATCCACTGACCCATTCTCGTAGTCCATTTTGAAGCCGTCTCGTCTGTAACAAACAAGATTATGAGCTGTGTTCGAGTATTGTAAATTATAACGCGCCGAAATTCACCTAAAATCAGAGAAATGCTATTCTCCCGCAGCAGTTTTCTTAGTTGTGCACTGAAAAGAGTGCTCATTTTGAATTGAATTGAATTATACAAACGTTTTAAAAAGAAAAAAAATTCAAAACATTGTTTGTTCTTTGTTGAAGATCGAAAAGATCACATCAACTCCATGTATTGCGTTTCGCCCAGGTACGGCAATGGGCTCATCAGTTTGATGTTGCCGTACCCTAAGTGTCGGTGTAATCCGAACGAAATTTGCGTCTTTAAGGAGGGGTTGGATCACTGTGATAATAAAACGCGGCTATTAGCCGCATTGTTGAAAGAAGAATGACATTCGATTGTTACAGTCAAAATATTGCAATTAACAAAAATTTCACTTGTAATTCACTCGGTCCTCAAATTGCCTTTGTTGATCAGGCAATCAGTTCTCCTCCCGCAACTCATTCTTTCTGCTATTTTTCAATGCTTCCAGAAAGTGTTATATGGCTCGCCCAGTACAAGGCAAGAGTCTTGAAAGATCTCGACATTCATAAATCCGCTGGCCCGGATAGTATCCCTGCTATAGTTCTGAAGCGGTGTTCTTCCACGCTGTCAAAACCACTGCGTAAGCTTTTCCATCTGTCCTACTCTTCAGGTCTCTTCGCGAGTGGATGGAAACAGCATTTGTCCAGCCAGTCCCTAAAAAAAGCGAATCTTCCTCACCCTCGAACTACCGTCCAATTGCACTTACTTCCCTTCTTTCTTAAGTCATGAAAACGCTGATCAATTATCAGCTTAAGAAATATCTCGAAGAAAGATAGTTTCTTAATGGCCGATAGTATGGCTTTCGCTGCAATAGGTCCACTGGTGATTTGATTGTATATCTCACCGAACAGTGGCACAAGTCTTTACATCGATTTGGTGAAAGTAAGATTATTGAGCTTGATATTTCAAAAGCATTGGATAGAGTTTGGCATCAAGCTCTTTTATCTAAAATGCGTGCATTTGGTTTCGATGAGTTTCTTCTTCGCTGGATTAGTAGCTACCTTTCTAACCGTTCATTACAAGTTGTTTTGGACGGCTATAAATCTGAAACTCACAAAATAAATGGTGGTGTGCCCCAGGGCTCCGTTTTGTCTCCGACACTTTTTCTTATTTTCATTAACGATTTTCTGTCTGAAACTACTAATCCATTAAATTGTTTTGCCGACGACAATGCCCTTAGCTTTTCATATTCGTTCTTAAGTTCACATCCCTCATCTTCGGACGTGGAATTAGGGCGGCAGCGTATGTTAAGTTCATTAAATTCTGATCTAGACAGCATTGTCCAGTGGGGAATAAAAAACCGCGTAGAATTTAATGCTTCAAAAACTCAATGCTGTCTTTTGTCGTTGAAGCGAAACTTACCTCCCTTGCCACTTTCCATGAGTGGCTCTTGCATTGTTGAAACAGAACAGCTTTCAATCCTCGGTATGTGCATTACCAACCTCCTCTTGTGGAATAACCATATACTTGAAATCGCCAAAAACGCTGCAAAGTGCTTAGGCTTTCTTCGACGATGCAAGAAATTTTTTTCACCCAATGACCTGGCAGTCATCTACAAAACGTACATTAGTCCTAAGATGGAGTATAACTCCCATATTTGGGCAGGTGCTCCTTCAACCCACCTCAATCTTTTGGACAGTGTTCAGAGAAGAGCCTTTAAAATGATTATAGATACGAACATCATCGAAACTTTCATGACACTTGAACATCGTCGTGATGTTTCTTGTCTCTCCTTATTTTATCGTTTTTTTTACAGACAGTGCTCTTATGAGATTGCCAGATGCATTCCTCCCCTTAAACAATTCAATCGTAATACTCCCGCTTCCAGGAATGTCTTTACCCTTGAGTCCAATTTCGGACGTACTGTTAAATGAAGAGATTCCTTCTTCAGCCGTACCACGCGAATGTGGAATGTATTGCCCAGTTTTTTTTCCCTCTCATTACAATCTTCAGAAATTTAAAACTAATGTGCAGCGGTATCTCCTTTCAAACTCTCTCCCTTTTTCCTAACGCTCGTACTGTGTTACTTAACATGTTAAGGGTAGTCACAACCCCTTGAGTGCGCGCAAATTATAAAAAAAGAAAAATTTGATGCTCTCGCATGCGGTATATAGTTTTTGAGATATCTCTTTTGCGCAACTTGTCCCAAAGCTCAACTAGCCCCGCCTTACCCTACCTCAATTTTTCAATTTGTTTATTTTAAACATTATTTTGCATTTAACCACAGCAAGTTTGATATTTTTTATTGTAAAAATAGGTACTCCTCCCACGTATTATAACTATGAATTACTGTTCTAGATCCATTCTGGTAGACTTTTCATTTACCCCCTATCTAACGTTCAGCTTTTATAAAGGATTTGTATAGAAAAAACGTTTTATGTCCTTGAGAAAATGTGGTTTTTCCATTTTGCAATGTTATCTTCGTGCCTAACGCACATTTAAATATCACACAGAGTGCAAATGATGCTTTCATGAAAGTAAAGTACACGATATTGCAAAGGTCAGGCTGTATTAAGCGTTCTTACGAATATAATCATATGGTTTTCTGTTAGGTTCAAAAGAGAATAACAAAGTACAGCACATACTCGTATGTAAGTAATTTTCAAACAACGATTAACCTTTCAACTCAAACGTAAAAACTTTTAGCGATAGCAACTAAAATAAACTCAAATACATGGCGTATTTGTGTGAGTTTTAATTTCCGACTTAAAATAAACAAAAGAAATGTTAACATGTTGTTGTGCGTATTTTTTTTATTGACATTCAGTGTGAAGATATGTTTAAATAAATCTACTATATCATTTCTGCTCCCTTCGCATCAAAACAATCGCTTTTTTATTAATCAACTGTTTCAATAAACATTTTAGAAGTGATATCAGCTTTTTCGTAAACAGAAATTTAGTGGAAAAAAAATTAAACAAAATTAAGATTCATTAAAAATTATTTGAAAAGCTATTGGGGTCATCTATTTATCAAGATATGAGCTATCAAGTGTTACACGAGTAAATAAGTAGGTATAAGCTTTCCCCCTTTGTTTTGATTTCCATGATTTTTTCTTATTGAAAGGAACGCTTTTTTGTGCTGTCTCGAATCGATAGAAAATATTTTTCGTCATAAATTTTATGTTTTTATATTATACGCTACGTGTTCTGTACGAACGATGATTTTTAATCCATTTAGTGGGCTTCTTGACACGTGAAAATGTATTTTGCTGTAGTCTTTCTTTTCGGAATAGGAATGTTGTAATGGTTATTAGATTAAAATGGGAGAGAGGGGGCGAAAAACGTACAGATATCACAATCATAAAGAGATGACTTTGAAACACCACCATCAAACATGCGTGTGTGTTTACATATTTGTCTTTGATGAACAGTCTATTTTGGGACTTAATTAGAACTGTTTTTTCTCGTTTAATTTCTATAACAAAACTGATAGGCCTATGAGTAATTTTAAAGTCTCTACTAGGGCACACAAAAAAACAAGTAGGCAGCAAGTGATTATTCTGATTATAACAGGTTGAATGATTGTTTGTTTGTCACGCATGCCTTCATAAACCAATTTTTCCATGGTGATGAAACTTTGGGAAGTTATTGTCTGTGTATTTGCGACGGTTTCTATAAATATGTAAACAATCTCTTTACAATTTGTGGCGCACGAGCCGACTCAATAAATGAGTGAGAATATTACTTAGCAGCAGTGCGTGTGTTTTGTATTTCGGATTTATTCTTAGTTTTAGTTTTAAGTATTAAAAATAAAATTCAATAAGTTATTTGCATTTTATCTCGCATCATGTGCAAAGCATTTCTACATTTCTACAATTTATTCTATCGGTTTTTTTTTATTACGACTTGACAACTTCTTTTAACAAAATTAAACGAAAACCATTTGAGATATTTCAAAAACTTTATATCGACTGAAAGCATAATCAAAACCATGAAAGTTAACCTTGTTCATATGGCCACCGGGAGACCCAATTTTCGATGCCTAGGCCCTAAACGGGCGCTGTTTCGTGTTCAATGTTCAGTGGGCTGAGTTCTTCCCACGTCCTTGGTTTGTTGACATACATCAATGACTCAAAATAGCTCAAAAAAAAAATTATTTAGGGGCGTTAAATCACACGAACTATGTCGTCAATCGACTAGGACTAGCCCATTACATGGTCATCAAACTTACTCTTCAATAAATCGATTGTAACTTGTTTTTTGTGGCTTGTAGCACCATCCATTTGAAACCATCACATGTCGTCCAAGTCCACATCCTTCAATTTGTGCCAAAAATAATCGGTAAGCAAGGCGCGATAACGCTGGATATTCACAGTAACTTGACGGTCGCTATAGTCGACAAAAAAATATAGCCCAACAATTGTCGCCGGCATGCAAATAGGACCAAAGAATTATTTTTTGTGGATGAAGTGGTTATTCTTGAAGTACTTTCTCACTCAAATTCAACTCATATTTTGCTTATTGACGCACCCAATGAGCCAAATATAAACTTCGTCACTGAAGAAGACTTTGTGATCCTAATCAGAGAACGTACGTCGCTTCAAATGGTCCCTCGGCCTCATTCTCATTTTTTTTTTATTATTAACGCGAAGAGCAAGAGGCTATGTACTCCCTTCTAATGCTATAAAACAAACTCATAAAGCATGGTTGTGAGACAGAGTTTGGTAGAGCATTCCGCATCTGGGTAGTGGGACTAAAACATGAATCTCTGTACTTGATTGTTCGATTAAAGTTGGGATCAAAGTAAAACTTATGGGCATTCCTAGCAAGGCGGGTGTTGTGGCTAAATTATTTCAGGAGAGGAATACAACTGGCTACTTCGCTAGAGCACTGCTTGTAAAAAAGAGAGAGTATGGCAACTAACGTTTCGACTTTTTTAAGATGGAACTATCACCTATCAATCGTAACGCTCTGTTTTGTACCCTATCAAGTAGACGCAAAGATGTTTGAGGAGAACCTTGGCAAATATGGGAGTTATACTCTAGTTTTGAACCGGCGGTGGTGTAGGCCTTATAAATTGAATCCTGATCAGAAAGGGTCAACAATTTCCTGCATCGTTTTAAGAAACCCAAGCGTTTAGCACCATTTTTGGTGAATTCTTCAAATATATGGTCATTCTAACGAAGATCAACGTTTACCACCAATTGCAAGTACTCACAGCTTTTCGGTTTCTTGGGTAGAGGAACGATTCATGAATTATGGGGGAATGTTAAGATTCAATGAATTGAGTTTTTGAAGCATTGAATTCTGTTTGGTTTTTACTACCTCATGTGAGAATTCTTTCAAGGTCAGAAATCAATGAGCTTATCATACGCAACCGTTCCAGTGCCACATCCGAAGAGCAGGGATGGAAACGAATATGAGGAACTGAGGATTGAGTTGTCAGCTAAACAATTTATAGGCTTAGAAGATAAACGGTCCTTAGTGAAGAGAAGGAAGAGAATCGCAGACAAAACGGAACCCTGAGGTACACCAGCATTTAGAAAGTGAATATCAGACTTATGAAGCCATCTTGTATTGAACGGTCGGAAAGCAAATTTCTTATCCAACAAAGAGAGACTCATCGATACTAAAAGGACACATTTTCGGTAAATGGGCTCGATGCCAAAATTTATCAAATGCCTTAGAAATATCAAGCGCACTAAACCTACTTTATTCAAATCGGTGTAGAGATTGGTTCCACTTTTCGGTGAGATAAGTCATCAAATCACCAGTGGATCTTTTGCCACGAAAGCCCTGGTGGCAGCCATTAAAAACATTTCGTTCTTCATGATATTTTACTTGTTGACGATTTATCAACGCTTTCATGACCTTGGAAAGAGGGTACGTTAGTGCAATCGGACGGTGATTGGAAGGCGAAGAGAATTCGCCTTTTTTAGGGACGAGCTGGAAAATGCAGTTTTCCATCTCCTCGTGAAGAGCCCTAAAGAATAGGATAGCTTACGAAGAAGTTTTGCCAGCTGAGAAGAATACCTCTTGAGAGTTACGGTGAGGATACCATATAACCAGCGGATTTATGTATATTGAGATCTATGAGGACTTTTGCAACCTAGCGATTTCCAAAAAAAAAATATCTGCTTCATCACAGAATTTACTGACTCAAGCTGAGGTGGTGGTATCAGGAAGTGTCGAGTTAGCAGCGAATTGAGCTGCCATCAAATTGGATTTGTCGTTGGAGCTGACATACGGAGACACGGGGAGTAATTGAAAACGAGCGTTGGGACCGATGACGTGTTCGAGTTCTTAATGTTCAAAATTCTTGAGTCAGCTTGATCTTGTGTGGTTGTAAACCAAAATCCGTACGCTAAATACGCCAAAATGTGTCTGATCGATGCCCAACTCTTGAGAACGCCGTGCCGTGGAATTGACTGATTTGCATCGTTAGCTGCAGATACTTCAACGGCAGCGATATTTTCGACACTTCGACCAACCCGTTGTCTTACACACATCGCACAGCGAATATGTAGACTAGACTTATATTTTTGCACTAAACTTGTTTTTGCCTTTTTAGACGGCGAGAATTATTACGGAAAATTGAAGAAAACGCTCTTAAAGTTAAGTTTAAAAATTTTTATAATTTGCAGACCGTGCCGTGATGAAAATTTTTAGTTAACAATGATTGAATAAATTAACAATGACAGTGACAAAAAACCCTTTGGCTAAAAATAGTTCAAAAAGATGAAAGAAAGAAAAACTGTTGAAAAAACCTTATTGGAGAAACAGACTTAAATTTTGCTTTAAATATGTCACTTACGAACTCTTTTAAGCAAGGGTTTAAAAAAAAACTTTAGTCCATCGGCAGGTGGCATAACTTCGAAGAAAAAATGTCAGCCTAAAATATTCAAGTTTTCATTGACAATGTCCCTCATCAAGTACTGTCATCATCATCACCATTAGGAGAAAAGTTCAAAAAGCCTGCTCAGCCTAAAAGAGCAACAAAACAAAAAATTAAATTTGTAATTAAAATGAAATCAGCATTAAAACAAATTACAATCTCTCAACACTCCAATGACGAAATTAAAATATTTGTTTTTTTTTTTTTGTTCGGAATACCCCACAAGGAGGGGTAAGACCACTTCAGTCTATTTCTTAATTGAACAACTCAATCAGATAACTCAAGATTGAAGCAATAATGACCACCTCCACAAAAACAAAATACACACCAGTCTCATACAATTAAGCATCATACAAAAACAAAATCGTAATAAATTAAGTTCAGACGCCCCCAAAATAAATTCCAGCATGCTGATGTTTTTCCATAACGCGATACGCACCGCAAATACCCCGTAGGTACCTACTCCTAAAGAAAGTATCTCATTTGCGGGGATAATTTATCGTAATTTCATTTGTATAACCACCGTGTAACAAGTATTGGTTTCAACCAAAGCTAGAGGTTGTAAACGCCCACAAAAGCGGTTGAAAAAAGATATCTCTGTTCATTTGAGTCTTTGTTGTGTGTTGCACTTTTTGTAAAACTCAAAACAACAAAGTTACAAATCTGAATATCCGACAGTGAGTGCTTCCCCCGCAAAACGGGCATCAGTGAACGAATTATCTAATGTTGACCATTTAGAAGCACACACATTTTTGTGGTAAAGAATTTCACATTAAGATAGATACGATCTATAAGATATTCATCCGGTGCGAGTATAAACAAGCACTTCACACCTTTAAGGCTGATGCGACAGCAACATCTGGTTGCGTTATGGTAATTTAAGCTCATCCAACCCCTACACCATGAATTTTTGTTTTGTTTCCTTCCCAAATATGATACTACTTCAAAAAAATGTTGTTTTACTTTGAAACCAAGCCGCAGCATGGCACTCGAAAACTTGGCTTGGTGTGGTGTGGTTTGTGTTGTTGTTTTTTTTAATTCGCACTTTGTTCGACCAAGGTTGATGTTGGGACGCCCACTGCAGTGTCACACTCCAGGAAATTTATCTTTCCAAAGTCAGAAGAGTAAACAAATCGTAAAGTTTAACAAAACAAACAGTCATATTTTATAGTAAATGTGTTTTTGGTATACGTGACATTAGATGCTCCCAATGAAAATATAGTTGCATGCAAGTGGACAGCTGTTTGAGTTTCTCTTCTCACTGGAGCTGACTTTTAGTACAAAACTATTTTTCCATAATAAATTTTGAAGTGATAGTATGAATACTGAATATTAATTGGGTCTTACAACTGACTTATGCATACATCAAAGTGAAAACTAAAATAAAACTTGATGGTAAAGGAGCAACACTTATCTGTGCTAGAAAATATGTTTTTCTTGAAAATGAAATGAACAGAAGTTTCAGTGACATGGAAAAGGTCTTTAAGGCAAACTGTCGATCAAAAAACATCGTTTCATGGCTGAGCTTGAAATGTTAGAGCTGTAGGATTCTTACTAAGAAGGAACTTGCTAGTGATCACTTATAAAAGAAGAATGCGAACTACAATCATTCCTATACAGAGTGTTTTGCAAAAGATGCGACAAAAGCTGAGATCGGATCGTTTCGGAGGGGGATCTATATCCCTCCATTTTGACTCGAGGGACAATTTAAAATAAAAAAATAATTAATTTCCCAAAAAGGTTATTACATATCAACCATTTGCAACTTTTTTTTACTAGTTAAAAAAAAAAAAATGAAATGTACTTTTTCCAAAAAACCCCTTTTGCTCAAAGCAGCGAAAACTCACAGAATTTGATTTTTATGGAAAAATGTACTTTTCATTTCTTTTTGAATTTTTTAAAAACCTGGAAAACTTTTCACGTTCATTTTTCTGTATTTGACTCAAAACTAATGGGAGCATTGATTGTTGACAAACTGTGACCCAAAGTTTTATAAAATTTCTATAAGGCACTTTTAGACGATCATTTCGGTTACAGTTTCAGTTAAGCTTTCAGTTAAACTTATGTCTAAACGCTTAAAAATGAACTGATAACTGAATTTAAAACTGAACTGACAACTGATGAAATTCCTATCACTTATCTATTCAGTTCTCAATTTTCTTTCTGATTTTGGTTTTTTTTTCCAAATTAAAAAGAGCTCAACTGAGCATCGAGCTGACGTCTTTTTAAACACTGAACTGAAAGCTGAGCTGAGAAGTGGCTGTCTAAAAGGGCATTAAAGAAAATGAATTTTATTTTATTTTTATTTAAAAATTTTGACTTTGAGACTTGATTTTTGAAAAACATTTACTAAATTAATTTCAACTAAAATATTAATTAAAGATCAAAGTATTGACTTTCAAAAACACTATTGTTTGTGGTGGCTTAGTTGATTTTTGATAATTTTTTTTGAAACTGACTCAATTTCTTATAATATTGCCCTCCCGCGTAAACGGAGAGAGATAGAACCCTGCCAAAACTATTTTTTTCTTGATTTGACCCTAACTAGCCGTCCTGAGCTTTTGCCGCATCTTATGCAAAACACCCTGTATAGTTTTCGGGAATTTACTTTCTTGAAGGTAGTCCAAAACTGTAATAAAAAGTAGAGGGCTCAAGCCATGCACACCTACTGTGACTTGGAAATCATTCATGGACATCAGTTGGAGATCTTTTTCAGTCCTATCACAGATTTCATCGTAGAAAACTTCCACACGGAAAGCTAAGTTACGAACTACAAAAATTTGTGATCAGAAAATCCGAATGGCATTTCCCAGGTGCCACACTAAATACCGCCATGCTCGTTATCGAAATCAGCTGTTTTACGCCAAATAAGCAAGATCATTCACATTTTTCTGCAAAACACAACTTCTTTCGTATATTGAGAGGACGATTTTACATTCCACTCGGATTTGGTGATACCGAATCTACGAAATTCGAAATTCGTTCCACTCCGAATGGATTATGTGATAGTTACATCGGGAAACTTAGACTTTTTTCAATTACGATGGAATCTGTGATAGGGGGCCTGTTTTTTTTGTCCCTGCTCTTTCAATCGTCCATACATAAATAAGCCTCCGGAGCTGCTCGCTGTGTAATGTTCCCTCACATTAGATGTCATTGTTGTCGATGTAGAACTTCTAAGGAATCACAAGCTTTCATCACAAGATACCTTACTCTTCGAATTGAATCTGTTGTTGACTAACTGAAACTCAATCTGACAGCCTGATTATGTTGTGCACTCGTGTCTCAACAATACTCGCTCAACAACCTTCAAAGTTTATCAAACTGTTTGCTGTCGCAACTTTATGTTACCCTTTTCTTTGTTAATGGTGTTTTTTTTTAGTCGTGTAATTTTCAATCTGACAAAACTTTGTTCGGAATTGGTTTTTTTGACATCTGTCACTTATTTATTTATTTATGCTCAAATTGGTTTGCCATTTCATTGTGAAAGACTTGACCCCGTACAACCACTGAGCACTGTGTATTTTCGGTAAATTGTGTTGAAACGAAATCGTCGTTGATGCCGATTTTTATATAATCTCGAGTCTTAAACTTGTGAGTTTTACCTTTTACCTCCAAGATCGTGTGATTTTACACCGCTGTAGTAATGTTTTGTATACTTTTTATGTGAAGTCGCTGGTCTGCGCACCCGAAAAGATTGATGCCTTGGAAGAGAACATTCATCACGTTATTTCTAATACACCGCCCCATCTTCTTCAAAAAGTGATCGCAAATTGGGCCTCTTGGCTAGAATAGACTTAAGCCAGCCGCGGCGGCCATTTGCCCGAAATCATTTTTAAATTATAATGACATTCTTGACAAGAAAAATAAATTTCGCTCGTTTTATTTATTTTTGAAAACCACACGTTGAAAAAAAATATTCCTTACATTGGTGTAAGGTAATTTTCCTCTTTTGCTTAGGCAGACTATCTCAGTATAATTATTGGAGATGAGAATAATGTGCCATATGTCCGCTATGTCTCATATATGGTATCTCGTCTGGCCCAACACCTTTGTCTGTTTTGCAGTAAGGTTTTTGCTTAATGACTGTCTCACTTGCTTCTTCGACTGAGAGATGTTTTCGATAAGTTAGGTTCAGTTTCTGAAAAGTGCTATCGACGAAACTGTACTTTCAATAGGCCGTCAAAATACTGTCGTTTTGTCGTCATACACAAGAAACTGTCCTTGATCCTTTCAAATGAACTTGGGCGAACGAATTTTCCTTGGGCGGCTGTTTTGGAGATGGTTGCCGGCTTCTTAATGAAGCTGTTTTGTCGTTTTTCTTGAATGCACAAGGTGAAGCAGACTCAACCTCTGATACATGTCCTCCGTGCTCTTTCCGTGGAGTTGGGCGCACTTTTTTGCTTTTTTTTTGCAAACTTCTGTTACTTCAAGGAAAGCCTTTTCATATCTTTTTTTGTGGTGCACTTTCGATCCTGTTTTAAAACCAACTTTTTTCTTCCTGCTTCAGTTTCATCTTCTTGCTTCTCTGGCAAGTAATGATTACTCTCTCTCTCCCTATCTCTCTCTCTCTCTCTCTCTCTCGCTCTCTCTCTCTCTCTCTCTCTCTCTGTCGCTCTTTCTCTCTATCTCTATCTTCACTCACCAGGAGCCTAGTCAAATATCTCAAACATCTTCATACCGCCATGGCAGTCTTCAAAATATTTTTTTTTGTCCATATGTTTAAATCTACGCCGTGAAAAAGGAACTCTGAATTTAGAATTGTGAAGCCATAAAAATCTAGTCTAAATGTATCTTTTTCCAAGCGCTCACAGTTGCGTAATGTTTTAATTAAGCCTTTGTGAAAGAAAATGCTCAGAGTTCTACGAGCATGTTCACTAACTAAAAATTGTTCCTTTAATTGCTAATAACTTAAAACTTTGACTAATAACTTCTTTTCTTTTTTTCCAGGTAAGCAGAGAAAAATCATACCTACAAATTGGTTATTTGGTTTAGTGAGTAGAACAGAAGCTTATATAAGAAACAAACTTTATTTTTTAGAACCGAATATGTTTCAAATTTTCTTCCAGCCCATAGGACAACAAAACAAAAGTTTATCAATTCAAACTTTTTTATAAATCGAAAGAATTTCATAAATATGCACACTCATGAGAGTATCTATATACCCTCAAAGACGATGAAATCTGACAAGGCATAACTATAATCTTACAAATAGGCGACAGTGCGTGCGTAAATTTTGCTTTGATTCTAGAGTATGGGAGTAAATGTATGCCCGATATCAAATTCCATTGTGACTAAATGGCTTTGATTTATATAAGAGCAAATATCGAACCCACCCAAAAGCAAAGCAAAAAAAAAAAACTGTCTAAAAGGACAAACAACGAAACCAAAACAAGGAGACTCTCATACTAAATCGCCTTTCGGCGAAGCTCTTTATAATAATTTAATATCCAAGCATTCCCCGCCAGCACTACCGAGTGGTTTCATAGAATAGCTAAAATGAAAAGGAATTTGTCCTTGGCAGGATACACAAAAAAGATGGGTGTGTTGAATTCATGAAAACCAAGTTTGTTTTCTGCTGTCTGCGCCGCGAGTGGAAGTATTTAATGCTTAACAGACTAACTCAAAAAGTTGAAGTACAAATTATTTGTTTGGAATTTTAACGACTGCCTCTGTTATCGAGTTTTGCCTGTGATTTGCAAAGAGAAAATATTATAATTTTTTATTTTATTGTTTTGTCAAATAGTCCCTGTTTGCAACAAACATATCGTAATTTATTAAGTTGCTCGATGTACAATTGCCATTTTAAAATTCTCTATTGTGTGCACGGAAATGACGCTTATGGTGGCATAAGGTTTGGTGTGGTTGATTTACATAAATTGTCAACTGTGACAATTTGCTTTGGACTAAGTACATTTATTAGCTGTTAAAATAGTCATTGTTGTGGGCACGTTTGTGGCATATGGTCAATGTGATTAATTGTTGACATTAATGAACATGGAACTAAGTTGTGAAACCGTTTATAGAAACTGTGGTACTTACATTTCTGTTGTTTATCTAATGTGTTGACTTATGTTAATACCAAAAAAGATAACTCTTTCATAGACTCCTTAACAAAAAGGAAAATAGGAAATAATTAACTTTAACTTTATGAATTGAAATGTTTTAAGAACTGCCATTTTGTTCTGCTTAAAAAAGTTAAGAGAATTTTTAGTCTCTTTATTAATTTTTGCCCACCGTTGGGTTTCATCCAATAGTTTTCAATGGCTTCATTCGTTGTTTGGCATTCCTATGTCCCAGTAGTAGAAATTCCAGAGTTGAACAACTCGTGGCATAATGGTTAGTATGTCTGTCTGTTAACGAGGTTCATGGTTCGAATCCTAACAACTAACGATATTGAATTGATATGCAATTCTACCTCTTATTCCATTTATAAATTTGTCAACTGCAATAGAAAATCTTTCAGCAACAACACATCATCTGATCCACTCTCTGTTGTCAACTTTTTCGTTTCCTTTTTCAATCAATCTTTTATCATTGACCATACTTATTTTGAGTATTTGCCAAAATTCTCAGTGGGTCCGTTTCTTCCCCGCACTTTCGAACCGTCTCTTACTGAGAAAAAGCTAAATGAACTCAATGATGATTTCATACCTGGACCTGATCATATCCCTGCAATGCTCCTAAAACAATGTGCTTTGCTTTCTCTACCACTTTTAAAAATCTTCACCTTATCCCTTTTCCAAGGAGTATTTCCCAAGTATGTGAAACCTCTTTTTATAATCCCTATCCACAAAATATGTCAATTATGCGATGTTAAAAAATTACCGCCCCATAGCAAAACTTTCGAACATACCCAAAACCTTTAAAAGTATTTTGTGTGAAATTTTGAGTTTTCATTGCAAATCTATCATATCTACTTGACGACATAGCTTTTTCAAAGGCAGAATTCGTCTCATTTACCCTGCCTGGCTTGGAAAACGGAAAAGAAGTCGATATTATTTCAACAGATTTTAGTAAACCTTTTTTTTTTCCATAGACTTATTCTTTTTAAACTATCCACCCTCGGCTTCGAACCCATTTTATTGAAATATCTATTTGTTCTTATTTGGAAAACCGTTATTTAAGTGTTCGTTTTAGATCTTCTTTATCAGGCCCTTTTTTAGCTACCTCCGGCGTCCCCAGAGCACTCATTTAGGTCCTCTTCTTTTCATTCTTACTATAAAGGATCACGAAGTGATTATTCACCATTCCCTTATTTCACTCACAAGATCATTTCTTGATCTACTGATTCTATTCATTTTCAACAGGATCTCGACAACTTTTCTATCTGGTGCTCTATAAGTTGCTTGGAATTAAGCTTTTTCAAGTGTCGATCTATTACTTTTTCTCGTAAACGCCTCAAATTTCCTCTCCGTTGCTATCTTCTTCACAACCAAACCATTTCACCAGTTGAGAAGATTCGTGATCTCGGAATGATTTGTGACCAAGGACTCAATTTCATTTAACATATATTGATGATGTTATACTTAAAACCAATTCAGCACTTATTTTCATTAAGCGTGGGCCAAAAGTGTTCTGTGATCCTTACGTAACCCGATCTCTGAACACTACTTTTGTTCGCCCACTCCTTGAATACACATGCCAAGTCTGGTCCCCTTTCGAACAAGTTCACATTTCTAGAATCGAAAATATTCAGCCCCGTTTTCTCCGAGTTTTAACTGTTTTGACTTCAACCTCAGCAGCCCTTGCCTAAAACTCCATCTTCTAAATCACCGTCCCCATTAACGATAGCTTTTAGTTTCTTAGTTTTTAAGTTATACCTATTTAGAATAAACTTGTATAAATGGGGGTTTTGGCTCCAACAAAACTAAAAGACATAGCTTGCCCAAAATTTACCAATAGTCAAAAAATACACCGTAGTTGACGGGAGCAGTGACAGCTGACACATTTAAAACTAAGGGGAAACAAAATAGTCTCTCCAAATTGTATCTCTGTTTAGATATGTAGATAGACGGTGATTGAATGCTTATGAAGTGTAACTACAGAAAAATAATCAGTTTCTACATACAACGGCCTTGTCTCTCGAATAGCATCAGAACTTTTGGAGCACAGTAATTAAGTCGAATTAGTAGTCGTAAGTTGTTATCTAGGTAACTTTCTGAAAAAGTATGTGCGTGCTGTTGTCGTCGTTTGTTATCTCTTCCATGTTATCTATGTATACTCTTATATCTGCCATTAAAAAATGTTAACATTGACTACGTGATTTGTTGATATCTGTTAGTGGAATACCTAGAAATCCATCCATACATGTTTACACAAGTTCTGCTATTTTTAATTTCTTTTTATTAAATTCTAACACTGACATAAAAAACCAAGATTATCAACATTTGCAGTTAAATACGAAGCCGGGTCAATAAATCCGTGACTTTTTGAAATTACAACACTGCTCCCGTTAACAGCCATTTCTCAGTTGATTCTTGTTGAACAAGCTGCAACATTTAGTTTGTTTTTGACAATCGTTAATATCCGACTACCAGGTTGACTGTGAAAAAAATGGAAAAAAGTGATACTCCCAGAAACCCACTGTTTTGACTACTGTTTAGTTTCCGGTGTGTTTTGAACGAGTTTTTGCACCGTAACCGTGGACGAAACGTGGATCCACCTCAGCACACTGGAGACGTACTAAAAAAATTTGGTATTTAAAAAGTTAACTTATGATGCACTACTCGAAAAAATGAAAGCACATTAAAGAAATTCAAAATTTTAGGGTGATTTTCAACAAGTTACCAAAAATTAAAAAGTAAAGGAATTTGTGTTTGTAATCTTTCAAAATAGGTTTTCGTTCTAATATGAAAACTAGATAGTCGGAATTTGTATGTATGTAGTTTTCATGTATTATCAAGTCACTTCATTAGTGATCTTGAGTTCAAATGATATCATAATCTATGCGAGATGTCCCCGACCCACGGCAAGGTGCCTTTATTAACCTATACGACAGATAACATCTATCGCCAGCTCATTGTCTGACTCAGAATAAAAAGGCGTAGAGGAATTAATTGCTACCATTTTAAAAGCGGAGCCTCGACCTGTGGTTCCTTCAGTTTGAAGACCAGTTCCACAATATAGACCCTTACCAGGGTTGTGTCTTTACTGCAATTGCAGTAGACCTACTGCTTTTTTTCCCAAAAAAAAAATCTACACTTTTGGTTACGGGCCTTACCAGCAGAATCACTCTCGGTATAAGACGATCAACTCAGCTCTTGACAAATATGAGAAAGCTTATTTAACCTTGAATAGGGGAAGGCATCTTAAGAACCTTATGGACGAAGCAACTGCTCAGTTCCTGTTGTTTAGTGAAAATCAAGAATCTGAAAACATTGTCAGATATGGCAGATAAAATCTGTAATGTATATTCACATTCAGACGTTGCTTCTATCTCAACGACACCGTCGCCGTCGCGTCGGCCGCATCATCTAAAGGTGCTACCATTTTTGTATTACAATATCAGATTGGTGTTCTTAAAAAGAAATACATATATAGGTACATAATACATATATTTGATTCTACGGGTGTCGGTAAACATGCATACTTTGATGTTGTTGTGCATATCCTTGAACATATACCTACACTATATTAGATTTCTAATTCATTAGAGAACTCCATAGTATTAAATCGACCTAAGGCGAGATCTTATACTATTCATAAAAATATTCTTTTGTTTCAAAATCAGAGATAAAATATTCCACAGCCTTATGTGCCATTGTCTTTTAAAAGGACTAAAAATAATTTGAACAGTGGCGAAAAAAATATTGTTAAAAAGCTTGGGGTGTCTGGTGTATGTTGTCTCAAATGTCTTTGAGTTAGGTTTTTTATTTTATGAAAATATGTATAATTAGCGGACACCCAACTGCAAAACATCAGGGTCTTCCTTCAGCCATAAACAGAATAGAGAATAAATTTACACAAAGTCGGTTTCAGTAAATATTTAATTTTTTATAGGGAAAGACTTAATTAGGGCGAGATTTCTGCAGGACTGGAAAGGCTTAAGTTTTAAACTATGCTAAATAATCAGTCGCACATAACCTTTGCTCTATTTAAAATGATTATTGTGCTCTTGTTGTATGCACCTCCATGAATGTGTAGTGTGCCTAGTGTAGTACGTTTAGGGTAGGCCATCTAGCGGTTTCTTTTTAAATCATTCGTTATTTTGACAATGACAGCTGCTTCCACAAAATGACAAGTAGCTTCACGCTTAATAACGTCAGAAAATATTAGAAATTTATATTCAAAGTGAGTGTTGTACAGACAGTGCGTTTTGGCCGAAAGGCTCAACTGTGTCATCTCTTCGAAAAACTTTAATCTTTAAAACAGCAAACGAAACAAAAAGTGTCTTTGAATCAAATAAGAAATCAAAAATGAATTTCCGCTTAAATCACTTCGAATACAACGAAATGGTTTAGTTCTCAGAAGTATGTGCCAATGTATAAGGAAATCAATAAAGTTCAAATCCGATTTTCCAGAGTCCTTCCGTTCATGGCTCGGAGGTTAAAGTTCTTAAACATGTTTAATGCTTTTCAAAAGTGATCTGACACGAGCAGCAAGAAGTAATAATTTTCAATTCAGTTTACTTCTTGAGGTCATTGAAAATTAATCAAATGCTGTCAAACTAAATATACGCATATCAAAATGTCAGAACCATAATTGAGTCCGCACGAGTAGCCATGTAGCCAGTCATTCATGATGGTTTACATTAAAAGTTGAACTTTTCAGGAGAACTGTATATACTTACTTGCTTTATGGACACGACACATACCTACCCACTTACCTTTCCTCAAATTGCCTTAGGACAAGCGATGCTTTTATATTTCGTTCCATTTATTTCTTTTTTTTTCATTGAAACATTTTCGCTCGCAGAAACTAAACTACAGTTTCATTTTTTAAACAAAAGAAGAATATCACGAATGGCAAACGCAAAAATCCTTGTTCCCCTGAAATTGTTCAGCAAGTAGCATGGCTGACGTTGCAGTTTTTCATACAAAAAAAAATCTATTCTTTTCAGTTTCTTGGAAACAGCGCCATGAAAAGCTGAAAAAAAGTCTTCTCCTATTCCTTTTTGTATTTTTGAGGATGCCGTGGTGGTTCTAACATCTTGTCAGGTTGAAATGTCTCCTTCATTGTCACATCGCAAATAGGTCATAAAAGCTTTTCTTGTAGGAAAAAGTATCTCTAAAAAGGGAAAACAATTTGTTGTTGCAATTTTGCATTCCTATTTAAATGTCGCACAAAAGGAAGTCTTGTCTTTTATAGCGCACTTCAATGCATCTTAATTAAACAAGAACAGCCGTGTAAACCATGGCCATAACAACAAAAAATAGGAAAATGAATCGCCATAAAATGTTGCAAATCACTAACGCTCAACGATGCAACCAACTTTGGCAATTACATTCAATAGAAATCCAAGTGAGCGCCCTCTTCCCTTTCAAAATAAGTTTCACTTTTCACACTTTTAAACGGTAAATATCAAAGTCCGCAGATACACGCCCACAAAAATACCACGATTTCTTGTCCGCCAAAAGACATAGGTAGTCTCTCTGGTCTAATCTATTCACGTTTTTCGCCTCCTTTCTGGCTGTCATTTTTAAGTTCCACAAACGGTGATCTAGCGAGAGAAGAAAAAAAGTACATAAAACTTACCAAAAGAGACTCACAATAGAAAAAGTATCTTTAAATAGAAAAAAAAATTGTATCTTTGCATTGCATAGAGTAGACAAGCTTTGAAGCAGCCATTCGTTAAGAATAAAATTTAAACATTCATGTGTCTGTGGCTCAGCGACGCGACGGATGGCGGCAGCAGTAGCAACGTATACTCAAGCAATCTCCTAGGCAGTCAGAGCCATTTTAGGTTTGAGGGTTAAACATTTGGCCCGTTCGGAAAGATACAAGTTGCATGTTAATTTCCGTCTTTGAATTTTCCATGAACCAAACCCAACCCCCTTCCAACCGACACCGACTGTGTGGTAAAGTATATTGAGTAGAAAAAACTATTTTGATACGAAAAAAGAATAATAATAAAAAAAAAAAATACGTATCCACATCTATATCTTCTTTCGGCTGTTACTTGAAGTGTTTATTGTATCCAAAAGATACAACAGTGTAAAGCTTAGCTCAACCGGAAAAAATATTGTGGATTTCTAACGACTACTTGTGTCAGTTGGAAAAAAAAACTGTTGGCGGGCGGATAGCAATTCACAAGTCACTTGTTTGCCGCCTTCGTATATCTGTCAGATACATTAGACCTTCCTTACCGCATTTTGGTATCTTTTTGTGTTACAAATAGTTTTAAGCCTGACGTGACTGCAATAATTCTCATCTCTCCGATGAATTTGTTCAGCAGACTATCCAATGCAATGGGTAGATAATCTAAGCGAAGCGGCGACGGCGGCGGTACGGTGGCGGTATAAGCGTTGAAGTAGTAAATCTGAAGGATTTAGTTGTTTTTAAACTTTGTTCACAAGTAAATTGAATTTTGGTGTAAGCTGAGAGCATTGTTGCATGCTTGTTTGGAGGTGGTGAGAATTACTTCACGTGCTTGACACTCGATATGCAAAAGTTGGAGGTGCGATGCTGGAACAAAAATAGAAAAATAGTTGATTCTATTTTGTGCGGGGCTTTGAAGAGTGTGAGCTATAGAAAAGGCATATTTTTATGTTTTTCACTATTGACCGTTGGGTTGGGGCAACATCAAAGGTATGTGGCTGAACAAATTTGGTATTTTACTTCTTAATCAGTATAAATACATACTTTCCTTCTCTTTGAATTGAATTTCATTCTTTTTTTTTCAATATTAACTACATACTTGCAAAAACAAAGCCTGCTACTTTGTCACTTAGATGTAGAAAAGAGCATCAAGATGTGTTCGCTTGCAATCTTATACCTTAACGTTTTGGCCTTTTAATTCGTTCAAACAGCTACGGAGACTTGCGTTACATTTTTTGAATACTTGATTTGTGTTGCCATCAAAATGCTTTCAATAAAAGAGTGTGGGATTGATAGACTTTGTATAAGGACTTGAAGTTAATCATTTCCTGTTTTAAACTTCTTTTAGAACTCGTTAAATATTTCCAAAATTCTGAAAATATTTTTTTTCTTTACTTTAAAAATCAGTTAAGATATCTGTCGTTGTTTAGAGTCGATGCCTTCAAATTAGAGCTCTGAAATATTTCGCGTGTGTAAGTTTTAAATACATCGCTCATGCATTTGATTGACTAAAATACTAATGAATGTCTTTCTTACACAAAAAATGGTGCTCAATTGTAGGAAATAAATGCTCTTTTTCCTATTTAAACAAAAAATACTACTTCAGTTTCTCTTCCCAACATGCTGATGTTACACGAATGAATTATATATAAAGGGTTTTCCAATAGGTATGATATGATTTTGCAGTGGCGTTTCGGCCATTTGTAGTATGTAATGATCAGCCATTTATTTTTTATTGCATTCAGAAGTGTTTACAATTTCACCATTGGACCACCGTAAACGTCGTGAGTTTTCTGATTTTGAATACATTTGGTTTCAACAAAACGGGGCAACGTCCGCGTCCTACGTGCCACATAGCAAATGTAACAATTGAATTATTGCGAGAAAAGTTAAGAGATTTGATTATTTCAAGAAATAGTGGTATTGAATGACCTTCAAGAAGTTGTGATTTAACATCATTAGACTATTTCTTGGGGGGTTATTGGTCTTTCAAAATAAACCAGATTCTATTCAAGCTTTACAAGTCAATATTGAACGTTGCATTCATGATATACGACTTGATTTAGTGGAAAAAGTGCTCGAAAACTGGGTTCATCGAATTTGTTGCTGCAGAAGAAGTCCTGATGGCCATTTGAATGAAGTTTTATGTAAAACTTAATTGTATTGGTGGAACTGCATTAAAAAATATTTGAATTTCCTTAACAACAAGTGTGTTTTTTTTTTAAGAAATAGTATCACTCTTATTGCAAAACCCTTTATATAGTTCCACCCATAAAATACCATGAATATTTAAGCAAAAAAGGAGACTGATTTTTAGTTTTGAGGATCTCTGCGTTGAAGAGAATTGTTTGTTTAAGACTCATCCTGGGACTAACACCCAGCTTTATTCGAATAAAAGCTGTACTTATTCCGACATTCGAGCTGCTTGTCTTAGGTTTGATCTGAACTCCTTACGAAATTTATAATGTAAGGAAATTAAATTTAAATAAGCAAAATGCGCCAAGGTTGATATCTTTTATTCTTGTAGAGCTTTTTTGAATTATCCGTTTTTTTGTAGATTGTTTGACAGCTGACAGAACTCAGGATTTGGCAAACTGGCTACCATTTTTCAATTCTTTTAGAGTGGAGGCATTAAAAGAATTCTAAAAAGTCTAACTTAATCGGACGTTATAGGTTCATTGAAAAGTGCATCGACTTTTCATTTTTTTCTAGTACTCAATGAATGGGTTATGCTTAGGGATACTAGGTCTTACCAGTCTGCCTTGGGTAAATTTTAAGCCGAGTAGTATTAATGTTATATTGTTGAAAGTCTGACTTTACCATGAATACAATTAATGAATCTATCAGAAATGTGCTTTTGGCCTTGACGAACACTTCCTGGTTGGATTGGGAATGACCTTTGGGATGTTGAATTCGCGTTATTCTGGATAATTTCAGTGTGATATTCACAACATAAATTCTGATTTGCTTCAAGACTATCTACAAAAGGTGGATGTTGTAGATTGAGTCTTCTCAGTATAGCTCTATTTTTAACTGCTGAAGAGTTGTTCTTCTCCGTGGTTTTGTTTTTACCAGTATTTGGTGGAATTTGTTTTTTTTTTTTTGATAAAAAAGATGGGGCTTATGCCTCTTTTATTTTCTTAGTATCAGGCTAAAGGATCTTCCAAACCAAAGTGATTTAATGACGAGTACCCACACTGACTAGACAAGAAAAACTTTGCGTTTCCTTACTTTTGTAATTGCCACCTTGGAAGAAATGCTACCAACAGCTTTTCTACTGGTGTCATAATTGCATTTCTTAAATATTTAACAATATACTTTTTTTAAAAGTTAATTGAAACCAAATTAAATCTGTAAAGATGAAGGAGGATTTAGGCTTGGACTTGGAAGACTTAGACCGAAATGTGAAGGGACAGAACTAATCTTTTTTAGCATAGGGGTTGAGGGTTCATTGCAACCATAGGATGAATTACTAGGGAATGGAGATTTATAATTGAGAAACGTTTCATCAAGTTCTAGAAACGCTAAGAAAAGAAAACGACGTTGAACGCTTTCGGTCCTTGAGCTGTGAGCCGCTTGATATGGAGACCACATTTGCGATGCGGAGTTGGTAACAACGTTATTGTAGAACTTTTTAGACCATCCCTTGAGAAAACCAAGGTCGTATTTAGCTTTTTATGTTACTTTGGGAATATGGGAGCGTAAATTTGAGTCACAAAGAACACCTAAGTTATAGATAAGCCTAAGCTGTTTATTCGAAGATTCGAAGGATGACAGTATCCGGAGGAGGCTTTTCTTTTTCGAGATAAAGTTATTACCTCGCTTTTGACAATGTTCAATCCAAGAAAATTTTTCCTGCTTAAAGTGACGAAAAAACTGAGATAATTTTGAAGCAGGAGAAAATCAGGATTAGAGGAGATAACTTTCAAAGAGAAACAGAATAATATCGGATGATCTTCTCGACATCATTAATGACAAGCATTAAAAAGAGCGGTCCGAGATGACTACCTTGGGGTACACCGAACGTTGCCACAAAAGGCATTGAAAGAACTGAACGAAAACGGACTCTATACTGTCGGTTTTCTATAGTTGTAAGGAGATCCTTTTTTGAAGCAACAGTTTTAAGTAATATGTTAGGTATGCCATCTGGACCTGAATTATACTCGCCTTTTATAAGTTTTAGGAGGTCATTAAGAAACCGTGGAACTTTTAAAGCAACTTAAGTAAAAAGAGCCTGTAGAGGATTGCGGAAAATAGAAAAAGTGTGGTAGAGATAGATCTGAGATTTTTTGTAAAAAAGCAGTTTGATCAAAACAGTGAAAAAATGACTATTGTTGATAACTGATTGGAAACTGTGAGTATCATTTTCTGTTTTTATTCTTAATATTAATTACGTTAGATTCGTGATTTATTCACAGAGGTCTGGAGATATCCAAAATTTTGATTTCTATAAGTGCGCTGTTTACGAGGGCGGGTTAACAAGTCCGTAATAGCAGACTACAACACACCGGAGACCAAACAGCAGTCAAAACAGTGGGTTTCTCGGGTTGAATCACTTTTGTTCATTTTCTTGTCAGTCAACGCGGTTGTCTGATATAAACGCCTTTCAAAAGCAATCTAAATGCCACAGCTTGTTCAATTTTTGACAACAGTCAACTGAAAGATGACTGCTGACCGGAGAAGTGATGCCATTTCAATTAAGAGGCGAGAAATTCAAAAAGTCACGAGCTCATTGACCCACCCTCGTAGATGATCTGCAAGCACTACCCCCAAACTGATGTCCTTTGAATCGCTACACAGGTTTTCAACATTTTCTTTTAGTTTAGTTGAAAATTTATTTGAAACATTATCTTAAAGTCTTACAATTCCATTTTCGTAAGTTCAATACCGTTTGGCCAAAGGCCGTCCACCAAGTTTTTTCAACGCAACATAGTTCGTGTCTGTCTCTCTCCCCAGACCGATCGATACCAATAGTCACTGTAAAAATTAAAAATTTAAATTTGAATCCACAATATTCTGAAACCAGCAACTAAACTGCTTCTAGTGGAAAGAAATAAAATAAATCTATATTCATTTTCAATAGATCATCAATTCCATAAAACTACGATTATATTAAACTTCGACAACTTGGTACTATCTAAGCCTCTGTTACATAATAGAAAGAAAAAAGCCTAAGTCTGATTGATGCTCGAATTCCAGATAAAAATGAATCGTGTTGGTTTTCATATAGGAAAACAAAAATAAAAGCGGTTTCTTTCCTCCACTTCATCATACATCTTACCTTTTGATTGCGTCAATAAAACAACTTCATTATTCACGTACCATCAACGATTGAAGTAATTAAATCAATCAACTCGTCGTATCATAAAAAACTACACACTTTATACCGCTTTCCAATTCATTTCTTTCTCTTTCTTTCTTAAATGCAGCAATTAATCGCCGCATTAGACAAACGATGCGACGACAAACTGCAATAATGCACATAACAACTTCACTTCACCTGTATTCATGCTGCTTTTCCTCATTAAGCCCAATCCATGTTTTCAAATTGTAAATTCATTGACAAAACCAAACCCAGAGTAATCACTCCTCGCTGTTGCCTCTGTCAGTGCCTATTAAAAGAAATTCCAAAAACTAAAAAAAATCAATAAAACTTCGATAATTATCATCGAAAACTTGATCTGACGACGATAGATACTAATAATCGCCCTCTCTCGTCGATCGTGATTTAAATTCTTCCCTCTAGCTCTTATAGCTCTCAGCTCAGCAGCAGGTCTGTCAACAGCTTTAGCTCACCTGTGTGTTGTTGCATGCGCTAACCAACACAAAACACACCTTTCTACGTGATTTGAAATATTCCAACAGAAAATAAATAAAAATTGAATAATAAATACTTAAAAACTACCTACTAACAAACAACTATAGAGAGACAGACAAAGACACGAGAGAAATACCTGCCTCCCGTCTTGGGCAGCTTCGTCGTCGCATAAACCAGCGCCTGGCTCATTGTCGTCGTCATCGGTCGTCGTCGTCGCGCCACCGCCGTCGTCGTTGTCTTAAGTCAATCCTGGTATTCAGTTTGAAAGAAGTCGTGAAATTAATCGTAAGCTGTGCTTTAACAATAATAATAATAATCGTCTCTGACCGTGCGTTGCTTGTTGTCCGTCCGTGTGTTCTCCCGTGTTGGCCAGGCTTTGTGATTTTTGAATCAGTACATAAGCTTTGTTGTCGAATGGCACGACAATTGCGCGCGCGCATACTCCACTCGAAACGAATTGAATTGAATTATTTCTCAATTAGATACAAAAGTATCTCAAAGATACAAAATTATTTTAAAGATACAAAAGTATCGTAATCTCCATTTCGACGAATTAAACGAAAATTAAGATCTAACAAAAACATTATTGTATACGAGTATCGAAGTGAATTCAAGTGAAAAAGTAGGCGCTGTTCTCTCGTTTGACAAGTGATTAATCGCAGTTGGAATCACTCGAAAGATAAAAGCCGATTTGCGATCTGTGTGCAATTTCCACGAGTTTAACAAGAAAGTTGTTGTCGTCAAAATCAGCATCTCTTAATCAAATGAAAGTTTTCTTTTCTTATCCCGAATCAGAAAACAACACCTTGCATCGGCAACGTGCTGCTTATGGTATGCTGCTGGTGGTGTCGTTGGTGGCATTGTTATTTGCAACGTAAAAACCAAAAAAAGAAAACCTGATTATCATCGTTCGTCGGAATAGTCCGAATAGTGGTGCAGCACTCATTCGAAAAGGAAAAGTTTTCTGAGTTATTTTCTTCTTCGTGTGTTGTTTCTTTTTTTTTCGTTATTAGTATTGTACTTCTGCATTCGCCTTCGCTTTTTTGTTCGTTGATCTGAAATTATCTGCATGGTGAGATGCAAGTTGCACTATAGATACATCATATCTATGTATGTAAATATGCGACAAAAAAATCACCGAAGCGAAGAAAGTTGTTTCACACAGCAGCCCTGAGCAGTATAATTGTGTTTGTTATTGCATTTGAAAGTGAAAAAATAAAAATTTAAAGAAAAAGTCGTCTCCTACATGTGTCTTGAGGTTTTCTAGAAGAAAATATCCTTGTGTCGTGGAGAAAACTATGTCGCATCACTAGTTTTTGAAAACCAAAATTTCAATCTAAAACTTCGAACGAACGAACGAACAAAATGTTTGCCCCACGAAATTCATCACCTGTTCCCTTGTATAGCAACGAGGATGTCGCAGCATATCAGGTATGAGTATGACGAAAAAACAAAGTGTAACTTGTGTATTTTACGGATATGATGAATGCATGGGTTGATCATCGGTATTCAATAGAATTGGTTTTAAAGCTTAATTGGAATACAAGTGGCAATCAACCAAGTAGAATAAGCTTGTGTTGATCGTTTTGAGATGATGGTGACGATATGCAAATATAAAAATGACCTCATATTTGTTTGTTTGGAAGTTGTTTTTATTCCAAGTCGAAGTGATGGCGGCCTGCTCGCAAGTCAATTATAAAAGACAAGCATAATGAACTCTCAATGTAAATTATACGACATATAAACAAAAACGTGTGGACGAGAATTTTGCCTAAGATGCTAGACTCCAAATTGGGTGGTATAATGAAACCTGTCCGACTGTTTGTCTGAGCGCTGAAAGATTACTTTAATTAGGTTAGAATAATTATTGTTGCCTTTTGTGGGACCGAGCCCAAAAAGTTTTAATGCCTCCGCGAATTGAATGCTTGGGAGTCAAAAGCATGAATTTGGCTCTATGTCATCTATCAAATTCTGAATTTTGAAGTTGATTTATTTTTAGAAAAAAAAAAGTCAGAGGCTGTAAACTTTTTTCGAACAATGGATACTTAGTTTTTTTTTTTTTTAATCTTTAAGCCAACAATTTCTATACGCTATTCAACTCAAGGATGTAAATTTTTTATATGAAAAACGAGCCATGTAATTGACTTAGAGGTGTTTGAGAATGTTGTTTTTTTCTCTGATGTAAATAGAGTGTGAAAAGAAAGAAAAATGAACATTTATTGCGAAAAATACTTAGTTGGTGGTCTTTAAACGGGATTAAAAAATCCAAGATTTGTGCTGCAATTTCTTCTTCTTTTTCAACGTTACGAGTATCGTGAACTTGTAGAGGTTTCAGGTTTCTCACTTCCCTGCCTGACACTAATGATCTGCTTGACTAGACCCGCGAACGGTGAAAGGTCTCCATTATTAGTTTTGCTGCAATATCTGGTTCATTTAGGGAGGCCGCAACAAAACGAAGAACTCCGTGGCTCAGCGCATTTCTCCCAACCATGCCTTGAGGGAATCTAGGTCACCTTAAATTTCCTACCAACTTCGAACGGCTAAACGATAAAGTTCTTTTCATTTGAATGAATTTGCTATTGGAAGACTTGCCAATTAATTTGTATTTACAATACCATTGAGGGATTTTGTATATGAAAAAAAATAAAAATACCAATTTTTAAATTTCTGTTCAAATTAGTGTCTGAAATAGTCATACCTTGATCAGAAAGTATTCAACTCAGGTGCTCCGCCTTTTTTGGAATAGTACGGTAACCCCCTCCCTTCTAAAACGTTTTCCCAAACGGAGCATCCTTTTCTAATGGTGGCTCCGTCTTCAGAAAATAATAAATGATGTACAGTGTCCCTTTTTTTACCTTAGCAGTCATAGACTTTTATGAAGAGAAAGATGTTTTTTGGTGTTCACCTATACTGTGATTTTACTACTGAAATTCTTAAATGAATATAGCAATACATTTCACCTATTTCACATATTTTCATTCATACGCACATATGCTTCCGGAACTCCTCTCCGACTGAGGGCCACTTATAGCCGATTTTGTTGATCGAAAATCTTTGCGAAGTCAACCAGAACGACATGCAAACCCTTCAAGGAATCAAAATGTTTTTCCAAGATGATCTTTTTTTATTTTTTTTTTATTTGGTTTTCTTTATTTCGTATCAATAACTTAAATATAAATACAAACATATAGTACAAGATCAAACAGACCGGGTTAAGTTTTTTGACAGAAATAGCTAAGTACAATCTATTGCCTTTAAGAGACAAGTGACGAATAATTTTGACTGTATCTTATGTTGCGACAGTACTGCATTCCTCATCAACCATCATACAGCCTTCAACGATATTCAAAATGGATGAGACAATAGCTTGACCAAAAGGTTACCATCATAGCTTCGTGCATCTGCCTTCTTTTGTACTCCGAATGTGTACATCAGTAGAACGTTATTTTCCTTCGATTATTTACTAAGCCTTTAACCTCTCATAAGCTAATGGGTGAGAATCATGTGCCATTTTCACATGAAAAATACCCAAAGTTGTGATTGTTGCCATTCAATCTTCTGAGTTATCGGAATGCTTCCTCACATGAATTGATTTTGTTATTCCTCCCAACAATTATTGTAACATAATTTTTTAAGGGCAAAATAATAAAACATACTAAATTCGATACAACTAGCAGCCGTCTAGTCGACTATCTTTAAGACCAGTGACTGATATTTAAAAAAGCAGCCATTCAAAAATGTAACTAGAAATTGAAATTTGTGGCAAAGTCCTGCCTCCAAATTTATTGCTCCTTAAATTAAGGTCTGCTTTGAGTATTCGGTCAATAAGTTAATGTTCAATCATATTTTTACCCATATTAAGTATTGAGAAAACCCCGAAAGTAAAAAAACTGCTGATTTGAGTGATATGAGATTCCATCCCGTAGTAATAAAATTTTTGACGTTTTCTTCTTAATGTGCAACCAAACATTTTTAAGACTCCGCATGTGTATGTAGTCGAAGCTCTTTAGTTCAACCTCAAAAAATCAGCTGATAAAGTAGAGGGTGTTGTTTTAGAGGATGCAACCTAAAAATGATATACGACACGTAAAAATAATTTTAATTATTTAGAGGGTAGTAAAGTTAATTCCCCTAAGAAAGGTACATTTTTGTAATTTTTTTTTACGACAAAAAAAATTAAAATCAATGCTGCTTTAAAACATAATATTAAAGGACTACTATTCCCTAAATAAAAATCCAAAAAATACGGCAATGGCATCAGTTATTGCGACACGTCTCGAAAAAAGTAGAGTTACGGTGCCCTCCTGTCTCGGTACTGGACCATCCGATATCAAAAATCTTAAGTTATTTCGTTAAGTAGGTAATTGTCTTTGGTACCTACACTTTGAAAGGAAAGATACAACTTTTGAGAAAAAATGTCGGCTCATTTGTTATTTAAAAAAAAAAAAACTTAGTTGGCACTTTAATTTTATTTTTTGATGTGCACGTGGGCACTCCAAGCGTTGAATTATAAATATTAACGAATTTTAAAAAAATTCTTCAGCCTTTCCTTGGAATTCATGTACAGAAAAAGTGTTCAAAATTTCGAAAGGATCCGTGCAGTAGTTTTGAAGTTATGAGGGGCAAGTTATGAGTGAGTTGTGGAAAAAAAGCTTTAAAACGCCATGTGGTCGAGCATGTATTCAAAAAAATTTCATAACTTAATCTATTTGCTCTATCATGTGAGGTTCTTAAGATTATAGCAGAATACGTTTAAGACGTCAATGTCTTAATTCTTTGAAAACCTGGTGTTCCCGAAATGGCGACTGTCTGGAAAAAATATTTTGGAACCGCTTTTTTTTGTACTTTTTCAAATTTTTCAAAAATACTTAAAATCATATTTTGGGTATGAGAAAAGTTTCAGATATATAGAAGTCTACGAATAAGACTCTAAAATAAGGTTTATCGGTCCAGTATATATCGAGAAATCGTTTGGCACGAACCAAGGTTCTCCTCTTCATTAGCTGCAATTTTTTTTTGCTGTAGTCAGTTAATAAAAAGTTTTACTTTTAGTTTTTACGATACTTCAAAGGAATGCTGCTTAATAATGAAGTCCAACTTTCGGCCACTTTCTCGAACAACCGTTGACAATTGTAAAGCATTGTTCTGAACTAAGTCTACTCATTGTGAAAACGATGTATTGCCATTTAAAAAAAATACTAACTTTATTAAGAAACCTTGTGTTCTAAAATTTATTTCTGTGTCGCAGCTCAACATTTTCATAGATTTTTTGTTGTTAAGTCTCCAAAAAATGTTATTGTAGAGGCAAATCAATATAAAGTTGGTCAAGTAAATCCTCTGCCTTATTTAGAGAAGAGCTGTAACTTTTATTGATTTAAGCTGCCTTTGGCAATTCTAAGTAATTGAATACTTTCACACTTTTTCAATTGTTTTTCAGTAAGCCAAACTAAATTTCTTTGAAATCTCGCAAATTCATTGATTTAATGTTTCTAAACATAAATGTTGTGTAGTACCCGTGGCGTAGTTGTTCGCATGTCTGCCTGTTACACGGGAGTTTCGAATACGAATCCCAACAGATAACAAAAACTGTTTCTTCACGGCTATCGCCTTTGCGAGGAATTGGCAAGTCCTCCGATAGTGTATTCATTGTCCAAGTGCTTTCTCGATATTTGCCATTCGGAATCGGCAGAAAATTGTAGGTCTCCTCCATTCCCTCACCAGGCAAGGTTGTCAGAAATACTTTGTGCCCGGACCTCCCCGCTCTGTTGCTCCACCTATGTATGTAAAATTAAACTGACCGCTTAACCCGGTTAATTATGTCGCTTTCCATTGGAAGAAAAATCGTGTCCAGGAGCGTTCGAAGGCATCCACAAACCTTCCCATTGCAATTGGTGCAAAAAGATGAATTCTCATGATTTTGAACAATGAAAGCTACTTCGCGATTGGAAATCAGAATCCACTCAATAGTGCAGTCAATGAAGCATTTTAGGTCCGAATTTTTTTACTGTGAACCGATTTGCATGAAATTTTGGAATTAGGCTCATCTTACCCTTAACTTCAAAAGTGAAAATGATTTGAACACCGCCACCACCCTGGGGGTGGTTGCCACGCCTTCTCGGGGGTGAATTTTTTTTCTTCAAAATTACCTCGGATATCGATAGAAGGCCTAATTTTAAGCAAAAAATCAAATATAAAGTTTTTCACTAAGTCCAATACTTTTCGAGTTATTGGCAATTGAAAATTCACAATTTTTTCTCGTTTTTCATCTATTTATTGCAAATATCTCCAAAACTATACGTTTTATCGAAAATTTTATAAAGAACAAAATTGTAGCAGGTAAAACAATAAACAATTTGGTTTTTTATAAAGTATTCTAAGAACAATATTAAGCTAGATATAAAAGATCAAAGCCATTTTTTATTTTGTCTGAAATTTAATCGTTGTGGTCAATGCCATTTAGAGGCGAGCAGATGCATTTTATGCATTCTAATACAAGAAAATGTTTTGTAGTGCTTGAAATAACCTTTAAAATGAGCACAATAAAAAGTCTTTTGCACGTAAAATAAGTGAGCTGTAGTGCAAATAAGGGGAGCATTTAATGTTTTTTTCTTTTAAATAAATGGGTTTCATAAGTGCCATTTCCACTAAAATTAAATTTAATCGTATTCCGCCTAAAATTAAGTTTGTTATGAAGAGTTTGATAGATAGTATCAGTTTGGCTGCTTCAAGACACATATTTTTGAAAAAAGTCACGATTAAGACAAAAACAACAAATTTTCAAATTTAAAAAAAACCCACTTTTTTTTCATAATATCTCAAAAATGACGACCGATACGTATAAAAGTGTAAATAGGAAAAATTTAGGTATTTTTCTGACAAACAATTTGGTTTCTTAGTTTTTTCTGTGAGACAAAAATTTACGGAGATATGATTGTTTAAAGAGCACGTGGCAGCGCAATCGCAGCCTCTCTTAAGTCCTTTAACCCTTCACCGTTTTAGCAAAAGGTTGTCTACTATATATTGCAATTGAGGATGTTGTAGCTCTTTTAATTACCTTTACAATGGTTTTTTATAAGTTGTGATAGCATGACAATTAAATGAGTTATGGTCCAAAAACTCATTGATTTAAAAGAAAAAAACATTAAATGCTCCCCTTATTTGCACTACAGCTCACTTATTTTACGTGCAAAAGACTTTTTATTGTGCTCATTTTAAAGGTTATTTCAAGCACTACAAAACATTTTCTTGTATTAGAATGCATAAAATGCATCTGCTCGCCTCTAAATGGCATTGACCACAACGATTAAATTTCAGACAAAATAAAAAATGGCTTTGATCTTTTATATCTAGCTTAATATTGTTCTTAGAATACTTTATAAAAAACCAAATTGTTTATTGTTTTACCTGCTACAATTTTGTTCTTTATAAAATTTTCGATAAAACGTATAGTTTTGGAGATATTTGCAATAAATAGATGAAAAACGAGAAAAAATTGTGAATTTTCAATTGCCAATAACTCGAAAAGTATTGGACTTAGTGAAAAACTTTATATTTGATTTTTTGCTTAAAATTAGGCCTTCTATCGATATCCGAGGTAATTTTGAAGAAAAAAAATTCACCCCCGAGAAGGCGTGGCAACCACCCCCAGGGTGGTGGCGGTGTTCAAATCATTTTCACTTTTGAAGTTAAGGGTAAGATGAGCCTAATTCCAAAATTTCATACAAATCGGTTCACAGTAAAAAAATTCGGAGGTAGGGCCCTATTTTTCGCTTCATTGACTGCACTACAAGAAGCAGTACTTCGACTTACTTAAATGTCAAAATGAAAATTTTCTTCAAGGAAGGTTTTACTATTTTCACTCACACAAAGTTAACGGAAGTGTCTATATCCATTCACAATGCAATTTCCAATCAAATTACTCAAAATGGGGTGTTAAACGAACCAACACAATCCACACCGTGGGTGGATGTAGACACTTCCAAAGACAGCCAGTTAAACTGCGCAGAAACTATTGAGTGTCTCAGTGGTTTTAAAAATGAGAGCTTCTTCGATTGAAACCAATATAAAATGACATTCACTTTGGATTACTGACTCCTTTGTATATTTTGCCTCCATTGCTTTGTTTCTGTAAAAAGTCAACGCCTTATCGTTCAAGTTTTTTGGCCATGTAAGACGGTTAAATTTCCACTAAAAAGCACTCGAATTTCATAAATCAAATGAAAAAAATGTCCTTATTTACCTCGTGGTATTTAAATCATTTTGTGATGAAATTAACATAAATTACAAATGACTCTTTAATGGTTTCATTTCGAACTGCAAGTTTTTGCTCTCTGACATCGATTTATTTGAACTCACTCGTAAACGAATAAAGTCGCTTTAACTTTTCGAATTGAACTTTGGTATGATTTATACGTAAGTTTGTCATCTGCTCGTGTGACTTCCATGTGAATCTTCAAAATCCCCATGAAATGATCCGCTGTTTAATCGCCAATTCAACAAACTTATTCCCGCAACCAGTTTCTGCGAATAAAATGTGTTAACATTGAAAACTCTACCGGTTTTGTGAAACGGAATTAGAACGACGAATTACTATAACTTTGCAAACTTGTTTTATTGTTTTTCAACATCAACAACCATTGGAGTGCTCTGACCGCATTGTTTTTAAAACAAAAATATTGATTGTATATTTTTCCGTAAAACGACAAAACCAGTTTCTTTTTATAAAGGTGATGAATTTCCGTGGAAGTTCAAATTCCCCTAAAATGTTATGCTTTGTTTTAGGATTTTTCGTTCCATGAACAATAACATAAGAACTCTCAAACGGAAATCTAGACAGCAAACATGTTGTTAATGAAGTCGTATTAAATAATAATTTTCAACAATTATTGTCGTATTAAAATATTACTCATACGCCACAGTGTACGGTTTTAAATAGACAGCCAAAGTCTCATCCATAGTTTGTGCTCTTTATATCTATTTTTGTTTTTTTTTTTTTTGCGTGTTAGCAGTCTGTAAAAACAAACTGTTCCGGCCTTCACCTTAACAATGAAAACTGATCTATGGGTATTTGGGTATAAATTATATCCATCTACGAAAATAGATTAATCATTTGACAAAAAATATCTCCTCACATACTATACATGGATTCCTGCTGTGAAATATTTGCCAAGCAGGTATGAAAAGTGAGATCTCGTAGCATTAGGTCAACAAAAAAAATTTGTTTCCCCTCGAGCAGCTCGTGAACGACAAGAATTAACTTAAGATTGATCACAGACACGATGATATCATATCACGTCTCCGCATGATTTCATGTCTTCAATTTGTATCTTTTTATTTTTATTTGACATTGGGTTTCTTGTTGTTGTCTCGTTGTTTTTGTAAACCTTCATATATCATCTGGCTAAAGCAGCAGATTCGAGATTGTTACATTTAATTAGTATCTTGTGATATAATTTATAACTTCATAAATAAAGTACCCTCGGTTTATTTTATCAATTAATGAACCTACTAGGGAAATTTAATTTAAATTAATAATGATAACATAAAAATTGGTCGTTTGAAAGCATTCGTTTGTTGCTTTGAAATAAATGAGAAGAGGAATAAGAAAAAGTTAAAATGATTTATACTAACGCAGTCGTTAAATTTTAATATGAGGTTTGGGTTAGACATCAAGAAGTCATAAAATTGGTTACATTTATTATTGAAATGGCCTTGCACTTAAGATTGAATAGAGTTACAGGTCTCGTTTCAAATCTTGGCTTTGACTTAGTCGTTGGTATTCGGCAAACATTTATAGGACCACTCCTTTCCTCACCAAGGTTGAGAGAAATGCGTAAGGTTCTATTGTGCCTTCTTATTTATTTATTTCGATCCCCGCGAAAGTGTGCTTTTTTGCAATGAAGCACTCGAACGGTGAAAGAATGTGTGAAATCGGTGCAGTATTTTCCAAATTCCCGGATCTATGACCGTTCTCGAAAAAAAGATGGAAAGGAAATGTATCCTATCTCATTTCTCAGATTCTAGACCATTTTTGTATTAAATTTCATCCACTCCGTACTTTCGGAGACTTTTCAATACAAACACAACGTTCTCGTTTACGTCCCCTTTGGAATATTTTAATGAATAAGCATTCTGCTAAGTTTCCGTTTATGTAGCTGTTTCCGTGTGAATATGGGGATGAAATATAAATATACATTTACATATATATAAATGCATATGAACGTTCCTTTTGGGTCACTCTTTCTATACAAAAAAAACTATCAAAATCCATTGCGTAATTTTAAAAATCTAAGCATACAGACAGATAGTCGAAAGCGATCTTTTTTTAAAGGAACACACCTAGTCCTACAACATATTATATAAGTCCAGTACCAGCAACGAACGAGAATAGGTCGTTAGACAAAAGACCTAAGCTTGCTGTTCCTGGTGAATTGTTGGCAAACCTATTGTTGAAAAATCAATTTTTTGTCTTAAGTGCAGGGTTATTAGCAATTTCAAACGCTTCATAATAATCAACCGACTGGGTTAGCGTGACGATTCCAACGCTATCTGTTGCACAAAATTATGTCATTTAATGAAAAAATACTCGGTTAGTTATTATGGCACGGTGGACGCGACAGCAACGTTCTTTCGCTGTGGAGTGTTATTTAAAAAATGGGGAGAGTGCAATCCCTATCCAGCGCGCTTTCAACAAACAGTTTAATTTAAAACGTCACGAAAACCCCCCGAGTCGTCAGTCTATCAATAGATGGGTGAAAATCTTCCATGAATTGGGTAATGTCATTAACCGTCACCGAATTGGCCGTCCGCGTACATCAAGGACTCCGCAAAAACTGTCAACGACGCACGCACGCCTTGATCAAAAGTCCTCATCGGTCTGTGCGCAGATGTTGAACAAGTTTTCTTTTCTCGCTCTTCGCTTGAGATATATTCGTCTTCGTGATACTTGGTTTCAACAAGACTTGCCATACACTACTGATTTTTTGACTTTGTTGAGAAGAAAATTCGGTAACCGCTTGATTTCTCGGATCCTGACGCCGCCGTATTTTTTCCTGTGGGGTTTCTTGAAGAGCAGGCAAGCCTCCAGACACCGAAGCATCAAAATTAGTTATCCGAACTGAAATTGCAGCGATTCCGCCGATGATGTTGGTCAGAGCTCGCGAAAATTTTTGAGAAAAGAATGCGCGAATGTTTCTTCCGCCCGCCATAGTGACTACTTACTGGATGTTTTATTTAGAAAATGAAATTTTTTATTAAATGGCTTATTTTTAGCTTTATTTACATTTTGGTTTCATAATTTTAGTTCTCACCGTTTTTTGTACGAAGTTTTTGAAATTGTGAATATCCTTTTGGCCCACCCTGTACTAAACATTTCAAAATGGTAATACTCGCACTACTGTTGGAAATATGTTAGAAAATTGTTTGAGTACTGCATTGTTTGCTGTTGATTGAGCTCGCGCCTGTACTACTGCTGTGTCCTGTTTAAGCAATTCATGTTGTTTAAACAATGTTCCCTAAGGTTCCGCTTTTGGTACAGTTATTTTTCTTGCGTTTGCTTAAGTTTTATGGACACGGTGTTCGCTCATACGTTTTTTGTGCAAGGTGTTTTGTATATGTTGCGACAGAAGCTCACGACGAATAAGTTGGGTCAAGACAAAAAAAACCGTATGTAAGGGGTCTTTCTCTCCGATTACGCCACATACTTTTGAATGCGAAGTAGTAAGCGAAGCTTGTGAGACATTTTTTTTTTTAAATCTCAAACTGAGGTTCGTTGCCATCATGCATTAAAGAAGATTTGATGTAGAAACCATTACTAAATTCATGAAAAGACCAATACATAATTGTTTTGATTTGATTGCGTTCGTCACTTCTTCGCTGCCAATTTAACATCTTATGTACCTAAATTTTCAATAGTATATAAGGCAAATCAACTTTGCTAAATCTTTAAAAGCAGATATTTGTATACGTAACCGAGATAGCGCCACCATACAAAGAAAGCCTTGAACTTGAACTTATAAAATCAATTTAAATTTCCATAAAATTTCAATTTAAATCCCAAAGCTTCCACTTACAGTTTCGGAACTCTATATAATTATGTAAAATCTTGAAAGCCTAAAAATTGACTATCGGAAAACACATGCTGTCAAAGACCATCCTTATAATTTAATTTTCAACACATCCATCACAACGGAACAAGAGTTTGTAATTTAATTAACTTTATTTATTCACCACTCATCGGTATACGTCAGCAATAATTGCAGAGGCAAATGATTATGTCTCCGTAAAGCTAACCAAATTTTAATTCAAAACAGTTTTGAAGTCCATAAATAAATGACCGGCAGCAGAAACAGTCTCTCTCCCTAATAAAAGCGGAAGCCATACTCGTGTTGGTGATATCGTTTGGTACGAACTACCGCGTGACTTTAACATTAAAACTTAAACAAAAACCCAAAAAGAACTACCTATAAATTAAAAAAAAAAAGTTTACGGTAAGTAAACGCAGTGACGTTGCCCTCGCGGGGAATCACAGGTTTCGATGAACGTGTTGGTCACTTTCGTGTTTGATTCCATGAGACCTAAAGGGCTGGGTATGGTATTCGTCAGAAGTATGTATTTAACAGTGGGTGAAAAGATCGAGCAATTTCTACAGCTTTGGCAATTTCGGGACGGAGGAAGCAAAACCCATAATATCTTTTTTTTCTGAAATTTGTAAATGCTTTGCTAAGTAGGCCAGCCAATAGCATTAGCAAATATCACAGCAAGTCCATGCGACTGAGTCGTGCATTTCTGTTTTCCTAATTAAAATGTCCGTCATGATGTCATTACTTGTTGCATAAATAATACTGGCTGAATGTCAAGTTGAGTGTACACGGTTTGCTACTTAATGTGGCTGGCGGCAAAATCAAGCCAACACCAAACCACAACAACCACAACAGAAGAGCGGCAGTTGCAGTGCCATCAATAGCAAACAAAATGATACGAGAAAAAAGCACACTTCATTTCATACTCACTAGTGGATGCGTTCATTAACCTCATTACCATATTGTTAATGTAATTTGGCAATTGCTTGGTATGAGTGTAGGAAATTTCAACTCAGAACCACAACTATTCGTTTTTCTTTTTTACTCTTCCTTTTTTTCATTTTTAACTGTGTGTAGTTATAAAGCTCACTTATGATCGAGTACTTTGGCAAGTCATTTTACCAACCAAGCGAACTGCAAAAAGTTGTTTGTCTCATGGGACTGGCAGACGGACGGATAGACAGCACTTTCATAATACAAAAGTTGTTTGTGCACTTTGTGTTCTTTTCGATGGAAATACTTTGCAGGCCAAATAAAAATGGAACTGCAGACTGCAGTTCAGTTTGTTGGCTTGTTTGTATATGTGGGGTTGGTTGATGTACCTCATTACCGTTAGCCATTTTGCCAAGTTTTATGATGCTTTTGTTTTATTGTTTACATATAAAAACGAAAAACAAAGTTGTCAGGGCATGTAAGTGTTTATTAGAGAACATTATGAGGATAAGGAAGGACGACAAATTATGGGGTCATTATCGTCTCATTCATAGTTTTGTTTGTATTAAGTGAAAAGTACCATCAAAACGAATGAGTTTAATGGCAATGAAATATCTTCAGACGGTCAGGTCAAGATTCCTGCCGCAGTGAGGAATTAATCAAAGTGTCTAGATGAGATTGGATGAAAATGAAGAGCTGTTTTTTGTTTTGTTTGTATATTTAAGTACATTTTGAACAGGGTTGTTCTTGATTGAGAGTAAATCCCAGAATTTTCAAGTTAAAGTTTTAAATTTAAGAGGCAACATACTGAAGACGTACAGAACATTTTCCGGTCTGCTATTGGGAAGGGCTATAGCCCCGCTTCAGCCACATCTCTCTCTTAATGTGTTCAAATAAACATTTGATTTTGTTCTGTTCATAGCAGTGGCGTGGCGTCCATATAACACGATTCCTATCGTCTTACCTTTTAAAATTTGTATCTTGTTCATAGAAAAAACCAGCAACATAAGTCTACAACTAAGCAGTCAACAGCCTGTCTTTGCCCATAGCCCATACATACAATGTTCTTCAAGCACTTTTAAATTTGCGAGATACACACAAAACATACACAAAGCATTGAAAATCGCCGCGCAGAACATGTTTTATGTTTGTCCCTGTCTTTCCTACGATATACTTCCACCCCGGTGCACCGCGGTGCCACCCTTTTCAATACACGTTCTCTTATTGAAGAAAGTAAGACGATAATTTTCGTCTTACTGCAATGTCTGCTACTGCTTGGAAAAAATAATACAGTTTTCGCCTTCGAGTCAGCGTTGCCGAAGTGGCACAATTGTGCCATTTTGGCACCCTTCAGTATCGATTGGCACCTTGGCACCTTTAACTCTCATTTTGACACCTTAAGAGCTTGATACACTTTGATGAAGAAAACTTAATAAGATCATTCAAAAAAGACTGAATAGAAAGGAATGTTTTTTTTTCAAGTAGTGATACATACATATCGTGTGTGTGTGTACTAATTCATGCCCAAATAATCGTAATGATACTTTATGGGAAAGTATTTGTTTTTTTTTGCTTTTAAATATCTCTCTACCTTTGAAGGGCTGGTGGCACCCAGTTGGCACCTTTGGTTACCGAAAATGGCACCTTAAATAATTTTACTGCGGCAACGCTGCTTCGAGTAGAGTACATACGGCGAATTCGGTTTTGTTTTACTGTTTTGTTTTGTTCTACTATTCATTGTTTTGGATTATTTGCAAGTTTAAAATGAATTTTAAGTAACGTGCATTTGTAAAAACTGTGAAAAAAAAACTTAAAATTCTAAAAATGGTGAAAAGTTAACGTCGAAGAGAACTGTTTTGATTTAATTATTTGAATGGCTTTGCTAAATGTTGAGTGTTGTTTAACCGATTACCTTTTAGAAGAGGAAAACCAATGAAATGAAGTTCTTATTTTTTTTGAATACAAGTTACGTTTCTTAAAATTTTATTTTATTTTCTTGCATTTCCACATGCTTTAAGCTCATTGTGAATTTTAACCTAAATGACTTACCGCAGTATTAATAAACGCGGAATAGCTGGGTTAAGCCTTATTCCATGGATTAAGTGGAAAATGGTATAATGGTAACTTTAATTAAATGGAAAATGGTATAATGGTAACTGAATCCATGGAATAAGGCTTAACCCAGCTATTCCGCGTTTATTAATACGGCGGTTTATTAATTTGTGTAGATGATTCATTTTTCTCGACTTACCATTTGAAAATATCCACGCCACGCCACTGGTTCATAGTATAAAAGCATTCATACATACTGAATATTGAATTGTCAGACAGTTGAAGAAAAAAAAATACTGCGCATTAGAGTTAACGAATCAATGAAGAAGTTACGATAGATCTCGCAATACTTAATTCCGAAACGAATAATAATTTGACCATTTGTAATGTTTTACAAGTAGTCCTCTTAAAGAAGTTTTACCCTGAAGAAATCACATTTCGATGAGTCGTTCACATTTCTGTCTTTTTTCTTGACTCAACAGCTGTCCACAAGTGGGTAAATATAAATAAAGTCTATCGCAATTCATGGATAAAAGCAGACTGCATTTTACCCCCTTTCACCATAAGTGTAATCGAGAGGTACCTACATGAAAAAGTTTTCAACTCTTTGATGACACTATTTATTTTTAGACTTCGTCACAAGTCAATTATGAACTAGTCTACAATTGTGAACACCTGTGAAGTGCTATATTGAATATTGAAACATCACTTAATAACAAGTAACTTTGGTGTGGCCTTGCCAGAGTATGATCTTCAGCTAAATACCATAGTTTATAGGTAATATGAAGCAGATTCTAGCACCAACCGCAACAGCTGCAAACTCACTTTCAAAGGGACCAGCGTTAAATTTGTTAGAATCCTTAGAAAATCATGTAACGCATTTCTCACAACCATTGCCTTTGTGAGGGAATGGAGAAGAGCTAAAATTCTCTGCTAATTCTGAACGGCCAATTGAGAAAGCGCTTTTCTAGCAATGTTTTAGTTTTTTTGTTTTTTTAGTTTAGTTTATTCATCAAACACAGTAAATCTCTTACAGACTACTATAAATTATAAATAAATGTATATATATAAAATAAAATAACAAAAAAATAATTAACAAACAACTTTATGTGACAGGCCGCAATAGTAAAGCGGACAATAAATTCTTTTTGAAAACATCCTTTGAGTTACTTGAGAAAATATCTATGACTTCTATTACAGAATTTGTTTCTTTTATACAACGTGCAAACGGTTTGTTTCTACAATAATTTCGTGTCGAAAAATTCTCTTGAAAATTAAAACTAGCACGAAGTGTTCTTTGCGGAGAGTAAAAATTTCTTTGTTGTAATAGAGAGAACATTTTATTCTATTGCTAATTATATCTTTTATAAACATTATTGCAAAATACTTTCTTCTTAGATCAAGCGTTTGAATATCTATTAGCAGGGATCTAGATACATAAGATGGTACTTCGATATTCCAATTAAGTTTATGGAAAGCGAACCTTGTGAAACTCTTTTTCTTAACGAGTGTACATTATAATAAGGACTCCAAACTGTACTACAATATTCCAGGACTGATCTTACAAGAGTTATATATAATGGTTTAAGAGCATATGGATCTGAAAAATCTTTAGAGTTCCTCCTTATAAACCCTATCATCCCATTGGCTTTATTTACTATATGTATAATCTATATGCTTTATAAACGTAAGTTTTTCATCCAGCAAAACTCCCAAATCTTTTTTGACAGTGACCCTTTCTAAAGTCATGTTATTGATACTATAATCAAAGATAATAGGAGATTTTGTCCTAAAGCACGTGAAACTCTGACATTTGGCAACATTAAGAAACAATTGGTTATTGTCTCACCACTCAACCAAATTTTGAATATCTTTTTGAAGAAGGAGGCAGTCTGAGGAAGATTTTATGACTCGGAAGATTTTGACATCGTCGGCATAGGTTACTCGAGTAGTCAGAACAAACTGGAATATCATTAATAAAAAGGATAAATAGCAAACGACCAATATGACTTCCTTTTCCTTGGGGTACTCCAGAGGCCACATTTATCATTCTTGACCTGTGATTACTTAGTTTGACGTATTGAATTTATATCTTAATAGGCAGAAACCCATTTTATAAAGCTTGAAAAATAATATCTGTTTGGAAACTATTTTCAAACCCATTAATGACAGAATCGCATAACATTGTAAGGTTAGCAGCGGTTAATCCTCCCTGACACAAAACCATGCTGAAATTCAGACACTATACCTTTAACAAAAAAGCTCAATTTTTTGCAAATTAGCATTTCAAACATTTTGGGAATGACTGATAATTTGCAGATTGGTCTATAGTTGATCACGTTTTGCTTCGATCCTGACTTGTGAATAGGAGTTATAAAAGAAACTTTCCAGCAATCCAAAAACTGGCCATTTTTAAGGGATTTGTTGAAAATCAAACAAAGCGGCAAGGCCAAAGAAATCGAACAATTTTTTAATGCGATAGGGGCGATATTATCAGGCCCAGCACTTTTATTTATATCAAGGCAATTTAAGGCTTCCGAAACTTCGGAAACACTTAATTGGGTGCTACCAACATCAATAACATTTGATGATTTTACCATGATTTTACCAACGTAGGACTTGCCAGTTCCTCGCAAAAAGCGATACCCGTGAAAAGTGTTTCTACTTCTGTCGGGATTCGAACCACGAGACTACCGATTAACAGGCAGACATGCTAACCATGCTATTTGAACCCCATTTTCCCATTGAAATGGAAACTTGGAAACTACTTTACTTAATTTACTCAATTCGCCGGGCGAGTCAGCTAATTTCTGTTATTTCATTTTCATTTGAGTTTGAAAAAATCTGAGAAACAAAGATTTTTTTCGATTTTCTTTCGCAATCAAAACAAGTGTTGGTTCAAGTCATAAATCTGACATTTTTAAACGGTGTTCGATTCTTGTGTATGTTTCTTGTTTAATTTGAACAGCGGACAAGTGGATTTAAAAATGGGCTTCTGCATCGAGAACAGAAGAGAAGTTTTTTTCATGGAAGGAATTGTCCACTATTGAATTGAAAATATCTTCTTTGTGAAAAAGCGGCACACGACCCCAAATGCTGCAAAAAGTGATCGAAAATTGGGTCTCTAGGCTGGGATTTACTCGAGCCAACCACGTTGGCCACTTGCTCGAAATCATTTTTAAAGCGGAACGACAAAACCTTGTCTTTATAATGAAGCTAAACTCTTGGCCTTAATATTAAATAATATGAGTTTTATTTCTTCTTAAAAACCACACGTCTAGAAAAACACCTTTTGCAGTTGGTAGTGTGTTTATCAAACAATTTTGAGACGGAAAAAAATTGTGATGGACCAAGTTTATTTGAAATATTGAATTACGTTTTTTTTTTCTAAGGCTCTTCAGAAAATGTGTAAAAAAATGAAAAAGCGACATCTGAAGAAGGCCAAATTTGAAGGAAGTCGTTAAACCCATTCAAGCATCAAAATACTTTACATTGTGATTGGTTTTTTATAAAATCTGAAATTGTGAAAAATTACAGTCATTAAAAAGAAAAAAAAGACGGAAGAAACAGTCACCCGACAACGTCAACTGAAAACTGACTCCCCTACGGATATTATACATTAGAAAATATAAAATATTTTGTTTAATTATCAGATATATTGTTTGTTGTGATTGGTTTCTAATGAAAGCTGAAATTGTGGAAAAACTACAGTAACCGAGATGAGGAAAAAAAACTTAAAAACTGTCTCTCAACTACGACAATTGAAAAATAGAAAATATCGAGATGTTTATTTATTAATAAGATATTTTTTTGTATCCTCAGATTTAAAAATAGGCCTACGTAAAAATTTTTGTTAGAATTTCTAACCTTGAAGTTAACAAGCAAAATACTAGGCCAGTAACTATAAATCATTCCACTGTTTTCTTCTCAACTCTTTCAAAAGTACATTCTATTTGCAGTGTTAACTAATATTTATTTTATTTTTTAACATCTTGTTGAGAAAAATAGTCTTAACAAACAATACTAAAAACTAGATACATGGTTCACTTTTCATACACAGTATTTTTTGTGGAAAAAAAACTTTTAAGGTCACGGATCATTAATTTTACACTCACATTCATAATAACCTCATACGCCATGTATACGATTATGACACTTAACACGTTTTTTTTTTTAAGTTTTATCTATTTATTTCTATAGGATCTAAGTAGTATCATACTACGCTTCAATATAAACATGCTGCAATGCACCCTCATCAAATATGAACGCTGTCCTCCTTTACAATTAGCGATATATAAGCAAATGAAGACACTGCATTGCAATGACACGTCATTTGCATAAAAATGAGAATACTCTTAAACGAATTAAAATACTTGAATTCGCACTTATGGTGTGATGCTGACTGTCAGCTGTCAGCTTGAGACAAAAAAAAGCCAAAGAAATTGTTTACTCAAGTGATATCATCAACGCATTATTCACACACTCACATGTGTAAATTTCATTCATTGAAGATGAAAAATTTGTAGTTACTTATGATATTGTGGAACGAGTGTGCAAATAAAAGCTCTTTTTTATGATTATTATTTATTTGCTCTTAAGCGTCCGTCGCGTGGGTCAGTAATTTGCAGTGTCAAGTATTAGCACACAGATCTTAAATTGATGATGAAAAATGAAAAAAAAGGAGTACAAAATGATGTCACAATATTGAATGGTAAATCAAAACAGAAAAACATCAATTTTTTGTACATATTGATTTTAAATGAAGTGCTGCGGTGAAATGGAGAATAAGTACACCATCCGTTGAAGTGTTGATTAATTGAATGAAATATGACAAAACTGAGAATTAATGAACTTTAGAGTGGATAAAATTTTTTTCGTAACAAATTGTTTATGGAAGAGGAAAAATTTACTGCTTTATTTTGTACACATACATACATATACAATTATAATTATACATACCATCCAAATTTTTTTTTTTAAAGAAATTTGTGATGTGAATTTTTTTATTTGCTCATTGAAATATACGAGGCTAGCAACGCCTCAAGTCGTTTTTATACTTTTGGCTTTTTGATATTTCCGTGCTTATTTAAAATAAATGTGAGCGTAGTACGTCTGGCACTTGAGATTGGTTGCGGTTACTTGTGCACACTTCTTATGTAAAAAATCTGCATTAATTAATGTGTCAATAAGCAGAGGCTTTTCCCTAGTTTTGTAATCTTTTCTTTTTAACTAACAAAAATGTGTCCAATAATAACTAGTTTCTAAAAATTGTCGAAAACTTGCATTGAAAAGCGATATTTAGTCCGCCCGTTGTTTAGTTGAAAAGAAAATAACAAAACATGAGTTGTTGGCCCGCCAGTTTTGTTAGATTCCCAAATTAAAATCTCGTTTCCAATATCAAAATGAAATTCTGATTTTGTTTTCGAATCCAAGCGAAATATAAGAAACGAAATTCAGCAAACTAATTGCTCCTGCGACTAACTAAACAATATTCGGCTCTAACCGTCGTAACCGTCGGAGCGGAGTTTTCTCCGCAACGCATCTTTTTTTCGAAAATTCAATTTTGCTTCGAAGTAGTTGTCGTCGTAAGAAATTTTTTACAAATGCGGCAATGCATTGCATTCCCAAAACTTAAATCTCCGCAACAAAAACTTATCGGAGAGCGTCGGATCGTCGGATCGTAGAACTACCACGAAGCAAAATCAGTCCTATCACAGATTCCATCGTAGAAAACTTCCACACGGAAAGCTAAGGTACGATCTACGAAAATTTGTGATCACAAAACCACAATGGAATCGAAGAAAGCATTTCCAGTTGCCACACTAAATACCGCCATGCTGGTTATCGAAATCAGCTTGTTTACGCCAAATGTGCAAGATCATTCAAATTTTACTGCAAAACACAACTTTTTTCGTATATAAAGACGACGATTTTACATTCCACTTGGATTTGGTGATACCGAATCTACGAATTTCGAAATTCGTTCCACTCCCAAAATATTATGTGATAGCTACATCGGGAAACTTAGACTTTTTTCGATTACGATGGAATCTGTGATAGGGCTGAATGTCTCCAAGCGGAGGCAATTCCCCTCCGACGCGACGGGCCCATTAGCAACTTAATTCAATTTATCGTGATGCCCATGGCGTAATAGCATATCTGCCTGTTACACGAGAGGTTCGTGGTTCAAATTCCAACAGAAAACAACAAATGATTTCTCCAGCTTCACTGCCGCAAAAAGCGACTAAAATTGTAGGTCTCCTCCATTTTCTTACAAGGAATGGTTGTGAGAAATACGTGAGAAATTGACTTTATTCTCTCCTGGCCCACCCTATTTATTTCTTTATTTAATGAAATGTATGTATTCAAAAAAGAATATTTTAATTATTACTAAAAATTACAATTTAAGATCCTGTATTACCATTACTTGTGAGGATGTTAATCCTTCTTTGGTTGATATCAAAATGGAATAAAAGAAATCTATTTTACAAAAAATTTTCTTTTCATAAATTTGCCTCGGTCGAAAATTAATATTGAGCGCTAAAACTTGATTTTTGGAAGTATTTTTTTAAGAAAACTTTGGTTTTAAATCTCTTTTAAATACTTCGTGAGAGTGCCATTGCAGCATGGTAGAACTTTGAAGTACTAGGAACGAAATAAAGTTCCCAAGTTCATGTTCCAAAATCGTTTCTTCAACTTCACTTGTTCAGGCCGATTAGGTTGACACATATTTTTTTGTTTAAGTGGAATATGCAAGGGGCAAAAAAATTTTAAAAATATGTTTACCTTCATCATACTCGTAGATGGGGATACTGAAAAAGTAAATGAAAAATACACGTATAAGATTTCCTTTTGTCTTATAGCTTTTGCTCTCTACGTCTCTCTCATTTCGGGCTTAAATTTTCCTTGGACATGTATAGAAAGACCCCAGACCGAAATTAGATGCTTAGGTACAGGTTACCGATCGAAAACAGTTTTTTTTCGGATCCAGCTCAGTGTCGACCGAAAAAGAGGTTGAAGTTGTTTCGAGGAAAAAGTCCTGTCCTTTTTAAAATAATATAACTACTACACCAAACAGAAGCGCAAAAAGAAAGGCGTATGAAACTTTACTGACAAAATATAAAGAAAATTATCAAAGTGCTTACCTCGAATTTTTAAGTGCTTTAGATCTGCATAGCTTCTCCCAGTTGCCAAAAATTGTAAAGTAGCAGAAGGCCGTTCGTGGGCCGATTTCGAATATCTTAAATTGGTATTCTACTTTTCCATATGAGGCTTCTTGTAGCATATGGGTGTTTTTGGGCCTATTCTGAATCCACTTTTTTATCCATAAATGTTTTTTCTTGGCATTTTTAACTTGTATTTGCTCTTCTTCATTTTTATCAATTTCCTTCAACTAAGAGCAGCTTAAATTTTCTTCTCCATCACGTCTCCGTTTCGTTCGCGAAAAATAGCCACACTGATGTTGGAGAACATTGTACTTCGTGTAGACGCAAAGTTGATTTTTTCATCCAAACATGTTGTCCAACCATGTTGGACCGTGCAAACCCCGATACTGATACTGTGCGGCGCTTCGTTGCCAGGCTAAATGTCAATAGTTATTTATTGCTTTTAAACATTAACAATTTTCAAACATTATTGCTCAATCTCATGAGTCATACTTAGATTTTGTGTGTGATGAAAAATGTCTTTGATTACATCGCCAGCGTGATGTTGAAAATTAATTTTACAACTCAAAGTTTCAAAATTCGTTTTTTTAGAAATGTCTTTAAAGGTTTTTTTTAAGGTGTAGTTATCATTTAATTTTGAGAGTCGTTTTCTCCACAGGCGGCTAATGTCAAGCAGATAACTGGGAGAGGTATCATCCCTATAAAATGGGGATGCTAGTGCCGCCGTAAAGGTTGAACAACAAGGAGAAGATTAAAATTTAACCTTTCACAGCTATTTTTTTTTTTTTTTTGTGTACATCAAACACATTCTTTTTTTTTCCTATTAAGTGTTGTTGTTTGTTTCTTACTTGTTAAATAATAAAGAACTTTTTCCCTTCTGTTGCTGATGAAAACGCTTATTTTTGGCCTTTTTACAAAAATAGGGACTCAAGCTACCGCAATATTTCCAAAAAACCTTTCATTAGTTGTAAACTCTTTTATTCTTTAATTTCATTTCAAATACAAATTGTTTACAAAGTGATGTCTGTGGCTTAATTGGCTACCATGTTTACCTTTTTGAAGTTCGTTCGAATCCCATTTCAGAAAAAGAAAAATAGTCAATTCTTCAGAGACTAAAAACAGTTCCATGAAAAGTGCTTTCACGGAATCGACCAACATTAGTTGGGAAAAAAACCGACCGACGCGACGTTTACATAGCTTCTTTGCTGCGCCACCCTATTTATTTATTTAGTTATACAAAATTTAATCAACTGATTTTTTTATAAGTCTTTTTTAACTTGTCATCATGATACTAATCAAATAATAAATTTTTGTGATGATTATCATTTTAAACACACAAAAGTACATACATAGAAACTGGTACATATACATTTTTCTATGCAAATGTGAGTCGTTAATCTGTTGAAGTTAGTTACCTTTGCTTTGTCAGTTTGATCAAATTTTAGCTAATAACTATTCAAATGATTGTATTAACATTCTTAAGTATTCCCTGATGTGATATTCAATTTTTTTCTAATTTGCATAGGTATACCTAAATATTTAAAATGGAAAATCATCATACCCTGTTCTTTTTTTAATTATTTAATTTACGCCTCGTTTTTTTATTATTGTAACACTTTAGAAGAGGTCTCTCTTTTTTATGAACAGAGGGATGCTGTGATTTCTACGACTTGTCGGCCAAAACTACCGGTGCTCATTTAACGTGATGCCTATTCTACATAGTGTTTTTATTTTTCTGACTGGGCCCATGTTATCGCACAGCTAACAAACTCTACATTCACCATGTGCCCGGAGGACATTAAATCCGACGGAGGACATTAAATCAAACGTTTTGTCTTCTTCTTCTTCTTTTCATTTCCGGCGTTACGAGTAGTGATCTTAAAGCGATCACAACTCTCCCACTTTTCTGCTTCACACTAGTGATCCGCCTGTGGGGTACGCCGCGTTGACCTGAGAAAGCGTCGGCGTACCCCACAGCCTCCCGGTTTTGGATTGTTCCATGTCTGAGGCCAACCAAATGCTGCTGTTTTTGCATTTGCTTGTACCAGGAGTGTTTTGGCCTGCCTTTTCTTTTTCGTCGCGAATTTGTTGAAACGTTCGTTGTACGATATTGCCTTTTGGACGGGGTTCTGCGGATCTTTCCTTTGAACATGACAATACCAACTGAGCCGGTCGTGCTGAATTTTGTCCAATATGGTACTTTTGACATGAAGGCTTCCACGGATCTTAGTACTTCTAATTCGATTAAGCTTTGTTACTCCTGCTGTCATCCGAAGCATCTTCATTTCGGGTGCCGTCAACTTGCTCTCATACTTTTTGTACATTGTCCAACATTGTGAACCGTATGTCAGAGCTGGACGGACAACTGCTGTGTAGTCTTCCCTTCAGCTTAGGGGCATTTTTCGATCACAGAAGATAGCGGAGTTTTTTCGCCAATTCATCCACCCTACGCTTACTCGATGATTGATGTCGTCATCACAAGTTGCTTCACTATTGATCATAGATCCCAGATATTTAAACTTTTCGAACTTGGGAAGCACATTTCCATTCAAATAAATGTCTGGAATAGGCTTGTCTGGATCAGAAAAAGGGCAGCACAGGTATTCAGTCTTTTAAGCGCTAATACGGTACCCGTTTCCTTCCAGAACATCAATCCAAACGTCAAATACTCGTTGCAGGGATGTAGGATCCGCGCTTATGATGGCTCGATCGTTGTTGTTGTACTTTATTGTCCGTTACTTTTCCTTCGAGCGAATAATCAAGAACAGCAATAAAGAGCAGTGGACTCAAGACACTTCCCTGATGTACACCTACTGTTATTTGGAATTCTTCGGTGACTCCAGCTGGGCATCTCACTTTTGTAACAGCTCCCTCGTACATGTCCATAATTATTCGCACATAGGCTTCAGGAACTCCTCGGTGTCTGAGGGCCACCCATATCAGATCTCGTGGTTGTCGATGGAAAGCTTTTTTCGAAGTCAACCAATACAATATGCAAATCCTCTAAGGCATCTCGGTGTTTTTCCATAATGATCCTTATTCTTTGGAATAGTATTGGTCATCAGACAGCCTTATTGTTTTCCACAGTCAGCTATCCAAAACCCGCTCAACGATCTTCATAGTGTGGGACATCAACTTGATCGAACGATAGTTGTCACAGTTTCTGGTATCTCCCTTTCCCTTGTACATTGGAAGAAGAAAACTTTCTCTCCATTGATTAGGCAAACTGTCACCTCTTATAAGTTTGGAGATGAGAATCGTGAGCCATCTCAACCCGATGTCTTCCATATTTTTCCAAAACTCATATGGTATCTCGTCTGGCCCAATCGCTTTGCCTTTTTTGGAGTTCTTAACTGCCTCCCTAACTTCTTCGACTGTGACGTCGGATACTTCCGTAAAGTTAGGTGCAGCTGTTGGAAAGTGGCGCCGAGGAAACTGTTCATTCAAATCAAACGTTTTGTTTTAATGAAGTGAATGCTCCTGCGCGATATATCTATGGCTGATATGATCGGATTATTTGATACATCGCTTTATTTCTTACTTGACTGCCTCCTTTACTCAAAGAAACTCCGTTTGACAAGAGAAGTTCTCCATTATTTTCCGTGGTTTTTACAGAGCCTAAATTATGAAATTATGGCCGTCGATTGTGACTTCGAAATCAATTCGTCGATGTTGTCTTTCCTTATTTGATGACAAAAAATAATTCGTTTTTCTCTCGTTCCATAAATTCATCAATAGGCTAGCGCAACAGATTCCAGGGCCTAGCACATTTCTCACAACCATTGCCTTTGTGAGGGAATGGGGAGTACCTAAAATTGTCTACCGATTCCACAAAATCGGAGAACTAGCCAATCCCTCGCAAAAGGAAAAATACTTTTGCTTCTGCTGGGATTCGAACCACGAACCTTCCTGTTAACATGCAGGAACCATCAGGCCACGGGTACCACCCGTTCCTTGTTGCTTCTTTTTCAAACGCCAACTACGACCATATCGTTTGGGAAAGCGAGTTATTTTACAGAAAAAGGTTTTGCCTCGGGTGTTGGCGTTTATAGTTTTGAACAATCCCTTCGATACTCATTGGTTAGCATGCATTGTTGTTGGTCTTAGCGGGGTTGATTTCCAGGGTTTGCGAACTGGCATGGTGTTTTTACATTTTCTTACTGCTCTCGAATAACATTTCGAATGTTTCTCATGACTTTTCTTTTTCTTACCTTTTTTTCTTTTCTTTTTTCCCTGCGTACTTGCAACACCAACACTCGGCGTGATTTTTGTTTGACCGCCTTCCTGGTTTCTTTTTGGTTGCCATCTGAGCCCAGAACCTCACCTCTGCGATTACAATGGTTTGTGGGCAATGTGGCCACTGGTCTTCGAAACTTTACTCGAATGTCATTTGATTTAGGAATTGCCATGTGCTTTTATGAATTTTGAGAAGTAAGAAGTTAGTGCTGCTAACCACTAGACATAGCTTCGCTCAAAATCGAATATACTTATTCCGTTACCGAAGGTTTTTGTCGAACTTCTACTTGTGACCAAGGAGAATATTCAGAACACGTCGAGGACATTGCCCACACGGTCATATGCTTTTCCAATAGCTCTTAAAAAACAGTCGTTATAACTAACTCTTTTCACTTCGATATATGGACAGGGGCACGAAATTTTCTTAGTTTTTCCTTCCAAGAAAGCAGAAAAAAATAATTCGTCAATTGTTTTGTTGTTTATGTTCAGTTTCTACGGTGTGTGAGTTTTTCATTGAAAGAAACAAGTACTATGTTTAAAAATATGCCTTTTATTGCTTCAGAAAAGCGCCTTTATCCTCAATGGTATAATAATTTTGTGCTTCTAGTCATTGTGGTGGGTAATCTCTTGAAGTTTCTTAGAATGCCTTACAAATGTATACAAACCAAGCAAATTGTTTGTATGGAGCATCATTTTTAAAATTATTGTCAACGACAATCCCTACCTCATCATTAATATTCCGAAAATTTACATCCCATTACCCCCGAAATTCACGCCAAGACCTCGTTTGTTTACACCCATCTGTCAAATTATATGATTCGTTTCAAAGAAAACATAAAAAAAACGGCACTCAACCTTCATGTCAAGGTCTAAGTTAACGCACGTGCATACTCGTGACAGATAAAAACATATAAAAAATGAATGCTCAATGAATTTATTCATGGCATCATTATCATGATGATGATGATCACCGAATAACCATTAATCGAATTTGCACGCAGAAATTTAAATTTCCCAGATGTGCGCAAATACAAAAATCAAACGGCAAAGCGAACCCCAATACCCAACCCACACGCTATGCTAAAATAAATAACAAAAACGCACAGCATGAAAACGGGTTAAATCCACAAATCCCCAGCATGTCTAGCTTCGTTGGCTTAGTGCCCCAAAGCAATTCGTCTGTACCTTACCTACTGAGGCCGTTGATTTGGCGGTGGTCTACAAGGTTCACTTTAGTGCAGACAACTTAAAGAGTTTGGTTTGATGAAAAGAATTCAATACTAACCGCGATGTCTTCAGTTTTGGTAATAAGACTGAATTAACTGCATTCTCATTATGATTCAATTTTGCCGCCTGAATTGCAAAGTAAATTCTTATGTAATCGATGCCACTTATTAAATTAAGCCGCGCGTCAAGTGCTCTTTGGATAAGGTACCTATATAATTATTACAAGCCTACATTGTGTGCGGAGTGTGTGTGGTTTTAGCCTTAAGGCTTGGTTGCACCGTGGGCGCTTCGCGCAGCTACATAAGTCGAAAACACTTTAGGGGGTCTCTGCTGACGCATTTGCAACAACACCTGTTTTGTTTCGTTTTTTGTTGCAATTTGATATGTGCTCTGCCCCACAATCCAAAGTATGTAGGTGTTTTGAGGTTGTTTTTTTTTCAATGAATCTAGTGATTTCAAGTGAAAACTTGGATTTTCCTTAAGATGGAAAGAAGGCGGCAAGTTTAATTGCGAAATTTGTAAGTTTGTACTGACAGAGAACGAATTAACCTGAAATTGGTGTGATTTAATTTGTAGTTTTTTTAGGTTAAGAGTTTAGGTTAATGACGGGAAATGTTAAATTTGATTTTATGCCTAATTAATGATTGATTTTTTTTTTACTTGCAGATAAAACTGAAAAAGATCCTTGGACTGACAGTATGCAGCAATGCAGCGTTAGATGCGTCGCATGTGAGCGGGCTCTTAGCCTATCCAGCTGGGTATGTTATATTTTGATTTATGCATTTTTTCTTCAAAATTGTATGTTGTTTGCAGAAGCATTCTTTTAAATAAAAATAAATAGGGTTTAGGGCGGCGCAACAGTGTGGTAAGCCTCGGGGCCTAGCGCATTTCTCTCAAAAATACCCTGTGCTGTAAGGGAATGAAAGCAAACTTCCTTACAAGGGGTTTTTCACATATCTTTGACGACATTGTGTTAGTGGAAAGACTTCCTTTGCTTCCTTTCCGCAACCGCTGTTTTCGAAAGGACTTCTTTAAAGGTTCCAAATATCAATGAAGTTCTTTATTCCTGTGAAAATACGTTGGATGCCTTTATGTATGCAATTCGATTTCTTTTGTATGGCCACCACGGGCACGCTTGCAGAAGTCCAGACGCTGAACCCAACTTTCGACGTTTTCAAACATAAATCGTCCGAAACTGCTGCAATTTCACATTTGATATTCGTAAGAAGTTCATCAATCGTCGCTGGCTTGTTGGCATAGACCATAATCTTGACGTAGCCCCACAGGAAATAGTCTAACGGCGTCAAATCGCATGACCCAGGCGGCCAAGTTACTGACTGGACCATTTCGTGAGATAACACGTTCTCCAAACTTGGTTTCCAATAAATTGATTGTGACATTCGCTGTGTGGATTGTGGCGCCGGCGGCGGCGCTGTCTTGTTAAAATCACATGTCCTCCAAGTCCATATCATCCAATTGGGGCCAAAAATATTCGGCCAGTCTTGATCATCACGGCAGAAGTACGGTCCAATGACGCCGCCGGCCCATAAACCTGACTCAGAAAGTACGTGTGGATTGCTGCCTGACTAATTCCGCATATATTTTGTTTACTGACGAAGCCATTCAGCCAGAAATGAGCCACATCGCTGAAGATGATTTTTCGATGAAAATCCGAAAATCCATTTTCAAGTTGTTGCTCAGCCCAATTCACAAACATACGACGCTTCTGGTGGTCAAGCGGCTTCAGTTCTTGCGTCAATTTAAACTTGTTAAGATGTAGGCCATGATCTTTTCAAAATTCGCCACAACGACGTCACAGAGATGCCCAACGCTTGAGAACGACGAACGTATGAGAGACACATTTGGGCTTTCTGCATCTGAAGCCTCAGCGGCAGCAATATTCTCGACACTACGGGCATTTCTTGTCTCATTGACACGGGAACATTTAGTACTGTGCCTGTGGATTCAAATTTTTTCACTAGACGCTCAATTGTTGATCTGCTAGGACGATTATGACGACCATAAATTGGACGTAACGCTCTAAACGTTCAGGCCACTGACTCCGAATTTCGGTAGTAAATTTTAATAATTTTGACTCGTTGTTGGCTCGTATATCTTTCCGTCATAAAATAGCAAACCTTACTGAAGAGAAATGTCACAAGAGCGTCAAAAAATATGGAATCGTTTGCTGTCCCTGTCGCTCTACTTTTGTAGCGTCTTTGTTGAAAAACGCACCCCTTACATGGCTTCCGATCAGAATTTTTGATGAGGAAAATCACTTCTTTGATGACGCATAAGTTAAAAGAGACAGGCTATTAGATCTTCGCAAAGATGTTATACTCTTAACGAAGCAGCTATTAAAAAAGCTTTTAACTGATTTTTTTGTCTGATTCTCCTTTTGAAAGTAATTAATTATTTACGGATTGCCTTACGTCCAGTTTCAAAACAAATATTCTTCAGGAGCCAAATCTCATTAGTTCCTCAACTTTGAACCTGTTAGAGTCTTTCAAATTGAAACAAAATTTCGTGTCAAAAATCCTGCTATTCGACTGTTGAATAATTAAACATGAATGAGGCAACACTCCACGATTCTTGTGGACGATATTTATAGCTTCTTAAAAATGCGAAAGGACTTAAAAACAATTTGAACTGCTTAAGATTGCTGTAGGTGCTTTACTGACTTATGAACGCTGAACGCTACAGTTTTTTGAAATTCGTATAAAGCGAACAATTTTCTAAGTACCCACAAGTAGGTCCCTACTATTCCCATAAAATTATTCCAAACAATGTGTTCGCTAAAATAGTTAAAAGTTTTGGGCATTCTTTCTTTGTTGGAATAGCTACATGTAGATAGATATAACTGAAAAAGAAGAAGAAATACCCAGACCACATTGGATTGCCATCCATTTCACTGCAACGATATCTAAGTGGTTTATTTGAACGAAAGTGGCCTCCATTTTCTGTTTAATGAACATCGGCATGGTTCTCATCAGTGCGGTGGTGGTATCCCATTAAAACAAAAAAAAAAAACTATTTCTGCCAATTCAATGGCACGATTCCAGGCGATTTTCTTAATTTTTCAGCTCACATCGACTTCATTTAGTTGACTCCCAAAGCCAAACGGCAATCCCCAACACACTCCTCATCCACCCTCACTTAAAAGGAATGAACAAATTTAGAGGAAAGTTGCTGCAATCTGGGGGATAAACAATGGAAACAGTGTTTGGAAATGAAAAGTTTTCTGCAGTCCATTTATTTCGATGAAATTCTGCGGTTAATCTAGTACAAGCAATACAAATACAACAAAAAAAACTATTTTGTAGTCATTTTGTGTGGAGTACTTCAGGAACTGTGGTCCAGTCAATTGAAGCAAATAACTGAATGGATTGTTTAACTATTGTTAACTAACAAAAGTTTGATGGTTTAGTTAAATGAAATTTATCGTGTGTTTGATCTAACGCCTAGAACTTTGAATCACACAAAAGTTTGTGTTGTGATTTAAATGGCAGAGATTCGGTTACTTTTGGTTTGGCTTTCAAAGGGTTGTACTATTCGATTGATTTTTTCCTGGTTTAATTTTAATAACTGAACTTTAGGGTAGCTCAAAACTAAAATGTGTTTTTTAATTGCAAACAATTAATTTTAGAGAAACCGAATACTTACTTACTTAGGTGGGCATTACAGTTCGGGGTGAACCTGGGCCTCAACCAACATCCTTCTATAACGACTTCAATTTCGGGCGAGATCTCTCCAGTTTCGCATTCCAAGTCGGTTAAGGTCTTCATCCACTTGATTGCGCCACCTAAGACGAGGTCTTCCCCTTCTGCGATTTCCCTGCAATGTGCTTTCGAAAACCCGTCCAGCCGAATCGTTTGGGTCCATCCGCTCTACATGGTCAATCATCGAAGCCTCGCGATGCGTACTCTTCTGGCTATGCCCATGTCGCGGTACAACTCATACAGCTCGTTGTTGTATCTTCTTCTCCACACATTGTCTTCGCATACGGGACCAAAGATCATTCGGAGAATTTTTCTTTCGAAACGATCAAGAGTTTCCTCATCCGCTTTCGATAAAGTCCGCGCCTCCGTGACGCGCCGTAAAGCAGGACTGGGATGATCAAGGTCTTATACAAGGTCACCTTGGTTTTTCTAGAGAGGGTTTTGTTTCTCAATTGCCTTTTTAACCCAAAGAAGCAACGGTTGGCAAGAGTTATTCTCCGTTTGATCTCCGCACTGATGTTGTTTTCCTTGTCTATAGCGGCTCCTAGGAAGACGAAGTCCTGTACTACCTCAAAGTTATGTCTGTCTATTGTGACATTTTTTCCAATTCGTCGATGTTCTGTGTCCTTGTTTGATGATAACATATATGTACTTCGTTTTGCCCTCATTAACCATCAAACCCATTTTTGCCGCTTCTCTTTCAATACTCAGGTGCTTTTACCGATGACATCACGCTTATTTCTGCCTATTACGTCAATACCGTCTGCATAGGCGAGTAATTGTACAGACTTTTGAAAGATTGTTCCTCTGGTGTTGACGTTTGAGTTTCTTACAATTTGTTCAAGTATGATGTTAAGAAATCGCATGACAGTTTGTCGCCTTGCCTAAAGCCTTTTCCGACATCAAAGGTTTTGGTGAGTTCTTTGCCGACCTTGACGGAGCAGCGTGAATTCTCCAAAGTCATCCTGGATAGTCGTACTATGTAGTTTTGCTGGGATGCCGAAACTAGACATAGCTCTGCACAGTTCGTCTTTGTATACACTGTCATACGCGGCCCTGAAATCGATAAAAAGATGGTGAATATCGATATTATGTTCTCGGGTTTTTTTCCAAGATCTGCCGTAATGTGAAAATTTGGTCTATTGTGGACTTCTCTGGTCTAAAACCAGATTGATAAGGACCTATCAAGTTGTTGACGTGGGGTTTCAGACGTTTCAGACATATTACAGCGAACTAGTTCTTATAAGCGACGTTAAGGAGGCTTATCCCTCTATAATTGGCTCTATAATTGGTGTGAGGGTCTCCCTTCTTTAGGATCGAACATACGATACTGAGGTTCCATTCATCGGGCATGCTTTCTTCCGACCATATCATGCTCCTTTCCAACTGATCTCCAGCTGCCTTGAAGAGTTCGGCATCAAGGCCATCTGCACCTGCAGTCTTATTTGATTTAAACGTTTTGTGGTTCCCTTGGCGTAATAGTTGTCATTTTTGTCGGTTACGTGGCAATTTCTCCGATAGTAATTTCATGCCAAGCAAGAATTGCGCTTTTTTGAGTAACTGTTGAGAATCGGCAAACGATTGATGGTCCCTACCATTTCCTCGCAAAGTATAAATACATAAATAGCGCATTTCTCACAACCATGCTGTGCTACTATTTATGAGGACGATAACAAGATTAAGTGGCAGCTTAAAAGGAGTAAGTGGAAATAATACAGAATGTCACTTTGTTTGCAAACAGATTCTATCATTTCAGTGTCTTTCTATACAAATTAATACAGAAAGGCAGTATCAACTCGTATTTAGATTAAAATAAAATAAAAGGTATGTAATTATGTTGTTAAACACAACTTTTGTTCAATGAGAAAGCACACGATGCAAGTGGAACTTTTTTTCTGTCCTGAATGTTAAAATTGTTTTAAGGATTTGAAAGTAATTCACATTTTTACTGAGTTAAGTTCCCCTGATCAAAAAAAGAACCTGGTCTTCTAGAAGTTTTCATATCACACTGTCACTCGATTTCCTCATTTTGTTTTGAAGGGGGATTTTTTGTATTCAAAAAACAACACTACAAGTCAACATAGTAGGTGTGATTCACAAATCTGGTTGGGAAACAGATAACACAGCTGCCTGCTGTTATCACCGGATAGATTCTGGCAGAAATCGAAATTTGTATAAATAATCATCACGGAGTCTGTACATCAACACAAGACTCAGAGCTCCCGGCTGATCAGTATTGATATTTAAAAAGACTCATAAAAAATCATTATCTTCAGAATGAACGTGACAGCTTTTCTTCTCGTTTTACTTGCAATCTTTGCCGCAATGATGACTGACGTTCAGGCTACTTTCGGTGGACGTCGTTCAGGGAGTAATGGATTCCCTAGACCAGGATCCAGCACAGGACCATACAATCCAAATCCAAGGCGGCGCTTTTAGAATACTGTAATGTGATCATAATATTTAGGTTTTAAGTTTGTAAAATAAAAATCAAATATAAATTAATAAATTTTACTACAACTCACAATAAGTTTTATTTGTTCGTTTTCTGTTTATATCTATTTTATGTGGCAAAACTACAGTATACCTACTCTTTTTTTTGCTATAGAAGCAATTTGGTGTGGGATTTTTTTTCTTTGTCAATCAAACACAAAAATCGTTTTGATTATAAAAAGAGTGGTATAATTCTCTCACATCAGTGCGAATTATGAAACGTAAGAAAAAAACGAAATGCCAAACAACAATATCCGCAATTAAATTGAATTAAGCGGTTGGCAGTAGTGTCAGCAGCACTTTATTTTTGAAATTTTAAAACATTAGGAAACATTATTTTGTATTAGCTAAAAGTTGTGGATGTTTAATTTCACCATTTCACCAACCCATGCTAAATGATTGACAACAGAGGGTGCGTGACCCATGTTTAAGAGTTGGTTCGAGGGCTGCATAAAGGTCATTAAAGGCAACCTTTTTTAACTTTATTTTTTTAAATTTAAAACAAATAAGAAAATATTTTTGTTGTATTAGCGAAAAGTTGTGGATTTTCAATTTGAGCCCTGGTAAAATGTTTGACAATAGAAACCCAAAGTCAAATCAGCAGCCTTGTTCAAAGCAGTATTCGAGGGTCGAGGCCGTATCCAAAACCAAAGTCGTATATCTGCATTCGCAGCTGTATCCGACACCGTATCCTTAAATGTTCCCGAAGGCATTCCAGCAGCCGTATCCGGAGTTCAAAAATGTTAAGAAAGTTATTAAAAAAATACCATATATTATGAAAAGTGACATAGAATTACGCAAAGCTAAACAAAATTCAGCAAAGTTGCAGATCTCCCTAAGACTAAAGAAGTTAAAAATATACTTAAGTTTCTAAAAAAAAACACAAAGTAACGCAAAAACTGTAGGCAAATTTTCTCTTATTTAGGACACGATATGGAAAAATATGCCCAAAAGGAGTTATACAAAGATTAGCTTCGTGAAGATGTGCAAAATTGCAGAAAGTTGTCCAAAGCCTTGCAATGTTGCACAGAGCTACGCAAAAAAGCTCAAAATTTCATTAAGTTCCCCAAAATTTCGGAAGTTTACTACAGCTTGGCCGGAAATTAAGTGAAATGAAAAACCGTTCAAACCTTCAGTTAAGTTATTATCAAATCTTCCCTCCAACGTTCTCCGATAATAATTTTTCCTTTCATTTCAAAAATTTGGGTGACCATCTAAACTGTAATTTTCCACCAAAAAGTTCCGCCATTTCGTGGTTAGGAGACAACTTTAATGTAACAAAAAATTTGTTTCAGCTAAACGCAAAGGGAGGTTTGAAATAAATCAATCAAATAGTTTTTGAATGGCTAGCACGTACTTTGAAAAGTATTTTTGAGAGAAAAGCTCGTAGCTCTTAGAGTTTGAGGACAGTAAGGAATTTATCACAAAGCCTGTCGTGGCAATTTCGGAATACGTATGCCAAAAAGAAAGGATGGAAAACATCTTTGTAATGAATGCTTTGCAACAAATGCTTAGAGCTTTTTAATAATTTCGCAAAAGTTGCTCATGTGGACATTACGTATAAAAAATATTATAGCAATATTGAATGAACCTGCTTTTTTTTGCTAGAAGTTAGGTACATGGATTTCTTCAAACAATTGAATATTTTGTTAAGTTTTCAAGTAGATACGAATAAAAGTTTTGTTGATACAGTCCTGAGAAGTCACACATTCGAAGTCAGATAGGCCTAGATTTCAAAATTTCAAACACCTTTTTCTCAAAATTGTGTTTTTAAAATCGGCTTTCAAGATTTTTCTAGAGCTACTTAACCGATCTTGGTGGAATTTTGGTTCGAATCGAAATACAATCCAAAAGAATTTTTTTTTTATTTTTGCTTAAAATTTTTTTTTCACTTTAAAAATGTAGAAATAGTTTTGCCAAAATTTTCGTAAAAATGTCTCAACTCCAATTTTCAATTTTTTGCTTCGGCCAAGTTCTAATTTATAATCTTAACTAAAACATGTTTTTGTCCCTTCTGATGATCTTGTAAAAAGTACTGATGACAACGCAGTCGCACCTTTTTTGTGAAAAAATTTTTGTTGTTGAAAAAACGCCGTTTTTCCCCCTTGAAATCCATGGTACGCATTAAAGCGCCTTTCCCAAAACTCACCTTTTCAAATTCGGTGCCCTAACTACTTCACCGGTCTTTTTGAAATAGTGGACACTTTTTCTCTACACGATATACTAGGTAACGCTGGAGATTTTTGTTTTCATATCTGTTTATATTTTTTGTTTTACAATAACAAATGCTCCTATTTTTTCAACAAATTTGCGTTTTTCGAACAAAAAATCACCTGGGTACGATCTAATAACTGCTTAGATTATGAAAGAAATGCCATCAAAAGCCTTCATAAAACTCCAATTCATAATAAATGCATGCCTAAAGAACCAATATGTCCCACATCATTGGAAAATTGCTGAAGTAATTGTTATACCGAAGCAAGGTAAGCCACCAACAGAATTGACGTCTTACAGACCAATATCGTTTATTCCAATAATGGCAAAAGTCTTTGAAAAATTGCTACTGAAAAGACTAAGCAAAGTCATAGAAGAAAGAAATCTAATCCCAAATCATCAGTTTGGATTTAGAAATAAATATTCCACGATAGACCAAGTTCATAGAATAACGGATGCAGTTGAAAAAGCATTAGAAGAAAATCAAGTATGCTATATTTTTAGATGTTGCTCAAGCATTCGACAAGGTATGGCATGAGGGGCTAGAGTACAAACTGCAAAGGGACCTACCCAGGCAGTACTACGAAATACTAAAATCTTATATCTCAAACCGGCTCTTCAGAGTACGGTATGATCAAGAATATTCAAAGCTAAGTAAAATACAAGCCGATGTTCCCACAAGGAAGCGTCCTAGGACCTACCCTGTATTTGCTATATATAAGGGATATTCCAGTGGATAACTACACCATTATGGCTACCTTTTCAGATGATACTGCAATGTTGGCATCCAGTAAGTGCGTCGTTAAGGCTGCTGAGAAATTGCAAAATGACGTCGACACCGTTAGTGATTGGACTAAAAAATGGCGTATCAAGCTCAATGAAGCTTAATCTGCACATATAAACTTTACAAATAAAATGTTAAGCTACGTACAAATATTCGTATATTTGCGTTTTTCAGTTGAAAGTGTTCCCAAAAAACTAAAAATTTAAATTTAAAAATAAAAACCTCAAAACATTACCTGGGTGAAATGATTTATCTAACGAAATAACTTTGATTTTGGGATAATCGATCCAATACCGAGAGAGTCATAAATTTTTCCAGTAAATATCTTTTTTTCCAGAAAATTGTACACTTTAATTATATGGAATTAAAAATAAACTAAACTAAAACTAAACTAATTGCTACCATTACCGTAGTTTTTGATATTTCTTTATAAAATTTTCCCACAGTATTCTTTAAATTATTATTATTTTTGAATGTAGCATTGATTTATTATGATTAGAAATTAACTGTGTTGTCAAAAAAGCTCACAAGAATGTACATTTTTTTGGAAGACTCAACCGCGTTATAGCAGTTGTACTACGAGTAAGTTGCAGAAACTATGTTTTTTTCGTTCAAATCCAGTAGTTCTGATTTGTTGAACTGGACTCGGATTACTTAATGTTAGTAAATATTTCAACAGAAAATACCAGCAAAATAATACATTCCTAAATGCTCTTAAAGAGTATTAACACATGAATTCATTATATTCTCTACATATCAACAATACAAAATAGCACTTCATGGTTGAGAAGACTGCAGAGCAGATAAGTCATAAATAATTTAAGCAATGGCTTTTTTCCGGCCACAAAATATTTAAATGGACGATATTGAATTTCACTTCACAAAACATTCTCTGGCAGCCAAACAATTTCAAGTGAACCGAAACATCACGTTCGCTGTTTTGAATGAAGGTTCTTGCTTTTTGGATAAATTGCACATCATGTCAATGGGTTATGACATTCCATCCATGCATAAGGAATCATATTTTCCCCCATTGGTTTATATATTATGACGATAGGAAGAGGAAGGGTGCGGTTGTGTAGGGCGATGTGGTACGGTGTGGTTGGTTTGTATGCGCTTTCGGCCTTTTGCACTCGAGTAACCTGCTCTAGCTTCGGTTGCACTGCGGCACAGAAAGATTATTGAATTGGGGACAATTTTCTTGTCGATTTTTCGCTTGAAAAATCTTTTACTCTGGAAATGGATTTTCGCCGCCTTCTACACTGTTGGCATCAACCAGAAGCGACAGGCGGTTGGTCCTTGAAAGTTGTCAAATATTATCCTCAGATTAAATGTTTCCAGGTAACGAGTAATTTTTTTGTCGTGCACAGCATGGGGGGGAAGATGTTGTTGAAATAGCTTTCACTTAAATTTACCACAAGACGGTGGGTATAAAATGCGGACGGATTTTTTGGGGTGGCTATTGAAAGCATGAGCAATTTCCTCGCAATTCATTGGAGATTACCACTAAACTCATGCTGTGGTTCCTTGAAAATGTGTTTCCGATGGAGATTGTCATTTTTTTTTTTGTCTGTTCCTGAACAGGACAAGGTAGAAGCGGAACCGAAAGCTTTCCTTCACGATGATTTTTCATCAAAATTAAGGAATTGGAACGTATGGTTTTGATTTTGGGTAAACCATTCGTTAAACCATCGCCCGATGAAATAAATTGATTACTGGCACAGTATATTTGCATAAGATGCACAGCAAGTCTGAACATATAGTGATAAAAAAGTCGAAACTAACTGATTTGTAATCCCTTTAAAACTTTCAATTTCAGTTCCACCCCTTCCTGTGGTTTTGACAAAGTTCTTGAATAAGTTTTCTGGTTTTTAATCGTTGCATCTTGCAGACATAAATTAGCCTGTAATTACAGACTGCTTGTGAAAAGAGAACACAGGTAATTAATCTTTGAGACACACCCATAACCGCGCATATCACAAACCCACCGTTTTCTCAAAATATGATTTACCTTAACCGGAAAAAACACCGACGGCATGCGTTTCCAAATGAAACTCATCACAAAAGTTAATCCGTGCCTTGACTTGCAAAAGTACGAACAATAAAGTTTGTCCTTGCTGGAGGGAAAGACTTTCCCTCATTCACTCATTCGTTTTCTCAACGAAGCTCTCATAATGCCCTGCTTTTACCAGCACCACCACCATGAAGGACTTCCTTTCTGCCATTTGAATTTCCCTCTTTATTTTTACCTTAAATCGTTGTGAGTTGTTGTTTTTATTTTTTTAACCTGTTTGTTTTTCTTTTCATTCTCAGATGCACCGTTATATTATTCAATGCCAAAAAGCAAACTCAAGCTTACCTTGTGAACACATCGCGAAAAGCGATCACCGCTGTCGCTTTTTCACGATGCGGTCGTTATGTGGCAACAGGTGAATGTGGCCTAAATCCTGCCATTAAAGTATGGGAGTTGGATTCACCAAATGGAAACTTGGAGGACACCACTGGTGGCAATGTGGTTGCAGAGTTTATTGGTCACAAGTATGCAGTGAGCTGTGTGGTAAGTCTTGACAAACAATAAGTGTGTTAAGTTGATTCGGGACCTGAGAGTATAAACTTAATGTTTTGTAAGTTTTGCTTTTGAAAATTGCTTGGCCTGGAAAAGATTTGATTCAGAGAAGAGAGTTATTTCTCTAGAGCTTGTTTCTCGAGGTTACTTTCTTTCAGTTCTTCACAGAACACGTTTACCCAACGAGTATACTCTGTTCCTCACTATCATCTTAATTAATGCTTTTCAAAAAGCTGATCCCAGAACTGTTGAAGCTCCCAACCCGATTTCTTATCTGTACACCTGTTCGAAGGGAATGGAACCGTAATTTTTGACTATGTTAAGCAACTTCAACCCGAAGCATCTAAAACACCAATCAGCCTTTATTATATACTTAACTTAAGAATTTTACTTTTTTAGGCCTTTTCGCCAACGGGCAAGTACCTGGTATCAGTTGGATCCCAACATGACATGATAGTCAATGTCTTCGACTGGAAGTCCAATCTTAAGATAGCTTCAAACAAAGTAAGCGCCAAAGTGTCTGCGGTGAGTTTCAGCGATGATGGAAGTTATTTTGTCACAGTGGGCAACAGACATGTCAAGTACTGGTATCTTGAAGGAGGAAGAAAGGTTAGTTATACACCTTAATCAATTCAAACACTTTTCTTATGAATTTTCTTATGCTTTCTATCAGCAGTACAAAGATCCGGTGCCGTTAATGGGCCGGAGTGCCATTCTAGGAGAGCTACGCAATAACGACTTTTGTGCTGTGTCCTGTGGCAAAGGTGAATTTTATGACAGCACCTACGCAATAACCCGCCAAGGTCACTTAGTTGAATTCAATTCCCGCCGTTTGCTGGATAAATGGGTGGCCTGTCGTACAACAAGTGCAAATTGCATCTGTGTAAATGCCCAGTTCATTATGGTTGGTTGTGCGGAGTCTATCATAAGAATCTTTAATGCCAGTACGTTGGAGTATGTGACTACATTGCCACGAACGCATTACTTGGGTGTAGACGTGGCCGCTGGAGTACATATCAATCACATAATGAACGTGCCACATAATGCCAAATATCCCGATTGTATTGCCATGGTGTACGATGCTTCGCGCTCGAAAGTTAGTTGTGTTTACAACGATCACAGTCTGTACATATGGGATATGAGGGACATCAAACGAGTTGGCAAGAGTCATTCGTTTTTGTACCATTCGACGTGCATCTGGGGAGTCGAAACAGTGCCATACAATATAGAACGAGAGATGTCTGAAACTCTGCCAGAAGAATCTTTTCTTACATGCTCCTCCGACGATACAATTAGGATTTGGGGTCTTGATGGTTGTACCAACAATGAGATCTACCGTAAAAACATCTATAGCAAGGACCTTTTAAAGGTTGTGTATATTGACGAAGAGCTCAATTTCATAAAAGACAGTGATAACTCGGTGATGGCTACTGATAAGTCAACCTATGACGGTCGTAACGGAGTCCGCTGTATTAAAATCAGCCCAGAGTTAAGTCATTTGGCAAGTGGTGATCGAAGTGGAAACATACGGATTTACAATCTGGCAAATTTGAAAATGCTCACGACTATAGAGGCTCATGACTCTGAGGTGCTTTGTTTGGAGTACACCAACGAAAAAATCGATCGAAAGTTATTGGCCAGTGCAAGTCGAGATCGTTTGATTCATGTCTTCGATGTTAACCAAGGTTACGTGATACTCCAGACGTTGGACGATCACTCGAGCAGTATAACATCAATAAAGTTTGTGGGAAGTGGTTTGGCTTTCCAGATGATTTCATGTGGAGCCGACAAATCGATTATGTTTCGAACCTACCAGAACAATCAATTCCTTCGTGGTACAAATTGTTCTGGTAAGACAACGCTATATGATATGGAAGTAGATAGCAATAGCAAACATATCCTGACGGCGTGTCAAGACCGAAATATAAGAGTTTACAGTACACATAATCAGAAGCATACTAGGACCTTCAAAGGGTCCCATTCGGAAGATGGAAGTCTGATTAAACTCAGTTTGGATCCGAGTGGAATTTATGTTGCCACTTCGTGCACGGACAAAACTCTGTCTGTTTACGATTACTGCAACAACGAGTGTATGGCTCGGATGTATGGTCACAGTGAACTGGTAACTGGACTGGCCTTTACCAACGACTGTAAACATCTTATTTCTGCAAGTGGCGATGGTTGCGTGTTTATTTGGCAACTACCTCATGACATGATTATCACAATGCAAGCAAGGCTATCACAGCAAAGGCTGCGTTCAGGTCACCCACCGTTGCAGAGGCCGATTTCGGAAATAATTGTAGAGTCACCTATACCAGAGGAGAAGTTCGGTGTGTCTCCAAGTCGTATGTTCATGGATGAAATTCCACTTACTCCGGGTTATAAATTCTCGGATGTTGGGCAACTACCTCAGTGGGCGAAACGAAAGGCAGCAGTCAATGAAGAACCGAATGTACCCAGTTTGAGTTCTAGTCCTAGTCAAGTGGTTGGGATTCCTAAGCCGCGTGGACGCTGGGCTCAACGTGGTCAAATTGACTCCGATACATTGGACTTGCGAAGTAATTCGGAGAGTCCGTTGGGAGCACCGCCATATAGTGGTGGTATTGCTGGCAATACACAAACGTCAGACTATAATAGTGCCAGCTCGAAGGATATCATGTACAATCAAACGTATCTAAGTGAGGACAGTTCCATTGACAGTGGCATGGAAACGAGGCGTGAATTGAAGTTTGTCGCACCTACTGGTAATGGTAGCTTGAGGCCGCCACCAGATAAAAAGAAACTTTCAACAATAGTTCAGCCTTCATTGCGTTTTGAGTCGAATAATGATCACGATGGCGATGTGGAGGATATCTCTGATGGCGAAAGAACAAGTTCCGAACATGGAATGTTCTATCCGAATATTTCACCTGGAACGCCAACGTAAGGAAATCTATTTTGTATTTTCATTTTGTGATGCTACATAAGTTTGTATTTTGTCTTTAGTGAATTCAAAGTCAATGCCATGAATGAAGAAGAGCTACGAAAATCGATGCGACGAAAGAATTTTGAAAAAGTTGGTCTGAACTTAAGCGGGGGTTCGCATACTGCCAGTACAGGAACTGGAACTGGCACCTCTGATACAGAGGATGAAGGATCGACTCCAAGTGGAGAAAATGCAGATAGATCATTAGCTTCAACATTGGGCGGTAGTTCTGAAAACATTCCGCAAGCTACATCAGTCTTCTTACAACAAGCTCTGGCTTTGGATGGTCCGGGTGGATTCCCAGAACGTGGCGATAGAAGTAAGATAATAATAGAAATTTTGAAAGTATGATTTTAATTTGTATTTTTTCTTTTAGCTCGTCGCAGTATAAGTGCCAAACATAATACAGAAAAATCACCATCGTTAACCAAGTCGTACACAAGTACGAAAAGGGAAGAACTTATGAAAGTCATAAGTGAAGCCAAACAGAAACTGGAAAATGTAAGTTCCTTTAAAGAATTTCACACTTTAAACAGATACAGAATTTGAAAAGGGAAAGAAAAACTGTATCCCCCCTGTTCAAAGGATGCACTCATGGCCTTGGCAACAGACTCATAAATCTAGATTTTCAACTAGATGCACTTTATGTCTCATTTTCAAGTCATCTTATCTTGCACTTTTAAAAATATTTTGTTTTATTTATTTGTATTTGTCTTGTGTTGTCTTTATTTTCATTTTATCTTTTTGTTTCTTCTTTTTTTTTCCATTCACCATTATTGTTTTAGGGTCAAAGAAATTACATAAACGGAAATAAAATGAGTAATGCAATCCCAGAGGTGAGCAAAGGTTCCAATCAAAACTGGAGTTATTTTTCGTTAATGAAGGAATCCTAACAGCTTTGCATTAAACAAAACAAAAACATTTTACATAACACACTGAAACTATGAAATTAATATAAACAAACAATTAATTTGACAAAGATGTCCAAGTTGACATCGAATGCTTGTGCATTTTACACTGGCCATTTTTAAAATTGTAAAGAACGTGTGACGTGCATGCACCAATATTCGCAATTTTAAACAGCATCCATCAAAAACCCATTCTTGTAAAAATAAATCATTGTAAACATCGTTCCATATCGTTAAATTCTCATTAAAAAATTTTTTATACTCAGCATAGTTCATGACAAAAGGAGTCTCATATTATGAAATGCACTACAACTACACTCCTAATTTTCGTTTGCCTATGATTTTTTTGTGTGTCTTGTCTTCCTTTTTTGAAATTGTGTTGTCAATTTTATTTCCTCTGTATTTAATTCTTCTTAATGTTTGCATGCTTTCAAGAAAAGAACAAAGGCATGAGAAATTTTGTTCCTTATAGAACAAAAATTATAATCCTCAAAGAGATTTCGTGGTTTAATTCAAGTTGCAAAGAAGTGATTAGGGATATAGAAAGAAGATTTGGAATATTAAAAGACAACCCCACAGTAGAAACCCGAAATTTGTTCAAACGGTCTAGAAATATCTGTAATGCTCATATACAAAAGGTATAGTTTTTGCATGGCCAACAACTAGCAAGAGCTTTTGGTCTTTTGCTAATGACATTAAGAGCTCCGCAACGCTCGTTTTCAATGACTTCCCTTATTTCAGCTCCATCGACAAGGCCAATTTGCTGGTAGCTCAATTTGCTGTTAACTCTATACTTACTGATTGTAAGTTATTCTAAAGAGGTGTTCTTCTACGCTGGCAAAACCACTGCGTAAGCTTTTCTATCTTTCCTATTCTTCTGGGCTCTTCCCGGGCCCACTGCACTTGTTCAGGCCGTCCCTAGAAAAGGCAAATCATCCTCATCTTTCAATTACCGTCCAATTGCACTTACGGCCCTTCTTTCAAAGACCACATTGATAGACCGTCAACTTGTGAAATATCTTGAAGAACGAAAGCTTCTTAATGACCGTCAGTAAGGCTTTCGTAGCAAAAGGTCTACTGGTGATTTGATGGCATATCTCACCTAAAATTATATATTTAAACTGTTTTGGATAAAGTAAGATTACTGCACTTAATATTTCTAAGGCATTTGATAGAATTTGGCATGAAACTCGCTCATTGAAAATGCGTGCTATTGGTATCAATGAGTCTCTTCTTCGATGCATTAGAAGTTACCTTCATTCAATACAAAATGTGTTGGATGGTTTCAATGCTGATACTCACCTTAAAATGCTGGTGTGCTCCGTTTTGTCTCCGACTCTGTTCCTTATCTTCATTAATAATCTCTTATCTGAAACTTCTAACCCTCTCAATTATTTTGTTGACCACTCAACCCTCAGTTTTTCGAATTCGGCCCCAAATTTACCTCTCTGCTCTTCGGATGTGGAACTGGAACGGTTGCGTATGACTAACTCATTGAATTCTAAACTTGACAGCATTGTTATATAGGGTAGAAACCGAGTATAATTCAATGCTTCAAAAACGCAATGCTATGATTTATCGTTGAAGCTTAACATTACCCTATTATCTATGAACGGTACCTGATCGATGATCTTTGTTCGAATGACCATATGTTTGTCGCCAAAAATGCTGCTAAGTGCTTAGGGTTCTTAAGACGATGCAAACAATTTTTCACCCCCTCTGATTGGCTACAATTTATAAAGTCTACATCCGTATAAAACTAGAGTATAATTCTTATATCTGGTCAAATACTTTTAAAACATCTTTGCGCCTTCTTGATAGGGTACAAAACAGAGTGTTAAGATTAAAAGGTGATAGATCAGAAACAATTTATCCGCAATATCCGCTTTGCTACGAATGTCCATTAATTTTCCCTTAAGCCCAACTCCGGTCGTACAGTGTCAACATGAAACTTAACTTTCAAGTAGACAAAAATCACAACTGTCCTATGAGCATGGGTTTTTTGGATCTCATTTAGCCCTTTTCAAATGTTGCAGCATTTATCAGGGGAAAATGGTGGTTTTGTTTTTTTTATTTATTAAAGCGATTGTTATCACTGCGTTACCTTTCTTGGCTAAGACAGCTTTAATTCGCTGTCACATTTCGTCCACTCGTTTTTGGCAATCATTGATAGCTGCTGATTCCCAGAAACTCTTGTCTGTGGTAGGTCCTCAAGAGTCATTTTGCGCCAAAGAGCTTCAAATCGTAGAAGATAACGGCCATTCCAAAAATTGAATAACTATAGAAGATAACCAAGCTATGTCATATGTACATGCACCGTCTTGTTGAAGTACGTAGTTTCCGTAAGTTGACTGCAGTTGACTCTCTTCCGAGATGTTACGCACAAAATTAACAAAGCCGTTAGAAAACATAAGCCACCAACTCGACGCCCGACTTGCAATGATGCAATGATGCAATGAAGTTGGCTATTTGTTTTGAACAGTCCTTACGAAAAGTTTCTAAGGAGTTGCGAAGATCATGCTTTCAGTGATCGCCAAAACAAAACTCAAATCGGATTTCATCACTCCAAATTACTTTCCGCATTTGATGTAAGGTCCAGTATATGCGCTCTTTGTCAAGTCGCCTTTTCTTTTGCCTTGTTGTTCACAGTGGTTTTTCCTTGGTCTATTAAGATGGGCCGAATGAATCGCAATAGACAAACATAAGACACATTTTCAATTTCTTTTTTGATGCTGCTTTTGTAGTCTACAGTGACTCCAGCAGCCGTTTGGTGGCGATTGTCTTCTTTAGTTAGTAAATGAAGATTTCAACTAGACAACGCAATGCCCAGAGCTGCATAAGCTCAACGCGCCATAAGAAATGTATAAATGAGCACCTATTTTTCCAGTTTCTTAATGTCCCCAGTCTTTCTGAAAAGCGAAATGATATTCTGTAGGGAGATTAAAATTTTTAGCGATTCTGCAGCTTGGCAAAGATTTTCAGTAGCTTTAGTATTTGGTTTTCAAATGCCTTTGGATAAGGGAACCCACGAGCAATGTTCAGCCAACAACTGATTTCAAACTTAGCCACAACTACACGAATAAGCTTCCAATGTTAAAGTAGTCTTGTTTTTGCTCAATATTTTCAAAAATTGAAAATAATCATAAGATGATGTGAAATCGACTAATTATTTTGCATCGCGAATGACTTTACGGATGAGAAAGCACACCGTTTTAGAACCCCCATAGAATGCAGACTTTTAGTCGGCCCATAGTTTAACCGGATTGGGCTGCTAGCGCGCACACTGAACCAACTAAATTGTCTGGTTGGTTTGGTTTGAAGGTAATCATGAATTCCATCAGTTTTATTTATCGGCCGATATTTGACAGATGTAATGTCCGCATTACAATACATCTCCATAGTGATTAAGAACCCTGAGTCCAGTCTGCGGGGGCTCATAAAAGTACTTTGTAGTTCACTACTTTGTAACAAGTTATTAAATAATAGTAAATAAGTAATGATGACCACAATAGCCACATGGGTCAGCGAAGTTTGTTTAATTTTGTACTTCTACTTCATGAAATGTGTTGTCTTTTATCTCTTTGATTACGCAAAATTTAAATAAAATTTGTATTGAAAGGTCCAAGTCAGGTGGTCTGCCTTTCAATTTCAATAGTTCAAAAGCTTATTTAACAATTAATCTAATTATAAAAAAATTAATAATCTGATCTGAGCATGATAACGCAGCTCGACAAAATGTGACCCAATAACTTGAAACATGTCGAAGAAAATTACTATTTTTGTCTCGTACAAAACGTAACAAATTATCCTAAATGTTTGACTGAAGTAAAGTAAGAAACTAAACCGAATGCCATTAATGCCAAAATTTAACAGAAAACAAGAAAATCTAACTACGAAAATATTAACTCCTTTTGCTCGCCTAATATAAACCATTTGTCATTTCTCATTGCCTGTTTACCTTCTAAGCAATCTGTTTTTTAACCCATTGGTTTTTGTTAACCCAAGTTCATTATTAAATTATATTTTTAGGTTGGTTATCGACCGCTACGTGGGAGCCACAGCATATCAGATCTAAGTCTTGCCGGAAATACAGAAGCCCCAAGAACACCAAATCGTTACATAAAACCAGGTGAGTTTGATTCCTTGTCTTGCTTTTCTTTACTTCAAATTTGTCTTCCCCAAATAAACCAACTTTTTTATGAACATGCTGCGCTTCATGGGTAATTTATACAAAAATATAAATAACTCTTAGGATACCAAACACAAACCTCTTCCAATTTCTTCTTTAATTGTGCTGCCTCAAAGTCGGTTCTCACACAGAACTGCAATGTAATGCGTCAATTACATCAAAACTATCCTCCGTATCCGCGCCATATTGGCGTTTATACCGCTACCACCACACTAACACCATCAACAGAAACTAAAAATAAATCGAACTCCTCCACTAGTCCTCGTTCCAATTGCAAGACAAAACCTTCCAATCTGGAGGTGGAAGATTGCTCTTCAAACAACAACACTAGCCAATCAAAGCCTCGTAAGAGCCAAAGCATTTTGAAGAATTATAAGTCGTGTCCTGTTTCGCCGGTCCATGAAGAAATCGACTGGAGAAATCTTCCGAGCAACAACAAGAACATTATATTCACAGAGCCGAAGCGGCATTCGGTTTATTCGGATGACGCGCGGACAATCCTGGATATGATTCACACAGACACTGAACGCATGATCCAAGAGATCACAAAAAAATATGGCGATCTAGATGAGAAGCAGCCGGTTTCGCTTTCAACCTCAGCTTCAGTACCACATAGTTTAAGCAACACTCGTAGTTTGCCACTTCCACACAACCATGGACAGTCTGGGAAAAAGAAGGACAAAGATTCCCCGAAGGATGAAGAGGGTACTTTTAGTTCGGATTCTCTGGAGAACTGTAGTTTGGATTTAGATTACGATCAGAATCACTGTAGTGGTCGAAAGAAAAAGGTCTGTAAGAAGCATCAAAAGAAGTCCACAACGGTACCGAAACGATCAGTCAGCGAGTACTTTATTTATAAGGACTTCTATGATCAGTCAATCCACCGAAATGTTTCACTGTCTGATATTTTGAATGATGATCCCGAAAGCAAACGTCAAAGTGATCATGTTGAAGAAGCAAAGTTCCTTGAAACTCAGCGCCATTCTAGTGCCAGTTTCTTCCTTACCCAATATCCAGACAAAAAGAGCCAAGAGAGTCTGCTGTCAGATGAGTTTGGAGATGTAAGCTACTACAACAGTATGGAAAGTATTCTGTCAGACGAGTCTGATTGCAAAAGTGCCCCTCTTGAAATGCTCTTCGATAAGAAGCGTCTTCGAAATCCTTGCAGTCATCTTCTGCACGAAAGGGTTATGGACAATGTGTCGAAGTCTTATGGTTCTAGTCCAAACACGTACAGCTCATTGGATTTTTACATGCAGCAAAAATCGGTTGACTCCACTTACGCAGCGTTTGACGTCTCGAGCTATGGACTGAATGAATTTTCTGAAAAGACTCGTGGACCGATGCCAACTGCAAGTATTCATTCTTCGGAGACTTATCCTCGTCTGTCAGACTGTCTACCGCCAAAGTCTCCCAGCAACGATGATGATATTCCCACTTTGAAGTATAAAAACGCTCAATACAATTCCGGAGTGAATAAGAGTTTGAGCAAAGAATTCGCATTCGAAAGACAAAGGAAAAATCCTTTGACAAACGAGGAATACGACGATTACATGTTTACTAAAAAAGCGGTTGGTGAGAAGCCTCCTGTTCCAGCAAAGCCACAAAGTCTTATGTCAGCTGTCCTAAGTTCAGGTTCACCGCCAGTAAGTGCTCCTCCTACGGCAGTTAAAAAGTCATGCAGCTTCGATGTGGATGTGAAGGATTTGCGAACTCCTTCCCGGACTGCAAGTGTTGTACGAAAATTCGAAAGAAACTTGGCCAAGTTCGAACGGGAGAAGCAGCAACAGAGCATGAGAAGTAGTGCGAGCAGTGGAGCTCTAAGCAGTGCTGGCAGTTGTCTGAAGTCAAGTCAAAAATCATTGAATACAAGCGGAGCAGCATCCCGTCGTGCTTCCAGTATGCGATCTAGGAGTAGACCGAAAATCTCTGTTCGTTTTAACACCGTTAGCCAAATCAAGTACACTCCCAGCGATAAGCGTTCTTCGTCCTGCAGTAGTAGTAGATCGAGTAGTACTCGAACTGATTACGAGGAGAAATCTTTCGAGATGTACATCTCCGAACGTGGCAACGAAAGAGACAACAACATGGATAGTTTGAAATTGTATACCAAACCACCTCCTCTCCTCGATGATATTCAAGACGACAAAAGCAAAAAGAATTCTCAAAACGAAAAAACATTCGTGTTGCAACCTTCTTTGGACAATAATACGAGCAATCAATGTCGAAATATCGCTAAAAAGATTGATATCATCAACAAGTTGATTGAAATGGAGGAGAATAAATTGGAACAAATTCGCTTGGCAACAGAGAATCGCATGAAACCCTTCGCATGCAACTCCAAAGAGAAAGGTTATGTCAAAAGCTTGACAATGAACTTTGATATGCTAGCTCGAGGTATCGAAAGAGATATTGAGACTGAACAAAAACGTGTTGGTTGTGGTAGTGATGGTGGTAGTATATACAGTAGAATGACAAGAAACATAAGTCTTCCAGATGTTTTAGAGAGTGCTAAATTGCAAGCGTACGATTTTATGTCGAGTGCTGATGAACATGAGAGTGAGAAGATTCGCAATGACTGCGGTGGCAAGGACAAAGGTTTGATGTGGAGTGTTCTTTTGATCTCTTTTTTTCTTATTCGGTTTCTTCTCTGAGTTTGTTCGGTTCGGTTTTTGTGAATTGTTGTTTTGTATTTTTTTTTAAACATCGAATATTTTTTATGACCTCCTAATTTGTTTGTTTAACTAATGGTTTTAAAAAAAAAAAAGAAATTTCAAAGAAATAGTTTCAAGATGTTTTAGTTTGTGTGCTTACGCTTTTAGTTCAAAAACCAAGCAAGTGCCTTTTTCTTTTCTTCTGAAAGACTTACTGGTCAAAAGTTACCCATTACCGAACTGTAGTACCCTTGGCGTGATGGTTAGTATGTCTGCCTGTTAACCCAGATGTTCGTGCTTCGAAACCAAAAGAGCAGAAATGTACTACGGGTATCGCCTTTAGCGAGGAAATAGAAAATCCTCCGTTAGTAAATTCATTGCCATTGCGCTTTATCGGTTACCCGTACGGAACAGGCAGAAAATTGTAGGTCCCCTTTATTCCCTCGCAAGGCATGATTGTGAGAAATGCTCTAGGCCTTGGGGTTCCTCGTTCTGTAGCGCCACCACGTTTATTTTATTTCTTACCGAACTAAGGTCTCGTTTTCTTGGTGAATAATTTAAATCTCTTCAAGTTTCTCAAAACTAGACTTAGGACTTTCTGTCTCTTCTGAAGGAACACAGAACAATTCACAACCTTTGTGGTTTAAAATGTTGTTTCATCGTATGAAGTCCTAACCAAACTTAAAAGATTTCCAAAATACCATGGCTTCTTTAAAATTAAAGAAAAAATGTCTTGGAATGCTGCAACTGTAACTTGCTCCTTAAAGTAAAAGCCTTGTTCCCATGCGGACAAACTGAAAATGTGGTATACGTGGGTGGTAATGCGAATGTATTCTTCAACCTTCCATTGTTAAGTTCGGCTCCCGAAATTTGTCTCCTATTTTCCTTGAAAGAAGAAACAATCCTTACTTAAAACTTCATGATCTCAATAGTTGGTTTAACATAACTCGCCTAGCTCAACTTTAATCAGACTGCACAATGAAATCTGCAAACTCAACACTCGTTTCAAATTGGTCTCTAATTATGTGTGCTTCGCTTTATGCCTATGTAAAATTTAATATAGTCAGTACAAAGCTTACTTTTATAATAATACAAAATTACTCGTTTAATGATCCGTATCCGCTAAACACCACGATCGCCTTCAACGAGTATTAAAAAAATTGCTAATTTGATGTGGTCATCTCACTTAATGGCTACTTATGCATGGAGGCGAGCAAATAAAACAGCCAACTTGTTTTGCAATCAGTTAAATTCAGTTTTGTTAACAATGATTTTTTTAATTAGTTTTTCTTCTCCCTATTGTTTAGTTGGGTTTGAATTTTGTTAGCACACATTATTCAATTTTAATTCTTATTATTTATTTTAAACATAGACTGATGTTTTAACTGTTTCTCTTTTATTTGTTAGGAGGAGCCAATAACAAAAACTTAATATCTGTTCAAGTTGAAGACTCCTCCATTCGACGTGCATGCTCATTGAGTGACCTTCATATGGGAAACATGGGCAAGAGTAAGTTCTTTTTTCTCGGAATTGTGTAAAAAATAATGTTTGTTGTTTTTTATAGGTGCTAAAACCAATGGAACACCAACTCAGCTTCAGAAGGCTGGAGCTAATCATAGGCCAAGTCCAGCTTCACGTTCGGCTAGCAAACGGAATAGTCTTCAATTACCTAAGTCACCAGGAACCAGTTTAGGAACTCAGAGCAATTCGGTGAATGTTCTTGATAATGGAGTAATAAATATTTTTGAAGTCGTACTAATTGAACATTATTTAATATAAATCTTTTTTTCAGAGTGACTCGGAGCCTGAAGAAGCCCTAAGAAATGGTTCAGCAAGGCCATCGCCACAAAGCCAAAACAGAACTAATGGCCCTATTGGTAAATATTGAATAGAATCTCTAAAGACTTAAGAAACTGAATTCCTTTTTTTCATTAGCAGCCTCCAGGCAGTATGGTAATAAAGCCACAACCGTTACCTCTAGCCGACGTAAAGGTCTTCAGCAAAACTCATTCAACAATGGTAATTGAAACATTTATATTTCGTTGTTCTTTGCTGAACTCTTTTTTTTTCTAAAATCAAGGATCTGGACAACAAGATGATTCAAGTTCAGAAGAAGCTCAAGGTAGTTTGTCAACGCATAATAATAAACCCGTCGTACCTCCACGACCAAGGAACTTGTCCTTAGATCATAAAAAAGCCGTTATGAATAGTCCAAATGTGGTAAAATCTCGTGGAAATTTCGAGCCTCTAGATTTTCCTTCTCGTGATATAGATCAATCTGATCGTAAGTAAACTGAAATGCAAATCGGAAGCAAAAAATACTGACGAATTTCTATCCTAGCTAAATCGCAAGTGTACAATATTATAAATAAATTGTACACTACAACTACTGCTGCTATGCAGCTACATGCAAAATTAAAAAATTGTGAAGACTCTCCCACGAGTACTGGCAATAATAATTTGATGCTAAGGGAATTGGAAAATGCTGTGATTATGACGCAACAAATGTTAACCAACATAACAAATAAGTGAGTATTTCCAAAATGACTTTTGTAAATTTATTGAATCCCTTCACAAAGACTTCGATTTACGTAGAGCCTGAGTACATACTTATTTCGAATTATATTAGAAGCTGCAAAACACTGTTCAATGATATTTTTGAAAGTGTTGCGATGAAGGGAATTAATCAATGCCCAGTGAGGATAGCACTGGCTATCTTCCTTTTTCTTCTCACCTAAACTCACACTATAGATTATAGAAACTGAGCTTAAACCTTTCGTCTTTAATATAGAAACCTATTTACACGTCCTAACTGAATTATGAAGTAGCTGTGCTGACATTGTTGTTTGGGTTGCACAAAGTCTGATTCAGTTTCAGTTCATTATCAAAGAGCAGTTGCTATTGCATTGCGGGCCTTATAGTTACTGAAATTTAAAACATTTACGGCTGGACGCACTTTTCTCTTCCTTACAAACCATTGTAGTCACAAGTTGATCAGAGTCTAATTACATATATACTGAGACAATAAGTAACAAGTTTCTTTTAGCATTTCAATTTCAAATACAATACAAATTTCAATTTCAAATACAATTTCAAATTTCAAAAATAGGAGTGGACAGTGGAAAAATTAATATCAGGAGGTGTTTTCAACGTTACAGCCTGTCCAGCAGTTATCCCCACTGCCCGGATGATAGCTTCAAAGTCGCTGTTATTAAAAAGTGATTGGAATTGGTAGTCCTCTTCTGATACTTACCGCACTCCAACGTTGTTATTCCCTTCGGAATAATTCTATCAGCTATGTTTCGTATATTTTATAGATGATGGCTGGTTTACTTGCCACTCTCTATACTGGGAAAAGGGCTGTAACTGTCTAGTCTAATCTCGGTGTTATGAAAAAAATGTAAACATTCTCGTTAGAATTTTGCTGCAGCATATGCACATAGCTTTTCGGGGTTTGTTTCTAATTTTATTGAGTCGCTTAGTATTTGCTGCTGATTACCTTATCTATAGGTAATCTAGCACTTTAAATTTGGGTATAGCTCCCTATGTAAGATTAAGCCATTTTCCAGCATAGCGCTAAGCACTTTGACTTTGCGTGGAATGTAATCCTTGTTAACCTAGTTAGCTGCTTTTACAATGTATCTGAAAATTTTTTTTGTATCTACATCGTTACAACTTACAAGTGACTAGCACTGTCGGTTTCTCCATACTACTTCTCTAGTATGGTTATAGTTATTAGGCTATGACTCTTCTTATGCTGTTAAGTACTTGTGAGAATAACATTATTTTATGGCGTTGTCATTTAGTAGCCCTCTTTCTCTCCCTGAGTTTGATCAGAGTTATAAATAAACAAATGGGGTGGCGCAACAGAGCGAGGATCCAAAGGGCCTAGCGCATTTCGCCTTGGGAGGGAATGGAGGGGCCTAAAATTGTCTGCCGGTTTCGAATCGAGAAAGCTTTAGTCGTGGCAATGAATTTACTAACGGAGGACTTGCCAATTCCTCGCGAAAGGCGATACCCGTGGAAAAACATTTTTGCCTCTGTTGGGATTCGAACCACGAAGCTCTGGGTAAGCAGGCAGACAAGCTAATTATTGCGCCACGAGTACCACTGATCAGCGTTGCCGGTAGTAAATTTTGTAGAATGCCAGAACTGCAACAAATTGCATGATAGTGTCGAATCGGCAACGTTGTATATTATGATCAAGAACAATACGAATCTGATTTTCAGTGCATACTTTTGGGCAATTCAATTTTCAAAGATTATCTGGAGTTAGGTTCGATTTTGTTTGGTGGTTGTGAGGTATGCTAAAAGTTGCAAAAATAAAAAGATTGCCGCCGTATTAATAAACGCGGAATAGCTGGGTTAAGCCTTATTATTATTATGCTTATAATTGTATAGCATTTTCCACTTAATCCATGGAATAAGGCTTAACCCAGCTATTCCGCGTTTATTAATACGGCGGTTAAAAAAGTTTAGTTCTCTCGCCCTTTGATTTTCATTTGTTAATTTTGTTGCTTCTTGTATCATGTACCTATTTCTGATACACGTATTCAACTAAATACCAAGTTGGGATTGTGAAATTGTAAGCACCACTTTTCAATATTATTATTATTATTATTTATTATAATTTAAATAAATTTACAATTATAATTACAATTTTTTTAACAGCACTAGCTACATAGGCTTTCGGCTGGTATGTGAGAGAAAGTAGAGTATTAATTAGATTATGTATATACATAGTGTTGGGGTGGTCGGTGGCCAGAATCGCTGTATTCCAACGTATAGGAGCCAGGGACTCCGGCCGTCGACCGCTCCATTGACAAAGATTTGCGTATTTGTTATATGTTTGCTTCTATTTTTAATAAACTTAAGATTTTATATACATTTTTTATGTTTTCGGTTGAGACTATTGAGAGAAGCTCAGTAAATTTCTTATTGTTATTATTTCTGCAGATATTATTTACTATAGGGCACTCGTGTGTAAGGTGTTTTATAGATAAGACTTGGCTGGATTGGCAAAGATGGCAGCTAGGAGGCAATTCTTTTTTGAGAAGGTGGCTATGCGTTATTTGTGTATGTCCCAGGCGGAGGCGGAGGAAGCATTTGTTCATTTTGGATGTTGTTTGTGTTGGGTATTTAGGCGGCTCTCTTCTAGGATTTATTGCGGAATAGTGGTGACAATATGTGTTCCACTCATCTGTTTTAATTTTTTCCCAGTATGTATTTATCAATTTTAGGGCATCGATTTTTGTTGGCGGTATTGGCAGTATATTTTGTTGTTCTGTGGCTCTTTTGGCTGCCAAGTCCGCCAAACCATTTCCTGTTATGCCAGAGTGACCTGGTATCCATAGTAACAAAATCTTTTTTTTGTTTAGGATAATATTGTTACGGATTTTAGTTGAGGTGGCAGTGCAGTTATGAACGTTCTTAATGGCGTTAAGAGTGGATAGGCTGTCGGTACAGATAACGGCGTTGTTTGTTAAGCTCAAAGCTATTTCTGTTGCTTTTAGGATTGCGTAGGCTTCAGTGGAATATACAGAGAAATAGTTAGGTACTCTTGCACTGAACAGCGTGTGACCTTCTCCTGAAACGATAGCATAGCCAGTTCCAGTTTCAGTTTTGGATCCATCCGTGAAGAGGAAGTCCCATGAATCGTGTTTGTATTTTTCCGTGATTTCTGAAAATTGCTGATTGTAAACTTCTGTTGGAGTAACATTTTTCTTGTATTTTGCAAGTTTAGTGTTTACAATGGTGGTTGGAAACTCCCAAGGTGGAACGATGCAAGGCGGTAGTACACTGATCTTAGGATTTATTCCAACTTTATTGGCTAATTTCAAGGCGATATAGATGGTGGAGGGACATTTTGGACTTTTTTTCCGTCTCAGTATTTTCTTGGCGTCTTCTGTTATTGGGGATCTGTAGGACTGGCATATTTTTGGTATCAGGCGAGTCGTTGATAGGTCTCTTTGTTGGTCGATAGATGGGAGCCCGGCTTCGGTGAGGATGTTTTTTATAGGTGTTGTTGGAAAAGCTTTCAGACTGGTCCTGACTGCGGCATGGTAAGTTGGTTTGATGATATTAAGAGTCGACTTAGCGCATTTGCCAAAGATTGCCAACCCATAGTCGATTTTGGCTAAGATAATGTTCCGGGCTATAAGAGATAGTGTGTTAGTGTGGATAAAACTGTTTTTAGCAGATAAGAATCTTAAAATATTTAGTCTCGTAATTAATTTTTTTTTGAGAAGCAAACAGTGCTCCTTAAAATTGAACTTACTATCAAAGGTGATGCCTAATATACTTAAAGAGTTTACATTTTTAATTATATTGTCAAGTAAATGGATATCAATTTTATTACAATTCCTCTTTTTACATATATGAAGGTGGTTACTTTTCTCACTGGAAATTATGGATCCAGAATAGGAACACCATCTGTTTAGGTCCATTAAAATGTTTTGGAAAACTTCTTTGGATTTGTTGACATCGTTGAATTTTGATAGTAAGATGAGATCGTCTGCGTAAAGACAGTGATCTATATTTTTCTGTTTGGAGATAATTTCACTAATGTCGTTGTATGCAATTATGAAAAGTGTTACAGAAAGAGGTGAGCCCTGCGGGATACCGTTTGCTAACTTGTAAGTAGTAGAATAATAATTATTTGCTCTGACTCTAAATTGCCGATTTGTCAGAAAGGATTTGATGTATGAGAAAACCTTAGGTCCCACTTTCCATTGTACGAGTTTGTTAATAATTACGTGGATGCCAATTCTCTCAAAAGCTCTTTCAAAGTCAAGGGACAGGATAGAAACATGATTCTTGTTTGAGAGCGCGGCACATACGTATTCGTCTATGTGCAAAAGTGAGTCGATGGTGCTGCGGCCTTGCTTAAAAGCAACTTGCTTTAGATTAATGTAGTTGTTTTTTTCAATAAACCAGATAAGACGTTTAGATATAATTTTTTCTAAAAGTTTGCTCGCACACTGGAGCAATGAGATTGGTCTGTATCCCTTTGGGTCGGAAGGTTTTTTTGCGGTTTTTGGGATTGGAATTGTAGTGGCCACTTTCCAAGTTTGTGGTATAGTGCCATCCTTTAGAATGGTATTGTATAAGAGCAATAATCTTTTCTTAAGTAAGTATGGAGCATTTTTAAGCATTGGATATGAAATTCGGTCGAACCCAGGTGTTTTTCCTTTCAGAGTTGCCAAACAGCTTTCAAATTCCACGAAAGTTATTTCTTTATCAATGCATTTTGCGTCTGAACTGGGGCTTGTTATATGGTGTTCCAAATCAATCGTTAGTCGTTTAGCATTTAGGAACGTTGTTGAAAAGTTAGAGTCACCAGCATAGGAGGACCAGGTATTGCCGAAGTAGTCACAAATCTCACGAGGATTATTGCAGGTACCAGATTCAGTTATTAGGCTGCTTATTGAAGGTTGAGTGTAGTTACCTGATAGGGTTTTTATATCAGCCCAGATTTTTTTGCTGGAGGTGTTCGGGTTGATGTTTGAGGTAAATTTTTGAAAGCACTCTTTTTTTTCTATTTTGCAGTTTCTTCTGAATAAGGCATTTGCCTTACGGTAATTAATAACGTTTGCGTTGCTGGGATGCTTTTTTACCAATTTCCATAAATTTTGTTTGTTGGTGCGGAGAATGGACAGTTCCGCAGTCCACCAGGGGACAACCTTTTTCCTTAGGATATTTTTTGTTTGTGGTATAGCAATGTTGGCTGCAGTTCTTAAAATTTTTGTAATTGATGCAGTCTCTTGGTTGATGTTAGAGGAAAGACTATAATTGTTGAGAATATTTAGAACTGAGTTCTGGTACAGCTCCCAGTTAGCACGATCGGTCAGGAATTTGCACGAAACAGTTTTTGGGAACGACTTACCACCTAGATCAATCTTTGTCAAGATTGGGAGATGGTCACTCCCGTGTAGGTCGTCAAAGATCTCCCATGAAGATTTGGGTAAAAGTTGTGGAGAGATAGCTGTGATATCGACATGAGTCCATGTCTTGTGTGTAGAGAAGTGAGTTGGGCTTCCGTCATTTAGCACGGCTAAGCTTGAATTTAAGAGAAAATTTTCGAATTCTTTACCTCTAGTGTTGGTTATAGGTGAGCCCCAAAGGGTATTCCAGCAATTTATGTCACCAGTGAACAGGATCGGAGTTTGGATGTTATTAAGAATGTTTGCAAGTTCGGAGGACGTAAATGATTGAGAAGGATGTATGTATGTTGAAATAACTGTTATTTTGATGTTCATGTTGATTTCTATTGCAACTGTGGATATGTTTGATTGAATATTTAAATAGGTGTGTGGGACGGAATTGTGGATTAGTAATCCTGTTCCTTGCTTCGCATAACTGTTTGCAGGCGAGTTGTGAAAGTATGCTGTATATTGCTTTGGAGGGTAAGGCGAGAAGTTGTGTTGAATATGCGTTTCTTGTAAACATACTATGGAGGGATTATGATCATTCAATAGCAATTGCAGTTCATGACAATTGTTAAAATAACCGTTTATGTTCCATTGTAGGATTTTCAAAAGAGTTTTGAATGTGTGAGGGCGCTTATTTCCAGTGCACACTTTGTTGCACTGGTTAAGGCCGTTGTTGGTGTTGTGTTTGTTGGTGAAATGGATATTGCGACCCCGCTGCCCGCTGGAGGGGGCACCCGGAGCACCCGTAACGTCAGGATGCTCCGCCTGTCCCATCCTAGCAGCAGCGGAGTCGTTTGTGTGGGAGTTTTTATATGGGTTAAGTGCTGTCATCATCGGCCTCTATGGGGGTGATGTAATAGTTGTTATTTTTGATTAATGATTCTGTGAAATTAGATAAAGGCGAATTAAGATAAGTGTTTGGGTCCGTGTTACACGGGGGGAGATTGGTGGGAGTTTGAGTTGAGTAATTATTAAGTTTACTGGGTTCGTTTAGTTGATTTTCATGTAATTTTGATATATTAATTTGAATGGTTTTTTGTGGTGAGCTGTTTGAGGTTGTGGTTTGAGGTGTTTTATTTTGTTGGTTGTGTTGCAAGCAAGAAGGACCTTGTTCACTGATTGAGTTAACATTGGATTCAACTTGAGGTGGTGAGTGGATAATTGCGGCTGTGGTTTGGTTATCCGTAGGTGGGGTTTGTGTGGCTGGCGATGATCCGGCTGTGACTGCTGCGTATGTTTGTTGGTTAATGTTTTCGGGATGTAGATCTTTATAAGCTTGTTTGGCCTCTCGAATAGTACACTTTCTAATTGTTTTAATTTTTAATATTTCTTTTTCTTTTAAAAAACTCTTACATGTTTTAGAGGAAGCGGGGTGCTTTTCGTAGCAGTTTGCGCAATAGGTACGCGAACATGCGTGGGGGTCGACAGGTGGCATGTTGCAATTTTCACAGGATGGAGCATTTTTACATCTTTTCGCAGTGTGTCCTAAAAGCTGGCAGTTTCTACACCGCATGGGGTTGGGGAAATATTCCACTACCTTGCAATTGTACCAACCAATGCTAACCGAGGACGGTGGCCGGAAGGAGTCGAACGTTAGGAGAATGAGACCCGTTGGAGTTTGGATACCATCGATTTTTTTCGTAAACTTGTACACTTCTGTAACGCCTTGTGGTTTCATTTCTATTTTGATTTCTTCATCAGGAACATTTGTAAGGTAGGGAGCATAAACTGTACCTTTAGAAGAGTTCAGGTTAATGTGAAGGGATACGTTGATCGGGCAAAGATTTGATAAGTGTTTTCTTGATAGGAAAATTTCAGCAATTTTTTGGGTTCTAGCGAGGATAAGCAAATTTCCGTCACGCATTTGTGTAATGGAATCGTAGCCCGTGCTAATTCCATCAATAGCTTTTTTTAGTAAGAACACACTAAAAAGAGAGAATGGTTTTTTGTTGTCAGCTGGGGACATCACTATAAATTTAGGGTTAGGTGTTGACATGTGGGGTTGCCATGAAAGATCGGTGTCTGCGATTGTAAAGTTAGTTTTTTTTCTTTTCTTTTTATTCGAGTAATCAGTCTGCAAATCTACATCGAGATCGCGAAACCGGTTACCCGCAAGCACATGCGGCCCTGAGGCCATGGTTTCTATTTAATTATCTCTATACGATTGAATGCACTGAGTAACGGGGTGTTAAGCAAGAAAAAAAAAAAAAAGTTAAATCAGAAAGCTATGTGGCTATTGGAGAATAGCGGGAAAAGTAACCGTACGAAAAACAAGCACTGAGTAAAGCAACGATGCGACCGGCTTGAAGGATAGTCGGTGACTGCACTTTTCAATAGATTTTGAATTTATTTTGAAATCCGAATTAAAGTAGTGTTTTTCAATATCGTTATCTGTAAGCATTGTATATAGAAACTATAGTATTATTATGTAGACTTTTTGACTGGTGGTGAACCTATTTTCTCCGTTCCAAATTAGCAGTCTTCGTTCCAAGCCATTTGTTTCACCATTGTGTGTAGAAAAACGAATGCTGCGCAACCCTGCTCTTCCGGTCCAAAGCATTGTTAAATTGCGTATTGAACTTACTGTAGTTTCTATAAAGAATGCTGTAAGGTAGCTGGAGTTTTGTGTATAAAGCTTTCATTATTCTTCTGTTCTCTCAATGGTCTGAGCAATGAAACGAAGCAAAAGTTAAGTTGGCTTTTTAACACCAAAAATTGTATTAAGATTGTTTTTTGTTTTTGTTGCTGGTATTACAGCAAACATGAATGTAGACAAACTGTCTGAAAATAAGAAAATAAATTTTACATAATTATGTCATTTTCATTTGTACTTCCAACAAAATTGAACGATCGTAAGCTTTTACCAACTTGAGGTGTCCATATAAAACTTTCAATAGTAATTTGAGTCCTTTTAAAATTCGTTCACAAAGTTTTTATTTCTCTGTACTCATGCTAATTGTAAAAGAAAATTATATTTCGTAACGATATTATCTTTTTTGCGTCAATGGTTAAAAGATTTATATCGTCAACATCATTTTTGGAATTTTTTAATTAAAAACTTGTCATTATTTTTAGGAACGATAAAAATTCATCACAAATTTTTACGTCACCATTCTCCGGCAATGAAGCAAACTTAGAAAATGGCGATTTTCTTACAATGGTAAATAATTGCGCAGATCTACTCAGCAACGTCCGAACTAAGCACAAACCCGATGACTGTGAGAATAACTCCTAGTGTGTAAAAAATTTAGTCTTAAAATATGAAAGTAGAATATGATTTAATTAGTTAACTATTAACATTGTTTATTATTTTTACTAAAACCTAATATCTAGTACTGTATGTTTGGTCTTTATCGTTTGTTTGTAAACAGGAATTTGTTTTGTAGGGATATTGTACTAAAACTTATTTCATATTTGTATGCATAAGTGAAACAAAAAATAAATATGTTAATAATAGAAAAATTATATCGAAGAAAACGCTCGTGTGTGGTGTACAAAAATCACGCGAAATATTCAATGTCGTCCCTTTTTGTGTGGGCGAATATGGAAAACAAAGCCAAAAACGTATTGCACGATAAGCTTATCAAATATGTACAATACAAAAATCTTTATGCCATCACTTTTTATGCGGTGGTGTAGCACATTTCCAAGGCAACTATTAAAAAAGTATAAATATTATTTCATTATAAAAAGCATGCTTCCATCAAAGTAACTTGCAAATTTTCATTCGAAAATTAATAAAATGTATGTGGCAAATTAATTAATTTTTATTTAATAAGAAAATAATAGCTTATGCTTCGAAGGAAAAATAAAACCTAATTCATGTGGCTTTCTTAAAAAAAAAAATTAACTCAAGCTAACAGAAATAAATGCTCTCAATATATATTTATATGAACAAAAAAAATAAAAAGCATTTGCAAATTAACTTGAAATATCTATTAAATTCACATTGAACTGGATAATACTGTATTTGTATTTGCTTTAAAAACATAATGCAAAACCCAAAACAAAAAAAAGTAATAAAAACTCAATTAAAAGCTCTTAAACAAACAAGACTTATTCATTTTATTAATAAGCGTTCCATAAAATGAAATGGCATAACGTCATTAAATCCTCATAATAACTTACTAAAAATAATGCTAATTCGACATAATATAACAATTTCTGTAACACCTTGTTGGCTATCGAATTTAAGTTTGAAAAAAAGTTCTAAAAATTGATTGTCGAGATTTAAGTAAATCAAATTTTTATATATTTAACCCTGTATGTATTGCCTATATGCTCCGATACGACGACACCTGTGCATAAAAGAAATTAGTTAGAGTCAACTTATGTATATGAAATTCTTAGACAAAAATTTTCAGCGACAATGATTTGTAACGATCACTGCAAAATAAGACGCCTTATAAAACAAAAAGAAAACATAGATAGGTATGTAATACATATGTTCTGACTTTTTAAATAAAGATCTTTGTGTCGCTCGTTTAAGTCAAATAAGCTTTACGTATCAAGCTTCTTCAAGCTCTGTAAATGTACGCTTTATGAACATTACTTAAAAACTTTAAGGGAACGTATATTCTTTGTTAATTAGGATGGTTTATGAAAACCACCAAAAACAGAAAAGATAGCTCAGGAGTCTTTACTCTGAACACTTTCTATCGTTTATACTAAACAGCCAGAACACAGTCTAGAAACTCACCGTAATGTGTTATTAACTTAACTTAAACCTCCTTCTTAGGTTAAGGAAAGAAAATGAGTTCCGTACTTACAGATGATTATATAAGAAAAGTATACATCAATGCTCTGTTATGTTTGAGAAATTTAAGCAGTTCTGTGTAACACACCAGGAATTTGTGATAAATTGCTGCATTGAAATGTTGACAGAAATACTTTTTTAGCACTAAGTTTCAAAATTTTAAAGAAAATTTCTTTAAATAATTAAAGTGCCTTTCACGATATGCGTTTCGGTCAGGTAGTTCAAGGGGCTCATCAGTTCGATGCTGTTGCACTCTTCTTAGACAAGTGATACCAAACTCTCTGAATCCTGTGGACAGGATGACGACACTACGGACCACTTCCTCTGTGAATGTCCCCACTTCCTCTGTGAGTGTCCCTCATTTTCTCGTATAAGGTTAGAGAAACTCGGCGCAGACATGGTGAGATCTGGAAACTTAGGTTCCTTATCATGGCATCGTCTTTTGGCTTTTCTACAAAGACCTGGAAAGCTATATCAAAAGAAGGTTCCTATCTGGCAGTACAAAGAATCGGTATTTAGGTTCGAGTGCTCCATTTAGTATTTTAAAAACCTCCGACAGAAAAAAACTCTTCTAAGACGTTATGTTTGGTGGATATTTACTGGCCCACATATAAAAATTGCAATATAAATATGATAACAATTTAATAATTCTATCGGATTGTGTTTAGATTCTTGCACTTAGAAAATGGGTGAGCATTGTCTGTCATCAATGATAAATTTCTTCTTTATTATTTTCTCTTTATTTTGCTTTTTTATTTTATAGTCGACGCTTCATTGAAATATTTTTCACGCTTTAATCTACTGCTAACTACCAAGCGTTACCCAGTCGCTGTTCGTTGGATTTGTCATTTGGGACTCATTTCTATCCTTTGAAGGTGGAGGATTATGATTCATACTGTTTCTAAAGCAAAGGTAAGGCTGACAACCTTTCATTTAAAAACCTATTCAACTGAATGCAATAAACTCGGTTTCGTGAGGAACATACGAGTACTAAAATGCAGAGAATTACCGAACAAGTGTTATACATAAAGATTAAGAAAAGTTGCCTTAGTTCAAAAAAATCTTCAAAATATTCTGTTCCCTTAGGTTTTCTGAGTAGTTTGCAATGAATGCATGAGAACATAGACAAGTTTTTAAAATTAAACTAGTGCTTCAATAAGTAAATGAAAGTTAAATGCTTCACAAGCGCATCTTACACAGAAGCCAAAGCATAAAACAAATAAAATTATGAAATCTTACCTTAATTTTGAGGAAAATGATCTGTTCCCTAAAGTTTTCTGAGTAGTATTCAGTGTATAGTAGTAAGTATTTTAACAAACAAGCAGAAAGTGAACACATAATTTTATTAATCATTATGCTAAATTTAAATACTTCTAAGAGCTAGACTTATCAACTGATTTCCATTGTTTACTATACCTATATTAATGAAAAAGCGAATCAAGTGAATGCACATATTAAAGCGTCGGTATCATTAAATGCAGGGTTATTATAAAATGAAAAATAAAAGTTTCACCATCGGAGATTTTTTCTTATCGTAATACTAACAAAATCTAACAAATTTTCTTAAATGTACACTAAAACTTAGTTAGAATCGATTTTACAAAAGTAGAATGTTTTACTTGTGTAGTTAAATGGTTGTGTTGCTATAAAGTTATTTTTGAAAAGAATACTTGTATTGTGATGGGATTCCATTGCCCACTTTGAATTGTTTTTAGAAAATCAACTTATTCGCCATTCTATATTTTCAAACAGGAATGACTGTTATGTTTTGGGCTTAGATCTGCAGCGCCTTGGCCCACACGTGTAACTCTATTCTACTTTCGAATCTTTCGAAAGTTGTCAATAATAATAAAAGTAGAATCTAATTAGAATTTTTCCAACTGCTTTCGAGCTTCAGCTAATGTCGCTTTCCATTTGTTTCGCTCGGAGAAGCAATTATTAAAAACCCATGGATAGAACCAGCATTTTTTCTATTAAGTTTAACATGATAACCTTTGTGTGAGTGAAACAAATATTGCTCGGAAAAAATATATATATTTTGCACCAATGGAACGTTTTGAAAATGCTCCTAAACGGTTCTTTTCGTCCAACGGAAAGCGACACAAGTGTCCCATTTACTTCTATGTTTTTAAAAATTACGGCAGAAGAATTTCGGGCAATCGAACACTTTTATTGTAGAACATCTTTACAAAAGGATTATGATTATCTTCAGAGACTTGCTTTACGAAGAAATAAAAGCGTAAATGTTTGTTTCGTCTCTCCCAATCCTCACATTAGTGCCTAGTTATATGTAGTTTGCATTGAACAGCTGTCATTGAAAACTTTAAACACAGGCTTAAGGACCATTACCCAAAAATACTGACTTAAAAAATGAAGCTTATGAAGTTGCAGAAAAAAGTATTCCATTCCTATTGATACTTTCCACTTTTCTGTTTATATTCTTAATTCAGTGAAGCTCTTCATTGAAATTACAGAATTCGGACTTAATCGAGATTTGAAAGGATTTGTGTGTTTTTTCCGAAAAGCAATTTTACAACTTATATCTTAATAGTTTTACTTTGATACCACTTTCAGTCAATATTTCTCGTTAATATACCTTCAATCAGAGCTCCAATTTTTCAATGATAGCTCTTCATCTATATAAAAAAAAACTAAATTAAACGACTTTTGTTTCAACGTCTTTAGTTGGATACTGAGCCAATTAAAAGCAAGAAACCGGTAAAATATTGCAACACTCACATTTTATTTTTCTGCAAAGAGATGCTTTTGTATCTGTATATTGTTGAATTAAATTTCTGAGTGCTCCTATCCCACTCGTCGATATTTAAGTTCTAAGCAGGTGTCTTGTATCTACTAATTGTTACGTGCTGTGCAAATGTTGCTGTGATTTCTACCTTCCACTTTCGTTTAATGTGAGAAAATGGCCCCTATTGCTACGTCCGTCGTAACAATTTCGTAGACTTTGAACGCCAAAAAAGGGAGCATCATTCACTCCATCGTAGTGAATATTCTGCCACGAAATTCGTTTCAAAACAAACTCGATCAAACTATACGTTCACACAAGATCTACTTTAGGCCCAATTTGCTGAGAACTGTATTTTCCAAATCGTTTTGTGTAAGCAAGAGTCTGTATGAAGAAATTCCGAAGAGATAAGCAATATGTTCCATTTTTATAGTGTTCAACTGCTCCAGTACCTTCTTCTTCGTTTTTCGACGTTACGAGCACGGCTCGTACTCCACTCAAATGCTTCACACTAGTGATCCGGTTAGTATTTATCTTTCTACAACATATTCTTAAAAGACTCGGCAGTTGAAGGCTACTTTAGAGACAAATGAACTCGATTTCATTATTAACACAACGATTGTCTAAAAGACAAAATGAAATAAATCCACATAAATGAACCTAGTAAAATAGCAGAGGTGACTGGTAACGTACAGTCTTTAAAGCCTCTAAGTAATGTTACACATTTCATACGATGACTGTTTAATTTCTACTCAAAATTTAACAAAATATGTTTGGCTCAGACGAAATTGTTAGTAGATCAGATGTTTGTCATATGTATCCAAGTTTATGACGGACCCAAAAAGATAGTATTCTATTTTCAATAAAACTTAAAAATCACTTTAAATTCGTTTTGTTTTTCAAACTTAACCAGGAAAAATGGAACGAAAAATACCCAAAAGCAAACAAGTATTTTATTACCTATAGTTGTGAGCCATAGCAAAATTTTAATCGATGTACTCTGTCGTTTGTATTAGTTAAAGCAAATAGAGAGCAAAAGACATCGCTATAATGTGTTAATTAGTTTTTTTTTTTCAAACATATCATTGAAACCTTTTCCTTATGTAGTTAAAGTTTATTTCGAATGATTATTAAATTTGGGCCTTTCTTAGGTTAGTTATTAATGGACTTGTAAATTTCTTCCCTGAGTTAGTTAAATATTTTAAATCAAATATACAAAACAAAAACGATGCACACAGCACATCCGTCCAATTTTATTTGCTTTACAAAAAAAGATATAGTTTTCATTGCAAAGCCAAGTTGTGTTTTTTCAATGTTTTAAAGTTTAATTATTGTTGTTTAGTTTTAATGAGAATTTTCGTTTACTAGATAAATCAGTAAACATTTTTACATATTTTTTTTTTACTTTGTCTATAAAATTGTGCCAAATAAATAAATGACTTTGGCAAAAATCAGGGATTGATTCGGTTATTTTTCTTTTTCAAATTCGAAAACAATAACATATTGATATATATATATGTTTAAAATAAATGACTGGTAATAAGTTACTAAAACAAAAGTATTTCATTCACATAACGCAAATAATAGCATACGTATATACTTATGATTGTAGAGTATTCATCAATTCGATTGATTAAAAAAAATACTTTTTTGATTTCCGAATGCATTCTGTTATAAATGTATGTTTATCTATGTGTGTGGATTGTGTTATACATTGAGTGTTTTTGTGTTGTGAGTTTTGTGAGAAAACAAAAAGAATATTAAATTTTCTTCAAATAACTGATTCAAAAAAATAAGAAAGAAAAGAAAATTAAAATTATATACATACTAACCAATTGTATTATACTTTCCATTTATATACAAAAATTTAACGACTTATTTAGTTTCATAGTTGTCAAATATAAAACTTAGGCTATAAAATTTTTGAAATATAAAAAAAAAATTATTATTAATAAAATTTTCCAACATTAATTCAAAGTAATGTAACCATTTTTTCAAACAACAATTCAAGTCGATACCATTTATAATGTGAAATAATTATGATTATTATACATGAAATATTTTTACGATTACATTGTATAAATCACTGATAAAAATTAAACTTTAATGACAATTAATAAGAATATTTATAACAAGAAAATAAATATTTTAATGAAAGACTGTACATTTTTTATCATTCTTCTTCGTTTGTAGGATTCGAGTTAAGTGATCGGGTATAACATTGAGGAAATCGGATCAAGGAAAATATAAAAAGTGTATGAAAAATAATTCAAAGGATCATCAGGAAAACATATTGCATTTCCAATTTTCCTTATGTGTTTGCGTCTTTATGTATATGTTTCAAATAGCTTCTGTCTAAATTCTAATTGCAGGTTTACTTGAATGTTAACCGTTTCGCATAGATATAGATACAATTGAAGAGTTCAGTTGAAGAAAGGGTTAACTGCAGTTTATTTAGTTTGAAATCTAAACGTGTTAAGTTTTTCGAATGTGCCTTTTTCTATGGAACTCTTCTCCATATTATTTCTTTGTTTTTATTCATTTATCTATTTTGCGCTTCACATTTGCTTCATTATTATTATTTTTTTTAAATTTTTATCTCGACAAATACTTTTTATAAGCCAATTGGTGTTTCATTTCTACAAGGACAACACGTTAAATTCAGCGGAAACTATTTTCCATTGGTTTTGAAACTTGGTGTTTCCCCGAATGAAAACCAATGGAAAGCGACATAAAAGAAGAATCTGCTACACCGGAATATTCATTGAAATAGGATTTTTCTATTCTTTTTGAATTCGTTAAAGTAATTTTGGTTTTTGTTTTCTTTTAATCGTTTTCTGTGAATAGTAGAAGTAAATATGTAGTCTTTCGTTTTGTGTTTTTTACATGTATGTTTACTTTATGTGTTTTGTTTGTAGATTGAATTTTAATTAAACTCGTAATATACCGTGAATTTGAATTTTTATTTTTGAGATCCTCGATAATTGTCACAAAAACAAATCACTATTAACTATTGCTCCCTTGGCACTACGATTTGTCGGGATCGTTTGACTTACTTGATGCATTTTGTGTGCACATCTTTCAACCTGAATGAAATAAATTATACTCTATAAAATAGTGAATAATTTCATCCCATTCAAATCGACATCAAAAGAAAAAATTAAAATATCTCTTCATTTTGGCCGCTATAATAAGGATTCGGATTTTGGAATATACGTTAGGATAAAAGTATTAGTTGTGGACTTAAAAAAAAATGTAATAAAAGATAGATACCATTGCAATGCATTGATGTAGAATGGTGTTCTATTACTTACCTTCTTTTTTTATAGGTTCAAGCCAATAGTACCTCCGTAAATTGGACACTTCTCCTGAAAGAAACTAAAATCTTCTATAAAAATTTCAAAATATTAACAGCAACTATAGCAACACGTTCTTTGCCATTTTTGATTTCTTTGTGCGTTGATTCCGTGTTTCATTCAATGAAAGGAGACGACACTTAGCGAAAAAATCGACAGAAATATGAAAGGCGACAAAAGAGTAAGTCTCCATGTTAAATAAATTTACTTTATAAAATTTGAATTGAATTTAACAACAGAAAACCAATCAATTGAGACGCTCGTCTAGCTAATGGAAAGGAACGCTGAGGTGACTAGATTTTTGAAGAGAGTACAAAAAAGTAAAATAAAAAGGGTTTCGATAGCCCATCAGCAAGGTTCCTCCAGTACGAGATAGAACTGTAAGCAAAAGCTAATTTTGTGGCATACATGGCTGTTCTGATTTTCGACCGGATCTAAAACTGAATCCGTACGGATTTAAAAGTGTGTTCTTATTTCCGAACAGATTCAGTACTGACGGGAGGATATGGTCCGCGAACGAAAATCACAACAGGGGTCATAGATTTTTTTTTTTACTGTAGTACACATTTTGTAAGGAAGGACATCCGATTTTTCAGTCAGAATAGTCTCATGTGAAAAATATACATTTCGTACAAATTAGGAGGTATTCTCGTTGTTATAGGTTTCGATGGTTGAGCAGAATTTATTTTGAATCCCTTACAAGACAATTATTTCAGTCCCGGTTTCTTTGGAAGTTCACATTGGACGTTTTGTCACTGCGGATAAAATTGTTAACAAGTCCTAAACATTTGTGGCCAAAATTGTTACGACGGGTCAATTTCTAACAGCTTTTTTTTCAAAACTGCTCTTTCAATGTCCGTGTTCACTCAATTTATCAAGTAGTATGATCGATTTATTTCTGACTTTGTATACATTTTCTAGATATAAAATACCTTCCCCACCTTTTAGTGAACATTTTTATTTCATTAAAGAAATTAAATTAAAATTAAATTAAAATTAAATTTAACTAACTAATTTACGTAATTTTTGGTGATAAGTAACAGTTTTCACTTTAGATGACCACCAAAAAATTCTGAAAAAAAGGAAAAATTATCAGAGAATGATGGGGCTAAGATTTGATAGTTCCATTTTAGGTAACTAGATTTGAATAGTTTTTTTCATTTTCGATTATATCCGGTCAAATTACAGTATTCACCGCAAAGCGTCAAATCGTTTTTTTCCCAATGCGTTCTGGGAGAAGTTCTGTTACCGTCTTATGCCTCAACATTTCTTCAAGATAAAATTATACAACGTAACGTAGTTAAAAGTATGTTCATTAAAAAAAAATCACCAATTTATACTTGAACTAAGAAATCATAAAAAGTGTTTTTTTTTTACTTTGAAACCGGAAAAGCCCCCCCCCCCTTAATTTGCACATCTCAGTGTAGATTTCTCAAATTTTGCGAAATTTTTGGCAATTTTGTACCATTTTGCGTAGCTCTGTGCAACATTGCATGGCCTTGCGCAGCTTTCTGCGAGTTTGCACGTTTTCACGAAACTAATCTTTGTATAACTTATTTAACGCACATTTTAATTTGCGTACAGTTTTTGCGTTACTTTGTGTTTTTGTTAGAAACTTTATTTACTTTTACGTAATTCTATGCGTAAAAGTATTATAATTCTTAACTTTTTTGAACTGTGGATACGACTGCTGCAATGCCCTCGGAAACTTTTAAGGATACAGTTGCGAATGCAGCTACGGTTTTGGCTTTGGATAAGGCTTCGAATACGGGAATACGGCTTTGAACAAGGCTCCAACTCTTTTGCCATACCCGATGATCTGCAGGCTGGGTTCTTCCTTTTGCCGAAAGACCTTGTTTTAAATAACTTCTATCAAATTCGAACAAATTCTTAAAAATGGGTCCCGTACTCGCTTTTGTCAAGCATTTCAAGGGCTGGTGACATTGAAAATTCACAACTTTTTGCTTATACAAAAAAATATTTCCTAATTTGCTTTAAAATTAAATGTGAAAGACTTGAAGCACTCATCTTTCTGTATCTTCTATATCTTATCTATCTATATCTTCTATTCTATACATATAATAAAAACGTAACAGTTTGTTTGTTTGTGCACGCTTATCTCAGAAGCGGCTTATCCTATCTAGATGGGGTTTTCAGTAATATATTGTGGTAAGCTTCACTTAACATTTAGTTTTTATTTCATGTTGATAAATAAAAAAGTTATGCCAATTCTTGCGGACGAAGTCGGTGGCACACATAGTTTTGTAATAAAAACAAACCAAATTTCCTTTCAGAACAAAGAAAAATAAATTTTCTTACTTGTAGAGTGGTATACCGTACTTTTGCTTAACAAAACAGATGTAAAACAGAAATCGTACAAATAAAAGTTATTGTAATAAAATTGATTTATTCATATTTGATTTTTATTTTACACACTTAAAACCTAAATATTATGATCACATTACACTATTTTAAAAGCGTGGCGGCCTGGGATTTGGATTGTATGGTCCTGTGCTGGATCCTGGTCTAGGGAATCCATTGCTCCCTGGATGACGTCTAGGGAAAGTAGTAGCCTGAACATCAGTCATCATTGCGGCAAAGATTGCAAGTAAAACGAGAAGAAAAGCAGTCACGTTCATTCTGAAGATAATGATTTTTTATGAGTCTTTTTAGAAATATCAATACTGATCAGCCGGGAGCTCTGAGTCTTGTGTTGATGTACAGACTTCGTGATGATTATTTATATAAATTTTGATTTCTGCCAGAATCTATCTGGTGATAACAGCAGGCAGCTGTGTTATCTGTTTCCCAACAGATTTGTGAATCACAAATTTTATGTTTACTTGTGGTATTGTTTTTGAATACAAAAAAGTCCCCCTTTGAAACAAAAAGAGGAAATCGAGTGACAGTGTGATATGAAAACTGCCAGAAGACCAGGTTCTTTTTTTGATCAGGGGAACTTTACGCAGTAGAAATGTGAATTACTTTCAAATCCTTAAAACAATTTAGCATTCAGGACAGAAAAAAAGTGCAACTTGCATCGTGTGCTTTCTCATTGATGAAAAGTTATGTTTAACAACATTCTTTACCTTTTCTTTTATTTTAATCTAAATAAGAGTAGATACTACCTTTCTGTATTAATTTGCAAAGAAAGACACTGAAACGATAGAATCTGTTTGCATACAAAGTGACATTCTGTTTGACTTACCACTCCTTTTTAGCTGCCACTTAATCTTGTTATCGTCCTCATAAATAGTAGCACAGATAGATAAAGAAAAAACCGTCACCAAAAAGTTTAACTTCTGGTAGAAGCAGACTTTCAAGTCCAACAGCAATAACATTCATTTGTTCATTTATATGCTGAGTTGTCTTTGTTTTGTGTTATGATAACCCAGCGGTGAAAATGCAAATGATATCAAAACGGCCCTTAAGTGATATGATAATAAAGTTGAGTGAAAAATTTTGATACAGAAATGTATGAATTGATATCACTGTGTGATGTCAAAGAATGCGGGTGTGGAAGGTCTGCCGCGGAGATCTATGGAACAGGCATAGTATAGTACCAACTCGTATCTTATACTTGGCATATATTAGATAGGCCAAAAGGTAGGTGAGAGATTGTTAAATGTGATATAAATGTTGAAGTTATAGTGATGCTTTTTCACTGACAAAAGTTGTGCGTATCGTTTTGATTTAAAAGAATTTTCAACTTTGAAGCGGGAGTATCTTAATTTATGTATCTGCGGGTGGTGGCACGTGTTTCTGATGTGTTTACATAATTTTGTTTTAAGTGAGAAGTAGGATAATAAATTATATATCTATTGGAAAAAAATAAGGGAATGGTCGGTAATATTAGTTATGTATGTTTCTGGATTGCCTATAAAGTAAGCTTTTTAGGGGGTATTATCGCCGTATACTCCTGTTGTGGACCACTTTTATGAAATAGATGAGTGGGAGATCACAGGATCAGAGCTTTGTTAACATAAAAAGGATATAGAACCAAATTTTTTTCTGTCTTTTTTTTTGCAGCAATTTTGACCACAAAATCAGTGACCCCAAAACAATTAAAGGCGAAAGAGAAAAATTTGGAAAACTTAGATTTTTGTTTTCCAGGGGAAATTAATTTTAAATTTCGACAGGAAATTGAAATCACTATTAAAAGTTTATCTTGAAATCATGGAAATTTTGTTTTTTTCGCAAGATAAATTAAAAAAACAAATAAGGCTCTATATAACTGATGTACAATTTGTCAAAGTTTAGATCGCATCGCAATCTCTAAAGGATCACAGCTCTCTCATTTAACTGCTTCATTTCAATGCGTCCGAAAAGCAGCATTAGATTGTTTCATGTCTGAATCCAATCAAATGCAGATCTCGTTTCATTTGTCTGTACCAGGAGTGTAGCGATCGAGTATGAAAGTTTGTATAATTTGCACTTGATGAAAACACCAATTGTGCCGTTCTTGCTCTATTTTTTGTCAGTAAATTTTCTTCATTCAATTTTAGGAACATATTCAAAAATATATTAGTTTTATATGTTTTTTATATTTGAAAATGTAAATTATAAGGTATAGTTTGACTTAAAACAAAAATGAAACCAACTTCAATAATTGAAAAATACATGAATAAATTGTCGTACAATTTTTATGTAACTCTAACTTTATTGATGTATACAAAATGTGAAAAATCACTTATTTAAATATATTATTTTTATGTAATGCAAAAGGTAATGAAATAAAATGATAAAAAAGTAAAAAACAATGAAATATTAGGTAATGCAAATTATATTGAAAAACTAAATCTCTAATGAAAAAATAAATTTGTTGTTTTATTGCCCGATGCGGGTTGAAGATATTTGAGGGTGGCTTTCTTTCAGGAAATCAGTAATTGCTCCTCTCTTGAAAAAAAAGGTGAGTATGAATAATAAGAAGTACCTACCCCGACACAATTTTCATTTGCAGGCCGTTACTTTCGAATTATGATAACCTGCAAGCATTTATAAAAATTGGAGCATTTAAGACTGAAATATATGAAGAGGACTCAAATTAAAGGGTCTCAAAGGGGTTTCCTAAGTAGGAAGTACGATCAATTTCTTCGTTCAACCTCTAATACCTTATTTTTCTTTCTACTTCACATCAAGTTAAACTTGAGACTTTATTTTTGGAAAGTTTTCTGAAAAATTTAATGCTTATCTCCCTACAACTATGGTTAGCCGTTGACTTATTAATTATCTCACTTTACTCTTCTCCAAACAGTTTTATTAATTTTTCTAATCGACATGCAAAAATTTAATCTATTTTCATAAATATAAGTAAAGTCATCAAAATTCATAAAGATTCGATAGGTAGCAGAAATTTGTCTGCGAAAATATTTCCCTTTGAAATATGCAACGTTCAACCAGAGCTAATTTCAAAGTAAAACATAAAGCCATTCCCCATAGCATACCACTGGAAAAACGAAGAAAAATTAATACCTATATTTTGTACCAGCTGAGTTTTTCGCTACCAGGCGATCAGAAATAACAGCAGAGCCTTTGCTTTGTTTAGCTAGTTTCTCTACACCACTCAGTTAATGTGTTAAATGAATGTGTGCGTGTGCTTCTCAACATTCAAGATTCAACCAGAGCTAGTTTGAAACCAAAACATAAGTCATCCCTATAGCAAGCATGCGCCATGCCATTGACAAAACGAAGAAAATTGACTGTATTTTGTACCAGCTGAGTTTTTCGCTACCAGGCAATCAGAAATATCAGCAGGCCCTTGGTCGAGCAAGTTTTTTCACAACACTCAGTTTGTGTGTTATAGGCATGTGTTCGTGTGCTTCTTCTTTTCTAAAGCAAAAGAAATTTAAATGTGTGTGTAAGCTTCTTGAAACAATAATGCAGACATACATAGCTAGCAGCAGAGCAGCAGAGGGTATTGGTGTGGGGCTCTTACAATTTAGCGCCAATAGTAAAACAAAATCACATCATTTGTATTTTGCTTGATATACGTTTGTGTGGGTGTTTCTTCTCCCAAAGCAGAATAGAATAAATTCTATGGGCTTTTTGTACCAACAACGTTGACATGCTACCAGGCGATCATAATAAGCTGCAGAGCAGCAGCAGGTATACTTTTATTTTTCTGTGGCTCTTACAATAAGAAAATCAAAACTAAACAAGAGAACTTCATAGAGATGTGTTACTCAAACATGCAATTAGGGATGTGCATTTGAACGTGAGGCTGTTATATTGAAACTCATTTTTTTTTTACTTCAACTTTTAGATTTTGATTTAAAAAGAATATTATCTCATTTGTTTGACTTTTATGAAGATTGGTTTTTCCATTATATTTTTTAATATACACGTGAAACGATTCTCAGCAACTGGTACACGACTAGCATTCCTGAAAGAAAAAAAAAGAACAGCAATCGAATTATCTGCTTCTTTCCATTGGTTTAAATATATTTTTATAAGATTGTCTGTATGCCATGTGCTAGAGTACTTTGGATATAATGGCATATATACATATATATGCATTATACCAAAAATTTCATTTGTAACATTACCTTTTACCTTTTATCAATTTAAAACCAGAAAATTACAAAAAACATAATCGTTTACTTTATAAATTGAGCCACCTCATTCCATTGAGTTACACATCTCTAGGAAAATATTGCTTTTTTATGTGTGTGGTGGTGCAGGTGTTGTATTTCTTTGACTCTTTATTTCTCGCAAAGTACCTTCTTCTTCGGCTGCTGTTTATTCTGTTTCCTTGGTGCTTGGTGAATGGTGACATATTAAATTTAGTTTTCATCGTGCGCTCGTGCGCTGTGCACGTAGGAGGGACGGCCTGCTTTGTTTGCATACAATTTTTATTCAATTACCACGAATGAAGTCTAGAATAGTTTTCTTTTTTAAAATTATTATTTGCAATAGTACCAAAAAGCGCATGGGGAATTGAAAGAAAAAAATTATTATGTCAATGTTCTTGTGTTAAGTTTGAGTTTTGACTCTCAAAATTATAAGTTGTTAATAAAGAAATAATAGAAAATAAAAATTCTTATCATAATTCAAGATAAACTAATAAAATTAAAATAATATTATTAGTTCTCAATGTGTTTGATGTTTTTAATCAAAATGCAGGTTACCTGTGTCTGATGAGCAAACAAAGTTTTGTCAAATAAGATTTTCAAGCAAACAAATTTTGGAAATTTTCGGAAAGTCGAACTGTGTTAGCTTCAAGCTTGTCCGCTGGGGACGCGTTTATATTTTTATAGTAAATAGGTTTAGATTTTAGAAATAGTAAATTAAATAGTTAAGATCAGATGTGACAAAAAATTCTAAACTCTAAATTCTTAAAACAACTGACTCTGAAGTGAAAACTCCAGCAGGTTAGGTACCTACGTTGATTTGAAGAAAACTTAATTGAGACTTAAACGTAAGGTAAATTTGGTAAATGATTTAAGGAGTTCTCTTGAGTCATAGTAAATTTACATATTTCACAGTATGAAACATTAAACTAGGACGCTTTTTAAATTTCATCCTCGCACACCAAAAATTCAAAGAAAATGACTTTTTACACCAGGTAAAAATGACTTTCGCTACCAGGCAATCAGAAATGCTAGTAGGTAAGTAGGGCCTTTGTTTTGTCAAATTTCCTCACACCACTCAATTTGTCCATAGCTTGTGTGCTTCTCAGTTTCTATAGCAAAACAAAATTTAAACATACATGTTAACTTCGTGCCACACAACATCGAAATCATTGAGAAATTTTTCTTTGCTACCAGGCGCACAGAAATGTTCAGGAGGTAGCAGCAGGTAGCTGCATAGCATTCATTTCAAAGCAGAAATCAAAAGAGGGAAAGCTGTTTGACTGGTGTGAAGTGAGGGTGACCAGATGCTCTCTTTAAAAAAAGAAAAAGTTTTTTGTTAAGCGAACAAAGCTTCAAAAAAAGTATGTAAATATCAATTGAATTCACTGTTTCTGAATCAAAAACACACATATTTGGTTTTTTTCCTCTTTCGTTTTAATGTAATGGAATATATAAACATCCTTAGATATCTTTAGATGAGCTTTTTTGTTTCTTTGCTTATGTAAAGATTCTTATTGATGTCCTCTTTTCATTGGGAAGTAATCTGGTCACCCTATGAAAAATGGACCGCCTCCCATTCGAAATAGGAAAACCAATGGTGTCATCGCAAGATCTTTACACTTGTTCCGTACGCTGATTGGTCGAATTCAGTTCTTTGTTACTTTTATAGAGAAATAACTCCCCCACTGTCTCTACTCGTTTGCTTTCTGCTGCTTTCTGAACATTGCTGTGCGCCTGGTATCAAAGAAAAATTTTACTATTGAAATTTAAGTTTCGGTGTTTTATTTTCACAAGGTGTGCCACCGACTTCGTCCGCAAGAATTGGCATAACTTTTTTATTTATCAACCGATTGACATGAAATAAAAATTAAATGTTAAGTGAAGCTTGCCACAATATATAACTGAAAACCCCATCTAGATCGGATTAGCTGTTTCTGAGATTAGAGTGCACAAACAAACAAACTGTTACGTTTTTATTATATCTATAGATAGATATAGAAGATAGATAGATGCTTTAAAATTGCTAGCAATTATGTTACCTTCTTGGCTTTCCGTGAATCCATTAATGTCGTACGTTTTCTATTGATCTTTGTTTAAGACTTTTACTTTTTGCAATATTTACGTTTTTGTCGCAACTCAGCAATTCTATGATCAGCTCAGAAGTGAACACATTGAACACAAACACAAATGATATTGAGCTAAACGTGCTCAGTAGATATAAATTTGTTTTTGTGTTTAGTGGTTAGATAATAGACCTAAACGTGCATTAGTTCTGTTTGAGTAGTATTCAAACATAACTTATGCAAAAAAATTATCATTTGAGAGAAGCTTTAGCAGAAAACTCAAAACAAACAACACATTGTTTCAATACCAACTAAGTCCACTGGAATAAAATACATACTGTCAAAAAGAATGTTCGTAACTGTCAAAATTTTGGTATTGGGCTTCGTGTGTGCTTTGTTACTCAAAAAGGAATTTAAAATAAAAACCCAAGAGTGTTTTTTAGAAGAAATGGATTTGTGCTTTTTTTCACTTTTATCTCTCCAGTCAGTAAACTTTTCTTATGTCATGAAAATGTCTCACCAAAATTTTTCGCCGACAAAAGTCCCACGAAAATGTCTTCAAATCTTCTATAGAAGCGTATGAAGAGGGGAAGTATTAAAACGTTGGTTAAACACAAAATAAACTGCCCGAAATTTACTCAAAGAGAGCAAACAAGAGAAGAGAGCGAAGTTTAACTTTGTTTCACCAACTTACCATTTGAGGTGTATTTTGAATCTTATACGTAAAAGCTTAAATCTTTCAATCAGAGCTTCCAGATGGATAGGTGAACTCAATTTGTTGAATTGAAATAAACAAAACCACTTAGGGAAAGTAATATAATAATTGTGTCAGTTGTTGGTTAAAAAAATTTCGACGGCTGTTTTAATGAGCAACAAAACCTTAACTTAATTAAACTTTGAGCGTATTCACATGAGTTTATCGTGTTGCAGTAGTTTTAGACCACTTAAATAAAATTAATACCAAAAAGTCTGGATCAATTTTAATTACTTATGAACAAAATACCCTAGTACCTGGGTACCAATACTTTAAATAAGATAAAAGATACAATGGATGATATTTTAATAAAAGATACAATGGATGATATTTAAAGTTTAGTTATGTGGTTCGAAATGAATTAGTTATTTAATATAAAAGCACCATCTATCCAATAAAATACGAATCTGCATTTCCACCATTCCTGTCCCTGTCCCGTTTTGTTCTGACATTCTTCTTCTGGAAACAAAAACAAAACCAAAATAAATAAAAATGGCTGACTAGGAGCATGCGCTTAAAACAGATGTTTTCTTGCTTTTGAATGCTTTTCGTTCAAGAAAGACTGTTTATTTTATCCTTTAAACCTTTTTAGGCAAATCTTAATTTTTTTTATATTAAATTCAGATGACTTTTCACAGCTTAGTGAATTAATAATTTTTTTTTTGATAAAATTATTTTAAATGGTTCATGGTTCCTTAACTTCGAAGATAGTAGGGGGTAGATACTCTTACTCTGCATTTCATCATGTTTTGTAATACGCACAGTGTTGTGCTTCATATTGTATCTTGTATGTTGAACGAAACTTAAGATTAGTGTTTAAAGGATACGTACACAAATAAGACGTACGCAGCCACCACAACAACCTGTCATACACTATTAACCATTATTTGCATTTAGTTTAGTTTTGAAATGATAAATCCTGCGTGCCTGGTATGTACCCACTTTAACGTGGGAAAAGGTAGAAGTTTTCAAATTGGCCCAAACGATTTGTAGCTACTCAGGAATGAAAGAATACCAAACAAATTTCGGATAAATTAATTTACCTTCACAATAAATACAAGTAGTGGAGTACCTAAGACATAAAAATGGCAAAACCTCGGAATCCAGGGCCAGTCCATGGTCCAGTTCATTCATGAGTTGCGTATTGAAAAAAATTAAAAAAAAAAATTTTACCGCTCCCAATTTTTTATTTATTTTTATAATTAATTATTAACTTTTAAAATTTTTGTTTTACATATGGCTTGCCAATTTTTGTTTTACATACGGCGTACCCCACAGGCGGATCACTAGTGTGAAGTGGAAAAGTGGGAGAGCTGTGATCGCTTCAAGATCACTACTCGTAACGCCGGAAATGAAAAAGAAGAAGAAGAAGATACGGCTTGCCAAAAGCTCAGGACAAATAGGTTGGATCAAGAATAGAAAAAAATGGGTGGGAGAAGTGATCTACATCTTTCCGTGTAGGCGGGACGGGCAATGTTATAAAAAACTTGCTTAGTTCTCAAAAAAATTATTAAAAACTAACTGAGCCACTTACAACCACAAACTATAATATTTTTGAAAGCTTGTGCTTTGTTTTTTAATAAAAATTTAAGTTTAAGTTCACTCAGTGAAAAGTTTTTGAGCAATCACGCCTCAAAATCAAAATTTTGAAAAAAAAAATCTTTATTTCATGCATTACTTTTTTTCACAAAGTTTTGCCTTATTAAGGGCCATTTTTATCTAAATAATCAATGCTTTTATTAATTTCTACTGAAAAGCGGAAAAACGAACGAAAAAATCTTTCTTGGGGTTGAGAAATTAAAAAAAAAAATTTTGCAGGAAACAAAATATTGTGATTTTTACGTTGATTGAACTTTAAACTTTAAAAGAATCATCTTGTACGATCTTAATTTTAACGAATATTATAAGTAATTGTTAATATTTTAGATTTATCTTTCAAAAATATTAGATTTATGTTTTATTTTAAAAAGTGGAACTATAATAAAATACGAGTACCTATACATTTTTTTATTACATAACTGCTCATTATTATCGTCATCGTCGATCTCGTTCATGTTGCAGCAAAGAAAACTTTGACGTCAAAAATCAAGTTCAAGAGATTACAACGTAAACAGCGGTTTTTGCGGCATAAAAATCTGAAGAGCATTATGAATAACACTCAAAACAATTCAAGAAGTAGAAAGATCCCATTTCACATGACACATTTTCAATTTCTTGTGTTGATAAACCTAAAAAGCCCTACGCTTCCTTGTGGTACACCTTTTGAATTTGCTCAAGTTCAGGGCAGGAACTCTTGTTTTTCCGTTTTATTTAAAGTCAAGGAAGTCGAGCAAATTGTTCGAGTAAGCTCATACGGGAAGGTTTAACGTGGTCGAATACAAAAACAGACCTATTACTAACTTGCTGCTACAACCAATGATGCAAAAGCAAATCAGTCGTTTCTTGAAAGCTAATAGCCTCTTATCAGTTAAGCAGTTTGGTTTTCGTTCTCATCACAGTAGTGCTACTGCACTTTTAGGTGTAGTGGAGCAGGCAAGGAGAGCTATGGATGATGATAAATTTACGTTCTTGGTCCTTCTTGAGTATTCCAAAACATTCGATACAATTGATCATAAAATCTTATGTCAAAAGCTATCGTTATATTTCAATTTCGCCCCGGAAGCAGTAAAACTTATTAAGTCATATTTAACGGGAAGAAAACAGGCCGTGGTTTTGGGTTCTATAGTTTCCAACTTCCTCTCATTAATGCGTGGTGTCCCTCAAGGGTCCATTTTGGGACCTCTTCTGTTTTCAATCTATATGAATGAAATTCCTTCCCTTATAAAGTACGGGGATGTGAATATGTTTGCCGATTATTTTCAGTATTTCCAAAGATCACCGTTAGGTCTAATAGAAAACTGTGTAAGCAACGTCAACGAATGCGATATTGAGGTGGTCGAACGATTGTGGACTTGTTTTAAATCCACTAAAAACAAAGTGCCTTGTCATATCTAGGAAAAAACTCGATTTAACCTACTTTCCTAACGTATTGTTAAATAATGTTCCTGTGGAGTTTGTTCATACGGCTAGGAATCTTGGAGTTTACTTTAATAGGACTCTCACCTGGAATGGCCACATGAACTCTGCAGTTGGAAAGGCATATGGAGCCTTTAGAACACTTTCTATCACAAAAAAATTCACACCAATAGAAACTAGAAAAATGTTGGCTAAAACATTAGTAGTTCCAATACTAACATATGGATGCGAAATTTTTTGCAATATGGATTCCGTTTCTCTCAGAAAAATCAATGTCGCTTTTAACAATGTTACTCGATATGTTTTTGGGCTAAATAGGCATGATCATATCTCCAATCATTCTTCAAGCTTATATGGTGTTAGCTTTATTAACCTCTTAAAATTTAAGACACTGACAATCTTATTCAAAATTGTTTAAACCACAAAGCCACCTTACCTCTTCAATTGTATCCAGTTTTTGTCATCTAACAGAACCAATCAAATCCCTATTCCCAGTTTTTCCTATCTAACAACCGAACGACAGTTTTTTATTAACTCTGCTCGCCTTTGGAATTCTTTCCCACGTGAATTAAGAAGAACGGATAACATAGGTGTTTTTCAGAAGAACTTAATTGCGTTCTTATCAGAAAATAATTAATTCCACCTTTTTATGTTTCAACTCATTAAAATTGAACCTTTCAGTATTATATTTATGAATGAGAGTCTTAAGATCATCAAGTCTCTCTCTCATTGTGTGGTAGGAGTTTGTTTTGGGGATGTTATTTTATAAAATAATAAATTGCTTCTCTTTCTTTATAAATTATCTTCTCTGTTTTTTAATTATAACTTTAAAATCTTAAATTTTCATCATTAAATTTGTTGAAATTTTATATTCTCAAATTTTAAATTTTTATTTACAGTTTATATTTAAATTCTATTAACTTTTTATTAAATTCATCCACATCAAGGCTTAGTTATCTAAAAGATGTACATCTTAATATTAAGCTCTATAAAAATAAATACAATACAAAAAAATACAACCTATAACCATGGTGAAAATCCTTTCCCTTCGACATATTTAAGGTACATTCATTATACGTCTGTCTGACTACTACATTGTAAAAAATATTTCACATTTTCCTACATTGCAGTAGTTCAGCCCAAAGTCTGTCCGACAAGTTGTGCAGTATGATGTATACCAAAAGCAGTTTTTGTAGAAATTGTGATTGTCACAGTTTTCTTCAAAAGAAGTCTATTTATTTTGCTTAAAAAATCTCAAATTGTCGCTTTTATAAATTATAATAAAAGCTTTGCAAAAGTGATCACTTTTTTTTGATATTGTTTTCAAATATTATTTAGGCATGCCATGTTAATGCCTGGCTACTTTAAAAACCTGAATCTGAAGATATCTTCAACCCCGCCCACGCGCCGTGTTGACAAACGATTTCACAATAAAAATCAGCATGCCAGTTCTCTTGGTACATAGGTATTTGAATGATTCCTAATGGGTTAATGGGTTATGAAGTAGTTTCGTGGGAGAGCTGCGATTTCTTAGAGATTACAATTCTCGCTACGTAAAAATGGCACAGCAAAATTATTGGTGTTCGAGTGTTAACAATCAACATATTGAAAAAGTGGGAATTTTTTTTTAAATATAGAAATTTTGTTTTCGTTTCTACTTTCTCCTAAACGAGTAAGTTTTTATCGAAAGGGTGTGACCAAGAACCATTTACCACCAGTCCAAAAGGATGCTATCATTTAATTCATTTTAGACTGCAGTTGGTATCTGTGTATCAGATTCACAGTTTTTCTTGAACGTATGTGTGTAGATAGTTCATTTAAAAACTGTCTAGTTTTCATAGACCACACAACTGCTAAATCGATTTGATTTATGGTTGGTGTGCAATCAAATGCTGAAGCAGCAAACGATAAACGCTTCTAAAATATGCACAAATGCAGACTTAGCGAAAAGAGAAACAAAATAATCACTGCACCATGAACAGTGCATTCATCGGACATAAACACCACATCTTTGATATCGCGTATTCCCCCTATTTGCTATCACTGAAGAGTATAATTTTGTAATTACAGTTCGTAATCATTTAAAATGCAGTGATCCATGTGGTGCATTTCGTTGATTTTGCTATTTGGCCAGAGGATTATATAGCTGCTCTTTGGAAAAATTAAACATCCTGAACTTTGGCGCCTTGCCAATGGAATTGAAGTGCCTGCAGGCAGACGAAGTCTATATATGCACTGCACACAACGTCCTGAGCATGAGATACAAAGTGTTTATATCAGGCGGCTAAGTAGCAAAATGTAGTGACCTCATTGTAAGGTTCATGCGACCATTGAAACAGGCTAGGCTGCTTATGAATAGTATTTTTTTTTTTCTCATCCTATAGGTGGCCGACGGCCGATGGAAGGAAGCTATGTTTGCAACAAGGTCCGTCGTACACTTCAGACAAAAATTTTCAATATTAAGGTCAGTCTAGGTTTTAGGCCTTAGGGAGCACACAGCCAGCGCTTGAATAATATCATTGATATTAGTAGTTGATAGTTGTTCAGCCTTTGGAGATGATGAGACTTGCAAAACAAACTCGACTGCTGGTGATTTTCATGCTCTCAAGTGCTATTGAAAGACCAATCTTTTTCCAATAAAGCTGTTTTTATAGCTTTCACATGTCAAGGACTCTTTTAAGTTCTTTCTAATTAAATTAAAAGTCTAATCGACTCCTCGCTGTGGATAAAAAGGTGTAGTGGCAATATCCCACACACCTACAGGTTTTCACTTTTCCTTGCAACATGAGATGACTTCGAACCTCTGATGTATGCATCTAATTATCATTATCCGTTCTCTTAACGATAGACTGCTGCTGTGCTCACTCTATAACCAGTGTGAAAATGATGATGAAAAATGAAAAATGTGCAACCAAGCCCTCCGCTCCATCCTGAATTTCATTTTAATAATTCATTCTCTCGTTTGCATACACATTATGTGAAACAAGGCAGAACGTATAAGCACCAGCAATAACATTGAGCATAGAAATTAAAAAAAAAAAAACGACAGCAACCACTAACGCCGTGATGGCTTGAGTGAATTAAATATGCACATAAGAATTAAACTTAGCAAAAGCACATTCTCTTTCAACGGCGAAATGGATTATGTCCGCAACGACTTGTGTTTTGAGTCACAAGCTCACAAGTCATATCTTTAGCATCTGCACACCTCCCCATTTGTCTTTGATGTAACGTGGCTATAACAAAAATGAAGTTTTGCTCGTTTGTTCCTCATCAGAGATGCGGTCAGAGTCTAGAACACTGACCAATCTGCCATGAAAAAATATATTACAATGGGGTTGGGGTGTGTTGGGCTAGTTAAGATACTTTAGAAGTGTCCCGACATTATATGTATTTATACATTTGCTTGTTATGGACGTGTAACCGGAAACCGGTGCATAGCCAATTTTCTTTTTGTTAAAATGCGTTTCACTGATTTAATTTTTCCCAACACGTGAGTGAAAATTAATAACGATTTTTGTGATGTAGGTGTTAGCTCTTATGTCTTTTTTGTTTTTATTTTTTTATTTTCTATCTACTTTTGGAGAAATGCTTTAAAGAAGTATCCTTTGTTGCCCGTGTGCCGGACTCTCCAAGGTGTACTGACGTTGTCATACCGGCTAAAACTCTAAAAGTTTCTCGCTGATCTCCCCCTCGGGACTACTTGAGCATTTCTTAGAAATGGACCCGTGCCTAGGTGTCGGGGTCAAATTCCTCAAGTATCTCTTCTTGTTTCTTTTTTTTTTAGAATCTGGATCAGATAGATACATGCAAATTCGTCTCTCAGCATCTTCTTAATGACGGAGAGATTTCCTTCTACTGCACTAGAACAACTGTACGATAAGCGTCGTCTGTCAGCGAATCTCTGTATTGGCACGAAGGGTTTCTTTTTTTCCAATCTTGTGCAGAAAAGCTTTGTAATATCTACCCGTGTCCGGTGAGGAACTGTGTGACGTAGTAGTTCACCATTTTCCCGCTTACTCCACTCGCTTATGTCTTTGATTAGCCTAGCAGTCCAGCGCCCTCTGCTTTCCAACTACCAGCGTTCTTGCCAATCTGTGTGATCGCTTTCGCTTCCGCATTCGCCGCTTCTACTCCGATTTCTGCTTTCTTTTCATATATATGTCTTCTTTAGGTTGCGAGGAAGTCAATTGGTATGACACCTGCAACTACAAGAATCGCTGGCTCGGACACTGTGCGGTACGCGCTCGCTATTCGCAAGGCACCGCGCCTCTGTACCGATACTGGTTGTATCCGGGACTTTTCCTGTTTTAGTGCTTCAGCCCAAATCTCGCTTAGGTACAGCAAAATTGATATGTTGTTGCCAGAAGAAGTCTCCGTTTGCTCGCGGATGGTCCACCTACATTTGTCATCAACCTGGATAGGTATCTTGTAACCGTAAAAGATGCCCGTACAGCAGCCGTCCGTATCTGGTTCCAAAAGCTCAGTTTCGTGTTGAGTTTTATACCCAAATATTTTACCACGTTTTTGCTTTTTATAAGTTCGGTTTCCATGTGGAAGTCGATAATCGTGGGAACTCGTTATTTTGTTAAAAGTACTACTTCTCTTCTCGTTAGCCAGGGACAGCCTGTGTTCCTCAATCCAAGAATTTGTCCTTCACATCACTTGGTTCAACTTTCTCTGTGCGCTTTCGCTGTCCCTTACAGTCATCACCGCAGCAAAGTCATCATCGTATCCAACTATGTAGAACCAGTCTTCGGGCATTTCAATACAGATAATGTCATCGTAGAAGATGTTCCAGAGAGCTGGTCCAATGATAGATCCCTGTGCTGCTCCAGCTGTGATATTTTTTCATATTATCATATCCTTCAGTGATAGATAAGTTCTAGTTCTTTGAGATAATTTTTATCATCCGTAAAAGATCTTCTGAAATTTTGAATCTTCTTTCATGTGCATCAATCATATTTGACCATCGGACTAAATTTAAACAATCGTTACCAGCAGCACGATTTTCTGGTGTGTCGGCTCCCTTGTTGAGCATTTGTGGCAGCCCTTACATCTTCTTCCATTGGTCCTATTGTAGTGCGCCCCTTCCTGAAGGCCTATTTTCTTTCAGACAAATCTACCATTCTTTGAATCGTGGCTGCAATATCTTTTCTATGAGCTTGCCTGTTGTGTCTAGCATGCACAGAGGTATGTGGATGGAGACTCCGGGTTTCCCTTATTTTTGCTAATAAATCCAAGCAGTTTGCTTTCCAACACTGAAGAAAAAAAAGCAGCTGTTACATTTTCTTAAAGTAGTTGAGGACAGCAACAGCGCGATTTGTTTCAATGCTTCCACCGGTGTGCCATCTGACCCGGGAACTTTTTTAAGTTCCTCTTCGTTGCACTGTGGTATTTCTTGTTGCTGCAGCTTAAGCGTGTCGGGTTGCGTGATAGAATGTGTTGGCAGCAATGTGCCCACATTTCGATTTATCTTTTCTAGGCTTAAATCCTTACGGCCTTCTGAACTACAAACTTTTGCATAACGATCTTGCCTAGCCTAGTACCCAGATATCGCTGTTAATATCTTGTCGCAGCTCCTCCCGTTTTTGTTTCTTGCTCCCCTTAATGGCTCTCTTCAATTCGTGGTGCTCTGTGCTGAGTTCTTCACCATCACTCTCACTATTTTCATTTTGGCTTCTTCTGCTTCTTGTCCTTTTCTTCTAAGGCGCAGACATTTTCTGCAAAGTTCGGCTATCTCTTCCAACCAGCAGTGAACTGACTTTTTTCTTTTGTTGGAGTACGTCTTTCTTTGCATTGACGTATTCCAGACGTCTTATGTCTTAGGTATAAGTTGTAAGTCTTAGGCCAGGTCTTAGGTCTTAGGTCTCAGGTCTAAGGTCTTAGGTCTTAAGTCTTAGGTCTAAGGTTTTAGGTCTTAGGTTTCAGGTTTAAGGTCTTAGCTCTTAACACTTGGATCCTAGGTCTAGAGATTGTAGGCCTTTCAGAACTTAAGTCCTAAGACTTCAGTATTAGGTTATTTTAATATTTTGTATTTAAATAAAATATCCCAGAATGCCCCCATTTTTGTTTTTTAACTCTTTTTAATCAACCCTATTACGGAAAATTTAACCAGCAATGTTATTCGTATTTTTTGAATGTATATATATATATCTTACCCTAAAAAATACCAAAATTTCAATACAAAATTTACCTTTAAATGGCAAAAGTAAGCTGCTCTTTTCTGCATATCAATTTACATGAAACTCATCATAGGAAAGCACTTGAAATTTTTACCTTACACATATGTGTGGGTGGCATCCCAGGACCAAAGAGTCAAAGAAAATCTAATCACCTAAAACCTTTATAAAACACAGCATCTGTGTACCATACAATAAATTGTGTACAATATTTGCTTCCCTCAGCAAATGTAATTCAATTCACTTCCTAAACATGAGCTAAAAATAAAATGACAGTGATTGCGAATGAAACCACTTTTGACAGGAGTATCATAAATAACTTGAAGAAAATTCATAAACCTATAATCAGAATCTTTCAGAATCATTTCCTGCTTTTTAAAGGGTGTTTTTTGAGAACGTATGGGTTTCAAGAAGAAATAAAACACATTCGCTTTAATGTAATGACCAAGAACTTAGATTTAATATAATAAACATAAGGATTTGCATTATGTTTTAGAAACGATTTCGGGCAGTGACTGATTCGAATAAATTCTAGCCGAGAGTCCCAATTTTCGACCACTTTTTGCAGCATTTTAGGCCTTAGCAAAACGAATATTCCGAATATTCTCTTTCTTTTCGTCAATCGTGTCAAGCTTATCTGCGTAGACAAACGACTTTTAGCAACCTCAAAAAAATAACTAAGCGATCTTAAATCGGCCGATCTTGGTAACTCACAGGCTTAAAACTCGAAATTTTATAAAAATCGGCGACAACAGTGCTAATTCGGTTTCATTTTTTCCATAGCAAAATGGGAAAACCAAACTGAGCAAACATCAAATGTCAGCTGTCGAAAAGCCAACTCCGGACATACAAAATTAATATCTCCGAAGTCGTGGGCGAATCATGTTTGGCAACAGAAGAAATATTAAAGGATGCGTTTTCGAGCGTTCATATCATCAAAAAAGTACACCCAATGCCTTCGGTTGTTTAAATTAAAATTTTTGTTTCCAACATAATTTTTAAAAAAATTATCATAGTTATAAAAGGAAACATAAGGTCCATTTTCTTCTCTTTAAGGAACGAAAGGATAGGTCAATATTTATAAGCTCAAAGTAAGTATTTGTTTTCATCTAATTCTCAACAAATTTGCTATTCTTTTTTGTATTGTAAGAAGTGAATATTTGATAGTTGACTCTCAAACAAAACCATTCACTCAACCCAAACTAGAAATTAATTGCAAACCGATTGTGAATTGGTTGCCAACTAATTCGAAAACCAGTTGCCAACGAAAAACAAATCATTTGCAAATCGTGGAAACTAGTTCAACTTTGTAACTTGTTGGTATAACCAAACAGATAGCTTACAAAAAACAAAAGCTATTTACGGTCAGGTGTTTGTATTCAGTCAAATCATTGCTTCCTCACCAAAATCATAATCTATGATGTTTCTGATAAAATTCTAAAAATACTAAACGAAAGAATTCTTACACATACTACATATGCGACTGGCTGACACTTTCAGTCTAAAATTCTTTTTGTTTTCATTTTTCATTATACCCACTTTTCCATTCATGTCAGGAAAGTCATTCCACTACCTGTGTGCATGAAAGCACTTACATTTTGTTTTGATTAAATTTTAAGCCATTACCTTGTTTTAAATTTGCATGAAAAATATAAATCACGGCAAGTCCGGTTGTAGTTTGAAGAGTGTACTTTTTTTTCTGTCTGTGTTGCAATTTGTTACGTGTAGGTTAGCTTTGCATCTGACATCACACATTGTTTGTGAGTGTGTGCGAAAAAAAGGAAAGCTGACCACTGCAAAACATAATTAATAACTGTGTCGTGCTAATCTTTTATCACACACCGAAAACAAAAGAATACATTTTGTAATATTCCGGCTTCCTGGATCCGGATCGGGGCTGAAGCCCACACGGGAAACAATGCGAATTCTACCACTAAAACCAGATGCAAGCCTCAGCAGAACGGAAGGCGTGTAACAATTAAGAAGGAACAATGGTACATTTCCACAAACGCACATTCAGGCAATGTGCTTTGTGTTACCTTCCATTTTTTTTTTGTCGCTCATTTTTGATTTATAAATCTTTATGTGACGCATAATATGAAATGAATGTGTGGTTAAAGTTTTTTGTTTAATTTTTTTTACCAACATGCGCATAATTTTCCAGACAAAAATAACAATGGGTCCTGCTGGCGCTTGGCGCATAGTTTCATTTTTTGTTTGTTTGAAAGAAGCAAACGTGTAAAGTTATTATGGGGCTGTTGTCGCAGAATTGATAAATTCTCTCTACCCAAAGTATGAAAAAGTAGTTTTTACTATTCAGAAAAAAATATGTTTGTATGTGTATGTAAAACTCCAACGAGGGAAATGCTATTAGGAAGCTTTTTTTGCAGTTCCTTTCTTTCAATTTCTCTGCACAGTAAAAGTTTAGAGCAAAATTTAAAGTATAAAGGCCATTAACTGTGTTTTTTTTTTTTTAATCTACGGGTTTTATGGTTCAATGTTCCCAAATTACAAGAATGAAGTAGGATTAACTAGAGATGAAATAAGGCCCTACCGAAGCTGAAACCATTAATTTAGTTCCTAATAGGCGCTAAAATTAGGAAAATTAATTCAAGCAGTGCATGAGGTCTATGAATCGACATACTTCGTCGTTAAGACTTTCGCTAATACTAAGGATGTTTGACTTTCAAACAAAATCATTAACCTATCCCAAACTTAAAATGATCTGAAAACTGATCGTAAACTGGTTGGAAACTAGTTTTAAACCAGTTGCCAACGAAAAACAGATCGTTTGCAAACTTTGGAAATTAGTTCAACTTAAGTCAATTTTATGATTGATTTTTGAATTAGTCTGCACCCAGTTGACAATCCGTTTGCAATTTGTTACTAGTTTCTGTCAATCAATTAAATCAGTTTACAGTCAACTTTCTTTAAGCTTAGTTCTTTGTTTTTTTCAAAAGCTCCTCTGTCTCGATGGATTTATGTTCTCCGATATCTCCTCTCGTTGAGTCATAATGTGATAATGTGAACCTTCTTCAGTCATTCATCCTTAATCCGCCAAGTCCAACGTAATGACTTTCTAATCCTTACGTGTGCAAAAATCCCCGCAACTTATATATTTTTTTAACAACCACCCAGACTACCAACTGCAAGTGCAAGTTTATTGGATTTCGGCCTACGAGACTAAGAAAAGCAACAATCATTTTTATGACTCTTTTGAGTCATAAATTCATTATCTCAAAAAATAGTTGCTATACCACTATGGCTCCCACAGACTTCTATTTATTATCCTCTAATTCTCACTGCTTAGGTTTGTAAAAAAAAAAGGTAATCAAATACTCATTTTGTTGTTCATTTTAGAAAATATTGCCATATAATTATCTGTCCTGGCAATATATTTCACGATTAATACAATCATCCCACAGAGGAGGTGTTGCGGTGATAGCCAGACGCAATGGAACCACAATCACCAACCAATTAATTTCAATCACTTAAACTGGCAAAAGAAAGATAAATGATGGAAGCTATTAATTTCCAACGCACGCTTCATGCAGAATCTACACACCATCGTTTAACCGTAGCATCCATCGCCCGCCGTTTGCCGTCAGTCGGTCGTTATAAACCACCAGGTTGACCGTAAAAATATTTACTCAACCGCCATCGAAGAATGAACTCAACTGCAAAGACCCATGCGAATGGGAGCCAGCAGATTCAATGTTGTGCTGACCTGAAACTGATTACAGGCTTTTCTCAATGAGGTGATTATAAACAAGAAGACTAAAAAGAGCGGCCGCCTATAATCACATTACCCCAACCTGACGCTTCGGTTGCGAGATCTTATCCTTATGGATTTTCAGCCCAAGTATACATAAACATATGCCTGCTTGCTCGCATCCAGCACTGACAATCATTATGAGGATGATGATGGGTCGCAGCATCTGTGCATTTATCCATAGTCCCTGATGTGTGGAGGGAGGAAGCCCAAAAAAGTTATGATGATGCAGTTTCATGCCAAGCATACCTGTGGAGTGTGGAGATGTGATGTTTGTTTTAAATGGTTTGAGAACTGAGCGACGAGCAACAATTGTACGTGTCGATAGCAATCTTCCATTGGGTTTGGTACTATAAGTAATATGCATCCAAAAAGTTGCTGTCAAAAATGTTAATGGAATTTTATACTCGGAATTAAATGGGTGTGCTCCCCATTTTTCGGCACGGAGATTGATGAACTTTTTCTTTCTCTTCTTGTTTCACGGAACATCATTTACCTATCAACACCTTCGTCAAGTCAGATATTCTTATAAGATAATTTATGCATTTGAGTAATTCAACTCGTTTTAGTTCTACAGTGTGTTGAACAGTGCATGACAGACCTAAGCCCACAAAGTCTGTAATTTAATGTAATAAATATGTTTTTAATTATTTTGGGGAAGGCTTAGCCGGGAAAATGTAGGTACATCAGTCACTAAAAACAAATGTTGGCTCTATAGCATTGGTAGAGGTTCTGAAATGATTGTCGTTATGTTCTACCCAAATTGATAATGAATGGTTAGTTTTTGTATGGGAAATTTTGTCTTTTCATGCCTTTTGTGTAAGGTTAAGCTCATTGGAGATTCAAATTAATCTAGTAATTACAAAATTTAAAGGTTTGAACTTACTACATAGTTAGAAGGTGAAATAGATTAACCTCAATATGCGCTTAGTATGGTTTAATTTTATTAATGGGTTTTACTGGTTGACATGTAAAGTCAGCTCGCTGCAACGACTCCGGATACCCATGGGGAAAGGCGTGAATTTCAATTCCCTGGATATTAGACCTTTTTAATTTCATTTCATATCAACTTTTCCAGGCTTAAGTGTGTACTTTAAATATTCACCACCAACAGTGAGCAGTGGGCTCAATTCATGCTCACAGAAGTATCGTGTTTGCCTGGATGTTTGGATATGGTTGTTTCTAAATATATTTTTATTTTTTTATGTGTGGAGATTTGTTCTGTCTATTCATTGGAAGAGCTAAATCGTCGAAAGTTCATATCGAATCGTGTTGAAGCCACACTCAAGTAGGATAAAATACCAACTTTTCTAAATAAAATGAGAGTGCGGAACAACGGCCTTGGTGTTAGAAATCATGGTTCAATGGCGGACCTTCTGAAAGTAGTTAGGTGTTTATCTTTGTAACTTGTAGTTGGATTTCAGTCATACGGAGTTTGACAACTGCACTACGAATTTTTTGGTTCGAAGAATAATCTGAAAATATTGTCCCTTGATCGGTATACTTTAACCTGAACTGATGAATGTAAATACTCTAAAACAAGATTGGATTGTAAGACAATAGCAGTAGTAGGTGATGCCTGAAAAAAGTTATTGAAGGCTTAGTTATTTTTTCACAAAAAAGGAACTTTTAGGAAACCTTTAATTAAAAAGCTCGAAGGCCCAAAACTGTTTTTTTTTTTTAGGTATAAAAAAAATCATTTATGTCCTCGGCTTGCAGGTACTGGTCGTAGAAAGTGTTAAATAAATATGTGTTTTCCACAAACTCTTTTAATAACGTTTTTCCTGATGTAATCGGTCCAATTGTTTTCTCTAGACTAGCATTAAAATAAGGACCAAGTCTTTTTCATTTCAGCAATGGCACTATTATTCGCTTCTAAAGGAACGATTTATAAGAAACTGCTTCTCATCAGCATAAAGATAGATTAAACATCGTCAAAAAAAAATGTATTAGCTCGTTTACATCTAATGAGAAGACGATGGGTCCAAGATTAGATCCCTGGGGTACCCGCTCACATTTTAAGAAAAATTGAAAAGCATTCATTTGCTGCCAAATATTTGTGCTTTCAACAAAGGTAAGAATAAATTAATTTACAGGATTCTAAAGAAAATCCAAAGTATGGTACATATAATAGAATGGTTAGTGGTGCCAAATGTCATTGAAAGTCTAAAATGATGGCAATGTTATATTATACCTATTCAATCGATAGATTTTTTAGAGTAATTTTTTTTTAATACCTTTGAAAGAAAAGGAGGAATCAAAATCAGCCGGAGTTCTGTATCAATAGAAGTTAGCTTTTTTTGGGAACAGGAATAATTCTGCCTATGTTCCATTCTGATATATGTATTCTAAGATGTGATCGGGGCAAAGTTGGAGACTTGATCATACGGGAGACTTAATCATACGGGAGACTTGATCATATGGGAGACTTGATCATACGGAAGACTTGATCATATGGGAGACTTGATCATACGGGAGACTTGAACCACATTCAATAATTCACTCAATTTCCACTCAATACTTCCATGAGTAGACTTAAACGTTACACTCCGCGACCTTCTACTTGCACACAGAAAATATTCAATATCGTCAGCAGACTTAAACGCGAAATGGAAACTTTCTATTTAGGCTTTTTTCGCGATAAAAACTTTTTTAGCGTGGCAACACAAATCAATCAAAAATATGTTATAAAACAGATATAACTTTGCTCATGCCTCGCAAAATTAATAAGATCCTAGCTGTGAGAAAACGATAGCGGGAGACTTGAGCCAATATCTAAGGGGAGACTTGACCAGTGGGTCAAGTTTTCCTTCGCTGTTATTTATTGTTAGACATTTTTTTTTTTTCAAAACTGTTGAAAATGCCGTTTGTGTACAATCACGCGTATAACATAAGACTTACTGAAAAAATATTTCTTTTCGCTGTTTTACTGGAGGACTTAAAATATGATCAAGTCCCCCCAAGACGGTGGCCAAGTCTAACAGCTAATTGGTTTCCTCTTATTTATCAAAAATCACTTGCGTGTAGATTAAATTTATAAGACTAATCTCAAAGAAAACTTTATGTTTAGGTGTGTTCAACATACGACTTAGATGAATTTAAAAGTTTTAATTAGTTTCCTCTCTTCCCTTTACATATAATGAGGGTCCATCAATAGAGTTATGTTTTACACGGCGCTGAAATACATTTATAGACAAATTTCAAAACGTTCATTTGCCGCTTCACACTCGTGATTGCAACTAAAGTCCGAATAAACGAACTTTCAGGATTCTAAAGAAAAGTCAATGGCCATTAAGGTTTCCAACTGTATAAAATGGTATATGCAATGTCATATTTTTACTGTTGTTGCCTCTATCACGTCTTCGTCCTGTACATTTTCTCATATACATATGTAACTATTAGGGAACTGCCGAAACACCTTCATTTCAGGTAAGGAGCAGAGGAGCTGATGTTATCAGCCAGTTCCTTAGAGGTTTCGTCTATGTAGTGACCCGAAGGTTATTTCTTAACTTTTTGCAAGAAGTGTAAGACCAAATTTGTGCGTTCGTAGTTAATTTGTTTTCTTTTGTTTAGTTTGTTCATGTTTCGATAAATTTGTACTTCACTTCGAAAAGGATCTAGAAACTAGTGATTGTCATTCAATTAAAATGAAACAGAGTGTGACAAGAGAAAATGGGACGCAATTTATATGAGGTCCTTTTGATTGAACTCAAAGAAATGAAGTTTTTACGTTTTTTCACCATATCTGACATTTGTTATTAGTTTTTTTTTATGAAAGTTCTTCTATTCCATTTTTTATTTATTTGGCAGATTAAACTAACAATTTTTTTTTATAAATTTTAAGCGTACAACAAATTTACAGGGGGATCAGTAGGGTGAAGCTGATAAAGCGACTAACCTGAACCTTTTTATCATATAGGGAGGTTTTTCTATTAAATACTACTCTTAATACGTGGCAACAGGTGAGGGTCGTTAACGAATACTAATAATGGAGCCTGGATGGATAAGGGTGGTCAAATCTGTATTTCATATAAGTCGCATAGTTTGCGTTCGGTTGCTGAATGAGAGAGTTTGACATCACGATTAAGAGTGCTCATGACGTGACCAAGGAAGAAGTAGAAAGTACATACGCAATAAAGAGAATCTCGACTGGCCTCCAAAAAAGCTTGGTCGAACACATTAACATTCAATTAGCAACATAAAAATAAGACTATTCAAACCATCTTCTTCTTTTGTGCGTTGTGCCGCTCATCTAAGTGAAAGTAATTTTGACAACGAACTTCTTCAAGTTGATGACTACAATTCCCCGAAATTGAAAAATAAAACAAGATAATCCTTCTAGACTTACCCTATGTTTATTTGAACCTACACTCCACTGTAAAACTTTACTTCTTTTAAAATCAGGATTCGTGGATGTACAATATTTAACCATTTATTTTCAAAAAAATATAATTAAATATGAATTAAGTTTAAAATTTTATCAAAATTCAATATGATCCAAAATCAAAATTGCTAATGTAAACTTTAAAACAAAATTAGAGTGAAAGATTGAACATAAAAAATAATATGTTTTTCCAAATTTGGCATCAAACGCTTCCAATTTGTTGATGAGACTGTCATTGACGGCATAAAAAAAGAGTGTTCACTATAGCAAAAATATCTTAATTTCCCAACGCATCATGGCAAGTCAAGTGTTTTCACATTACACATTATTACCTTTCGCACAAAATGGACTTCATGGTTAAAGTTATTTGATTTCATACACATCAAGTAACTGACTCCCAAGGAGGATGTTGGATGGTTGGCTGACGTTGATTCCTGATTGATGGTGTGGTAGCACATTTTCCTTTAAAATTGTCGACTTCGCTCGTCATCGAGTTAATTAAGCGAAAACAACATCACATATATTTATAAATACAAGGTTTTGTCACAGACTCGTGCCGATACGGTAGCTCTAGCTATACCCAACGAAAAGGTATTTCAATCTACACACGCATAAAAGGATATACACAGGTATACAACCATACTTGTATAATACCACAATCTTGAGGTTAACTGACCAGAAGGCTATCATTAGGGTTTAATTAAGTCAGTATCCCGCACAGTCTCATGGTGTGTATAAAGATTGAGGAAAACATTTCACAAAAGTGTCATAAGAACGTAACCAAATAACAATAGATATGCTCAGAAAGACATTGAGAGACATTTTAGATCAGACAGTAGAACCTTGACCCATTTCATAGAGCGCACATCAATTTGCATTTGTAATTAGTGGAAATGTCAACCCGACAGAAAAGAAATGCAGTGATCTGCGGGCAAGCCAAATGGTTCTATTGTTAGAAGAGAACTATGAACAGGAAAGTTGTTTTCTAATGGCATCAGGTTTTCAAGGATTACTAGGCATTATACATTAATGAAGATGTAAGGGAAGAGAGCATTTCAATAATGAGTATCAACAAACCGAAACGAAATCCTACGTCAGTTTTTGTTTCCTTTAATGAAATGCCATCGTGGAAGGGTAGAAGATTGCTGATTGCGTCGGTCGGTCGGTCGGTAGGAAGGTCAATATTTATTAAGAAAAAGGGGTAACTGGCTTCAGAATGGGAAGTATACGTTAAGGAAATTAATTAATTTTAAATGAAAGTTTTGCCTTCTACAAAACCAATCGCGATTTCGTTCCCAAGACAGACACTGGCAATAGACAGGCAATGATATAGTTAAGTTTGAATGAAACCTTATGAAATGGGCAGATAAACTCGACAATAAGGAAGTCGAATAGTGAGATGCAAAGCCAGAAAAGGTATCCAATTACTTAATTTAATCATGAAATGGTAAAAAATTCAAGATATGAAAGGAAAATGATAAGTAGACTGTAGGTAGGAAGCAAAAACTTCTCTGTTGTGAAGTAAATTGAAATAATGTAGGTATTCTTCAACTTCGAAATAGAGAGAGAGAGAGAGTTTTTGCAACTTCTGTTCAATTCTTCAAAAGTATGAAAATCACAGCCCACCCTTTGAAAAATTGGGGGATGCGTAAGGTAGCCCTTCATTCTTTGAAAATAAGTGCGTTCGGAAGAAAGACCACGTTGTGTTCTCAGTACAGTATTTCTTAAATTTCAAACCTTATTATACTTAAGTACTCCGGACTTTTAACTACCAAGCCATTGTTTTGATATGTAATCAGAAAAACGGAAAAAAAATCGTCTTTGTCCCAAAAAATTATTGTTTTCTTTAAGTCAGTTGAAGGTACCAGGGGCATAAATATCAGCAAGTTTTTTGGGTTATTTCGTGGTAAAGTTTGCTTAGAGACAAAGTGAACAAACATTCAACACCAGAGTGACTCGACTACTTGGCCAATACCACATTGGAAATATGATATATGGGTCTTGGAATAGATAGGAGAGTCGGGTTGAAACAGAACACCATTTTTAGTTTCCACGCTAAACAGACAGTCAACAGCAGAGTGACTCGACTTCTTCGGCCAATATACCGCGTTGCAAATATGACTGGACTAAAAGTTGCGAATGAGTTTTGCAAAAAATGGAACACATCGGATTGAAATAGGACACGATTCATATATCCAGGGTCTAGGGTTGGAGTAACAGAGCTTGATCGAATTACAAGTGTCAAAATCCATGAGAGCCATCATGTCAGAAATACCATCTTTCAGTAAATAAAGAGCCATGTTTACATGAAAGAAAAAGGAAAATATTCTTATCGCGCTTTCTGATGCAAAAGCTGCCAACAACGTGAGCGGATCTTTTCCCAAGTTTGAAGCAAAAATAGAAGAGAGTTCGTAGTGCCGTAGATGGAAAAGACCACCAAGACGGTCCAGATTTGGGCGGTCGTATTTTCAGCGTTGGTATGGGGGCAGCCTTTTTTCTTTGCTGACGATGGAGCCATCATAAGCGAGGATCCTACATCACTCGCACTTGATTGATTGATGTTCTGGAAGGAAATGGGTACCGTTTTAGCGCTTAAAAGACTGAATACCTGTGCTGCCCTTTTTCTGATCCAGACAAGCCTGTTCCAGACATTTATTTGAATGGAAATGTGCTTCCCAAGTGTGAAAAGTTTAAATATCTGGGATCTATGATCAATAGTGAAGCAACTTGTGATGACGACATCAATCATCGAGTAAGCGTAGGGTGGATGAAGTGGCGAGAAAACTCCGCTATCTTCTGTGATCGAAAAATGCCCCCTAAGCTGAAGGGAAGACACTACACAGCAGTTGTCCGTCCAGCTCTGTCATACGGTTCACAATGTTGGACAATGTACAAAATGTATGAGAGCAAATTGACGGCAGCCGAAATGAAGATGCTTCGGATAACAGCGACAGCAGGAGTAACAAAGCTAGACCGAATTAGAAGTACTAAGATCCGTGGAAGCCTTCATGTTAAAAGTACCATCTTGGACAAAATTCAGCACGACCGGCTCAGTTGGTATTGTCATGTTCAAAGGAGAGATCCGCAGAACCCCGTCCAAAAGGCAATATCGTACAACGTTTCAACAAATTCGCGACGAAAAAGAAAAGGTGGGCCAAAACACTCCTGGTACAAGCAAATGCAAAAATAGCAGCATTTGGTTGGCCTCAGTCATGGAACATTCCAAAACCGGGAGTCTTGCCGACGCTTTCTGAGGTCAACGCGGCGTACCCCACAGGCGGATCACTATTGTGAAGCAGAAAAGTGGGAGAGTTGTGATCGCTTCAAGATCACAAAATTTGAGTGTTAGAAGGGTCGTAGCTGGGCAAAACGCAAAGCAGGAGTAGAGGTGATCTGCACGATCTTTAACATGTCTTCTAAGAAATTTGTTTCTTTTTAGTTTACAAGGACACAAAACAAAAGCAACAATAAAAATTTGTTTGTTATTGTTCAATTGATAATTTTTTTTTTGGTTTGAAGTTCTTTTTCTTTGACTTCTTTTGGCGCTAGGTTTTTCTTCCAGGACATTGTCTTCCATCTTTACGTCTTCTACACCCTATTGATATTTTGTCTCTGCCAAATCATAATCTGCAGGTTTCTCTTCAAATTGGATTTCAAAAAGAATCGACGAGAAAAGAAATGTCTCCTCTGTCCAAGGATAGCGGAAATCATCTGCTTGCATTCGTTGGACTTTCAAATATGTTGCCTTTGAGAAACACAAATTGCATTCATCACACGCAAACGACATTATGCGCAAAAGTGATATACATACGTGACGCCAGCGTTTTTGTAACCATCGCTCTCAAATAATATTGTCGGTTCCTTGCTTCCAAGCGATACGTCTGTCGTGATTATCGGCCCAATAGCGGAGTTCACACTGAATTAGTTGGACAGACTTCGTTTGATGGATCGGTTGTAGTTTGCGTTCAGACTTATCAGATTTGTCGTCCAACATTATGACAAATATTCCTCGACTCCGTCCAACATCAAAATTTCCAAAAATATTTGAAAATTATCCAGCAAGTTGGACAAGCGGTCGTCTGAGGGTTCACATTGTGGAACATTAATCGTTCAAACCAAAGTCTGCCCCATAATTGTACAGTTTGACTTTCGTTTTAGTTGTCAAAACCAAATTTCTGTCAAAGTGCTGCCAGTATTATGAAACATTTTAGGAACATTTAATGAAAACTTCTTTTTTACGAAATTTGAAAATCACCTAGTTTGGTCCTAACGAAAACACGTTTTTTTAATTTTTGAAAATTTACTGTATAAAAAAAAAACTTTTTTTGTGTACCCGAATCTTCAAACTGACCTTTTACGCAGTGATTTCTATGGAGCTGCCCCAGTGTGCAACGTGTTTAGCTAGAATTTTCATTCGCATTGCCATTACAACCTTTGTAATCTAGAATGCACTGGAGACTGGAGGATAGGAGCTTTTCCTTTGCCAGATCGCTGGACTACAATTTGGATCTTATGACAAGTTGGCTCAGTGCTTTTAGAGCAGCTCGGTTATCTAAGAAAATAAAAATTTGTTTTTTGTTTTTTGTGCTCATTAAACTTATTAATCTCGAATATTTATCGAATATTTATTGACGGCAATGACTTCAGCCTGAAACATGTATGAATAAGTACCAAGGCCTATCATAAAGTTCATTGTGAGAGATTCACTGAAAATGCCGTAACCTGTTTAAGTTCCATTTTGGAGCCATTATTGTAAACCAGACTATATCTCGCCTTGAAGTATGGGATTTTATGTGATCTCAGTCTTCCTTTGAAGGTAGCTAGCCATAGAATGCGGTTAGATTATTCGTGAATGTGGTGCGCTACCTTTTTAAGCAGATGAAATTGTGAACCTCGAACAATTTTCCCAGTTTTTTGACCAGGAAGGAGTTGAAAATTTAAAAGTGAATTCAAAGACAGCGTCTTATTTGAATCATCGGCTATATCTGGCAGTTTCATTATTTCCAGTTTTGCCTTTTCTCCAGTATGACAAACCCAAAAATATCGACAGATAGTGTTCCCAATTTCAAATTGATAATAAAATGGCGACCGGGGGTGCCCCTCCAAGGATACGTGGCCTAGTTTAGATGGTAGGCAAAATGGTACTTCCCTGCTGCAGTTGGCTCTCGGGTTCTACTTTATGACTACCACATTACGGCAGATGAAATAAAATTCCCCATATTATTTGAGCAAAATTGCAAACGAAGAAAAGTGAAAACCGATATCAAGATTTCAACAAAAACTAAATCTACTGTTATTACACTGGATGGAGTTACCATAGTACCCACAACTGAGGTCAAGTATCTAGGCGTGATTCTAGATAGTAAACTCCTGTGGAAAAAACAAGTAGAAGCAGCAACTGAAAAGGCTAAGTAAACCCTTATGATATGCAAAAGTATAGCAGGGAGATCATGGGGTTGAGCTTTATTCGGTGGATGTACCTAATGATAGTAAAGAATAGAAAAAGTACAAAGACTTGCGTGCATATGCATATCAGGAGCAATGAGAAGCTGTCCACCTTTGCACCTGGTAATAAGAAGAATCTCAAATGCAACGATAGCTAGATTTGCCAAAGAGGCTGAATGTGTTCTGACATCTAGCGAAAAGAGCATAATATCGAACGACTTTCCTTGGGACAGACCAAGGAATTCAAATTCGATAAGCTCCTTGACGTTAAGCTAAGTAACAAAAAGGCATGGCAAAGTGAAAAGAGACCTACTCAATTAAGACCCATGCCATAAAATGGTATACAGATGGCTCAAAAACAACGGAGGGAACTGGTGCAGGAATTTTGGGCCAAGAACAAAAATTTCAGTACTTATGGGAAGAATGTCAAGCATATTCCAAGCAGAAGTTTATGCAATACGCAAATGCGCGGAAGTAAACATTGACAGAAAATATAATAACAAACATATTTCAATAATGACGGACAGTCAAGCTGCAATTAAGGCCCTACGATCCTACACAATCTCCTCAAATCTTGTCAGCGAATACATTGACAAATTGAACAAACTGGGCAGTAATAACAGGGTTACAATCTATTGGGTACCAGGACATGTAGGAATCATAGGCAATGAACAGGCAGACGAACTGGCAAAGACAGGAGCCGGATCACTCAATGGATCGGAACCTTTCTGTGGAATAACGGAAAGCCACATTAAGAAAGAAATCAAAAAGTTGAAGGAAGACAACAGAGCTAAACACTGGAATGACCTCCCCAAGATGCGCCAAGCCAAACTTCTACTTGGCGCTTTTAACACAAAACGTTATAAATACGTAATAAAACTTAATAGAAACAATGTAAGAAGGTTAGCCGGGTTCTTAACCGGACACTGCAGACTAAGAAAACACCTTAAAGTACTAGGCATAGAGAGCGACGACCAATGCAGATTTTGCAACGAACAGGAAGAATCTCCTGACCACCTCTTAGGTGACTGCGAAGCTCTAATACACCAAAGAAAAAAGTATCTAGGATCCTACTACGTAGAGGAGAGGGAGCTAAAACTCCTAAGCGTAACCCAGATACTAAGTTTCATCAGAGGAACTAATCTGGATGAAGTACTTTAATTAAGGAATGCCTCTTAAGAAGTAGGGGGTACAATAGATCTAAACAGGTCAAGGTACAATACAAAACCCCAATTTTCATTCATTTATTCGAATCTACTGTTTCTGATTTCAGAAAACAACTGCGACAGCACTTCTAAGTTTTTAAATACCTTCATTTCGCTGAGTGGTGACCGGTGAGTGACGCTCTAGTTCGAAAACAGTCCATAATCTCAGATAAGGTAGTAGACCTCCCTCTCGGCTAGCCTCTAGTTCTCAAATTAAGCAATAAACCTCTTTTATCTTAATCGTTCTAACCTGTTTAAACACATTTATATTTTCTCCAATATAAAGTTATTGGAAAAGAGAAGTTGTCATTAGGAGCAATGTATAAACATCTATTCAAATTGCTCGAAAGGCTTATGTGCTCATTCTCTCACTTTTAACGTTTTATGTGAAATCATCAGCAAATTAGCGTTCACTTAAACTATCTTCTAACGGTTATGGATTAATTTACATTGGTATTTTAAAATGTTAAAGTAAAACATTTACCTATCTGCTCTTATCTTAAAAGCATCTCTGTGCACTTTATATGCAAAAACACTCAAAACACATCGAGTGTCTTCATACTATGCATAAAGTTGCTCTCTGACTGAGCAACATCTGAATTATTTTCTAATAGATTTGTGCATCATGATAAAGTGCTCGGAACAACGTGAGCAAACGGCATATAAGCGAACAGGGAAAGCTAAGAGTGTAAAAAATCCGGTCTTAGATACTTTGCTAAGGTCTTATCATCACAATGATCCTCTTATCTTAGTTTTACCTTTCTGATTTTTCTCTCAGTTTTCCATCCTCTCCGTACATCGGCTTCTGATGGCACCATGTCTTGAAGTAGTCATCGTCCGTTGTCTACATGCGCGGAATGCCGTTCTGCATGGCAAATCAATTTTCAGCTCTGAATAATGAACCTGGGGCTCTCATAAATAAGTGCTTCTTTCACGCGGATGATTCCTCTAAATGACGCTTTATGAATCTACAATAATGATTACGACGATCATTATTATATGTATTGTATACCGTTCGTTTGGGCAGCCAAGGAATCCCCCTATCCCACACAAAGTAGGACCAGACCGAAGGTCGTGCAAAGGCAAAAAGAAACGAGAGATATCCATCGGATTTTTCAATTTTCACATCCGCAGATAAAAGTATCTACTAGGTACGCTTGAAATAAACCTTGTGCTTGTGGGTCGAAAGAGTGAAAGACGCCTATGTCAATATTTGTGCCCCAAAAGGTTTTTTTTGTATGAAGAAGACAGAAAAATATAGACGACTGCCAGTAAGGCCACGGGAGTCTTCTATGCAAAAAGACATTGCACATAGGTACGTACTCGTATAAATGGGAGAGATATAGTTTATGGATATACAAATTGCACAGCAGAGCGAACCACTTTTGCATAGCAATTTTAGCAATTCCTCTTGTTGCACTTTAGCATTTAAGGCTCATCAATTCAACCAAAGCCCCTAAAGTGGTGTGCTGTACAAACTTGGTGTCGTGTCGGCTCTCTATCGTTCTATATCTTTAATCACGAATCTTCAAAGAACATGGGGTGGATTAATAAAAATAGAATTATTGCGTGGGAAAGTGTGATGAGTAAGTGTTATCTCTTAAAGCTCTCACGCAAAATCAGAGTGAGATTTCGAAAACTTCCGTTAATAACTACGTATCTGGAAATAACACACAAAGAATGCGCTCAATTTGGGAATGTTAATTGACAGTCATTAAGAATAGGCACCACCTTTTCGGTCAGTTGTAATTGTAATGGAAGATAGTTTTTCTTGTTGTGTGTGTACTGAAGACGCGTTAGAATAATTATGTCAATTATGGAGAAAGCTCCAATGGGTGTTTCACTGAACTGACCCCAACAAATGAACAAAAAAGCGGACTATTTTTACCTAGGCGAGGTGTAGTCAGTACCTTGTCTTGACGGGGAGATTTAATTTATTTTGATTTTTTTTTCAACCGCATAATCATAAATGTGGCATGCCTTTAAATGAATTTTTCCTTTTGTACATTTGTAATGTATGTTGGTCTTTAAATTTGAGGAGAAAAAAATTTAAGATTTAAGTAAGGCTATGGTCGATTTTCTGCCTAATACCCACTCTGATTTCCTCCAAAAGTTCAACATTTATTTTTGGGAACTCGACCTTTAAGTCGAAAACACTTCTTTTCAGAGTAAAGGTTTTTATCCAATCTAAGTTATTTCCGCAGGGGATAACCTTCATGAGAATATCTTACAAAATGTTCAAGCCTTCAAGGGAAATAACAATTAAACTTCAATTAAATACCATAGGTTATAGGTAAGGTTAAGGTGGCTGACACAACCAAAGCTTTTCATTGTAACGAAGTTACAAATGTACGCCCTACCGCCAGCCAATACATACATTTCACAAGATATTTTTCACTCATGCCATAGAACTCACACGCACTAGGTGTAGATAATTTTATAAGGCATCCTGAATAAAACGAGACGGGCGGATTCAGCCCGTGTTGAAAAAGTACCACTGTGGAGTACAGGCTTCTTCCACTAGAGGAAAACCAGGGGTACGTAGTGTGCCCAGAGATTCCCAATTTTAGCAAGGTCTCCTTGGAGTACCTAGCACAAATCCCCCACTAGCCTAGAATTTTGGGTTCTATCTTGCCGGCTATTAAGCCGTTGATGCCAGGATTTGCCTGTTGATGCCAGTATTTGACTGTTGATGCCAGTATTTGACTGTTGATTTACTAGCGATTAAAAGTCCGTCCTTGATGACCGTTTTGCCAGCATAGGACTAAGGATCTACCAGCGTTGGAGCCACCGATCACCAGCATTAGAGATAAGAATTAATTAATATTATTTTAGACTTTAAGACAAATGAAAGGATTCGACCTTCGTAAACGAAGTTTTACGTTTTTTCTTTGGTCGACCCTGGATCTGACGAGCATACCCCAGCTCTAGAGAAAAAAGCACATCACATCATGCAAAAAGCCTTTGTAGAAGTTTACAGAAGTCGTCAGAGGCGATTGGAAACGTAGCGGTGCATCTTCTCATAAGACAGAGTTCCATTAGAACATCATCATACATAAATCGAAGGAACGTCAGATGATCCTTCTGTTGAGAGGATAAAAACTATTCAATTGCTTTAGATCGAGTTTAGTCTAAATCTTGTAGGTTTTAGAAAAGAATCATTCTCTAAGCAACTATTTGTGTGAAGCAATCGGTATACCTATGCTGTCCAATGTTGGTGAGATTGGCAGTACCGTTACTTTGTCAACACTCACAATTACTAGTTCAGCAGGTAAGCTATGAACGAAGGATCCCAGTGCCCAGTGGTTACCTCGTGGAGGTATAGTAAGCACAATTGACGAATAGTACCACCAAAAAACTATGCCTAGCCCACCAAAATAAGCTGAGCGTTTGAATACTAGGATTTCTATGTAACTGTCTCCCGCCCAAACTGCTGAACTGTTTTAAATGAAATTTTGTACAGAGATATTCTAGAACTTGAAGAAGGACATAGGCTATATATTTTATCTCTATAGTCCCACGGGAACGGAAACGTTTACGGGAATTTAGAAACTACAGCACCGATCTCAAAAATTCTTCCACCGATAGAATACTACACTATCCCCGAGTATTATAAACTTTAATTCATCCCAATGTTCCTACAGGTGATGGGAGACCTTACTTATATGATAAGTACGAAGTTAGCTCTGTCTGTTCGCCTTTCTATGTTACCACCCCGCCTAAACTAATGAGCAGATACAAATGAAATTTTGTACAGAGATAGTCTAGAATTTAAGGAAGGAAATAGGATTTATATTTTATCCCTATATTTCCACGGGAAATAGAACGCATGCGGGAACTTTGATACTACAGCATTGATCTCAAAAATTCGTCCACCGACCGTTAGAATGCTACACTATCCCCGAGTAACATTAACTGTAACTCATCCCCATATTCCTCCGGGAACGGTCACCATATTCTTACGAGAATGGGAGCCTACTAATATTTTAAGGCTGAAATTAAATATGTCTGTTTATTTTTCTTTGTTACCAACAACCGCCACAACTATTCCTATTCATCATCGCATGTGTCATCGCATGTGTCATCGCATGTGTCATCGCGTGTGTCATCGCATGTGTCATCGCATGTGTCATCGCATGTGTCATCGCGTGTGTCATCGCATGTGTCATCGCATGTGTCATTGCATGCGTCATCGCATGTGTCATCGCATGTGTCATCGCGTGTGTCATCGCATGTGTCATCGCGTGTGTCATCGCATGTGTCATCGGGTGTGTCATCGCGTGTGTCATCGCATGTGTCATCGCGTGTGTCATCGCATGTGTAATCACATGTGTCATCGCATGTGTCATCGCATGTGTCATCGCGTGTGTCATCGCATGTGTCATCGCATGTGTCATCGCACACGTCATCGCATGTGTCATCGCATGTGTCATCGCACGCGTCATCGCATGTGTCATCGCATGTGTCATCGCATGTGTCATCGCATGTGTCATCGCATGTCATCGCATGTGTCATCGCATGTGTCATCGCATGTGTCATCGCATGTGTCATCGCACGCGTCATCGCATGTGTCATCGCATGTGTCATCGCACACGTCATCGCATGTGTCATCGCACGCGTCATCGCATGTGTCATCGCACGCGTCATCGCATGTGTCATCGCACACGTCATCGCATGTGTCATCGCATGTGTCATCGCTCGCGTCATCGCATGTGTCATCGCATGTGTCATCGCACGCGTCATCGCATGTGTCATCGCACACGTCATCGCATGTGTCATCGCATGTGTCATCGCATGTGTCATCGCTCGCGTCATCGCATGTGTCATCGCATGTGTCATCGCACGCGTCATCGCATGTGTCATCGCATGTGTCATCGCATGTGTCATCGCATGTGTCATCGCATGTGTCATCGCACGCGTCATCGCATGTGTCATTGCATGTGTCATCGCATGTGTCATCGCATGTGTCATCGCATGTGTCATCGCATGTGTCATCGCACGCGTCATCGCATGTGTCATCGCACACGTCATCGCATGTGTCATCGCATGTGTCATCGCATGTGTCATCGCTCGCGTCATCGCATGTGTCATCGCATGTGTCATCGCACGCGTCATCGCATGTGTCATCGCATGTGTCATCGCATGTGTCATCGCATGTGTCATCGCATGTGTCATCGCATGTGTCATCGCATGTGTCATCGCACGCGTCATCGCATGTGTCATTGCATGTGTCATCGCATGTGTCATCGCGTGTGTCATCGCATGTGTCATCGCATGTGTCATCGCACACGTCATCGCATGTGTCATCGCATGTGTCATCGCACGCGTCATCGCATGTGTCATCGCATGTGTCATCGCATGTGTCATCGCATGTGTCATCGCATGTCATCGCATGTGTCATCGCATGTGTCATCGCATGTGTCATCGCACGCGTCATCGCATGTGTCATCGCATGTGTCATCGCACACGTCATCGCATGTGTCATCGCACGCGTCATCGCATGTGTCATCGCACGCGTCATCGCATGTGTCATCGCACACGTCATCGCATGTGTCATCGCATGTGTCATCGCTCGCGTCATCGCATGTGTCATCGCATGTGTCATCGCACGCGTCATCGCATGTGTCATCGCACACGTCATCGCATGTGTCATCGCATGTGTCATCGCATGTGTCATCGCTCGCGTCATCGCATGTGTCATCGCATGTGTCATCGCACGCGTCATCGCATGTGTCATCGCATGTGTCATCGCATGTGTCATCGCATGTGTCATCGCATGTGTCATCGCACGCGTCATCGCATGTGTCATTGCATGTGTCATCGCATGTGTCATCGCACGCGTCATCGCATGTGTCATTGCATGTGTCATCGCATGTGTCATCGCATGTGTCATCGCATGTGTCATCGTATGTGTCATTGCATGTATCATCGCATGTGCCTATCTACGAATAATGTCAAAATATGAAACGTTTTAAAAGCTTTAAAGTGAATTGAATTGAAAAATTAATTTCTTATAATATTTAAAACATATTAAATAGCCTACATATTAGGGCGGATCGAAAAATCACTTTTTTCGCGGATCGCTTCGTAATAGCAAAAAACAGTCATTATTAAGTATAAAACTAAGATATCCGAAGCCTGGGGGCGGACAAATGATGTCTTCAGTTAACGCATCGAGCTCAAAGTTTTTTTTTCACGGGAAAGATGCACGCACGTATCCGACCGACTTCGTTATTACATATCTCGGCTCAGGAGTGACCAATTCATTTGAAATTTTGAGGACTTATTTTACATATCAAAAGGAGGTTCTCTATTAAATTTTAGCCCTCCAGGTGATCTAGAAGCTAAGATAAACGCAAAAGAAGTTGATGAAATAACGTAATTTTTGGCATTTTTTGTGTTTTTCTCAGCTTTGAACGACTCTACGTGGCACAATTTTGCAGTTATTGAAACGCAGTAAAAAAGAAATTTTTTTGTCTTTTCAAGAGCTTTACAATCATATAACTAAGTATGGGATTTTGATAAATATTAATCAAACAACAGTGCAAAACGTGCGAACTCTCTTATAGTCTATTTCTATTAATTATGTGGTAAAAAAGGGCATATAAAGGAACTCGAAATTGAATGGACTTTTATTGCATGAATCAATTAATGGGTTAATTTTAAATAAAAAACCGAAAGTGCTATTAAATAAGAGGGTGCAAATCGGAGATATGGGTTCTAAACCATCTTCATTCGTTTTTTCAATATATCTTGAAAACGAAGCAAAATTTTGATGCAATTCCTAGGACCTTTTTTTAGAGAGCAAATTTTCCCATCGAAGTGCATCTTTTTAGAGACTATAAATAAAAAAATTTTATCCAAAATTATAAAATTCCCGACAGAAAAAAGTCAATTTTTGCCAGTTTTTGAGTTTTGTCAGTTTTTTTAATGGCATTTCTTTCTGGTTGCAGATAGGTATAGGCAATTATTCGTTAAACAGAAAGTAAATAAAATTTTCTTTAAAATGCTATATCAGAGAACTTTTTATGTTTGAAATTCACTGAAATAATGTAACTTAAACACAGACATTTATCGTCGTTTTTCATCCTTCTATATTGTCAGTAAATTTTTAAGTTACAATATTTCAGTGAATTTCAAACATAAAAAGTTCTCTGATATAGCATTTTAAAGAAAATTTTATTTACTTTCTGTTTAACGAATAATTGCCTATACCTATCTGCAACCAGAAAGAAATGCCATTAAAAAAACTGACAAAACTCAAAAACTGGCAAAAATTGACTTTTTTCTGTCGGGAATTTTATAATTTTGGATAAAAATTTTTTATTTATAGTTTTTAAAAAGATGCATTTCGATGGGAAAATTTGCTCTCTAAAAAAATGTCCTTGGAATTGCATCAAAATTTTGCTTCGTTTTCAAGATATATTGAAAAAACGAATGAAGATGGTTTAGAACCCATATCTCCGATTTGCACCTTCTAATTTAATAGCACTTTCGGTTTTTTCTTTAAAATTAACCCATTAATCGATTCATGCAATAAAAGTCCATTCAATTTCGAGTTCCTTTATATGCCCTTTTTTACCACATAATTAATAGAAATAGACTATAAGAGAGTTCGCACGTTTTGCACTGTTGTTTGATTAATATTTATCAAAATCCCATACTTAGTTATATGATTGTAAAGCTCTTGAAAAGACAAAAAAATTTCTTTTTTACTGCGTTTCAATAACTGCAAAATTGTGCCACGTAGAGTCGTTCAAAGCTGAGAAAAACACAAAAAATGCCAAAAATTACGTTATTTCATCAACTTCTTTTGCGTTTATCTTAGCTTCTAGATCACCTGGAGGGCTAAAATTTAATAGAGAACCTCCTTTTGATATGTAAAATAAGTCCTCAAAATTTCAAATGAATTGGTCACTCCTGAGCCGAGATATGTAATAACGAAGTCGGTCGGATACGTGCGTGCATCTTTCCCGTGAAAAAAAAACTTTGAGCTCGATGCGTTAACTGAAGACATCATTTGTCCGCCCCCAGGCTTCGGATATCTTAGTTTTATACTTAATAATGACTGTTTTTTGCTATTACGAAGCGATCGGCGAAAAAAGTGGTTTTTCGATCCGCCCTACTACATATATTCATATCTGCTAACAAACCTCCTAAGCCTACGAAAAGAAATAGATAGCTAGTTAGTTAATATTTTTCAATTTTATTAGAAATAACTTACGCTTTTTCTCGGGGAGTGGGTCAAAATTCTAGCTTAAAAATTCTGCTTTTCAAAATAATGCTTTTAAAACGAAAATTCTGCTTTTCAAAATACTGCTTTTAAAAGGAAATTTCTGCTTTTCAAAATTCTGTTTTTATTTCATTCTGGCTGACAAAATTCTGCTTTCCAAAATTCTGCTTTTCAAAATTCTGCTTTTTTCATATTCTTTTTTATTTGCAGAAGAACAAAAACAAAGTAGGAGAGCACACGCTCCATCGAAGCAAATGGTAACAATGGAGCAAGAAACATCAATAATACAAATTCCACAAAGTGTTCGAATATTTTATTTGTCGCTTCTTGACTTTAAAAGAGCAGAAGCAAGTCAGTATACTTTTCAAAGAGTCGAAGCTTTAGATTATAGAAAACACTCATTTACCAAACCATACATTAGAGAATCACTTCAAAATCCCCACATCTTATACCGTCTGGGTGCATTGGAATGAGGCACGTTAATTATTTCAATTAACCTTTTCTTTTATTGGACGCTTATAACTATAACACCACTCTGCCTTACAGTTAATTCCATACCCACCAGTCGACCAAACATACTTTATCCATTAAGCGGATTCAATCAATTCAGAAGCATCACTTTGAATAATATACCCACCCAGTGATGGGTTATCATAAAGTCAAATTATCTATCACCCAATCCCTCGAAGCTACTCTACCAAATGATAATGCATCACTCCCAAAACAGAAACACCGATTTATTACCAACTGATTGCTGTTTTTGTAGGCGATAATCGAACCCAATTGAATGACAATGCAATCGTTAACCTTTCAACAAAGCTCTTCGGTGATCTTCTGTGAAAAAAGGTAGGCATTTCAAATGAAACTACATCTCAAAAAAGTGTTAAATGGATGAACCCTACCATTCGAGAGGTTGGTTTCATTTCCATTAGGCTCAGTCAAAACAGATTGCGTAAGGCGATTGAAAATAGAGAAGAAAACTATGGTAGGCTGGTACTTTTGTATGTTGACAAGCTTACCAGGTTACGTTCTTGGAATTTGCTTAGCCCAATCGAATTTTTAAATCAAGAAAAATGTATACGTTTCAGGAATTCTATTCAATTGTTTTGATTGAGTAAAAGCCGGCACTCATCTGATTTATCCTGAAGCTAGACAAACAAAAAAAAAAGTAAGAAAAACACAAATTAATGTGCCATTGACAGGATGAGAAATTGGTGAAATCTAACAATTTGTTTATTCATATTATTTTCGGATGAGTTTCTATGTGTTTTTTTCTCTTCCTTCAGTGGATGCGGTTTTGAATTTCAAGGTGCGTTATTTAAACTCATACAAATTAAAGCTTGCCCGAAAATCGGAGTGATAAATTAGGGTCGGGCTCTTGTTGAAACGAGAAGCGTGGTTTCCTAATTAATTTATTCGCATTCGATGAACAAGATGATTTATACAGAAAATGTTAATGAGAGTGTTAACATGGGCCAATAAAAAAAGAGCGTATTGTGTGGTAAAGCAGGTAACACAGGTATGGATGAACTGGTGGGAAGGTCCAAATAACATGACTTAATTAAGTTGACCGTTTTCAAAAGCTTTTAGCTGAGTCAGAGTATGAAGATGGCGATGGCGCTCACATTCAAAACCAAACCGATTGGTGATTAAAGTTAAAACTTGCTTTGAAGATTGAAGTGAGATATAATGGTAATTTTTGCCATTTTGAATGCCACTAGTCATTGGTTCGCATTGTTGTCGATATATGTAAATAAAATTTGTATAAAAATGGACAACAATATCGAACAGTGTGTCGTGATTAAACATAAGCGATTGAGTTAAGCTTGGAGCTTGATGATGTGTGAAAAATTGTGCCATTAAGCCATTGACTTAAACACTAATTCTCGAGTTCGGAGTTAAATTTTTTTGGCTAGCAGCTCTGATTTGATGGGCTGCAGCAAGTAAAGAAGTTGTGCAAGGAGACGTTTCATGGGGCTATAGATATATTTCGAGGAGGTTTAGAGCGATTCGGGGTGAGTCGATGGCAATTGTGTTAACTAGAGTTGAATGAAGTCGGGTTTGATTGTCTCCTTGGTGCAGGTGGAGACAGCTGAAGCTTTCTACTGCTGTTCGTTGCTTGATTATATAGATTAGGTAGGGCTAGATGTGGCTGTCAGAATACGGAGACCGATACACTTAGACCACAGAGGGTCCATTGTGATACCAGACCGGAAGGTTGACCACCCTCTGGCCCCCATCTAGAGTAGAATCACCCTCTAATCGAACCTGAACTAACGAGTTGGTGTCACCAGTTATAGTCAAACAATTCAGAACATTATTGGAAGTGTAAACCAAGCTTCTATAAGGCTTGTATAAGTTCTAATTACTTTTAAATTTGAGAAGTAACACCATGCGTAAGGGTTGCCGTCAAAAGTATTATGGACGACACCAATCGGCGCATGCCGATCGACAATACCAAATTTATGTTGACGACTCACGAATTGAATTAACCTTCCTCCTTACCGGAAGCTTAAATTTGAACCGAATGAAATGGATCCGATTGCCGGTCGGCAAAGTGTGGACGTTAAAGGGAGAAGGTTGACCAGCCTAAAATTGAAAATTGAAGCTTCGAAATGTCTGCCAAAGAAATGTGATATCACGCATCTTTGAGTAAGTAGGTATCTAAATAATGAACAGATTGATTTTGATCGAAATATGCTTCTGCCATAGAAAACTAAGGATCTGGAAAGACCACTTCTGCAGACTGCTTAACGGCGATGAAGATACTACCTCCGCTGTAAGGCAGAATGCTCTATTCAATTCGGACCAATGATCAAGAATGCCATGCCCGACCTAGAAGAAGTTAAATTTGCCATTTATGTTAGTTTACACCCAATTGGAATGCAGGTGTAAATAGTCTCTACGCCGAACTTTTCAAGGCAGCTGGAGATCAAAGAGAAAGGAGCATGCACCAGCTGATCAGTTTAATACAGTCAGAAGAAAGCATGCTGCTCAATGAATGGAAGCTCAGTATCGTATGTCCGATCCTAAAAAGGGAGACCCTCACAATTGCACCAATTAAATATAAGATCCTGTCTGCTTTGATATGTCAACGTCTCAGTTCTACTTTACGGTACGGAAGCGTAGATCTTTGATCTTTGGTCCCGTTTGCGAAGACACTGTGTGGTGAAAAAAAACAACGAGCTGTATGAGCTGTACCGCGACATTGGCATAGCAAGAAGAGTACGTATCGTAAGGCCACCATGGCTGGGCTATGTAAACCGTATGGACATCAACACTTCCGCTTGGCGGGTTTTCGAAAGCATAATTCAGATAAATCGTGGGAGAAGAAGAGCTTGTCTTATGTGGCGCAATCAGGTGGACAAAGACCCCAACCAACTTAAGGTGCAAAACTGGAGTGACCTTGCCCCGAATTCAAAGCTGTACCGAAAATTGTTGGTTGAGGCTCCAGGTGCACCACCAACTGTAATGGCCACGTTAGTAAGTGAGAATCCTACATCAATGGAAGAGGTACATAACGTATGGGTAAAAGTTTAAGAAACTATATGGTGCTGTAGCTGTATTAGTTCAAATAAGACTCATCAATCATCGAGTAACCGTATGCAGAAATGCGTCCTAAGATGAAGGGAAAACTCCACAAAGCGGTTGTTCATCCAGAACTCACATACGGTTCACAATGTTGGACAATGAACAAAAAGTATGAGAGTAAGTTGACGACTACTGAGATGAAGATGCTCCATGTAACAACGGGAGTAACAAAGCTTGGACGCCCATATTAGAAAAAAAGAGCAAGAATAAGTATTGCCATGTTCAAAAGAAAGATCCAGAGAACCCGTCAAAAGGCAATATCATACAACGTTCAGACAGATTGGCTAAGGAATGAAAAGAAAGGCACACCAAAACACTCCTGGTACACACAAAAGTAACGACTGGTTGACCACACCCATGAAACAATTCGAAACCAGAAGTTTGGACGACGCATTCTGAGGTCAACGAGGTGTATCCCACGAGCGGATCACTAGTGGGAGAGCTGTGATCCCTCCGAGATCACATTTCTCGTAACGCCGGTAAAAGGAAGAAGAAGAACTGCACGCATCCTCTATCTCCTATAACCCTCAAGGTTTTCTTTACAAACCCACAAACTAATAAAACATGGCCTACATCCAAAGGAATATTAAACACGTTACCTGGGACTATTTCTACATCTGCAATCTACAAGTGCTTATCTTCTCTTGAAATAGCAGCTTCAAACGTTTCTTAAGGTAATAGGTAATGCCGCATAGAAAAAAAACATCTCTCAAGCAATTTCCACAACTCATCAAGAAAAGTTTCAATTTATGTCAAATGGACTCACCTTTATAATTATTTTTGTTATTAAATATTCGTGGCACCATGCCTGGTCTTCATTAAGACGAAACTTCTTATTTGACACAATTAAACATTTGACTTAAAAAAGGAGAAAAGAAAAACTAACACTGCACTACACTCCACATGAAAAGAAACTGAAACGAAGGAAAATTGGAACGTCAACTTGACAAAAGACGTAAATTTCAAACGAGACCCTCACTAAAGAGTGATGCCAATTCGGCTCAAATTGTGGGAAAACAACAAAAAAAGGTCTTTGTTATGTCGTTTTCCAAAAACCAAATCGGGAGTGAACTAGAGAGTTGAAGTCAGCTTTGACATTTCTAGTATAGCTTATCTGTCAAAAAATCACTCCAACTCTCCGAATCACTCCCGATTTCATTTGGGAGTGAATTTTGCAAAACGACATTAGCTAAATCGCTGGTGTCGCTGAAAAAGTAATCACCCAGGTGAGTTTCCTGTCTGTTAGCAAACGCAGGGCATGGCCAAAGAAATTGTTGGATTGTATCCTCTTCCTCCTCGTCCATGCAACTTCTGCATAAGTCATTGGAGTGGACAGCAAAGTCTTTTGGCGTGTCTACTTATTAAGCAGTATCCTGTTAGAAAACCTATGATGGATGTAATATGCAGACAATTTAGATTCAATAAGCTCCTTGAACGTTTCGAGTCCACACATGGCCTAATTCGATTAGTTATAAGACATGTACATATAAATTTTTTTTTTTATAATTAACACGCACATCAAGGGGCGAGCATTTAGGAAAATAGGAGAGGTAATATACGTAATGCTTAATGCGTAATCTACGCCCATCTAGTGCTTATCTTCTCAGAAGCGTCTTGCTTTATAGCAAAAGTTAACATGCAGCGATAAGTATACTTATATCCTATATTGTTCTTTTCAGGGCGAAGATGAGAAGTTGTTCCCTTTTTGGCGAGTTCGTCTGCCATGCAGTTGCCTAGTATGGGTTTGTGTCTCAGCACCCACTAAAGGCGAATGTTGAACTGTTCTGACATCTCCTTTAAAGACGTGCGACAATTTTTAGACTTTGTAGAAACAGAGGCAAGGGCTTTGAGAGCAGTCTGACTGTCCGAGAAGATGCGAATATCCCGTGGAGGATACAACGTTTTCTCTGAGCCAGGAGAGGGCTTCTTCCACTTGGAACACACTACAGTAGTCAAGTAGGTGCAAGAAAAGGTCTAGAAAAGGTCTTCCTACACCATCAGAGTTTTTCGATTTTTCAGTGTAGTAGTGTAAGGGTTCATTATCCTAGAGAGTACTGTTCTCCCAAGCTTCTCTTGAGGGTATGGTTATTTGCAAATCGTTATCAAACACCAACTCAGGAAATGGTAGTCTAATCGATTCGGGATGAATCTTAGGTTGTTTAAAATATTAGTGTGACCAATTTGATTGTTGGTCCACTGTGAGTTGGCTTTTAGTCGCGTAGCTGAGGTCGCTGTTGACTGTTTGCCGAAAATGTCTAGGTTTAGTAGTATGTCTAGGGCATCCGAAGGAGTTGTCCTTATCGCGCTGCTGATGCACATATTTCCCGTTCGCTGAACTTTGACAATTTTATTTTTACTTGTTTGTCAAGTGCGGTCCACCATGTTACTACCCCATAGGTAAGTATCTTTCATATGACCGATATGTACAGCCATCGAGCAATATTGGAAGAAAAGACTACATTTACCAATGAAAGAAGTGCAATCTTAGTTTTTTTACTCTTTCCTCTATTTTGGTTTTCCAGGTTAGTTTTTAATCAAAAATTGCACCTAGATTTGTAGACTGATTCACTAGGGTTAAAGTTACACCTTTAATGGCAGGAGATGTGTAATCCGGGATTTTGTATTTTCTCGTGAAGAGAACAATCTCCGTTTTAAGGGGTTTGATATTCAGCCCTCGAGCTTGAGCCCAGTGATTGTCAAGCCGTTTGAAACAGCTCTGCTAGAGTTTGTAGGAGTTTGCCTGAGAAAGCAATTGCATCTCCGCGATCCGCGTAGGCAACATCCTTGAAATCAGCTTCTTCTAGTTTGTTTAGTAGTTTGTTGACGATGAAGTTCCAGAAAAGGGGAGAGAGTACTCCTTCTTCTAAAGTCCCTCTACTGGTTGTTCGACTAGTTTCGTAGTCACCCTTTTTGACTTGATGATTCTGCTTCTCAGCATTGAATTAATAGTGTTTAGTTTATCAAGAGCACTCATGATCGCTGAGTTTCTGACAATGCAGTGCTGTTTCCACTGATTTACCCTTTGTTGTGCTGTGGAGATCAGACATGGTTACATTTTCTGTCTTGAGTATTATATGTCTAATTCCAGTGTTTTGAGTATAGGATAGATGTCAGACTAATTGGTCTTAAGTCCGTTACGTGAGATCATTTGCCGGCCTTGGGGATAAAGGCCACCTTAGCTTCTCTCGAAGATTTATGGATTTAAGAGAACTTGATGCAACAATTCAACACGACCACTAAGTTTGCAGTGACCATGTTAGGCACATACTGTAGGACTGATTCTATCCGGCGCTTTGAATGGGTCAAATCTGTTTGAGGTCCACGTGTTTATCTCCTTGGAGATAAGACCTTCGCTTCCTTGTTTATTGCCGAGCTACACGGAAAGTGAAAGTCGACAGGAGTGGACAGGATTTTTCCAAGTCTAGATTCCTCGGGGGAGTTCTCAATTTTACTTCAGAAGTTTCTCCAGGAGGATCTTTTGCTTATCCTATGTGTTTTTTGTAGATCTTTAAGGAATCTTTGTAAAGATCCCAGTCTTATGAATTTCTACTTAGCTCATTTAGTAATATAACAATGGAAATTTATCCTTGAGAGTAGTTGCCATGTGTTAACAGTCTCCTCGTGGTTACCACTGAATAACAGCAGACAGATGATATTTTCTAGGGAGCCTCTGTGAGCGGCAAATTAACTTTTAATAAGGATGCCTTGTTCTTAGCCCATCAAATTGCAAAGGAGCAGCAGCTGGGCTAAAGGATTGTTACGCTTTCAAAGGTATGAGCGGTTGTCATTTAATGAAAAAAAATTAAGTACTGTGTCTGTAGCTGCCTTTTTCTACATTTGATCTTTACTTCAAAGACTAGCGCTGGCGTTTCTTAAGAAGAAGATCGACTTACATAGATCTAAAATGCAGTCCTGGAAAAATAATAATGAATGAATAAATAAATAAAAAAGTAAAAATAATACAAATACTAGAAGGAATGATCAATTCCAAATTGCTGGGTAATCCTAGGGTCCGCATTCTAGTAGACTCCTCAAAGGAGAGGTAGTGCATGATCGAGTGGAAAGGACCACTCCGTTAAAAAAAAACTAACTATCAGGCCCATGGGAAGAAAGGTTTGGATGTTTGAGCCGATAGCAGTCTGTGAGTCCTGTAGACTCATCCGTAATTCGCTTAGGAATACATCAGTATTTGAATAGTCTACCGAGGACGGAGTTTAACGCCTACCTATTAGGGAGCCACGGGGTAAAAATAGGCTCCAGGGAGATTTTCAATTTATGTTGATCTTCTGTACATACTTATGTTAAGTAACAGTTCTAACAATCTGGACATCGTAATACCTCAGAGGATTTGCAACATTAGTGTTTGCCATACAGCAAGGAGCTCCAGAGGCCTCTGTGCCCACGATTGAGGGTATTTATGAAAGAGCGGTGATGAAGGTTAGATGTCCATCTGGAGAAAACCCAACCTTAGCTGAAAAGAAACTCTACACCGCGGATTTTCGTCCAGCACTTACATACGGTTCACAATGTTGGACAATTTGTATATACAAACAGTTTGAGAGTACTTTCATCTTCCTTAGCTCTGCCAATAGCATATAGGTATAACAAAGCTGGACTAAATTAGAAGAAGTAAACAGGAGCCTTCACAACAAAAATACGATCCTGAAAAAAATAGAGCACCATCGAATCAATTGGCAATCTCGTGTTCAAAGGAGAGAATTACAGAGCCCCATCAAAAAGGCAATTATTATACAACTTTCAGATAGAGTCAGAGCATCTTAGCTTCCCAATACAAGGAAAAACATCACTTTTAAATCACTAATGTATAATCTTCAGTTATTTTTTCCTAATTCGTTACATAAACAAATTAACAGATCCTGTTTAGATTGAGCATGAAACAATTAGAAATGCTTTTAGCCATTCTATCGATCCGAGAATTTTTTGTGCTAATAAATGGGTACAGTTGGTCAATTTACACCTCACATAACATATTTTCTACCAACAAACTCATAAAACATATTTATATGTTTACAAACATCAATATTAACACAAAAATTTAAATTCAAATATTTGAATTCAAATAATTCCGCGGTGTCATTTCAACTGTCCAATTCGCCTAGAGTAATGGAAAGAGACAGGTGTCTATTTGAATTAGCAAAAACTAAAACTGCAGTGAACAGTGCAAAGTGTAGTCAAGATGGCGACGTTTAATAGAAAAGTGATTGTGTATTTCAGTGAAAAATTAAAAAATTACTTCTTTAAAGTGCAAATTTCTTTAAAATTATTGTTTGAAAGTTATTATAGAACCAATGTGAGTTGGTTGAAAAGTATTTCTTATCAATTTAAGTCGAGGAGGTGTGCTGGGTGAGTACTTTTAACTTTGTACTTTGCCATTGGTATACATCAAGTACCTACATATATATTCAATTTTTATTTGATTTGATGCTGAAAAATGGTAAGAATATTTTAGTTATTTGTTACAAAAGTGTTTAATTAATGTTCCCATGCTAAGTTCTCTGTTTCAATGTGATGAAGTAGATCTAGTTTTCTTTTATTCAGCTAAAGTCTACCTTTTGATAAATCTCCATGTCTTTTCTATAGAAAGTGCTCATGAAAAAATACTTAAAATTGTCGTTTATTGATCATAAGAGTTTGTGTAAGTCAACTTCGCTTATTCATTTCATTAGATATTATTCAGGCTTTCAATTAGACTGACTTCCTAACTCGAAATTTGAGATTCTCGTTAGTATTCAATATCAACTTTGGAGTAGTTTTTTGGAGGCGAACAGAGCATACATATTTTTTGATTGTTTTTCGTTTGATCAATTAGGTTCTGTAAGTAGTTCAGGAGGGAACTTTACAGAATCTCTTCGTTATTTATTTGTCTGTCCGTCAAGACTTGTCTGGACAAAAAACCTGGCACATATTAAGCTTTTTATGTCATTGGCCTACAATTATCGAACTTGCTAAGAAGCTATGTCTTACAAGTTACTAGCAATGAAAAAATTGAAAAACGGCAGACTTGTATGGCTACATACATAACTAGGAATTTTTGTCCATTTTGGCGATTATATTCCTAGAAAAGGTTGTACGGAACCCTCGGTGTGAGATTTGGGAGTCCAACTCGTACTTGGGCTGTTAATTACAAACCCCTCAAAGTATTCTCCTTAATTGATTTCAACTATTACAAGTACAACGTAGGCGTGGGTGTCTAAAAATTGTCGAAAGAATTTCCTGTTTAGGGTAGCTTCTTCAATACTTTAGCGCATGTTAATAATCCGGTTGCTGATTTGCAATTTAATATTCTGTTTAGAGGCTTGCAAAATAAGAAATGCAATGATGGTCTAACACTTTTCCGTAAATTCCCCATTGTTTTTGAAATACAGCCTGTAACGCTTTAGACAACTATATTCTCAATTTAAGGTGCTAAGGAAAAACTGTTTAAAATTCTGAAAAAAGTTACCAAAATTTGTAAGACGAAAGTAAAATAGCTTTCCATGAGCCGCTGAGGCCAAATTACATAAAAAAAACGATAATTTTTCAAATAAGTTCTTGAGATGGATATATTCAATCCATTGAAGATCAGTCATCAATCATCATTCATAAGAAAGTGTCTACATCGTTTCAAGCCTCCATTTAAAGATTATTTGGAATGGTTTCTAAGCAAGAGCTTATATATTTGAGTTATGCATGTTTTGAAAACACAAACACTTTGATGTCAAAGATTTCAGCTTTCTCTGCTTCAGCAAATGATATCGTATCTCAAACAGTAAATGAGTCACAAATGTGCTAACTTTCCAAATTCGAGACTTGAATTGATGAAGTTAAAAAATGTATTTTTAAACTACACATCACTACTATTTCCACGTACGTACACTCGAAGTCAATTATAAAAAGGCTCTAAGATTGATTGATCTTGAAATGCTGAGCCAAACATATGTAGGTTACATACACAGCAGGGTAGCACAATAGAACGCTTAGGCTTGGGGCCTAGAGCATATCTGACTACCATACCTTGCTCAGGAATATAGGGGGCCTATATTTTTATGCCGATCCCTAACTGCTATTCGAGAAATCGTACCCGTGGTACCGTGGGATTTGAGCCTCGAAACTTCCATGTTGCAGGCAGATGTGTGCTAACTTTTACCCCACGTTCACAAGTTCAAAAGGAGAGAGGTTGCAATACTTTTTCAGTTGAAAACTACTTTTATATAATCGTTTTTGATTAATCGTTTCTTCAGTTAAGTGTTTATTGAATCATAATGACAATTAAAAGTCTGAAACAAAACTGAGTGACTCCAACGTTCTGGCCATCTGAATTACAGATGAGCTGCAAAAAGATTTTGAAGAAAACCTAAAAGCCTCTAAGCCATGCGTACATGAGATGAAAATCCAGTGCATACCAAATGAAAATCGTGTTCATACGAAATGAAAATTGTGTGTACCTACTAGAGATGAAAATTAATTTTTATTGGTGAGAGAGTTTGTTGGAGGATGAAGTAAAGGGGAATGTCAACGATAATTTTTTAGAATATCAGCGGATTATCTCTTTGTGTTTTCACTTACGAAAAACGGTAAGAGGGATTACAAATTTTCGGACAAAGTTCATCGCATGTAAACACTACCCAGGGGCGTAGCTACCGCCGTATCAGCCGTATCAATTATACGGGGCCCCGGGCCACGGGGGCCCCCAAAGTGTGTAAGGAAAAAGAATATAAACTTTCTAATTTATTTTATTTTTCAAATGACAAAATTCTATAAAGCAATTCCTTTTTTCCCGCCTTAAGCGTGCGTTCAAAAGTTGGCAACACTCTACATCGTTATGGCGGGCTGCGGGACTTCCCCGTTTTACTTACTTCACAGAGATAAGAGATTAACTAGATGGCAAACCTTTACTTCTTTTGCCCCGCAACAACCATTTGTTTACATTGTTGTTTTTGTAATCACATCCTCTGTCTGTGAATAAGTGCGAGAAATAATTTATGAAAGTGTGTGTGAGGTGAGTTTATTTTCATTTGACGTTAAAGTATTTTTTTAATAGCGCAGTTAACACTGCTTAGCTAGTTGAACAGACTTGGTTTGAATCGTTTGATGCATAGAGTGGAATAGAACAAAAGGGAAACCACTTACTTCTCTTACCACACATATTTCATTTGCTTGCAAAAACTCCCCGGTTCTCACTGAATCTACTATTATCAAACGAACATTTGTTGATCTGACATCTATATATTAATCGGCAAGTGGTTTTTTTGTGCACCCGCATGAAGTATATATTTTCTGAAAGGTATTTAGCCATAGAATGGAAGAATATAAATTTTTTCCGGATCTGTTAACGTTTACCCGGTTAAATTGCGTTATAAAAATCGTGCAAAAAAACAACAACAACACTGGGTTTTTTTACACTGTGCATTGCAATCTCATAGTCTCTCACATACATGAGCGCTGAGCGCATACAAAATTAAGTGTGATGCTGAAAACGGAGAAGTGTGTGTGCAATAATTCCGTCTCAGCTTTTGTATTGTCTCTCGCATACGTGAGCGTTTGGTCAATTGGACTTGATTACCATTGGAAGTGGTGAAAAAAGTGGTGCTGAAAACGGAGAAGTGTGTGTGCGTTTATTCCGTCTCAGCTTTGGTATTGCCTTTCATCAGATAGAGGAAATTTTGGTGACAATCTAACTGAATGCGAACAAAAAATAATTTTTAAATTGGGTCCATTCAAACCACAAGGACCATTTCCAAAAGTTTCAGAAAATAACCGACCTTTTTCGGCTTATTATTATTCATATTTCAATCAGGCAGGCATAAAAATTATAAGACCATGGTTATGTTATTCTAACGTTTTAAACAAACCGTACTGTCACTTCTGTTGGTTATTAGCAGATCGTCAAAACAAATCGTACTCCTCTGCTTGGGTTAACGGTGTTTCGGTTAGAAGCAATTTCACACAAACTATTCTTGAACATGATAAGTCACAGCAGCATATTAGTGCCTCACTCTCTTATAATAATTGGTTGCAAGGAAATACCATCGATACTCTATTGAAAAGTGAAATCGATAGTAAAACTACATTCTGGAGAGATGTACTGCATCGTATAATTAATGTTATAATTACTTTAGTATCTTGTAATCTACCTTTGAGGGGGCATGATTCTGATTCTGGCAATTTTATGGCAATTTCACGTCTGCTATCTAACTATGATGCAACTTTAAAAGAACTTCTTCTAAAACCGAAAGGTGAAATAAATTATTTAAGCCCTACGATTCAAAACGAAATTATTAGTTTGCTTGGTACCACCGTCAGGAGCAATATTATCTCAGAAATTAAAAAAGCTCCATTTCTGACAATAATTCTGGATACAACACAAGACTTGTCAAAAATTGACCAACTATCTGTAGTTTTTCGATATATCTCGGTTACAGAAAATGATGATAATGTGCCTAAGGAAATAAAAATCTGTGAGTCCTTTTTAGGATTTATAGCAGTAACCGATTGCAGTGCTGCAGGCCTGAAAACTGTCATTTTAAATCTGACTAAAAAATATGAAATTGATTTGACTAAATGTAGAGGACAGGGATACGATGGAGCAAATGTTATGTCGGGTGTGTATGGAGGATTACAAACCCTTATAAAAGAGCATGCTCCAAATGCCGATTATGTTCATTGTGCTGCGCACGCTTTAAACTTGGTTTTGAATGATGCTGCGAGACATGTTCGTGAAGTATCGACTTTTTTCGATAATTTAGAAAAAATATATACTTTTTTTGGCAATAGTATAAAACGCTGGGCTATGCTAAGTGACGATTCGTCTGAAAAATATTTGATTACCCTTAAAAAGGTATGTCCTACCAGATGGTCTTCTAGGAACGACGCTTTATTAGCAGTAAAGACAAATTTTTTACTAATCATGAAAACTTTGTACCAACTAAATTTAATTTCAAGTAAAAAAGATGAACGTGAAGAATGTAAAAGTATAATTAATATTTTAGAGAGCTTTGATTTCTTAGTGCTCGTTACATTTTTTTCTTCACTATTTGAAATTATTAATCCTGTTTCTAAAGCTCTACAGCATGAAAATAATGACTTACAGAAATCTAGTATGTTATTAAGTAATCTTTTAAATAGACTGTGCCAATTAAGAAATCAGAATTCATTTAATAGTTTGCTAAATGAATCCAAAGATTTAGCAAAAGAGTGGGGAGTAACAACTGTTTTTAAAAACAGTAGGCGAAAGATAACGAAGCGTTTTTTTGATGAGTTATCACAAGATGAGAGAATTTCCGACCCGGAAACCTATTTCAAAGTCAATGTATACTATTGCTGTTTAGATATATTAATTTCTCAAACTAAAGAAAGATTTCAGAGCCTTTGCAATCTGAGTAGTATATTCGAAATATTACAACCGGAGAAACTCCTATCTTCTTCAAGCGAAGAGATATTAAACGCTTCCGGAAAACTGGCTGCTAAATACAGTAAAGACATCTCACTTAATCTTTGTGACCAATTAAAGGCTCTAAAAACATGCTTAAATTCTGAAATTAAAAAAATTTATTCCATTAAAGAACTCATTGAATTATTGCTAGTAAAATTCAATAGTCTTGCATCCAGTTTTCCCGAGGTAATCACAGCATGCTTTTTATTCTTGACGCTTCCAGTTACAACCGCAACGGCAGAAAGAAGTTTTTCAAAATTAAAACTAATAAAAAATTATTTAAGAACTTCTATGGGACAAGAACGGCTGTCAGACATTTCACTATTGTCCATAGAGGCAGAAACTTTAGAAAAACTAAAATCATCATCAGCCATATATGATTTCATAAATCAGTTTGCCGAAAAAAAGGCCAGGAGAGTGAATATTTAAAATTAGTTTTTATTTGTAAAATATGTAAATTATGTGATAAATAAATATTTCTTCTCACAATATTTTTTTTTCTTTTGTGAAAAATTTTTACCTGCATATAAGGGCCTCCAAAAAAATTTTTATACGGGGCCCCGACAAGGCACGCTACGCCACTGACACTACCGGCTGTGCTCAAGAAAGCACGGTCAATGGGGTTGCTTCCACGAGCACAACCCGTAGTGCTTGCATGCATAAAGTGCATGCGAAAGCTTGTAAGTTTCTCTTTGAGTTTTTCGTCCTAATACTACGACGATGTTATAAAAAACAAACTTATCTTCAATCGGTGAGTTGAGGTGCAGATTGTCACACTTTCAAGTGACGCATTTTTTCACAGTAAACATCAGTTCAAGACCAGCGCGGCCTGCGTTTGCGTTTGCAACCTTTGAAACGTATTGTGTGTGACGCCATAATGTTACACCCGTTTCATTTTTACAGCGATCGAATCTCGAAAGCAGTCCGCCTGCAGGGCCTTATAATTTTTTTGCTCGGTTGACAATTTAGTGAAATTTGCTAAGGTATTTTGACAGGACTACTAACAAATTCGACACTACCTTTTACACAACGTCAAAATTAAAGAATTTCTAAAGAATTTTCAACAGATAATGTTGGAAGTTGGTATAGTTTGTTAATCTTTGTAAATTTTGTAGATAACTGGCAAAAATTGATAAAGTTTCTTTCGTGTATACACAGCATTAATCCCTGCTCATACCAAACTGCCTGCGATATTGATCCGATCGCTGTCAAAATGAAACATTCATGTAATTTTGTTGAGTGGAACACACCTACGCATCCTGTGGAACTAACAAACTAAAATACATTCCACAGATCACACTCGCAGGCCGTGTTGATTTGGACAGGGCTTTATGTGTTTCGTTTTCCATTTTCGGTGAAGCGGGTGCGGAACATGTTCATCTGCACCCATAATTTTTCATCTGCAACCATAACTAGGAAGTTCGTTCCCTCTCTATCAGACAAGTATGAATTTTACATCTTGTGTCTTTTTCCGATTTTCATCCGCACTTGCAGATGCATGTAAATCCACCATAAAGTTCAAAATGAAGGTATTTTTGTCGTAGAAATAAAATACTAGTTTTTCCCGAAGCCAATATAAGGGTAGAAATAAAATAATTTCTTTGGTTTGCAAAAGAAAATCACTTTTCTAAAGATAATCCAAAATTATTTGCGGTAAGGCCAATAGGTTGAGACAACGTCGCGTCGTTGAAAATTGCAAACATAATTTCAATAAATAGATAAATATCTGAACCTTCTCATTGCACACTCTGAGCTGATGTACACCAAGTCATTTTTTTTATGTTTTGAACATAAATACAAGTTCACACGAGACGTTACGTGTGTAAATGCTGTGTAATTCAATCAGCGACTTGTCGAAACTAAAATTCTTCATGTTTTTCGTTCTTTTTTCTACCCATTACACATTGAAGGCACAGTCTTTCAAAAGGTGGGCCCACATTTCATAACTTTTTAGACGGCTATTGTTCAATTATCTTCCGTCGATTGTGACGTCGAAACATTGTTGCATGTAAAGGATAGTTGTCTTTACTATCGTCCTTCAAATTTTGGTAAATTATTAAATTTGACCAATAACAATACATTATGGATTTTGTGAAAACCCACAAATTCATTCCCGAGTGCGAAGTGCATTACGAAATGTCTTGAAAATGAAGCTGAAGTCACATTCATAAATTTCTTATATTTTCGCATTTATGAAATGACTGAAATGTCCAACAAAACATTGGGCGCGTTCATCACTAGTTATATTTTGAGATTAACTAACTTTTCTCGATTTCTGATTGGCCAGACGTTAAGTGCTTGGTGCTTCAGTTGACAATTCATCGGCTGTAAGTTTTTTCAGTCAGGAAAAGAAGGCTGAAAATCTAGATTCAGTTTATTAAGCTGTCATATGCGATAAGTGACATCAAAAAATTATACTTCCAAGTGATGGTGATATTTTTGTGCGTGATTTTAATGAAAAAATACAATTAATTGATTCTAACTCCATTTCTGATTGTTTTTTTTTACTCTTATCGCAGTAAAGTCAACAAATGATTTTTTTTACATGTGCAAAACAAAACCTTCGCACCTGACATACATAATCTTGTTAGATATCCGTTCAACGCAAAACTGAATAAGTTCTTCAGTTGATCTTAAAATCTGAATTGCAATGAACGCACCCATTGTTCATAAATTATTAGTTATAATGACAAAACAAATCTTTGAAAACACTCAATATTTTCTCATCTCATTACATTACCAAAAAACATTATTCAACATACGATTAAGCTGGCTAATCAAAAATCCAAGACAATCAAATCAAGTCTACTCAAACAGAAAACACAAAAAAAAATCACATTCAATTCATCTCATAAAAATAATGAATTACCTTCACTCTTTTGATTGGGCGAAAGCTAATTGTGAGTGTTAAAGTCGGCACTAATTTGCAAGTGATCTTATTCTCTATAAAAATATTGAATTCGAATTCAATTGCCCATGTAAACTCACTAGAGCACTTTATTGAAATTCACTAAACGCAGTCATCACCCAATCGTCTTCCGTTTTTCGTTGAACCCTGTCATCCATCCTAACGGTTGTTTAAGTCAAAGAAAGTCGTGAACATCTGCAGCTCGTGAAATTTTCATTGCATTACTTATCGTCGCCGTGCCGGTTCATATCGCTTTGCTTTTCTCTAAATCTAATTGAATATCAGTGTTTACATAATAGTTTTGCTATATTAATAAAAATTTTGTCAATTCTTGTGCGATAAAATAGTTTAATTTACCAATTTAGTCTTGCTTTTTGGTTCCGTTCCGCGTCGGCCATTTTAGTTGAACTGCCTCAGTGAAGAAAGAAAAGGGTTTTGTTCATTTGGATAAGTGAATTTCTTGCTATTCAACAAGTTTTATCGGTCAAAAATATTTCATTTCGTTTATAACAAATGTGTTGTAATGAAAATCGTTTCCAAAAAAGTAAATTCGCAATTTCTACATACACGAAAGTATGTACGAGTATGTATCTAGTATCTACCCCTTCCTGTGTGCTCTGCATTTCTTACCGCTTTGCTTTTTTTTCTTCTCGTTCGTTGTCTGTTTGCAAATGTCTGTAGCTTATCATATGCAGTTCCGTTGTCCAAAAGAATGAAATGTGTGTGTGTTTTTTATTTATTTTTTTTTTTTTTTTTTTTATTCGATTTGCAATCAAATAATTATTGTAAAAGTGCGCGACCCTGTGTTAAAAAAATCTTGTAAATAAGTTAGTCTGTCCGGTTCTAGGTATCCCTTCCCCTTGCGCTTTTTCTCTTGTGTTCCGTTTTCGGTGTTGTTTCCGTCGCCGTGCGTCGGTCGTCGCGTTCCGTATTGCGTATCGGCTCGGCTCCTATCTTCGTGTGTGAAAATCTTGCAAAATGAGGGCTTCGGCCAAAAATAAGAAAAGTGCAAAGTGTTGAAAGAAGGAAAGTGCGCCCCTGCAATTAAAAAAGAAAAGGTCAAAGAAGAAAAGTGTGCCCTCTGCAATTGAAATATTTATTATTTCTATTTATTAGTTGAGTTCTTAGAAGTGTGTCTGGTTTGTGTGTTTTTGTGAGCTAAATTTCCGTTCTTTTAAATGTGCTTGCCAGCTTTGTGTAAAATTGAAATTGCCTCTTGGAATACCTTCCTACGATTTAAATGGTAAGCCAGTTAGTTCATCAATCAATTCGGGGTGAGTTAACTGACGTTAATGTTTTGTTATTTTCAGAACGTTGCTTTAGGTAGAGTAGATAGGTATTATGATAGGTAATACCCAGTCCGTCAAGCTTTTCATTGAAAATATTTTTAGACAGCTATCCATGCATTTCACTCTCAATTCATGTAAAGAAGATTTGATAAAGAGGGAGAATCAGGTAGCATCTATCATTTACCAAGAACTGTAAGTCTGGAGTGGAATGACTCAAATTGTGCTTTCAAAAAAGTTCATAACTCGGCCATTTCGCTTTATATGTTTTGTTGGGTTCTAGTAGTAAATAAGATTTTATTATTTCTTGATTAATGTCGTTTTCCAAAAACCAAATCGGGAGTGAATTGGAGAGTTGAAGTGTCAGGATTGACATTTCTAGTATAGCTTATCTGTCAAAAAATCACTCCAACTCTCCAAATCACTCCCGATTTCATTTGGGAGTGATATTTTGGAAAACGATATAATATATTATGGTGTACACAGTTCACAATTAGCATTGGCTTTTGCCGTCAGCCGAAAAAAAGAGTTTTTATTCAATATATTCAATGAGCTCAAAGTTTATAATTTATAATACCAATCAAAATTGAATAGTAATTTTTATTTAGAAGGCTTCATTTAAAATATGTTGACGATAATTAAGTGCAGTTTTTATATACTGACAAAGGCGGTTCCAGTTGTCTCCATTAAGTATCTGTATAATTTCTTCCACTGTGAGAGTACCTTTTCCCCAGACGGATGCACGTGTCTCCTTGAAAATATGACATTTTCATATAAAGTGCTGGATATCTTCGCGAGTTCTTAGGTTGCATAAGGAGCACTCTGGGCTTAGATCGGTCCTTTGGGGCAAATAGTTGAAAGGTAAAAGTTCACCTCTGATGGCCTTGAGTATGGTGGAGATTACTTCAATGCTCTTTGTATCGCAGAAATAGTTTTTATTCTCTAGGTTGTGTTTCAGCCGCTTATAAGTGGATCTCGTTTACCGCCGGAAATTGTCGCGTGTGACGTCTGCAATCTTCTCGATTAGTTTTTGCTGGTTCAATGTTTGCAACTGTTAGTGAGATAGTATGTTCCGTTCCAAGTCTCAACCATTCACTATAGAATTACAAGTTTCTGCTTTGAAGATGTTTGGCAATTTTATATACAAGGGTAGATTGCATCATAACTTTCCGGATATAAGCGAAGTGTAATCCAAGTGTGTAGATGTATAATGGTTTAAGACCAGCCTCGAGATGGAGAATGTAGTTTGGGGTATTGTGTTCGAGACGGAAAATTCTCTTGAGGAAGTATCTGAGCAGCTTTTTCACTTCTTCAGATTGGAAGATACCCCAAACTTGAGCTGCATAACACATGATATATCTATCTCATCGCTGCTTCGAAGATTTTGTACTTTGAGCTTGGCGCAGTTTTTTTTTGCCGAGGACTGCTCTCAACTGCAGTTTATCGCGCGTTTGGATTCCTTCAGTTTTTCTTGGAAGTGCTTCCTGAAAGATATTTGTAGGGTAAAAATGATTCCTAGGTATTTGTATTGTTTGACTTTTCCCAATTCTTCGTTTTGCCAGATCCATTTCTCATTTCTAGCATATCTCCCCATACCATTTCGAAAAATCATGATATTTGACTGCAGTGTTGAGTTGTAGATTCCACATACGACAGTATCTTTGCAGTTGGTTTATCAGCAGTTGCATCCCATTTGGACTTTCTGGTTGCTAGAATGACAATATCACCAGCGAATATTAGAAGTTTTATTTTCATGCCCGCAAAAGATATTCCACCCGGTAGAAAATCTACTAGGTTATCGGGAAATAATGAAAATAGAAGCGGACTGAGTAGGCAACCCTGCTTCACTCCTGTTTCCGTAGGAAACCATTCGGATAATATGTTTTCATCCCCGAAAGCGGTTATATTTTCGTTATAAAACGCTTTGAGTACTCTTAGCAGTTTTGTTGAAACTCCACACGGTTAAAAATTTCGATATACTTTTTAATACAGCCCTTGTATTACAGCTGTATGCAATACACTCAAAATTTGTTTTTAATATTTCCCAAATATTAACTTTCTTTCTTAATTATTCGGAATTACATTTTAATATTTCTTTATTAGGCTTAGAATTTGTAATACAAAACCGATTAAAATGTAATCAACAGGATTGAAAAACAATATTTTAGTATTCAAATCTAATTATTGAGACCTTTCTTACGATTATAGGCCAATTTGGAATTTAAATTTAAGACCATAATTCTTAGCTTTCAACCTCTTCTTTATTACAATTCAATAATCAGAGGTTACTTTATTCCATTTGCTATGTCAATGTACTGATATACAGTATTACATTGGATTCAGAAATTTGGTGGTACCCGCGTGGTGTGATGGTTAGCATGTCCGCTTGTCAATCCAGAGGTTCGCGGTTCGAATCCCAGCAGAGGCAAAAATGTTTTTCAACGAGTATCGCCTTCGGCGCGTAATAGGCAGTTGGTTAGTAAATTCATTGCCTGGCATTTGGAGAGTGAGTGCAGTTATTAAAAGAGAGAGCAAACATAATAAGAGAGCAAATATTAAAAGAGAGAAGTTAGTAAAACAAATATTAAAATGTAATAATGTTAAGATATTCAAAAGTAGTGCGTATTTTTTCATTACCATGCATCCTCACTTTTGAATATCTTAATTATTACATTTTAATATTTGTTTTATTAACTGCTCTCTTTTAATATTTGCAGTTTATTAGATTCTAATAAATTTTTGGTGTTGTCATATATGCAACCCAAAAAATATTAAAATCAACACCAAAATTTTTAACCGTGCAAGATTACTAAGTTTATATATTAGGGCTTCCCTGTCAATGGAGTCGAGAGCAGCCTTGAAATCTACGAAGAAAGCGTAGAGCTTTTTCCATTGTCTATGTATCCTTGGGCGATGCTTGGAGGGCGAAGATGTTGTGTCAACCGTAGAGTATCCCTTCCGAAAACCAGCCTGATATTTGCTAAGAAGACTTTTTTCGTGTACCCAATCAGTGAGTCTTTCTAGTAAAATACCTGTGAAGATTTGTGTGACTGTGTTGAGAAAGGATATGCCTCTATAATTGCTCGGGTCTTTTGGGTCACCTTTCTTGAGGATTGGGAATATAATGTTTCTTTTGAAGCTTTTAGGACCTTCGCCTATATTTAAGATGAAAATAAAGCTTTATGCCGATTCTGTTTTGAAGTTTTCCGTCGCATTTTTGAAGCACTCGTAGGAGATACGGTCTTCCCCAGGGGCTTTGGGGGAAAAAAACGCCCTGACCCAGCATTCATTTACTTTACTACTAACGGGTGATTTTTTAAGAGGTTTAGAACTTTTTTTTTTTTTAAACACAAAAAATTCGAAAAAATGAATGAAATATTTATTTGAATCGATAGTTTGAACCTTGCAATTTAATGTTTAAAGATAATTTCATGCAAATGTTGACCGCTGCTGCGTCTCAGGTAGCCCACCCGCTGAGTCCAATTTTGGCATACTCTTTCACACATATCGGCCGGTATCTCACGAATGAATGCATGGATGTTGGCTTCCAGTGCGTCAATCGAAGTGGGCTTGTCCCTATAGACATTAGCCTTGACATACCCCTACAAAAAATAGTCTAATGGTGTCAAATCAAAATTGGTCACAATCTTCCGAATAGACTGCTCAGAAGGTCGAGAATGCCGACCATAAAATGGAAGCAGCGCGCGATGAACATTTCGAACCGAGCACGAATTTTGATAGTAAAATTCAATAATTTGCAAGCGTTGTTCATTTGTAAGACGATCCATGGTTAAATTGCAAACCAAACTGAAGCTGTTTGACAGTGACACAAGGTACTAATCACACGTCAGCTGTCAAAACCAGTGTTGCCAAAACAAAACCAGCTGAAAAATCACCCGTTACAAACTGTCTATCCACAATAATGAATCATCTTCGGTTTTTCCTATGAAATTTTTCGACATTAACAAAATTTGTGGTTCGTCAAAGGAATTTTATCTGACTCGAAAGAAAACACGGCTACTGTATTGAAATTGGATCAGTTGTCAATTCTTTAGAGGGCAAATAATATGCAAATTTGTCATCGTTCATCGATCACTAGCATTCTTTCATAACACATAAGTAACAAAAATCTGTAAATAAATATACAAATGAACCCCCCGGAATCATCTTCACCAGGCATGCAGGCATCGCGGCTGCAGTAAGCAAAATCATTTATCTTAGCTTTCAGCAATATAACATGACGACAAAAACATTTACATACTTTCTTTGTCTTTCCCGGCGCAGCCGGCGACAGGGCATATTCATTTCATTCCAATCTGAGAGCTTACTATTCAAATTCAAAGCACAATAAACATCAGACACTTCCAAGTTCCATTTATCGAAATTCATCGCAATCGCAGCATCTCATCTCCATGGTGAAAATGAAATGAACTCCCCAGAGTCCATCGCATGTCATCGCGTTTATCCCCCAAGCCCCAAGGCAGCCACCATCAACATTCCATGCTCCATTCCATCCTCCATGTGCTGTGCACTGTCTCTGCCGCTGCAATGCAAACGAACTTTTGCCGGCTGCGAACAACTGCGAGGTCCGAGGTGATCTTCTCTTCAGTTGTGTATAAACAAACGCGGTGTGAGGTTGTCAGACCAACAAATGCAAACCGGACGGTCTCTGTGGTAGTCAAGAAGTAATAATTTTTCGTTTTGTTTTGATTCTTTCGGGATCAAACATTCGGTGATCAAAAAAAAAAAAAAAAAAAACGACCGACGCGGACGACACGTTCCCGTGTTTCTTCGCATAAAACGTAAATATAAAACGTGCTACAGATCTATTTTTGGGGTGCTCCCTCTTGCGCAAGTTTGCCCCCAAATGTATTTTGTGCGTGTGTTTCCGTGCGTTGTCATTTCGTCGTGATTTCAGTGCTGAAAAGAAGTGAAATAATTTTTCTTTTCTTAATTTTTTTTTTTTTGCTTTTTGTTATAATTCCCATGTTAAGTGCTATAAAAAGCAGATGCTTTAGTGCAATTAAGTGCTTACTCTCAGATTGGATTACATTATTAGGCCGTAATTAAAGGATTACCATCGAGAGGTCTCCAAAGCGGTGAGCGGTGTGGTCATCAGATTAGGTTGTGGCAATAGTAAGTAGAAGACTATCTGAGTAACTAATCTAAATGCAAATAACCATAGGTACTTTTTTTGTAAACTGTCTTTTCCATCTTTCGCTTTGACCGCCCGCAATGGCAAAAAAGAGTGTACGTATCTCTAGAAACAAATTGAGGCAATTGTGTTAATCACGGAAGATTACATTAACGACCTTTACCACGTTAGACCCTTCGACGGCGACCATGGTCCGTCGGTCGTCGTGCTTTGGTTGTCGTAGTCGTTGTCTGTAGTTTGAATCCAAAGTCGTTGGTTCTGTTTTTCTTTTTTTGTGATACTGTGTTCTGTGTCCCATAGTAGTCGTCACAAGAGGGCATTATTGGTTCCCATGTAAACAGGTCCATTTAGTTGGGATTCGTGAGAACTTCTAGAATCACGACTTACAATTGGAAGTTGGGTTTTGCAGAAGCCGCAGCATATTGGGGTAGTGGCGGTGGCGCGGGGCGGGCAGTGTCGGCGGCAATTATTGGTAGGAAAAGAACATCGATGAGAACTATTGGCAAGAAAAGAAGAGGCATTTCTTTCTTTCCGTTGAAGACTATCGATCAGGCAGATCGGCAGGTGATCTATGCACGTAGAAATGAAATCCTGTTCCACTACTGCTTGATTGGTCACTTTTTGTTAGCCCGACATCGTAGTTGCTTCGTTTTTTTGTCGTGGGTATTTAAAGATGCAATTGCAATGCGAGCATAATAGAAGTTTAGACTTGTCTATGTGAGTTGAAGTTTATGGTCTTCTTGGTTGCCTTTGCTTTTTTTTTTCATCGGAGTTTTTCAACAATTTTTTTTCTACTAGCGATGCGAAACAAGGACCTTAGTAAATAGTAGAGTACGTACTTAGAGATGTAAGGGATTGGCTTCGACTTGGTCCCTAATGTTGGTACGCTTCTGCAAAAAATATTAATTTTAATTTTATAGGGTTGGTTAATTTATAATGATGTAATGAATTTTAGGGGATCTTGTCAAACAATATTTTCTTGAGCCCAACAAAACGAGATTTACCATTTGCGATTGTCGCTTATCGCTTATCACCTCAACTAATTTTAATACTAAACGCGACCTGTGACCGCGAATAATGTTTTCAAAACAGTTTTTTAAGCAATTATCAATTTTTCATTTTTGGACGGAAGTTTGTGTATTAAAATCAAGGAGGAAACTTTTCATTTCAATTCACTCGGTAGTGCAAATAACCGTCGGCCTTCTTTATTGGTACCTTCGTGGCATATTTACATTGTATAACGGTTATTGCGACGAATTTTTTCTTGCCGAGTGTGTAGGTACATTAACTGTAAATTTAGAAGATACTACACCTTCATCGATATTCTTTCGTTCGAGAGTAGATACTTCTCTCAGGATATTGTATTGATGGCTACTCTGCAGCTCTTTCAAGTTTGAATTGCACGTAGATGAAGAAGAAAATTGGGACCCAACTTTGTAACTATATTCTACATTCGAATCATTCGAAACTAATTTTAGACACAACTCTTAAATGCCAATTAGAACGAAGGTAAATGGAATCGAATTTGATTTCGACCAACTCTTTTTGATAAAAAAAAAACCTTCAAGTTTTCCATTTATCCTACGTTCTTAAAATTTACGAAAATTGAATTTGAGGCATTTGAAAACTTTATTCTATGATAGGAAAAAATTGTAGAACATTTTGCCAGCCCGTGCCAGCGAACTATTAACAAAACACTGTGTTGTAAGACTTCAGGCTGCCGTAAAATATGTATACTAGGAAGCTGGATTCTTGATCGCTAGAAGAGGGTATAGTTCTTAGAGGAAAGCTTTAAAACTGCAGCTTGTGACACAAATATGGAGGGTACAGGTATACCTACATAATTTGAAACCTGCTTATACTTTATCTAAAAATACGTAAAGGCCCCGACCCATAGAATCCGTTGCGTCTGTTCGCTGCCGGATTCAACTGACAGCAGTGAGTTTTACCGGACACAACGGACTGGGGTGACCCATAGAATCCGTTGCGGTGTGAAGAGAAAACTTCAAATTGGTTTCGACTGCGCATGTCATCAGTTCTGCTGGACGCAAAAGTTAAAAGTTGGGCTACTTTTTCCGTTGCGTCCGCTGCATCCGATGCTTATGGGTCACCTGTAACCTCTCATAAGATCGTGTGTATTTAAACGAGCTGTCAGTTGAATCCAGCAGCGAACGGACGCAACGGATTCTATGGGTCGGGGCCTTAAGAAAACTCTTTGGGCTGCTCATTTTGCTTGCGGGTGTGGTGTGTGTGTAAATCAACAGAATCTTTTTTTTGCATTCGATAGTTCTTCGCCGCGTTGATGTCCTAAAACGTCGGCAAGCCTCCCGATTAGGTTTGGTTAGGTAAAAGTGGCTGTTAGCTCGGCTAAGACACAAAGGCTCGTTGGGCCCATTGTGATACCCCAATGGATCTAATGTATCCTAATCCTAATGGAACCATTATGACCTTACAATGAAGCGGGAGAGACGCAGGGCGTCGATGTGAGTAAGATCACTAGGGTCATTAAAGAAATAAGAGCCTAGGTGTATTATACGTTTGTGAGCTAAAGCTGGGCATGAACGCAGAGAAGTTGGGAAATAGTTTCTTCCTCCTCCTCATCCACACAGCTTCTGCAAAAATCGTTGGAGACGACTCCGAGCCTTTCAGCATGTTTTCTAATAAGACAGTGTCCTGTGATGGCACCTATCGTCGCACTAATGTGTTTTCTTTTGAGAGAGATCAAGCCGTTCGGCCATTAAGATCTTGCTTGGGCCAGACCTGTTTTGTTGCGTTACGCGTTAAACTGCTTGACCATCTCAGAATAGTTTTCTTATATGAGTCTTGCTTGAGTAAGAGTTTGTAGGTAGCGATTGGTATGCTGATACTCTCCGTGTTCCGTTTCTAGCGAGTTTATCTGCTTTGCAATGTCCTGGAATGTCTCTATGCCCTGGCACCCATCACATGTAAATATCAAACTGTTCTGACATCTCCCTGAGAGTTGATCGGCAGTAAAGGGCTAGAATGGAGTTGAAGGAATTTGGTGCCAGGGATTTGATGACCGCCTGATTGTCTGAGAAGATGCATATATCCTTTTTAGATTTCAAGTTTTCTCTGAGCCAAGACTGTCCGGAGGAAACAAATTGTAAATTTCGTTGCAGGAATGCTTTGATCAAATTTTCTTTTTGTGTTCCTTACGATCGTATCTGAACGTTGTAGGATGTTGCCATTTTAAATGGGTTCTCTGCATCTTTCCTGTGAACATGGAATTTCCAACAGAATAAGATGTGCTCTTTTTTCTATATAAATCTATTCTGGTATTTTTGACTTGGAGGCTTTCACAGGTCTTGTTGCTTCTAATACGATCAAGATCAGTTGCCCCTGCTGCCATACAGAGCATCATCATCTCAGTTGCCGTGAACTTAGATTCATTCTTTTCGTACATAGAGAGACATGTACTGTGAGTTGAAATGTTTCTAATTGTTATCTTACCTTAGTCTACTCTTTCAAACGTATGCTTAATCAACGCACATAGTATTCTAGAACTTTTTGAGGGCTACCCACATAGGATCTCACGATTGTCAATCGAATGCCTTTTCAAAGTCAACGAGGGCAACCCGCAAATGCTCAAATGTTTTTCTATGAGGATCCTTTACTTTGGATTGCATTAGTTGTTGACTTGCGAAAAAACCGCTCTCTTTATAAGATAGCTTCATTATTTTTACGCAGTTTTCTTCCAAATACCCTCTTCTGAAAAGTAGGCGACATAAGCTTTCCTGAATGGTAACTGTAGCAACTTCGAGTATCTCCCCTCTTTTTTTTCCAGTGCTCAAAGGTCATTTTTGCTAATTGATTGAATAAATTTGCCTTTTTTGAGCTTCTTAGCTATTTCACTAACTTCCTCGACTGTTGTAATTTGACTTTCGGTATTTGCGTTGAGATTAGTTCGACCTTGAGTTTAAGAAGCATTCAAGGAAACTCTGCGTTGTGTTGGCCATCACAAAAACTTAGGACACGTGTTCAAAATTTCGATGTCAGCCACAAAACACTGTCCATGAGCATCGTTAGTAAACTTCGACAAACGATTCTCCAGAGTATTTACCTTTCTTTGAGCGGCGGTTTTAAAGATGATTGCCCCTTTTATTCTAATTCTTTTCATATTTTTGAATAGCTTCTTCAAGCTGCCGATACATGCACTTCGAGCTTTTTGCTTAAAGTTGGGTGCACTTCTTCTTCACTTCTTTCTCGCTGTTTCTATAATCCACTTTGAGGCGAGCATTTTCATTTCCTTTACGTACTTTTAGGTGCGCTTTTATCTCTCAACAACTCTTCTAAAGGTTTCGTCGAATACCGGCCAAACTTTCTTGCCACAAGAAAAAGGATTTCCCGTCTCTATACTCATCTGATGCACGCCATTCAATGCTAATTGGGTTTTCAGTCGGGAAGTCTACTCAAAACCGCCCGCCGGAAAGCAAAAATCCAGTGCATACCCGATTCAAGTTTTTTGACATGCAGGTGCGCTTGAAAATGCCCTATTGTTTTTGTCTTCAAACTTGGTCGTCTTTTACTTTTCTTTTTTAACTACAAGAAATTTTATCCAATTACCTACATTGCAATAACCATCATCCGTCAATCGATCTAGTTGCTAAAGTCTTCCTAATTATCTGCATTACTTGTTTCATTTATGGCCATCCTGTGGTATTCAATTTATGTTTGTCGTTCCGAGGCATCATTATTACTTGTAAACTAACAATATAACCTGCCAAGTCAAGTACTTAGTCGTGTTCCCCATTTTTCACAACGCGCTCTTTTGAGAAAGAATGTGGAAAGTCCATCTAATGGCAAAACAACCTTGTACCTTTTAAGTTTGCTCTTTCTTTATGTAGATCACACGAACGAACCAACCTCATCGACTCGACATTAAAAAGGAAGACACTCTGCTGGCGCATCGTGACCAGATTCACAGTCAAGAGCCTTTGCCATGTTTGGTTGTACAAGCAGAGTTGTGTATAAATTGTTTGATGTGCTTTGTAGTAAGTTTCATTAGAACTATGTTTACCCGTGTTTGGTGGAGGCCTTTGTTGTTCAATATAAAGTAAAATGTATTTCTATTTTAAACTAAAAAGGAAAACACTTTTTGGAAATTTTTGTTATTTATTATCCTTAATTACACAACATTGAATATTAATAAGCGACGCGTTTCGGAAATATTATTCCATCTTCGGGCTACCTGTTACAAAAACTTTTGTTTACTTTGCCAATTTTCCAGTTGTCAAGATTTTATTGTTGTTTTATTATAGTACATGTTGTCTCTTTTTGTTATTTCTTCTTGTGTTGATAGCTGATTGCTGTATCGTATAGTGGGTTTTGTTTTATTGTTAATTTGTCATTTAATATATTGTCTTTGTTTATTCTATTTGCTTTGTATATCTCGTACTCTTCCAATGCGTCAAGTGTTGTTCCTTTCCTACATATATGTAATGTGTCTAGGTTAAATTCGAAGTTGGTGTAATTATGATTGTTGTCTATTAGGTGCTGTGCATATGTAGATTTTGTGTTTTGTTTTGGTTTATGCTCCAAGAACCTGTCATAAAAGGTTCTACCTGTTTGTCCGATGTATATTTTGTCGCAGTCATTACATTTGATTTTATACGCCATCAACAAGTGCAACCACATATTTACAAACATAAACAAAATAAGATTAAAACAACCTAACGCTCAAGCACCAAACTTCACTGGATTACCAAAAGTACACAAAACAGGGACACCAATAAGACCGCTCATCAATTACACAACAGCACCATGCTACAAAGTTGCTAAAATACTACAAAAAATAATTAAAGCAAATATAACATTAAACAACAACAAAAGCATCAAAAACTACACAGAATTTATAGAAACAACTAAAACATTAAATATATTACCACAGTACAAATTAATATCATTCGACGTAACCAACATGTACACAAACATACCTATAGATGAAACAATAGAAATACTAAAAGAAAATTTAACCACCACAGCAACTATCAACCAAAAACAAATAGAAGAAGTAATAAACATACTACAAATAACCCTTAAACAGAACTATTTCACATTTAATGACAAATATTACACACAAGAAGAAGGACTAGCCATGGGTTCACCATTAAGCGGACTACTAGCGGACATATACCTCAACCACTTTGAAAATAAATATATACTATCAAACCTCAATCCACATCAACAAAAAATAATATTTTACACAAGATACGTAGACGACACCTTCATCATTTTCGACGGCACACTAAGACAAATTGATATATTGAAAAAATATATCAACAATATAAAGGACAATTTAAAATTCACAGCAGAAACAGAAAACAACAACTCAATTAATTTTCTAGATTTAACTATCACTAAAACGGACAACCTATTAAAATACAAAATATATAGAAAACCAACAACAACGGACATCACAATAAATAGAAACTCCCACCACCCACATGCACAAAAGATGTCAGCCTACAACGCCTTTATCAATAGACTTCTAAACGTTCCAATGAACGAAGAAGATTACAATGAAGAATTAAATACAATAAAATACATAGCGACAAAAAATGGATTCAACCAAGAAGTAATAGACGAATTAATATACAAAAAGAAAAAGAAAATGAAAAGCACCACCAAACTTGAACACAAAACAGAGATAAAATATATATCAACAAACTACACTAATCTACTACCACAAACACTAAAATATGAACTTAATAAACTCAACATTAAAATATCGTTCAAAACAAACAACAATATACAAAAAATATTACAACCTAAACAAGTAAAAGACAAAAGACTATGCACAGGTGTGTATAAAATCAAATGTAATGACTGCGACAAAATATACATCGGACAAACAGGTAGAACCTTTTATGACAGGTTCTTGGAGCATAAACCAAAACAAAACACAAAATCTACATATGCACAGCACCTAATAGACAACAATCATAATTACACCAACTTCGAATTTAACCTAGACACATTACATATATGTAGGAAAGGAACAACACTTGACGCATTGGAAGAGTACGAGATATACAAAGCAAATAGAATAAACAAAGACAATATATTAAATGACAAATTAACAATAAAACAAAACCCACTATACGATACAGCAATCAGCTATCAACACAAGAAGAAATAACAAAAAGAGACAACATGTACTATAATAAAACAACAATAAAATCTTGACAACTGGAAAATTGGCAAAGTAAACAAAAGTTTTTGTAACAGGTAGCCCGAAGATGGAATAATATTTCCGAAACGCGTCGCTTATTAATATTCAATGTTGTGTAATTAAGGATAATAAATAACAAAAATTTCCAAAAAGTGTTTTCCTTTTTAGTTTAAAATAGAAATACATTTTACTTTATATTAAACACACACAACATGGAGACAAAATCCTCATTATACTTTGTTGTTCAGTTGTTATAGTGTACTAACCCCCGGTACTTACATCTCTTCAAAGCGTTACAATAATTCTTGTTGTTTTTATGCAAATGTTCCCATTGTGTTTTCAAATTGGATTTGTAAAAAGAAACTAGAGCTCAAAGAGTACTTACCTACCAAGATGTTCAGATTTTGATTCTTGTGGATTGAATCACCTGACAATGTTTCATTATGATTTAGACAGATCATCGTTGTCAGGTATATTCCACTGCTTGATACACATGCTGGGCTTGCCCTTTGCAATTTTGGCTTTCAAATTTTTGTCTGAGTCAGTGGTATCATGGTGCGAACATAATATTCGTTACCTAAAGAATAAATTTTCCATATTTTGTTTGAAGGCAAACTTTTGTCATTACAACTTTATGACAAAGTTCATAAGTACCTTCAGGAGGTATTTTGGTCCAGAGGTATGAATTTCAGATAGTTTTTGAAGTGTCGCAACAAAAGCAATCAATGTTTTCAGTATTAATTTTTTCATAAGATTTTTATTTTATTTATTTATAAGTTAACATTTAAAGAATACAGAAAAAAAGTTAAGAAGTTAAAAATTTTAAAGATATTGTAGCTGATGAAGTAGAGTCTCAAATAACTGGCGCAATACCATGGCCACGACTTCAACTCTTTTAGCGATCGGAAACAAAACAACAAAAGAGATTATTATTCTAGAATAATATCGAAATAACGGAAAAGTTGAAACAAATAATCTTAAACAAATTGGCGATTGCCTGTAAAAAAATTGTTTACCACTTCTTTGGACTTTTTTATAAATAATAGAAAAAAATTTTATTTGCAGACGTTCGCAGTTCATAAAGCCATAAAGAAGACTCAAAAAATTTCAGTTAAAGCGGTCTAGTAGAACTTGAGAAATCGTGGCCTTACTTACAAACTTTGATGGGCATTGCAGTTTCCCTGCAATGTGCTTTCGATAACTAGTTGAGTCGGAGAGTTGATGCCTACCCGATCTGGATGGCTCAGCCATCTTAGCCTCGCGATGCGTACTCTTCTAGCTATGCCCAAGTCGCGGTACAGCTCATACAGCTCGTTGTTGCATCTTCATCTCACACATTGTCTTTAACTAAAGATCATTCTGTGGACTTATCTTTCGATATGACCAAGGGTTTCCTGATCCGCTTGAGATAAGGTCCATGCGTGCCGAACAACAGGAGTGTTATGATTAAGGTGCGAAAGATACCGTTGTTCCGGAAAATATTTGATTTAAAAATCAGAGCAAAAATAAAAACTGAACAGGGCTTAGTATTTTTATTTCGATCGCTTGTTTGGGTTGTGGTGCCCGATAGTGTATCTGTCTGCTAAGTGGGAGGTTCTAGATTTGAGTCCCGAAACATCAAGGAAACAAACTTTTTTCCACGGGTATCACCTTTTGATAATAGTGGGTAATTTCTCCGGTACTCGTTTCAAGCCATAAAAAGAGCTTTCTTGAGTGGCCGTTCGGAATTGGCGAAAGACTGTTTGTCCCTAACATTTTCTCACAAGGTATGGTTGAAAGAATTGCGCTGGGTGGCGGGTCTACCCTACTCTGTTGTGCCGCCCCATGTACTTATTGATTTCCTCTTTTGAATTTTCAAAGTTGGATTGCATATTATGCGGCCAAGAATTAAAGTCTGCATAAGATAATAAACAAAGCAATTGAAAAATCATCAAATTATCAAAAATGCTGCTTAAAGTTACTTGAGACGGTGTAGCCCTTCTGATCTGGCTACAATTTATAAAGTCTACACTTGCCCAAAACTGGAGTACAATTCTCAAATCTATTCAGGTGCTCCCCAAACGTCTTTGCACCTCCTTGATAGGGTACAAAGCAGAGCGTTGATTGATAGGTCGCGTAATTCAATCGTAGAAACGATTGATTCCCTTAAACATCGTCGTTACGTTACAGGTCTCTCTCTATTTTATCACTTTTTTCACAAAAAGTTCTCTAGTGAAATAGCCAGCTTCATTCCTAACCTGAATTAAGCCGCAACATATGTACGCCTCGTGGTACCCTTGGCGTGATGGGTAGCATGTCTGCTCTCAACCCAGAGGTTCGTGGTTCGAGTCCCAACAGATGCAAAATTGTTCCTCCACGGGTATCGTCTTTCGCGAGGAATTGGCAAGTCCTCCGTTAGTGAATTCATTGCCATGAATAGTGCTTTCTCGATTAGCCGTTCGGGACTGGCAGAAAATTGTAGATCCCTTCCATTCTCTTACAAGGCATGGTTGTGAAAAATGCGCTAGGTCCTGAGGCTCCTTGCTCTGTTGTGCCACACTATTAATTTTTTATTTACTTACCTGCCTCGCTAGGAATGCTCATCAGTTTTACTTTGAACCCAACTTCGGACGTACAGTAAATTATAACAATTCATATTTTAATCGCAACATCCGAATGTGGAATGCTTTGCCAAACTCTGTTTTTCCCCTGCATTACTTATCACAAAAGTTAAAAAGCTACATCTGCCTTGTGGTACACGTGCACTGGTGTCTCCTACTAAATCCTATCCTATTTTAGTAAATATTCGCACTGCTTTACATAATATTAAAAGGATATTCATAAACCCTTGATGAGTAAAATTTGATCGAATTTTCGATATAATCTTCGTAAGGGTTCTAAAGTCTCTGCTTTGCCTCACAATGTCGTGATTTTTTTCTTTGTCTAAATGAAAAGCTTTACACCACGTGTGGTCCCACCTTAATTGTTTAACTTAAACAAACATAAAAAGAAAAAAGGCCTCCTAATACCTTTGTTGTCAAATCCAACACAAATGCGATTTAAATACTTGATAGTAAATCCCATGCAATTTTTCCCTTTAAAAAAATCATCTCGAGGTTTTAGAAAAGGGTTATCTTTATTAAAATCTCACAGAAATGTTCTGCCAATCACTAAAAACACTTTGAATTCTACTTCCATCAGGTAAGGAAGGAACATACTTCAACTTTTCTATAATATTCCGTAGGCACATATTTGAAAAGTTCCCTCCACTTGACACAGTTCCTCGGAGATCCAAAACTACTTCTTATTCTAAGTCCGCTCTATGTTGTACACATTGTTAAAATGCCTACTTGTTGGGTCATAAACAAACCAATTGATAGGTGTTTCCCAAGTCCCACACGTACGTGTCCAAAAAGAATTTGTAAATTGAAAATAATCGTAAAGCACGAATTCACCCAAACGCCCGCCGCTGGCCACCGTCGATGTGATCCCGACGACGCCGACGTCTAAAAATATTACATTAAAAATTTCAAAATCTATACCCGCATATTTCTTTCACGGAAATACAAAAAGAAAGAAGTAAATCTACAGTTTTTAAAGAGCACTTACATTTTTTTATGTACTCAACTCAAAGTATCTCAGAGACGTCGTTGTAAAGATGTTTATTAATATTTATCTTCCTCTTCTACCCTAAAATAACAACAAACACCGGAATTCAGTGGCCCTTCAAGTTTCATTTTCAAATATAAAAAAAGAGTAGGTGAGTTATAAAGTGGCATAGTGGCTGGCATGAGATACAAAAAAGTATCACTGTTCTGTACCACCACAACATCCGTTGATTGATATAGTTTAGTTGTGGTCACTAGTCAATGTTGAATCTCCCGTCTCCACCACTTGGTAGCAATCTCACATCAAATTGGATTATGTTGAAAATAATTTTTTGATTGGTTTTTCTTTAGTTTCTATTGGCTTAAGATTTTAATGGCTACTTATACGAGACATTTATTACCCTTGCCCTATGCTCTTCTTTCGGTGTTTACTTTTCTTCATTCAGTCATTCAGTGGCGACTTGCGACTATTCGTTTATGTGTATGAGAAGCCGAAAAATTGATCACACATGTGTTTCGTATAGCAGCGTGTCATCAATGGCATTCGATGAAATAGCGATTCTTTTAAAAGAACCAGAAAAACAAACAACAACAACATTACGCTGAGAAGATATTGGATGACTTAGTTTTAGGAATGGGGAATTCCCGTGATTTATTGCAAACGATTTCGTTTTGTTTTCTTGTGTTTTGCTTTGTTTTTATTTTTTTTTTGCGTTTTATTGCTCGTAGTTTAAATTGTTTTTAGCATTCCTCACTTCATTTCATTTCACATTGGAAGCCCTCAAAGGCTTGATGGTGAAAAAGCAATCCAGCAATGGGAAAAAGTAGATTTTAGTATTTATCAATTTAGCTGCCCCTAGTATGGGAAATACAATCACGTTTTCGGTGAACTTAAAAGACAATGTGAGATCATATTAACTTGATTATCCATATTAATGATACTGTTTTTTTTCGGGGGGCTAAGTCTAGAATGATTAGCATGGAGAAGATGATTATATTGTGGTTGCATGGATTTGAGGGATTATCATATTCGTTAAGAGAATTGAAGATTTCTAATGAGAGGAGATCAAGAGAATTTCTTAATTTGTTTGATAAAAGAATATCTTAAATCTACAAACCAGAAGCTGAACAAAAGCGTTTGTCGAATTCATTCTCAATGTTTTGGACAGTATGAGTAAGAATTGAAATGGAGAACGCGTTTATAAAGCTTATCCAAACTCACAAACAAATAGAACTAACCGTGAGATGACAGGGATCATTTGAAATTAGGTCAAGATCGAATTAGGGTTCACAATTAGAGCTCTGTTACAGATCTCTGTTACAGGTTAACGGTAAGGATGAAAAATGCCTAACCGAATGGCACTCGAAATTTGACGTTGCGATACTATCATCCAATGACTATTCTTTCTTTGAATCATGTAAATTGAATGCATTTGTTTTGAATTAACAATATCGGACACCGTAGTCCCATCAATTCCCAGGTCTTTTTATTTTGCATTTGAAATGAGTACATAAATTGGTTCAAAATTGTGCCAACATCTTAAAACCAAGAATGGCTCAGTTAGAAAGTATTTGAAAAAGAAAAGAAAAATTTTAGGTACACAGACAACTTTGCTAGCTGGAAAAAAGAGTGAACTTTTCTTAAGTGTGCAAGTTTCTTTGCTCTCCAGAGAGGATTCGCTGCCAACCTAGCTTTGTGTGAATGCGTCTGTTGCGGACGAATTCAGACGTTTTTCAAGTGTGTTTTGGCATAAAGAGTTTGAAAGAGTTTTGGCCGGAGGAGTTTTGCAAACTGACCTTGAATAGCTTTTGAACAAATTCCCTTAGCGAAAAGCCATACACGAACTTTGAGTAATTTTTTAGTAGCGAGCCACTTGAATGACGGAACCATTAAGCATTAATAAATCTGAGCTAAAATTTTAACAGGCTTATTTTTAGGCAAAATAAAGCTTTTGCGGCATGTTTTGTTTCTTTTCCGAACCACCCTAATTAGTATTCTAATTTCTATGTCAACCATTTTTGAACCCAACCCCTTTCGATTTTTCTGAAATTTTTAAATTTTTCATAAAGATTTTTGTGTGACAGTTGGAAGATGCCGTGTCGATTCTACTGCCCATAACTGTTAATTGCTAATATCTCTTCTCCTCTGATGAAGCAGAATAAAAAAATTTAAAATTAAATTGGGTGACGCAAATAAAAGACTGCGGGAACCGTGGTACCTATCGCATTTCAATGTTCTACAATCTTCTGCCATTTCTAAGCGTCTAATTTGGAAAACTTTTTTATGGCACTTTTTAATCACTTTCGGAGGACTTACAATTTCCTCTTAAAGAACGATACCTGTGGAAAAAGAATTTTATATTTTGATAAAAAATGAGGATCTGTTTTGCAGATTTTATCTCTTTTGTCTACTTATAGTTCCTCTCCTCTCCTTAGTTATAGAATCTGTTCGCAAATACCGATGAAATCTTTTGATATTTTAATAGTAGGTGCGTTCTATTAAGAGTCTCATAGTTTGCGCAGTAACGAGCCTTAATAAAACGCTGTATACTCACTAATGCAACTATAAACCATAAATAAAATTTACCTAACAACCATGTTGTTAACTCCTGAACACTAATCGTTGTTGTTTTCCCATGTGCGATTAGATTATATTAGAATTATTACCTGGGGGACCAAAAAAAGGGGTCTAGTAAATTTTTATCAAAGATTCCTCCAAGGTATGATTCGTTTTTCTGGGCAAGTATAAATCTTTGAAGTCAAGACAATTCCTCGCGGGTGTTGATGCATGACAACGGCCTTGTCACTCGAAAGCATCGGTTGCCTTTAGAACACCGCAATAAGTCGAGTTGAGCGCTGTTAGTGGTTAGATGAGGGACCGTGTGTACGGTGTACGCACAACTGCGTGCTGTTGTCATTTGTTGATTGTTCTGTTGTGTAGCTTGTGTGTGTATCAACCGATGGTCTTTGCAACCGGCGCTGCGGTATGTAATGTTAATTACATATTAGTAATCCATAAGTCGGTTCGAGCTGATGCATGCGAAAACTCATTTTGGGTTTTACAGAGGATCGAGCCCTGAACTCCAACGTAATAGTCTGATATTATGTGGCACGGGTTTTGAACGATTAAGGGTCGTCTACCTTCGACTTTTCCCGGCGCGACATAGTAGAGTTTATGGTTAGATTTCTCAGCTTTAGAACGTTGAAACATGAGAACAATCATATTTTTTTTACTTTTTACTAATCCCACTACTTGAATACGAAACAATTTACAGATTTCCATTGTCTTCGAAAGGTCTGTTAAAATCGTGCCAACAACAGCTGAAGGCTGACCGGCCTAAAAAGTGTTGGACGGGGCTGGGTAAGGAGGTCGGTAGTATGTGGGGCAGCATGCTTTTGAATAAATCCTTGATGAGCATGATCCTTATAGTGTCTAGATTCGAAATAAATATATATAAGCAAATTCGATTTTTGAAACCCAGGGGGTAGACGACCCTAGGGGTTAACTTGACACTATCGTAAAAAATAATTTCTTTTAAATTTTTCTTAAACTGACGAAGTTGTGAAGCCCCTCGCCAGAAATAAGAAAAATACATGCCGTGTCATTTTAAACTATTCACATGGGAATCTGCAACAAATACAGAGCTTCTATATGTCTTCCAAGGGCCTATATGACACCAAGCTAATAGAGTCTACAAGTCATGAGCCACTATCCATTACATTTGCAGAAAAACAAGCAGCTTTATATTGCCGAAATTTCTTACACTTGTCATTATCTACTACTTGTATTACATGCACTTGTTGGTTTGTGTTACAGGCCCTAGTCATTTCAGTTTCAGAATAATCATGACAAAAATTGCTTTGAAGTCAATAAATTTTTTTTTTGTTTATTCAAAACTATTCTTAGTGCAGTCAATGAAGCGAAAAATAGGGCCTTACCTCCGAATTTTTTTACTGTGAACCGATTTGCATGAAATTTTGGAATTAGGCTCATCTTACCCTTAACTTCAAAAGTGAAAATGATTTGAACACCGCCACCACCCTGGGGGTGGTTGCCACCCCTTTTCGGGGGCGAATTTTTTTTCTCAAAATAACCTCGGATATCGATAAAATGCCTAATTTAAAGCAAAAAATCAAATATAAAGTTTTTTATTAAGTCCAATACTTTTCGAGTTATTGGCAATTGAAAATACGCAATTTTTTCACGTTTTTCATCTACTTATTGCAAATATCTCCAAAACTATACGTTTCATCGAAAATTTTATAAAGAACAAAATTGTAGCAGGTAAAACAATGAACAATTTGGTGTTTTATAAAGTATTCTAAGAACAATATTAAGCTAGATATAAAAGATCAAAGCCATTTTTTATTTTGTCTGAAATTTTATCGTCGTGGTCAATGCCATTTAGCGGCTAGCAGATGCATTTTATGCATTCTAATACGAGAGGATGTTTTGTAGTGCTTAAAATAAGCTTTAAAATGAGCACTATTAACAGTCTTTTGCACGTAAAATAAGTGAGCTGTAGTGCAAATAAGGAGAGCATCTAATGTTTTTTTCTTTTAAATCAATGGGTTCCATAAGTGCCATTTCCACCAAAATTAAATTTAATCGTATTCCGCCTAAAATTAAGTTTGTTATGAAGAGTTTGATAGATAGTATCAGTTTGGATGCTTCAGGACACATATTTTTCAAAAAAGTCACGATTAAAAAAAAAACAAAAAATTTTACATTTTTAAAAAACCCACTTTTTTTCATAATATCTCAAAAATGACGACAGATACGTATAAAAGTCTTAGAATTAAAAATCAAGGTATTTTTCTGACAAAGAATTTGGTTTTTTATTTTTTTCTGTCAGACAAAAATTGACGGAGATATGATTGTTTAAAAAGCGCGTGGCAGCGCAATCGCAGCCTCTCTTAAGTCCTTTAACCCTTCACCGTTTTAGCAAAAGGTTGTTTACTACATATTGCAAGAAAGCATGTTGTAGCTTTCTTAATTACTTTTACAATGGTTTTTTAAAACCATTTTGATTTTTTTGCTTTAAATTAGGCATTTTATCGATATCCGAGGTTATTTTGAAAAAAAAAATTCGCCCCCGAAAAGGGGTGGCAACCACCCCCAGGGTGATGGCGGTGTTCAAATCATTTTCACTTTTGAAGTTAAGGGTAAGATGAGCCTAATTCCAAAATTTCATGCAAATCGGTTCACAGTAAAAAAATTCGGACCTAAAATGCTTCATTGACTGCACTAACTGCGAAGGTTCATCTATGGTGGACATGAGTTCGTTTAGTAGCCATTGACATGTTTTTGTTTCTGTCTTTTCATCTTCATACTTCTTTCTCTTCGAATTCTTCATACCGAGGAAGTTGTCACTCGGATCGCTGCTCAAAAAAATATAATTTATTATTTTTGTTGATTTTATAAAATCAAATGACATTTGAATTTGATATTTACAACTTTGCTTGATTGCGATGAGTAGCCAAAAGCCAACAGTATTAATCCCAAAAACGTTTCTCCACCATCAATTTAAATTCCTCATTTTTAAAACTTTCTGTTTTTACATTAATCACAAAACATAAAAATACAAAATTTAATCATATATCACCATCCTTCAAATGTCACATTCCGCTTCCAAAGAGAAACAAGCATCATTACCACAAAGCGAACAAAACTCATCACCATAATGATTCTGTTAACAAAATAGTTTTAATTAATTTCAAGTTTCCAAACTTACAGCGTTAATGGTGGCGATAATCGTTTTGCGCCCACACCTTTTGCAGCAACTAAAACAAATCTCATACAAAATTCTATCGTGTTTGTCACTAGTTCTCCTGAATCCTATAGCCATGGTTTACACTTCTGTGTTTAAGTAGTAGCATTTAGCAAACCAGTAGTCGAACTCAATACTCCTACACCTACAATGTCCCCGTATCGAGTCACGCACCACATTTTCTTAAGTAGGTATCTCCGTCGTATGCCCTCTCTTTGTCAATGTATCTTGGTATGATATTTCAACATTGGACACCGTAATCCAATCAAATTAATTAACACCAAAAAATATAGTTTCGTCCCCGCCATCCGCCTTCGTATTATAAGGGACCGCGTGCTTCGTTGGAGACGTGGTGCGTCGAGTCGGTCGCATCGCATCGTAGCGAACGCGTCATTTAGTTAAAATAATGAATGCCATTAGCTTCGGTAGTGCGGTTCGATATCTTTTGTATGAGATTGTGTTAATATTGATTTATGGGTGAAACTCAAAGCCAAAGGTGCGGAACTATACCAGACAACAAAAAAAAACTGCTTACTTAGTGCGGGTCGCTTGCATGTCCCGAAAAAATTTATACATAATCTACTACTCTGTGGTTCGTGCTTATAGATAATTCCTGGCTGATCCGAAATAACGCCTTGCCCATCTATCAGATGCATAAAATTAACATGCATCAAAAGATAGAGAAGGGTAGTGCTAAGCAGTCGCGGTCGTGTGGCTCTATATAGGATCACCTTATCCGACGAATTGTGAAAAGCGGTCATAAAGTGCATTAACGGATGACACGCTGCTTCTGATCGGCCAGCTCACTCACATTCACATATAGGCTGATTGTAGAATATTGGAAGCGTGTCATTGAAATGACCCAGCCCAATCGGTTTAAGGTGCTTTCAATTAATTAGTTATTAATTAGCTCGATAAAGAGGGTTTTTTAGAGATGGGACTCGGTGCATATATGCAGCAGTTTGATGCAAGATATTTTGTTTGATTAGCTTGAATCATTATCGAAGAAGGCAATTCACCAAAAAATAATGAAGATTGAGTGGTGGGATCTTTGCTTATCAGAGTTTTCCCACCAAGGGAGGAATTGGTCGTTTGGACGATGGGATATGGGAAGTATTTTTTAAAAACCTTTCGACTGACCGTTGGTTCTGCTTTTTATTGGAAAGAGATAAGAACTTAAGTCAGCATGATTTGCTGACTTTCATATACCCGTGGCGTGATGGTGTCTGGTGTTTACCCAGAGGTTCTTGGCTCGAATCCCAATAGAGGCAAAATGTTTTTCCATGAGTATCGCCTTTCCAAGTAACCATAGCTTGGAAGCTTGGGAAAATGGCACTCTTTTGGAAAATGAAGCAATACACTTCTATACCGATGGTTCAAAAACCAGCGAAGGTGTGGGAAGTGGAATCTACTCAGAAAAACTGAATCTCAGTCTTTTCTTCCGCCTACCCGATGCGATCATTGTAGTGTGTTCCAAGCGGATTGGATTGAATTCTGGCTGTCTTGGCTCAAAGAAAACGTCATATCCTCCACGGATATTCGAATCTTCTCGGACAGCCAAGCCTTTCTTGCCTTTGTCTCTACAAAATCCATCACGGTCCAAAATTGTAAAATATCTCTGAAGGAGATGTCAAATCAGTTCAACATTCACCTTCCATGGGTGCCGGGGCACAGGGACATACCAAGCAACTGTATGGCAGACGAACTAGCCAAAAAAAAGCACGACCACTTCCCTACGCTCAGAATGGAACAACATAGGTGTACCTATCGCTACATGTAAACTCCTACTTAGACAAGACGCTTCGAGGATGACAAACACTAGATGGACTGAGAGTAACAACTGCCTTGCAACCAAAAAAGTTTGGCCGTGTGTAGACTCAAAATGCTCGAAAAGTTTGTTTACTCTGAACCGCCTGTATCTAGGTTCTACCATAGGTGTTCTTACGGGACACTGTCTAATAAGAAGACACTCCAAAAGACTTGGTGTATTTTCCAATGATTTCTGCAGAAGCTGCATGGACGAAGAAGAGGAAGAAACCGTCCAACACATACTTTGATCATTCCCTGCACTACTTCATAGGAGGAAAACTTATCTCGGTGAATTCTTCTTCGATGATACTAGCGACTTAGCTTACATAGACCCTAAAAGTCTTTCGAAATAGATTAAAAGTTCTGCGTGGTTCGACTAGCGGCTGCTTAACCGGCTAGTCCCGTAATGGAAGATAAATGGGTGATCAACTCGTTAATCTTACATCGGGTTTCTGAGAGCAGCAGGTGATTAACTTGCTGATCTCTGTGGTATCACAATGGGCCCTTGCGGCCTAAGTGTGTCCAGGCAATGTACGTAGGCATTACTCATTGGCTGACCACCTAACCTAACCTAATCGCCTTTCGCGAGGAATTCGCAAGTCCTCCGTTAGTATACTCATTGCCATGATAGGCGCTTTCTTGATTAGTGATTCGTAACCTGTAGAAAATTGTAGGTCCCCTTCATTCGCTTACAAGGAATGGTTGTGGGAAACTCGCTAGGCTCTTCGTTCTGTTGTGCCACCCTATTTATTTATTTTGTTCAGATACCAAGTGAAGAGGATTCAAAATGCTTTTGAGTTCTTGATTTTCATGCAGCACTAGTGGGAACCAAAGCCTAGTAAACACATTTTTCGGAGTCCCATATAGACCTGTTCTTTGAATGAATAACTTTTGCCGCCTTCCTTTGTTGATTAGATGTTTAAAACTTGCTAAACGCACTTTGAAAGCCTTAAAGAAGCTGTACCTTTTGTGTAAAGTTATAATAGAAAAACTATTGTTTGCCTAGAACACAGAACTGTCCATCAAATTCATCAAAATGATTTCTCGTTCTACTGTAACAAGCCTCCAACTAAACCTCAACTGAAATGCCCAAAGCGCGTAGGTAAGCGATTCACATTTCAAAAACATTAATGACAAATGGTGGTGAAAAAAAGCGGGAAGCCGCAGCCATAAATCATTCGATCAAAACTTAACTCATCATTAGGAAGGGCTCTTTTGAATTGCTTTCACAAAACATCACAATCTCATATCTATGTTGGGGATTTACTTTGCGCTCATGTCCATCCATTCCATAACCGCAGCCACCATCATCACCAACAACACCACTGTTAAGTGTTGGATCACATCTTCACACTTTGTCCGTTTGCGTTCAGTGCTGGGCTGGAATGTCCCATTCTGTGTATCGTCTTCATCTTCGTTCATTCCGCAAGTCGGCTTAGTTCTTCCTCTTCTTCTTCTTCTCTCTTATAATGGCTATGATCTTATACCAAATGGGCTACTGAATTTAAAACAGCAAAACAACAAACAAGCAACTATCATGGGGACTATAATCATTGCCACTGAGATTTCTACTTCTTGTGAACAATTGAGACAGCTGAGACCGTTGACGACGAGTGACGAGGAAGACGACGAAGACGACATCAACGCACGTGAACTATACAACAAGAATAACAAAAAATAAGTATCAGGTAGCTTATAATAGTTCTTAGCGACTCAGGTGGAAAATGTCGTCGTCGAAGACAACAGTGATATATGACCTTCTTTGATGATGGATTCCTTTATTTCACTCCTTTTTCCCTTTCGACTTCCTCTTTGATGCAACGCATCCATCTACTTTCGGACGACGACGACGCGATGTCGACGATGACGATGACGACGAAGACGAAGACGAAGACGATGGCATTTATAGTTTGTGTGACAGCGAAAGCGAATTGTTTTCTGCTAACAATGGTCATCCTCATTCTCCATTGCCATATTAGGATACCAAGTTGACTTGATTTGTGGCGCATTGTCGTCTAGGAACAATGATTCAAGATTGCCATTATAATTTTATTATATTTTCGCAGAGTTCGGAGAAAAGAAAATCATTGAAAAACGCACGAACTTTCATAGTAGGGGTGGTTTAGGGGTGAAAGTAAATAGAGGGGGAGTGAGCTATTAAATAGCTGGATAGTCACTGAGTTGCACAGTTGATGGGTTGATTTCAAAGTAGTTGAACGGTTTCGTATTCAGCTGGGGAAAATTTCCAGACAGTGTTCTGTTTATTTTGACTTTGAGACAAAGGTTCAAAACCACGAACACGTGTCCTTAGAATATAGTAAAATGTTGGTGTGTCTTTTCGATACAGAAAGGGCTTTTTTGATCTTTTGTTCAGTTTGAATATATTTTACTTTAATACTGACGGTAATTATAATTAAAACCCTCCTCGGGGCCTAATGCATTTCAAGGACCTAAAATTTTTTGCCGATTCGGAACATTTCTTCCGATATTCGAACCTCGAACTCCCACGAAATAAAAAGGCAAGTCATGTTAATTGCCATAACGCCACCGACACAGCAGTGATGGTAAAATGGCCAAATTTTTGGTTTAAAAATTGTATTTTTTGTAGGCAGTGAAATTTCAGAATTTAAATCAAGTTCAAAATTATGTTCCATTGCATTGGTATGAATAACAATGTTGTCTTACTCAACTTCTGACTATGCCACACACGCCACCACATAAAGTTAAACCCACACTCCATGTTGGACTTTGCAATGTTCTGAGAAGAGAAAGTTTTGTTAGCTATCTTGATATAACAAATGCTTATCCATTCAAAATATGAAACCCCCTTTTTGCAGGACATGATGCAGGATTCGTTTAAAGGAAAGTAATAACAATAAATCGGAAATGTATTCGCTGTTTTGAGATTCCTGAAGGGAAGTTAAGCGATATAGGAAATCGATTTGGGACACCTTCGATTTACGCCCGATTTATTCACTCTCGATTAAGAAAATTGATTTCGTAACTCTGATTTAAATGCCCTGATACAAACTACCTCATATATTTTCTATTTATTCACTCACCATTAATTTTAGGGTTCACTTTTAATGCACAAAAAAAATTATTCACTGGGATATCCTTAATTCAAATTAAGATATTTTTTTATTTTGCTATTGTTTTGAATTTGTGCTATCGAATTTGCCAAATCTTGCTTCATTTATTTGATAAAAGGCAATAAGATAGTATTTATGTAAGATACAAGTATGTATTCGAAAGGAAGTATGGGAAAAGGAGAGATTTTCGGAGGAATAGGAACTGAATAGAAAATTAGAGTTGAAAAAAAAGCTGTAATACTGGGAAACAAGGATAAAAAGGAAGGCCAAATAATTGATAATGCACGACCAACTAAAGCAAGGAGCGAATATGTCCTGGAAATAAAATAAAAGGGCCGAACTTTTAAGTGTGAAGTGGGAAGTTCGAAGCCCAGTATATAAAATAATCTGACACTTTTATTTGACTTTCTGTGTCCAAGAAAGGATGTTTTTTCTACACAATGGATCAAATAAGAACGAAATCGGTGTCGTCATTGCTGATGCAAAGAAATTTGTTTAATATAGTCACTTCTTAGTCTCCCTTAGTTGAAAAATGAAATTTGGAGAGGTTTTACAACCTTAAGATTATTTAGAAGGAAGAGTTTATGTCAGAGAAAATAAATAGAAGTGTGCCTAACTAAAAGCAAATGGCACGGATTGCGAACGAAAAGCCGGACTTCACGGCCGAAGAAATTAGAACAACAGCTAAAAACTTCATCAATGAAAAAAAAGGGCTTTGTTATACGAAATACCAGATGAGTTTTAGATTAGATGGCAGACATAGGGCTTTAATGGTTCACGATTATCATCTCGAATGAGGAGCGCGCATAGCTCCAAGCAGCAAAGATTACGGTGAGATACCGGAAGCTGGATGAAATTTCTTCACAATCTGCTGAACGAATATTTTTCTCGAAAGCATTTTCCTATGGCTAAATTAAATTCAACCCAAACAGACCGACATCACAGCCGAAGAAGTTGAAGCATCAGTTAAAATCTTCGAATAAGGCAAATGTGTGATTGTCTAGGCAAGACTTCATATGAGTTTTGAAAGAAATGGAGGACATAGGGGCAACATAGTTCACCGTTCTCATCTCCAAGTTTATAGGAGGTGACAAGCTGCCTAAGCAATTAAAGAAAGTTATCTTCTTCCAATGAACAAAGATATGCACTTGGTCAAACAATTGGACTGTCTGATGATGAGTACTACAAGTTCGTCGCGTGTAGATCAGCAACATATGCAATCCAAAACATAAGAATCCATTTGGGAAAGCATCGCGATTTATTGAAGGATTTGCATGTTGTTGTCGAAATGCCATCCGATCAGCAACCAGACCTTTTGATATGCCTTTTGAGTACAGGTGTACATCAAGGAAATGTTTTTAGGACTCTTACTTTTGGAGTTGAGGTCAATGGATCTCTATATCCTCCATGTCTTTATGACTTTTTAAAAAACTATTACTATTTTTGTTTCGGTCGCAGGTTTCTACATAATAATTCTGTGACAGAGCTAAACGAGAATGAGTTAATTTTGACTGATAGTGAAATCAACATAAGAAAGGTTTTAAAACCCTGAAAAAAAGTTTGACGAATGAGCAAAAATGCTTTAGAGAAACTCGGGTTACTTCCAAAGAAGGCTGCATACTGAAGTATCCCAGCTGCATATTTGAAGATCCAGAGGTGCTTGAATGTTGAATCATATGTTATTTTAAAAGAAAGTGCTCACAAAACACCAAATGTGAAAAGTTTCAATAGCTGGAATTAATAAATCTGATCAATTATGACATCAACGATTATACATATAAGAGTAGGGTGGGTGAAGTGTCAGGAAAACTTCGCTTCCTTCAGGGGGACCCATAAAATTACCAAAAAGCTCAATCGAAGACGTTAAATCTCGGCTGCTTGCCAAGCTCTCACCTACCAGTTCAGAGTGTTGGACAGTGTGTAAAAAGTAAGAGTTTACTTTTATCGAATTAGAAGTGCCAAAGTGGAAGTCTTCACCTAACAAACATCAGCTTGCAGATAATTGAATTATGGCCGTCAAAAAAGCATTGTCATTCAACACCTGTTAAACTATCAAGGATCATATGGATCAGCAAATAATAAAACTATTAATTTTTTCCTGCTAAACATCAAGTTCGTTGAGATCTTCCACACAACTTTTTTTAATCAGTTTTAATATCTTAGCTGGACACTACTGTTCGGTGTGAACCTTGTCCTAACAAACTTCTTTCAATAACAAAATCGATTTCGGGTTAGCTCTCTCCAGTTTTGCACTTGATTGCGCCACCTAAGACGAGGTTCCTTTACTGCGTTTTTTCTGAAATGTGCTGTCGGAAAACCATCAAGCCGGAGAATTGGTGTTCATCCGCTGTACATGTCCCAGCTATCCGTAAGTCTCGCGATGCGTCCTTTTCTAGTTTTGTATCATCTCCGCGCACATTGTCTTCACATACGGGACCGAAGATCGAAACGACCATGATTTTTTTCATTCGATTTCGATAAGGTCCATGCTTCCGGTTTGTATAGCAGGACTGGGATGATCAATGTCTATAAATGGTTAACCTTAACGATGCTATTTTTCAATTCCTGTCTTAACCCAAAGAAACAGCGGTTTGCAGGAGCAATTTTCTGTTTGATCTCCGCAGTGATGTTATGTTCCGTGTCAAAGTGGATCCTAGGTAGACGAGGTCCTGTACTACCTCGAAGTTATGCCCGTTTATTATAACGTTTTGTCAATTTCGTCAATGGTACGTCGATGAATTTTAATATATGTATATAAGTATTTTTTGTATTCAAATCGGTTTGTGCCCCTATCTTTGTTTTTCGACGATTTTGTTTCTTATTAATTGATAATAAAGTTCGGTTTGAAATTCATCACAACACTTTTGGTCTCACGTCAACGCTTCCTACAAACTTTCTCAAATCAATCAAACTCACTCCCTTATTCAAGAACAGCAGACTGCAGAACTTTAATTCGTCAAACACCCAATACATACCTTCCTACACCCAGAAACATCAAGTCTATATTCAAGTTTGGTATGTTCCTATAGATTTTTTTTTTTGAAAAACAATTTCACATTTGGGAATTTTCCAACTTCCAACCAATGCGCTCTGTCTGCTGTCCCGAGTGAAACGATGTTTTTATCTTAAAGATTAATTTCACCTCTCCACAATATATCAGTTGTCTATCTAATGGATGCCAAGAAGTGTTCGATAGTTCCCAATACACTTCACAACTCCCGCATTCCTTCCTTATTCTCCTTCTGTGATTTGTGGTACTTGATACCAAATCGAAATGTTTTCATATCGTTTTTTTCTTCACTTAACTTTATTATCATATCACTTAACGGGGGCTTTGATATCGTTTACATTAAAAAACACATATACTTGGTACGCACCACGTGGTGATTGATAAAAACGAAAGAATAAGAAATCTTAAGTAGGAATAAAAAGAATACACACTTACACATACACACACACCCGCAGAGTATTAAATGTATTTGCTCATAAATAATTCAGATTTTCACACCCATCAGCGCCAGCGTGCGTTGCGGCTCGTTTTCGTTCCGCTTTTCTCATGTCAGCTTATTATCAGTAAATTTATACATAAATTCGTACGTGATTACAACAGAAATAAGTGGCGTCTGCGGCATCGGCATCAGAATTCAGAAGCACCAAACAACTAGGTCTACATGGATCTGTCAATTTGTGTATGTATGTAAACAGGTTCAATGATTTCGCAATCATCATCAATTTTATGAAGTAAAACTTAATAAACAAAAAAATTCACGCACAAAATAGTGTTGTAAAAAAAATTATATTGAAGATATAAAACATTGAATGAATGGAGGGATTTTCCGTTTATCGGATGTTCTTCTATGCAAACAATAATGATGCCGTTGTTGCCGTGACGATGCTCAAGGACTATCACGATGGGTGACGAAGTAGACATTGGTTATGGCGTTCGTCGTCGTGGCAAGGAGTCAATAAAAGCCAGTAGCTGGATGTAATATTTTTTAATATTTATGCGAGTCATTAAAAGAAGAAACGCAATATTTGAAATATGACGAAAAGAGCTTAGTTTTAATTGCACTTGGGGTGTTTCTTTCTGGTCGGTCGTCTTGAGTGGGTAAAAACGAGCTTGAGATGAGCATCATACTCCATACAAAGTTATAGTTGAGTGTAGTGAAAATGGTTAGTCGTTGCAGAATTTATGCTTGGAGAGACATTTTTGACAGTACGTAAAATTTTATTTTGGTCTAGATATCCCTGTTCCCAGTGGGAAACACTTTCGGAACTTCAACCTACATCCAACTCAAAGTCAAAGGACCTTTGGCCAAAACAAGAAGATTCATTCATAATGATATTAATATTTTATCAACAGCAACGGAGAATTATGTAGGAAACAATAGGTATTGACCTTTCAGTCAGAATAAGTTTCGCAGAATATAAACTGTAATATGCGCCCCCTTTTAAGGGAGTAAGGGAGTACGTTATCTTGAATATTATGTGAGAAAGTTTGGAAGTATGGGAATTAAAAAACGTGTTGGAAGAGGGAGAGATAAAAAGAAACATAAAGCAACTCGAAGAGTTTTAAATAAATACTGCACTGAACCAAAAAGGTACATAAAATCAATGTAAATGGACATAATTTTTATGTAGGAAATCATGGAAAATGGTCCAAACACTAAATTCATTAAAATTAAGTATTTTTGTTCATACGTTTATGAACGAATTCATAACAGTATGAATGTAACATAAAACATAAGTATTTGTGCTTAACTTCTATGACCTTAATTCTTGAACTATCAGTCACTAAATTATGTAAAACGTAAGAAATCGTTCATTAAATTTAATGCTTTTGCATAAAAGAAATGAATTTTTTCTTAAGATTTTATGAATTTTTTCATTGATTTCAATTAAAAGCGTAAGAAAAGTTTCATAAAATTTAAGAATTAAACATTATTTATAGGAACTTATTCATAAAATTCTATGATTTTTTCATAAATTCAAGCTAAAAGTATAAGAAAATGTTATTAAATTTTATGAAATAATCATTCGTTTTATGAATGATGTGATTAAATTATATGTTTTTATTCATAAATTTCTCCTTGAAACTTAAGAAATGTTACATAAGCTTAAGAAAATAAACATTCTTTTAATGAATTGTTTCAGGAAATTTTATGATTTTTTTCATAAATTTTAGAAGAAAGTATAAGAAAACCTTCATAAGTTTTATGAAATTTATGTTCTTTTCATGAATTGTTTCATAAATCTTTATGGTCTTTTTCATAAATTTCAGTGGGAAACTTAAGAAAAGTTTTATAAATTCAAGAAAAAAAAATTCTTTAAATGATCTATCAATGATTGATCTATTAAATAAAGACAATTTGTTTTTTCTCACAATTGCATGTTTTTATTATTTATAGTAGTAACAATTATTATTAATTGTAACAGTAAATTTGTCATCAAGTTTTAACAAAGCAAAGGATTAATTATTTGCATAAGTATATTAAATTTTTAAAGAAATAAAACTAAAACAATGAAAACAAAATAGTACTGTGTTACTTGGCCTAAAAATGTCAGTGTTCCTTTTGATTGTCTTTTGCGTTGGAATCGGAAACGCATGAAGGCACCACATCATCTTCACTGCAGCAATTTCTATTGAGAGTAAAAAAAAGGATGTGCAATTAGTGAAGTGAGATCTCATGTTTTTTGTTATTTAAAAAAAAGTATTGAAAGGTAATTTGTATGAAAATTAAAAAGATCTACCACTCGTCACATTATTGTCTTCGATATTCTCCACCACTGCCCCTACGTGTTTGTCTTTCAACGGTTTTCTTTAATAGAAAAAATTATTTTTTTATAACTATGATATTTTTGTTAATTTACACAACTTACTAGACGATATCCGGTTGGTGTCTTATACTCTGGCCACTTTTGAAAAATTTCCGTCGAGGGAATTGCCTCCTTCATTTTTTTGCAGTCTAAACTGACTGAAGGTACGCCTGCCAGCAGCTGTTAAATTCAGGAATCGACAAATTACAGTTTTAATCGTGCTTACCTATTCCTCAGCGTTTGGTTCGGGAGCTAAAATAATTAGTGGCAAAGTTAAAAGTAATTAAGTTTAAAAACAAATCTGCGAACTCAAAACGAAATATGTATTTATGTATGTAGATAGGTATACACTATACAGGTATACTGATAAATGTATGTGAAAACTAAAAATAAAATGTAGAACCTACCAAATTCGATGTTTGCGAAGTTTTTTCATTTGATAGTAGTTTTACATTATCATCAGAAGTGCTTTATCATTTTCGAATAGCTCTCACGGTGTTTTTTGAGTGGCAGAACTTGGTATACATTTTTCCCCTCTTGCCAACCCTAAAGAATACCGCTATCTTTGTGGGAAAGCAATTTAAAATTTTTCCTTCTGGTCGCCCTGTAAAACCGTAGCTAAAACTACATTTTGTTTAATATTTTGTTGGAAATCCTTTGTTCTTTAAGAACTTGTTTTGTGGACGCCAAACATATTTTTTTCCATCTGATCCAAATCGGCAGAACTTTGATTCATCGCTCCAAAGTACATTTTTCCAGAATTTTAGTTCTTTGCTTAAATGTAATTTCGCAAACTCTAATCTAGCCTTCAAATTTTTTTTCGAAACCAATGGTTTTCTTTGTGCAATGCACCCTCTCAATCTTTTTTCATTTAGGCGTCTTCTCACGGTTCTTGAGGAAACATTGACATTGTAATTCTCCATTAATTCATTTCGAATGGCACTAGAGGTTTTAAATGGATCCTTGCTGGATATCATGTAAATGACTTTATCTTCCCTCTTTGTTGTCTTTCTTCTACGAGGGGCTTGTTTTACATTTTTTGTCACTCCATACTTTTCAAAATGTCTAAGAGCATTGTATACCATCTTCCTGGAACATTCTAGCAGCTCAGAAATCTCCGTTACTGTGCGACCCTTTGACTTCATCTTGATGATAAGACTTCTTTTGTCCTCAGAACACCATTGCCCTTTTGCCATGACTATTTAATGTTTTTCAAGTTTTATTTTAAATTTACAACATTAAGAAGATATAAAATTACCTCGAAAGTAATATTGTTCTCTTAAAAACCCACAAATTAAAAGTAAAATAACCAAAATTTGTACACGTGCTAAACTGATGTCCAACCAAAAACAATGCAAATAACAAGCTATCAATGATTTTTCACTATGAGATTGGATTACATAAGAAAATGCACAGATCTGTTTTCTCTGACTTGTTGTCATATGTACTAACCCAAAATGTACCGTTGCTTGGAACAAAACAAGAGAATAAATCGAAAATATAGTAGTACCCATCTCAGTGTGCTAAACTTGTGTCCACCACTATATGATCTTGCGGCCAAAAAATGCATGAAATTTAAGAATAAGTTCTTAAACTTCGCTTTGAGATGAATTCGTCCATAAAAAATATGAAACTAGTCTTATATTTTATGCACAGTTTCTTAAAAATGCTACTTCACCTGATTTACGAAAAATTAAATTTCAGAAAAAAATACTTAGACGCTTAAAACTATGATTTTTTCTTACAAAATATGAAACATTTCATAAAATTTAAGAAAAAATTCTTACGCTTTTAAAAAATATGAATTTTGTTCATAAAAAGTATGAAAAAATTCTTATCTTTTACAACTGTTAACTGTTGAATTTTTTTCTTTGAGTTCTAAGAAACTATTCATTAAAAGGTAAGAATTAATTCATAATAAATATGCAATTTTCATTAACTTTCTAAAGGAAAGGCGTATGAATTGTACATACGGGTAAAAATTTGTTCTTAAAACCGAATCTTAAAATTTTTGTGAGAATTTTTGCATAGGAAAATATTTATGAATGCGAATTCATAAATGTTATGATTTATTCTTTAATAAATTTCTTTTTTTAATGAATTTGTGCTTATTTCTCATGTATTTTCATAAAAACTTAATGAATTTCAGGGTATGAATGAGATTCATAGTTTTTATGAACTATAATTTTTTCAGTGTGCTTTGGGTTAAATCCTTGTTATCATGTGATTAATGCTCTGATCGTAGTTCGCAGCCAGTATAAATGGCCGAATAGGTAGTGATGAAGTGAATCTACAGAATTTGGTCGGAAGGCAAGGGCGTCGCTCCGCCGGACTTTTTAGTCATAGTCAGGAGTCACATGTCGTCTACTTTTGCATACGTAGGAACGTGAGAAATTGTAGCCTACCAAAACTTTCGTACGTTTATTTTCAAAAACAGGTTGCTTGTGCAAGTGAAAGCAGTCGATTAGATAAATTATTCTTCCTTCTATTTGTCTGACTATGTGGTTTTCACTTTGTTTTTATATATAATAATTGAAAATGAAAATCCACTGGCTTTGTTGTCAGAGTCAAGTGCGTTGAAAAAAAAAAAAACAGAGCCAAGGTCTTGGGAATTCTTTGAAGAAAAACAATGAAGATGATTTTCTATTTCATTTCGAGTAAAACTATGATATCTATAATGAGTCATTAAGATAAAAAAAATCATCACGTAAATTGAGTTCCGTCAGTCAAAAGTTTTAAACAATCAAGATGAATTAAAAAACGATAACCATAACTACAATAAATGTTTAGTTTGCTCATAGCATTGACGAAAGTGCTTGGAATCCAAAAAATCAACAATTTAAAATAATTGCAATAAGATCTCAAGCGTGTAGTAGGATGATGACAATGTCAATGTGACTGCAACTTAGTGAAAACTTTAAGTTGCTCATAGCCAAGGAAAGTCAGAATCGATTAAGGTGTAAATGAAACATAACGCATTTTATTCCATAATTTTTCTTAACAAAAAGTTTATAGAAATCAAAGCGGTTTGGGTACAACAATTTTGTATTCTAAAAATATTTTATTGAGAAATATTTCCTCTTATCTGTGTCACCGTCGTTCTAACTGTGATTTTTGTAGCGATATTTTAAATCTTAAAATGCTGAAATAAGAAAGTAAAATGATGGCATCGACTAAAAAGTACTTCCGCACCAACAATCCGTTCAAAGTCAAAAGCAAATCGAAAATCCATCGCATTTGTAATAGGATCGGCACTTTCAACACTTGATTTATCCCGAACTGATATTTTCTTAAGTGGGCATTACAATTCGGGGCGAATCAGAGTCTCATCTTTCGCCAACAATTTCTAATTCGGGCGATCTTTCTCCAGTTGTGCACACTAAGTCGGTTGATTTATTCTTCTACTTGATTGCGCCACCTAAAACAAACTCTTTCCTTTCCGCAATTTCCCTTCAATGTGTTTTCGAAAACCCGTCGAGCCGGAGCGTTTGGGTCAATCCGATCTACATGGCCCAACCATTGCAGTCTCGTGAAGCGTACTCTTCTAGCTATGCCCATGTCGCAGTACAACTCATTCAGCTTGCTGTTACATCTTCTTCTCCACACATTGTCTTCGCATACGGGACCAAAGATCATTTGAAGTATTTTTCTTTCGATATGACCAAGGGCTTCCTCATCCGCTTTAGATAAGGTCCATGCTTTTACGCCGCAAAGCAGGGCTGAGATGGTTACGGTCTTATAAAGGGGTACCTTGGTTGTCTGCACAGGGTTTTGTTTCTCAATTGCTTCTTAACACAAAAAAGCAACGGTTGACAAGAGTTAGTCTCTGTTTGACCTCCGCACTGATGTTGTTTTTCGTGTCTAGAGCGAATGTTATGTAGACGAAGTCCTATACTACCTCGAAGTTATGTCTGTCTATTGTGACGTTTTGTCTAATTCGTCGATGTTCTGTGTCCTTGTTTGATGACAACATATACTTTGTTTTGCCCTCAGTAACCATTTTTCATTTTGGCCGCTTCTGTTTCAATGCTCCAAATGCACCTATGACATCACGCTTTTTTCATCCCATTTCATCAATATCATCGGCGTAGGCAAGTTGTTGAAAAGACTTTTAAAAGATTATGCCTTTAGTGTTAACGTTTGAGTTTTGAACAATCTTTTCGAGTATGATGTTGAAGAAATCGCATGAAAGTTTGTCACCTTGTCAAAAGCTTTTTCGACATCAAAGGTCACGGTGAGTTCTGGACGGAGTAGCGTGAATTCTCTAAAGTCATCCTGCATAGTCGTACAAGTTTGGAAGGGATGCCGAAACAAGACATTGCTCTGTACAGCTCGTCTCAATACTGTCATACGCGGCCTTGAAATCGATAAAAATATGGTGTATATCGATATTATATATTCTTGGGTTTTATCCAAGATCTGCGTTGATTTGGTTGATTGTGAACTTCTCTGTTCTAAAACCGCAATGATAAGGACTTATCAAATTCTTCAGGTTGAGCTTCAGACGTTCAGGTACCAAAGCAGATAAGATCTTATAAGCGACGTAAAGGTGGCTTATTAATCTATCATTGGCACAGTTGTGTTTACAATCTGCAAATTAAATAATTTCGTGTAGTGGTTTTGCGTGTAGCGTGCAATACGGCAACAGTCTAGCAGATTTTGGCACAAATGCTGTATGAAAGTTTTTGCAATAATCATTGCCTTCATCGCAGATACTTATCATTAAATCTCATGGTCGACGATATCGTCAAAAGAATTATTCCTTCACTATCAAGCAAAGTTCTGCGCGTGGTGTATTGGTAAGCATGCCTACTCGTTACGTGGGAGGTTCGAGTTTCGAATCCCAACTGAAAACAAGAAATGTTTTCCCACGGGTGTCGTCTTTCACGAAGAATTTGCCAAGACGAAGGTCACATAGGTCGATTTTTTGAAACTTCGTGCAAAGAAAGTGACTGTATTGTTGTTCCCTTTCTCTGCTACCCCAATTCGCTGAGTCTATACCGACAAATTGGTGTAACAGTAACAGTGAGAAGAACAACAAAAGAAACAGTCGCTTTCTTCGTACGGAGCGTCAACAAATCGACCAATGTGAACTTTGTCCAAAAAACGCTTTTTTGTTTAGCAGTTCAGGTTTGCTTCCCTGCTCTGTTACGCCACCTTGTTAATTGATCGATTTTCAGTCAAAGTTGTTTTACCATCGTCTCATAATTGTTTGTTACTCTTAGGGGGTTTTGAGCAATCCTCTTTCAGTACCTACCTAATCTTGAAATGTAGTCCCTTTGAAAGTTACACGATCCTTACCCTGTAAGTTACTCAGCCATACGCATTCATATCTGTGGACAACACGAGCAAGTCACATTTCATTCTCATGCTGTTACTCCGTTAGCCTATGATCTAACATTCTGTTCATCATTTCCTGAAAATTTCTATAATTTTTACTACAACTCTTATCCTTAAACCCTTAAGGCTGAAACTAAAGCCCCCTTATAGTTCGTCAACGTTGCGTTGCAACAATTTCAAATAGCGGGGTTCACACTGTACAATAAGTTCGACAGACTTTGGTTTGAACGACCAATTTTGAACGATGTGAACCCTCAGACGAGCGCTTGTCCAACTTGTTTGATGGTTTTCAAATGTTTTTGTAAATTTTGAAGTTGGACGGACGGAGGAATATATGTCAAAATGTTGGACAAAAAGTCTGATAAGTCTGAACGTAAACTATATCCGACCTTCCAACATCCATCAAACGTAGGCTATCCAACTAATTACAGTGTGAACTCCGCTGAAGTGTTCAGTATTTTCCTTAAATTAAATAAATAGGGTGGCGCAACAGAGCGAGGAGCCCCAAGGCCTAGCGCATTTCTCACAGCCCTGCCTTGTAGGGGAATGGAGGGTACCTACAAATTTCTGCCGACTCCGAACCGCTAATCGAAAAAGCGCTTTTCAAGGCAAAGAATTAAGTAACGGAGGACTTGCCAATACCTCGCGAAAGGCGATACTCGTGGGACAACTCATTTGCCTCTTTTGGTATTCGAACCACGAACCTCTGGGTTAACAGCTACATGCTAACCATCACACCACTCACGGGTACCATAGTACTTTCTTTGCTGTTTCAAATAGGACTTCTCAGACATCGTTCTGGAAACAAAATTTGACAGCTTAATTTGTCACTGCCGCACCTACCAAATGGATTTGGTTTGAGAGTGCTTCAAAGAGGTTTGTAGATCATTGAATCAAATCTAACTTTTAAAATCATTACCAAATTTTCACCTTGTCAAACCGAACACTGTAAACCTAATAAGAAACTTTAGCAACGACATTGCAATAAAAATTGAAAAGTATGCTGTGATATTTATTTTAATTCGTAACAGCGTTCGTTTCGTATCGATGTGAAAAAACAATAATCTGATTTGTGAATGTTTCTAAAAATCTAGTTTCGAGGTGTGTATAAAACTTCTAAAAGTCCTTCAAACCTGGACTGAGCTGGCAGCAGAAGTTCTGAATTGACTTGTGTCATATTGAGTCTCTTTTTTCCTTACAAAATAGGGAAAAGAAAACTATCAATTTTTTGGTAGGTAAGTGAAATGTTGGGTGACAAAGAGCCTGATCAAAACGTTTCTATCCTTTGATTTATTTTACTTAGGTTGGGGAATTCTTCAATCAATCTTCTTCTGAACAACGCACAGCAATTGATTTACGCCTATACTCGAGGCTATATGTTCGTGTCGTATGCAAGTGTATCTGTTATCTGATATCAAATCACAGCACAGAACGAATTGGTTCTAAAAGCCCAAAGGGAACTTGTTTAATAGTCTACAATCTTATTTAAGGTAATTTTAATCCTTTTAAACAAATGATCATTGTATTCTTAAGCCATTCCCAAATTTTTCTTAATTATTCGAGAAACAAAGAAGTCTCTTCCTCCTATCGTAAATCTACGATCTTTTTTCTCATGTTCTAATTTGATCCGTAAATATACAAAAAGTTGAAAGAAAACCCTTCAAACGGTCCTCTAATTTAGATAAAATAACTTAATAACTTAACATTTATCGAGCCTGGTGTCCGATAAACATTTTGTCATCATCTGATCTGATATGCTTTATTTATATGGGTACTCCAAGTCGTTCTATGATGGGCCTAAATTATTTCGTATCTCTCAAACATCCAATATCATCTTAGTCAGTATTAAAGTCCCATAGGCGATTGACATATGCATTTCGATTATCGATTTGATATAAATTGTAGAAAAGTTGATTAGTTTTTCGACTGATATATTAGCTGATGGTAGAAGAAGTTTCAGTTTTTCGAAATTTGATAGCCATGGGTATTTTGAGTATAGTTGTGTAAAAAATATGTGTGCAGCATGCAATAATTTAGCTTTGAACATCAAATTTTATGCATGTTATGTGTTAGATTGGAGAACTTGATACCCGTTTAAAAGGTTATGAAGTAATTTAAAAGCCCATTGAATAAAATGTTTTTATATTTTACTAAACTGGTGGTAAGAAGTGCTCAGTTTTCTGCATGGGATTTTATTTTTTCGGGAGAGTTTTTCTCCATCCAACCGAAGATTTATCTTATGATGATGTGATTCTGATCACTTAACAGTGTGCTTGATTAAGAATTGGCTAATTTAGGTTGAAAATTTCCCACAGGTAATGCTTGAGATGAAAAAGCTCTTGTTGGAAAAAGTTCTGGGAGTTTCTTCTCGTTGTGGCTTTTACAAACCGTCCTGACTTTGTAGTTGAATTTTCTATTCTTTATTCGATAAGATAATCCCGTTTCAAGTTATTACAGAGAATTTTTAATTCCTCGCTGATAATGATACCAAAGCAATGAAAGCGCGACCAAATTTTGTCACGCACCACAAAAAAAGTCCAGTAGAGTGACGACAACTTCCAAATTCATTAGAAAACTTAAGTCAGCAACTTCAATGTTGACTGTCATTTCTCTACAAAAAGAAAAAAGGATCCACGGATAATCCCCCGAAACGATTCGGTTACAAACCTCATTAATTATATCAACGGATGGATAAACCCATCCTGACGACGACGAGCGAAAAGGCTTCAGTGCGGCTTTTCAAAAAAAAAAAAAAGTCACCAGAATGTGATCCAATGTCTCTTGTCAGTCAATTCGTCTAATTAATTTTGATTGAGGTATGGTGCGGATGGTGCTTCTTAATTGGACTGTGTTTTCAGATGAAAACGCATTGCAAACGTAGAGTTTGGGGCCCCACTTCTTAAGCATCTGTGATGCGTGACACTTTCTGATAGGTTTTCTCTGGAACGTCTCTGGAATAAAATCTTTTCAATCGATTCCAAGAAATTATAGCAAAGTGATTTCCATCTCATTAGGAGCATGTTTTTTTCGCAATTTCAACTCATTTGACAACACAGCTAATTTGAATGATTCACTCAATTAAAAACATTTTATACACATGCAAACAAAAGAACTCAAAATAAAAACAAATGATAATAATTAAAGCGTTCTAAAAAGAGTCAACGTTGAGTTAAATTTTATTGTTCCAACTTCCATCAGCCAGCCAACGAACAAAACAGAACCATCTGGCCCACCCTCCTCTTTGTCTCTGTTGAAGTTAAGCAAAAATTAAATAGGAAATTAAAGCAAACATTTTACCAATATTTATCTTTTAGCATTATAGCGTTTCGCTTAATTTAAAGCAATTAACTTGAGAAGGATTTCGACGATGTAGACGGAGATTGTGAGCGTGTCGGTCCATATCATACAGATAGGGAATGTTATAAATTAAAGGGTTAATCGAGGGTGTCTGCTTGAGCAGCCAGAGGCTTTAGGAGAAGAGTGTGATGTCAGCAGTATTTGGAAAAGCACGAAACAAAACATTGGTGCTTCAAATGAGATCGCCGCCCTTTTGTCTTGCTAATGGAATAAAAGAAAACAGCATAATGAGTTGTGACATCCATTGTATATTGCGGCCAGCAACAAAGTTGGCCCTTAATGTTTATTTCTGAGAAAGAAATGAATAAATTAGGTTTTTTTTAAGTCGATTTGGTAAATACGTTTCTGATTGCATGTGGATGGACATGTTGTTGCAGTCAACTTTCATCTCTATTTTATGTTATGTTGTGGTTGAAATGAAATCTGTGACACTAAATTGAAACTGTTATTCAGATGTTCTTGCACTTTTCGTATGGGGTCATTACAAAAGGAAAGGGTTCCAATTTCTCATGGATTTTTAGTCTAAAGCGCAAGGACGAAGTTGGCAGATAAATTAAGCAGCTGTAGAAATTACTTTCCAAAGCATTCACGTTCGCTCATGTACTACATTTTTTTATTGTGCTTTACCATGGAGGCAAGGCCGTTAGATATTTGAAAGTACAAAGTCATCAGTTCAGGAAATTCAAATAATTTTATGGGTTTTTATTTAATTCGTTTTAAATATTCCCGAATTTCGAGTTGAAAAACTTTCAAATATGTAGTTATTTTAATTTAAACTAATTTGGAACTTTTATTTCATTACAAGTTAAACCAGGGTAGAGATATGTAGGTGTAGCTTTACGTTTAATTAATACCAAATAGCAATTTATCTTTGGGTATTTCAAATTTGGACTAATCAAATGGGTCTGGCCTGGCATCAATTCTTATTCGGTTAGCATTATTTAACTTTAAAGGTTCGTTTAAGGTAACAAAGTTTTCATTTGAGGCAACAAGGTTTCATTTGGGGTAACGGAGGTTTCAATAGAAAAGACGAAGGTTTCATTAGAGACAACGAAGATTTCGTTAGAGGCAACGAAGGTTTCATTTGAGGTAACGAAGGTTTCATTTTAGGTAACGAAGGTTTCATTTGAGGTAGCGAAGGTTTCACTAGAAAAAACAAAGGTTTCATTAGAGGCGAAGAAGGTTTCATTAGAGGCGACGAAGGTTTCGGGTAATGAAGGTTTCATTAGGGCAAAGAAGGTCTCATTAGATACAACAATTAGAGGTAATGAAGATTTCGTTACAGGCAACGAAGGGGTTATTATAGGCAACGAAGGTTTCATTAAAGGTAACGATGGTTTAATTTGGGGCAATGAAGGTCTTATTAGAGGCAACGATGGTTTCATTAGAGGCTACGAAGGTTTCACTAGAGGTAACGAAGGTTTCATATAAAAGGAAACGAAGGTTTCAGGTAATGAAAGTTTCATTAGAGATAATTAAGGTCTCATTTGAAGTAATGAGGGTTCTTTGAGAAGCAATGAAGGTTTCATCAGAGGCAACGAAGGTTTCACTAGAGGTAGTGAAGAATCTGAATTTTGACGGAGCAACAACCAATCACTAAATTGATGCTGTTTAAGTAGCATTTTCAATTAGATTTTATTGTCAGACTATTTTAAATGTTGAAAATATGTAAGTTAAGCAAAAGCGATCAATTCTCTTTTTGAAAATAATGAAACAAAAGCATTTTAAAGTTTGACAACAGCAAAAAAAGTATTTAAAAACGTATTTTGTGTTATATTTTACTGTAGTCACAATTTAAAAAGCTTATGCTTCATTTGTTGCAAAAAAAATAGTTCTTTGAAATCAAGTGCCAATATTTGCGCCAAATTTAATAAAATATCTACAAAATACAAGTTTTTTTTTATACAGGGTGATTGACAAGCAAAAAATCGTATGGGAGGGGGGGGTCCATTTTCCCCCGTTTAGGCGGGAGGGGCAATTTAAGAAAAAAATCACTAAAAATGGGAAAAAAATTATTTTAAGAAAACGGTCATACCTACAGAGTCGTGCTATAGCATTTTGAAAAGCCAAAAACCTATACTTTCATTTAAATTTTAAAATAAGTTGTTCAAATGAATAGTTTTTGAAATATTAATTTTCAAAGTCAAAATTTTGAAAATAAAACATAATTTTTTTGTTTTAAACCAATTTTTTTTCAAAATTTTACATTATTAAGTAGTATTTTTCTGGCTTATTTTCAATGCTCTTATTTATTTTTGATCAAACACAAAAAACCGGATGTCAAAATAACCTGTAGTTTTTGAGAAAACCAAAAATTACAAAAACGACTTTTTTAAATTTTTTGTTTTTTTAAAGTTTTTTTTTCGTTATTGGATTCTTAAGTGAACTTACGAAATAAAGGATGAATTTTTTCTTTACTTTTTTTATTGAGAATTCACTTAAAAATTAAATAACGAAAAAAAAAACTTTAAAAAAACAAAAAATTTAAAAAAGTCGTTTTTGTAATTTTTGGTTTTCTCAAAAACTACAGGTTATTTTGACATCCGGTTTCTTGTGTTTGATCAAAAATAAATAAGAGCATTGAAAATAATCCAGAAAAATACTACTTAATAATGTAAAATTTTGAAAAAAAAATGGTTTAAAACAAAAAAATTATGTTTTATTTTCAAAATTTTGACTTTGAAAATTAATATTTCAAAAACTATTCATTTGAACAGCTTATTTTAAAATTTAAATGAAAGTATAGGTTTTTGGCTTTTCAAAATGCTATAGCACGACTCTGTAGGTATTACCGTTTTCTTAAAATAATTTTTTCCCCATTTTTAGTGATTTTTTTCTTAAATTGCCCCTCCCGCCTAAACGGGGGAAAATGGACCCCCCCCTCCCATACGATTTTTTGCTTGTCTAGGTCCAACCTACACACCCTATCTTTTTGTCACACCTTATGCGAATCACCCTGTATATAATATGTGAATATATGAACTCCGACACGCACTTTTTAGGCTTATAGTCTATTCCCATTGGGACAAAAACCTGGTTTTGGTAGCAACTCCCAAATACTAACAAATTTTCACATTAATTTTGCTAGAACCTTATGTTTTCATTAGCGAGATGTTTTCAAGTGCAAAAATGGAGAGGCGTCAAACAAAAACTGTTAGGATCGTTTTACTTTTCGTAAAAGAATAACGTTTTTGTCCCAGTGAGAGTAGGCTATTTAGAGATATCCCAAATTGAGTCGAGTTTGTTGTTGTGACGGCAACAGTTTCACATACAAAATTTTATTTTTATCAAGAGTATGTAAGTAACCACACAAACATGACGAAATATTGTGACAACAGCAAAAATGCAGCGTCAGATGCGTAGCTTTATAGTTTTTTTTTTTCAAGCCAGAAGCTGGTAAAGTATTCCAGTTAAAAGAAAATTTCAAAACACCTGTTTTTCCTGTGATAAAAGTTGTGTTTTTTTTTCAATCCAGTATCGAGCAAAGTATTCGGAAAAAGCGAATCATAAAACCAGTGGAACGTATAACTTTATAATTTTTTGCAAATGCAACGTGGGTTCGTAAACAAGCTGACAACATATTTTGGTTATTAAAGTCTAAAATTTTGCTGTTTTGTTTTTAACGTATCATAAAAAGGCATGACCTGAAACTAATTCGATCTGAAACGGGATTCAATCCTTAGTGGAAATGAGGTATTTGAAGCATTCAAGAAAATATAATCCATGTACTAGTGAAAACCTCACACACCTCTGGTTATAGTGACTCATCGACTCATGCCTTGTTCCTTTGACGTTTATGTAGTAGTAGTAAGTAATTCTTTATTCAAATTTATACAAAAATATGAAAATAAATGTACAATGAATAAGTAGTGATATAGTTAATTTAAAAAAAAAATTAGTATGAATATCACATCAAAGTATGTATAACTCAATTGAAAATACAATCAAATATGTTTTTGTTTAATATTATAATAAGTTTTAGGTATTACTGTGGGGTGAACAGCTATTTTTTAGTTTTATCTGTAAGCAGAATTAGTTCTTTAATAAATTTCATAATAAGCATTGAAAAAAAAAAACAAATGATTTATATTATTTTTGGTATTTAAACTACATTCATGAAAGGTATAAGAGGGCATTTACAATTTCATCATGGTTAAAACTTAGAAGCCAGAGCTTAACTTGCTTTAGAAAAGGAGATGTGTTTCTTAGGAGCCTTAAGTTTAAAGGCCTTATAGTAGAAGAGATACTTCACTGGAAGAATGTTCAAGTTTCTAAAAAGAGACATAGATGGGTTCATACGATTTACACCAGCAAGTAAACGAATAGCTTTTTTCTGTAATAGAAGCAAATTTTGTAAATAAGACGTAAAAGTGCCGCCCCAACAAGAAATTCCATACTGTAGTTTAGAATGGAAAGTTGCATAATATACCGACCTTAAGGCTTTATTACTCAAATACTTTTTTAAATGAAATAGGTGGCGAAGAGAAACACGAAAATGTTGTTTCAGGTATGAAATGTGTTCTAACCAATTCAAATTTCGGTCAAGGAATACTCCCAAGTATTTGAACTTATGTACTTACAACTTCAATTTTAAAACAATCTGAACTACAACATAAGTTATCATTGAAACTATAGCCATTGTTGTGCCTGTCACAATTACAGTTACAATCAAAAACAAATTTTTTGCAACCACAAGAGTGGAAACAAAAGTCTATATCAGGAGCCTCCGTTTTACGCAAATTAAAAACATTAATTTGGTTTTATTACTGATAACTAACTTGTGCGTTATTAACCAGACACTCAATAAACGAATATCGTGGTTAATATCAGCGAGCAAATCTAGGGCGCTAGAAGAGTTATAAGCAATCCCAAGGTCATCCGCAAAAGCTGTAAGATTTCCTCTGAACCTTTGGGAGAACAGAGAATTGACAAAGATAAGGAAAAATATAGGGCCGAGGACTGATCCTTAGGGTACTCCCATATTTATGAGCAAAGAATCACTTAGATGCTCGTTTATTTTGACTTTTTGCGATCTATTCTTGAGGTAAGAACTAAACCAACATAACATGAAGCCACGAAATCCAGCATGATATAATTTATCAACGAGAATGTCGTGGTCTACCATATCGAAAGCTTTTGTAATATCGACGAAGAGTCCTGCACAGAATTTTTTATCGTCTAACCCCTTGTAAATACAATAGCTGAAAGCCAAAAGAGCATCTTCAGTTGAAATGCCCTCCCTCAAACCAAACTGGGCGTTGTTGAAAAATTGCATTTTTTTTAGATAATTAAGTAGATACTCTGATTTTTATAGCTTTTTCAAAAGTTTTAGATATCGAAGAAAGCAAAGAAATTGGCCTGTAGTTACTTTTATCTTTTTTATTACCCTTTTTGAAAAGAGGTATAACGTGGGTGCATTTTAATTTATCTGGAAAAACTCCTTCATAAACACTCAAATTAAAAAGATAAATTAACATATCAACAAGATTTAAAGCAATTTTTTTTAATGTTATATTTGAAACTCCATCGCAGCCACAAGAGTTAGAATTATCTAGGCTATAAATTATTTTCAAAATTTCTGATCCAGTGATGGGTTCAAAAAAAAAAGCTTCTGGGAATAATTCTGTCTTCAGCTAAACCAGAGCGTGGACAGCCCATACATAAATTATTATTAGTTACGGAATCAACACCAACAGAAGAAAAATAATTATTTAAAATGTTGGCTACTAAATAAGGATCCGTAACATCATTATTATCACTATCTAGTACAATAAAAGAATTTTGCTCAGCTTTAGATTTTCTATTAGTGATAGAGTTTATTACTTCCCACTCCTTTCTAGAATTACCTTGAGCGCTTCGAAATTTATTCTGAAAATAAGCTTCACGGTATTTTTTTATTTCAAGTTTAACTTTCTTATTCAAAGTTGTATAACGATTTTTTAAACTTCTATTTGACGGATGTTTTTGACACCTATTACACAAACTATTTTTTAGTTTGATTAGTTTGAGAACGTTCGGAGAGATCCACGGCTTCAATTTTTGATCCGATTTCTTTTTTACATAAGACTGTGTACAAAATGTTGCCTATTGAAAAATAATTTATGCAAATAAACAATTGTCAAAACACCGGGCCGCATTCATTGGGTCACCCATATCAGTTGCGTGCGGCAAACCCCGTCGCATCAGTTGCCACTGAACTGATGAACTCACCAGTTCACCAGTTCACCACTGAACTGATGAATTCACCTGTTCACCAGTTTAACTTATCCGTCTTCTTGATATTTTCGCAAAACTAGTTATTTTTAAGCTTAAACCGAAACACATTTTTAAAGCTTTCTTGTTGCGTTTTGATCCGAATTGCCTTTCGTCGAGTTGAACACCTAGTGCTGCAATTGAGTTATTTAGTTGCCATGGTTGGGCTAGAAACAAGCTCCTTTTTAAAAAAGCAATTCAATGAAAAAAGTTAATTTATTTCATATAGTTATAGCTTCATTAGTAAATTCAAATATTTCCATTGATTAAAAACATCGTCGTTCAAGTGGCTTTTTTGACTCGCCTTGAACGCATTCTGTCACTGACATTTCCCAAAATCTTGTTGTGTTCGGGCTTTTGCTCACAGATTGCTGGGATGGTATTGGTATGACGTCCTTTATCGTTTTCAGATCGATCCTTCACGGTTTCCACCAAAAAAGCTCAAAGAACTCACATCGTAGCTCGAAGGTGGCAAATTGTGATGAGTGATTCATTGCGGCGAGAAATTCTTTTGCTCTTAAGGTTGCATTATTACATAGCACTTGCTCCCTACGTTGTTCAAACGTAATAGATAGAACTCATATGTCGTTCTGCGGATGAATGATACTCATTTTCTGTGAAATGATGTTAGGGCTTTGATGATCAGTTTATTTTTGATGCAATTAATAAATAAAAATATTTAAAAATTCATATTTTTCCCTACGTTTCGCCGGTTGCTTTCCAGCTTCTTCAGGGGTTTATATTTATTTTCTTGAAAAAAAAAAAACATAAATACACAGAGTGATTAGAATCATGAATACATATACATATAAAATGACATTAATTAGTGTAACTATTAAATTTTACTAATGCATTTACTTTTTAGATTTAAATTTTGTTTACATTAGGTTACTTAGACTTGCAATAAATTAAACTTAACATGAAATGAACAACACATTAATAAATTAACACTTATTGGACAACAAAACTTAGTTCTAATATCACAGATCAATTAATTGTTACTAATGGCAACACTATATATCGAGCTGATATTGTCCAAGTCTTCTTTATGGTTCATTGTTGTTGTTAGTTTTTGTTGAATCCGAAGACTTTCTAGTGTGTAGCGGGTGTTGGTGCTGTTTCTGTTAAAATTTCGAGCAGGAAACAGCTGTCTTTGTCAAAATAACCGATGATTTAAAAAGAAACTGCTAGATTACACACCCGGTATTGGTGGTATTAACCCATACAAGTTACCTCTGTTACCCAAATAACTCAATTTAAGTTGTGTATCATCCAATGCCAATTGCTCAGAATTTTGGCTCACATTAACCCAAGTCACGATTTTCTAAATTATAAAAATCAAATATCAACTGTTGTTTGGGTTTGAAGAAAAAATAAAATCCTTTCCAATTACAAGGAAACAGCATCAATTTTGACCGAAAAGCGTTCTTGCCTCATTAACCAATATAATTATTCTTTATTTTCTTGCAATATTTTGCCTTGTCAAAGATACTTTCGTCCATCACTTCTTGTTCAAAAAATAAATAAGGAGATTTTAATTGAAAAGGGATATTACATAATTATAATTTATTTTTCCTCATTTTCTTCTCCTCACTCCTTCAATTCTATTTACCAAGGAAGAAGAAAAAAACAAAAGTTCTTAAAGCAATACATTTTGCGAGTTTTTTTCTCTCTTTTTTGATGAACTTCTCTACTCTACAACACTACTCTATTCGTTGCTTGCTGCGTTCGGTTAGAGAGAACTGCTGGGGTGTTCCAAACTGTTTTTGTATTTCAAACGCCTTCCCAAAGGATGTGCTATGAATATTAATATTAAAATGGATAATGGGACCCAGTAAACTGAATACATTCATTCTCCGCATCCATCTATATCCCCATTGATGTATCTTTATCTGCCGATAAAACGTTTTGCTGACGATACAAAAGTAATTTCTCCTGGGTGGTGGTTTTTTTTTCCAGTTTCAGGCGTTAAAAAAGTAAATACAAAAAAAGAAGAAGAAAAATAACAATATTATAATGGTATAGGTTAGATGACTGTTCCATTTTCGACAATAGAGACAAGAGACATAATAAAGACGATATATCGATTATGGAAATCATTTCCTGATGAGGCAGAGTCTTGTTATGCCTTAGAGATACTTAGCTTGAACTTGAAGAAGAGTAAAAAATAAATATTGTTTTTATTGGGATGTTCAGTCATTGGCTCGATTTTGGTATATATATGAGTAAGCCAATGAGCAGGCATAAGAACCGACAGTTAAAGTGCGTGCTTATCGTATGAGCCGTGTTTGATGGACTGATGAAAAAAGGAAATGAAGACTTTTTAAGTGGCTTAATTCAATGTTATGTAAGAAGAGCAGGTGCTGCTTTGTTGGTTCATACTTGGGGAGCTACATACATTTTTTAGTCAGGATATACAAAAATTGTTTTTTTTTTTAGCGACATAAAAGATTAAGGCTTTTTGAATCTTTATTCGTTTTACGAAGATGTGGTTGGCGATGCGATGGTTGGAGTAATCGAATAAAAAATTTAGATTTCATCTAATCGAAGAAGACTTTTGACATGTTTTGGGTTATCGGGAATGAATTATTTTATGTCGCATTTCTATTTTTGTGCCGTAGAAAGATTGACTATTTAAGATTCTGATTTAAAGGTTAATTTGATCTTCACTGGGATCTAAGTTTTATTGTTGTGTTTTGATTACGCAGGCAATAAAGAATCGGTGTTGGTCATTCGACTGGGTCCCAGCATTGAGGCGACTTTGCCCATCACTGTGATAGTTTTTACTTTGGCAAATTATACCGAAAAAGGTTTTGTAGTGATCAAAGCATCAATTTGACATGAACTTGGAAACAAATGTTGGAAATGATTCGCTAAACCTTCTTTTGTAAAATGTATCTAACCTCTTAAGTTGAATGGATTATTTGGTGAGTTAGGACTGCCAAAACGGGAGATGAATCGGTAGATTTGGGGTATTTCCTTAAAAAAATAGTCTAACATCTCTCACGAGCTGTTTACTAACGTGAAGCAGATAAGTGTGAGAGCTTTTATCCCTTCGAGATCATGATGCTTGCAGCGTCAATAGTGATATAACTGTCTGCAGCCCACAACTAACACGGTTACGGTGATATCCTAGCGTTGAATTGGTTTATTCAAATGCTCCATTTTCATAAGAAACTAACATTTTGTGTGCTCACAATATCACTCCTTATTAAGTGGAAATGGACTTTTCAATCATTACGACGATTTTGGATTATTACCACATGTGAGCTTGCTTACCCCGTTTAAAGGCACGGTTTGGACTCCGAACTGCGTAACTCATGTATTTTCATTATTATTCGCGTAGCGAGCTAATCCAGATGATATCCCAGCCGTTATTCTGAAGAGGTGTGTTCTTCTACATGTACATAACCACGCTCCTGTTCCTAAAAAGGAGAACCCTCCTGCCTTTCTTATCACCGTCCAATTGCACTGACGTCTCTTTTTTCCAAGGTCATGGAAACTTTGATAATTCGTCAACTAATAAAATGTCTTGAAGAACGAAAGGTTTTTAATGGACAATCAGCATGGTTTTCGTAGTTCACTGGCGATTTGTTGACTTGTCTCACCGAAAAGTGGAACCAATCTTTACATTTCTTTGGAGAAAGTAAGATTGTTGTGCTTGATATCAAATGATAGAGCTTGGCATCAAGCTATCTATCTATCGAAAATGCGCGTGCTTTTGGTGATGATGAGTCTTTTGTCCGTCGCATGAGAACTTTCATTTATGATAGTCCAATATAAGTTGTTTTGGGCGGTCTTAGGTCAATTACTCATTATGGTGTGCCTCAAGGCTCCATTTTGTCCTGAAGGCTTTTTCTTATTTTCATAGATGATTCTTCTCGCTAAGCTTTCAATCCAATTTGATGTTTTGTTGGACTTTTTCGCTCATTACGACTTAACTCTTAACTTCTCATATTAATTAAGGATTTCACTTCCCTGTACTTCGGATATTGAACTGGAACGGCTGCGTATGATACGCTCATTGCATTCTGACCTTGACGTTGTAAAATGGGGGCCATTATCATGAACGGCGCTTGTATCCTTCAAACCGAAAAGCTGTCAGTATTTGGTATGTGTGTCAACGATGATCTTCGTTGGAATGAAAAATACTGCTAAATGACTAGGCCTCTTTAAAAGGTGCATGCAAGTTTTTAACCCTTCTGATCTGTTTACTATTGATAAAGCCTACGTTCGCTTAAGTCTGAAGTTTAACCCCCATGTTTGGTCAGGTTTCTTTCAAATACAATTGTGCACACTCGATAGAATACAAAACAGAGCATTAAGATTAATAGTTGACAGTTAAATTCTCTTGACTATCGTGGTAATGTTTCATGTATCTCTTTTGTTATCGATTTTCTTATAAACAGTGCTCGGATGAAATAGCCAATCGCATTCCTCCCATTTAGCAAACTAACAACAATACACGCCTTGCAATAGAATGCAAACAGTTTTGACTTCAGCCCAATCTGGGGAGTGCACTGAAATATAGATATTACTTTTTTGGCTGGACTATCCGGATATGGAATGCTTTACCTCACTCTGAAGAAGATCTGTTTTACTATAAACTAATATACAAATAGAGCGGCGGAAAACTTCTAAAAAAAACCACGGTACCTATAACCTACCTAGGTCAAGAACATAGAATTTCCGACTCCGAACGACTAAGCCTTAAAGCACTTTTCATGGTAGTGCAACCACTTTCGGAACTTACCAACTCCTAGCAAAAGGCGAAAATCTTTTTCTTTTTCTGATTTTTTTGGGATTCAGACCTTCCATGTAACAGGCAGGATGCTTACAATTGCAAAACAAGAACCGCTGTTTTTCTATCGTTTCTTAATTTTTTGTGAATTTCGGGCGTTCAAATCCCTTTTCAGCGTCTAGGCTTTAGACGGGTGTCGCCTTAAGATTTGTGCGGATCGAACCGAGCACAATGAATGACTCTTTCCGCACGAATATTTCTTTCAGCTTATTGAAAATTATTTTGAATGAAACTAATAAATAAATAATATTTTTATAAAACATTGAAGAATGAGTCAAGCGTTTTATTTTTTTGAGGCTACTGGTTTTGAAAGGCTTAATGAAAATAAATGTCTAGGCCTTGAAATTCAATGCTTTCCAATTCCTGTTGGTCTTGGTACATGTCTTCTTTTTTGGGCTCCCAAAAAAATGGTTTTCAAATTTTAGACTGCGGCAATTTGGGATATTTACCACTATTCAGCATCTTCATCCATAATTTCATCCATGCTGACTGTCGGCATATCTGCGGTATAAGCCGAAATTTAATTGAAAAGCAAACATGCTATTAATTGCTTCTGACAGTCCGACTATTTCAAATTTCTTGTCTTTAAAATAACATGCATCACTTGGACTGATTGAGAGGAAGTCGGTATGGCTGAATGTTGTTTTCTGATTGTAGATTTTTTTTCAATCTACGTGCACTTCATATGGTTTCGACTACCCTTATAATGTTATACAATACAGTGCGGGTGTTATGAAATAAGGAAAGGATAAGAAAAGAGATCCTGATGGATTATGCTTGAATTTTTGTACATTGCACATGAGTGGGGAAAATTGAGTTGGGTAAAGCATTCCACATCCTGGTTAAGCGGCTAAAATATGAATCACAATTCTTAACTGTACGACCGAAGTTGAGAAGGGAGAACTGATGTTCAATTAAGGTGGCTGTAAATGTGACTGAATCGCTAAGGTCCGTTGGGCTCATTCTTAAGCTACAAAAAACTTTACTATCCCTCCGCGCTCCGCTAGTAGAACTGAGGTAGAAAATAATTTTTGTTTTAGTAGCCTAAAACGGGGCTAAACGCATTTCTATTTTCTAGTACCTACAATTTTTGCCAATTGGTTTCGTGGCAAAGCTATTTCATGCTTCTTGGACTCGAACATTATTAGGCCACAACATAACCCTAACGATAACCTGAAAGGCAACACCAACAGCAACTCTAGTTCTTGAAATATTCCCCAATTGTCGCTTCTTCTGGGAAATTCTAAGAGAAGTCCTTAGTAGGTGTGACATTTGGCATTTGCGATGTTACAAAACCCTATTTTTATTTGTTAATCGCGGTATTTCTATTTTTGTTCTTCTGCGTCTTGAACCGTTTTCTAAGCTAGTTTCGTTTTCGATTGGTTAGTCGCTGTTCCTTAGGAGGCCATTCGAATCAAAATTCACTTTACTTTGGTCCTTCGGAGTGATTATATCTCTCCCGATTTGATTTACCAGCAGATAACCAATTTCCTCATCTGACTGTCGGTCAAAGGAAACTGCTGTTTCCACTTTATTTTTGTCAAAGCAAAAAATTGTTTTGGAGTCGGTTAGATAAATAATAAAATTGCGAAAAATTACTACAAAATAGCTTATAAAAAAGCTATTTGAATTATTTTCGTCATTTTTTAGTTCACCAATTTCACTTGTACAACGTTAGCAGGTACCAGATTTCCATAATAATCCTTAATTTCAAATGTTTTTTCTCAGTCCAGCAATATTATTGCTGTGCATTTCGGAAAATTCCAATAAAGGATGTAATCCATTGTCAACTTTCTCATTCCTCAGCACCCTGTACCCATGCAAATCTACAAAATTAATCCTAAAACACTTTCCTTCCAAATAACCACTTTTTTTTATATTCGCAAATGGAAAAATTCGCGGTAAATATTATGATTGCCTAGACTGAATTTCATCAACATTCTTCGTCCTGAAAAAATAAACACCCAAAATCGATTCATTGAACACTTTAGTTTGCCCACCTTTGAAAAACAACTTCACTGCTGACCAACACGTCCCTTTCCATCTAATTAAATCAATTTCTGTCAAAATACTGTCGCAAACCTCAGTAGCCAGAAATTAATGAATTCCCATCGAAATCCCACATCCGTAGATAACATTTTGACCCGAAATATTCGCAAGCCACATCCTTTGCCGGAAGTCAATTATTCAATCATTTCGATTTAACTGCATGCACTTTATCATCCTGGATGGATTCCACAGGGATACTTAATTCAATGAAAATGTATCAAGCACTCCTCCACACTTTCTCAAATGAAAAAAAAAAAAAACAACAAAAAATGAAAATTGTTCCCTCCGATCCATTAACTGTTTCCCTGACACATTTGCATGTTGTCCACTCTTTGTGTGCCTGAGTGTGTGTAGTAGTGAGTGTATGCTTCAAAGTTCGTGTGTGCTGCTTGCATCCATGAAATCTCAGCTCTCAATTCCTGTCGCACATTGTGTGCTCCTTCTCTAGAATCTTTAACGGTGATGTGTGTCGTCATTCAACTGGAAAACTGCCTGTGCACTCACCCGTGACACAAAAACAAGGCATCCCCATTATGCGCCCCACATTAAAAAGAAAAGAAGGAATAGAGTATAGGTATAAACGAACGTTAAAAAATAAACCGAGTAAAAAACGGAACGCATTTGTCATTCCAGCGAAGCCTGTTACCGCATCTTAAATCATCATGTTGTTCGAGACTTCAGTTTTTTTTTGTTTTGTTCTTACTATGCCTCTTTTGCACTCCTTTTTGATTCCTCTTGAGACCGCAGCAGCCGCGACCAACGCAACGTGTTCAATGAGAACTAATTCATCAAAGAGACTCATTGTTTCTTCATCTCCATATATTAGCTTATAGTGTGGCAAGCATTGAAGGAAAACTAAGCAGAAGAATGGTCAAATATAAATAAGATGATAAAATCAAAGATGCCCTTACTCACATCCAAGTTCTTGTAGTGTTCTCATTGGTTTCGAATTTTGTGTCAGGAAGAGGACTCTGGTCACACTCACTTCAGTCTTCCTTGCTTATGTTGTACCGGAAGTTTTCAGTTGATTGGCATTGTGACTTGTGAGCTCTTTCATTATTGCAAGCATTTTTTGTGTCTTCTTTGATTTGACTCACAAAAGGTACGCGACTTTCAAGAGGGCAACAGGCATTACAACAGAGCGTTAAAAGGGACAAAGAAATGAAACCACTTTGGTCACATCTGTGTTTTGTGATTTTTTGTTTTTCATATAAGCACGAGAACTCATCCGCTCAAACAGGGGAGTTAATTATGAATTACAGATTTCTCTATTCTACTGAATTGTTCGTTTGTGCAGAAGGTACGATCATTAGCTGATCTGGAGGTAGATCACATAATCGTGTTTGAATTTGAATTTGGTTTTTGTGGCAAGAGGGCTTGTATTCCGAGCCTTTCGAGATGATTTTGTCCAACTCGTCGATGTCCTCTATCCTTGTTTCATGACAGCATATACTTCTTTTTATCCTCATTTCATTACCCATCATACTTTTTTTGACGCTTCTGTTTCAATGCTCTCAAAATCCCAATCTCAAAAGCCTTTTGAGATGATTTTGTCCAACTGTCCTCTATCCTTGTTTGATGACAGCATATAATTCTTTTTATCCTCATTTCATTACCCATCATACTTTTTTTGACGCTTCTGTTTCAATGCTCTCAAAATCACTTATTAAATCACGCATACTTCTTCTCATTTCATCAATATCGTCTGCGTAGGCGAGTATTTTTACAGACTTTTGAAAGATTATTCCTCTGGTGTTGACATTTGAGTTCTATACAATCTTCTCAAGTATGATGGTAAAGAAATCGTATGACAGTTTGTGGCCTTGCCTAAAGCCTTTTCCGACATCAACGAACTCGGTGATGCAATCTTCGATAGAAGATTAGACGAAAACCGGCTCAAAAGCTACGCAATTTAGGCCCAGTCCTTTTGAGTAAGTGTGTTGTAAGTGTGGTTTTCAACGCAACAAGATAAGTGGGTTGCCGCCTCTGGTGTGCCAAGGTAACTGTTATGGAGAAAGAATTTCAATATCTAGCCGTTCTGAGCTTAAATAATGCAAAGCTAAGCTCAAGGCTTTGCAAAATAGCAGACAAGTTCTTTAGATGCGAACACAGAAACATTCAAAATGATTTATTTTGATCCCTTATCACCTTTCGCCAGGAACATATGATTCCACCGAGAGCAATACTGGGCCGGTTCTACTGAGCCTTGCTAGTAACTTCCAACCTGGAATTTACAAGTCTACAATTTTTATACTCTCTTTGTAACTTCTGTTTCACGTACGTCCTTTTCTGCAAAGTGCAAAGGAAAAGTTGTAAAGTATTTTGTAGAACAGAAACACTTTTCACTTTCCAAAAAAAATTTATTTGGTAGGTGCAAGGTGAAAAGTTGATACATTTTTTTTGGAATTGGTCTTGGATTATCTCGAGCTATTTAAGGAAAACATTAAAAACAGATTTACTAAGACTCTCTAAAGCTTGAAATTTTATCGATATAGATTTCCTTAAATTAAAATTTAATGTATAATAATTGGTTTTCTTTTCTTTCAGATCGAAAATGAAAGTTTTGATTGCTCTCATTTTGGACAACTCAAGCCTTCGGAAAGCTGTTCAAATTTTTTAAATGAAACTTTTACGGACGCATGTACTCGGTAAGCTCTATCCACATTTACCATATTTGTTTCAAATTTTTTTATTTTAAATATTAATTGTTTTCCTTATGCTTTTTTAAGTGCTTTTGACATTAAAAATTGTTCAATTTCTCCTCTCAATGAATAAGAAATTTTTAGGTTTTCTGTGCATCTTAATCAGAGTTATCGGTCAGTCATTATTTGTTGTATTAATTCTCTTAATGTGTATCAGCTTACGGTCTTCGTTACCAGTTTTCCTGTATGTACCTTTATGTCAGAAAACTAGCTTCAGTTTTTTTGCTGTTTGACGCCAGAATGACTATCAGCACCAGAGATGAAATTGTTGAGAGTATTTTCAATTTTTTTTTTTAAACAATGTTACAAGGGCACCAAGAAGATGCTGCTTAGACGAGGGGGGAGAAGAGTCAATCCCACACCTCACCTGTTCATGTTCTGTACTCTCCCTCGAAAGAAAACAAGGAGACAACTTTTAGATTACTTCTTTGGTGATCCAAGTGATCTAATGAACACAAATACCTTTCACATCTATGGCTTTGTTAAAAGCTCCAAATGGTTTAGCTAACTGAAGGTATTCCCTCACACTTTTGGACCTAAAACTGGTCAAAGTGTGTCAGTTGGTTTCCTGACAGCCATTTGATGACAGTTTCTTTTTTCATCACAAATGACTGAGTGGTTTCGTGCTAAACGAACCCGCACGAGCCTTACAATTTATTTTTTCTTCTCAAACAACTGAAAATGATAGTGTAAACGACCTTTTTCTTACATTTAAGTGGAAGTTCGGTTTAAATGCATATTAACCCAGCCATTGAAAATTCGTTTTGAACGCCACAAATTGAATCTAAACTAACATACTACTTCAAAGTTTTCTACTACTGTTTGAATATCTATCTTTGAAACCAGATCAACAGCAAAATGTTATCAAATTTAAATTTTGATGGATTTTCTACGTTGAAAGTTGTAAAGATTCAAGCCCTGGACAAATTATGCAAAGCTTGCAGTTCCTAAATGCTGACAAAAAACTCCCTTCAAAGCAGAATGTCCCAAAACGTAGTAGATTGATTTTTTTCCGCAATTGTAAGTGAATTTGTGCAACTGTCAAAAAACACTTGTGAACTTTAAATTGCATTACAGATATTGTTTTTGGATTTTTTTGCTTAGCATGAGACTTTCTTAGCAAGGCTTGCGTTCAGAAGCTCGCCCCCATATTGAAAAGTATGTGAGTATAATAAGAGTCTTCTTTTGAAGGCATTTTCTATTTCAGACGACCATGGAGTCTTGTTTCTACTTAATCGGTCATCCACTCTGCCCTACACTTACTGGATGATGAATGTCATCACAACAAATTGCTTTACTATTTGTTGATCATGGATTCCGAAATTCTAAGCTTCTCACACGTTTCCATTCAAGTAAATATCTGGGGGACTAAAAATGTCTAAACCAGAATGCATAGGGACAACACATTCGCTGGCTATCTAAGATCGGTGTGTCCCATTTTTTTCCATATCTTATTTATGCCATCTTGACCGGCACAGCATATTTGTCTTTTTTTTTTATTCTTTACTACTCCGCTTACCACTTCGATTGTGATGTCAAATATTTCTGTTCCATCACAATCCTATCACCACCGAAGTAGAAATTTTGTAGTAATCCACAAGAAGCTGTCGTTGAACACCGTAAACGAACTTCTATGAACAAGTCTTGGGAGAATTTCCTCTTCTTTGAGCTGCTACTATTTAAGAACTTGTAAAGGGTTTTCCAATAAGAGTGATATGATATCTTTTTTGAAAAAAGCACACTTTTTGTTAAGGAAATTCAAATATTTTTTATTTAATGTGCAGTTCAATCAATACAGTTATGTGTTAAATAAAACGTCATTTAAATGGCCACCACGTTTTCTTCTGCAGCAACAAATTTGATGAACCCAATTTTCGAGCACTTTTTCCATTAAATCAAGTCGTGTTTCATGAACGGCACGGTTAATATTGACCTGTAAAGCTTGAAGAGAATCAGGTTTATTTTGAAAGACCAATGACTTCAAATAAGCCTACAAAAAATAGTCTAATGGTGTTAAATCACGACTTCTTGGAGGCCATTAAATATCACCATTTCTTGAAATAATCGAATCTCTAAATCTTTCTCGCAATAATTCAATTGTTGCATTTGCTGTGTGACAAGTCTTTTTAAAACCAAATGTTGTCAAAATCAATTTCTTCCAATTTCGCCCATAAAAAATTGGTTATCACCGATCTATACCGCTCTCCATTGACAGTAATGGTGTTACCAGCTTCCTTTTTGAAAGAAGTACGGACCGATGATTCCACCATCCCAAAAACCACACCAAACTGTCATTTTAGGCAAATGTAATGGTTTTTCGTGAATATTTTGTGGATTTGCATTGCCAGTTTTGTTTATTTAACGCACTAGTCAAATAAAAGTAAGCCTCTTCGGAAAAGATGATTTTCTTAAAGAAATTGTTATCGATTTCAAGTTGTTCCATGGCAAAATCAAAAAGTTCACGACGTTTACGGTGGTCCAATGGTAAAATGTAAACACTTCTGAATGCAATAAAAACAAATGAGAGATCATGACATACTGCAAATGGCCGAAACGCCACTGCAAAATCATATCATACCTATTGGAAAACCCAGAACTTGCATATTGCTTGCTTTTCCAAAGCCCAATAAGAGTTCTTCAGTACCTTATGCAATCTTATTGATACAAACGAGTGATGAAACCCTGTGGAATGATTCGCACGAATTCGCTGAAATTTTATCAAATTGACTCAATGTGGTACCCGTGGTGTGATGGATAGCATGTCCGCCTGTTAATCTAGAGGTTCGAGTTCGAATCCCCACAGAGGCAAAAATGCTTTTTCGATGGGTATCGCCTTTCGCGAGGAATTGGCAAGTCCTCCGTTAGTATTCATTGCCATGAAAAGCGCTTTTTCAATAAGCCGTTCGGAACCGGCAAAAAATTGTAGGTCCCTTCCATTCCCTACCAAGGAATGGTTGTGAGAAATGCGCTAGGCCCAGGGGCTCCTCGCTCTGTTGCGCCACCCTATTTATTTTGACTCAAGTTTATGTGTGCTCACGTGAGTCAACTTCGCTTTCACTAAACCACATTGACGATTTTGTCGTTTAGTGCAGAAGTTTCATTTCTAAATCCAGGCCGTAGGTTTGTAATAAATGATGACATAATCCTATTTCAAAAAAACTAACCTGCTTAAATGCCTAGATTATTATTCAAGAAGCCGTTTATTTCCTTCCTTTTTTCAATAAAACGCTGCGCTATCAGTAGCTCAAATCTCAAAACACACAGTCAAATTCTCAAAGACTTCGTACTAAAGCTTTGAATTTGTTTTGAAAAAACAATGCCAAAACTTCTACGAACTCCTACCTTCATATAAACTCTCATTCCATTACTTCACTTGATCGAAGACAAAAAATTATTCATCCCTCCTACCAGACCGTAAAATAATTTCAAAATAGCAAAGTGTCATAAAAGTATTCCCTCGTTAAGTTTTGTTTTGCAAACGTTGCAAGATGCTACAAATTTATAAAGGAAAGCATTTTTCGAATTGAACAATCTGAACTTAGAAAATCTCTTTATCCTTCCATAAGAAGTAAAAGACACAAAATAAAACAATAAAAACAGGAAAAAAAAACAAAGACTATAGAGCGGGTAGGTATCAAGGAACAGAAACACAAAAATGAAGAAAAAAAAAACTTATGAAGAAGCGGATGCATCTGTTTCTGCAGACACTTCTGCAAAGGAAAATTCATGAAAAAGCACCAAAAGTGTCATATAACTTGCTGCACACAACTCGACAAAATAATTTTTGAAATTGAACTCGCATCTCCTTTCTTGCAAAACACTCACTAAAGATAGAAAGATAATGAACTTGGGTTGTACTTGTGCGCCATTCTATTTTTATGGTATAACTAAACAAGGTTATGTTCATTCCTTTTGTATTCGCGCACTGTTTGTGTGCACATTTCAATCGTACTGTGCTATACGAATACAGCGATGATGATGATGATGACAACAGCCCGAACAACGGAAGAACAACTTAATTTCAACTTTCATTTAAAGCATCCTTAACAGGAAAACTTTAGCTTAAGTATTCTTATTCTGCATTTAACCTATCTCGCAATCGCCACCATTCTAAAATAACGCGCCAAACTTATTTGAAAACAAAAGGGTCACACAACACAACATACCTACCATCTAACCATCTAACCAACCAACAACCCACAGTCCATGTCCTTAAATTTTTGGCAAGGACCTGACAAAGCCCGTCTAACACTTCTTGTATAATCTGCCCGTTGTTGTTGTGCCTGGTGCGTATTTCGAAGGAAAATTAATTCCATTTCCGCAAGAGTTCATTAAAAAGTTATATCAACACATAACACATCTCCTTGAAGAGTTTTGGCACAAGAACAAGATCCTCGTATTGTCCTAGATATTGTATAAATTACTCCTTATTTAAACTGATTTAATGTCAAAGACGTCGTCGGTCGGTCGTCGCAGGGGGACCTGGCAACAAAACTTCAAACTGAAAACCAACAGCTCTAAAAAGTTTATGGGTGGCCATGTAAGAGAAATCAGGATTGATTTGCTGTTGACAATTTAAATTGTTATTTATACAGTAACGGCAAAGAAATACCCAATTGAGTTGTGGTTACATCCTTTCTCTCACACACTCCATCACCACGGGACAAACCAAACGATTTAAGCAAAGCCCATCCGTCCGCATAGTCATCGTGTCGGCAAAGAAAGGCACAGAAAGAGTTGAAAAATGGCACAGTGAAGCAAAAAAAAGGTTAATGATTGTTTTACATTCTCTCAAAATTGTATATAAAATAAGAAAACAAAACCAAAAGACAAAGGGGCAGAATGTAGAATATGACACCCAGCAGGGATGGGATCGGACCCGCATTCGATAAAAATATCCATCATTTGGTAGTAAAGTCAGAAAACGACTTGCCTAAGGGACAACAGCCACTACTTCACCACCACCGGCATCAACACTGAACAGCCACAATCAATCCGAACTCCGAAGCACATTGATATGTCATGGCCTGGCTGCTGAATATAGGCGTGGGAGTCATTTCCAAATTGAACAGAAAACAGTTGTGCTCGAAAATAAGCGTAAAATTAATGCCATACTCACAAAAGGACTCATCAGCACAGTTAAATTGATGTTTTTGAGAAATATCTGCGATACCGAGAGTGTTTATAGACATGTTTTATGAGGGTTCGTTCGAAATATACGACTTCTTCAATAAAGTTGCAAGATATTTATGCTCTGCATAGGTATACCTTACATATTATACTGGTGGTAGTGTTGAACAGTTTTGAGGCTCAAATCTTTAAAATAAAATTTTGCTGATGAAGTTGTAACTTGTGTAGGGTAGGTACTTACTACTCGTTTCTTATTTGGGTGCTGATTTTTATTTATTGCGAGTTTTAGATTCCCCATCGACATGTGTCCCTGTAGTTTTTGAGATTTGTTCTTCACTGGTTTTCGATAAATCAATTGAAAGTACATACTGCCAATGTTTCTCCGTAAGCCAACAGACCATTTTTATAGTGGTTCCTTTGCTGTGAGCTTATAGTTGAAACGGTCGCATCAGCTTTGCAATTCTTCAAAATTTTTGGAAAGCAGCTTATGCGACTTATGGCTTTCCGAAGCAATGTTTTCAATGTCGGTTTGTGTGAGGTACTTGCTGCTGAAAGGGTTGAAGTTAAGAGAATACAACTCTGAAGTTTCGGACAAGCGCTGGAGCTTTAAATCCCACTCAGATCAATTTCAACAAAGCAGCTCCAAAAATGGAAGAACATCTTCATCCTCTAACTGTTTCAAAGCAAAGATCTTACAACACGATACAGCGACAGCAAAAAATAAATCGGCATAGGTTCCTGGAAATTCAATCGATGAGCTTTATTCGTTCAGAACGCCGGTATTAGATCGTTGCTTAAGCTTTTCTCTGAAAGACACGGTGTGAGAATAACTACTTCGACTACATATGGTCGGTGACGCATGTAACGTATGTATCTACAAATTTTTCTGAGATGAGATTTTTGTGTCATCTCTAAGATTCAATATGGTGGCATCAATCGTGAACACAGAGTTAACTTTACAATTAATAGACACAGGCGTTTGCATTGTTCTATTTCCATTTATTGTGGAATTCCACTTCGTGCAAGTAGCTGCCTTTCCAGTAGCGAATTCTATCACTCCAAGAGCATACTGATGGCTTACAACACAAAAGATCTTTTAGGCCGACGTGCTAGTAAAGGTGATCTACCTTCGCCCTTTTTAGTAAAAAAAAAAAAACTGATATTTTTAGGCTGTAGTTCAAGGATTGCTTAGATGATATACTCGCCCTAATTGATTGAGTTGTTTCTAACAGAAGAAGACCAAAGTGGTCAAATCGCAGCTCCGAGGCGGTCAATCGACACCACTAAGACTTACTATTAAGATTTTGTGGCATAAAAGATCCACACACGGGCTGTATGGCATGGCGCTGCATAACCAGACCTCGCCAGATCCGTTTAGTCAATTTTAGGAAAAAAAAAGTTGGTTAAATTGCTCTTGGCTGGTCGAAACGTTGCTCCCAGTTTCATTTTCGAAGGGAAATATTCCAAAGATTTTACCACTACATAAGCCCCACCAAACTGAGACTCTCTGAAGATTCATTGGCTCTCGAGAGCAAAGTGCGAGTCAGAGCCTTAAATGAATGCTGATGAAAATGCGCATCATCAGAAAAGTTAATTTTTGGTCGAAAGTCATTATCCAATTCAAGCTGTTCCCAAACTGCGAAGCGATATCGAAGCGGATAGTCGTGAGCCTTCAAATGCTGAGTCAATACCTTGTAATCGAATAATCTGAGATATTTGTGCTGAACTCTCTTGAGGCTAGTGCGTGAAAAGATAAACTATTGAGATCGATGGCGAGTTGACTTTGGTATATTGAGTCTCACACTCTGGGCTACTATCATGCCAATCTCACAAACTTTTTGCACAAATTTGCGTACAACGTTCACGTTGGGTGCTTCATTACGTCCAAGACTTTGTTACAAAAAGCTAGAAAACTCTTGAAAAGTTTATAAATTTTTTCCAACGTTGTTTAAGCGTAGGGCCGTTCATACGATCCTTCATGGTATGATACTGCCTTTCTGTCAAGATTTGGAGTTTGCAACAGCTGTCAGTATTAAGATAACTAACTAAATAAAAAGGGTAGCGTAACAGAGCGAGGAGCCCCAGGGCATAGCGCATTTCTCACAACCATGCCATGTGAGGGAATGGAGGGAACCTATACAATTTTCTGCCGATTTCGAACGGCTAATCGAGAAAGCGCTTTTCATGGTAATGAATTTACTAACGGAGGACTTGCTAATTCCTCGCAAAAGGCGATACACGTGAAAAAACATTTTTTCCTCTGTTGGGATTCGAACCACGAACAGGCAGACATGTTTACTATCACGCCACGGGTACCACAAGATAACATATGACTTAAAAAGAAACCTCTAGAAGCCCACTTTGTATGAAGGCAGAATCTCCTTCTTTACGGGCACAAAATTTCACATTTTAAATCTCGAATGCCCTCAACTCAGATATTGAGGTACTACAGCTTTCAACGGTCTCATCCACTTACTGTTTCCAGTTTCGCTCCTTAATTAACTTGGGTGCTTTTCCACTTTGTTCCACCAAATTTTGTGATTTCATCCTTCTCTGGTGTTGCTTTGAGTTGTTTGAGTCGCTCTACTTTTCCCAGCCATCTTGTGACGCATACTCTACTACTTGAGTTCGTGTATCCATATGGCCTATAAAGTACTTTGTTTAGTCTTCATTTCCATGCGTTGTTCTCATAGATTACCGTTAAGTCGTAAGTCATTTTCTTTCTGAAAATGGCCAAGGTTATCGTCAGCCGCTATCGATAAATTTTTCACGCCAAGTACTGTGGGCTTTTTTTAAATGACTTCTTAACTCAAAGAAACATCGATTGTTTGATTTGATGTTATTTTCTTAGTCTTCTAAGCTCGACTTGCCAAGTAGTGGAATGCCTCATGATGTCTGTCCTTCTTTATTGGCAACATACTTGTCGTACCTATATTAGTCACCTCAATTTATATCCTTAAAGACTCAACTGTGACATGGTAATGAAGACAAGATCAAACAAGCAACTTTAAGGAAAATGATTTTTCTGTTGTAATATCTTTTGAGGTCCCGCCTTTTAATAATCGATGAAGTGATGCTGAGGTTCTCATTCATTGGTAATTCATTCATCCGACCATATCAAGCAGATTATCAAGTGACTTCTTCTTTCATAGATGATATCAATCCTTACAAAGATTTGGCATCAAGGTCGTCTTTCAGCAGCTCCGCACCTATTTTGATTTCAAAATAGAAATGGCAATCTTAAGCTTGTTTATGTAGATCGGTAAGTGTAAAGTTAAATTCATGATAAGCAGTCTGCAGAAACTGTCACTCCGAACTGTGGTTGACTGCCTGTTTCTCTGCCGGTCTTCGTTGGCTTGAATTTGTTGTTAGGCACTCCTGGTTTCCTTTGTTTTTTATTTGTTGCAAATTTAAAATGAGAGGTTCTGAAGCTACTAGGTATTGCCTCCACTGATCTTCGAAACTTAACACTAACAGCTTAAGATTCAGCGTAAATTAGAGAGATAGATTGCTTCACAGTACCTTTTATAGTTAATTGAAATCTTGAACAGGATATTTTCAATCGTATTTAGTGGTACCCGTGGTGTAATGTCATGTACCCCTGTTGCGGTGGAGGTTCGTCGTTCGAATCCAACAAAAAACCAGAAATATTTTTCCACGGGAATCGCCTTTCGTTAAGAATTGGAAAGCCGTCCGATAGTAAATTTATTGCCATGAAAACCACTTCCTCGATTAGCCGTTCGAAATCGGCAAAAAATTGTAGGTTCCCTCCATTTCCTCACAAAGTATGGTTGTGAGAAATGCGCTAGGTCCCTGAAGTTTCTCGTTCTGTTGTGCCACCCTATTTATTTTTATTTCATAGCATTGCTACAAATGTTAACACCTCGAAAGTGTCAGACAGACCGAATACAGGACGAATGTCTTGCGTCGATGGAAACATCAAATCCTGAAATGCAGAAACCATTTGAAATTTACTGAAAAATTCAGCCTCGCCTTGACTTAGTTCATTGCTCGACTTGTTGTGCGATGAATGAGTTGCTGCCGATAATTCTCCTGAAAGTATTCTTCAGTAGGAGCAAAGCTCCTTGCCCTATTTTTTAGCCTCCCGAAAGGTTTTTTTTTTTTGTTAATTTTGGGTTATCAAAGCTCTGTTTGTTCTCTGCCGAAAATTCATTCGATAGCTAATATGCTAAAGACTCGCAAGATTTTTTGGATTGAAAAAAATTATTTTTGTGACAGCATTTTTCATTTTACTCAAATTTGGAACTACGCTTCAGAGCCGATTACTACAAATAATAATAAAGTGAAGGGGTTTTGCGTCTTTAGCGCTGTGTTGAATATTCAAATAAAAGCTTGTGTTATACCCGGAGTTATATGTAAAGCGTGGGTGTAGACGCAAAGTATTAGGTGCTCATCTGGAGCCATCGGTATATAAGATCCATGGCCTTTAAAAATCGTTCAACAACACTTGAAGAGCCCTTTCATTATTACGTGGAAAAATAGAATGCCTCTTTCAATTTTACCTCTGTCTCAGTATATTTCGATTCTCGTTCATGAGACACTCCGTCTTTTCCATTGCCATTTAAACTTGATATTCTATCTATGCCAAAAATGCAAAAACATCTTCTCCTTTTCAAAGTGTTCTACATTCTCCGAAGTTGAGGATATTTTTTCATGACTTTTTCTTAGCTCACTCCATCGTTGTTATATTTTTTTAAATTCATAATCAATAGTTTAGGGTACATCACTTTGAGCGTTGCATCTAGAAGTCAAAGGCACAACTTTGAAAATATTTTAAATATCCTCTGAGTAAAATTGAATTAATCAGAAAATATAGAAATCCTCATTGCTGTCATCATTAAAAGTTCTGAGTGAAAATAGACCTTCTGTGAATGCCATATTGTTCAATGAACTCGGGATAGTTTAGTAAAATATTTGCTTTTGTATTTTTTTTTTTCTCCTGATGCTACCGAAAGCAATACACTCCACATTATATGCAATGCGAACAAAATGAAATCAATAGAATCCTTTTATCTGCAATTTAATTTCAGGCTTTTGTGTGTGTATTCCTTTCAATATGATACGAAGCGATTATTTTTATCTGTCATTTTGGATTTATTTATTAATCCTTGGCGCATTAAATTGACGAACAGGAGAGCTTCAATGTCGGGGCAAAAGAGTTTTTTTTGCTTATTTTGTGAATTACATTAATCGGTTTTCACTTATAGTATCGAAACAACAAGTCGTGAAGAAATATATACAAAAAAGGCGATTAGTGTGACAATTTTTGAAAAATAGTTTTAATGATTTTGTGGTTTATAAATTAAAGGATATCGATGTCATTGATTTGTATTCAGCGAATTGAATTTCATTTAAAATCGATGGATGACTTGGATTGTTTTCATCAGTAGCAACTTTAAATTTATTTGTAGAATCTTTTAGGGAAACTACAATATAGGGAGTTGTATGACTCACAGTTGTTATTCAGTCTTTTTCTTTCTTCATATCATCTACACGGCTTTGTCGATCGTCTTCAATCTTGGGGCCTACCGTTAATGGGTCGACAGATGCTTATGGATTTTGAGGTCTATATCATGGTCAGAAAGTGCTTTTCATGCCATGAAACTACTATAGGAGCACTTGTCAATTGTTTTCCTTGATGTTTCTGAACCTCCCTCGTAACAGGTAGACCCGCCAAATTCCAAGTCAAGGTCTTAAAGCAGCCTTTTGTGCTATCGACCGCGTTTTCAAATACTTTTTTCTCAAAATATACTCACACGATTTTGATAAACCTCTTTATGTATGGAAGGCTGTTAAAACGTTACCTACCATAGTATCGTCTTACTTGACTCGTCTGCCTTGTCAACGACGGAAGCCATTTTTTTTTTTCAATTCCGCCTTCCTTCTCGTTGATAGCTCAATAGAAAATAGAAAACTTACTACCAACAGCTTCTATGACTACTTCTCTTTTATTTGGTTATTGCAAAAAGATTATTAAAACGATCAATTCATACGAACTATCAATGAACTTAATCATAAATCAGAACTTCACGAATAGCTCCATTTATGTGTCTTATTTTCCTTTTTCATTCGATTTGGTCACCTTAAAATAAAGAACAATCTTCGTCAGTCAAAATGTTTGGAATTAAATTTAAAAAATTTTTACAATATTTCCGACAGAACAGCAAACTTCCAAAAAATGACAATCGTCATCGTCATCCACTCGAATGTCAAGCAAAGTATCGCCATCTTTGATTGCTTCTCCATTTTCTGAACAAAGATAACCGCGGACACATTGCTTGCCAACACCGCATGGCCTGTTAGGTTTGAGCGGTTGTTGTAGGGCTCTTACATCTCGTCGATATGTGCTTGCACTTGTATCATGCAATAAAGTTATGGCATCTGTTAAACCTTGAGCCACACATGCCGCAAATAAGATAAGTGCGATGAGAAGTAACTTGGCATTCATCGTGGAGGTGCTATTCTATAATTTGAAGAAACAAAAATTTTATATTTTTAAAACATTTGAAATTAATTTTTTGCTTTGAAAATTGAAATTCAAATGTAGTTTAAGCACATGTTGTTCTTGTTTTCATTTTTACGTAATGCCTGATTTACAACTCAGCGAAAAGTACTTCCCTTCTAACGAGCGCCAGCTCTCATATATTTGTTTAAACGTGTAATTGCATAAATGATAAATAACTCTAAATTAGCCTTGTTTAATTAAAATTAAAGGGAATGAAGAATCGTCTGTTTAGTTGATCTTACGCTTTTGTGTTCCAATGTTAGTGTGAGGATTGTATTCACGGAAATGGTGTTTTTTAGTGGTTTTTCCGATTTATTTAGAAATATTAGATAATAAAAAAAAACTGACGTTTGCTTACTCGTCTTTCACAGTACATTAAGTGGCGAGCTTATGACGGCGGCGATAAGACATGGTTTTTCTTAATACTTGGACCCACTTTTACGAAAAGGAAAAAAATTGTATCATTGAAAACATTAAATGGACTTAGAGACCTTTTATGCACTTGTACACGCATTGAACTATCCGTGCTGCTCTTTTAAATGATTTATCCGTGTTACGTATGAAGAATTATTATCCCTTATACAAGTGGTTTTTTTTTACACGTGTAAATTAACTATCCGTGTTACATACAGGGTGTGCCAATTAGACCTTCGGTATTTCAACATTGAAAAACTAAGACATTTTTCAGACGATTTTATAAAAAGAGCAAGATTTATTTAGAATAAACCTTACCATTTATTTCAAAGCAGTTTTAGAACACAACGTAGATTAAATGACCACCTCCATTCGATACAAAAAAAGTATCTCTTTTTCGCACATTCTGCATAAAATTGGCCATTTCGGGCGTAATAGCATCTATTTCGACTCGTATGTCAATTGACGTTGGCTTGCTAGCATAAACTTTGCTTGTTCAATAACCCCAAAGAAAAAAGTCAGGTACAGTTAAATCCGGAGATCGAGGAGGCCACTCCAAATCACTATTTTTCGACACAACGTGTCTTGGGAACTTGGGCTGCAAGAATTGCATCGTAGCGGCTGGGGTGTGACAAGGTACACCATCTTGCTGTAAATAGAAGTTCGTCAAACCATTTTCACGCATTTGCGGACACTCAAAGTGCACCAATATCCAACGATAGCGTGCCCCGTCGATCGTTTGTCAAAATCGGCTGAAAAATAAAAGTTATTCAATGTTGAAATACCGAAGGTCTAAATGGCGCACCCTGTATGTAAATGAATAAGCGCTACGTGTAGATGAGCTATTCGTGCCGAACGTGTAAGTAAACTACCCGGTGTGCATGAATTATCAGTGTTATACACGTGTCAGAATTATTGGAGTAGATACACATGCGTATTTAGTATTACGCGTGTAATTATTTAAAAAAAAAAGTTATGTTGGTTTCTGATCCAATTGACATTAGAAAAATACATTTTGAATTCACATGACGTAAAAAATCATTTTCAACTACTGTTCTATTATTCAGCGCTAAACTGATGATGAACTTTAGGTGTTGAAGTTTTATAAATTTATGAACACGGTAACTTTTGTCAGATTCAAGATAATTCATATCTGTGAGAAACAAAGACTCATGTTGATCTAGGTTGACACCAGGGAGCAAAATCAGGCTTAATGAAAGCAGTCTAAGGCAGCTGTTTACTTTCGGCATTGGTTTTTTTTTTCAACACAATGGCATTTTACAAGAAGTTCAAAGATATATAAAAATATGCACAAAATAGTATCTTATTTCTTTTCTTTTCTTTTGTTGCCGTTTTTAACTTTTCTGTAGTTTTTTACTGCTTCTATGCTGTGTTGTTCTGTTCTGATCTGAATCAGAAAATTGCCCTTGAACACTGCTAACGTAAAATTTGTGTTTTTGATGTTCTCTTTCTGGTTGAAATCATATTTATTGAAGCAATTGGAACGTTTGTTTTTGCTTTTTAAATAATGATGATTTTAGTAGGCTTTTAAAGTTTTCACCTACCCTTATAGGAGCATTTAGAAAAATAGGAGAGGATTTGAAAGGAGACACTGATGCACGTTGTTTTTGAATTTTTGTGAATCGTAATGTAGGTGAAAAACAGATCAGGCAGAGCATTCCACATTCGGGTGGTGCGACTAAAATATGAATCTCTATACTTGATTGTACGTCCGAAGTTGGGCTAACTGATTAGCATTCCTAGTGAGGCGGGTGTTGCAACTAAATTGTTTCACGGGAGGAATGCAACCGGCTATTTCACTAGAGCACTGTTTGTAGAAAAAGCGATAAAAGAGAGAGACAGGTGGCGTTTCGACGATGTCCAAGATAATCAATCGATTCTACGATTGAACTATCACCTATCAATTTTATCGCTCTATTTTGTACCCCATCAAGTAAGTGCAGAGATGTTTGGAGAGCACCTGACCAGATATGGGAGTTATACACCAGTTTTTGACGAATGAAGGCCTTATGAATTGTAGCCATATCAGAAGGGGTGAAGAACTTCCTGCATCGTCTTAAGAAACCTAAGCATCTAGCAGCTTTTTTATCGACTTCAAATATGTGGTCGTTCCAACGAAGATTATCGTTTACACACATACCAAGTACTGACAGCTTGGCGGTTGTTTGCAAATTTGCATTTTGTCCGTCAAGTTAGCACTACGACTTCAAAATTTTCATAGTTTGTTAATTGGATTAATTGTCGTAAATTTGTCGTGAAAAAAAAACGAAGATCGACAAATCTCTTCGTTTTTTTAAAAAAAAACCGTGTGCTTGACCGTCGAGTTAGCACTACCACCCTCCCAAATCCGTCAAATCGAAAAACACCAAATTCTTAAAAAAATCGTTCAAATCAACTCCAAATTCTCTTTTATTTTTAAGTCAAAAAGGGGCTTTTTGTGGAAAAAGCATGGCAAAATTTGGATCTACGTTGTAAGCCGTAGATCCAAGTGTTTGGTTCTCTTATTCTGCTTTTATCCTCCTTAATGTCCGAAGATAAGTTTCGATAAGAAGAGCTTGCTTTTGGAGTCTTTTACTAGACTAATAAAAGTCCTAATTCTTAGCTTTGTCCAAGTTTTTGTTATATTTGAATTTCCCAATGACGTTTGATCTTAGACCACAACTTCGTCAGATATTAGAAGAAAACACCTTTTTTGTAACTACACGTGTATTTGTATTTTTACGTGTATTTGAAAACTACACGTCTTGTTCGTGGAAAAACTTTTTTGATGCACGTGTACCCCTACGAAGAATCGAAGGAAGACATCAACAATTTGCACTCCAAAGTAGGTACATATATATGTCTTCAACGAAAGCTCTCTTTGGATGACTTATCAAGCTTTTTACGCATGTGCTGTACGTTGAAAGTCTTTTATTTGAAATTTCATGGTGCTTGTTAGATAAGAAAACAGTTTAACATCCATGAAATTTTATTATTTTTAAGTATCAGAAACTACGGCTCATGGGATTTTTCCATACTTCTTCTCCACTTCGTTTCATTTCCCCTAAGTTTTACTTTTTTCGAAGTTTTACTTTTTAAAAAAACCATTGCCATGTCTTTCAAGCTCTTTGTTTTGGAAACCAGCTCGGTAGCAGTCTTTTTCGCTTTTTCATTTTTTTCATCAAGTTGCCTGATATTTGATTCGCAAAGCCTGATTGTATTTGCTTTGTTGTGTGTTTGTATGAGATTTTGAATTGAAATGTTTTTAAAGTTCACTTCTCATTTATTTTCTGTTGCCTTTTCTTTTTGTTTTGTATGCGTCAAATTGCGCCAGAATCCAAAAGGTGAACACATACATTTTTTGACCACTTAAAGAAATACAGAAGATGAATTCGATGAAAACGAGAGTCGTAGGCGTCATCTATGTGTAAAAAACAGACTAAGCACCTTTGCCAGTAACTACTGATTGATAACTTTGTGAAGTAAATAAAACCACTTCTTCTTGTACTGAGTGGGTAGGTATTTGCTTCAATCAAAACAAGTCTAACCTGTAACTAAACTTTTAAAGAAGCAATCACCGTAAAAACAACTAGACAGCAAAAGTTCTATGCAGCACATTCACACTGAACAGCCAAGTTATTTGCTTTTGAATTTCGAATGTGACGTTACATTGATTTGTTTATTGATAACCACACATGTGAGGTAGCATTTGAAGTAAATGTCATCGAAATGTTAATAGACGAAGGTAATTTACTATGAGAAAGCAAACCGCTCACGAAAAATACATTGACAGACATCAACGTTCACTTGTGCAACACACAAAAATTGAATATTCTCAATGTGAATATTCAAAATAACACTTAACATTCACAGTTTAATTATTTAGAAACCGAATAATCTTATTTGACACATTTAGTAGTTTAATCTTTGGTTTGTCTTTTGAGCTTAGCTCTTAAGATGCAAATTCAAAAATTTGCATAGTGGTTGCTCATAGATATGCAAAGAGATGAACTTGCCACGACTTTATCGCACTTTAAGTAAACACATTGCACCCAATGGATTGATTCGAGAAATCAAAGGTTAGGATTAAGTTGCGCATTCTATTTTATGTCGAACTCGTAAAGGGCTTAACAATTTCATTTGTTTCGACCATAACCATTACACAACAAACAATAAACAGGTATTTTCAGGTAAATTCTTACTTCAAAATTTGTGAAACAATGACGATGAAATTAAAACAATAAATTATGAAAAAAAAGTCGTAGGCTACCAACGCAACGATTTGAAGATTTATAAGAAAAAATGCTCAGTTCGTTCTGACTGGATTGGCGAACAAATTAACACTACAAGAGCTAAGCGGTAGCAGGGTAGCAGCGTTTGGAATTCTGTTTCTCTCAAGCAGGTCCGTAGGGGATTTTTTGGTTTTGCTTTTGTTTCGCCTTTGTTTTCTTTGTTTCGTATACCGACGTCGACGGTGAGATTGTAGGCATCAGAGCTGAATATGTTCCACAAGGGAAGTGAAGAAATATTTTGAGACTAGAACGTCGATCTTTCAGCATGCCATAAGGCAATGCTAGTTTCACTTAAGCACTAGTACATACTATCAGTTCTTGAAACAGGAGATGTGTGTATGGAATATTCAGTCATTGATCGTTGCTTTCCTCTTCTTTTTTTTTACCTGTGAAGTCTTCAGACAGATATTCCACAGGGGGGCATTTTTAGTCCAATTTTGTTGGTTTAGGTCTCCGGTGGTTTCGTGACTTCCTTGCAGGCATCTCATAAAGGTCTTTACCTAATCTTTTTTAGGTTGATATTCTATTTAGCTTTAAAAGAACCGGCTTCATTCGTACTCTTTAATCAGAGATATTCACATCAACGCTTTCCAAATGAAAATTTTGAGAAGAACTTATTCGACTGAAGTGGCAAAAAAGTAATTAACAGCATGCTGTAGTGTGTGAGAACGAGTACCTCGATGTTTAGTCAGCTTCAAACTTAAGCCATTATAAGTCTGCCAAGGAAAAAGCAGTAAAGATAAGTTGAGACTTGATTATATGTGACGTAGGCCCACAGGAATAGTATATTTCTCACAACCCTACCTTTTGGGGATCGGGGGGACCTACAATTTTTTGCCGATTCCGAAAAGCTAATCGAGAAAACACTTTTCATGGCAATGAAATTACTATCGGAGGGCTTGCTAATTTCCCATGAAAGTTGATGTCTGTTGAAAAACATTTTTTGCTTCGAACTTCGAAATTCCAGCCTGACAGACAGACATGGTAACCACAACACCACCGGGACCATTATGTTGCTTCGATTCTCCGCCATTCATCTATCGTCAATGTAGCTTCCCATATAATTCATTTTGAAATTCTGTAGTCCAGTCAAAACGCACTATCTCTGATTTAATCATTTGAAACACTGCCCTGTACAAAACGGATTTAGACAAGTCGACAGATTTAAAAGAAAAGCAGAACAAAAGAGTTTTGTAATCTACAGGCCATAGTTTCATTATCATTTTCCAATCTATATAAGCACCATCCATGAGCATGAACATTGAACACCCTCTCGAACAATAACAGAAAAACAATCCATTTTTATCTATTTGTGATGCAATCAAAATCCATCTCCGCCATCTTCGCTATCTCCATCTTTCGAACCAAAACAAAATAATAATCATTATTTGTCAATAGTGTGTCTTCGCACTTCCAAAAGAATGCATTCTCCTAGTTTTCTATAAACAAAGCAATTACACTACCCCCAAGGACAACTTCAAGATTTCACAAAACCATATCCACATAACAACGACCCACAGTAACAAAAAAAAACCGAAGAAGATTGAAAGGATATCTTGTTCCGATTACAAAGAAGTCAAACCAACGCTATACGCTACGCAATCCTGCCATGTGTGCACAATATGACTTGTTATTGTTATGTCAGCACCATTCCTACTAAGGAAAACAACAACGTCTCTGGCACAGAGCACAGTACACACAAACATCACACAAGCACAATGAGAAAAACAATATCTAAAAATATACCTAATGTTTCAGTAATAAAATGCGGGGCATGTGATCATAATGCCCTCATATGCCTCATACTTTGTAAGGATGATGAGAAAGCAACGTCATAAGTTACAACAACAACAGTAAATACACAGTCATCAATGAGTTTTTTTTTCTCCCAACTCCAACTCCAATAGATGTTCAATATATTCTGCTGTTTTGCTTGATTAATGATTATGCACTGAGGAAGAAGCCTTCTTTTTTGGAAGAGGTAGAGAAAGACGATGTATTCTAGCGCCAGAAGATCATTAACCAGAGGAAACATTTTGGGATTTTGAAGTAAAACAAGGCCCATATCTATTGATTTTTAACTTAAACAAAACATGCATTCGGAGAAGTTTATGCTTTTCAACGTAAAGTTTAACAAGAAATCTGTGTGCACTGTGCAGTCGTTTAGCTAAAAAGGAGTCTGAAACAAATGAAACCTAATCCTATTTATAATTTCATTTGGTTGAGCTAGATCGAAAAAGCACCTCACATTTTAGCAGGAACTGCAACGATTAGTTCTTTACCCTTAACAATACGTCATGAACCTCAGTTCACAATGAAACAAAGGCTATTTGATTTGCTTTTCCGACTTTTCGAGAAGGGTTGCTGTCTTCATCAGGTCGTTATTACAAAAAATCAAGCTTCAAATAAAAGAACTGCAATTTGTATTAGAGAGGGAGCTGTTTTAGAGGTTCGTTGGCGTGGCGATTAGAAGACACAGCTTAGAAGCTAATGATTATATATCGCTTAAGCTTTATCCTGAAGATATCCTTTGGATGTACAGGCAAATATTAAATTTCTCTTCTTTCCTATGCTATACTCAACCTCAAACCATTGGATATGTTTATTGATTAACCGACTGCAGAATGCACTGTGGGGCCTGGAGTCAAACTGGAAAAGTTGAAAATAGGACCGAATAAGCAGATTTCTTAAGAAAAAATATCAATTATAGGGTAGAGTCGGGGGCTATGACCCAATTTTTTTTTTTTTTTTGCTAATTATGGAAAAGCAGATTCAAAATTCAAACAACTTTATTTGAAAACTAATGAATTAATAATACAAAATAGGAACAGAGAGATGATTCACAATCTATTTCTATTTTTTTTCCAAATGTACAAAACATTGCAAAATATGTAATTGGAAAAAATGCAGGGTTAAATTTCACCTTACCGAGGGTAAGGGTGATATAATATTTTTTTTGCCACACTTGTTGCACGTGCTGTTGAAGGACGTACAATAGTGACATAAAGCGCACTTAATCTATTCATCCTGTATTGTTTTTTGATCGTAATGCGCGGCAAAGCCCATACAAGCTATATCACGGCAGTCTTCGGGTCCATCCATAAACAAAGTGAACCAGTCGAATTTTTCGGCTAAATCATAAGCCATATGTCAAACTTCCTTTTTGAACGGAGCGAACTCGTGTGCCTGAAATTTTTTTATATGAGAGCGATTTTTTCTTCTTTGATTAAAGCAATTGTCAGTTAAAAAACAAAAGCAGAAGAAATGGCACCGCATACCACATATCCCTAGGTTTCTGGATACCATATCCCCCTTTTGAATACACCTCTGTTTATAAAACTAAGTTTTCTACAATCTTTTCTGCTACGGGATAGCAAATATGTATGTTGAAGTTTTTTTTATTAACGTTGGGGAGCATACTTTTAGTCTGTCTGCATCCAATGGAAGCACGCCATCTAAGTTATGCTATTTACAGATCCAATCGTTGGTTGAAGCCCTCACTGAGGTTCCTGGTAGACCAAGCGCTACGGCGCGGCGGTTCAGGTTCTTAGAAAGCTGTTTGAGATCCTTGCCTTGCAAGTTCATCGGCGATCTCGTTTCCAGTTATGCGGTGCGGTGATAGCCTGGAACCCAAAATAGTCTCAAAAAATTTAGTGTTCCTACCGCATTCAGAAAGCTTCTGCATTCTTGGATCACTTTCGCTCAGGTACAAATACCTTTCCCAATCCAACCATTGAAATAAACGTAGCCAATATCCATTTGGATCGCATACATCTACGCTAGGAAGACGGATGCGTATTTGCCTAAAGAGGTGTCGTATGTCATTACTCTCCATAAAGGCACCAGTGCCAGATCTATCATCGGTTTTGGAACTATCTGTGGATATTCGATAACAATATTTCCTGGGTGAAATTCTAGCGTGAACCAATCCTGAGCCGAAGGAAAGTTGATTGTGCATTTCTGCCGCAGGTTGAGCCTTGGATAGATAGATGGTGAATAAGTTAGGTTGATGAGTTGTCGGTTAATCTTGTTTTCGTCACACTTAGATCATTGTTGATCCGTTTTGACTCTCATGATCTATACTTTAGAACTAAAATGCAAGTAAACTATGATAAGAAGTTGAAAGCAAACCTGACGTGCTTATTATTTTCTGCAGTTTGCTTGAATGTCCCAGTTCTTCCTCTCGTTTGTTTCTTTTAGCGTCGTTATCTCGTTTTTTATGAAATTTTTGTTGCTGAGTTCGACTGATTTTTAGATCCAGTGAGAGCAGGACCGGGTCAAACTAAAGTGGCGCTTTTGTCAAAATTTACAGAAAGTGCCTTGTGGTCTTGTGGAATTTTTCATTTTAGTTTATCTTGAGCTTGTAATGCATCAGTCAAGATTAGTTTTTAATAGTTATAATATTTTTTTATTCTTACCAATGCACTTCAAAAATTGGAACATTTTACCCTTATGGTTGGTACGGAACTGACAGAGACTCCCGTTTTTGATAATCAGTTTTTTTATTGAGCCAGAAGTCTCTAATTTTGTACTGACAAACAACACAAAAAGCCTTATCTCTTGGTTGAGGTTAATTTACCTGCTCTGATTTTATTCCAATGGCTGAGATTGCTTTTATAGCTGCTTAGCTGTAAAAAAGCTAATATATCCGGTGGTGGTACTGCCGTCATCGCAGTCTGCTTAGCAGCTGTCGTCACTCACAGGAATTCAGCCTAGAAAATGCTGTTGTTGACTAGAAATTCAGATAAAAATGCATACTTTGAGGTTTTATGAAAGATTTGGATGTTGAAAGCTCAGTCTGTAACATGCCACCAAAACAATTTCTTATTGATGTGGATAGGACAAGGACTCCAGATTCTAATGAATATTCTGCTGCAACCACATAAAGCTATCAATACTTTCTTAGCTCTTTCTTAACATGACTCCAATCAGTTTTCTATCTAAAACCACACCATCGTGATCAGACAATTTTAGTGAAATATCTCCTGTTGCTGTGATTTTGTAAGCCCGTACTTTCCTTTTTTTTTTTTGTCGAAAAGGCCACGGTAGTGCCTGTGTCGTAATATTTAGCCTGTGTCGTAATATTTAGCATGTCTGCCTATAACATGAGTGGTACGAATCCCAAAGTTATTAGAAAAAGATATTTCGCCTTCTTCGAGGACTTCGGAAATCCATAGCTAACTGCCATGAAAAGTGCTTTTCCGATCGGAATCGGCTTAAAATTGTTGGCCCTTATAATGTGTCTAGTCTCAAACCTGTTAAATCATTAATTCTGCCTCTTCCGGATCAATCGCTTAGCCACAGTTCGTCCAGATGTTAGACATGTGCAGACCATATTCTATTTGATCACTAAGAGTGCAGAGGAATTTCTCTGTCGCTACTCGCTAGTATTACTTAATCGTGATCATATACCATTTACATCGTATTTCTCTTAGTGTACTTTTTTTTAAGTTTTATAGAACTATCGTCAGCAACATGTAACCAAAATAAGTAGCGAAAGAAGCCTTTAGATGGTGGCACTTTAACTGATGCATCTCCCAGCTCTGAGTTTGTTCCTTCAAAAACACATTATCAAGCTTATCATATTCCTGTCTCTGTTTAGGGCTACGGGTTAATTAAAACTCTTAAGTCCTTCATCCCGATTCTGTCCAATACCCGTTCGAGAGCTCCGAGAGTGACTGGTTTCTTAGCATGATATTGGTTCTTCAGCAAGAACTTTTCTAGCTGATTAATTAGTACACTCAATCGTTAGCTGGTTTAGTGCGTTTGGCAGCATTGAAAAGTTTTTTACTTATCAAATGTTATTTCCCTAATCAACTGACTTTTTTTTATATTAATTGGCTTCATGGCTTTGTAGTAATTTAGTGCCAGCAACAAAGTCCACTGGAATCTAGAAGACTTAATTTCAAGTGGCTACACACGAATATGCTAATTTGCCCGTTTTTTTTTGTATTTCGAAACTAAAAACAAACATCTCTGCATTCCAATTTCAAATGCTCAACTGTCACTTCGCTGGAAAATGAAACAGAACAGACTGTCAAATTTGCCTTTGAGGGTTGATCAAAAAAGAAAATGCGGAAAATGAAGGAAATTTAACCGGCAGTTGAGTTTGTATATTTGCTATACCCTGTCCTGTTCCTATACTTTGAAAGAGAAAAATCGTTGGTGGAAAACAAAAATGCACTCCCTCTGGTTAATTTCCACCGCTCACTCGATTACCCATTTCCACCCCTATACGCTATACCCGAAACAACACAACATAAAAGTTCATTAAAATAATAATAATCATTAAAGAAAATAATCATCCCTTTTCCATTTCCGTAGAAGAACACCACTCCGCATTTGGTCCCTCTGTTGGACGCGTACGATATTTCACCATAAAAATAGAGAACCGAGTATGTGCGTTGGGGGATGTTTTCCTTCCTTCCACCAAAGTGTACACAACGGCAACCATTCGATGCCTCAACTGCATATTGATTTTGATTCCGCACTTACAGTTTCGCGTTCGTGAGGAACAGTACTGTGTGGTTCCGGTGTCTGTTATTCTGTTATTTAGGGAAAATATTCGTGTTTGTTCGGCTCTTTTTTATTTCTACAACGGGATTGTAAAGTAGGAGCGAGTAATATAATCGTAGCACGTTGTTTTCATTCGGTAAACTGCGCGAAAACTCATAAAAGATAAGGGATATAATCAAAGAGAACGGTTTCCCCCTACTTGGAGTTTTTTACCAAGTCTAGTTATACTTTTTGTTCCTTGTTGAACCAAAGGATATAAGAAATACGAACCGAAAGAGCGGATAAAATGGAACACAACCCTTACCGACACATTCCTATTGCATACAAAACTTCTCTTGGTTGGTGAAGTATTTTTCCATGAATTTTCCCCCAATTGTGTCGATTGTGTTACTGGAGTCAGGTCGAAGTGTCGACGGTTCGTTCGGTGAACAGAAAAAGTTTTTTTTTGCAAAAGAAAAACTAGGAAAAGTGACAAAATTTTCCAATTTTAGCGTTCAAATCGCGAAAAATCGAACTCGTACTCGGAAAACGTTTGAAAATCTACCCGGTCTAGTGTTTATTCGTTGGTTTTTTTGTTTTTGGTTTGGTGAAGAAAATGAAAACAGGAAAAATATAATTTTCCTCAAAATATATGTATCACCTTCCGCTGGCCATATAGCGCGGAGGGCTGGTTCCTCAAAAGGAAAAAAAGGGATATCGTGAAAAAAATCCCAGTTGTGTTTTCTTTTTGCCTTTTCCAATTAAATTTTTCCATTTTCTCAGTGTGAAAATTCAGAAAAAAGTGTTCAACTATTCAATTGAATTGAATAAAGTTAAAAAAAAGTTCCTGTGAACGATATTGAGTGGATAAATCGCCAGGAAAGGATTAAAAAATAAAATCTAATAGGAATCACGGAAGCCATTTGGGATTACCTACACTTTTTGCAGAAAAAGAAAATGGATGGAAAAGTAAGGACATTTTCTTTTAATTCAAGGCAGACATGATTCTTCTTATTGGATATGGGGGAGAGTTGCTGTTGGGAGTAGGGGGTAGCGATGAGAGTTTTCCCTCAACATTTCTGGCACACATAACTCATTTGAATACTCCTTAGCAGTTACCCATTCTTTTTTTTTTTGTAAATAAAATGTGTAGTGATGTGTAAACTAGCCGAATAACGGCAATAGAAAAGAAAAACAACACCACACAATCCACAAAAGCGATGAACAAAAAAACGTTTCTGAAAGAAAATTTTTACTCATTCCGAGGGCAACACACCTTAGACTCATACATAGCCATAGGAAAAAATCGATCGATTTCTTATCAGGAGAGGAAAACTCCGACCCGACGATACAACGAAAACCAACCCAACCGACCGACGATGTCGACACGGACCAACCTGAAAGTTTGCATGTATTGCAAATATGTGCACATACTATGGGGAGGGAATTGATGGGGTGGTGGTGCTAGTGGATGCTTTGCTTTCAGACTTGAGTTCTTCTACGTTCTACTACCCTTATCCGTAGAGTAGCAAAAAAAAAAAGAAGAAAAAGAAGAAAAAACTTGAAATGAATCGAAACGAAACTGTCAGACAGTTTTGAGCTCTTCTCCATTCCCATTTCCCACCCCTAAGTTGTCTCGGAATGGTCCGTTTTGGAATGAAACGTAAGAGCGTCTTTTTGACAGCTTCAGTACATGCGTTCTAGTGTAGTGGATATTTCAACAATGTTTTTATGTGAATTTTCTTCAAAACGCTGACTTTTTTTGTTTATTTTGTTCTCATTTTTGGGTTAGATTTTGATAGAGCTCTAGAATATTCCAATTCCACGGACTTGTGTGTCGAATTTCTTTAACACACTTGTGGTGAAAGCTTTTACTTTGAGAAATCGTTTGTTTTTTCTTTTTTTTTGTCCCAAACATGTTTTCAATTTTCCTTTACATTTTGTCGAGAGTTTGGCGCTTATTCTGATTAAATGGATTTGCTTGAGTTGGGTGTTGTTGCAGACATTGATGGGTTGGGGTAGAAATAACGTCGTAGACATAAAGCTACAATGGTTGTAATGGATTGAGGAAATTTGGTATTTGGTATTTACAGCTTACTGTACCTTACGGATTTCCGGCATGTTTTATGATGTTTTATGTTGTTTTGGCTTACCAGTTGATTTGGATTATGTTTTATGGAACATTTTGATGTTTGTTTTTTAGTCTTCGAACAAAACTATTTCCTGTTCGAATGCTCGACAGATAAATGTGCTCTGTTTTTTTTTTTTGTTCTAAAAAACGCTATGTGCGACTGGTCTACTTTTTCAATGCCAATTTCAGGTTTGATGACCCTTAAACAACTAGTTCCCTGTCTAAGGAGCTCCGAAAATTACTTTTTTTCGGGACAGATATAATCACCCCTATCACAGGTCCCGTCGTAGAAATTTCGGACTACGAATGTCAAATAGAAATGACTAAAAACTTCTTCGTAATGAACGCTTGGCGACAGATATTTATAACTTGTTAATAACTTTATTGATAGTAACAAATTCTGTGGCAAAACATTCACTACAAGGGCGTATGTGATGCTTCCATTTTGGTCGTAGTCCAAAATCGCTATGACGCGACGGGCCTTGTGATAGGGGCCAATATTACAGTAACTACCTACCAGTGGAATATAAAACTGAAATTGAAACTTTTATTGCAGTTTTGGTGAACCAGAACATACGCCTTGGCTGACTATAGGTTCTGCAGGAGAACTAAAAAGTCCAGTATTAGAAAAAAGTTAATGGAACCTTAGTCTAGTCATTAGAAAAGGATTTCTTTTGATGTAAAGAAAAAGCCACCTCTCTCTGTCCGGGCTGATTGTTGCCTTTTGCTAAGAATTTTCACAGATCACCTTGTGCTCGATTTTCTGATCAGGCGATCAGGTCTAGTTTTACTAATTATGGGTTGTAACGTCAAGATGGCCATCTATAAACATTTTAGGTGTGGTGCTATTTATCGGGGCATTGCTTAAGCATGTTCGCAAAACTTGTATTTTTGGTTAACATTTTTGACCACAATTAGTGTTTTTTCTTTAATGCAGAAGGAAAAGTCTCGTGCCACAAGGTTCGTCGTGATCAATTTGATATTGCTTTTCTTTTGTTTTTCAATTGATTTTTTAACAGAAAACTGGTAAAGGCATGTTTTGTCTTGAGATCGGAACGGTGGTTATTCGCACTTATTAAATTAGGTTATGTTCATTCTCAAACATTAAGAAGCTATTTCCAAAGTGGGAACTAGAGACAAGTTATATTTTAGATGGTTTGGAAAAATTATTCGTCAAAATCAAACAATGCGACATTTGACCCCCAAAGAGCCCCTTGATGAAGTTGGCTGTATTAAGCACGGGTCAAACAGGGCTGGTTGCCAGCCACTTAGTACCAGTGGCTGAAAGTAGCAGATGGAAGAAGTGAATGGCAGCCCAGTCACACTACTCGCCGGATTCTATCAGCAAACCGAAAAAAATGATTTTTGGACTTTAAATTGGTACTCTCCGGCTGGCAGCAAGTGTGGTGAATTTCGTGGTCGCACAAAGCTGATCAGTGGCTGGCAGTAGCGGCTCCTCGATTCGCTGCTGGCAAACAGGCGTATGTGACGTGTGCCTTATGAAAAAAGCTAAATAAATGAACTTGTTGGTTTCGAGTAAAAGAGCAGGAAGTCCCGGGGCCAATCGCGTTTCTCACAACCATTCTTTTTGTGGGAAATGGAGGGGACCTACAATTTTGTTGCCGATTCCGAACGGCTAATCCTGAAAGGGCTTTTCATGGCAGTGAAATTGCTATCGGAGGATTTGTCAGTTTCGCACGAAAGGCAATCGTGTGTTGGAATTCAAAATTCATAAATCCCATGTTACAGGCAGACGCGCTAAGTAATAGTACGTAAATAAAAACTTCAGGCGCAATTTCGAACATTTTTGCAGAATCACCTTAGCAATGCTTCATTAGCCATGAGTAACAATGGCCTAATTTCATTCCCATATTCATACGGGAGCAGAAACTCACTATATTATATCATCAACGTATTACGGGAACGGGAACTCGAAAACTACTGGATGGATTTCAAAAATTTCTTAAACCCTTAGAATGCTACAATATCTAATTACACTCGTCTGCATGGTTTTTTTATATCTCAGATAGCAAATTATGTTTTCCTAAAGCTTTTTTGGTCCCGAATTCTAAAGTGGCGTCAGAATTGCTATTTCATGTCACGTTTTCGAGATTTTGAACTTTCAAAATCGAAAAAGCAAGTTTTTTGCTGTTTTTGAGCCTTTGTATGCATGCAAAAAAATATAACCTTAAAATGAATCCAAATCTAGCCTCAGAATAGCTCTATTACATCAAATCACTGAGATATTTAACTTCAAAAGTTGTAACGCACAGTAATATTCTATTTTGAAGCCAAGGTAGAGTCTCAAAAAAAAGAATTTGAATCAGATAAGACATTTTTATGTTGCTAGATGAGCTGAATTCAAAATCAGTCACAGAATTTGCTCTTTGTGGCGAAATCATTGTCGACCAGTGTTATTTTTTTTTTAAATCAGAACAGCTTACATATTTCTAGCTTGTTGATTTCTTTTTTGCCATACAGACAAAGAATTGCTGAGTACGGGATGACATTTTAAGCTATTTTTATTCTTTTATGCCAAAGAAGTATAACTTCTGACCGAGAATTTTTTTCAGTCTTAGCTCAAATCTTCTACTTTGAGATCAGTTATCCTTGAGTCCTATTCTGTGTCTCGTTCCAGAATCGATTCCTTTTTGAAAAGTTCCTTTTGGCTAACGTTTGCTGTTGTTAGATACATGTTTTCAAAATGTCTTCTTACTACCAATGACTTCTGGTCAAAAAATAATCTTCTAATTTAAACATTGTAACTAGCTACAGCAAAGAAAGGGTAAAGCGCCATTTGATGAGGAAAAAGCTTGGAAAACTTTTTTACTCTTATGGACAATTTTCAATGAAGTTTACATGAAAAGTTTTATTCCGGTTGTTTTTTTTTTTTTTAACTAATCTGATATAACATCAGCACTAAGTTGTTATGAAAAGAAGATTCAATTTGGTAGTTATACCAACACACACACAAAAACAATTCTGACGTTGACGAAACGATATCGAAACAATTTATTTGTATCGAAAGTTTTGGACAAGCAACACACAAATAGGATTTTCTTATCGCACCACTTTGTTATTGCTTAGGTATTCCTCTGTATATGTAGCCGTAGTTATCGGTATCTTCGTTAGGCAATACCTAAACAGGGATTATTTTTAACTCATTTCTCGGAAATGTAAGCCGCGGAATAATTTCTTAATCTAAACAGCATTAGCTCCAAAGGTAGTTTGGATCCTTTTCTTATCATAAATTATTCAGAAAACAGAAGACAAAATGTGCGTGTGATAAAAAGGGTTCAATTTCTGGTGTTAATTTCATCAATGATTCAATTACAATTCAAAGAAATTACTCAATTTCTAGTTTTGAAACTGAAATGTTATGAAAGTGGATGGTTTGCACTGTAAGAGGAGGAAACACATTAAAATTTTGCAATTTTAAAGCTGAGTTAAATAAGAAGACATTTTGAAAACATGTATCTAACAACTAAATGCAGACGCTAGACGAAAAGAACTTTTCAAAAAAGAATCGATTCTGGAACGTTCGAATGGGTTCTGAATTAAGTTGGATGTCATAAGTCCAAACAGGTTCCAGTAATTACCTATTTAACATTACTTTGTTCTTAGGAGGTAGGTCAGAGTTTTTTTTTTACAGCAATCAGTAAATTTTTCTGTACTTCAAGTCTAGCTCACCTCTTCAATGTTCTCTTTCCATCTATCTTTCGTCATTTCGGAGTATTTCACAGTATTGGAGTAAGATATTATTCTGAACTGTTTATAAAATTGGAACGCTGCTTATGTTTTTGTTCGTAAAATTTCGATTTTGTTTCGTTTTATTTGATACTCCATTTTTGCATCCAACCAGTAGCTTTGTCGTCTACGTTTTGCTGTTTACGTGAAGCTTTTTTATCGGACTTCTGTGGGACCAAAGGTGGTCTGATAGCGCTGATGTCACCGGGAATAAACCTTGTATACAAGAGAAAATGGGTTGGTCCTAAGACACTTCCTTTTGGTATACGCGAGTTCTATGTTCTCAAATTCGGAATAAATTTGATTGTACCATTAGGTTAGGTTAGGTCCTAAGTGATTGACTTTGCATGTGAACGGACTTGTCGTCCGTTTTAAAGTTTAAAATATTTATCCGAAAGGGCTTCGACAAGAAAATTGTTTTTGCTGGTATGTTCGTAGACAAAAGCAAAGCTTTTAATGTTGTAGACCATGCCACACTCCTATTCAAACTTCGTGCTATTGACCTTAGGGGCCAATTCTAGAAGTGGCTTAAGCCTTAAGTGTTACCTAAAGAACAGGACTCAAAAAGTTAAATTGCTATAGTGATACTAACATTTGCGTACCACAAGGGTCTGTCCTGGGTCCCATCTTGTTTCTGATATACATTAACTCTTTATTTAGTCTACCTTTTTCAGCTAAAATTACAGCTTTTGCAGAAGATCTAGGCTTAGCTTATACTTCACCTACCGCTTGTGATCTTATGGCTGATTTGAACCATGATGTGCATTTATTGCGTATTGGGTTTGCTACTCATAAACTTTGTGTCAATGACAAAAACAAAAGTTATGTACTTTAGCTTAAAAATAACAAAAGATCCTTAATTGAATATCATTTTCACGCACCTATCTGCCAACAACATAAAATTCCTTTCTGTGCATGCAGATGCAATGCTGATAAAACTTGTCTTATAACATACTCCAAAAATTTAGTAGTTGTTGTTTCAAAATCCAAGAAGTGAATGATTTTACTTTGAGGAAACTGGAATTCAGCTAATTGCTTGCTTACTTAATTAGGTGGGCCTTACAGTTCATCAGGGTTCACGTGGGCCTCAACCAACATCTTTCGATAGCAAATTCGATTTCACTTGAGCTCTCTCCAGTTTTGCACTCTCAAGTCGTTTGAGGTCTTCTTTTGCTTGACTGCTCCACCTTAGATTAAGACTAAGCTAATTACAGCCTTTTAAGTTAGCGTCCATCAACATCTTTAGGCTTCTTTAGCAAAAGTGTGTTCCTCGCTCATTAATTAACTCATTCTTAATTGAACACAAGAACTGTTAGTACTGCATATTACTGCCTTCCTTTCTTTTAAACGACTCGTGCACCACTTACTATGTAAACTAGGTTTTACTTTATCTAAACCCTTGAGGACGCTCGCAGTAAACGCCATCAAAGCTGTATTGCAATCCCATGCGTGATAAACACACCTAGAGCCATTCTCTTTTTAAATTAATTGAATAAGCTAGTACCACCTACAATCCCCGCTGACATATTCTATGAAATTCTAGTTATTTTGATAATTTTATCATGTAGCTACGATCTATAATCAAAAAAAGAAAAATTGGACAATTTTTCGTTGGCATACAAACACATAATCAAATGATTCCAACATTCCAACAAAGTCACACAAAGTTCACACAAATTGCCGACTCGAAACATCACGCAATCGAATTAAATCAATTACGTTGGAGACCAATAAATTTATTATTGACTCTTGTTGTTTGAGTTCACATTTTTATTACCCTCACTCACCGAGTAATAAACCGCATTCAATTGGTGCACTTAGATAAATCAAACTGCAATGATTCCATTTGGGAATTGAATAGAACGAAATCCACTCGGATAAGTCATAACCTCAATTTCACTTGAATAAAATTTCCAATGGGGCTGACTCTTAATCCCTGCCACTGAGAAAAAAAAATTAAATACTCTTTTCATCTCATCTCAATGTTCATAAACTTGTAATTTTAATTTGCCTCGATTCGATTTGGTTTGGGATTTTGACTGATTGTGCATCAGTTCAAGGAAAAGTTACAAGACAATTCCTTTGGGGCAAGAGGAAAGAAAGAATTCGTGATTTGTCATTCCATATGGACTACTACGACTCGGAATGTGACAAAATATCTTTCACTGTGTGCTATTTCTTGCACATCAGGTTTTGTGATGAAAGACTTCAAATCCTTCAATGGCCAGAATGGTGTAAGAGGGAAGCTGCCTTGCCCAGGAATACCCAGAGTATGTATTTATGCATTTGCATCTATTTCGAATTGAATGGACTTTACGTGTGAGATGTTTGGATTTAGCAAGTACTCATTTCCAATATGATAAAAAGTCACGTATTGCGGATTTTAGTTGCGGCAAAGTCAATTTCACCGAAGAAAATTGAAAATTGAAGAAAGAGGATGCACTTTGATGAGTTTTCATTCTTTGAAAGTAAAGTGCATGCAAATAATGCAAAGACACGGTATGAATTTTCTTAGAGATTATGGGAACAGGAAACACTCTCTATTTTTCATTTTCTATTATTTTTATTTTTTTATGAAAAGTCTGTACCTAAGACCTCAACTTCGACGCTCACTATGGTCTCTCATTCTTCATTGTTTTAGTTCCATCAGGTGGCTTTATTGAAGAAAACGTTGACAAAATATGTGCGCAGTAAATTCAGACTTCTGGTGCCCGCTGTTATTGTTGAGTTTAACCAAGAAATGGATTGGAGTGGGAGCAAAGTCACGGAATGAACGCAAAAAATAGAAATTTGGTAAAAAGTAGCAGTAACTACTTTTGAATTAAGTTCAATTGTGGAATTCCTTCAACACTCTCCTTGAGTTCGAAAAAAAAAAACAGCGGTGTGGTTTTTGTATCTGAACTGTAATGCTTCCTTTAGACTTGTTTCTTTCTATTCTGGGGTAACAGCATCGTAACGATCGTAGAAGCGGAGTTAGAAGAGCTGTCTGTTTTCCTTAATTCTAAATATTTCGCCTTTCGAGAGGAATTGGCAAGGTTCTCCGTTACTAAATTCATTGCCATGAAAAGCCCTTTCTTAATTAGCCGTTCGAAGTCGGCAGAAAAATGTAGGTCTCCATTCCCTCCAAAGCCATGGTTATGAGAGGCTCTGTTGCGCTACTCATTTATGAATTTTCTATTTTTCTAAAGAGGAAAGATTTTGTTTGTTAGTTTGTTTTAATAGCTTCTAAAGCTACAGAGCCGATTTGAATGAAATTTGGAACAGTGATGGTCAAGAGCCTAGAATGTAGCATAATATGCCATATATAATCATCATGTTTCTTTCGGGAACGGAAACGTAAACGAGAACTTTGAGTCTGTAATGAAAATGAAAAGTCTCCGAAACTACACAGCCGATTTGAATGAAATTTGGATTATTGCGCTTGATATTTCTACGCATTTGATAGAGTTTGCTATCGACCTCTCTTATAGAAAATGAGTACTTTTTTGGTATCCATGAGTGTCTTCTTCGTTGGACTAGAATACCTTTCCGATCGTTCAATACAAGTTGTATTTGATAGTTTTAAGTCTGATACCCACTTTGCAATGCTGATGTGCCCAAGGGCTCCATTTTGTCTCCGATCCTCTTCCGTATTTCCATAAACGATCTCTTGTCTGAAACTTCTAATCCTCTCAATTGTTTTTCTGGTGACTCAACCCTCAGCTTTTCATAATCGTTTCCAAATTCACGTCCCTACTCTTCGTAATGTGGAACTGGAACGGCTGTGTATGATAAGCTCATTGAATTTTGACCTTGACAGCATTGTTACATGGGGTAATTAAACCGAGTAGAATTCAATGCTACGAAAACTCGATGTTGTCATGTGTCGTTAAAGCTTAACATCGCTCCATTGCCATTATCTATGAAAGGTGTCTGCAGTCAAGAAACCGAAAAGCTGTCAGTACTTGGCATGTTGACCTTCGTTGAAATTACCACATACTTGAAGTCGCCGAATACGCTGCGAAATGCTTAGGTTTCTTAAATGGGGAGACCACTCTAGGAACTTAAAGAATATGTTTTTTTTTTGAATTTTTTTTTTTAAAGGGAATAAAATAACCCAATCATGTTCAAAATTAGGAGAAATGTTTATTAGAGCTGTCCAGTATTCACAAAATTTTTTATCTATTCGATGACCAACAAAATTGAAGCGTTATTGAAGTTCTCCGGACACCTGTTTCCGGCGACATCGAAAACAGCTGCAGTTGCCATCCTTTTTCTGTTGATCTGAAAAAATTTTACCAAAGTTCATTCTTTTACTAACATGTTGAAGGGAAGGATGAACCTAAAAAAGAATGAAAAGTGCAAAATTCTAAATTTGGGAGCCTTTTTACTCCAAAGTTTGAATTTTTGGCAATTTTTTCGACATATTTGATGCTACCTTTCAAACTTTAGGTATATCCTTTCGATAATATTACTGAGAGTAACCTCAAAAAACTTCTTCTAAACCGGTCGCTAATTTGTTGAGCTACAACTCGAGCAGTTTTTGAAAAAGTAGTAATAATTGCGTTCAAAGTTGCGTCCACACTATGCCGAGTGGCACCAATCGAACATGCCGATCGGCAATACCGACTTAGTGGGGACGTTCCGATCGGCCTTCATCCTTACCGAAAGCCGAACCGAATGAAATGGATCCGTAAGCCGGTCGGCATAGTGTGGACGCACTTTAAAGTTTCACCACGAGAAAATTATCAATTGAAATAACTTACGGATTAATCGGGTATTCCAGGCGCGAATAATAGACTTTCGACTTCCATACAAAGGTCAACAGTGGAGGGTATTGCAAAGCGAAGGTCGCTCTTCCTCTAACGGCCCGAGCTACCTGACTCGTAACCTGACCGCATGTTGTTCTCGTGCTCTAAATGCGATAACTCTGCATCTATTCGATATATTTTTAGTTTTCCTTTGGTTATAACATTCTTTGGATAACATACTTTCGAAAAATGTAATGAAAAAGTAGATTTTTTGAAAATTTTAAAGTGGTCTCTCCCTTTAAGATGGTGCAGGCAATTCTTTACCCGTTCTGTTCTGGTTATAATTTATAAAGCCTTCATCCGCCCAAAGCAAACATCTTTGCGCCTCCTTGATAGAGTACAAAACATTGCGCTGAAATTGATAGGTGATAGTTCAATCGCAGAATCGACCGATTCTTTTGATCATAGTCAAAACATTACCTGTCTCTCTCTCTCTTTTATCTCACAAACAGTGCTTTAGCGAAATAGCGAGTTGCAATTCTCACTTGAAACAATTTAGACACAACACCCGCCTCACCGGGAATGCTTATAAGTTTTACCTTAAGTAAAGTATAGAGATTTCAATTTTAGCCGCACCACTCGAATGTGAAATGCTTCTTCAGACCCTGTTTTCCTACGGTTTAACGATTCACAAAAGTTCAAAAGCAATGTGCATCGGATCGATTTCTCCTATTAAATCCTTTCCTATTTGCCTAAATGCTCGCACTGCGTTTTGGGTATGAGTTCATATCATATATATGAGCTCTAATTATGAAAAAAAGAAAAACTGAAGCACTTCAGAAACACCTTGTCATTCAAATAAATATCTGGAATCGGAAGGTCTTGAGAATAGCATAGGCAGCTTAAGTTTTCAGTCGTTTTTGGCCCAATACCGCACCCTTTCCCTTCTAAAACTTCTACCTCGACGATATGTGCTCATTTAGGGATAAATGATCCTTGTGGTATCTGCATTGTCACCAAAGAATAGTTGATGAATTTTGGTGTTCCGTGCTTTTTCTTCCACCAGGCATTCGAGGAGTATAGTAATGAGCAGAGGACTCAAGACGCTTCCTTGGTGTACACCTACTGTGAGTTGGAATGCCACGGTGACTCCAGCTGGACATCTTACCTTCGACACTGTAGTTTCATATCATCGTTTATCACCCGTACACATGGCCCTGGAACTCCTCGCTGTCTGAGGGCCACCCATATTAGAAATATTTGCTGTCGATCAAATGGTTTTTCAAATTTAACGCTGAAAATTCATAGAAATAGCAAAGTTCTTCGATTAGAATCCTTGCACTTTGGATTACATGTGTTTTGGACTTACCCTCGTCAAACTACCACTGGTTATCAGATAGCCTTAACTATTTTTACAGCTACTTACCCAATACGCGCTCAAGGACTCAGAGTGTGTTAGACCAGCTTGGTCGAAGTTTTCTCAACTTCATGTACAATCCTTTCCTTTGTACATTGTATCTTCCTTCAATTGCTCAGGCTGACTGTGACTATCACCTCACGTTTTTTTTTTTATTATTGTAATAATATTAATTATAATAATTAAAGTAATAATTGATATTTATATTTATAATATAAATATTTCCTCCAGAAAAAGCATTTGGATTGTGTTTGCATTCAAAAGAACCTTCCACAGTAGAATCTTGTGACGATCAAACTATTTCAATTGTTACTCTATCTTATAGTCAAAGTTTATTCAAACTTTCTTTGTTATTCTAACAAACTAGCCATGCCTTTCAGGAAGTCTTGGGTGTCCTTGTCCTCCCCTCCTACAGAACTTAAAATAGACACGAAGAAATAATGCTTTATCATACTCCTATCAAAGTGCTATACGAGCTCAACAAATGTCATTCAAATGTACCTACATAATTCTAAAGACACGATAATGTCTTCAGTTGTTCATAAAACCCATTTCGATTTTTTACTTTTGTGTGTTTCATATTTGACGTTAAATGCCATAGTCATTGTCTTTAATTAGTCAAAACGGATCTCGTCGAAGAGTCCCAGATGTGGCTGTCCTAACAGACTTTTTTTTTCTGCAATTAATAAAACATCAACTTTCTGAATGACAAAACAATTAAAAAACGTTAACTTTCGCCTCAAGTCTTTTTAAATGCAACCACTTTTGTTACAGAACACAAGTAAATAATGGGGAAAGAACAGAATTTGCCCTAATTACTCGTACTTCCCAACCCGGTAATTAACGGCTCTTCAAAGAACAAAAAAAAAGAACTAATAAGTTGCAAGCAAAAACTGCATATTTTTGCATTTTTGCCAAAAATATACACAAACTTGTCCATGAAGGACCAAGGACATTATGTTTTATTACTTTTTCCCTCTAAAATTATTCAACAACACACGAAGTTATATGAACTTTTATTTACATTTATGTATATTCACATGGTATTTTGCTGATGGGTGCACATGAGTTAGTAGTGGAATGAGATGAATTACTCTGAAAATGTAAACCTCCTCCTCCATTGCATCGTAGTGGGTACTCTTCCAAAACGAAAACAAAATTAAAATGTTTTGCCCACGTAGCGTAGCGTAGGTTAGATGAATGCACATTTATATATGTTTATAAATGAAGAAGGAGTATGATATAAAACACAGATGCTGAAATTAAATGAACAATAAAGTCTGAATTGGCTTTTCCTTATAAATATATATATTTTTATCCTAGCTGATATTTTGTGTGTATGTTTGTACGAACATTTCATTGCATAGGTGGGTGCGTTTTTGTGGCACTTAGGTATATCGTCTCTAGGTAGAATTTTATCCAGGCCAACGAAATGGGTTAATTAAATTTGTGATAGTCAAATTGAAGTGCTTTCGAATTGTATGGGCTTGTGTGCTATATTTGCATTGATATCAAAATACAAATGGAACTAGGTCAAGCTTATTGCGTTTCGTTTCTGTTTCTTGGACTTTTTTGCTTATCCCTTTTATCCGGTCAATGGAAAAGTTCGTTTCCATTTTCAGTAGGATGGTGTTTGGCTTGTAGTTTTTGGAAGGACTTAAAGCAAAGCATTAATTCGAAATTTGTATCGAAAGCATTTCACAAATTTATCTCTTCCTAAAAGAGAAAAAAAAATGAAACAGCACGTGTTGGAGTCCATTTTGAAATGAACTGAGAGCTGAAAAAGGCATTAACATCCGAATTAAACAGCCCGAAATATGCAAACAACTTTTTCAACGCCAATTACATAAAAGGCGCGAGGCCTTTTATGTTCAACTCGTTGCTTGTATCTTCGGGCAAAGATGCCGACACAGAAAAGGTAACTTCAGCAATCTGCTAATTTGAATCCTTTCCACACCTCTCGATCGATAACACGCACAGAGTTTTGTTTTTGTTTTTGTTTGGCATGGCATTCGTATAGTGAATACAAATTATATATCCGAAGGTAACCTTCCAACGAGATGGGGTTCTACGTTGCGTTTTTTACTTTTCTCGATTTAATGGTTTAATTTTTGATTGCAATCGACAGGAATGTCGGAAGGACAATGGTAGGTGATGTTGGTTTTAAAGCAAATGGAAAAGTAGTGTCATGTACTACTCGTACTTTCTCTGTTGCAAGCAAATTATAATCTAGCTTCAAATTGCAGACTAAATTGACTGAGCCAAAGCAATTAAAATGCCTTCAATAAAGTGACACGTAATATAAGTAAGTGTCTTTAGCGGGGAGTGAAGTTATCGATTACAGATTTTCAAATTATGTTGTTAATTGTGATAGGGGACAGCTTGTTTTAAAGTGTAATTTACATTGCGTCACGAATTGTGAGTGGAAAATAAATGGCAGACAACAACTCCTGATTGATGGACGTTTGAGTAGAAAATTTTATGGTAAAAAGTAGGTTTTGAATATTAAACCTTAGACTTTATGAAAAGAGATCAAGATTCGGTAATAAGTCAAATGAATTTAAAATAATTGTGATTCAATAACGAGTGGTGATTGGCGATTGTTAATCCTGTGCATTGAAGGCTCTCAAATTCTTTCACTTCTGTTTTATTGGAAAAAAGTCATACTAAAGCTTGAGTGGAATAGTTACTTAATCATTCGTCTTGTAAATTTTAACGTTCGATCCGGTGCGGCTAAGCGGTCGAACCGTGTTGGTTTTTTTTCAAAAATTTGTCTTATCAGGGAAAGCATTCCACATACTTGTAGTGTGACTAAAATATAAATCTCTATGCTTTTCGTAACATTTCTATATCTATGTCGTAACATTTCGACGATATTCAAGAAAATCAATCGTTTCTACGATTGAACTACCACCTATCAATCTCAAAGCTCTGTTTTATAACCTATCAAGTAGGCGCAAAGATTTTTGGGCAGCACCTGACCAGAAATGGGAGTTATACTCTAGTTTTGAACGGATGTAGGCTTTATAGGGTGAAGAATTTCATGCATTGTTTCTATACCTTCGCATTCGTTTCTAAAAATTACCACTATCGCTACACATAATAAATGCAATTACATGTAATGTCCGTTGTTTAAGATACTCAAGCCATGTAATTGGTTTTAATACCATTGCTTCCACTAACAACGTCAACTCCTTTAAAGTGTGAAAATTTGGAGTGTTTCTGTTTCTAAAAGAGCCCACAGACACTACACCAGCGTTGAAACCTGGCTCCGATCGAGGCAAATCAATTCCACTTTAAGAAAAAACAAGATTTTTACTAGATTTGCCCCATTTTTCCACATAAAATTTTTTGGATACCTAAACTCCAGACAACCATGGACTTAAAATCTGTAATCATAGTAAGTAAATGAAAAAAGCAATAGGGGGTGCAGCAAAATTCGAAGAGTCTCGAGGTCTAGAACATTCCAAGGATCCACAATTTAGTGCCTAATTCGAATATTTAAGTGAGATGGTGCTTTTCATGGAAGTGTAGTCCTTGCGAGTTCCTCCCGAAAGCTGATACGTGCTTGATTGGTTTCCTAATTCTTGTAAAAACATCGGTTCTTTACAGTTCCCACAAAAAATATTAGAAAGTTGCCAAATAACAGCTCCGGGCATCCAACTGACATCGTCAAAATAACTGATAACACGATTTGGCCATTTGGCACTCCAAAGTAAAGATTGATCGCGGCGTTGCGCAAAGGCTGTGAGCCATGACGCATGCCACGCTTTCCCGCATGAACCAGTGGTCTTCTTAGTCTCTGTCAGTATCAAACCGGAGCGTAGAATGTTTGTGGATTAAGTCTTACACTTTTGGATACATTCCACAGACCTTGGGAATTGTAAACTAGAATCTGCTAATTTGCTTATTAACACCGGTGCGTTATGTAGGTGCTTCAATTGAACTAGCACTTCTTTCAAAAAACGCACCGTTTTTGAGCAAACAGCACTAACTTTGGAATTTATTTCCCAACAACATTTCCCAACAACATTTCCCAACCATGTTAAACCATAGAGCGACTTATTTCGTTCTGCGGAGGTATTATACTGACTTTCTAACATAGATCATAACAGGAAGCAGCTGTCAGTGTCGTTGTAACCTTTTATGTGAAAAGAAGCTATTAGATGACCGACCTTTTACTTAAAATAAACTTTCTTTTAAAGATAAAGTAAAGATTTTCTTTTAGTTCCAAATCTACTCCGGAAATTCTGCATTTACCCCAATTTTTCTCAAAATTTGCTCCGAAATTTCATGATGGATGTTCGAACCATGCACTACACTTGTGTCTGCAACGGTGTGTGTGTGCTATGTCTGAGCTGGTAATCACACCGAATATTCGGTTCCAACATCTCTCCAAATGATGATCAATAAGCTGCAAGGCTATTGCAAGGTATGGAATTTGATTGTTAATACAGAAAAGTCAAAAGTCCTTGTGTTTAAGAATGGTTCCGGAAGAATGGCGGGTGAGGAGCATTGGAAGTATGATGGAAAAATTTTAGAAGTAGTGAAATCCTATACGTATCTTGGAATTGAGTTCACATACAACTTGAAGCTAGAAAAGCATTTAAAAATAAAACTAAATAAAGCTAAAGCCGCAATTTGTGTGGGAAAGAATCTATAACAACAAACTAATTGCACCAGAATTGAAGCAAAGAGTTTTTAATGCTACAGCACAGGCTATCTTGTTTTATGGAGCGCAAGTGTGGGGTGTACAGAGATATGAGCTAGTGGAATACTTGTTGCGTTTTTTCTTAAGAAAAATTTTCTTTCTACCAGTTAACACACCAAAGTACATGTATTATTTGGAAACGGGATTGTCGACACTTTTTATATCTACCCTAAAGCTGAATGCAGACTACATAGTGAGAGTCTTACAAATGGAGGACCATAGACTACCAAAAACATGTTTACAGTACGCGATTCGTCAAAAAAAGCTAGTAGTAAACGACTGGAACTTGCTAGCCGCGGACTGCGGCTTCACGATAAACTGGAATATGAATGCCTTTCAATGCAAAAGAGCACTTTACGAAGTAATAGTAGTAACAGATGAAAATGAGAGATATAGAAAAAGCACGTGCATCCACTGAAAGACACTATTACAATAAGTGCGTGTATAATCTTAACTCCAGGAACTATTTCAGCAGTAATTTCAACAGTCAAATCATAAGCACTTTATTTAAAATTAGAGGAGAGCTGATAAATCTAAACTTTAAGCCCCATCGCAACGATGGTTCTGATATTTGCACGCTTTGTAATCTTCGACTGAGGGAAGATGTCCTACATTTTATTGGTGTGTGCCCTATGTTGACGGAGATAAGACGTGCTCATTTTGGGAAGAGTTCCTTGCAAGTAAACGAGGTCCGTAATTATCTGGATGGTGCAAATTGGATGCACCTTTATCAATTTTTCAACGAAGCAATGTCTTACAGATCTCAAATTATAAGAGAAAGCTTTTGATCCAAAAAATGTTCATATCACAAACTAAAAATCATTTCAATTTTGCTTACAAAAAACTAGAATCACTTTTGTTTTTGTTTAAAGTCATTTGAATTTTGTTTGCATTTTAAAACCTTAAAAGAAAAAAAAAAAAATTTGTTCTGTTTTGACTAAACTAAAAGTCCATTTTATTTTTGTTTTAACTAAACTAAAAAGTACTTAATTATAAAACATTACGCTTTTGTAAATTAAAAAAAAAAAATACTGATTGAAAATATTGTTCTACATTTTTTGTTGTAAAAGAGAAATAATCATTAAGTTAACAATATAATTAAAAGCAAGTATGCCCCAGGCAGACGACTTTTCATGTCATGCCTTTATTAATTATTCAAGATCAATGAAATTGTACCTTTTTAAAATTTGAATTGAAGAATAAACAATATCTATCTATCTATCTATCTATCTATCTATTCGGTTCCAACATGAACCGACAAAAAGTCGGAAGTTTTTGATTTTTGGTTTTGGTGTCTCGATTTGTTTGATGTGTGTGGGTGGGGATGTACCAGAATATTTACTACTCGTATTATCTATTTATTTACATACGAATCGTTGTGCAGTAAAGATTGGCGGGAGTTTTTTTTTTGAGTACCTACTTTTCTAGAGGTGACTTTTAGGAACTTTGTTCTTACTAAAATAAATAAATAAATAGGGTGGCGCAACAGAGCGAGACGCTCCTGGGCCTAGCGCATTTCTCACAACCATGCCTTGCGAGGGAAATGGAGGCGACCTACAATTTTCTGCCGGTTCCGAACGGCTAATTGAGAAAGCGCTTTTCATGCCGATGAATTTACTAACGGAGGACTTGCCATTTCTTCGCGAAAAGCGATACCCGTGAAAAAACATTTTTGCCTCTGCTGGGAGGGTTAGCAGGTGGACATGCTTACCATCACGCCACGCACCGGTACCATTTTGTTCTTAATGAGGATCCAGTTACACTTACCATCTTTTTACCTTATTTGTGGGAATATCGGAACATGTGCACCGATCATTTCGAAGTCCCCATCTCGTCTATTTTTCCTCTTGAAGTATTTTCTAAACTTTTAGTTCAAATGTAGACCATAGTCGTCTAAAATGTTACGGGATGGCTCGTATGTCGAAATTTTCAATTTGTGTTTTCCGGGATGGCAAATATGACTGGTCCAGCTAATGTTCTCAATAAGTGACCTTAAATTCAAGTTCTCTTGTTTGATTTCCATTAATTATCTAAATACTTTCTTTTCCTATGCTCGAAATTGTATATCCGTTTTCTTTGTCATATCATCTTCAGCTCATTTTTCCAGTTTATTTCACAATTCTGTTCCAATAATTGCCTTTGGGCTCGGTTCGAATCCCAAAAACATACTCGTAAAATTGCTTTTTCCATAACAAATGAAGGTGCAGCTTAAAATTTGTTGAAAAGCAGTTTATAAGTTGTGCGATTGAGAGGTGTTTTTGAAACACACTGTGTCTTATGTTTTAATGGTTACTCAACGAACGATCAAATTTACACTCTCAAAACTACTAAACGTGACCTCAAAAACTGACGTTGCAGCCTGGCGGGGAGGATTGCATTTCTCCTGATCTGCTTTGCGTCTGCATCCATGATCAATGATGTGTCAAATTTCTCAAATGACTCCCGGTTCTCGCATGGCATCAATTGAAATAGCAAGTGATCCATTAAATTGTAGTGGACCCCACTCAGTGGCATGAATATTTCCAAGCAGTAGTTCCCAGTCAGTCATATTATGTAGATACATCTAAAAATTCTTAGCTCTCAACTTTGGCGCCTTTTTAATTAGCAGCTCCTGCTGATAAAATTGAGAAGCCGTTCAACAGACGAACAAAGAGCGCATACATTTAACAACCATGCAATTTCATGCTGAGTCTATGCTTCATGCACAAAGCCATACACCACTACACATTGTTGTTATGGATTATTTCTGTGTTCAAAAAACATGAACAGATCCCAAAGGGGTAATTCACTGTTGAACTTACCCTTTCAAATGGAACATTGCAAGTGCATGACATAATTACTCAAGCAACCACAAAGGGCACACGCAGAGATCACCTGTCTGATCGTACTCAAACCAATCCAACGTACATAACCCCAGTGATGCGAAACGATCAAATGCACACCAGGTAGGTATCAATTCTATCTACACCATAGTCTTAGAACAATGAATGCCAGCTTCCACTGCACCACAGCACAAGGCGAAAGAGAAGGAAAAAAATTTGTTTCGATTCGTTTAAATGTCTTCTTTTCTAGAGAAACTGAAATCGATCGTGTCGGTCGGTTGGCATGATATGGCGGCGCGGCGCGATTCGGAATGTTGTTTGTTTATATTGAGGTGGTTTCATATTTCTCCGACATTTGAATGGTAAACGATGACCCAATAAACACTTCTCTGATGGAGGGTAGAAGAGTATCGAATTTCATGAGAATATAATAGCTTCTATTGGGCTAATGGATTGTTGGTTCAGAAAAAAAAAACAACCATGTTTTTGGGAAAAAAATTGTTGAATGTGTCACCAATTAGCATATGACTACTCGGTAGCCCCAACGGAATAACATTTAAATAAACCAAGAAAAAAAGAGTGTGTCTCTTGTAAGCACCTAATGAAACTGTTAATAACTTGAACTCTGTCTGGCTGGGTCTTCATAGTTTGGTTAACTCCAACGCAAAGGTGTCTTGTTTATCATGTCGTTTAATTTAATGGCCATTTTGCTCATACCAATTCGTTTGGCTAAAATGTTACGCATTTGCATTTGAATTTCTATTTAATTGACTATTGGTTGTTTGAAAAACATTTGGTTTAGTGTTTGTTGATTCAAAAATATGCAGTTAAGAGGAGGATATTATCCTCATCTAAAGTTTAGTAAAGAATTTATTAGTCATATGCTCACACCTCAATTTGTTGAAATAAATGATAATGTTAGCCTTAACACATTATAATGATACGGGAAGTCGCATTCATTGTATTAAAATTTAAATTGCTTGGCTCTTTAAATATGCCGGTCATCAAGATCGGAATCAGTTCAGAGTCACGCCCGCCGCCGGCCGCACCCATTGAGTTCTTTAATGTAAATGAAAATGTCATTTCTAAAAAATCCCAATGACTTCTGAAATTTATCACATTTTATTTTATTTTTGTTCATATTTTTTTATTGAGCTTTGATCATACGGAATGCTTGAACCACCCTCAATAACTCACTCAAATTCCACTCAGTACTTTACTTTAATCAGTAGCGACTAATGTCACTTTCCATTGGAGGAAAATAACCGTCTAGGAGCGTTCATTAGCATTCTCAAACTGTTCCATTATTGCAAAAAGATCGCTTCTCATGATTCTGAGAAGTGACAGCCGCGTCTCGATTTGAAATGAGAATCCACTCAAGAAGCACTAAAATACATGTTACTCAAACCTGAAAATCAAAATTTTCTCCAAGGAATATTTTTTATGAGCCATAGACAATCTGTCAAAAACTAAACAGAAATAATGTTCCATCCGCTTAGTATAATTTTGGCATAACTTTTTCTAACATTTCGTCCGGTATCTCACGAATAAGTGCTTCAATTTTGGCTTTCAATGCGTCAATCGAAGTGGGCTTGTCGCTATAGACATGAGCCTTAACATAACCTCACAAAAAATAGTCTAAATCGCATGATGTTGGCGAACAATTGGGCGGTCCGAAACGTGAAATAAGCTGTTAACCGAACTCGCCTCTCAATTGGCTCATTGTTAAGCTTGCTGTGTGGCAAGTTGCACCTACTTTTTGAAACTGCATGTTATTGTAAATCGGAAACAGAAGTAAATATCTTTGATATTTCGAAACCAGCCCCTTTAATTCCCTTTTTTGGGCAGTATCGTGTATTGAAGAATCACATTTAAGGCTGGTTACAAGCGTGCAAAAAGTTATCACTTCCGTGGTAACGCAAGGACAATAAATGTGTTGTATTTTCTTGGTACATACCTCTTCTATTTTCTCAAAAAGAAAAACTTAATACCTAAAAATGAAGGAGATAACGAAACTTGTCATCTTTTTTCAACCCTTTCTTTTCTTTGAAGAATCACCCGTTCCCTTTCGTTTATTAACTTTTTTCTGCACGTGTGTAACCTGGGGTCGAGTGAGTAGGTACCATTTTGCTATCAAAATTCCCTCTATTACACAACATTCACAACATCAGTTTGCTGTTCCTTTATCGAATTCAATTCGTTTCAAATACTTATGAAAGATTGTCAAATGGTTTTACTTAAAATGCTCGGTAACGTGAGAAGTAATGCCAAAAACACATAGTTCAGTTACGTATTACTCGATCACGTATGCGGTAATTCGGCCCCTGGTTCTTATACTGTTGGCTACTGTTTAGCATGGGTGATGATTTTCTTCAAATTGTTTAACTTCCATCGTATTTCTTTTGGAGTATTTGCAGACATTCGAGATAGATGTAGATATCCTTCCTGATTCCAAAGGGTCTTGCTGTACCGCTTCATTTTTACTTATTTCGATATGTTCCAGTGCAACTTTTTCATGATTTTTCCAGCATTCGATTTCTTTTCACATTCTTCGTTATATGTTTAACTGAACGAGACTGGACATAATTCAGATGTTTGATGAACTCTTTGCCTAAAATCTTTTTTCCTTCGTATTAAACTTATACCAAAAACCATCAAAGGATGGTGTACCACCACATGGATAAAGAAGCTGACAGCAAAGCCCAGGCCTTATCATTCCAGTAACTAAAAGCTGTTGTCAAAGAAAAATGTAATTATACACTTGAGCTTCTTCACTATGCCTAGTAACTTACTTACTTACTTGCTTAGTTACTTACTGAAAATTTAGAAAAGTTTTAGTAACAGAGGTGTGGAAACCTCAAGTCCGAACGCATTTCAAGTACTGGCCGGCATAGCTCTATTACTTTTTACTCTCGAAGGACTTGCTAATTTCTTGCGAAAGGCAATAGCCATGGGACAAACAATGTTTTAATATTTCCTTTCCGAACCTCGAACTCTTAATGTAGCAATCAGACCATTCTCCACAGACACTACTGAAAATGAAGTAGTTTGTTCGATTAAACATCGTTTTTGTATTCCTTTGCCCTTACTGCCTTTAGGCAGTAGACTTAAGGTCAAAAAGCTCATCTTCATAAATACAGATTTGTTTACGTTCATACCTAGTCTGTTCTGCTGTTGACCATGAGAGCTTGGTTCTAAATAAGTTAATGTTGTGTGTCTAGCTTTCAATTGTCGTGCTTCTTTTGAGTAAAGTCTTACTTGTTCAATTGCTAAGGCCCAATGAAATAAAGTATCGAAATCTAGTATCGCACATTTTTGTCCAATCGGAAATGTTTCTTCCAATAGTAAAGACCTTAGGACTTTGTTTACTCATGGAAGGAAGAAAGGTAAATTTAATTGGCTAATGCTAAAAAAAAAACTGCTGGACTACCGTCAAAATAAAAAAGACAGCACGCGGTAGTTTTTGTTTAGATATTAAAAAATAAATGACCATGTAGGGTGGCGCAACAGAGCGAGGAACCCGGGCCCTAGCTCATTAGAGTAGGTATCTTTTTACCTATATAAAAAAAAACCCTGAACCCTTTATTCCGTTTTTAGTAGTTTTTCACTTTGGGCAGTGTTTGAAAAACAAATGGCCTGGAAAAGTGGTAGGCATGTATCGAGTATCTATGTAGCTTTATGTTTTTTTTTGGTGTTCCTGTTGGTGGCCATCTTGGTCACTCTTGGTTTTTTTAATCCCAGCCTCGAGCTTCTATAATTTATTATTGTTAACAGAATATCGAACCACGAAAACTCGACCTATTTTGAGTTTGATCACCCACTGTAGTGAGTTTAGCTAAGCCGAGCCAATGTACTTGCACAGATTTATTTTTAGCAAGTGAAACTAAAAACTCATTTCAACGAAAACACTCAACAAAAACATAGGGACAGGCATGCTTTTATTTATAAACTGAAAGTCCTTTGGTGTCCCTTGAAGGTACGAGTACTACTCTTTTCCTGAAAATTAATTCGAAATAGCTGTTGAAATCCCAGTCTCAATTTATTGTTGCTAAATACCTACCCATTATTTATAACGAATTCAAAGATCGCACCAACGAAATCTCGACCCGTTTTGACTTTGACCACTCCATCTGTGATGACTTTAGTTATGCCAAGCCAATTGCACTGTATTTTTAAAAAGTCAAACTAAAAACTCATTTCATCAAAAACGCACAACCAATGCATTTAAACGTCCATTTAAAAAAAAAAATTCTACTAACAAAATCAGATAACAGCCATTTAAAACCACACCGGTAAAGGTAAACGAAGCACAGAACACATAACCCCTGCGGTATGATGCTCAAAAAAACATCCGTTTTAATTTAAGGCCAGAAAAGACTGATACATTATTTCAAATTGCACATTTTACCCCATCTCGCTGTTCAAACAACCACACGCCCATGAACATCCCATTTTCACCATGCAGTTCATAAAAATGGTTGTATGCTATGTTTTTTTTTCCTTGTGTATTTTTTCACCTTGCTGTTTCTTGGAATTAAAAATCTCATCACGATTGAGCAATTTCAACTTCCTAAAAGGCACCCTGCAGCATCATCTCTTCATCAACACAGAAGCTAAAAAGGAATATACCAACAATAAATAAAACACAAAAAAGTGCATACCTAACCGACATTTCGGCAAAAGCGCCAACTATAAATAGCAGGATTTGTTTGTTAAGAAAAAAAAAAAGGAGAGATGTTGTTGACTTCATTTGTATCTGATGTTTGTTTACCTGAACATGAAGAATTACCTCCACGAATCGCAGAATAATAGTTTCTCGAAAAATTAATTAAATGGTGTTTAGTGCTCTCAGAGTAATCCAGAAATTCATATACGAATTACGAGTAAGGAAGGATAGCGAAGTCAAATGAAGTGGATTTACTAATTAAACTCTTTGTTGGCCTTTGTCTTGCAGATGTACAAGAATATCTTTCAACGTGCAGTGTGTAAAAAAGGCAAACTAAGAACCATCTTAATTGATCGAAATTAAAATTTATGAACCACAATTATAACATGGGTGGTTTTTGTGTAGTTGAGAGTAGTAAATAGTAAAATAAGCGCACAAGACGGGGACGATGAACTTGTAAAGAATATCAAGAGGATTCATTAAATGGTGTCCATTAATGGACACATCTCTTTTGTCAATCATTCCTTATTTTTGGCTCAACAATTCCGTTAAATGGACATGTCCACGAACAATGTTATCGTCATACAGTGTCCAGTTGGAGAAAATTATCAAAATATCCTTTTGAAAATTACACTTCATACAGATGCCTTTCAAAAGAAAATTCTCCTATGTTATAGAGAATTGATTTTGTTTGACAAATAATTCTGTTAAATGGACAAGGTCACGGACAGTATGATCGTCACACAGTGTCCGGTTGGACAAAATAAATCGAAATATCCTTTTGAAACACTTCATACAGATTAGCATTCTTCCTTTCAAAGTTTTATGAGAAAAAAACGTGGATGCTTTCTTCAAGTGGACACTGCTGCTTTGTAATGTTAATCCATTCCTCTAAGCGAACACATCTACTTCGTTAATTATTGCTATAAGTGAAACCATTATGTTTGTACTCTTAGCCTCTTCTTTGAAACCTATTTTCAACTGAGTAGGATAGTATGACCGTCATACTCAGTTCTTCGGCAAGAATCTAAATAGGTATCTGTTTCGGAAGGGTACTTCACTGTAAGATTGCATAGAAGGTAGCAGACGTGCAGTGGTAGAGTATTTCATCAAGAGGCCAGAAGTGTTTGTTGAATCTCTAACTTCTTTTCTTTCAACCTCCCGATTTCTTATGGAAGCCAACCTTCAGGTTATATGTGAAATTACAACTATGTACTTTATTTGGTCACGGAGCGTATGATCGTCACACCGTGATGGGTTTGGCAACGTCAATTCAAATATCCTTTTGAAAAGAGTTCTTCATACAGATCAGTATACTTCCTTTTAATGGAGAATTCTCCTATGTGGACGGTTCCCTTAAGCGAAAATGATTTAGTTGAAGTAAGTTGTAAGGGTTCTTAACTTCAATAGTATACATAGTATAGTATTGAAAAAAACATTTCAATGTAAACGATTCCTCTATGCGGAAACACCTGCTTTGTGAATCTATTCCCTTAAGCGGACACACCTGGTTTGTTAATTATTCCTATAAGTGAAACAATTATGTTTATACTCTTAGCCTCTTGGTGGAAAACTTTCTTAAGCTGAGAAGGATAGTAAGAACCGTCATACTGAGTTCTTGGGCAAGGACAATAAGGAATATCTATTTGGGAAGAGTACTTCATACTAAGCATACACAGAGGGTGGTAGAGATGCAGTGGTGCAGTATTTAGTCAAAATGGCGGAAGTGTTTGTTGAATCCTTAACCCGGTAACTTCTTTTTTTTTTCAACCTCCCAATTCCATACGGAAGTCAACCTTGGGGTAATATGTGAGATTACAACTATGTACAAATGTATTTTTTTCCCAAGATCACGGACAGAATGATGGTCACACCGTGATGGATTCAGCAAAGTAAATTTTAAATATCCCATTGGAAAGCGTACTTCAAACAGACCAGTACACTTCCTTTTAAAGGACAATTCTCCTATGTGGACGATTTCTTTAAGCAGATGTGATCTAGTAATAGGAAGGATAAGGCTTTTAACCTCTTTAGTAAACAATTGTATTGAAGGAACATTGGGATTTGGACCATTCTCTTAAGTGGACATACCTGTCTTTTAATAGATTCCCTTAAGCGAAAAGTTCAAGTGGAGTGAGTTTGTCTGAAATTTTACCCTCTCGGAAGGCAATTTTTTAAGCTGAGTAGGATAGTACGACCCGGCATTCTGAGTTCTTGGGCAATGACAGCAAGAATATCTGTTTGGGAAGAACGTTTTTCTTTGAAATTTTAGCCTCCTAGTCAACTACTCCTTTTTAAACTGAATGGGATACTACGACACGGCATATCTATTGAGTTTTTCAACTTGGACGTTAAGGATACGTATTTGGAAACAGAAAACACTAAACTTAAACAGAGGGTGGCAGGGATGACATAGTAAGGTGTTTGGTCCAGAGTCCGGACGCGGTTGTTTGAATCCCTAGCCCGCTATCCTCTTTTCTTTCAATTTCATGTCTTGAGGTTATAAGTAAGACTATAGCTACCTTATTTCTGTCTCCTGCCAGCTGCTACAATAAAGCGGTCATTGTTTTGAGTTCTTCAAACTTATCAGTAGATTAGATCAGATTAGATCATTTCTATGTTAGTTCATTACCCCATATTGGTCTCCTCCTTTTTTGAGAAAAGAAAGAAGCTTGCCCAGCTCAGTCCATAACTTTTTGTGTAGACGATCCCCTCTCCTATTAAGAAGATTCCCTTAAGTGGACATGATCTTTTGGTATTAATTCTTCCAGGTTCTGAAAACCTTTAGTGGATAATTCTATAAAGTGGACGCGGATAGTTTGACGCCGTTTTATTCATCATTTAGGTTAATGCGTTGCCTATCTGCTTAGTATGACTATTTTATATAACTGAACCTCAGAATAGGTCTCTCTGAAGAGCTAAATTGTGAAAATAAATGAATATGTTGTTTGTTGGCAGCAGTCGGAGAAAACTACGTGCTCTGAGTTACCCAAATTTGTATGCTGACTCCTTCGTCTTCTTCTCTTAGTTAATGTAACTGAACTTACTAAATTTAGCTTGCGCACCTTAGTCAACACATTCCTGTATAGACAATCCCCTATCCTATAAAGGATATTCCCTTAAGTGGACATGATCTTGTGGTATTAATTCTTTCAAATCCTTCAACTCTTAAGTTGAAGGTTCTATAAAGTGGACACAGATCGTTTGACGCCGATTCATTCATCATTTAGGTTAATGAAGATGAAGTATTTCCTTGGCAGGATATCTTCTTTAGCGTCGCGTCTGTCGCCTGTCTGCTCAATACGACTATCTCATATTACTGAACTGAATATTTTGTTTGTTGGCAGCAGTTGGAGAAAACCTTTTGTTCTGAGTTATCTAAACTTTTATGCTGACTCCTTCCTCTTCTTCTTTTTCTCTTATTTATTCTGACTGAGCTTACAGTTTTGCTAAATTTAGCATTCTTTAGAAAAAATAGACTTTTTTATTCCTTTTGAGTGGATATATGGATGTTGACTTAGAAGACATTTCCTTGTTTTCCATTTTTCTTTTTGCAAACTTTTAAAAAATGTGAAATAAAAAACTATTCTATTTTTATCACACAATTCATACTTCCTCCAGCATTTCTGCTACAATTGTTGTTGAACAACTTCCGTAAAAAAAGCTTTAGGAAATAAAAATAAATTCACAATAGGAATTCACAATCTCTAACTTTTTTTCTTTAAACAAATACCGCCCAATTCAGACGATGAAAACCACTTAAAATCTTCTAAACTCTTAATTTAGTTTGAAAAAGTTTGGTCATTTTCAAGAATGACAGCAAATGAATATAATCTACAAACCCTGTGAGGCAGAAAATCCATTTGAAAAATTAGCTTGCTCTTGGACAGCAATGCTTCAACAACAACAAACAAAAAAAACCCCACAACTTAAGACTAAGTTTTTAGTTTTGTCAACAATTCCTCATTCCCGAACTTCTGTTCAAATGCATTAAAAAAAAAAAGTAATAAATAAATAACACTAACCACCAATCATGAAGTGGTCAGACATTGCATTCGCAGCGCATCTGCATCAACCCAGCAACAAGGTATAAAGGACTATAGCGAAACAGAAAAAAAAAACAAAAATTGTTGGGAAAATCCTGCAGGAAAATCCTCTAGAAAAACCCTCAAATGAATGGAAGTAATGAAAATGTGGACTCAAGTTTGATTGCACACCAGGGATTTGGCATTGTTCATTGTAGGTACGACGACGGCCATTGGTGGGTTTGTGTTTGTTATCGTCTGTGTCTTTTTTGCACCCTCTGCTGCCATTCCGTCTCCTTTTATTCTCCTCTCATTTCAATTTGATATAAGTTTGCGTGTATGTATGTAGTGTAGTATGTCCCTTTCCATAGACACAAGACACTAGTCTAGCGCACAGAGGGTTGAATTTTTTGGGACTTATGCCAAAAAATGTTTGGCTTGAGTTCATTGCACTTTGTTTCGGTTGCTTTATCATCAAGGAGAACTTCTTTTCTCAGCCGCAGGACGGTGGACGCTGGACGGACAGCAACAGCAACCCAACAACGAGATAGAAGAAGAAACACATCAAACTCGAACACAGGAGTCATCAAGAAAAGAAAAAGACTTCCCTAACTACCGACGACGAAGTAGTGGCCTTTGGTCGTTCTTCTCCATGTCTTCGTTTTCGTATCGTCCTTACTGGGGCTTCCTTTCAGAGTGAAACAAAGTTCAGGGGTTAAACCAGACAAAAAGTAAAGAAGACAAGGAATGTGTCCTTAATATTCCGGCATAGTGCTGCGGTTCGGTTCGATGTTTATCTTTTGTACCTACATACTTACCTCCCTTTTTTTTGTTGTCATTGTTTAAAATTCCGTTTCGGCGTGCGCTACACCAGTTACTGTGTCTCTTCCTCAGACATAACGGTGAAAGATCATAACCATCGTTTTTAGGGTTCACCTTTTGTGTTTGAGTGTGCAGCATTATTGGTGCGTTGCATAGCACAACAAAAATAGAACCCCTTAACATGTAAACACAAACCAAATACCAAATACCTATAGAAGGGTTATTGGCTTGGGTTTTTCGGTTTATAAGCATGAGAATAGACACCAGTCAGCGTCCTCCTTCCTGCTTGCCTGCCTACATTTGCAGTTGATTGCACCTTAGAACTTGGAAGCTGTCTGTACAGCAGGGTGTAGGTACAAGCAAAGAGAACAAAAGATAGATGTCATCGATGTCAACATGAGATTTAGTAATTTTCGCACCTTTGTTATAAATTAGTGGTCACAATAAATTTTGTCGGCTTCATTTATTTCTTGTTTCTTTATTTTGGGTGTGCTTAAGAATTTATGGAAATAGAATGTGGTGAAGGAAGTCTTGATTAGGACACAAAGTTATTGTTGTGTTAACAAACTTTCGGAAGATTTGTTTATTTGTTTGATGATATTTCGCTGCTGATACGGAACCAAAGGTTCCATTGAAATTTGACCTTCCATAGATCGCATCGAATTGGTTTTTTACTCAACTTAATTCTTTGTAGGTATCAAATCAATTTATGCTTCTCAATTTTTTATTGATGTACCTACCGGTATCAAGCTTAACTTTGCATGGTCCATGGAATCAAATTTATTAATGCATGGATGGGGATAGATGACATGGGTGCTCTTGGTGAACTTTGGAATTTTTAGTTAAATACCTACACCGTGCTAGTCATGTGCAACGTTATATGTAGGTGCCCAAGTATAATTGACACTACCTTTTATTTTAGCAAAGCTACTTTACGTATACGACATTTTATGAGAAAAACCTCCGACAAAACCCGCCTGTAAAATGAGAAGAAAAATCCTTTCGTTTATAGTTTTTGACGTTGGTTTGAGAATCAAATGAAAGTCTGATTGGTTCGTTTTTAAATGTTGGTACAATTGTTGACTTTCATGTACCTCAAACTAAACTGAATGGTTCTCCAATGCACTTCCCACCTTAACACTTTGAAATTGTAGGCCGTTGAAATGCGCTCTAGGCTCCAAAGGTTCCATAGCTTTGTTGCGCCTCCTTATTTTTTTCTTTCTGTTTTGTTTTTTATTTGAATGCGGGGAAAAAAGTGGTTTAACACATTTGACATTCGGATAGGCGCTCATATTTTTGGCAGAAAGTCGATATTATGCCTCCGTGGAGCGAAATTATCTTCCTACTGACAGCTGTTTCCTCCCGATCATAATCTTGGATGAGAGTCAGTTTAATGCCTCCTTGGAGCAAAATGAGTCGCCTTTAGCTTGAAAAACTTTGGGAAATATTGAAACTTTTTTCCAAAATGAGTATGTACTGTGTAATGTGTGACCCATAGAAAGCTTTTTAAAAAAGCCTTTAGACCAAAATGAAGCAACCACCGTACCTACTCCACTCAAGTTTGTACAAAAGGCTAAAAGACTAGCATTCTAGTGTAAAACAGCCATGGTCCCAGTCTTTAGTAGCAGAGAATGTAAGACAAAACCATCAAACATCAATTTCAACAGCTTAACATTTCACGTACTAGCTTCAGGAGAAGTCTGCACAAAGACCTTGTGGGTTATTCGCTTACAACTAACAAGGCATAATTGACTTAGAAATTGAAGGCTCACGACTATCTACTTGGTTTTCTCCTCGTAGTTTGGGCATTACAGCAGGTTGAATAATCTTTTTTGTCAAAGCAGATGTATTATCTTCTCGGATTCTACGTTATTTGCTTACTTAGGTGGCTCGGATAACACGTACGTTATTGTCGAAAAGCCAGTTCATCTACAAAGTGTGACATTTTAGTGCGAAAGTGATGCTAGCGCCATTGTTACGGTGAATAGTATGCGTTACAGAGTCGTGTTAAACGAAACTAATTTCATAGACTTGGATGAAGTCTGGTTCTTGCAAGATAGGACGCCATCTCACACAGCCCTTGTTTTTTGTATTGAGAACCTTGACAGACCGATACTATACCAACAAACCGGAAATAATTTAAGCGCTTTATCCAATAATATCATCCAAACAATCCGTGAGATAAAGCCCAAAACCATCAACAAGGTCTTGGAAGATTGCAGTGGGAATGTGAAATTGAGAGGGCAGATTAGGAAGCCACTTGAACGACGTTTTGTTCTACAAGGTGTTTTGCATAAGATGCGACAAATGCTCAGAAGGGATAGGTTGAATCAAGGCAACGAAGAAAACGTATGGGACGAAGTGGGGCGTCTATCTCTCTGCGTTCAGGTGATAAGGGTAATTTCATGAAAAATTTACTTAATTTTCTAAAATTTTCTTTTGTGGGTTTTCCGTTAATTTAATTTTATTCTCTGAGGAAAAAGGGGTTTTCTGGAAATGGTTGCTTTTACTTATTGACATATGTAATACGTGGAAAAAAATAATACTTTTCAGTTTATTCCATTTCGAAAAACAGTTCGTCTCTTCAAGTATTGAGAAATTCGCTTAATCATTTTTTAAAACAGAATCGAAAAGTGGATTACATTCATGATTCAATTAAAGTCAAACCTGGGTAGCACACAGAAATTAAACTTCTAGTTTCAAAAGACTAAACGAAAGCGACATATGTATATGTGTTTAGGTTTTGTTTCTTAAAGCCAAATTTGGTGTTGAAATAAAAGTAATTTACTTATTAACAGTATTCGCTTCTGATCAGGGGCCAAGTTACCGCATCAATGATCGAGTAATACGTGACTGAATTATGTTTTTTTGGCATTACTTTTCGGGTTATCGTGCACTTAAGTACCACAATTTGACATTCTTTCGTCAGTATTGGAATGAATTGAGGTCGATAAATGACTGACTTAATGACAGACTAACGTTGTGTACTATAGAACGAACTTTGAAAGAAAAACTGTACTCACTCACTCGATCACTGATGCGGTAATTCGACCCCAGTTCATGACCCAAAGGTGGCTTTCATTTTGCGCATCAATCGCGCTTAGTTGTTAGAGAAGCGTTATGCATTGCACCACTGGAAATATGTTTGCTTTTTGGTTCATTTGATTTTTTTAGTACTGCGTTAACGAATTCTGGTATCACCTTGTGTTATCGTAGTGGTAGTTGATTTTACGTTGTTAGTTTTATTTTATTTTTTTCTTATCCGGGATGTCGTAGACACAAAGATTTAATGGCACATAAAAAAACTTAACACAAAAATTAGCTATGCAGATTAACACCTTGTGTTCGATAATGCGATAATCGAAGCTTCTTCTCTTGCTGTTGTATTTTCTCATTGTCATTTCCTTGACAGCGAGTTGCCATGTGGTGTGTGGCATATCTTATTTCAGTTCTTCCAATAGCATTGAAACCCGAAACATTTCAATTCTTCCCATAAAAAAAAAATTTTCCAATAAAAAACTAAAATATGTGAGGGTACTCAGCCCAGAAACGATCAATCGGCAATAGGAAAACCATTTCCTTCCAATTGTCTGTGTCGGTCGTGATGGTTTTTTCTCATTTGTAAACTCTTAAAATATAGTAGTTATTATCCAAAGGCATAAAAGCTAAATGAGTTCCTTTAAATATTTAAATTGATTTCAAATTGCTTCCCAACCACACGTGCGTGTTTCTTCATCGATCAGCGTTCAAGGTGGTTTCATTTAATTTTTCTGTTTTCCTTCTTTTTTGTGTTCGGTTCATTGTTCAAGAAAAAAGGGTTCAATTTTCACAAAGAAAGAAAAACGGGTTCCTTATTGTCAATGAGCGGACGCATTCCTATTTTCAAAAACCAAAAACCACTTGTATCCCAAAGTATCAACTTGTTTCCCTTTGTAACGGATTCTATTCATAAAATAATTTCTCACAACACAGCCAATTACTCTTGAATAGAGAGGATTACAAACTGCTTATTATACGAAGCACATCAATACAAAAACCTCAAAAAACCGAAATTTTCCATTAGGACCATGATGAACACGGGGACACCCATGGTTTTGTGACATCCGTTATGCATTTTAAGAAGAGCAAACTTTTGTTCCCATCATCGTTTAAGTTTTCCTTGATATTCCCAAATAAATTAGTTCAATATTGTCTTTGGCAACGAAGTATTTGCATTTCAAAGATGGAAAATCCAATTTACTTCGTGGGAAAACGGTTATTATAATCGAAAGCCTTATCTAAAACCAATAACAAATTTTCCGCTCCAGTTGAAATTAATTTCCAATTAAATCCTAAATCTTTGGTTTTTCAACTCAGGTGATAAGTGAGGTACCCGTGAGCTCGTTTTCGCTCTCACCTCGTAAACTCATTGATCTATATCTTAATTATTAATTTCTTTTCATGCTGATTAAGTGGATTTCACGGTGAGCCCTCAATCGTCAGTTTTCTTTTTAAAAACCGAGACTTTTCAACAAAGCTCATCGAAATGTTTTGTTCGTCATCGAAACGATGCTCGTTACAAAAAAAGAGAAGATAAACAATTAACATATGTTTACTATGCAATTGTGAGTCTATAATTACACTTTTTTATAACTTATCGTAAATAACTTGGGGTCATTAGGATCAACCTGTTAATCAATCGATGGCCATGTAAAGACTCATCGAAAAAAGAAAGATTTTTCCCGACCGGTCGTGTCGTCTTCGTCTTGTTTTTCTTTCGGGTTTATGGGAGTGACATTGTCTATTAACGATGCTTATGGTTTCCTTTTTTACTGGTCCCCTTCTTTTTTTTTGTGGACAACAATTCAGTGACAAATCTTATCATTAAATTTGGGTTTTAATTACCCAAAACATTGTGTATTGTGTTAATGTATATGCAAATTTGGACCCAGCGACTGATTAATCAATCAGCTATGCATAAATGAATTCTCTTGTGTCTCAGAGATACATACGTTGAATATTTAAACCATTGTTTGGTGTTAATACGAATATTATTGTCAACGGGAGTCCGAGTTTGATTATTGTCATGCTGGGCCATGCCATCCCAGTCATCATAATTTGTGAGGGATTTTAACAAGTCGTTGTTGTTGTTATATTTTTTTTGTGTGCGTGGAATTCGCATAAATTCATAAATTCGTTGAATCTGTCTGTCCTGGGGATTTTGTAGAGGACTTTGTTTTGCAACAAAATGGTGTGATTGTGAAGGTTATTTATGGTGGAACTGTTATTTTGGCTGGCTATTCATGAAATATGTATTTCTTTTTTCAATTAATTGGTGATAATTTGACCGAAATGACATTAAACCACATTTTATGGTATTCCACTTGTCGAAATGGCATTTAATTAAAACTGACATGTCATTTATTTTGGGGTGGATTTGAGAGAGAGAGAGAGAGAGAGAAGTGATATTATGACTAGCTGGGAGCTTAGTTCAAGCGGATTATGTGAGCGAGCCTATGGTTTTTGTTTTCTGATTGATTTTCATACCAGTTTTCATTTTGAAAGGATGACAAACATGTTTGTCATTTTGTTTTGCCCATATTTTGTGGTATGAGCGGTATTTTCGAATGATGATAAATGAAGCGTAAATGTTCTGTTGATTTGAGAGATTTAAATACATTGATAGTCCCTGAATATCTATACGTAAATTCAGTTGTTGCCCGATGAACTTCATTTTAAATTGGAACAATGTAGGTACTTTTGTCGAAAGTTATTATTTAGCCATTAAAAAAAAACTTATCTTTTTTTCAACACTCAATAGAATGATTAATGATAACTTGCAACCTCTTTGACCGAAAACAGACGTGATAAAGCAAAAGAAAAAACATGTTTTTATGTTTTGGAGTGTTTCGCTGGTGATTTTCGAAAACACATGCGATTTTAAACTAGTAACACACACCAAATTCAACAACTTTGTTTCGAAACAGCATACTTACTTACTTACTTAGGTGGGCATTACAGTTCGGGGTGAACCTGGGCCTCAACCAACATCCTTCGATAACGACTTCTATTTCGGGCGAGCTCTCTCCAGTTTCGCACTCCAAGTCGGTTGAGGTCATCCTCCACTTGATTGCGCCACCTAAGACGAGGTCTTCCCCTTCCGCGATTTCCCTGCAATGTGCTTTCGAACACCCGACGAGCCGGAGCGTTTGGGTCCATCCGCTCAACATGGCCCAACCATCGTAGTCTCGCGATGCGTACTCTTCTGGCTATGCCCATGTCGCGGTACAGCTCATACAGCTCGTTGTTGTATCTTCTTCTCCACACATTGTCTTCGCATACGGGATCAAAGATTATTCGGAGAATTTTTCTTTCGAAACGACCAAGGGCTTCCTCATCCGCTTTCGATAAGGTCCATGCTTCCGCGCCGTAAAGCAGGACTGGGATGATTAAGGTCTTATATAAGGTTACCTTGGTTTTTCTGGAGAGGGTTTTGTTTCTCAATTGCCTTCTTAACCCAAAGAAGCAACGGTTGGCAAGAGTTATTCTCCGTTTGATCTCCGCACTGATGTTCTACAGCGGATCCTAGGTAGACGAAGTCCTGTACTACCTCGAAGTTATGTCTGTCTATTGTGACGTTTTGTCCAATTCGTCGATGTTCTGTGTCCTTGTTTGATGACAGCATATACTTTGTTTTGCCCTCATTAACCATCAAACCCATTTTTGCCGCTTCTGTTTCAACACTCGCAAAAGCACCTATGACATCACGCTTTTTTCTTCCCATTACGTCAATATCGTCTGCATATGCGAGCAATTGCACAGATTTTTGAAAGATTGTTCCTCTGGTGTTGACGTTTGAGTTTCTTACAATCTGTTCAAGTATGATGTTGAAGAAATCGCATGACAGTTTATCGCCTTGCCTAAAACCTTTTTCGACATTGAAGGTCTCGGTGAGTTCTTTACCGACCTTGACGGAGCAGCGTGAATTCTCCAAAGTCATCCTGCATAGTCGTACGAGCTTTGCAGGGATGCCGAAACTAGACATGGCTCTGTACAGCTCGTCTCTGTAGATACTGTCATACGCGGCCTTGAAATCGATAAAGAGGTGGTGAATATCGATATTATGTTCTCGGGTTTTTTCCAAGATCTGCCGTAATGTGAAAATTTGGTCTATTGTGGACTTCTCCGGTCTAAAACCACATTGATAAGGACCTATCAAGTTGTTGACGTGGGGTTTCAGACGTTCACATATTACAGCAGACAAGATCTTATAAGCGACGTTAAGGAGGCTTATCCCTCTATAATTGGCGCAGTTGTGAGGGTCTCCTTTCTTTAGGATCGGGCATACGATACTGAGGTTCCATTCATCGGGCATGCTTTCTTTCGACCATATCATGCAGATCAGCTGGTGCAAGCTCCTTTCCAACTGATCTCCAGCTGCCTTGAAAAGTTCGGCATCAAGGCCATCTGCACCTGCAGTCTTATTTGATTTAAGTTTGCATATAGCAAGCTTAACTTCTTCTAGGTCGGGAGGACGGCATTCTTGATCATCGTCCAGGCTGAATGGGGCAATCTGCCTGACAGCGGAATTTGTGTCCTCATCGCCGTTAAGCAGTCTGCAGAAATGATCTTTCCAGATCCTCAGTAGCGACTGTGACTCTACAACTATGTTTCCCTGCTGGTCTTTACAGGCTTGAGTTCGGGGTTTGCCACCCTGGCAGGATCTTTTTACCTTTTGGTAAAACTTCCGAGTCTCGTTCCTGTCATGGCACCTCTCTATTTCCTCAAACGAGCGCTTCTCATGCTGCTTCTTTTTCTTTTTGAGAAGTCGGTGTTCTTCCCTTCTTCTCTCCTTGTAAATCTCGTTATACCGATCGTGAGCAGCCCTCGTTCGTGTTTGCAAAAGCATTTGTCGTGCTCTTTGCTTGGCTGCATTTGCCTGCCTACATTCTTCATCGAACCATGGGTTTCGTTTTGGTGGCCGAGTGAAACCCAGAACCTCAGAGGCAGCGGTTCTGATGGCTTCTTGGCATTGCTGCCACTGGTCTTCGATGTTTAATGCTGGCGGCACGGGATTCAAGGATAATTGAAGGGACACTCGATTGGAAAAGGCATTGGCAATCTCTTGCGATTGTAGCTTTCCGACGTCATATCTCTTCACAGCGTTAGTTCGTGCTGGTCGTGAACAAGATATCCTCATTCGTACCTTGGCTACAACAAGGTAGTGGTCCGAGTCAAAGTTGGCCCCTCGGAAAGTTCGGACATCTAGCACACTGGAAGAGTGCCTTGCGTCGATCGCAACATGGTCAATTTGGTTGACGGTTAATTGATCTGGGGACCGCCATGTGCCTTTATGAATTTTGAGATGCGGGAAGCGTGTACTACTTACAACAAGATTTAGCCCCGCAGCAAAATCGATAATCCTCAATCCGTTTTCGGAGGTTTTGTCATGGAGGCTATGCTTACCGATTGTGTTTCCAAAGATGTCCTCCTTCCCTAGTTTTGCGTTGAAATCGCCAAGAACGATTTTCACGTCGTATCTAGGGCATTGCTCATATGTTTCTTCGAGGAGCTCGTAGAAACAGTCTTTGGAATCGTCGTCTTTCTCTTCTGTGGGGGCGTGGGCGCATATAAGGCTAATGTTGGCGAATTTAGCCCTGATGCGGATGGTCATTATACGCTCAATGACTGGATTTTGGCTAATCAATTATCCCTGAGTCGAAACAGCATATTTCACGATAATTGCGTACTTTCTTATTACGCTACGCAACAAACTCAAAATGAAACAAAACATAAAAATCAAAGCCAAATAGACGATAGCTGACAGGTTTTCTGATTCTACCATTTTGATTTGCTCATTTCGTTGCACTTGACAGCTAATTTCTGTTTCATTTCAAATCACAACATTTTATTATGGTTCATTCTGCTTCGCTTGGTGTGTAAAAATAGAAATAAATAGGGTGGCACAACAGAGCGCGGAGCCCCTGGTCCTAGCGCATTTCTCACAACCATGCCTTGTGAGGGAATGGAAGGGACCTGCAATTCTCTGCCGGTTTCAAACTGCTAATTGACAAAGCGCTTTTCATGGCAATGAATTAATTATCGGAGGACTTGTCAATTCCTCGCGAAAGGCGATACCCGTGGAAAAAACATTGTTGCCTCTGTTGGGATTCGAACTCGAACCTCTGGATTAACAGGCGGACATGCTATCCATCACAAATTTTTTCGCTTAAAAACTTCTGAGATTTCAAAAAAACACTTGTTTCTCCACCTTTTAAAGAAGTATAGAATTCATAAGAGTTTTAGCTAAAATGGTCCATAAGCTGCCTCAGCATGTAAGCTTAGTTGGAGCAGGTCTTAAAATATTGATTGAACAAAAAGCCAGTACCAGTAACGTACTTGCATTCAAATAATATAAAACAGTGGAATTATACGTATGTAAATACCAAAATACTAAAAAGTCAGGAATATGAGGCCAAGTTTAATTAAACTGTCAAAAAAACGACTGGCACTTTAAACCGAGACGAGGTCTTTAAAATGTAAAGAATCCCTGATTATTCAAGCTATTTGAAGCGACAAGGACAGTGAATATCTATAATCGCTTGGATCTTTGAAAAAGAACTCTTCCAATCGTTGATTAAGTTTTTGGAAGAAAGCGTATCACAAACATAGACGTTTAGAGACTATCTCCTCTTTCAATTCGCCCATACAGCTTCTGCAGAAGTTTTTTGATTATACGCTGAGACTTGCGTATTGACGTCCGTCAAGTAACCACTAAAATAGTGCTATTAAAAATTTGAGGGTATTGCGGGTAAAAACGGTTGTTTCTCTGGTTCTGCGGAGTTGGAATTTTATTTATTTTTTACATGATTTGAATGCTCGGGAGCAATTATTGAAAGAAAACTCTAACAGAGATCAAGAAACACGACCAACTCACATGAAAACCTTAACAACCTTAGTACTATCCGAATGTGGAATGCTCTACTCTACTCTGTTTTTCCCCTACATTACAATTCACAAAAATTCAAACGTAACGTGCATCGGTGTCTTCTCCAAACCCTCTTATATTCTCCTAAAAGCGCGCACTGTGTTTCAAAACATTATAAGGGTATTATAAAAAAAAAAAAAAAACTACACCAAAATGCGAATATATCGCATTTGTCAGCAAATTGCAAAAAAATCATATTAAGCCTTGAGAAGCAACTGAGATAAGCAAGTACTTCTATAAGCAACCGTTCTATCTCCCATTTCTTTTGAAGTAGAGGCATTACTAAAAAAGATAATCAAAATGAAAGTATCAATGAAATTGACAAGTTTCAATAGATCCTTCAACCGTTGCAATCATATCTGCGAAGATAGAAAGCCTAAAGCTATGACGAGATATCTAAATTAGTTGATTAGTTAGTTTTAATTAGTTTTCTTTTTTCAGTTACAAAGCTTACAGAAAAACAAAAAGCATGGCATTTTTGCCGTCTGCCTAGTCTACAAAACATAACAAATAAATCAAAGAATATGAATAAGATTTTCCTTTTCAGTTAATTATCAAAGGTTTTAAGAACAAACTTTTAGTTTCAATATGTGACAAAGTTTACTTCATAAAAAAACCAACTGTATTTTTAATTTAAAAGGTTTCATTTATAATACATTTTCTATAGAGAAATGCTAGTCTGCAAAATTGGAACAACTTTTTTACATCCATGTCATTCAACAAGCGTACGACTGGGTTTTGTGTTAGAATGTCGCTTCCAAAAAAATCGCTTCTTATTTCTTTAAAAATCGGACATTTTCCCGTAAAATGAGCAACATCTTCTCTTTTGTAAGTTGCATAGCGAACATATAATGGGTAGTCGCAAAATTCTAAAATTTTTCTCGTTTTCTAAGGTCTACTGCAGAAATGGGCTGGTAAAGCGACGTTTCTAGCTGTTTATACTATACTTACTTGTTAACTTACTTATCTCGGAGCTGCAATACGGGGTAATTTTGCACTCTTACTCGGTTGAAATTCTCTTTTACTTGATTGCGCCCTTCAGCGATTTCCTAGCAATGTGCTGTTTAAAGCCCGTCGAACCGGAGCGTTGATGTTTATCCGTTCAACATGTCCCAGCTATCGTAATCTCGCGATACTTACTCGTCTATGGCTATGCCTATGTCTGTCGCGGTACAGTTCATTAAGCTCGTTGTTGATTCTTCTTCTCCACACATTTTCTTCACAAATTGGACCAAAGATGATTCGGAGTATTTTGTCATTCGTTTTAGATATGGTCCATGTCCAAGCGCCGCGCTTATTTTCAGTGTCTAAAGCGAGTTCTAGGTAGACGAAGTCCTGTAGGGTAGGGTGAGGGTAGTTGAGCAATTTTTCACTTGAACAGATATAGCTCCTCAATGATAATTTTCAATTAGTTATAAAGTGTGCATACTCCTTTTTGTGTAATAATTCGATTTAAAGAGATACATCTATTTAAATCCATGAGGTCAATTATGCTCAATGTATAGGTGATATAAGTTGAGCAAGGGTATGGGGCAAGTTGAGCAATAAGAATGTCCAACCAAGTCATGGGTTCAATGTTGACTACAGATGAAGTAAATTATAAGTTAGCTCTTTTGTTATCGACTTTTAGTGACGAAACAACAAAACTTTAAGTAATTTTCTTTGAACCAAACCGAAACTAGAATCAATAAACGATTAACGTATCTTAAGATTAGCTTCCAGAGCTTCGAGCCCAGAGGTTCGAGGTTCGAATCCCAGCAGAGGCAAAATGCAAAAATGTTTTTCCACGGGTATCGCCTTTCGCGAGGAATTGGCAAGTCCTCCGTTAGTAAATTCATTGCTATGAAAAGCGCATTCTCAATTAGCCGTTCGGAACCGGCGAAAAATTGTAGGTCCCCTCCATTCCCTCACAAGGCATGGTTGTGAGAAATGCGCTAGGCCCAGGGGCTCCTCGCTCTGTTGCGCCACCCTATTTATTTATTTATTTATTTAAGATTAGCTTCAGCATTTACACACTTTTCCGGACATCTTATTTGCTATCCTTACTTACGTACTTACTTAGGTGTGCATTACAGTTCGCGGTGAACCTGGGCCTCAACCAACATTTCTCTATAATTTCGATTGCGGACGAGCTCTATCCAGTTTTGCACTCTAAGTCGGTCGGTTGAGGTCTTCGTGAAATTTCAGAACTAAATTTATCAGCACGTTCGGAGACTAGCCGACGGACGTCTCTTTTATGTCCATAAAAGATTACTGCCATTTGTAGCAAGTATTTTTTCAGAGAGTCTTCCTATAAAGGAAAAAATACTTGTCTCGGTGTTGCATAGCCGCCTGTAGACGAATCATCATCTTCATTTAATTTCTTAAAAAATTTTGCCAAAGTCATCCGTCTGATACCGAATTTCTTAGCGGCAATATTAACACTCTTTTCCTTCATAGTTGATAGCTTTTGCAGTATTTTATTTAATCTTCAGTAGTGTAAGTCTGTAAGAACATCTTGAAGTCTTCGTCTTGTAATTCCGCATCGTAAAAAACAATAAACAATTAAAAAAACTGGTTGTCTTCAAGAAACTAATAACTCTTTTTTTAATTGCTTTTTCAAAAACTTTGCTTAAAACAGGAAGAAGGGATATGGGCCTGTAGTTACTAATGTCACTAACTGCTCCTTTTTTGTGCAAAGGAATGATGTATGCTATTTTAAGGCATTCAGGAAAAGAACCAGTTCTAACGCTCAGATTAAAAATATGTGACAAGACATCAACCAAATAGCATCCTACTTTTTTAATCGTGATGTTAGAAATTCCATCGAATCCACAAGCATTAGAGTTCTTTAAGGAACCAATGGATTTAAGCAACTCAAGTGCAGTAATTGGTTCAAACACAAAACTGTTACATTGTGCATTTGTGCCACAGCTATATTGTGAAGAACATTGCGAACAGTTGGACTGAGAAGAGAAAGGTAGTAAATTATTTGATACAGAAGTAAAATATCTGTTAAATTCTTCAGCGATAACCTGTTTATCGGAAATGATATTATTCCCTATTCGAATAGCACATGGGTTTTGAGATTAGCAGGGTTTATTAAGAATCGTGTTAACTACTTGCCATTCACTTTTCAAATTACCTCTAGCCAAATTGAACTGATCCCGATAATAATTATCGCGACAGATTGGTATTTCTCTTTTAAGTTGTGAACATAGACTTTTATATTTGGCTTTTAAAGAATTGCTGTTAGGATATCTTGAAATTTGACTCTTAACTTGTTTTTACCTTTGATTTTGTTGCATAAATGCCTTGTGATCCAGGGCTTTAACCGTTTTAAAGGCTTTTTTGGTGTAAAAGTTGAGGTACAATCACTAATGTGCTTATTAAGGGTGTACATAAAGATATCATAACATTTAGAGGCATTGGTTTCTAGATAAACATCTTCCCAGAATTCATATAAAAGAGCATGCTTGAGTTTAGTTACATCGATTTTTGTTATTTTCTTTGATGTACTTGAATTGTTTCTTTTTATAACACTTGGCGTATTAATTAGAAGTCCAGTCATAGAGTGGTCAGTGATTCTGAAATCGAAAACACACTTCTCACAAGAATTAACATAGTTAATGTTGAAACGCCCATGTATATGGTCTAAACAACTACCCGAAGAACTTCTAGTAGATTCATTTATAAAGCAAGTAAGACCATGTGAATCCAAAAGACCTAAGTAATCTGAAACAATACCATTGTTTTCTAATATATTAATATTCAAATCGCCCAAAATAATTAAATTTTTTGATTTTTCACTCTCTAAAAGATCAGAAAATTCTTCCATAAAACAACAAACAGCTCATTATTACATTTAAAAGTAACTCTAAGAACATCAGCACTAGAGAAATTCTCATCTGTTACAACACAATCAATATATTTGTTGCTTAACCAACACCACCAGCAGCGTAGCCTTCATTTGTGTTAGCAAAAAAATTATAACCCGGCAAAGAATAGTCGCATTTTTCGAAACCATAAATCCAAATCTCGGAAACAAAAACAAAATCTGGAATGAACTTAAAAATATCAAGATGAGAAACAAGAGCAGAAAAGTTTTCTCTTAAGCTTCTGACATTTTGATGTACAATAAAAAGTTTGTTATCGCAATTAGAAGCATTAGTAAAAACATTATGACAATTAATATAAGAGAGATCAAGGATGGAGACGTCATCGATATTACATACACTTCTAATTACTTATATCGTAATTCGTAAACGAATACACAATTACCACCATTACCACCATAGACAAATATCTCTTCCGGTCGTATTTTCCATTTTTCATTGGATAAATGATTTACTCTGTCGTTACGAATAATCTGCTCCCCATTGATTTGAAGGAATTCACTCAAAATGGTAGCAAACGTTTTTCTGTCAAAGTGTGACGTTAAATCGAAAATAAATTGTTGTTAATTATGAGGGAGCATGGAAAAATTGGAATTCATTAATTTGATGAATAAAGCAAACTACTAAATCTGAATTTCTGCTTGTAAATTTTTCTTTGATGAAAAACTCGGAAATCAAGAAAAACTATAGCAGACCTTCCTCGCGTATTTAAAAAAAGATACATGTCTGGAAAAATCCAAACAGATGACAATGCTAATCTTAATCAAAAGGAAATATTTATTCATAGTCCACCTCACTGTTCGCTTTTTCTAAAAAAAAAAAAAAACAAATTACCTAGCCCTGCAGAATGAAGGTACATATTTCCCTTTTGTAAAACGTCTTCTACCCTCCCAAAGTTTTAATTAAACCCACAGCTAGGAAGGTCTTCGACGATGAATAACCTACAGCACTTTGTCATCCAAAGTAATGCCATGGATACACTTTATTATAACGCAGTGGACAGGACAGACACTTTCACACCCACCCATCGACAATGAGCTTTGACGGTGTGTAATTCACTCAATCCCTTGGTTTCACAGCTCCTCCATAATTAGTATTCGCTGGTGATAAAGTGTCCTTTCTCGTAGTTGCTTTGTCCTGTTGTACAAGAATTCTGATGGTACCCAAATGTAATTAACCAAAAACGAAAAAAACGTGAATAAGGGGAAGTAATCACTTTTATACATATTATATATATGCCACCCTTGAATTCGTTGAGATTGAATTTTTCAAATTCCCAACCCTCTGCCAGTCTGGTTCGGTTCGAGAGAGGAATCCCAATCCCAACTAGACTTGCACGTGCCATTTGAAAGCGCAACGTTTGACGTAGTCGTTCGTTTCCAAAACCATACAATGGAACAGCAAACAGTGCCAGACATGATTCACGGCGCGTAATCAATGCAAGTGCTGTAGAGTGTAGAGAGAATATGACAGAACAATGGAAATCAGCAAGGGATTGCTTAGATAAGTAGGTTGGTCGGTGTAGGTAGGGATAGGGAGGTATATTCCTATTTCGGTCGATGACATTGAATGTGGATCTCTGTTTGCTCTCATTTCTGAGCAAGAGGGGTGATTTTTATGTTTCAGAAAAATTCCAATAACAATTATATTACATTTTTCAATGCTTCGAATTTTTGTTTTCACAAGAAATATTTACTTTTACACCCCTTATCGGGACACACTCATCTATAATTTTCGAAACGAATGTGTGCAGGCAGTTTGGGAAGAGAAAAACAGCTGCACTTTTGAGCCTAGGCAAGTGTGGAAGGGACCGGAAGGATGCTCTTTCGGTTCGGTATTGTTGATTGTTGAAGCATAAGTGCATGCGCAACGTTTTGAACAATTGCATGGCACTCATTTTTAGGGAAGATCGTTCGCTACAAAACCGGTACTCTAAAATGGGGCAGTTTCAAATTGCCTTTGCAAGCCATATACGCTACACAATACAGATTGAGGCCAGAATCGATGGAACGTGTATTGAATTACCAAACACACATGTTACACTTCCGATACTTATCAACGCCTTTAATAATTGAGGTCTTTTGTTTATTGAGGGGACAAACAGGTATGCTAAATTTGTCAGACAAACGATCAGAATTGTAAAATTTATAAAAAGAGAAGATTTTTGTAGGAAGTTGTTGAAACACAATTTGACGTTTTGTAGTCTTAGAAATAAGATTGGAAAATGTCGTGTTCTATTACTTGGAAAACTTGTTTACTAAAATAAATACATAATCGTTTTAAGGCGGAGTGATGTTCCTACCCTAGATTATGGTGTAAGGCACGGGGGATCACTGGTGTCGATCCGATAAGTGAGAGCGCTGTGATCTCTTCGAATTTACGCTGCTCATAACGTGCGCTGTGAGGAAAGCAGACGAAAAATGAGAAGGTCTAGCCTTTTTCGTAGAGGGAAGTTTTGAGAGATGTCAAAAGCTGTCTGATTACTTTTTTATAATTTATTTAGATTTGAAAGTGAATTTTTTATGAAACTGCTTCTTCCGCTTAAGTGGCGGAAAATAGACGCCTTCCCATACGTTTTTTCTTGTCTCGACCCCACCTATGTCGCATCTCATGCTAAACAACCTGAATATAGAGTGGCGGGGAACACCGGGGCCTGTTGCATCTTAAAAGGTTACAATTGTGTGTCGATTCCGCGCTTTTCCATGCTGTGTAATTACTACTGGACGCCATACCAATTCTTCACGAAAGGCGATATCAGTGGAACACCAATGTTTATGTTTCTGGAATTCGAACCTTTTCAAATACCTTTTCAAATACCGCAAATCAAATGCATCTTTCTAAATCATGTGTTATGATGTGTTCAAACCGCAAGTATGAAAAAATTAATATGGTGTGGTGGTGCATCAGAGTGGGAAGTCCTGGGACTGAGCGCATATCTCGCAACCATGCCCTGTGATGAATGAGAAGGACTTACATTTCTTCGCCGATTTCGAGCGGTTTACTGAGAAGGCACTTTTCATGGCAGTAGAATTACTATCGGAGGACCTACCAATTGCTCCCGAAAGGCGATATCTGGCTCGAGTACGCTTTATATGCAATTTTTGGACCAAAAAGACTTCATTATTTGCCGCAGAAAGCAATCGGAACTAGGCTGTCGTATCACAGCTTAAACTGGCTCCTTTTTTTAGTTTAATTTCTCCACAAACAAACTCACAATATTAATGGCGTTAGTGAGCATCATATAAGTGCCTAGCTGTTTTTGGGGCTCAATATTTTTCAATTCCTTTACGGAAGTGTTTTCAGTCTCTGGAAAAAAAATTTGAAACCTTTAAAATATCTTTAAAATGCTATTTCATTCCTTCAAGTGCTTATTTCAGTTTCAAAGAGTAAAGTTAATCAGAAATAAAGTTAAAACTTAACCTGTGTTCACTATTTCAACCGGAAAAAAAAACAAGAAAAAAAAAATTGTCTACACTTATTTTAAGGCTATTCAAACATGTTTAAAGCTTGATGAAGCAATTTTTCCTTCGGTAATAGATTTCTGGCCTGAATTCAAACTCACAGGATATGACCACTTGGAAAGCCCACCTGCGTTATGATATCTTAATTTTTGAGGCTAATTTGTCTTCATTTTGCTTTGTATTAAGAATGTTAGTTGAGACTTTGTATTAAGCATGAAAAATATTTTAACTACGTTGCCTTTACGTCCATTTGCATTTTAAAATGCGATTGGCTTGCCCGAGACTATTTAAGAAAAAGGTGAAATTATAGAAGATTTTTGTTCAGCATTAGATGAGCAGTTAGATGATGGCATTAACACACCCACCGCCAAAGTTTTTAACCTTTGTAATTAATATGTTGCGACTGAATACCATCGATGGCTTGACAAATGCTCAAAGTTTGTGCATTGTTTTCACGGTTTTTAGTTTTTCTGTTGGCTTATTTTCTTGAAAAATCAGCTGAAGTGCCGATAGTAGTCGCCCACCTTCCTAGAGAGCAGCACCCAACCCTAGTTTCAAACATTTAATTTTTGTTAAATACCTTCTAAACTTCAATGAAAAGAAACGAAAAAGATTAACCAACTGCCAGCCATGAAATTTCTTGTTAAGCTTATCACATATTCAAAATTAATAGGGGTTTACTTCCTTTAAAGTATTTTGGCCATTCCCAGTATGTATCCCATAGAACATCGAAAGTTTTTAACGACACAAATTAAATATGAGTAAAATTTTCTTGGATCATATTCACTCACGATCAATCGCAACTTATTCTAACATGTGGGTAATATTTCCTGAGAAAATTGTTTAATACTAAAGCGAGTTCGTGACTGCGCACGAAAAGAAACAGCATACAAATTAATGTAAAGAGGATTTAATTTAATGAACTATTTTAATTAGGTATGGATAATTATTCGATGATATCTTAAGCTATGACATAATTAGCAGTAAATATCAATAAAGGTTCGTGTTCCTCGTGTTCATTTTAAGATGAGCTCAGATTATAAATTGTCTCGACTTCGAATTGTAGTGCGGTGAGTGAAACTAACGAGAAACGATTGGAAGAGGAGCCCATTTTGATGTCGCATATAAAAGATAGGAGGAGTGTTGAGATTTTTTGATTCTTTCCAAATTTAATTATGACTAGAATTCGAACACTTTAGTAACGTTATTTAAACGCTGTTGTAACCATTTCTGACTTATCGGAACTGACAAAAAATTAGGTATCATCGACGCCTTCGAAGTAAATGTTTAAAAAATATATATGCAACAAGTATAATGGTATCTGCCGGTCTTTTAGCCTCCCACTTTCATCTGGACACCACCCTAGGTTTTGAGTTGCAAAAACAATCACTTTATTTCCATTTGCGCCACACCTACATACCAAATTACTATTTGAGCTCGCCAGTTTAGCATAAATCTCCTTAAAAAACCTAATTGAAGCTTTCCAAGTCGTTTAGCTGAATGTTATGTTAGGAACAAATAAGTATAACAAATACCTAACAGATTCGAGAAAATGTATGAAAGTCGGAGATTAAATGGTCCGCAGCTTCCTTATTTTCTCCGAAAACGATATCATTTTTTCATTTCTGATAAGGGTTGAGAAGAATGTTTCAGCCAACGTTACTAGCTTTTATCTACGGCTGCTTTTAGTGGTTTTGTTATTGTTCCAACATTTTCGTGGGCCAATTTTCGTAATTCATAATCGGTCTATGTCGGTCTTTGCTGGCGTAACTCGCTAATTAGGTCAAGTACATATTGAACGTCTATTCCTCTCGATTGCACTACCTGAGACGAGGTCTGGATATTCCCTACAATGCACGTTCGAAACTTCTTCGAGCTTTGAACTTCCAGCCGTCGCAATGTTGCTGAATTTTATCAAGGTCCTGTTGCAAAAAATTGTGATAATCTCGATCTTTGGATCTGTTCTGTGCGGAATAAGGTCAACCAAGTACGCTATAGAATAGTGAAATAGCGTTAAATGCATTTACACCGTCGCAGCGGAAATATTTTTTCACTATTCTATAGCGTAATTGGTTGACTTTTTTTAGACTAATTTACTGCTCCCTGTTGCAGCCTGTTCTGAATTTTGAAAGTTCTGGTAGAAGTTACATTGCCACTTTTAGCCATAAAGGTTCTATTGTAAAGCATTTCATCAAGAATATATAGCAGTAGTTTATTCATGTCACATATGAGTAACTTATACGTCTATCCAAACGGTATAAAATGTATTCTCCAGGTCGACCAGACATGCACCCCTACACTGATTTTTATCTTTGTTCCATTGAATATCTGATACTAATTGACACACGGCATGTATGGTATCATGAGTTGCCTCAAAACCGAATTGATTTTCTGGAATGATATCTTTGTCCTCAGCAATCAGCCCTTGTGGACAATATTCTATCTGATACCTTATCGAATACCTTTTTTAGAAGACTGATTGAAAAGAAATATGGTGCATTGGAAACATCCTTTCATTTTTTTGAGAAGAGGATGGACCTCTGCCGTTTTTCAACGCACTGGATATTAAGCATCATTCAGAGCAGGCTTTGCAGCACCAATATTGAGTATACCGTCGATCCTGCTGATTTCTTTTCCTTTATTTTGGGAAAGATATTTTCGACATCTATCTTAGATACGATCTGGGTGTTATCGCGGCTCATGACTCGGCGATGACTGTATTTGCAAGTTGGTCGTCATTGAACCTAATGAAACCAGGATTCAAAGATCCCCAATGTGAAATCCCGTCTCCTACAAAGGCTCAGTTCTCACTCTCGTAGTTCCTCTATTTCACCTTATTTACTTTTTCCAAAAACAGCACCAACTGCCTGCCTCTACTTTCTCTTGAAAGTACTATAAAGATACCATCATCCAAAATATCGTCATCCGAATCTATTCCTATTGTCAGATGTGAGTTTGTGTTCTTTGTCGTCCTTTGGAGTTTGGTACACTGAAGGTCATTTTGATCTTTACGCAAAAACGTTGGTTTTTCCACATACATATCCCACCAACCGTAGTATAGCGATGCCTGTGCGTCGCTATACTGTTTCTTTGCTGAAAATCATCACGAACTGCTCCGAAATTCACCGAAAATCAGTCAAATCTTATTCCAGCACAGCGATTTTTCGCAGCTGTGCACAAAGGAGAATGCTCACGACGGAGTAAGGAATTTTCTCCACCCTGCGAATTTTTGTCACCAAAGTTTTTGTGGATCGAAATCGTGCACAGTCAAAACAAATACAACAACTGTCAGACAGACGTTTTTTTCAAGCGTTGTTATGAATGATTTGTTCAAGACGTTTCTTTACTTTTCAGACAATTACGTACTTTTAAAGAGTTTCTGAGGGGATTTTACCCCCATTCCTTAAATTGTTAAATTTTGAATTTCTGTGAGCACAGTGAGGAAACAGACCTATTTATTGTTCGTCTCCACTCCACACATCTCTCCTAAATGAAACCAAATATCACTTGTGCGCTACTCGTATAGGTGATTCCTTTTTAAGGTGCCAGTTAAAGCGATCAGGAAAACCAATCAGGAAAAATTATGAAATGGAATAATCACCATGTTTTCGTTATAGTTGAATAAAAAATAATCAATTGAACAAATAATTTCCGTTATAATTGTATTTTTATATTTTCCTGATGAAATCGAATCACGAAAAAGAAAAATACAAATTTAACAAAAAATATTTGTTCTAAGTTTTCAGGCACAAGAAATACTTTTGAGTCGTTTGCCATTGATTGGTATAACATTTGTTATTCAATTCTATTGAAAACATAGTTACTATTCCCTTTAAAAATTTTTCCTGATTCGTTTTCCTGATTGCTATAACTGGCCCCTAAGTAAAGCGGAAACTATACACTCCTTCCTTTATTGAGTATTTCCTTTGAAAGGATATTGTAGAAGCTCCAGCTTAAATCTGTATCAACCTGGTATGGGATCACTGATATCCTTTTACCTTCTGGTGATTAATTTAAATATCAATCCTAAATCTGGTCGGTATGTTTTATTGAAAAAATTCTAATATCAACCAGTTTGACTTTTCCTGAACATAAAAATATTCCTCACACCTCTTCGAGTCTAACTGAAAACCTTTCATAATTACTAAGTTGTCCTTCTGAAAATAGATTTATTTGCTTGCCAAATCGTATCTGAACCCCCTAATTTACTCGGCACTATTTGCCGCTCCGATTACCATTAAAGCTATATTCAATCCATATGCAATCCCAGCTATTGAATATGAAACACTACCCCGTTGTAAACCTATCGATAACGAACCATATTTATTGCAAAAAATAGAAATCATGATGTTTGTGCTTCACATCGTACAGATTTCAGTACGTGTGAGCAAGATAATTTGTAGTATGTAATCAATATGAAAATTCAAATTCCAAATATAGGCACAAATACTTTTAGAAATTTTTCACACAGTCAAATCGAAAAATTGATGGGATTTTGTGAAAACCAATTCAAAAATGAATTTCAATTTTAAACAAATACCTATAATAATTTTTCATCCCTCGTCTCTTTCCAGATGATGGTCTAATGTCCAAACATATTGAAATAGGACCATGAACGTCGACCAAACCTCAGCAAAATGTACTGACTCCAAGTGTATTCAAAATAAAAACTTTTGATTAAAAAATCATAAACAAATCATAAACCACTCCTATTTGAACTATTCGCTGGAGCTAATTCAATTCGGCTAGAAAAAAAACTATAAAATAAAAGTGAGAAATAAATTGAAAAACAACAGTGAAATTGTCGACCATTTTAATTATGGCGACACGGTACGCGGACACCACACCGGTGGTGGTCGGGAATAGTAGTTTTCAAAAGACACGACGTCCTGTTAGTTTATTAGCAATATTGTTTGCATTAGTGTGTAGTTGCAACTTTAGCTTTGCATTTGATATACCAAAAAGCCCCGATAGCCACAACGACATGTCGCTGGTCCTGCCGCACGATACATATCCAGGCTTTAGCATTAAAAAATTCAAAACAGTGCCCATTTCAAGGAACAATGCCAGTAACTATCATCTCCTGGAAACAGGCTATTCGAAGTTCTTTACGGTGCTGGATGATGGTGTGGTAATGACAACTTCGGATATATCGCCGCTTGTTAATCGACCAGTTAATTTGGTGGTTGTGGAGGAGACTCCCAACTCAACATCGACGCATAATTTGCAGCTGTTTGTGATGCACCGCAAGGATATGCTGCGCTTTCCTGGTTCAATGTTAGATGCAACCGGCGAAGTAAGAGAAAATCGACCTGCGGGTACTCGTGTTCGTGGTATTCCACTGATGCAGGCATTCTCGAACCGTGATTCGCAAAAAATTAAATACACGATTATCGGTGGCAACGAAGATAATGCGTTTGCCTTGCAGGATAGACGTCACTCTAAAAGTCCTTTGAAGGATACCATCATTGTTGACAACGACGAAGAGAGTGGTGTTTGGCTAGTCACAGCCAAGCCATTGGATCGTGAAACCAAACAATACTACGATTTATCAGTGCAGGCTTCCGACTTGGATGAAGTCGACAAGACCGTATCGAAAGTGGTCATTACGATTTTGGATGAAAACGACAATCGGCCAGTGTTTGTCAACGAAGAATACAAATTCGCTGTGGCCGGAGAGAAATCGATGGATTTGAATGGCAATCTGTCGACAACATGGAAGCGATTTACAATTCTGGGCAAAGTTGAGGCAAAGGATGGCGATGGAGACAAAATCGCTTATCGACTGGTTGCACCTAGCAATATTGTTATTATTGTTCCACAAACAGGCGAACTTATGCTAGCCAGTGAACCAGAGAAATCTGAACTTCTGCTCGATGTAGAGGCACATGACTTGCGATATCCTAGTTTGGCCAGTGCTCAACCAGCTAAGGTTTTAGTGGAATTTGTTGCACCGGAACCGGTTTCGTTTATAATGCAACATTTGAATCATGATTCGGTAAATCAGCATTCACATCGTCGCGATAAGAGACGGGTAACGCGCGCGGTCCGTCCAACGAAACGTATTGAATTCACTGAAGCCGATGGCGACACAGAGGGTAAATCAGTTTTTCAATTGGAAAAGGAAACTGATAAGGAGACATTCAAAATTCGAGATGAAAATCCATGGGTTACGGTGGAAACTAATGGAGCGGTGCGTGTGAAGAAGAAGTGGGACTATGAAGAGTTGGGCCCAGAGAAGACCATCGATTTTTGGGTCATAATTACGAATACAGGACACAATGGTGAGTGGAGAAATTTTTTTTATTTCAAATATTTTTTAAAACAAAGTATTTCATGTCCCCCCCTGAATTGATTTTAACCTTAACTTGACCTGGGAAACGATTGGTGTATTTTATGGGTCAAAAGTAGGAGTAGAGGTGCATCTATAAACTTGTTGCGTGGACCAGTTTTTCAGTCTGAGATCAGTATTTTACCTTAGTTTCAGGATCTAATGTAAAAAGTAGTGTGGTAAAAGAACAAGCCCTAGCCAATTGCAACTTCGAGTAAACTCATCAAGCCAAATGTGAATTAACTAGAACAAGTTATCTACAAACTAACTCTTAGAAGTTTCTTTTTTTAATAAAACTAAAACGGTTTTGGATATCAATAAAATTCTTTATTTCTGTAAAAGTACGTTCGATGCCATTCTGTATAGAACTCGATTTCTTTTTCATGACCACCACGAGCACATTTGCATAAGTCCAGACGCTAAACCCAATTTCCGACGGTTTGCAAGCATAATTATATTTGTACGAAGTTCATCAATTGTCGCTGGCTTCTTGGCATAGATCAAAGAACGGCCGAGGCGGCTAAGCGACTGGAACATTTCGTGAGATAACTTGTTTTCCAAAATTGGTTTCCAATAAATTGATTGTGACATTCGCTGTGTTGCGCCGTCCTGTTGAACAACATGTCCTCCAAGTCGATATCATCCAATTGGGGCCAAAAATATTCTGTTATCATTGAATGATACCCATTCACAGTAACGTGCCGGTCTTGATCATCACGGAAGAAGTACGGCCCAATGACGCCGCAAGCCCATAAGCCAAACCAAACCGTAATTTTTTCGGGATGCAATGATGACTCATGGAGAATGTGTGGATTGCTGCCATTCAGCCAGAAATGAGCCTTATCGCTGAAGATGATTTTTCGATGGTAATCCGAATCATTTTCAAGTTGTTGCTCAGCCCAATTCACGAACATACCTACTACAGATCAAGCGGCTTCTTCGGCAATTTAATCTTGTAAGGATGTAACTGAAGCCTCAGCGGCTGCAATATTCTCAACCTACGGGCACTTCACTGGCACGGGAACATTTTGTATTGTGCCTGTGGATTCAAATTTTTCCACTAGACGCCTTATTGTTGATCCGCAAGGACGATTATACTTACTTACTTACTTAGGTGGGCATTACAGTTCGGGGTGAACCTGGGCCTCAACCAACATCCTTCGATAACAACTTCTATTTCGGGCGAGCTCTCTCCAGTTTCGCACTCCAAGTCGGTTGAGGTCTTCATCCACTTGATTGCGCCACCTAAGACGAGGTCTTCCCCTTCCGCGATTTCCCTGCAATGTGCTTTCGAACACCCGACGAGTGGGAGCGTTTGGGTCCATCCGCTCAACATGGCCAAACATCGTAGCCTCGCGATGCGTACTCTTCTGGCTATGCCCATGTCGCGGTACAGCTCATACAGCTCGTTGTTGTATCTTCTTCTCCACACATTGCCTTCGCATACGGGACCAAAGATCATTCGGAGAATTTTTCTTTCGAAACGACCAAGGATTTCCTCATCCGCTTTCGATAAGGTCCATGCTTCTGCGCCGTAAAGCAGGACTGGGATGATTAAGGTCTTATATAAGGTTACCTTGGTTTTTCTGGAGAGGGTTTTGTTTCTCAATTGCCTTCTTAACCCAAAGAAGCAACGGTTGGCAAGAGTTATTCTCCGTTTGATCTCCGCACTGATGTTGTTTTCCGTGCCTATAGCTGATCCTAGGTAGGCGAAGTCCTGTTCTTCCTGGAAGTTATGCAACATGGTCAATTTGGTTGACGGTTAATTGATCTGGGGATAGCCATGTACCTTTATGAATTTTGAGATGCGGGAAGCGTGTACTACTTACAACAAGATTTAGCCCCGCAGCAAAATCGATTAGCCTCAATCCGTTTTCGGAGGTTTTGTCGTGGAGGCTATGCTTACCGATTGTGTTTCCAAAGATGTCCTCCTTCCCTAGTTTTGCGTTGAAATCGCCAAGAACGATTTTCACGTCGTATCTAGGGCATTGCTCATATGTTTCTTCGAGGAGCTCGTAGAAACAGTCTTTGGAATCGTCGTCTTTCTCTTCTGTGGGGGCGTGGGCGCATATAAGGCTAATGTTGGTGAATTTAGCCCTGATGCGGATGGTCATTATACGCTCATTGACTGGATTTTGGCTAATCACCTTATCCCTGAGTCTTCCTCTAATGACAAATCCGCACCCAAATAAACGCTTTTTCTATTGTCTGTAGCAGTCGCCATAGTATATGTCACAGTTTTTCATCTTCCTTATGCCCGGTCCACTCCATCGCACTTCTTGGATGGCGGTTATGTCTGCTTTGCAGCAGTCCAGGGCGTCCGATAGTTCTCCAGCTGCACCTAGTCCGTTAAGAAATCTTACGTTCCAAGTGCAGATCCGGAGGTCGTTGTCCTTTTTTCGTTTGCATGGGTCGTCAACTTTGAAATCATTATCGTTATCCGAGGCTGTTAATTGTTTCGGAACTGGGCTTTTTTTACGTGGTTGGGTAGTTAACCCTACGCACAACCCCCAACCTGGAGGGCCAGGTCCTTTTGGATCCCTTCGGACACAAAGGGCTGGAGTATCCAGAGTCAGTACCCTGCTGCAGGGGTGTGAGTGCTGCCGTTGGCTCACCAGGAGCTCATCCGCCACCATCTCTACTTCAATACCCTGTCCTCGTATTGAAAGACCCCCAAAAGACCTTTAAACCAAATATGTTGGAGTAGCTCTTTCAGGGGTTTCTGCTTTTATGGCTGCTGAAGTCCACCGTTGATTCTGTCCTTCGAATTCATGCGCTGGGACATTTACACGAAAGCTCTCGTAGACCACTGAGATTCGTGCAGTCAGTCATTGTTCGCAGAGCAATTATAGTGTTGATCGATCACAATTCTTTGTTCCGGATTCCCTTATCAACACTCGCACTAACTAGTTTAGCAGGTCAGCTCTGGACGGAGCATCCCAGGTCCCAGTGGATACCGCTTGGAGGTATAGTAAGCACAATTGACGTGTACTATAAGTTACAGCATCTGGGCGCCGCCAAGTTGGCACCAATCAGAGCCTACCCGAATAGTACAACGCCCATCCACTAGCTAGGACGATTATGATGACCATAAATTGGACGTAGCGCTCTTAACGATGAAGCCACTGACTACTAATTTCGGAAGTAAATTTTAATAATTTTGACTCGTTGTTGGCTCATATATCTTTTTATCATAAAAAATCAAATTTTACTGAAGTGTCAAGAAATATGGCATCGTTTGCGGTTCCTGTCGCTCTACTTTTGTAGCGTCCCTTTATATACAAGATTTCTTTTCTGTCAGTTGTATACCTCTTTTGTCAAATTTGAAGTAATACCCGTCGCGTGGTGGCCAGCATGTCTGCCTGTCAATCGGGGACTTCGTGCTTCGCATCCCAAAAGAAACAAAAGTATTTTTTCAAGGGTATCGTCTAGTGCGAAGAATTCGTAAGTCCTCCGATAGTGAATTCATTGCCATGTAAAGCACTTTCTCGTTTAACCGTTCGGAATCGGAAGAAAATTGTAGGTCCCCTTTATTCCCTCACGAAGGCTATGTTGTGAAAAATGCCATAGGACCCGGGGTTCTTTGCTCTGCTGCGCCAGCCTATTAATTTTTTTATTGTATTATTTATTAATTGTTAAATTTGACTAGGTAATCACTAATTAAATTTGCTCTTGGGGTAATACAAAGGTCTTGAAATGATCAATCAAAGGTCTTAGCAAGTGAAACTCCGAAATCAGCAAACTCTGAGAAATAAGAAACTAAAGAACAGGGTAAAACGATGCTAAAGATTGGGGCGAGGTTTTTGAAGCGGTTTTGAGAAGGTTGAGTCGTATGGGACTTTTTATGCCCAATTCAATTAATTTCATCTACGAACTCAGCAATGGCCCTGCTATGTAATTCTACTCTAATTTCCGGTCATTCGAAAGCTACTTTTGATTTTACCTACTTTTAAATGCCAATAAGTATGAAAGTGGAGTCGAGTTTGTATTCTTTCAGCTGCTTTCAACAATAACTCTCCTGTTTACTCCTACTTTCTTGAGAATTACAGGAGGAAGAATTAAGCAGGAATTTCTAGCAGTCGAACACTTTGGTGTAGAATCGAGTTACATAGTAGGCCAACAGTGATTCTCACGTCTTTTCGTCTTCACGAACTCTCAACTAAAAGTTTCTTACTTTTCAGACAAGAATGAGAAGAATCTACTTCCAATTCTTGGCCTTTGAATTGCTAAAATCATTTTTCTCGGAAGTTCCCCTTTTTATGGAGTGTGTTGGCTCGAAGTACAATTGACAACTTTTCAGTTCCCCAACAACTGTCTGCATGCATAAAAAATATTAACGTTTGAACACCCTTTTGAAGTAAATTATACGTACTTCTGTTTCGGCGGCTAAGTTCAGCGGCTCATAAAACATCACACACGAACAGCTACACAAAATAAATCCAACAAAAAAAAAAAACACTCAAAAACTGAGTAACTAATGTACAATTTCGCTACCAAACAGATGTTGCCTGCCTGCGTCTCTTCCAACCATCCCATCAACATCCCTTGAAAATACAAAAAAAAAAAAATTAAAAACAAATAAAAAGACTTGCTCGTCGTAGGTATACGTATTTATAGAATTGAAATTCCATGGATGTAAATTATGAAGGCAAGACCGGCCGGCCGGCATTTATTCATACAAAATGCGTTCTCTCTGATGGCTGGTTAAGTGTACGTACCAACCTACCCCACATTAAACATAATTTTTGGAGTCACTTGCTCGTTTTGGCTGTCATCGTGGTCGTCATCATTTTTGTTGCCACCATCCGCTTGCCATTCACCACCACCATTCCAAAATAAACATCATTTTTGAGTAAAATAAAGAAAAAATCAAGTCGACTCGAGGCTGTGCGGGACAAGCAAAAAAAAAAAATCATAAAAATAAAAACCGAACTGAATATGAGATGACATGTGAGTTGAATGTTGGGGAGCGTTTTATTCGTACTCTTGTCTCATTGGAATAAACCCGTTAGTTCTCATACTCGTCGGCGTGTCGTTCGTCGTCGTTGTCCGCTGCAGGCACAGGCACCCAGCCACCATGTGGTAAATGTTTATATTAAACGCCCCCTTCTGTCGGTCTTTAAAAGTTGATATGGGGAGAAATCGTTTTCAATATAAAGATGTTAGTGCTGACGACGATGATGCTACTGCATGGGTCCTACTGTATAACTATTGCACTGCCACTGTCATGTTTATGCTGACATTGGATGATGCATCAAGCTTCCGTTTGGCAATTCATGCAAAAAAAAAAACAAATAAGACGAACCAAAATAAAGAAGTAACTCGGTCATATGAATGATCATTTTATCATGTACCCTATGTTTGTTGAATAATTTTAAGGTTAAATGGTGAAAGAAGAGGGAAGGAAGGGGTGAAACTTGTCATCCCTTCCGTTTTTTTAAGTCATCCGCTCCCTTTTGTCAATTATCTTTTTTGGGGGGTTTGTGAACTCGCTCTTAGTATGTGGAAAGTGTTGTGAAAAAATTTGAACGATTTGTATGAAAAAATATTTCACACTGTTTTGTACTAAATTTTTAGTACCTACCTACACCAGCCACTCAGTGCAAGGTTGGCATATGCATTCAATTATGTTTAAGAAATGATGATAAAATTCTGTTGGCCTTTACCTATTGTCCAATTTCCATAACATTTTTGATTAGGAAAGCTGAAAATGGGCTTATTTTCATAAACATTTGATATGGGAATGTAAAGATGTGTCGTGCTAACAAACATTTTAGTACATCTTTAGTACATTTTTTTTGTATCAATGCCGAAAGCGAATTATCGTTCAGGCTTATTTGCTAGAAGTAAATTGGCTATTGCAACTTGCTCACTTAGCAACAAGTTGTGCTGCAATTCAAATAATTTTTTTTTACATTGCTCTTGAAGGCGTCGCAACTTTTTCAAATATCATCCGTGTCAGTGGGTTTCTTAAATTAAGTTGCGATTTAAAACTTGTAGAGAATAAATGCTGGTTGTGATACATCATGAAGGAGCCGTGAACGTTTTAGTTCATGAGTTTTATTCCCAAATAATGTTTGTGGCAGCAAAATGTTTATTTATTAAATATCAGCTGAGTCGCCCGTCATTGCTCGGGTCCGAAGTTTTAAGGTTCCCGTTCTCGTTCACTGTTCGCGTTTGAAAATGAGGATGAAAACAGCAACAATCCCTATTTTCTACCCTAAAAAATTTATAAAAATCCTTTGGGGGGCTTAGGAGTACATACCGTACAAACAAGCATACAAATATTCATCAAATTTTATGTGTATACTATAAAGATCATCAGCTAACGGTTGAAATTGGTTGATATTTTGTGTTTAATAACACCTACAAAAGCTAGTTACGTTGTGAATGTTAAAAAAGATTCTTAACGAATCACGCTAAAACGTTATCCTTTATGGATGCTACTTATGGTTCAATTCTCTGTTTTTTTTTTAAAGCAGGTTTCGGTTTAAGACTTGTTACGGAAAAATGTTGGTTGTGCTGCAAATGTTGTCAATTTTTTCTACATAATAGCATGTATCAGTTACTCTTGAAAAGTATAGTGATTCACCTCGGACTAACTTTGCTAATAGATGCATGTAAAGAGGTTGAGTACTGTTTGCGTTTTAGTACAGTTTGAGTTTCTAGTACGGTTTTAGTACAGTTTCAGTACACATGAATTGTTGCGAATGCTAACGCCTGTGGCGGTAAAAATGGTACTTAATATCGTTAATCGTTTGAAATTGGTTGATATTTTCTGTTAAATGGTAAAGCAGATGCTATTTGCATTATGAGTAAGTCTTATGAAAAATTCTTGACGTTATTTCTTGGAACTGATTATTTTTTAATGGAAGAGTTGAAAAGACTTATTTTTGACAGTTTTGAGGGCAAACAAAAATAAATGCTGATGATTTTTAGTACAGTTTTGATAAACATCAGTTTCTTGTGATAGTCACTGCATAAGGCCTTTTTGAATGTCATGGGTAAAACAAAACGTTATTTCTTAGAACTCATTCTTTTTTAGTGGAATAATTGAAAAAATTGGTACCCGTGGCGTGATGGTTAGCATGTCCACTTGCTAATCCAGAGGTTCGAAGTTCGAATCCCAGCAGAGGCAAAGATGTTTTTCCACGGGTATCGCCTTTCGCGAGGAATTGGCAAGTCCTCCGTTAATTAATTCATTGCCATGAAAAGCGCTTTTTCAAAAAGCCTAGCCGTTCGGAACCGGCAGCAAATTGTAGGTCCCATCCATTCCCTCACAAGGCATGGTGGTGAGAAATGCGCTAGGCCCAGGGGCTCCTCGCTCTGTTGCGCCACTCTATTATATTTTCAATTGAAAAGAGACTTATTTTTGACAGTGTTAAGGGTAAAAAGTTATTTTAGTACAGTTTTAGTAAACATCACTTTCTTATGCACTGCCTTAGGACTTTTTGAATGTCACGGGTAAATCAAAACGTTGTTTCTCAGAACTTATTATTTTTTAGATTAAAAAATATTTCTTACATGACTTAGTACAGTTTTAGTACACATCGCTTTGTTCTGATGGGCACTACCTGAGGACTTTAAATGCCAAGGGCAAAACGATTTTCGTGAAGTAAATTGAATATTGAAACTTCTATTGAAATACATTCTTATTAATAAGCTTGTGTTTTCCCAATATATGCCATAGAACATTAGAACACAATTTTCTTAAACAACTGAGACTTTGATAATAGAAAGCAAGGAAAGGAAATGATGTATTTAGTACATAAGTTCTTAATTTCTCAATGTGGCTTTAAAGTAAAAAACATTTGTTTAGTCAAAAAATTGAAAAGGACTTGCCTTTGGCCATGAACATGAAGAAGACCTCATACAATTTAATACAAATTATTATATAATACTTTTTTGTCTTGCTTGTATGTCAATAAGTCGATGAAAATTGTGGGTACTATAAATCTTTTTTATAAAGATAAAATGCTTAAAACTGATTTAATGTTGCATAACATAAAATGTAGCTTTGTTGCAAGTAATGTTTTGATAAACAGTTTTCGACAGAAAAATAAAAAAGACTGCCAATAGTTTGTTAGCCCCTGAACTTTTAGTACACAAAGTTTGGAATGTCAATGGTTGAAACTTTTGAAGTTGATTTGTTTTTGTTGTTTGTTGCACAGAAGCTAGTCTCATACATTGCCCATGGTGTTATGACTAGAATGTCTGTTTGTTACGTGTAAATTCAAGGTTCGAGCTTTTCTTGTTCAACTTAATTTGTTTATGTTTTTGTTTTGTTTAAGTCTTTATTTTTTTGTGTATTACTCTCATTGAAAGAAGTCGGTCTTGACAGTTCCAGACACACTAAACATAACTACAATGCGCTTTTAATCAGTTTTAGTGCAAACTTGTTTCCTCCCCTCCGGCGACTGAAGATAAACTGAATCTAAGCCTTTGATTTCAAAATCCTACTATTTTTATACTTTCGATGAAAAGTGGACCCCATGTTTATCATAGTTCACTCGATTAGCTCCAATTTATACGTTTTCATATATACTCTCCAAGTACAAACATTGCGCATCTACCCTATTGTCAAAGTAAGATTAAAGAAACATCAATACTGCAGTTTGCAGCAGAGAATCCAGTACTTAACCAGCCCTATATCTCTGCTTTCCGAATCGATGGGCGGGTTGTTATGCTATGCTGTAATGCTGTTAAATGCAGTTTCTTCCAGATGTTGGCCGGATACCAGATTATATTTTCAGCGATTCTTTTGGTCTTTTAAACAAATCCTTTTTTTGTAGACGTATTTATGTATACTTGTAGGTAGGTAGGTGGTACTGGGATGGTCTCATAGAGCCTTCGGTTTGGAATTTTCAACATTACCTATTTTTTTTTTTGCACATACTCTGAGTTGGTGGTTGCATTTTTTTTCTGTCAGAACCGGAAGTCGATAGTCGATGTTACTGCAAATAGAGCGGCAAAGATTTTGCAGGAACCTATCTACCTGTCTTGGCGAATAAAATGCAGTTGTGAAAAATGACATGGAAGTTCCGCTGTATCTTGGAATACGTATTTAAATTTAAAAGGCGATTACGAAATAATGATGCAAAAAAAAAAAAGATTACCCAGATAGGTACCTGCCAAAAGATCGATTAGAAACAAAATAAATTGCCATCCAATTTTTTTGGGCACATCTGTAAGTGGCGATAAGCCAAAAGAGCCGATTTTGTTTGGTCCACAAAATAGGTAAAAAACCATCTTAAAAAAACACTGAAACCGGAAGTGTCTTCCTAAGCCTTTTGATGGGCATTTCGCGATATTTGTTTGAAATTGCACGACGAAAGCTTGTGGGTGTTAGGCTTTCATACATTTTTGGATCTTAAACTTCCACTATGATTCAGAGATCTTTGAGAGATTCATTAACCCAAGGTAATGGATCCTGTTTGTCCACAAACACTGAAACCGGAACTGTCATACTAAGCCTTTCGAGTCTAACCCTTTTTAGTTTTTTGATTGGAAAACATTCACAATTTCAAAAAGAACAATATTTGTCAATGACACAAAACAGGTATTTTCCCAAGAAAAAATTCATGGAATGAACTTAAACATTGATTCAACATACTGAATCGTTGAGGAGAGAATTTATAGGTTTGTTTATTTTTCTTTTCGCTGGGGGTTGCTTAGAAGCGAGTATACACCTTTTTGCCTTTATAATTAATCATAAATAACTCTCGGCAAATGACAAATTAAAAATAAACAAAAACCTCACGGAAACGTGGAATATAATTATCAAAAACAATAAATAGATTGAAAGCACGTTCTATAGTCCTCACGGTCTATGTAGATATGTACCTACACATTAATTCAGTATAATTGTAAAAGTAGATAGATGAGATGATGCAGCATAATAAAAACAATTATGCTAAAAAAAAAAACAATAACAAAAAAAAAAAAAAAAAATAAGAATGTAAATTAAATTTTAATTGGGTCGTCATCCCTGGTGGCGCAGAATGATGCTTTTTCCAACCCCCTTCTTCAGAAATAAATTAATGAAATGAGTGGTTGGTGGTTGATTGTGCGACGTACGTACGCGCCACGTCACGTCACGAATGCGATGGACCCGGCTGGGAATGTTTTATATGGATTCTGAAGTTGATTCTGATGTACAACACAATTATTCCATTCGTAATTTTGTATTGTTAACAAAAGAATGGATCACAACGTGCCAGGAAGCCAGACGTTCGTTCGTTCGTTTTTTATTGTGTCCATCGCGGGGATTTGCGGTTTTGAAACAGACAGTGAGCGCAATTTATAGGTGGAGGAGATAAATGGAGTGATGTGACGTGGTGTATTGTTTATGGAAAGAAGTATGGCCTTCAATGGATTCATTCCACTTTCTGATTGCTCTATCAGAGTATAATACTTTGTCATTTATTCCTTTCATTTTTAAGTTGTTGAAAAAGTAATGATCAGCAATTAACAAAGAATCCGTAATTTGCGATGGAATTATAATTGTTTTTCTGGTTCCAAGGAAGGACAACTTTTTGAAATGAAATGTTTTTCCATCGCTCGAGCCTTTTCGTAGAGAAGGTGTGGGCATGTTCCTTTGTTGAAAGTTCTCCCTTTATTATAATTATCTTTGTTTTTATTGTTTTAAAAGTAAGTAAAGCCATATAACTGTGGACATTATTACCTAAATCAAAAGTTATTATAGAAAAAATTATAAAATCCAAATGGACAGTCATCAATATTCATCATCATCAGTGTCTTTTATTACCATACAAATTGATTTTGGCAATTACCGTAAAAAGGGTTTCGAGATGAATGCCAAATGATTGATGGATGGATGATAAGTTGAGCGGACATTGCCTGAGGTAGTCTTTTCAAATGATCAAAGATATAAAAAGTGTGGTGTTCTTTTTATCAAGGGGTGACAAAAAAATCAGTTCTTTAGGAAATGTGTAACTACCTTTGATTTTGTTTCCTATCTTGAAAACGTGTAGCCCGTAAAAAATTTAAATCAATTCAGAATTGGTGAGAGCGTAAAGAAAATTGAAAACATTGCTGAATTATTCCCAAATCTGTCCTTTTTCTGATTTCTTTGCCCGTTTAAAAAAACTTGGTTTCACGTCAGTTGAGTTTGATTGTGCTCTGCATGTGTTGTCCTGCCATGTCTTACTTCACGAAACGAATAATATTTGTTTCGTAATTCATTTGAATACTTACTGAATTGTTGGTTGAAGCCCTGTGGTAGCCTTGTGGTCGCCATAAATCGTTTTTTTATCTCAACTCGTGCTGAATATCAAACTGAGTGTGTTTTTTTTAAGCCCTGAGTTTGACATCAACGCGCCTTGAAGTAGCACTAGATTTTTGCTGGGGCGAATTCAGGTAGCAAACAGAGATGTCATAAGGTTGATCTTTCATACCCTTGATTTTCCCTGTGGTCGCCACAAATCGTTCTTTGAAAAACCTCAACTCAACCATAACTCAACCTCAACTCAACCACAACCCAACCTCTACATCAATCTGAGTGTTTTTGAGCCCTGGGTTTAACATCAACTCAACCTAAAGTGGTCCTTAGTTTTTGCTGGGACGAGTTCAGGTAACGAATAGGGCTGTCAAATTTTATGTATTTTGCTTCAACTGACTGAGATGTGTTGTAATTTTGTATCTTAGAATTCGTTGAGATCCGAAAACCCTGTTTTTCTTGTCTGCTTAAAGTTGTTGACGAACACTCGGCTTGACGTACCCCAATTGGGGATGACTAGTTTTATTTATTTTTATAGAGTGGTCCGGAGCTCACTACATTTCTCTCAGCCATACCTTGTCAAAGGATGGAAGGGACCCATAATTTTTTACCAAATCCGAATTCAATAAAACGCTTTTCATAGCCTTAAAGTACTGTCGAAGAATTTCTTATTCCTCGTATAAAGCGATACCGTGGAAATAATTTTTGTCCTTGATATTTCTGGGACTTGAACCTTAATTGCATTGTTCGCTGCGTTGGAAATGAATTTCTTGTATCTGTTTTATCAACGTTTCCATGACCTTGGAAAGAAAAGACGTTAGTGTACCTAATTCGACGGTATGAAGATTCACCTTTTTTAGGGACCGGCTGAACAAGAGCAGTTTTCCATCTGGTCGGGAAGATCCCAGAAGAATAGGAAAGATGGAAAAGTTTACGTAGTGGTTTTGCCAGCGTAGAAGAACTTTTCTTCAGAATAACGGTGGGATACCGTCTAGACCAGCAGTTTATTATACTAAGATTTTATAGAACTCTTGCTACCGAGCGAGTACGAGAAAATATTTGCTTTTTTGCAATGCTTACAATTTCAAGCTCTGATTCCATCTGAGCTTTGTTGATGTAGTTGACATATGAATAGTCATAGAAGTCGAGTGTTGGGACTGATGACGTGGTCGAGTTCTAAATGTTCTTAACAACAGGGACTTAAAGTTTTTGTTTCCTTTTGGACTCAACAGAGTATTTTTTGCCTAACTTTTGGGTTAGGTACAGAAAAACTTAGCCTTTTGTATATGAGCATTGCAGATATTTCCAGCCCGCTTTCTACCGAAGGGTATTGTCTTTGAATATTCGAAAACTTGTATCTCAATTCTTAATAGCCTCTTTTCAGCTCGAATCAAACCACAAACTCTCTCTGGGGATAATACTTTTTGTTTTGTGAGAAAAAAATTTCTCATGCCCGTTCAGAATTACGTTAGATATCATATCAGGTGATACGTCAACGTTTTCGTCGAGATAGCACAATGACCAATTGATATTTCGAAAGAAATCATTCACATCGTCCCAATTACCTTTCTCTTATTGCCATACAGTACGTTTAGGGACTTTATCTTTTTCTAACGAAAAATTTTCCAATATAACACAATGGCCAAATTTGCCTAGAGAAGATGAGACTAAAATAATGTTTTTTTTTTTGGTATGAGAACTGAAAAACAAGTCAAGAATGTTGGCAGCATGACCTTCAATGTCTGGAACCCGAGTGAGCTCGTCAATAAGTTTATTTAAAATTCCAACATACTTTCCTTCGGGTGTTGTCTGGCCAGAATGTCAGATTAAACCAGAATTGTGTACATTGTAATCGCCCAAAATTGAGAAGTCAGTGCGAGGATAGTTTGAAACAGTTCTTAAAATGGAGGTAGACGACCCATCAAACTCGCTAGAAGTTGAATTGCTATCTAAACTGGGATTTCTGTAAGTAAGACAAAGTTTGTATTAGATCAAGGGCCGTAAAGTGGGAAAAGCTGAGAAGAAATATAATTAGGTTTTTTGTTTTTGAGTAGATTAGATTAGATTAGATAAATTCTTTATTTCATCAATATTTTAACAATAAGGTTTTTTTTAAGAATAAGGACATGGCAAAACTGCCGTCTGCCTGAAATGACATTTCGTATGATTTTTAAAGAATAAAAATAGGAAAAATGTAAAAATACTACTAAAATAAATATAAATACAATAGTTACTTGAATAGATTAAGACTTGGTACTGGCATAAATTATGCATTTTTTAATTTTAAAATGTATGGAAATAATTTAAATAAATTTTAAATTTAAAAATGTATGGAAATAACAGTTTTCGAACGATTTGAAACTTTAATGAAAGCATTCTATCAATTTTTACATGATTTGAAACACAAAGAAAATTATTAATTAAAGTACATAGTTTGATTCTCATAATATAATAAAGTTTTCAATTTTACGTGATTTGAAACACAAAAGAATAATCAATTTTAAATGATATGTAACATTCAATTTTACGTGATTTGAAACACAAACAAAAAGCAATTTAGAATATAAAGCGGGATTTGTATAAAAGAAACTGCAACAACTGAAAAAGAAAATTCGCTGACTTATGGGAAACTGTTGCGATAAATAAGCGCATGTTTGCAAAACTTAAACAAAGTTATCCAACCCAGAGACCCATTTAAAACATCATAAAGTCGTGATAATGACATGAAACTCTCCTGGAAATGTAAACGACGAATTTCCTGTAACATTGGACAAATAGCCAAGAAGTGATAAATATCTTCTTTCTCTCTTCTGTTACAAAGACTACAATTTTGCGGTAAATCATCTCGGTATGGTATGAAGTTAAGATGTAAAATTTCAACTCTAGCTCGAAAAATGGTCCCTATTTCGACAGCTGAATATTCTCTTCGAAAATAACCTGCATCCGAAGTTATTTGGTGATTTAACTGCCTGTATATGTTTCTGGATGGAGACGAATTTGCTCTAGCGAGATTTTCTATAAACGTTTTATGGTCAACTTTTGCAATCACATCTGCAAACTGAACTGGCCAATCATCAACGTTTAACTCTGTCAAATATAGAGAAGAGTCATGGCTTAAAGCTAGCTCATTCCATTCCCGGAAAGGAGAGGCATTGGTTTGAAGCAATTTTTTCAAAATTATTTTGTGTAGACAAGTTTTATTTCTTTTCATTATTTTAATAATGAAGTCTGCGTTAGCTTTTAGGTTTTGTATGTATATTGGTGTTATACCTGACTCTACATAAATTGCATAATTTGGGGTTGAGTTTGGTAACCGAAATAAGCGTTTGAAGAAATGTCTTTGTAGACTTTCGAAAGCTTCAAGTTTAATATATCCAAACACTTGTACACCATAGCACATACATGTATTAACCGTTGCATTAAAGACTTGGTATTTGGACTTCAAATCAATATTTTGGTTGGAAAAAAAATTTGTCCACATCATATTTAGGGCTAGTTTAGCTTGATTGCTTTTCTCATTAGCGTGTTTTACAAAGCTAAGATTGTAAGTCAACAGAACTCCCAAATATTTAAACTCTTGCACAACCTCAATGTGTGTGGAATTAAGGGACCATCTTTCTTCTGGGAGTCTTCTAGTGCTTCTCGATTCAAAAATAATAATTTTAGTTTTATCTGTATTGATATGCAAACCCCAGGTCTCACAAAAAGAGTTGAGTCTGTTTATTTGCAACTGCAGCGAAAATGGGTTGTCTGCAAACATCACCAAATCGTCTGCATATAGCAAGACTTTAATCAACGTGTTAGCGAAAAGAACTCCGCCAGGAAGAAGGTCACTGATCTCATCGATGAACAGAGCGAAGAGTAGTGGGCTGAGGACACATCCTTGAGGAACACCTGCTGTTGTTTCAAAGGTACTCGAGAACTCAGACCCATCCCAAACCTTTGCATTTGACGATGAAACTAATTTAGAATACATCATAAGAAACTTTCGTGATAAACCTAAACATGATAATTTATAGATTAAAGCCTGTCTATTGACTTTATCAAAGGCAGCTTTGAAATCGATAAAGCACGTATACAGCTTCTTTTTATTTTCGATGAACTTTCTTGCGATGCTGGAAATAGCAAAGATATGGTCCATAGTCGAAAACCCTGGGCGGAAACCAGCTTGAAATATATTTAAACGATTGCTCCCCTCAATCCAGTTTGTAAGCCTTTCATTTAGGATTGCAGAGAAAATTTTTCTTAACGAATTTAAAATCGAAATTCCTCTATAATTTTCTGCAACATTTGCATCACCTTTCTTATAAATAGCGAAAATCATGGCTGAATTAAAACTGCTAGGTATACGCATCTTTGTACAATCTATTAAAAAATGTAACGAGATGAGTTTTGAAGTCGGTAGTACTATTTTTATAGAACTCAGCTGGAATACCGTCTATGCCTGGAGCTTTATTGTTCTTCACCTTATGCAATGTTGCTTCCAATTCGCAAAGCGAAATATCCGCGTCTAGTTCAGTAACCACTGAGTTAGGTAATGCGTAGTCAAAAGTATGAAGGTCCTCGTCAGCTGACAGCAGAGTTTTAAAATGAGCTGCTAGCGTATCAGCTTCCAAGGAGTACTTCATACGATCATTTCGCCCACCAAGTTCACGAACAGTATCCCAAAAAAGTTTGGAGTCCTTACAATTTTCCAGGCTTTTTGCCCGTTTTTTAAGATAATCGGTTCTTTTTTCTGAACACATCTTTTTATATTCAACATTAATGCGGAGGTAGATATTTTTAAAAAACTGGGAGTTCGTTGATCTGAAAAGCTTGAGATATGTAAAAGAAAGCTTCCGGAGTTTTCTGCAATCTATATCAAACCATTTGTTGATAGGTATAAATGTATTTGCGCTTATGAGCGCGAAGGGAGCTGAAGCTTTAATGACTCGAACCAAACGTCGAACCACGTCTCCTCAATCGTGTTAGTTGATTGATGTCGCAGGGACTGGGAGTGGTGGTTTAGAAGCCTTTTATAAAGAGGTGCATTTCTATATGACCATCTTAATTTGTTCGGGTTGAAAGAATTAGCTTGCATGACCATTTCAGTAAACTTTAATTTGACAACTATTGGAAAGTGACCCGAGAAGTTAACCAAATCAACTTCGAAATCTTCGAACGCATTCAAGAAATTATCCGTTAACGCAGCAAAATCAATAACTGACTGCCCCTGACCACTAACAAATGTAAATTCACCTGAGGCATCACTATTTGAAGCCCCATTCAGTATAAAAAACCCAAATATTTCAAAAAATTCCATTAATTTTCGGCCATTGCTGTTAAAAATTTCATCTTTGGAACTTCTGTTATTGTTTAGCGCAACTTGCGATTGTAAGCAATGTGGCAGAGATGAATTCTGATTTTTACCAATTCTAGCATTTAAGTCCCCAATGAGCATTGCATTTTCAAATGTTGTGCTATTCATAAAATCTACAAGATCATCAAATTCGTTTTGCCAATTGTTGCAATTTAAGTATACAGGAATAATATAATAATTTAAGTTGTTACATACTACATTAAAAATAATTTTCCTTTCAACAATCTTAAATTTAACACATTTACCCAATAAGCGTTTTTTGATTCCATATAACCTACCCCCACTGGCTCGCCCATGCAGATTTGTTCTTACTGCAGGTGTAAACATTATCTTAAAGTCTTTAAAATATTTTAAAAATTGATTTTCATTATCTTGCTCTACAAAAGTTTCAATAAGAATAATAACATCAAATTGCTGTAAATACTTAAAAAAATCTGCTTGCAGCAATTTACTTTTGAGGCCAGTAATATTATAACAACATATTATGCTTAAATTTAAAAAATTGAATTGATTTTGGCAGACGACAGTATTTACCTATTGTTTTTTTGCAGCAACATGTTGTTTCATCCAACTGACAGGTGGCGCGCGTTGTGGTTCAGAGCAAGAAGAGCCATCTGAAACCGGAGCCAACTTCAATCCCTCGCTGCAGTCAAAGAACTCGTAGCAACTGTCACCAAACGCTTCCTTCACAAATGTCAACTCCGCTGCGGTTTTGACAATCAAACCTCGTGATATTTTGTCAACAAAGAGGTGGTTGTTTATTTCAACTTTGTTGTCTCCTTTAATTAAAATTTTCACTTTCGGATTTATCTGCAACAATTTGTTTTTTAGAGCAACTAACGATTGTCTCTTTTTGCGGTATACAAGTGATTGTTCGCGAAATACACTGATTCCGGAACCTTTAAGCGTGTGTGCGGTGGCTATAATTTTCTCGGTAGCATCGGCTGAGTTAAGTTCCATGATTACAGTGCCTCTTTGCGTGTTGTTGGTGCGTATTTGCCGGGCACTTTTAACTTCAATGTCTTCACCTTCGTTTAACTTCAGAAGCCCCTTGCAAGTCTGTTTTGCAAATTTGATTGCATCGGTTTGTGAGTCTAAAGGAAGGTGTACCACAATAGACTTTTCATTCATTTTCCGTGACAATATTTCCAGTTGTGTTTCAAGTAGTTCGCATCGCTCTGTCATAACCATAAGTTTACTGTTTAATTGAGTGTTTATAGCCTTTATCGAAATTAGTTCGCTCGAAAGTGTCAATAAATCATTTTTTGTGGCTACATCTTTGAGCTTTTCAGCAAGTGTATCGTTGAGGATGGTTTTTAGTTCAGCAACAGTGAGACTTCCTACTTCCATTATGGGTGCTTTGCTAACTGGGATCTTTTTGCTGGTAGTGTTATGTTCTGGTGAAATTTCAGTTATAGGACGTTTGCGGTACATCTATGAAAATTTGTTCTCCAGACAGAAAATTTCTCGTAAATTAATTTATCAGTAATAAAAAGCAGTTTTCAGCTGAGTTTTTTTTTAAAGGTTTCAAATTGAGTGCTTAATAAGGAGTTTTAGCGCACTTTTGCTTTTTATATCAACTTTTAAACTTTATTTAAATTAAAAAATAACTAGGAGCTAATACAATTATTACACTTCCACTTTGACAGTTGAAATGTCAAATACGATGTTTTTGAGTATCGGCAGCTTTTCAGTGGTGTAAGGTTTTGACATATGCTTCCGTTAGTATTTTAAAAAACTTCCTGAAGCAAACAACTGCACCCAGGTATCTACCTCCTTCAAAGTCCGGAACATACCAGTCTCTGCAGCGTTTTGAACCAGTGCTGTTTTTCGAGAATTTTTCAACGTCTTGCCTGATGCCTGGTTGAAAATTCGTCGTCAAAAAAGATGCTTCGTCTTCCCGGAACAGCAAAGATTGTAGCTTTAATCAATTTTTACCATTATAACAATTTATTTTGCCAACCACATTCGTTCCGTGATCTTTATTCGGTTTTGGTTTAAAGTTGAGAAAGAGCGAAGCAGTAGAGTTTACTGATTTATATGCTAGGTCGACGTCGGTATTTTTTCCGATCAATAACAATAAATTCATAGGGTGCCGCAGCAGAGCCACAAAGGAATGCTTTGGGCTAATCGAAAAAGTGCTTTTCATGGCAATGAATTCAGTATCGGAGGACTTTTCAATTCCTCGCAAAAGTCGATACCAGAGGAAAAAATATTTTTTGTTTTCTGTTGAAGTTTGAACCACAAACCTCCAGCCTTACAGGCGGGCATGCTAACCATTACGTAACGGGGAGCTCTTCCAATTATTTTCCTGATTTTTTCGATTGTTCGCAGAGTATAATTCTGTTTTTAACGAAGAATTAAACTTATTTTTGTTTCTTTAAATTAGTAGATACCTCCCAGGAGAATTCTGGTGAGTTTTTTTCATTTGCTGAGTGGAATTTGCGATCACTGAACTTGAAAAAGATTGATTGAGGATAAAGTTAGAAGCTGTGCCAATAATCATATTCCTGACTTGGCTGGAACGGACACTGACAAAGTCTCTTGGTGTTGTGTCCTTTTGTATTTGTATTTGTATTTGTTTCATTTGTCTTACTTAGAATTTTATTTTTGCATTTTTTGTCTTTCCAACAACTTCTGGTATATTCTAGAGCTTGCGATAACTTGCATTCATGTTTACTATAATGCATTTGCTATGTTTCATATTTTAGGGAGACCTGTCGTAGAAACTCCTGCCATTTTTTTCGAATGACTCAAGAGCTCTCGCCTGTGTTCCACATTACTTTTAACGTTTAGCAGCAAGCACCAATTTTCCTTGTCTTTTCTCTTTGGAAGAATGCGTTTTTGATGGCCCAATAGTTGGACAAAATTTGATTGTTTTCTCATTTATAGCTTAGCTTATGCGATCTAGGTCTATGTAGACGGCTAAAAAGAAAGGATGATAATCCACCGCGAGGATTCAACTCATAATATTGATTGCAGCGGCCATTATTTTTTCTAATTTTGCACTCACTGTCGTCCTTATGCTTTCCTGTGAGCTCCACGACCTCTGCTCTTTCTTACGTTTGACCTGCCTGCAAACAGTTATGAAAAAAGACTGCAAATTTTTTTTAAATTTGCTGTTTCTTCTGAGTATGTGGTCTAACCTTTCAAATTTAAAAGTTTGCCTACAACTTTTCTCCAGCTCCTTGACCTAGCAAGTTTATGAGAATGTTTAATTTGCTCTTGTGATCACTGATTTATAATAAGCATCAACATTTACATCCCTTAAAACAAATTTTCAAAGTAGGTACCTACCTATCTATTCCACTCTAAGCCATATAACCTACTATGGCTTCTAATTAATAAGTAGGCACTAGTAGGTACAAAAGGTTTATTCCCTTTGGCTTTCGGTATCGCAGGTAAACTTTATAACCCACTCGTTACCACACTAACATCAAAATTATTAAATTATTTTGTTTCCAAGGATCTACCTACGAACTGCTCTGCTCTTATTCCTCCACATTTCTAAAAGGGATTTGTGTTATTTTTACGGGCCTACGTTCACGTTGCTAGTTCACACTTTCAATCGACAGGTATACATATACACAAATTAAAGCAAACCAATCAATACTAATAATCTTCATTCACGTCTGTATTTAAAACGAACTCACTACTTTCACTTAGCGTGGTTAAAAGTGAAGCTTCTGAAAAGGTATGCAAATACTCTACAAGACAAAAAACAACCCCTGTTTTGGTAGGTAATCAATTTGGAAGCACGAACACAGGTAGGCAGGTATATCGCATATAAATAATTATTCAAATCTTATTTTCTATATTGAATGTGACTTCTTAAATCCCCAATTTGAATAATTAATAGAAAGCCGCCTTCTTCCTCCCACCACGCTATACGCCTCAGGCTCACATCAAATAACATTTCTCACGCGTTGCTTCACATCATATTTCGACTAATTGTCACACCCTGTGCAGAATTGGGAAGTTTTTGTATACCTAACCTACCAGCAGGGTATGTACTTAAACGTCATATTGATTTATACAAATTCTCACAAATAGGTAGGTACGTTACGTTTGTGAGGATTTATGTTCCTCGTTCCTTCATCTCTAGCTCTCTCTCTCTTTTTCTCTGTTTCGGTGATGGCAAGGAATTCAACTCTTGGAGACAAGAAGAGAACGTTTACGGTTAATACAATTTTTTTACGAGGGAGTTGGAGGAGACGAATTTATTTTGAGTTCTGTTTTGTGACTGTATCTGTCATAGGTACTCACCGACACCGACCGCCGCCATTCATTGTTGAGATTGAGAGTGTTGTTGAAACACAGCGAAAGTGGAACATGAAAACGCATTTCAAGACTGAAAATAAAAATAAAATTCATTGCGTGTGTGTGTTGAATTCCCAAGAGTCCTTTGATAGTAAGAGTAGATAGTACAAACCGTTTGTAAGCAAGCTTCGACTGCGCATGGTTCATGCGAAATTGCGAAGCCATTTAAAAAAACACTTCTCTTCTGTCATTTTCTCGTTTCTACCTAACCTAAAAACAAAAATAGGGTTCCACGGGCTATGGTTTTGTGAAAGGAGGTGAGATGCCTCACAAATCTCAATAATTTGTTACCAAATTGATCCTGAATTTTGCATAGCCACATCTTTTTGTGACAGGTTCGGCTGTGGCACCCCAACTCCATCCCCCAGAGGAGTACTTTGTCGTCACCAAAATAAACGAACCGTGAAAGTAACCTAATTCTAAAGTCACCGCTATACCTGTGTTGGCTCTTTTTCAGGCTAATTTCCAGGATATCCAATTTTGTTGCTGAATTACCGCCCTAACAGTCCCTTTTCATACTTGTACTCTACCACGTTCCTTCACACTTCCAGCTTCCTTTTGATATTATTCACACTCTGTGCATTATGCATGAGGACGAACTTTGAGCCTTTTTTGCGTCAATTAACCCAAAACTGTTATGTTCCTTCTATACAACACTCTAGCTAGGTCTGGTTTGTCCTCGATTGTTCCTCAAACCTCCGGTGATGTCGTCGTCGTCGTCCTTTTGTAGATATTTGTACACATTTAATGCACTTATGCTGGTGGCGTTCTCTTGCCGATTGACTGTTCGGGGAGACAAGGATATCTGAGATGATGATTATAAACGAAGAAGATGAGGGATGTGCTGCTGCAAGCTGCAACAAGCCACTCTATACTGTCTGTATCTCATTTTAATAATTCATTTCCTAGTTTGCATATGTGAAACAATAAAAGGCGAAACGAAATAACGCCAGCAACAACAACAAGCAATAAAGTAGTAGTATAGTATCAGGAAACTTAATATGCATAAGCACACATTCCCCCAACCAACCAACTAACAAACCAACGAACGAGCAACGACGAAACCTACTGCCATTCTACTCCATCTATTCGAGTTCGGAGAGTTCCACGACTGGAATGTGTTGTGTGTACCACAAATTCATATCTTGCACAACGGACCCCAAACCCCACATCCACACCCACACTCAGTTTCAACCCCAGGTCCGCTTTTCCCTTGTGTAACATCGTGAACCGAAATTGAAATTCGTTCATCTTGACTCACAGATTGAAAGAGAGGATGGACAAAGTGTGGTCCATAGGGATGGTCAACATATGCCACGAACTAGCATCGCATTAAAGTGGATGTGTGTGTGGCATGGTTAGTTTGGCCACTTGAGATCAGTATGAGAATTTGCGTTTTCCGTCCATTGCTCTTTGTCGGAACATAAAAACTTAAAAAACTAAACATATTGTTGGTGTTTCTTTTTTTTCTTCTTGTCTTTCTTTCTTTTCTATATTGGTTCTAATGAAGACCAAATGGGTTTCTCCTGCTGGGCATACTCAGTCATTTGCTATTCGGTGAAGATGTTCCAAGAAGTCAAAGGCAAAGTGGTATTTATGTCTGTGATGGTTCCCCTCAAGGTTACTTAATAGAGATATGTCTAAAGAAAATTGCTTTCTGGTCTTCTCTTTTTTTTTAGGGCGATGTTTTATTGTTTTCACATGTAACTTGTAAATGAAGGACAGTTTTGGAAGATGAAAATTGAGCAGCACTTGAGTGAAGTAGTTTTTATTGCAGCTCAAGGCAATAGATGTTCGAATATTTTAAAGAGTGTAGTTTTTATAGTCCAGTTGAACAGTTTTGGTTTTCTCATTGTAGCCAAGTGTAAAACATTCAATCTGTTTTCATATTTATTAGAAGTGAATTCAGTGCTTGATTAGCTGCCTATTTGCTACTTCCTCCTCTTTTTTAATAGGGCCACATGTATCGTGATCTCGATTGGATCACAGCTCTCCCACTGATCTGCTTCACACTGGTCATGAGAGAAACGTGAGAAATGCAGCTTCTTAATTGGCAACAAAATAAAGAAGGCTTTTCATACTTACGCCTGGACACTCAATAATGTTTTTTAAGATTTATTCTTCAAAATTTTCACACTTTAGTTCGCTCATTGTGGAGTCATGTTCGTTATTGCGGCAGAATACCTAATTCGTTTGAAAACTCTATGAATCGGGATAAGCTGCTCCACATTCTCAAAATCGGAGATAAGAAGTTAGTTGCAGCACTCTTCTGGAAGTTTAAGAGGCTTAAAGCTAATATTTATCGCCTTATTTGGTGTGTTCATCGCGGCCTATCAGGAGTATTTACCTCAATACTTTTGTAGAAAAATCAAAGATTTTGACATTAATCAGTGAATGGGGATCAGATTATACTGGGTCCATTCAGTAGATCTTAGACTTTTCCGTGATGTGAATTTTTGATCGATTATGGACTTTTTTGGTCTAAACCAACATTGATACGGACCTATCAACTTGTTGACGTGGGGTTTCAGACGTTTACATATAACTGCAAACAAGATCTTATACGCGAAGTTTAAAAGACTTATTCCTTTATGATTGGTGCTATTGTGAGGGTTTCTCTTTTTCAGGATCGTTTTTATTCATCGGGCTTACTTTCCTCCGACCAAATCATGCAGATCAGCTGGTGCAGGCTCCTTCTTAACTGATCTCCTGCTGCCTTGAAAATTTCGGCATCAAGGCCATCTGCACCTGCAGTCTTACTTGATTTGAGTTTGCATAGAGCAAGCTTAACTTCTAGGTTGGGAGGACGGCATTCTTGTCAATCGTCTAAGTTGAATGGGGCATTCTGAATGGCAGCGGAATTCGTGTCTTCATTGCCGCAGTTCATCGTTAAACTGTCTGCAGAATTGGTCTTTCCTGATCTTTAGTAGAAGTAATGACTGCATCTTTATTACTTTGTTTCCCTGCTTATCTTAACAGGCTAGAGTTCGGGCTTTGCCACCCTGGCAAGATCTTTTTACCTTTTGGTAAAACTTCTGAATCTTATTCCTGTCATCATCATCTCTCTATTTCCTGAAAAGAGCGCTTCTCTGATGCTTTTCCTCACAAACAAATTTGAGAATTCTGTCGGTGTTCATACCTTCTTTTCTTCTTGTAAATCTTGTTATACTGGTCGATATTGCTGATTTGTAGAAAGTAAAAAGTTGTTTTACATCGCTTTCGCAGTTTAGAAGGGCTACAACTTCTTCCTGTAATTTCCTGTCGTTTCCTTGAAAGAATCTTTTTATCTCTTTAAGGAAAGAACAGATTAGCTACAAAGACTGCAATAAATTGGTAGGTATGGCCGATGTGAGGTTTGTAATTAAGCAGAATAAGTTCACCTCGCATCTTAAAAATGGCCAAAATTATTTCTTTGCTTTTGTATGCAGCTCGGAGAACGGATGCGGATAATGAAGCCATATCTACTCAATCATATCTGTGTTGTTCATCTTATTTCGTAATAAGATAACAAAGAACATCCTTTCAGTATCTTTCATTTCTGTGATCTAAACTGAATTGAAACCTGCAGTACGTTGTTAGCGTACGTTGTTAGCTGCCAGAGCGTATTAATAATGCTGAGTTTCCACATGTCACTGAAATGACATAGTTTGACAGATCGAAATCTCGTCAGTAATTGATACAATTGCCAGTTCATTTCCACTTGTGTCATTCAATGTCAAAAAATTGGTTGTCATTTCATTGATAAAGAAACTTTGACAAAATGTCAACTCAATGAGCGCTATTTCCACTTGTGTTGTCATTTCTGAACTGCTAGTGGATTGTCACTGAAAATTATTTGCCTCCTTGCTTCATCGAATTTTTGTTTTGTTTTGCAAGGTTTTTATCTTTTTAAATTAATGAACGAAATTGTGTGAAATGAAAATAAAATGAAAACTTAATTTGTTATGCCTGCTGTGGTTATAAGGCAAAAGAGGACGGGGTGTTTATATATTTTGTGAGGATAATGCCGGGGTGAACAGTCAACAACAAATGTGAAATAAAAGGTTTAGCTATCACTGGTCCTGTTGCAAAAGAGTGTGCTGATTTATGGCGCCGTATCGCATCAAACGCAAGCTCGATTAGAGAGTTCTATCTCAAGATGGTTTCAGCCTTTGGAACTCCAACAGCCAGAGGAATGCTTTCCCATGAATTATTATTCATGTCCCGGTTCTTATAAGACTTGCTGTTGGAGTTCCAAAGGTTTTCAAATACAACACCTCCACGTTGCCTACAATTTTTATGGAGGATTCAACACTCCACTCCGTCGTTGATTTCCTCTGCCTTCGATTTTTTTCCTAATTTTTTCCATACAATAATATCATTTATTTATGTTTCTCGTGTTATTACTCGTCATTTCATTGACAAAATTTTCAACACAATGCCAAAAAGAATATCGATGTCAGTGAATGATGGAGTGACATTTCGTTTGTCAATCAGCCAATTTCCACTTGTCATTCAAATTTACTGCCAAAAAATGACCGCGCTGTTCGTCAGTTGAATGACTGTCAATTTTTGCAATTTCCACTTTTTATTTTTTTCAATGACAGAAAACTAGGTCATTCATCATTTAAAAAATGGCAAGTGGAAACCTAGCATAAGGATTACCTTCTTTGCAATTAATTTTGGAAGTCTAACGTCTGCCAATTTCATACTTTTATTACATAATCCTGGTGCAGTTTTCATAATTCAATGAAAAGCGGTGGCAGTTCTGTTTCGATATCAATTATATAGTTTGGTGTTGTACTTGGTCAGTTGAAACATGGTTTTATGAAGTGCCTAACCAAGATTGGTCATAATAACAGATTCTGATACTTCTTGAAAGACCTTGCTTATTTACGCTATGGTCAATCAGCTGAATTCAAAAACATGTTTTCAATGTAGCCGATATGGCAATTTTTAAGCTTTATTTATCTTTCCTTTAGATGTAGTTCCATGGAGAGACTACTAACTATTGTCTCTCCGAGGTGATTGTAAGTATTCACAATTTCAATGGGTTCTCCGTTGAGAGGGTATTTTTCATTCCTGCTTTTTCTGCCAGTTCACTTCTTTAAAATCATAATTTTTTATTTTCTAAAGTTAACTGTAAGATTCCATATTTGGCGGTACACAAGGTGGTTAATCATTAAATATAAATAGATAAATTATGGCTTGCTTGAATTAAATAACTATTTCTTTATCAGACACTATCCATCAATTAGAAACTTTGCGCAAGACTTAAATTGTTCAATTCATCAGGAGGATGTACCAAACTTAGAGCTGCCGAAACCATGCAGATATTAGAATCTTTTGTCAAAGGGTGTTTTTTAAGAAATTTGGTTTCTAAATTGGCGGCAACACTGTTTCTAGTGATTGGCGGTACATTTGTGGTCAGAAGGTTTTGGCATTTCGTTTGAATAGACTTACTTCAGAACTACCTTTGCAAATTATTTGGGGCGTTTGGTTCAAAAACTGCTCGAAAATTGGCAAATGCCAAAAATAAATCACCAGTGCTTCGGTGAAGTTTTTAAAGGGGTCGCGTCGGTTGGTGCAGTCGCAAGTGGCAACATCTCACTCGGATCTGAAAGATCTATCCGCATAACAAGGATTGAGTAGGTGGGGGAATTGGTGATCAATAACAGAGGATTGGGTTGGTATCCAGGTTATTGCGGTTGAGAACCCTCACTGAACCATTTGAAGGCCTGAATGAACTTGAAGATGCTGTTCTGTGGGAGGTTAGAGCTATTACCCAGTTTGTCCAAGAAGTATTCTCCGTGTGGGCCAAGCTTGATCACTCACAGAAGAAGTGGAATGATCCTTCCTCTACTTCTTCGTCTTGGCATATATCATATCGACCAAGCTTGGGCACTCACAGAAGAAGTGGAATGATCCTTGGGTACCCAATGAGTTGTGACCCGTGAGAATGCCAATCAACATAGAGAGTCGGAGCCTGCTAAGTTTCTGTTGTTTTTTACTCGAAATATCTGGCCATAGTTTTTGAAAACCAATCATTTTTCTAATAGTAGGAGAGCCCGAGCCGCTAAATTTGCAGTTACTAAAGCGTCATGGGGACTTATTGGATTGTGAAGTTTACGTTCTAAAACGAAAAAAAGTGTATAGCAGTTTTTCATTTTAGTGGGGCGATGGGCGTGTATGAGCTTTTAAAAATGTAAAAAAAAAACAGTTAAATTGAAATACTCGAGCGCGTCAGATTTTCATAGAGTATACGCGCTTTGTCTTTCTTATAACGGATATATATTAATCTGACGATTTACTGGGGGCAAATGGGCGTAAAGAGAGGTTAAAAAAACAAAAAATAAAAAGTTATTCGAGCGTGTCAGATTTTCAAAGTGAATGTTAAGTGTACTCTAAAAAGTGTATTTTTCAATAATCTGACAATTTGAGTGGGGCGATCAGTCATGGCTGATTTTTAAAAATGTAAAAAAAACACGTGACCTTGAAATACTCGAGCGCGTCAGATTTTTATACAGAGTGATCAACTTGATGTCTTCGTCCTCCAGGATGATAATCTGACAATTATATGGGGGCGTACTCCTAGTCTGACAATTTTAAAGTAACAATTCTTTGTTGTTTCTATTTTTTGTTACTGGATGCAATCAAAAAATATGTACACATATTATGTATTTAAAAATTTTGTATTGAAATTTTGTTGAAAATACTTTTAAAAAAAATCCTGAAAGTTTGAGCCCTTAATATTAATTTTAAGTGCTCGATCAAGAGGTGTGAAGATTTTCCATTGAAAATACACGGATACTCTGATTTTTTATTTTTAAATTTCTATAACTCAGCGGCATTTCATGGGATCGCTTTAACCGAAGATGTTTTTTTCTCAAAATTTAAAGCTCTACAAAAATGTTCTTTTTGGCAAAGTCGTTACTCATACCGGGAAGGTGGTACGGGCCACTTAACCAAATTTTGGCATAAAATTCACGTTTTGTCGCAGTTATCTCGTAAATAACAAAAGCTACAGAAAAATTGTAAATTACAAACTTGTAGAGAATTTAGTTTTCTACAAAAAAAGTCTTATGGACCAATTGCTAATATCAATATTAACCGAGATATTAACCATCATATATTATACATTTCACTGACGATTTTACCTCAATCGCCCCAACCAAAATGTCAGATTATATGTTTTCTGTAATCCTGATAAAATTACCTTCAAAATAAAAAAAAAATTAATCGCGCTCGAGTATTTCGAAACATCGATTTTTTTTACATCTTTGTGACTCGCCTACTTACGAAGGCCCCGTTCAAATTGTCAGATTATTGAAATATACACTCTTACCATCTTTTAATCTGACGCGCTCGAGTATTTCCGATGATCGACTTTTTTTTTTTTACTAATCTGACGGGCTGCTCTCAGCGAACGCCCCAACATTTAGGTTTAATATATGGTAGGAGTACATTACATGGTGCAAGGTTTCTCCCCATATGATTTTCTGACGCGCTCGAGTAACGCGCGAAATCCCCTCTTGGGCTCCCCTACTATAAAGATGAACGCGGTGGTTGTTGGTGGCGGTTTTTAGAAAGTTTCTGGTTTTTTCTTGCTTCAGTGACTGGAGTACAGAGGCCTTCGATTCGTTGGGTTTGGGTTCTGATCCGATTTTCGTCAGCTTTTCAGCTATTTCGTTACCAGTTATGTCACGATATGCTTAGCTTTTGAGGACCAATTGACAGTTGATCCGAGTGAAAATGGAAGCTTTTTGCTTGACCGGCAAAATTGAAGTTGAATATAATTTTTGTAACGCAGGTAGAATTTTAAAACTTCTTCAAACTGATTCAAACTTTTCGAATAAAAAATTGGTAGATGCATAATCACCATTCAATCTTTTCAAAGCCTATTCAACAAGCTGAAGGCGAAGAGAAATTGCATTATTTATGTTACTTTTATATTTATCTCTCTTAAGATGAGCATAACTCGTCTTTTTCAAAAAATCATTTATTAAAGTGTCCTTTCATCGAGTACCTATACCTATACCTTCAATAAAAGCAGCACTGACTTCTACCACTGTGTATTTGGGTACCAATAACCTAAAATACTCTCTAAATCGACCTTTTACCCTCCTGAGTACAAGCATTCCCATGAAGTCTCATTTTGAATTAACTGAAATTGTATGCCCATATCCAAAAATGATTGCATCGTACATCGTTTTGAATCTTACCCATGGCAGGCATCGTAAGTGGCTGATTGATGATTCCATCTAACAAGTTGGAACCCAAACCTTCTCTCTCTCTCTCTCTCTCTCTCTCTCTTTTTGTAAATATGTACGAGCTTCTCCAAATCAACCAAACAGCTGGAAAACCGAAACTGATTCAAACAAGTAATTTACAAAATTTACGACGCAAACACACTAAACATGGAGTCAGAGAATACTACCTATACCTCGAGAGATACGAATGAATTTCAAATACTAAATGTGTAATCGTACATCTTGTTTAGGGGGTGGAGTTATTGTTGGTGTTTTGCGTTTAGGAAAGGTACCTAGGATTCACATATAGAAGTCTTATCCTTGTGAAGCTTCTATAAATGTCCAGGAGGGAAGAATCAATCGATTTTAAAGAACATTTTATGAGGTGGGTTTTGCATTTGAACAAGAATAAAAGAAGGGTACCTTACCTACCCCATCCGCTTGGATAAATGAACGACTTTATGACTTCGAAACGATGTACATTTTGTTGTACACCTTACACCATGTTTATTTCTAGTTTAATGTTTTCTTACAGAGGTGCCTACTGCCTATCTCGTGCCAGGGTGACCTACCCTTTGTGTCTTTTTTTGCTGAATTTCAATCGATTGAGACTTTTATAGCTAAAAGTAACTTGTGTTGTACCTACTCATTTGGGGTACCTTATAGAACTATGTACTCACATATAGACTACACAGACATGAAGTTTTGGATGCGTGTCTGATTAACCAGGTCATAGTAATCGGATTGAATAAGCTTTTATGATTCAATGCGCTGTAGTTTGATTACGTTTGCTGAGTAAGTCGTTCGTTGTCCTATGAAAATGAGTACCTACCATGTAACTTTCCTTAGTCGGCTTTTTAGTTGTTGCTTTATTTGAACTCTTGGTAATGCAAACAAGTTTCTGTACAAAAACAATTTGGCGTGGTATTACCAGATTGTTAGATTTTATGTTCTATTAATTTTCCTGAAAAAAATACGCAAATATGAATAAAAATTATTTTTATTGACATTGTGAGTAAAAAATAAGTTTGTGGTTTTAGTATTCAATTTGTGTACTTACCTATCACTTTCTTGAACTTATGCGATTGTTTTAAAAGTAGTAACAATGGAAATAGGGAATGAGTTAAAGAGAAATTAACAAATAGCTTAACTATTATGCCAAAATATAACGAAAATGTAAAATAAAATTGCTTTTGTGATTAAAAAATGAAACTAATAATTCGCTCGAATTTCAGGCTGTTATTAGTTCATATTTAAAAATAAAAAACAAAAGAGAGACGTCTTCGTCTTCAAAAATTAATATCTCGAAACAGAAGTGAGATATTGAAAAATTTTATAAAATATTTTCGTTTTATTTTAGCCTGATTAAACTAAATTTATTGACAGATTTAGGCGTTTACCCTATATTGTCAAATATAAATATAAAAAATTGTTTCGACTTTAAGTGTCGACATTTCGAAAACGAAGTGGAACCTCCAAAAAATTTATTTCACATTTTCGATTTATTTTGCTGAGAAATCTAAAACTCACAAAATTTTACCTAAATCGGTTCAGCAAAACTCGGGAAACCGTCACTTAATCAGCTGCAATTTTTTTTAAATTTTAATCTTTTTTTAATTTTTTTAATGTGTTTCTTAAACTACAAATGTATGGACATGGACACGTTGCGTTTTTTTTTTTTTGTCGCGTCAGTGTCGCTTGATAACTTAATTTTGACTACTGAATTGGCCGCTACCGGTGCTACTACAAATTCGCTTTGGTTTGGAAGATCCTTTGATTTGAAAACATTCTAGCATTATTTTGTCTCTGTGAGCAAAATTAATTTTGAAAAAGTTACATTGTTTTGAAACGCTCATTTGAAAAACATTGACCATCGCTATAAAAGAAGGTTTAAAAAATTAAAACGTATGTATGGTTCACATTGCGCGGAATGAAGGGTCCTACAAATTGTTTACCGATTCAGAACGGCTAAATGAAAAAAGAGTGGCAGCTTATTTATTTTTGGAGGACTTGCCAAATCCTCGCAAAGGTCACTACTCATAGAAAAACAATCGGATCTTTTAAGGACTCAAACCTCGAACTCCCACGCAACAGTCACATTTTCTTTTCATAACACCACGGGCACAACAGAAAAGGATACCAAGACAGTTCTTGTTGTTGTTCGTAGGATTTGAAACTTTCCCATCAAATTTAATGATATCCTTACTTTTTTCTCGTTGAAAAGTTTACAATAAATAGGTCCTCGCCTTGTAGTACGCAATTTAAACTTAATAATTTTCAAAAAAAGTCATGATTGGAAGGCATTCTCACACGGCATTCTATCCATACACACAGTATCTTCTTCTTCTTCACCGCATTGACCCCAGAAGGTGTTGGCCAGTTACTGGGTCTCGAATTGTTTCATGTCTGAGGCTAACAAATGGAAATCGCGTTGAATTTGCCTCAGGAGTGTTTGAGTTGGAATGCGAACTTTTTTCATTTTTGAAGTAACTCTTCACTAGAAGGTTTGATGTGCAGACGGATACCAGCGAATTTATTTTTGAGCTGCTTCTCTGTACTTTGCGCTGAAATATTTTTTTATTTTGTTCTTCATTTAAAGATCCCTAGCTTTTACCCAAATCCTTTGTCAGCTTTGCGTTAGTTTTAGCAATTCTTTGGGAGCTCTTGGCGTAGTGGTTAGTATGTCTGTTTGTTGCGCGGGAGATTCGTGGTTCAAATTCCAACAGAAACAAAAAAAAGTTGTTTCACGGGTATCACATTTCGCGAGTCATTGGCAAGCCCTACATGAAAAGCGCTTTCTCTGTAAGTCGTTCAAAACCTGCAGAAAATTGTAGACACGTTTCAATTCCTCATAAGGCATGGTTGTGGGAAGTACACTAGACCCCGGGGCTCAATGTTCTGTTGCGCCACTCTATAATGCTTGTATGTTTGCTTTTTCTGAGAGTCAGATAGCATTGATTGCTGAGTTCATTTGTGAGATTTTCTATTGAAGTTGTTGTGGGTTTTTGTTAGAAGGAATACACAAGACTTTCCACCACTTCTACATCTTCGTTATTAAATTGGAATTTTTAATTTCTGTAGATTCTCTCGCTTCCTTTTTGATAATCATAGCTCTTTGTCAAATTCCACAGACCGCAGTAACCATGGAACCTTTTCCTCATATTATTTGTAAGAATCCTGCGGTGTTTACCAACAGCGCTCTAAGTCGTCTGCAGACATCAAAGTTTTGTATAGGTGTATCCAATTTATCCATCGTAATTAACACTCTGTGAGGTTCCCAAAGAAAATTTAATATAGCTATGGGTCTGAGGAACATCCTTTTATATATTTTTTATATTCCCGTGTATTCTATTTCTTTTGGATAAACAGTCTCTGGAAATGTGAAGGAAAACTTAGATAAGTTACCGGCCTAAGGCACATCCTCAGTTATTCAATTTACTGCGTTTTCTAACCCTCCATAGGCTGAACAGTCTATGAGGTCCTCAATTAAAAGTTTCGAAAGTTACCAGTCTAAGGTAAACTTTCCATCGTATAAGTTTCCATCGTATAATTTCCTTTCATACAAATAGTCTGGTGAGGTCTTAAAGTTGCGGACCTAAGGCACATCCCTGTCTTACACCCAATCTCTTTTCAAAGAACTCAGATTAGGGCTTGCTATTTAACACTTCTACCTCTGTATCATCATGTAAGTTTTGTAGCATACGACTTAACTAGAGCGACGTCACTCTTTCATACGTGTAACTTGTAAAACATTGAATTCCTGTTGTTGGGGTCATCTTATTGGAAAACTGTTTATCCGTATATATTCTGCTATGCTTTTAAAGACAAGCATTTGGCCATTGGCTGATTGATTTTATATCAATATTCATTCCCTTGGTTGATTTTTTTGCAGTACTGCAAATATCTGTGAGAAGTTTTAAAGAAAGATATCCTTCTGCACAATTTTCGTTTTTGTGATTAGAGTTTATCTGAAATGTTGTGGAATAATCCTTGCCTTGGTAATTGTAAACATACGTAAGAGGTTTGAGATTTGAATCCTAGCAGAAACTTAAAATTGTTTTTCCACGGAAATTGCTTTTTTCAATTTCTCTGAGAGTATTCACTACCATGATACGCGATTCTTCATTTAGTCGTTTGGAATCGGCATAAAATTATAGGTCCTTGGTATGCGTTAGTGTTCAAAAATTCTTAAGCTTTTTTTGGGTGACCCTAATTATTAAACCTTGCCTCTAAGATATTGTTAAAAAAAAGTTGGAATTTTTTCACCAACAAGTATGTTTCGTAAAACTCTGCCGATAAATAGCCCGATATTGGTGTTTTTCTGTCACCATAAACTTGACATCGTCTCGTATTGCATGTGAGATTTATTTGAATTCAGTAATTTGTTAAATTCTTCCCATAGCGTAATGGCTCTCATGTCTGCCTGAGGTTCGTGGTTCGAATCCCAGAAACGTCAGCAAAATAGAAAGTTATTCAAGGCTATCGCTTTTTGCGAGGAATTGGTGCTTCGAAATGAAAAACGCTTTCTAAACTGGACGTCCTTGAAATGCGCTAGGCTTCGAGGCTTCGATAGCTTCACTCAACTTCTTTTTTATCTATATTTGAACCATATCGGCACTTTAAATACAACTAATGATTAAAGGTGCCCCATTTAGTTTCCAAACTTGTGCCCTATGCCAATTTGTTACTTTTTCTTTGAAGTGATTTTCTTCTTTTTACTCAGCTCCTTGAATCGCCGGTAGGTTTCCAGAATTATTACTTTGTCGAAAAGCTTGAAACCATTGATATGATTATTCTCTATACCCTCCTGCGTTATTCACAGAGTTAAGGATAACTTTCTTGTTCGTGTTCCTTCTCTCCTTCTCTCCGTAACTGATTATTTACTTGGTTGATAAAAGAGGTCTATTCGTCTTTGATTCAAAAGTCTGTTTTCTCTCTATAAATAGTTTTACTTTGGTTCCAACTAATTTAAGTTCGGCTATAGAAAACTCGACTGTGTGGGGATAAAGGTGTTTGCTTCCACAAGCACTAATAAAAGGATTAGAGAAACTTACAACCTTCGTAGTCTTATTGCAGATGTATTCATATTCTCGCACTAACGACCTCAACGTACCTACGATCTTTCCATAGTTCAAATCAAATTCTCTAAAATGTTCCAAATATGAAGTAGGTATGTAGGTACCTGCTCCTCTTATAGAAACCATTCGAAAATTCAATTCTATAACGCCAGAGTGTCTGGATATTGGTCTTTTGCTTTTGTGATTAAAAGTTTTGCATGAAAGAACTATCCATGTTTGTTTGTAAATGAATTATTGTCGATGAAGTTATGGGTATAGAAATGTATTTTGTGATTTGAACAGAGCACCCACAAATACACACATAAAAGTCATTCTGCAATAGCTTTTGCAACAATTTTTCTCTTTTATTGGTTTGAACCTAGCACATCCAATAAACTTCAACTATCCCTGCTATAAACTTGGAAAACTCTTCCCTACGCCACTCGGCATATAACGTATTTTAATGCCAACATCAGCACAACATTCACTCCCCAGTTAAGTTCAATAAACCAGACACCGGCAATAACTGCTGATCAAAGAAAAAAAAGGAAGGAAAAAGTATAAGAGCAAAAATTTTATCGATTAAATTCCTGGAACAGTGAAGTACACAAATTGGCAGCATATTCTGCAGAGTCTGCTATTTGTCCTATGAACTAACGAATCCGTTTCTAAAAAAAAAATATTACCGAGGATAGAAATTACCCTGATGTCCTAAAGGTAGGTAGATAGATGTGTGTGTTTGTATCGATGCGACAACACAATTCGTTGAACTTGTGCCAAAACCACCAATGTCATCTCATCACACAAAATTTTTGTCAAAAATTCAACAGCATTGCACATTTTGTGTATTGATTTCCTCTTCTTCCGACGCGACGACCCCACCCAATTTTACTCCATTTGTAGATAAGTTTTTGTTTGTATTTGTGTTTTGGTCGAGGCAATGAGGCAAAGTAGGTACTCAAATGTATACTACCGAGACCTTTCATTAACATTCGATTCACATCCCTGTACTGCAAACAATAAACACAAACTTTACACAGGAAATAAAAAATTTCTTTTCCTAGTAAAATGCAGAGGATTGAAGATTGAATAATTCAATTGATTCTTGGTCTTGAAAATCTTTGAACACACAAAAGCCCTGGGAAAACAACAACATGAAAGAAAATTGTTTGCTAAAACCGGAGATAAAGGAATATTTTTAAGGGACCAATAAAATCTATTGGAGAGCTCTCAAACTCACAATTTCTTCATTGGCCTTTGAGAGGCTACTCACACACTTCCACATGACATCAGTATGTAGAATGATAAATGTAGTGGATTTCAGGCTAAAGTGAAAAGTTCCAGATGTAGCACTTCTCTTTGATACAATAGACACTCAATAAACTGCTAAACATATACAGAAATGGGTTTTGGTTTCATTCGACATAAAATTAGCGATAGTAAATCATCTAAAAAGTGCCCATCAAGTTAAGCTACTCTGACCGTTGTTTGCTTTTCGCTAACAGTTTAGGAGCTTTCAAAATATGTTTATTTGTTTTTCGCTGCGAGTAGACAACTTCGGTTTCTTCTAACTCTGCTATTTCAATCAATTATAAGCATATTTAAGCATCAGTTCAATCGATTTATCACAACAAGACCTTCACAAAACTCCGGTTCGGTGCCAAGAAGCTTGTATTTTGATTGCTTTGACAATCGACAGTTCACACTTAATGAGACATTCACAAAGCAGATCCAAGGATAAATTACACCTTAATTTGAAGGGAATAGTTGATTTGGTTCATTTGATGAGTAGAATTTTAGCGGGAGGGAGGTTTGGCTTTAAATTTTGCTAAAGGCGAAGGGTTTTCTTACCTTCGAAAAAATATGCAATGGCATCAGATTGATTGTACTCGAACATGGAATAATCCAAGGATGATAGGCATGTCAACGAGGTCAACCCGCCGTACTCCACAGCCGGATAATTAGAGTGAGGCAGATAAGTGAGAGAGTTTTGGTTTTTTGAGATGAGCGAGGCGCCTGAGGAAATGAAAAATAAGAAGAAGGTGTTTAAGGCCAGAACTACGAGTAGCAAACAGAACGTTCAACTGGAAGCGAACACTTTTGCTACGTTCGACTCGTTACTCAAAGTAAAGGCTTATGCTATATGGCTTCTCATGCCCGTGCTTCGTCTAAGCAAAACAAGAAAGAGAAGATGGTTTATCAGACCCGTATTATGAGTTCTGAATCGAACGTTAGACTGGAGCAAATATATTTGCAAAGTTTGTTTCGCATAACCAGGGCATAAACCATATGGTCTTTCTCATCCGTGCTCCCAGGTCATAGACTTTGATCGGAGTAAAACAAAGTTTTACTAACTTTAGATGTCACTGACAGTAGAGGGTGCACCGAGACATAACTCAAGAGTCAAGACTCAACATGATTTTCCACGTACTTCGGTTCATTGCTTGTTCCCTTCAGCTAGACAGTTCAAACTGTTCGTCGGTCACTCTACACTTGTTCGTGTCTCTTTTGTTGGAGTTTTACTCTGCTTCATTGTCTCTCAAGCCCGAAAACCCGGCGAAGTGGTACCGTTGATCAGCTTTTTGATCAAGACAACGTCGCGGCACAGACAATTTCGCTGAATCTTCGAATCCATATTCTATTTATCGCCACATATACGATCGAATGTCAAACTAAGATTCTTTCTCTCAAAGCAACTAAGCAAATGTTTATTCGGTTCTGACAGCTTTTGTTCCATAGAGTAAGACCAGGAGTCGAATTACCGCACAAGTGATCGACTAATTCGTGACTGAATTTTGTGTTTTTAGATTTACTTCTCACGTTATGGAGCACTTGAGTACCACAATTTGACATTCTTTTATCAAAATTTGAACGAATTGAAGTCGATAAATGAACAGCAGACTGTTGTGTAATATGAAGCGATATTTGAAAGAAAAATAGTGCTCACTCACTATCACTGATGAGGTAATTCGGCCCCAGCATGATAAAACTCCCAAAATATCGTCGTCTTAATGCTCATTTAGAAAGTTCCTTATTCCTACAAGGGTTCCTGTTCAGACCGAAGAAAAGGCTGTTGGCAAATGTGATTGTTACTCTTTGGTTTTGTCTTTTTTGGTTGTTAGTTTATAGTGAAGCCCTTGTAAGGAAATTCCCAATTAGATGCAGTGTCGTTTTCGTATCCTAGTGACGTTTATGGTGAGCTTTCTTCCTCGATGACAACTTGGTTGTTTTATGGATTATTTGGTCATCATTATAAATTTTTGATTGTATTAATTTGACTTTAGTCCACAGTCACATAAATGTTATTTCATTTATTTTTCCGAAATTTGGACAGGCGTTGTTGTTTTCATAAGGTCATCTCTGTTCCAAAAAGAAAATGAAAGTTAACAATTTATTTGATAACGAATAGACACTTGCCTTAAACAAACAATTTTTGAAATTGGCTTTTTTCAAATGACGGAAATTAAACATGAAAGGGTAGGAGTGGAACTACACTCCTTTGGATAAACCTTAGTTGAAATGAACAGATCTAAAGGTTGTTAAAGTATACATTTACATTTACATATCAGAAAGAAACAGAATTAGATGCTTTAGTTTTTTTTTCACTTTGAGAAGACGGTATACCTCTTTTAATTTTTTTGCCTGTTACCCTAAGGTAGTTTTTTCAGCCAGATGTGGTCCTAGTTTGCGCATTATTAACTGAGACACCACTTTCCTAGTTGCGGAAGCCAGCAGTTGTTCTTTTAACAGCAACGTAGACTTGCATCAATTTCTAATTGAAGGTGCTGTCGTGTAAGCTTCGATTTCCCTCAGTCTGACTAAGGATACCTTCCTCATCAGAAGTCTCCTCAGAAAGGTTTTAAATAGGTCTTTAGCTTTGGCTGATTTATTTCTCTTCTCTGCGGGAGCGTAGATGCAATGAGCAAATCAAATCAACAAGAAGCCTTTGGCAGTTGAGTTGATATTTAACAGTTGCTTTTGACTGTAAATAAATCAATAGGCTAATGCAACAGAACGCGGAGCCCGGGGACCTATCGCATTTCTCACAACCATTGCCTTTATGAGAAAATGGAGATTACCTAAAATTTGCTGTTGATATCGAACAGCTAATCGAGAAAGCGTATTCATGACAATGACTTTGCCAATTCCTAGCGAAAGGTGATACATGTGAAATTTTTTTCTGCTTTTGTTGGAATTCGAACAACGAACCTCACGGCTAACAGCCCGACGTGCTAATCACCACGACACGGGCACCACCTTTTGACTGTATTGTAATTAATTGGCACGCAATTTGCCAAGTCTATAGAACAGAATTGTTCGGATGAGATAATAATCAGTTGGAACTCTTTAACATTAGCTTCAGGGCTGTGTAGAAATTTATCAGCTTTGAAAAAGTTTCCAGAAGCGATCAATCGTTTACGGACTAAAAAGCAAATAGAGTGTCGGAACAAAGTTATAGAAAGCTCTGGTCGTAACGCCTTTTAAGGAGCTTTCTTAACGCTTTTTATGGCAGTGTGTAATTGTTCTCGGAGGACTTGCCGATTCCTCGTGGAAGGTTGCTTCTGTGATTCGAACCTCGAACCTCCTACGTAAAAGCAGACACACTTTTACCATCATTTGGGTCACCACCTTGTCATTTATGGACACTGCTCTTGATTTTTCTGCTTGAGCGTATGTCAAATGGTTAGCAAAAGAACACTCAAAACTATGCCATTGTTATGGCAAGAGTCTTTGAATTTGTCGGTAACATGAGATTTATATTAACTAGTAGCTCGATTCAGCTTAACAGTCACAAATCAAGTTGTGTCCTCCTAAGAACTACACTCAGAAAAAAAACGAGCTAAATTCAAGAAAATCGGTGTCAAAGCAAGCCTATTCGTTGACGAAAGTCTGTCAACCTCGAAAATTCTTAATCCGTGCCCGAAATTCTTGTTTTAAGCCTATTTTTGATAAGCCTCAAATTCTGATTTCAAGAATGTTCTCATCTTAATATAAGTTTATTTAAGCTTAAATATAAGAATACAAAGGCTTAATGTCAGACTATTACAATCTAAAATTAAGATCACGTATTCTAAAATATACAGGGATAAAAATAAAACATACTTAAATCAAGTTTCTAATATTCCTAAATTAAGCATTAACAAACTTGAAGCAAGAACAAAATCTGGTTTGTTTTAGTTGCTTTCGGATCACTTCCAGCTCTTTTAATCTTGAATTTAGACTGAAATTAAGTATTACCGAACTTGAAATAAGAACAAAAACTCTTTTATTTCAGTACCCTTCGGATAGCTTCTAGCTTATTAAATCATGATTCAAGACTTGTAAGCTCTTACCTTTAGAATCAATCCTTATCCTCAGCCCTTGTCCCCATCCCTCTTCCTCACCCCCTCTCCCCCGTAATAAAATTAAAAGCACTTATAATTTCAATGTGTTTATATTTTTTTAATTTTTATTTTACAAAAATTATTTAAATATACTTAATTCTGAAATGGGTTCCTCCTTTGTATACAAACGGAGTGGTGGACTTAAAAATTCCGTAATAATTTTTAATTCAATGGTTCTTAAAACAACCAATTTGAAATGATTGGAAATGATGGTCAAATCAAAGGTTTTCAAATCGTTGGCATAGAACATAAACTGTTTCATTCTGAAATATAAAATTTATAGAGTTTAAAATTATTATTAACATCATTACGTACAGCTTATTGGTGTCATGGTGGTTGAAATGGCGTCAGCTTCAGCTGAGTAGTCAACGTTTATTCTATTTCTTATATCGTTATCACTTTGTCACTCACTAGAACAAAGTTTCCATCAATGTTTTTAAACACATATACATCACTAGATCTTACAATGTTCTCAATATCATTTTCGTAGTAAAATTTTCCATGCGGTAAAAATATCACTTAATCACTCAATAAGAAATCCATCCGAACCAGAATAAAATACGCTTCAAAATGAAACAACGATCTAAGCTTCTTTGTAATCAAACTGCATCATACAAGCTTAAGATCGCCTCGGCTTAATTTGAGAATATCAATCTTAGCTTAAGATCGTTTCGGATTCTTTAAGATTGTATCGACTCGTTTAAGACCGTATCGACTCGTTTTAACATTCAATAATCTTAAATTAAGAATGTTTTGTTTTTAATAAGAAAACGAAACTAAGTCAAGATAATGAAGAACTTAGTTTAAGAACCTATATCTTACTATAACTTTCAACAAATCTTATATTAAGAATGTCATACTCAAAGCAAGTTTTGTGTTCCTATTTTCGGCATAAAAACTCGTTTTTAGAATAAAATTCTTGAATTAAGAATAAAACGTGTCGTTTTTGAGATAACAAAACTAAGAATGCAAAAAAATAGAACTAAGCGTACTCGTACTTGATTTTAGCCTGCGGTTTTTCTCTGAGTGTACATCACAATTTGAGTATTGGGTGGAAAGTTGTGACTTAACTGTAACGTTGTGCCTTATGAAGTGTCATCGGGCAAAATCGGGGTATGAAAATCAATACCTACAGTCAACAGTTATTAAAATATGTCAGGCTCTCATTCATAGAGACTCTCTCTAAAGCACATATGTACTTCCTATCCATCGCATCCTCTTAACTTAAAAGAGCGGTCATAAAAAATATATAATAAAAAATAAAAAATAAAACGAAATCAGAAGGTGCTTTGCCATCATCACTTAACATGCACTGGAAAGGTCTTTTAGAATATCTGCAGTAATATGACTTCTTGAAGATAATTTCCTTTTAGTTATTGAAATCAATCTCTTCAGTGACAAACGCGTGACATCTTGAGTTAGAATTTCTTCTGCTGTTTCGAGGGATACTCTGGCTTTGATAGATGGTGCTTGAAGAATCTATACCAACAATTCTTCTCTTAAAGGCCCTGTTTGTGCGGTATTTTTTCATTTCAAGTATAATCACGTGCACTAGGTTTCTGCATGATTTCATTGCCAAGCTTGTTAGCTCCCAGCCTTTCTTTCTTTCTTTCGACTGCACTTAGAAAAATATTCTGGTTATTATAATAATCAATGTTTACGAGAAACAAAACAAAGTCTTTTCAATCGCTCATCTCCTCCACAGGGTGTGAAACTGATTTCATGAAATCTGAACTCGATACCAGGAAAAACGCACCAAAGAATTCAGACAGAATTTTGGTTTCCTTTCTCGCTAAAATTTGCTGTAAATTTCTGGTCTAACCGTGACTTAAAATGTTCCGCGTCTACTTACAAATTTCATGAAGAAAAACCACATTTTCGTCCGAATTGTGTCGAGTATACTACACGTAAGGTGTCTGCCAAGTGTGGATCAATCCAATTTTATTTCTCAGAAAAAGGGACAAGGGACATGTTTGGATAGAAAGAATACATATTTTAAGTTTATTGCCATATCATTGAGACAGAAAAATAGAGAAGGAACTTTCACCTTTAATCTACTTTTTTTCTTCTTTTTTTGTATCCAAGCCATCAAGGATTCCTCGGCTGCTTATACATACAACAGTGAACTTCGTAGAGACGCATTAAATATCTTCATGTCATCCTTTTTTTCGAGATAGAAGTTCCAAAAAAGGATGATGATTTCGTTGGTTCTTTATTCATTTTTTTTTCTTTTTTTGCTATTCAAGTACATTGTTCCGGCTTAACGGCGGAAAGAATATCAAAAATTTGCTTTTCTTTTCGAAAGTAATATACAGGCACACATCTAAACAAAAACTGAAATGAATGAAGGGACATGATGACTGTTTTTTTTTTTCAGTAGATATGTTTGTATGAATATATTCATGGGGCAAGGATGCTATGAGGGGCTGATGTTGGCAGCAGAAACAGAGATAAGTGGACATTAAATAAAAGACAGATTTTGTACACATACCAGCCAGTTCCTTCTTACCTCCTTCTTGCTTATACCTACCTACCTACATTGGCTATGTCCTGTGTGTGTCGAGTTAGAGGTGTGAGAGAGGATTGAAAAAGCCTTTTGTGTGCGTGTGCTGCTGATGAAAATGATAAGTAAGCTGTAGGTATGGTAAGGTGTGAGCTGGAAATACGTTTTAAGAGATTTAGATGCCAGTAAAGAGATTTGTTTTTTTTCGTCATCCTTTCTACTGTGTGCCGCATGGTGGACTGGTGGAAGGGACGTTGTCATTGTTGGATCGGGATTCGGGATCCTAGTCCTAGTCGTCCTCGCAGCTGTTGCGGAAGAAACAAAAATGATTTGAATATGAACTTTTTGTCATTGAGTTCGGAGGGACCGGAAATATTGAAATGGAAAAGTTGAAATTCGGTTCACAAAGTAGGTGTAGAACCGTCCCAAGATTTAGTTCCGTAGGGGATTTTTGATGTTTTCTTAAAAAGGACACAAACCGAGTTAGGATGCTTTTATGAGTCATTTGATAAATATATCAACCAAACGACTGTTTAGCTGTGCAGGTGGGGATGTTTTTGTTACAAAAAAAAGTTTTTTAAATAGGCACGTGTAAATGAAGTTTTTTTAGTAGGTCAGCCTGCGAGATCTTCAAGCAAATCATCTCCACTTGTCCACAGAGATGAACCTTCCTTACTTACTTAGGTGGGCATTACAGTTCTGGGTCAGTAGTTTGAGATCTTCTTCCACTTGATTCCGCCACGACGAGTTCTTCCCCTACCGCGATTTCCCAACCCCGTCTAGCTGGAGTGTTGATATCCATCCACTCTACAGGGCCACGGCATCGTAGCCTTGCGATACGTACTCTTCTAGCTATGCCCATGTCGCGGTCTAGCTCATTCAGCTCATTGTTGTATCTTCTTCTACACACATTGTCTTCGCATACGAGACCAAAGATCATTCGGAATATTTTTCTTTCGGAACGACCAAGGGTTTCCTCATCCGCCTTTAATAAGCTCTACGCTTCCGCACCGTAAAGCAGAACTGGCATGATTAAGGTCTTATAAAGGGTTACCTTGGTGTTTCTAGGGACAGTTTTATTCTTATTTGCCTTCTTAACCCAAAGAAGCAACTGTTGGCAAGATTTATTCTCCGTTTGATCTTCGCACTGATGTTGTTATTCGTCTCTACATCGGATCATAGGTAGAAGAGGTCCTGTACTACCTCGAAGTTATGTCTGTCTATTGTGACGTTTTGTCCACTTCGTCGATGTTCGGTGTCCTTCGTTTTATCCTCATGAAACCCATTTTTGCAACTTCTGTTTGAATGCTCATTAAAGGACCTACAGCATCACGCTTCCTTCTTCCCATTACGTCATTATCGTATGCATAGGCGAGAAATTGTACAGACTTTTGAAAGTCTGTTCCTCTGGTTTTGACGTTTGAGTTTTGTACAATCTTTTGAAGTATGAGTTAAAGCAATCGCATGACAGTTTGTCGCCTTGCCTAATGCCTTTTTCGACATCAAAGGTCTCGATGAGTTCTTTACCGATTTGCAATGGAACAAAGCAAATTCTACAAATTCAAGGCCGTCTGCACCTGCAGTCTTTTTTGATTTAAGTTTGCATATGGCAAGCTTAACTTTTTCTAGGTCGGGAGGACGGCATTCTTGATCATCGTCCAAGCTGAATGGGGCAATCTGCCTGACAGCGGAATTTGTGTCCTCATCGCCGTTAAGCAGTCTGCAGAAATGATCTTTCCAGATCCTCAGTAGCGACTGTGACTCTATAACTATGTTCCCTGCTGGTCTTTACAGACTTGAGTTCGGGGCTTGCCACCCTGGCAGGATCTTTTTACCTTTTGGTAAAAATTCCGAATCTCGTTCCTGTCATGGCACCTCTCAATTTCCTTCTTATGCTGCTTCCTTTTCTTTTTCGGAATTTGGTGTTTTCCTTTTATTTCTCCTTGTAAATCTCGTTATACTGATCATAAACAGCCTTTGCTCGCATGAGTATGAGCATTTGTCTTGCTTTTTGTATTGGCCTGCCTACATTAATCCATGGGCTTTGTTTTGGGGGCCGAGTGAAACCCAGAACTTCAGAGGCAGCGATTCTGATGGCTTGTTGGCATTGGTGTCATTGGTCTTCAATGCTTGACCCTGGCGGCATAAGATTCAAGGATAGTTGGAGGGATACTCGATTGGAGAAGGCACTGTTAATCTCTTGCGATTGTAGCTTTCCGACGTCATATATCTTCACAGCGTTAGTTCGTGCGAGTCGTGAACAAGATTCATTCGTACCTTGGCTTCAACCAGGTAGCCTTAAAACCTACACCGTCGTTTTCCCATCACCTTTTCAGCGCCCAATGTCAATATTATGTTCATCCCAAAACATAAGGGGAGGTTAATACGTCTCCTTTTCTGCCGACTTAGTTCCTCACTACGTATAATACGGTTTTGCCTGCTTTCGTTTGCTGTTTAAATTAGGTTAGGTTTAAATGGCTATCAGGAAATCAACTGAAGAACTGACACACTTCGACCAATATTAGGTTCATTGTGATGCCATAAGAGGGAGTACCTCACCTAAAAAAGTTTGCTAGTAAAGCTGTTCTAAATTAACAAATCCTATCACATTGTTGCTCCTGCTTCGATACTATGTGTCTTCATGTGTTCAACGCAAACAGGACCCCAGAATTGGGATTGCTTCAACTTTTCAATGCTTTGACAGCTCATAATATAAAAAAGAGAAACAAAGCAAAAACTGCCTTCCTCAAGCGGCTGAACTCGACGAGACCAAAGCCACAGTGTGATTGTGTTTAAGACATTACTCACTTATGTATTTCAATATTACGTTATTGACTACCTTAAACGTATTTCTTTTCACCTGGTGTCTGCCTACCTAAAAGGCCAACAAAGTACCTTTAAGGTATTGGTCTTTTTGTCATTTGAATTGAAAACCTAACAGCTTTACAAAATATACTGACACAGCAAGGCGTATCTCTTTCCACTGCTTTCCTGCCATTGAAAGATGGCTATCAAATGAAATCGAATTCCAATTATTTTTACTGTTTGTTAGGATTTCAATTTGCTTTAAATTCCATTTCGTAATTCTGTCAATTGAAGTTGGTAGGTGGATACAGGCAACTTGAGTTAACGTGATGTTATTATGTTTACTACTTTAAGCAAAGTCAACCGAATAGTCTATATTCCTTTCCTCTTCAAAAAGCTCCGACCGTGTAGTTTTGGGAGGCATTTGCTGATGCAGAAAACGAGATAATTTGGGTTTCCACAAAGTCGACTCAGACTTAGTGTAAGGAGGTATAAACCCTATATTTTCATATCCTTACTTTCGAAAGGATTCGTTAAAGGAAAGGACACAAAAGTCAACTTTAAATGGAAACAAGTGGAAAACATTTCCCTTTCCATTGTTTCTGCAAATGAATTCAATGAAAAGGAAAAACTTTCTTCAATTTGTATGAACCGCACAAAAAGCTGTATCCTTCCATTTTTGCAATTAACAGTTTTGTGTCCCGAAAATCTCTTTGCCAAATTGAATGAAAAAACAAAACTGAAGGCCTGCAGCCCAACACCTAGACCTTTCTTTAGCAGTGCAGTAATTTTCAGATTTCTTGCCGTTCTATATGCTCTTCATGTTTTTCAACACAACATGAGTACAAAGAATTGTAAAGTACCTATTTTGTGTTTTATATCTTTTTTTCGTTGCCCCTGTAAATTTCCTTCCACTGAACTCAGTCGTGCATAATGTACAATGCCAGGCATTCCCAGTTTTCTTGCAAAACTCAAAGTCAAAGGCTTGGATTTTGTGTTTTTTTTTGTCGTTTTTGTTTTGTTTTAAGTCTCGTTCCTTGAAATTTTCACATCTATTCCCTTCTGCGTGCTAAAACTCCTAAAAGAACATTTTCATGAATATTCATATAATGCTCGTCATATGACAAAAGGAAAGAAAAAACTCAGGCCACACTACAGTAGCGTCGTTACTGAAAGGACAAATGGAGTTGGGCTTTAATTATCTTTTATTGTGGGTAAATGGTCTTGTGGGGTAAACAAGTGCACTAAGGAAATCAAACAAATTTTATAGGAGACATGTTGTTTTGTTCGTATTACAAGGTTCTGCCAATAAGAACGTGGTTTGGCCGTGAAGATGTGAGTGTTTTGTGTTGTCAGATGCCGAACAGATCGAAGGCATGGGCAGCACTCGACGTTCAAGCGACTTAAATAATTTGGCTGTAGGGTTGGAGTTTACCAATTAATTGCAAAATGGTATGACCATTTTTCGTCATCAATTGAGGCTGTCATTTACTCTTCCCTACTTTTCAATTTTCCTTTAAATTATATGTCAGCCTTCTTTTATAGGACTTTTTGTAAGAATCTCTTTTTTCATTGTGCTGTTGTGCTCTTTCGTAAAAAATAATAAGTAAGATTGGAGAGCCCCGTGACCTAGCGCATTGCTCCCAATCGTGTCCTTGCTGAGCGATGAAGGAGACCCACAAGTTTTTTGCCGATTAAGAACGGCTAAGTGAGGAAGCTTTTCTCATGGCAGTAAAGTTATTCTGGGAAGACTTGCCAAGCTCTCGCGAAGATCAATTGGATATTTCCGGTACTCGAATCTCGAACTCGTGCGTTCAAAGTAGACATGCAAATCTTTCTGCAACGTGCGCGTTGTTTCTTTGCCCTCTTAATTCAACGGTCTCCTATTTGAACCGCATAGTGTCATTATTTGCCACACAGATAACTCTAAGCGTAAGATTTTTTTCCACATGAGCAGACTGTAAACTGTTTGACCAGGGCCTGTGACACACAACTACAAGTTCTTGTAATAGAATTGAATTATGAGAAGTGTATGAAATTTTTGTAAGCAATTTCTGTAAGGCAAAGCGTCAAGTTTGATTTATCTTCTACAAGTCTAATAAACAGAGTACTACAAGTAGCTCTTGACCTAAAGCTTTATGTAACAGGTCTCAGGGGCTTGTAATACTAATAACTACAAGTACATGTAATACAAGTGAAGTATGATATGTGAAAAAAATATCTGTAAAATCAATCAACGAGTTTGCTTGCTGTTCTGCAATTTTGATGGACAAAATCCTACAAATGACTCTTGACTTGTAAACTTGTAGGCTTGTGTTGCAGACTCCATGCTTTTCTTGGGCCTGTAGCACAAAACACAAGTTTGCTTGATCATCTTCAAGTGTAATGGACATAATACTACAGAGCGCTCTTGACTTGTAGACTTGTAGCTTTTTGTTACAGGTCTCAAAGGTCTGTAACACACAAGTACAAGTGTAAGAAATTTATATGATTCCAAGCTGCAATCGAGCTTCTACAAATGGACATAATCTTATGCAAGTGGCTCTTGACTTTTAGACTTATAGTTTTGTGTTACAGGTTACAGGGGTCTGTAACGCTCATAATTACAAGAACATGTAATACAAGAGAGCTATGACAATCGTAAGACATTTCTACTCCAAAGCTACAGTTTGGGTAAATCTACAAGTCTAATGGACATAACGCTACGAGAGGCTCTCGACTTGTAGACTTGTAGTTTTGTGTTACAGATTCCAGGGAGTACACGTAACACAAGAGAGTTATGACAGACGTAAGAAACTTCTATAATTCAAAGCTACAATTTATCGTCTACAAGTGTAATGGACGTAATCCCATACAAATGCCTGTTGACTTTTAGACTTGTAGTAAATGTGTTGTTGTGTTACAGAACCCTAGCTGGTGATGCGATCAGAACTCGCAATTTTCTGTCGGGGAGGATGTATCTGCAGTGTCAAACTTGTCGCGGGGTTGGTTTCAGCGAATCAGGTGTATGCGAAACTTCAGAATTCTTATCTATACATCGCATTCTAAATTTGTACCCTTGGCTTGCCTATATTTTCTGTTTTATTTCCGATTGCACCTTGCCAAGGAGGAAGTATGTTTATTTGCAACTCCTAGATCTTCGAAAATCTATATCCGTACCGCCTGTGAGCGTTCGGTTAGTCCGAGTCTTTAAAGTTTACCCACGTCTCTGGATTAAATGGAAATAAAATCTTAATCAATCAGGCCTTGTCTGTGCAAGTTCCTGCAGCCGCATGATGTTGAGTGGAGTAACTGCACGCACACCAAAAAAAGAAAAAAGAAAAAAAAACAAGTAAAAGAAAAACATGCATACTTCCTCCTTGACTAGGTGCAGACGGAAACAAAGACGTACCCTGAACGCGCGATGGATGGGATGGGTTAATAGGAAAGCACCCTCATTGCAATCAGCCACCCACACCCACAACACATTTTTGTCGTTCTCGTCTCTTGTTTTGCTTTTCTTTGAGTACGTTCCTAGTGTGTGTGTGTTTTTTTTTTTTTTTTTTTTTGTTCTCCCAAAGAATGAAAAATGGGTAAGCGGTAAGGTAGTGGATGGAAAAAAGTGGGGTTTTACTTCGCCCATTGCCTTCCAAATTGCCTTTGCCTTAAAGTTTCAAGTTTATTGTTGTATATAGTGTTCTTTTTATTCTTTTTTGAGGATCTGTTTTTTTTGCTCCTTCTATTACTTTTTCTGTGTTGAAAAACATTTTTCATTTCCTTTTTAGTTTTATTGGTGTGGTGCTTCTGCTGTCTTTGCTTATCCTAGTGTGGTTTTCAAATTCATTTTGTCAGAAAATTTTATTTTTGTTTCATTTTAAAACTCAGTGTAAGAATAGAGCAAAACAAAATAAAAAAAAGGAAAGAAAATAACAGTAGGTACAAGTAAGGGAAAAACTTTTTCAAACAACTAAAGAATTACAAATTTGTTTTTTTGTCCTTCTTCCGCTGAGTTGATACTTTTAAAGTTTTTTTCTTTTCTGTTTTTTTTTTTTTTTGCTATGGTCGTAGAATAATTGTGCGAGTCTGGAGTATAATAAAAAGAAAATAGTTCTCGAATCAGTTCACTGATAAAATGCCAAAAGGATTTATTCAGCTTTATGGAAAGGATGTAGATGTGGGTACAAAAAACTATATGTATTTACTTTGTGTTGAAGAGTTTCTTAACACGAAAATTAATCTTGGTAATGCCCTAGGTACCTTTATGAATGTGGACTCTGTATGAGCTCCTGCAAAAACTTACACAAGTTGAATAGGAATTCATTTCTAATAACAATACCTACAATATAAAGGCCGTAGGATAGAGAATAGGAATTATAGAAGGTATCAGTGCGGTCGAAGTCGCCTTTTAGGATCTTTCAAGTTTTGGGTGCCTATATGAAAATCTTATCATTAATTAAATATCGGTCCTACCTAACCTACCTTACTTAGCTCTAAGGTAAAAGGTGTCTTTAGAGAGTTTCGTAATCTAAGGAAAATGTCACTGGAAACTTGCGGTTCTTGAAATACTACTATGAAAGCCTTTCAAACTTCCTTTTTTTCAAAATATGATACTTTAAAGTGTGAACCATATATGGACGTAGCTTTATGTTCAAATTGACCCTCCCTGTACCTTTCCGCATTTAAAAACCCTCATCCAGCCGAAATTCAAGGTGGAAAAATATTTCGATTTAGTTATGACTTGGCTGAGTGTTCATCGAGGAAAGAATTTTCGTTTGTTTTGTTTTTTTTTGGAGATCAAGATGAACAATGCTTCTTAATTGGGCTGAGAATCGTTATGTGTGGATATATTCTCTCAAGCAATCCGGATTTAGAAACCACCACTATTGGTGTACCACCTATTTGGTGCATTTAAACTAAATCAGCCAACGTCAGCAACGATATCAAACAATTCCTAACGCTATACTATTTGAGCTAGTTACACAGTAATTTTCAACATTATGTGTCTCATTCCCAACCCCTATGTCCTAATTGCATCCGGGGTCGTGGGCTACGTTCGTGCAAGTAATGTCAAAGTTTGTGACAAAACGCAATGTATTTTTTTTTTTGCTTCCTGGAGAGGAATTTGAAAATCACTTCGAATAAAGCACATAGTCATACTAATACGTGGACACAAATCAGTTAATTCGTTTTTGTGAACGTTGTATTCATTCTTTTGGCATGGCATCAATTTGGTTAACAAGGCTTTATTATAGTGAGCGAGTAGCATGTATGGGCACTATGTATGATTTTTACTTTTAACAGTTAAAAATAAGTGGAATTGTTACGTCTGAATTAAATAAAACAGTATAATTGCGTTCTCTTCTGGGCTACGATCGTATAGTACTTTCACACGAATAGTCTTTTTGGTATAGAACTTCAAAACTGAATAGGTTCTACTTATTGAGAAACGAGAATTCAATGGCCATGTTCACTTTACTTGATTTCTTAGGTGGTCATTACAGTTCGGGGTGAACTTAGGCCTCATACGACATTTTTAAATAGCAATTTCGACTTCGGGTGAGCTCTCTCCGGTCAGCCGTGCTATGTTTTTGATTATCAAAAAACACAAAAGCTTAGTTAGGTTTGTTTTTTCTTTTTCGAGAAAAATATTGTAAGTCTCAGGTGTTCAGAATTTTGTTGTACCGAGATAACTTATTTACAACTGTTTTGTCACAATATTGTTGAACGAGGAATTGGCAAGTCCTCCCTTAGTAAATTCATTGTCATGAAAAACGCTTTCTGGATTAGCCGTTCGGAACCGGCAGAAAATTGTAGGTCCCCTCTGTTCCCTCACAAGGCATGGTAGTGAGAAATGTGGTAGGCCTTGCGGTCCCTCGCCCTGTTGCGCCACCCTATTTAAATATTTTATTTATTTATTCAAATTTCCGTTATTAGACGTTGGAATAACTGTGGTGCCCATGGCGTAATGGTAATCGTGTCTGCCTGTTACGAGCTCTTGGTTTGAATCCCAGATACATCAAATGAAAAATAAGTTTTTCCGCTGACATCACTTTTCGCGAGGAAAAGGCACTTTCTCCAATAGTAAATTTATTCTACGAAAAGCGTTTTCCTACAATCTCTACCTATTCCTCACAAAGTATAGTTGAGAAATAAATGTCCTCGTTTGAAAGTTCAATTGGGTAAGGTTGGACAGGGGTGCAGCCGTAAATAACAACACCTCATTCAGATCTTTAAGATCCATAGTGCTACTCGGGATAGTAAAGGATGAGTAGGAGTAGGGGGAAGGAGTTGATAACTAGTGGAGGATTGAGTTGTTGTCTAGTTCATTGGGATTGAGAACCTTCACTGAACCATTTGAGCCCATCAGAATCAGCTTTTGGATGTTATTCAGTGGGTGGTTTTAGGTATTGCCAAATTCGACGAAGAAGTTTTCTCACAGGGCTTTTGTTTTACTGTAGGCAAAGCTCACATAAAATGTGAAATGATCCTTCCTTTGCCCATTCGTCTTGGCATCCCTTACATAGGTTGGATGTGCTATAGCTAATGCCTGCTAATGTTCTCATCAGATGGGTACCTAGATCCAACGAATTTTGACCCGTCAGAATGCCAATGAACATAGAGATCCGAGGTCTGCTAAGATTAAGATGGAGAGGTAATTCAATTTTTTTTTTTTTTTTTGGAAACGTCTGGCTATAGGGTTCTGTTCTGGAAACCCGGCATGTTTCTAAAGATGACCATCTGTTGTTAGCGGTTCGTTGGATTCTTTTTTTTTTTCTTGCTCTTGTAATTTGTGCATAGGGTTGTTTTTTTGCTGGATTTGAGTGCTGATCCAATTTCGGCCAGCTTATCCGTCATTTCGGTATCAGTTATACCACGATATTCTCGAACCCAAACTAAAGTTACAGTGTTCGTTGAGCTGAGCAGTGTTAAATTACTGGGACAATTTAAAGTTAAAGTGGTATTGAATCCAGCCGTCACTTTCTCTTGAGACAAATGATTCTTAACGTGTCTTATTCATATACGATACTTACAAAGACACGGAATTGAACAAAGTTTTACTTCGCCTTGGCTTTTGAGCTTTACAGCAACTTTCTCTTGAAGCATAGTGCTGCGATATTCTTCCCAAACCCGGAGTATTACGTTTAAATAAATAATTAGTATGGTGCAAGAGAGCGGGGAGCCTCAGGGCCTATCGCACTTCTCACAACCACACCTTGTGGGGAAAAGAAGGACTTATGATTTTTTGCCGGTTTAGAACTGCTCGAGAAAGCGCTTTTTATGGCAATGTTGAAACTTGTCAGCTTCTCTCGAAAGGCGCTACCCTTGGGAAAATTATTGTTTTCTGTAAGGATTCGAATCAGAACCTCCCTCGTAACAGCCAGATATGCTAACCATTACACCACGAATATCCAGTGCCTTACGTTTCAGAATTTTGGTGTTTCACTTCCCCAAAAAGTGCTCTATCCATAAGCCTTTCACACTCAATTCTCAAAATACTAAAATTGCTCTAAAATAAAACATACACCTTACATTTATTGCTCGCCCCTTTTCAAATAAACTCTCCATAGATATTTCAATTGCTTTCTTTATGTGCTTCACAATTTCATTTTGATAAAATGAAAACAAGCACTAACGTGATAAAGAACTACCTACCGTTAACGTCTGAGCTCAAAAGTTGGAAATAAAATAGAAGAAACCAATGTTAAATGAGACACGATGTATACAACTACAATTTCTTCTATTCTGTTGATTTTATGTAATTCCCATTTAACCACGGTGTTTTTATGGCGAAATTGCCAGAGCAGCTCTCCATTTTCTAAAGCGAAAGAAAATATACGTTGGCATTGGCGACAATCGACAACAGACGATTTACTTCCTTTTCTTGCATTTGTCTGCAGGAAAAAATAGGGACTTGATTTACATTTTCTTCACGTAGTTCGTCGTTCCAAAAAAAGGAGAAAGGAAAAATACGTCGTAGGCAACTTATACCCATCTACCTACGCTACGTACCGAGGGATGCTGGCAGCGATTCCATCTAAGATCACTTATTTAAGAATGAAAATACATAGCACTAACAATACGTCATGTTTCCTGGCCCATGATTTGATGTTTTTCTTTTTTTCTCTCTCTCGTTTTTTGAGCTTTTACGCTTTCATAACTTTTCATAATTCAAGTGGAAGTGCTCTGAAAAAATTGATGGAACATCCGTTTTCAGCCTTCATCATATTTTTACATACTTTATTATATGAATGTACATACCTCCTCCGTTAGTACATAATAAACGATTCCTGAAAATGTAGGATTGCATTCAGAAAGTTTGATAAAAAAAACTCTTCCGCTTAAGGATGTTTTTTAATTTTTTTTTCCAGGAAATGTAAGTGCATACTTTAGATACCTGACTCAGACAAGCATAAAAATTGAAATTAAATAGTTTTTCTAAATGTTCATGTGCTCGCATTTTTTGGTTTGAATTTATTTTTTGACGGCAAAACGAGTATAGAATTTCCTTCAAGTTTCGGTACATCGTCATGTTTGCTTTTGTATGTACGTCATGTTCATCATTATCGTATACGAATCGAATTTCTAATTCGATATCGGACAGGTCTCTCTCAATAACGAACAGTACCTACCGGGGTATTTCTGTGTAAATCACATTCAGACAGCATCGTTCCAAATAAATACTCTTTTCGGCGTATTCAGAGAATATGAGTATAAACCATACAGGTGTTGGTTCTTTGGACAATTTTTATTCAAAGTACGATTTCAATGAGTTAATCATATGCAGTGGTTCTGTTCGACATACGAAGAACAGGGACGTGAATTTGGACACTAATGTGAACAGCTGAGGGTTGAGTTGTCAATAAAAGAATTATGAGGCTTCGAAGTTTCAGGCAGAGATTGTTGTTGAAAATAAGAAAGTGAGTCGGAGACAAAATGGAGCCCTGTGGCACACCAGCATTTATAAGGTGAGTATCAGGTTTGAGACTATCCAATACCATTTGCATTGATCGTTCACAAAGGTAGTTTCTTATCCAACGAAGAAGAGACTCATCGATGCCAAAAGCACATTCTTTCGATAAGAAAGCTTGATGCCAAACTCCATTAAAAATTTCAAGAGCAATAGTTTAACTTTCTCCAAAACATTGCAAAGATTGGTTCCACTTTTTGGTGAGATAAGTCGTCAAATCAGCAGTGGACCTTTTCCTACAAAAGCTGTACTGTCGGTCATTGAAAAGATCTCGTTCTTCGAGATATTTCATCAGTTGACGAATTATCAACGTTTCGATGACATTGAAAAGAAGGGATGTAGTTGCAATTGGACGGTAAATCAAAGGGGGGGGGGGGGAAGATTCGCCCTTTTTAGGTACTGGCTGACTGACAAACGCAGTTTTCCATCCGCTCAAAAAGATGAGAGATAGGAAAGATACTTCCTATGAGAATAGGAAAGATAGCAAAGTTTACGATGTGGTTTGGCCAGCATAGAAGAACACCTCTTCAAAATAACGGCAGGTACGATCTGGGCCAGTGGATTTATGTTTATTGAAATCTCTTAGAACTACCGAACAAGTACGAAATATTTCTGCTTCATTGCCGATTTTGAAGTCTCAAGCTCAGGCGAAGCCAATGTGCTACCGGAAAGTGTCGAGCTAACGGCAAATTGAGCTGCCAGCAGCTTTGTCGATGAAGTTGAAATATGGAGAGTCATTGAAGAAAAACTCGAGTTCTTAATTTATGTACAAATGTTGAATCAATTTTTCTGCTTCTGTTGTCATGGAACAACTGCAGTTATTCGTCAAAAAATTCTACGGATTTGCTGTCTCTACCGCAACTCGAAAGATCAACTTCATTTGAGAACGGATCGGTAATCCTTTAACAATCTAATTTTAGGCAACGATGTAAGTGGCAGTGGAAATTAAATCAATTGGACTATTGAACCGCTCAGGAAGGAATGCAGAAAACTTTTCAACCGAGCTAAACAATCCAAAATCTCAATAGACTGGGACTCCTACAAGGAATCCCTCAAATCATATAAATATCAATTGAGGAAAAATAAAAGAACTTCCTGGAGAAACTTCTGTGGAAAAATTGAAGATACTTCAGAAGCTTCTAGATCCTCTCAAAGAGTCGAACCGTGCCTAGCAGTTTGAAAACAGCTAACGGCTGGACAGAATCCTGCGAAGAAACGCTCAATCTGCTCCTGGACACTCTTTTTCCAGGCAGCTCTAAGAACATATGCACAGAATCAGGTAGCATAATAAGAAACAACCCCAATCTGATTAAAAGGGAAAAACTTATTTGGGCCATTAATAGCTTTGACCCATACAATACATACTCCTGGACCTGAAGGTATAATTCCAGCCGCACTTCAAAAGGCCGCGGATCGGGGTGTACTCAAACCGACCTAACGTAAGTATCTCATTCCGCCTCCCAAACCAGTGTAGCGTGTTCCAAGAGGAAATTCTGGCGATCAAAGAGGTCCTATCATGGCCAAAAGAGAACGTGATATCCTCAGCGACTATCCGGATTTTCTCAGACAGTCAAGGAGCCCTCAAATCACTCGGCGTTGTTTCTACGAACTCAGTAACCGCCCTCAACTGTCGCCTATCTCTTAAGGAAACAATTCAACTTCTTTGGGCGCGCCGCAGCACAGAGATATCGAAGGTAACAGCAAAGCCGATGAACTCGCCAGAAAAGGAACCGTTCTACCGATCTCAACCAGCAGGTTGAATATAAGTATACCAATCGCTAATTGTAAACTCATGCTAAAGCAAGAGGCAATGGATAGAACAAATTATAGGTGGAACAATACCACCACGTGTGTGGCAACAAAACGGATATGGCCAGGACAAGATACAAAACGCACAAGACATTTGTTATCAATAACCAGGTTGCACGCTAGCTCCGTAATCAATGTCATCATCGGACGTTGTCTGATAGGAAGACACGCCATAAGACTTGTCGTTTCCTCTAATGACTTCTGCAGAAGTAGCTTAGATGAGGGGGAGGACGAGACAATCCCATACCTCCTCTGTTCATGTCCTCCACTCTCCTTTAAAAGAAAACGGGATCTAGGAAAATATTTTCTTGATGATATCAGCGATCTGGTAAACACAGATCCCCTGCATCTCGTTCGCTTTATTAAAAGCTCCAAATGGTTTTGTTAAGTGAGGTACTTCCTCGCATAATTTCTATGGTATCACAATGGACCTAATATTGGTCTAAGTTTGTCAGTTTGTTTTCCTGACAGCCATTTAAACTTAACCTAACCTAACGTACTGTCTCGTCGACACTCGTTCCGACTCATTTCGTTCCGTTGAGGTCAGTGTCAAAAAATTCTAATATTCTAAGGATCGTTAAAAGAGTTATTTTTTGATCAGAAGACTCTTCTCTTCTGTATGCTTCCGAAACTTCTTGTACTGTAAATTCCACTACTTGTAGACACCAGACACCAGAGTCACTACACAACACTCACCTGTTTTCTTAACAAAAAACATTGCAAAACGAAAGCACACACTCAAAGACAACCCTGAGAAATGCATATACTTAGGTATTTGAAAATTCTGTTTTAAATTTAACACAAGTGAGGGGTTGCCATTTGATGGGGTGGTTGTGGTGTGGGTATACACCTTTTTGAATTATTCAAATAACATGAGCACAAAATTCTACCCCTCAACGACCAGAAAAACGGAATCCCTAATTACTTATTTCTTGTTTATTAGCTTTTCACCTCAAAAAGAAGCCGGGCAGAATGCGTGTAAGCAAAAAACATACCAACGTCCAACACTAGAAAGAATAAATAGTTGAACTTCTGTCAATTCAAGCTTCTCAACTTTATGGAAGAGCGCACAGCGCACTATCCCTATCTACCACTCTGCTTGATATAAGTTTTCGTTTTTATTCAAATCAAATGAAAGACCGGCATGGTTACATCCCCACACATACAGCACATTCTGTCACACAGTTTGTTGGTTAGCGGGCAAAAGCATTGAATTATCCTTTTCAAGTCAGTCTCAGGGTGTCTTTTTATACATTTTCTTTCTAATAAAATTCACCCTGCAGCTACTTGTCCTGCATGCTAATGAGTTTGTGTCCGTTTTCCCTTTTTTTATTATTATTATTTTAAATTCCTTTCAAACAACCCTTACATATGCGCTATTATCACATTGGGTGGGCCAATGGCCAACCAACATTGTCGGAGTAAATGGTGGAGGACGATTTTGAGTTTGATGGTCATGTCATGAATGAAGGAATGTTCATGTTGGTCGGCATGTGCTGAATGCTATTTTATGACCACAGCTCACAATAACATATCACAACAGAAAGACAGAATCTGCGATTTGTTTATAGGCAATGGCATGCATTAGCTTGCAGGTTTGACTCGTGACTTTTTAGAATTACATGTTTTTCTTTTTCCATGGAATGGAGTTCTAAAATGAAAAAAGAATGTCGAAACGCATGGATTGAAAGGACCTAAGCAGGAGCAGACTAAGGGTAACAAGGGAGCTCTTGTCAAGAGCTCCCTTGTTACCCTTAGTCTGCTCCTGCTTAGGTCCTTGTTTATTAGCTTTTCAGAGCCTCTTGACAAGCTGAAGAAACACATTTTGCAACAGGCAGGTAGTAACTGAAAAGTGTTTAGATAATTGTTTACAGATTTTGCTTTGCCTCTCATTTGTTAAGTTCTCTTTTAGGATTTTCGGAAACTTTACAATAACTCAGCCTTTCATGTTTTCCAGACAAAACCGTTTTTGAGTCTTCATTTATTTTAACAACCCAAAGCTCATGTCATGTTTGATAGCGTTTCCACCTCTCTTCTTTGATCACAATAAATGCGCCTTAAAGGATATTTCAAAGGCAAATGCGGACCTGTAAACTAGTGACTGACCTCGAATTGTAGATTGTTTGGTAAATGTAATATGTTGGTGTTGGTGGTACTTTTGTTGGTTAAATACCGACACACGCTTTCTAAATACTCAAAGGAGTGTTATACATCCACTTTTTTTTGTGTTGTAATTTGTGGTTCTTTTCTTCCACTACTTTTACTCCTCGACTAACAACCTTCACCAGTGGTGAATACCAAATGAATGCAATTTTTTATTTGCATTTGCATTTATAAAACACCCCCTCCTACCCCAACCAACTCTAACTTGAATGGGTGGTGATAGGTTTGTACGTGTGTCCTAAATTTATAGAGAAAGGGATTTTTTTTTTTTTCAAAACATCCGTGTGGTAGGTAACCTAACTATTTTCCTGTGTTTGGAACCATGAACTTTAAACAAAAAAAAAGTGAAACAAAACACCGCAAAGTTCAAGTATTGAAATTGAGTTTTTCGGTTGAACTTTCGCCGTACCCATTTTCTTTTGTGATTCTTATTTAAGGCTTTGGTTTTTGAAATTGTTGTTTCTTCTGCCAGATTTTATTAGAAATAAAAATTAGAAAGAGAGTTAGAGTGAGAGAGAGCGAGGCAGATAGAGAGTTAGCTTGAATTTTTTCAGTGCGGTCAGTGAACGTCGAGTTTGAGTGTAGAATGTTTAAGAGAATAGGATGGCTCTTTTTTGGAGTTTATGGAAATGCCTTTTTCACAAAGGGATGGTTGCAGTATACATAAATATGCAATTAAATGCAAATTATGTGAAACGAAAGGAGCATGAATGGGTCTTGAAGGACAGTTTTCATGTGCGAAGTCGTGGCTTAATAAAATCCTGGGTCTTTATATTAATGGAACATGCCATACAGGCAGAGCTATTGAAGGATATAATTGAAAAGGGATGGTCGATGGTCAAGTTTGAGGGTTGGGACAGGAGTGGTTCTTTTGAAGTGTATATTTTAAGAGTCAATGATTGCATTCCGAGTAGGGTTTTTTGTTTTTAAATTTGGGCTATGAGTTTGTGAGGATGGAAGTGAAGTGAAACTATGATTTGATTCTAATGCATAGCAAAGGATGTTTGTTATGCAATGAAACGGAGCAATTGAAACGTCTGTATGGCAAGATTTATCTGCAGAAAGAAGCTGTAATTATACGAGGGTATTTTTCTATCGATAGTGAATTTTCACGAAGAACTTTCAAACTGTCAGATTAAGCTTGAAAACAGTCTTACAGTCTTAGAACATTTAAATTACTTTACAAAAACTCGGGTTAATCTTGAATTTTTGACTTTTATTTCATTGTGTAAAAAGATTGGGTTTGTTTTTGAAAATTATCAAAATAAATAAAGAGAGCTTTAACAGTGCGATGCATAACTTAAATGAATTCGTTCAACTCTTTAAACAGATCAGACACGCACGCATAGGTACGTCGTTTACCTACTTAGGTAGGCGTTAGAATTTAGGGTGAACCAAAGCCTCAACCAACATCTTTCGATAATAATTTCGATTTCGGGCGACCTTTCTCTCTAGTTTTGCGCTCTAAGTCGGTTGAGGTCTTTTGTAAACGAAATCCTGTACTACTTCGATGTTATGTCTGTCTATTGTGATGTTTTGTCCAATTCGTCGGTGTCATCTGTCCTTGTTTGATGACAACTTATACTTCGTTGCAAAAGCACCTATGATATCACGCTTCCTTCTTACCATTACGTCCAATATCGCCTGTGTATGCGAGTAATTGTACAGACTTTTGAAAAAATATGCCTCTGGCTTTGACGTTTGAGTCTTGTTCAGTTTTTTTAAGTATGATGTGATCGTTTCTCGCCTTTTTCGACATCAAAGGTCTCGTGAGTTCTTTACCGATCTTGACGGAGCAAGGTGAGTTCACAAAAGTCATCCTGCTTAGACGAGTTTTACAGTGATACCATACCAGACTTCTCTCTGTATAGCTCGTCTCTGTAAATACTGTCAACGCAACAATAAAAAGATGGTGGGTATCAATATTATATCCTCGAGTTTTTTCCAAGATCTGCGGTAATGTGAAAATTTAGACTTTTCTGGTCTAAAACCACATTGATAAGAACCTATCAAGTTGTTGACGTGGGGTTTCAGAAGTTCACAGCAGACAAGATCTTATAAGCGACGTTAAGGAGGCTTATCCTTCTATATTTGAGGCAATTATGAGGGTCTCCCTTTTTTAGGATCAGGCGAACGATACTGAGGCTCCATTCATCCATACTTTATTCGGACCATACCATGCAGATCAGCTGGTACATGATCCTTTCCAACTGACATCCAGCTGCCTTGAAAAGCGCAGCGTAAAGGCCATCTGCACTTGCCATTTGATTTGATTTAATCTTCACTTCTTCTAGGTCGGGAGTACGGCATTCTTGATCATCGTCCAAGTTGAATATGGCAACTAGAAATATGGCCTTCTAAGCAATCTGTGGAAGAAGTGTTTCCAAATCCTTAGTAGCGACTGCGACTCCCTTTCACTATTTTTTCCTGCTAGTAATTGCAAGCTTGAATTCGAGGTTTCTCTGATATGGTTTTTTTTACGCGTTGGTAGAACTATTGAATCTCATTTCTATCATGGCATCTCTGAATTTCCTCAAACGAGTGCTTCTAATGCTGCTTCTTTTTTTTTTAGAATTTGGTGTTCTTCTCTTTTCTTCTCTTTGCAAATACCTTTGTACTAGTCAAAAGCAGTCTCTCTTCTCTTTTCCATCAAACCTCGATTACACATTTCCAAAACTTTCTCAAGAATGTTGTTTTCTAGAAATGGTATTCAATTTTCGGGTTGAAGCATTTAGCAGAATAAAATTTGCCGTATTATTGAACTTCAAAATGCCTTCATTTCAATGTCAATTGTACCTGAAATCGTCGGAGAAAGTTATGGAAAGCAACTATTCATGTAATTCTAAAGCCACAATGATAAATATTGAATTGACATTAAGTTCGATAATTTTGTATTTAATATCGCTTTGGTCTCCTCCTTTTCTTCACAAGGCATGGTTGTGAAAAGTGCGCAAATGGTTATGGCTTATGGGGTTACTCGCTCTATTGCGCCACCTCATTTACTTTATTTTTATTTATCGTTTTGCTCAAATTAAGTTCGTTCAAAGTGTCTAAGATATCTGTTGTACATATAGTTTATATGATTTGAAGCGAACTTGACAACTTTCAAAATACGGCGACTAACGAAGTTCGCTAAACACTCGAATGAAGTCGAACATTCGATTCGCTATCAATATTGAATTCCTGAATACACACAAAAAACTGCACACGATACTTTCATAAAAGGATTCCATTGGGGAAGTTCAATAAATCGTATCCGCATAACTTTTTGTTCTTGTTTACTTGTTAGCAGAAGCGCAAACCAATTTTAATCACAAAGCTATCTAATGGCGCTTTCCATTGGTTTCACTCGGGGAAGCACTCATTTTAAAAACCAATGGGACAACCAAAATTGTTTCTATTCAGTTTAACGCTATTTCCTTTGTGTGAGTGAAACACCTATGGTTCATAAAAAATATTCCTTGAAGAAAATTTTCATTTCGACATTTGAGTAACATGTATTAGTGCTTCTGAGTCGATTCTCACTTCAAATCGAGAAGCGGCTGTCACTCCTCAGAATCATGAGAAGCGATCTTATTGCACCAATCAATGGAACGGTTTGAGAATGCTTCTGGACGCTCCTGGACGGTTATTTTCGTCCAATGGAAATTGAAATAAAATTCTTTTCAAATGATTAGCTGATGGAAAATTTATTTTTGTTTCTTTATGTGTTGGCTTTTTAGTTTGATGTGCATTTATTTCAGTCGAACTTACTTTGACATTCTATTTCGTTAAAAAGCTACATTTTGAAAAGTCAAATTTCAAATCGATCGAATCTCAAAATGCATTTTTTTCGAATTGGGATAACTTTCTATGGAAGTAAAATGTCAAAATAAGCATTAGTAGCCGTGTGTTATTGGGAATTTCTATATTCACTTCACTTGCGAGTCTCAATGAAACGCTTTTTTGGCTATATTCACTTACCAATTTCACTTTTCCATAAACGCAATTTACCAGCCACCCCTGTTGTTCACTTCGGAAAGTGAGTTATTTTTGTCCACTTACGCTATTCACTTAAGAGTTTTTGTTTTTCCGTGAGCGATGTATCAGACTCACTTAAGTTGCATGGAAAATCAATAAAATAAATATATTCTAGCCGATTAGCAATGATATCTCGAATGTTTTTCAGTGTTTAAAAGTTGACTCATTACAGTTCACAGGTATTGTGTGTCTGAAGTTTTGAGTATTTGGTTCTCCCTTCTAATAACTGACACTTTTTTCTAAAAATCTTCCAAACCCTTGAGCCCTTGAGGGTTATTTAACCCAATTTAAAAATTTGTTCAAACTATCAACTCTCAGTCGGCGGCCATGTTATAGTTGATTATTTGTGATTATATTTGTTGAATTGTTAGCCAAATTCAAATGTGGCCATCACGTTATTATTTCAATCTAATCTCTAAACTTGAAGTTCGACATTTGTAGGCATATAAATTGTTTTAAAAAGAAATTTTATTCATCGTTATTTCCATCATCAAAAGATGAAAGATAACACAAAATCGAAACACAATGAGATACATGATTCGTCTACTATTTCGACTTTATTCTCAATAAAAAATAAACAAGATGCAGAGCAATAAAAATAACATTCGATATGATGCTTTTTTGTATGACAATCGAGTGGAGTATAAAAGCAATCGATAGTTATAAAAAAAATGGAAAACAATTGTAGTTTATTATGACAGTTTTGATTGTTTTTTTTTATACTACCATATCATGTTATGGGAATAAAATGTTTTATGTAAACTTCCATTTTATATTTTTAATATTTTTATTTTGTGTGTGGTCTCATCCAAAATCATGAGGTAGCCTATCGTGGACTTAAAATTTAGACGAAGTGTTCTGTTTTTTGTTTACTGTCGAGTCTATGAGTTTTTTGAGAGTCAGCTTCCAATTTGGTGTGGGATAGGCCCCAGTATATTGAAATGTTGTAAGTTCGTTTTTGAACATATCTTTTATTAAATATTGTAGGAATCTTTGTTCTTTATATGCTGTTAAACTGTTTTTCTTATTTGACAATTCCTCAACTTATACCCATATTTTTTTGTCTCTTTTCAGGTAAGCAAGCATATTTGAGTCAATCTTTAAAGGAAATTGGAATATATTGCGAGAATTTCATGGTTAACGTTCGCAATTTATACAGGTTTTTATTTAGTTTATCTTTATATTCATCTACTGTTTTTGACTTCTTGCTAGAGCATCAACTCTCTATACTGAGACCTAATTTTAGGTGGAAAGAAATAGTCTGTCACATTTCCTGCTCCTATTTATGACTTGTATTCAACCACTTACAGCCATGTGTTTATATTCAAAAAGATTGTGTAAGTGAACTCGCTTCATAAATACTTGTTACAGATTGTAGGTGATTAATGAGTCTATACCCATTTGAATTGTACACAATTGAACTCCTCATTTGAGATACAATCCTATCAAACTTAATATGACACATGTTCATGTTTAGGATAAACATCGAAAAAAAAAAACATTCAAGACGATGGCATGCATGGCGCCACACCACGCGTGAAAAAATGTATTATTCAGTCCGTCATTCATTCAAGATCCTCTGTATACCTTTCTGCTCTGCCGCTATAGAGGTGATTTCAAAGAAATCTTTAATCATCGAACTGTCCAGTCTAGCAAAAAGAAGCAAAGAAAACGACAAAAAAAAAACAGAAACCAATCTTGACAATGAGTATAAACAATTTCAATACAGCCTTTAGCAAACAGTTTATCGTGTTCTCGAATATCAAATGAAACGAACACCCCCAAAGGCACATTCAAAACGAAATCGAAAGGAAAAAAAGAAATTTTATTGCCATCAAAATAAAAATGAAAAAAGAAAAAGAGAAACAACAACACTAGACAATAACTAAACCCGGTGAGGCATCGTCAATTTGTATTCAGATTTTGTGTCAATGGAAATAATTTGTTTGGTATAGACCGGGATAAGGAATAGATTTGTTTCCCAAATGACTTTGTTTGATACCTGAGGGTAAGGAGATCATAGACGAATAAATTGGTCTATGAAGAACGTGTCTCGGTCATGAATGTTGACCTATCATAATTTTGAGAAGAAGTGGGGTCAGCAGAACATGAGTTTATTGTATTGAGAAATTAAGTTGAAATTCCTTCTGGCGTTTAAGATATTGGTTGAATTCTTTCCCAATTTTTTGCTTTTTTCTAATCACTCGTTTAAGGTTGATATACGAAAAGGTTTTGATAATGCATCGTTCTTTATTCAAGATTTACTAAAAAGTATCAAAAAAGTCTTTGAAAATGGTGATTGTAGTAAGTTTTTTAATATCTTCAACGACAACGAAAATGACACCGATAACGACAGTGAGACAACGACAACGACAACGACAACGACAACGACAACGACAACGACAACGACAACGACAACGACAACGACAACGACAACGACAACGACAACGACAACGACAACGATAACGACAACAACGATAATGACAACAACGATAACGACCAACGACCACAGACCAATGACAGTGACGATGACATCGAAAACGACATCGACAATGACGCCGAATACGACATCGACAATGACGCCGAAAACGACGACAACGACAACAACGACAATGACCATGACAACGACAACTACAACGACAACGACAATGACAACGAAACGACAACCACAACGCCAATGACTATGACTATGACAATGATAACGAGACAATGACAAAAGCAATGAAGATGACGAGTCCAGTGACAATGACAATTAGAATGACAATGACAGTGACAATGACAATGACAATGACAATGACAATGACAGTGACAATGACAATGACAATGACAATGACAATGACAATGACAATGACAATGACAATGACAATGACAATGACAATGAGAATGACAATGACAATGACAATGACAATGACAATGACAATGACAATGACAATGACAATGACAATGACAATGACAATGACAATCACAATCACAATGGCAATGACAGTGACAGTGACAGTGACAATGACAATGACAATGACAATGACAATGACAATGACAATGACAATGACAATGACAATGACAATGACAATGACAATGACAATGACAATGACAATGACAATGACTGACAATGACAATGACAATGACAATGACAATGACAATGACAATGACAATGACAATGACAATGACAATAACAATGACAATGACAATGACAATGACAATGACAGTGACAGTGACAGTGACAGTGACAATGACAATGACAATGACAATGACAGTGACAATGACAATGACAATGACAATGACAATGACATTGACAACGACAATGACAGTGACAGTGACAATGACAATGACAGTGACAATGACAATGACAATGACAATGACAATGACAATGACAATGACAATGACAATGACAACGACAATGACAGTGACAATGATAACGATACCGACAACGACAACGATAACGAAATGACAATGACAACGACAATGACAATGACAGTGACAATCAACGCCTAAAAAATTACAGAATTCCAGCCGCGATAATTTTTTTTTTTCATAAATATATAAATTCAGCCCTCTATCTGTTCCTCACTGCTCTTACCATTCCCTCAATAGGTATTTTATTTAAAGGGCAATTGTGGCACATAGAGATAAGTCATCTTATTGACGTTTTATTAAAACGCCATTCGTAATTGGGGTGAATGACAATGACAATGACAGTGACAATGACAACGACAATGACATCGACAACGGCAACGAAAACGACATCAAAGACAGTCGAAAACCGACAATGACAACCGACAACGACAACCGACAATGACAACAACGATAACGACCAACGACCGACCACAGACCAATGACAGTGACGATAACATCGAAAACGACATCGACAATGACAACAACAGCAACAACGACGATAACGAAAGTAAAACACTCTGCTTCCTTCCTGTTCAAAATGATTCGTGAAACAGTTTTGTATAACTGTATAATTATAGAAAAATGAGCCTTCTGGAACTTGTACAAAACTTAAATTATTTAAATTATCAATAAATTTGTTAACCTGGCGCTTGGAAACTTTACAACTTTTGTGCTCACACCCATTCTTTTTTACCAAACAAAAGCTGGTGAACCATAAAAATGATAAAGTGATCTACACTGAAATAAATAACTTTTTTGAACCCATTTCAACTTTATTTAATACACAAAGTTACCTTAATGACTCAAAAGGTTACGGCCAGCCCATCAAACAAATAAATAAAGCCAAACACAAATATTTATCGATTTGAAACAAAAAAATTAATAAATAATCTTTTTCTTCTGAGAAAAAACAATTCCTTCCTTCCAATTAAAAATGCCTTATGAGTTTGTAAGAAACTCGCATGGTGTTAAACACGAATTTCATAAAACAGCGGGAGTATTTTTCTATTTATTGTCTTAACCAACGTCCGCTTTCCATCGGAAATCATAATAAGACCTGAGATGGGCGAGAGTAATTTTTACAAAACACGCAAGATTGGAAAGGTTATTTTTCTCTTAATTTTGACATTTGACTTGGTGTGAGTTGGGTGTTAGGTTTCTGTTTTTTTTTTGTGTAATTTGCATAAAATAGGTAGCCAACATATTTTTGTTCTCATGTTCTAAAGAGCTTAAGAGAGTTAACATGTAATTGAGTTCATTATTTTTATAAACACAATTTAGTTATTAACAAAATGTCTTTTATTAAGGCTTTTACTACTCAAAAATTGAGTCGTAAAAAGATATTGAAGCAATTTCAGGAGAATTACAATTTGACAGTTGTGTCCGTTGACAACGAACGGTAATAAATAATAAGTACAATTTGTTGTGGTGTTGGCTGCCATAATTTTGTTTGACTTAACTTAACCTTAAGTGTTTGACATGTAATTTAAGTCAATTCTGGTGCTAAACTTGTGAATTTTGTTCTGTGACTGAGTTGCTATTTTTAGAAAGTTTTTGTTTTGTAATGGAAGCAGATTAATTTGTGATAATGAATGAAGGCAACTCTTTTAAACACCTTTGAGAAGACTTTCTCATTTTGTACCACTTTGTCGTTTATTTAGAAACAATCATGCTTATTTTGACATTCTATTCGAATGAAAGTTTAGTCGAATTCGAAAGAAGTGCATTTTGAGACTCGAATGATTCGAATGTTAAACATGTAAAATTTCGAATCATTCGAGTTTCAAAATGCACTTCTTTCGAATTCGACTAAACTTTCATTCGAATAGAATGTCAAAATAAGCATGAATAAGTTTTGGTTACAATAATCTCACTGGTGTTGAGTAGAAGAGAGACCTAATACGGGTCATAAGTCATAACCCACAATATTGGTTTTCGCCTTCCAAAGTTTCTGCTTTGAAATCCATATAACGAGAAGTACAAGTTTCGTTAACAGAGTAACATTTTCCTACTCTTAACAGATATTGATGTGAAGAGTTTATGTTGAGTTTTAAAAGTTTATAGCCATGATCTTTCACCTTGAAAAGAAGATTTATCCTATGACAATAAAAAATGCCAATTATTCACTTACAAGTGAGGAAAATGCGGCAAAAGATAAGCGCTTCCTTAAAATTAAATAAAATCTTCAGGTTTCGCAGCTCATCATCAGCGTGGCGCTTGCAAGTACCTAACTAAACGGGCTTGGAAAGATTGTACCCCTCGTATTTTAACATTGCTGTTTCTTAAGAAACGTTGAAAGAGAATTCGAACGAAAGTGCGTTGCCTTATGTTGAATATTTTTGGCATCAAATGAATTGCTGAGGTTTTAATCGAACTTTATGGAGTACTGTGAATTTTTCATGAACGTGGTCATTTTACACAAACTACATAGTTGCTCAGAACATCATACGCTTCCTTGAAATCGACACAAAGGTCGGATGTTCCTTTAAGTTTCTAAGTTTTTTTTTGAGTCGTAGTATGAATATTTGGTAAATAGTTGACTTCGCCATTCTGATATGACTCTTAACAAACTGTTCCTTAACGTCTTTTGGCATTTTGACAGTATAAAAATGGGATTGAAGGTGAAGCTTGGGCTACCGATGCTTCTGCTTTGTAGATGTAAAAGTTCGGAAAATATCCTATCTTATTGTGCCTTGAAAAAGTCAGTAGAAAAGCTGTTAACTCCTAAGGCTTTTTTTCAAATTCAAGTTCATTGCATACGACTGCACTGCTCGTTAAGCACATTCGCATCCGTCCTTCAAGGGGGGCGTATGTTATCCAAATGGCTATATCTAAGTTACGAACAATGGCTGGATACGTGGGAGTATCTTTATTAGCTGCGACAGCGACAGCTATGCTTAGAACCTTCAAACTTCTCCGAAAGCGATCCAGGAATACAAAAGCTCTCTGAAGGCTAAATTCTTTCTCTTTTGGGTTCCAGGTCATCTTGGCATAACTTGAAATGAGATCACCGCTGAACTTGGATCTCAGACAGCTTTTTCAGGACCTCAACCGTCGTCGCTAGGTCTGCCAGTGTCCTCAGTGAGGACTTCAATCAACGATTGGTTCTCTCAAGAGCACAACCGTAGATGGCATTCCTCCGTTGGATGTAGACAGACCAAACGTATGCTCCAAAAGTTTATAAGAAGACTGCAACATTTTTGCTATCCCGCGGCAGACAAGAATATTGAAAGCTTATTGGTGTTGCCACGGGGTACTTCTCTTTCGCCAACCATTTAAACATGTTAGGTTTAAATGACACTTCTCTGTGTAAATGCTGTGGAGAAGGTGATAGCACCGTGGAGCAATTCCTCTGTGAATGTCGTGCAATTTCTCGTATCAGGTTACAGATACTCGGCGCAAACATCCTGAGAGCTGGTGGTGATGATTTAAGCATGGCAGCGTTTTATGGCTTTTCTCCGAACATCTGCAAAGCTTTGATTGAAGCATGATGTTATCTGGTAGTTTAATGGACCGGTATTAAGGTCTTAGTGCTCCGGTTAATATTTCAAAAACCTCCGACAAAAATAAAACCCAAGCGACAATAGTTAGAACGTCGACTGTTTATTTTTTCCTGAATGTTTACTCTCGTGAGGAATTGTCAAGTCCCTTTTGAGTAAACATTGCCGTGAAAAATTATTTCTTACCTACCCATTCAGGATTACTTGAAAGTTCTAACTTTTTATTCCGTATAGCATTGGTTAAGAGATGCACTAGACCAAGCCCTTTTTTTCAATCCAACATCGACTGTGACTACGGCTATAAAACGCTCGATTTTTCCTTGACCGTCTTTTAAGAGCTCGATTCTACTAACGTCTTTCAGTCTTTTTTTTTTATAAATCCTGGCCCTTTACTTTTGGTACTCAGTCAAAATACTAAATTATTACGTAAAACTTCTCTTCGTGTTTTTATAAAATAAATAATAACAAAGGATGGCCCATAAAAGCAATAGAAACCTCGAGGTCCTACCGATTTCCAGGACCTGCAATTTTTTTTCCATTTCCGAACGGAGACATGGGTTTGAAACAGTTTTTTATGGCAGTGTTAAACTTCTTATTGCCATAGGCGATACCAGGTGAACATTTTTCTTTCCTTGCGGTTTGAACTATGAAACTCCCACACTCATGATACCAGCTCAACTCAACTCAACTCATGATAACAGCGTCGTGCCTTTTGCCTATCGCAATATTTTAAATTTGGTTGAGTTAAAAAAAGACATATTCAAGCTACCCAGTCTTTGTTAAAATGTTTGTAGAAAAATACTTCGCTGTAATCTTCATTATCTCCTCATAGACCATGTTCCATCAATCTTGGACCTCTATTTTTGGTTGAGTAGAGGAGCCGTGCCCTGTTAAGTCAAAGGGCCTTACCCATCCACGAATATATGTGAAGTTGGCTGCAAGGTTTACGTTTACAGGACTTCTCATCAGAGATTCCATAGGTATGGGAAGCTTGTTGCTGTGTCAAAATCAAATTTTGTTTATATAGTCGAGAAGTTACTTTAACCATACAGCCTCGGTAATGGAGGAACCGATCTTGCTTTATGGGCTATTATGACATATTTTAAGATCATACTTATAAGCTCAGGCATATTTAGTCGATATAACATTTTATTTGAAGAGTCTTCCTACTTCCTAATGCTTTGATTTGAGACATAATGTTCCTTAGTGAAAACGGTGGTCAAGGGTTTGATCTTGTTTAAGTCAACCGTTGAGTCGGGGACGACGAATTCAATCGCTGTTCCATCACCCTGGGTTCGGATGCACCATTGCGGTTCGAATGGTACGTCCGAAATTGTTCTACGTTTGTGCTTATAACTTTGTATAGTCACTTCCGATAACATGAGACCAGTGCACAGCAGTGATAAGGAAACAAGCTCAATGGACGTGCACTGGGCGCCAACATGCTGCCTATAAGTTTTGCATTCCTACTGTCCAATAAAACTACATTATTGGTGCATGGAAACTGCTGTACTGAAATGTGAACACCTTCAGTGAACTCACCTGCACTTATTTACTTATTATAGTTTTGGTAATGGTTTGAGGGTGGGATTTTGCATTTTCTGATACTAAACTTAAATATTTAAGATCGTCATTAACGCTTATGCTCCACTTCTTCTTTTTCATAAACTGGCGTCTCAATGCAGAAATCTTTTATGCACAAGAAATTTTGTTGAATGCATTTTCCATCAAACAAAATGTACCTACCTAACCACTTCTGAAAAATTCCTCCTGGTTGTTTTATTTTTCCAGTCACTCACTGCACTACACATCCTTGCAAAACTTTGAAGAAATATTCGTAACAACATAGGTAGTCTCCCACAATGAACTTCGTTGTTCTCATTCAAAATTATTTATTAAAATTTCACTGTACCTATTTGTCTACTTTGGGCGGTTCCTTATGTTTAAACCAAATAGGAAATAAAAGTGAAAAACCAGCTTATAACTTGATACTTGTTATCCAAATCCTTGCCTTTTCACCGCATAAAGTGCAACAAAAGACACAACCAAATCATCATAGGTATATCTCAGCACACACACGAATGAAATTCAAAACACCAGACAACCATTCCACTCATCAATGTGGCATAGAAATTCAGTCAACCTTTTATTGTGCAACATCAGCTAACTACAACAAGAGTCGGTTACACACCGCACACATAAAGTCGCTCCGATTTTGTTATCCCATCCAGCAGCGTCATCATCATCTCATCATCATCATCATCTGATCTAAATCACAAGTGAAATTAAAAATATTATCACTGGCATGACAGTCAACCGTAAGGCATTCATTTTGCGTTGGATCAAATTCTTTAAGACCATAAGTCGCATATCGCATCAATTATGTATGTGATACGCTTGCTTTTCCGTCTTCGCATCTCATACTTTTCTTTCCGCTTCAAACTTTCAATACTAGAGCAGCATTACTTTACATCGCATCGGTTTGGATTTGGATCGGAAAAACATGATGCAAAAAACAGAAAAATCTCAAAATTATAAACAAAAGACATAAAGCACAATGCAATAGTGTGCGAGGACCGAGGAGTAACAAATACTTCCGCGGCAGTGACAAACTGAAAGATGCCATGTCGACATGCCACTTGTCGCAGAGCGGTTGCGTGGTTTTGTTTCTTCTTCATCTTGTGTGTTCGTTTGTTTTTCGTTTTTTTTCTACCTTACAGTTGTAGGGAATTATGTAAGATTAGTTGTTTTCAAAGTAAAAAGATGTATGTATGATGGTGTTAGACATGCCAGCATGCCATAACCGGAAGTGAAGGCAAAAGTCTTGAGCTTACACCTTTTTGGGGGAAAGAGTCCTTGGGATTAAAAAATTCGTTTTTGTGAGTTTAGCATTAAGCACTAATAAAAAGAAAAAAAAAATTATCACAATGTTGCAGGATCTCTTCATACAAAACACGCAAATCTGCGGATACGTTGATTAAGCGCCTGAATTATTTGCTTTTCTTGCAAAAATGTTTATTTAAGCTGTATGTAGCTTAAAAATTGTTTTCATTCCACTCAGATTTTCATAAAACGGGTTGGGAGTAAGGTGGAAAGTGATTGCAAAGTTGAACACGAAAGCAGACGAGACTCTGCACTGTATGGTTGATTTAGTAATACTCGCTTGGATTCACACGGTATTTTTTAAAATCTTTTGTCATTTGAAGAATTTCTCGAGTACGTGATGAACTTCATGTAAAAATCAAAGCTCTAGCACAGACAGACAAGGAGTAACACCAAGCTCCCAGTTTAGTTTTTGAAAAATATCATTAGAGTTACAAGGTGCTACTATGTGTTAATCGGATTTACTTTGCTTCGAAGCACAATAACATGCTTTTTACAAGATAGAAAATTGTCATTTTTTAAAGGATTCACACGTAGTTTTTACTGAAAGAAAAGAACAGAAGATTCATTTTCAAATTTGTTTAGAAAATATTTATAATTTCGAAATTGTTACCACTCATTTTTGCTATCTTATGGTAAAGTTCAGAATTTTTATAGTTTATGAACTTTTAATGTTTTAGTGTTCGTTTGTCATTCTCATTCAAGTTTTGAATCCCAGAAACATCAAGGAAAAAGACATTTTCCTCGGTTTTTACCTTTCGAGAAGAATTGGCAATTTCTCCGATGATAATTTCATGTCATGAAAAGCACCTTCTTGATAAGCCGTTCGGAATCGGCAAAATGTTTAAGATACCCTCCATTCCCTCAAAATATATGGTTGAGAGAAATACGCTACCACTCTGTTGCGCTCCCTTATTTGTTTTTATTTATGGGTGCCTATCTGAAATTTTGTTAACTTCTGAAGTAACCTTCCAAATATTGGACTTTTCGTGGAACAAGACTAAATCATAAAAAATCAACAAATTTATGAAAACTGGATTTCGTTTCATAAAAAGTCCATAGTTGAAGGAAGTGTAATCATTTATTTTGCCTGAAATTAATATTGATAAAAATCCATTAAAAATAAAAAGGGAATTGAGGTGCAAAACTAAGATTTTTGGCTTCAAAATTGGCCTACGTTGGAAGTTATGTTCAAGAAATCGTGTTTTCTTGAAGAAGTGATATGAGGCTTGGTTTCAAAATGGTTCAACACCGTTTCAATTTATAGGCGAAATGTTGGTCCTTGATAAACAAGAAACTTGTCGTGAAAGACCTCAATCACCGCAATTAAAAGTGTCAAAAATCAAATTCAAGTGAAAAGCTAAGTGCGGATATTTTCTAACGTTCTCATGATCTTTGGAGAACAGAAAGCAGTCAAAAAACCACAAGATGCGTTAGCATTATTTGTAGACCTCGATCTTTCCGAAATCTAACACATTGTGTTTAATTCTGCGGCTAATAAATTGCACAATGATTTGTTTCCTAGTTTATACAAACTTAGAAATTTTAGAAAGTAAATGCATCCTTATAAAAAACAAGTTTCGAAAACTACTGCTTCTGTTGGTCTACAGGAACTTCTTAACAAAACTAAAGAGGATGTTTGTTTTTGTTATTTTCAACTCACAAACTAATTTCAATTTATTCAAAGCTCTTAAACCATTTATAAAAAGTTTTTAAAAAAGTGGGCATGATAGGGGTTGGCAGTGGTTGAATAGATTGTACACTATTATGTGACTTGGAAACCCAAGTTTCTTAAATATTATTGAAATTGTTCAAGCCATTTGTGAGATATAAATCATATACAAAAGTGGCGTGGTAGGGGGCTGCATAACTTCGTTAAATATCATTAAATTGGGTTTCATTACAATAACAAGCAATTGTGTTTGCAAAGCCAACCTAGTTTTGGAAAGTTGATTTTTGTCCACCATCTTTATACAATCGACGCACTGTGGGCCCTTGTCATAATTCGATTGTACTTGCAGTACCAGCGAATTATGACAAAGCAAAAAAAGCAAAAAATTTCACAGCACAAGTTTGCTTGCTCTTCTACAAGTGATTTTTTTTTGCTGAGACTAAGAAGCACTGAGCTTAGAGCAAGTTCATAAGTAATGATTATCCTACAAGTGGCTCTTGACTTGTAAGCTAGTAACGTTGTGTTACAGGGCCCTGGTCGTGTAGTTTTACTTTGTGGTGATATCAATTTGACATCATTGTGCTAAAAATCGTGCTTTCGCAAATTGCTGAACTCTGCACGCATTATAGACCAACATTACTCAAGTTATGGCCGATATACCACCCGAAACGATACCACCCGAAACGATACCACCCGAAACGATACCACCCGAAGTGATGCCATACCCGACCCATGGGAAAAGTGGTTTGATATCACCTCAAAAGAATCTCATGCCGTGAATCTCTTCGAGCCGGTCATGTGAATGAATGTGTTTTACACATAATTGCAATGTTCAAACTTAAAAACTTAAAAGTAAAATTTTTATCATATTTAGCTATTTAGCTTTACTTTCGAAACCGAAAAATTAGTGACCTTTTACTGTTTTAAAACCTACAAACAAATGCAAATAGTTTTTTTTTTTTTTTTTGTAAAGAAAGAAAATGGACTGTCCTCCTTAGAATAAAAAGGATTATCAATTGAAGGATAGCCCGATTCGGATCCATCTTGGAATTCCTAAAGCTTAGCAATCACTTCCTGGTTGGTTAAGTGAAATCCTGAAAGTGGAGAAAGTACATTTTTTTCATTTCTCGTGGATACCTACTCATGACCAAACGCACACATTTACTTCCTTTTGTAATCAAACTTCAGAAATTCACGTTGTGTTTTCAAAATTTCTGTAAATTTTGCACATGAGCGATGTTCACCGGCAATCGTGAATGAAAACTTGCCACTATGATCTTCACATAACTTCACGAGCCAGTTCACGAGTGAACGAAAATGTCAAATTTGTATGAGGTTGCGACATGACCAACAATTGAGTTCTAGATTTTGAGTACCAAGTTGATGGCATCCAAAAGTGGAGATGCTTTTGGAAAATAGTAGCAAAAATTTTGCATAACTCCTTGAGAAATAATATTCCACAACAATTTGCTATATTCTCAGTTAAACTTTTTCTTTATGGATCGCTGGGTAGTATCAAAGCTTGACTAAATTGTTTCAGAATATCTTCCTATTTTAAAATGTCGTTTTACACCGATATTAAATTTTTCATCAGTTTATTTGGAAAAACTTATTTAACTTCAACTGGATTTGCATCATCATTGCATCATAAATTTACGAACAACTGAACATTGCGCACGGGTTGTCAAAGGTTGGATTTAGTAGCTTGTGATTGTAACGCATCAGGGTTTTAAGAATGCTCCGCAACAGATATTTACAATTTGTATGAACGAACAGTGATAAATTTCGTAGCCAAACATTCACTAAGGGGCGTCTATGAAGCTTCCTTTTTGGCATTCGTAGTCCTAAATTCTTACGACAGGCCATATTTTAGGGGCCTATAAATGTTTTCTTATAGATACCATTCCCACAAAAAAAATCTCAATGATTTTTTTTTAGATACTATTATGTTCATACACATTGCAGAGTTTTTTACCGTCGAAATTTCGTACAAGTTCAGAAATTCAGCTGCATTGCTGATTAAACTATCTCTCGTGCTTGATTTACCTAATATCTTCTTTTATTTTCTTTCCACAAGATGTTATGCATCTTATTTGCCCAATGGAAAAGGTTTTAGGTAAATCTTCATTTTGGAGTAGAAAAAAACTTTAGCTAAGGAAATGGTAGGTTCCTCGTTTCTTTGCTTTCCATAGATCAAACCACTGTTCTCTTGAAATTTGTTTTCTTCTATTTCGTACCGCTCCATTGGAACTGTCCTAGATCATTTATGGGAGAACTGCCATTTCTTGTCTTTTCTCATTTACTATATCGCTTATCCTAAAGGAGATGTGATGACGTTCAACAATTGGTCAAATATGGGATTTGCTTCCCTTCGAAATCCAGTATGTTAGAAGTCCAGTCGCCCTAATCATTGCTGTATTCAATAACTTAGCTTACTTATGTTCCTACGAATATCATAAGTTCGCTCTTTTTTTCGTTTCCCTTTTTCGTTTTGAACTCCTTATCCAAAGGACTAACGCAAATCACTTTGTTGTAAACTTTTTTCATTTCTGATTACATGCCTTGTCCTTCTAATTATGTCTGCTCTGTTATTTTCTGTACCTCCTTCATCACCACCTCTTACTTTGGTTTCTGCAGCCAGAAGTCAATTCCTATAACCATCAACCAGAAGCGGGTACAAGATTTAAATGCAGAAATTCAGCACGGCAGATTATCAATTCAGGAGGTCCTATATCGGTTTTTTTATTTTCGACAATCAGAAAATATGCCATTCCAAATAGAAACCGAATCCCAAAACTCCACATGACAAGACACATGTCTTCATTGTTACAAAAAAAAAAATCCTACTCATAACCTTAGTTTCCACCGATTTCGAGTCTTTTTCAATGACTTACACAAATTCTAAGGCTTTCGACTTTATGGTAGTATAAATTACTTTGCCAAGGAATCTACAAGCCATGGAATATTCATTCACCAACTGATCCTTATCTGTATTCCTCACTTTAACCTAAAGACGAAGGAAGAAGTGTCATCTCATCCACAGTACTTGCATTAAAAATTAAAAACAGTATTTATAGAAAAAAAGAAAGAAAAAAAAAACGAAAAACTAAAAACAAAACTGCAGTGTCGCAAATGTCAAACTCAAACACCAAATGGAGTGTAATCTTCTATTACAGTGTAGAGATGACGATTTGACGTGGTCGGAGCTGAAATAGATGGTTGGGTCTAAGGATACCACAGATATACGAGTACCTCTAACTAGATGTGGAGATGATGGTGCGGATAGTTAGTGGTTGGGTAGATGTGGTTGCCCTACATTTCAGGAAGAACATCATATCAGTACGGGGCTTGAGAAGAAGATATATCCATACTCCCATCCAAAGACAAGAGGGACTAAAGTGGTTTCAGGTTTTAGGATGAATATTAATGTGATTTATTTATGCAGCTTCAGAGAGGTTTTAGTGTCCTTAGGCAATGCTTATGCGCGAATAAGTTTTTAACTGTGTGATTGTGTGTGTGTTTGTGTAGCTGATGTGGGTGTATGTGTGTGTTCATTTGCTACCCGCGCTATAACGTTGATTTTACTGTATACACATACCTTACAATCGGGGGCATGCACCCAGAGCTTGTCCTTCTGATGTTTGCAAGTACATGTATCTAAGTCATCTACGTGTAACTAAGCCATTAAAGGAGAAGCCAAATTCAATTGAGATGGAGTGGAAGCGTAAAAGTCATGCCTCAAGACGTTTTGCACGCAAAACGAAGGAACGCCGACAGCATTGACTGCTCGTTAATTTAATCAAATTTAAAGACAACCTCAAAGAAGATACTGCAATAGATTGCAAAAGGGACTATGGAAAAGAGTCCTAAATTGAAACTTGATCAAAATTAAATAGAGACTTTGCAGCAAAAGATTTTTTATTAAAGAAAATCGTTTATAGTGTGGAATTGAGTTTCTCTGAATCTATTTGATTAAATTAAGTAGGTACCTGTCTCAACGAGTTGTAAATTCATTTAAATGTATTTAATTTTTTTTTAAATGAAAGTATGAGTGTAGATTTCGAAATTTCTTCGAGTACCTTGGGACTTACACCTCAAGTAGCAGAGGATTTCTATTCCGTATATATCAGAAACATTGACATTCAAAGCTGCCGAACTTTGCATACCAAAGAAATTAAGACTATCTGAAAAGTATAAAGTGATTTTTATCTTAGACTAAAAGAAGTCGTCCGTCGACCCGGTTTAGGATAAAAGGTTTTCCTATTTCAATATTTTTAAAGTGGAATGTTGTGTGAATTTTAATGAGACTAATTTGCAAATTTCATTGCCCGTTTTAAATATTTTGCTAAACTAGAACATACCGCTTATCTTTAAAAAAAGGATTTTCCAATATGGGCGGTTGGATGTTTAGAATGATCATCGTGATGTTCTACAGGGTGAGCCAGAAATTGGGATTGATTTCAAAAAATCATTAAAAAATGGGACAGCTGTTATACAAACAAATTTTTATAGTAATATATTAAGGTAATAAGGTAATAAAATAAGGCACCATCATGCTGGAAACACTTCTCCAATTATCGAAAATTCGATGGCACATTGCTCTTGGAACAGTAGCAATTCCTTCTTTGATATTAGTCTTCAACTGGGCAGTCTTGGGTTGGACTGTTGTGGTTAACTCTACACTTCATTTATCTCAAAAACAGAAACAAGTCTGGCGATGTCATATCAGGGCTTCTGGGTGGAAGCACGATATCTCCTCGGTGCGATATGACTTTCCTCTAAACCTCTCATTTACTACTGCTATCCCAAGATCAGATAAATGGTGTGTCATGTCATCCTGTTGAAAACATATCGCACGTTTATATTCTTAGAATTTTTGAAGTTGTGGAAAGAAAAAATATGCCAACATGACTGTGTATCGATCAGAACTTACTTTCAGAGATTGCCCCAGTTGATTTACTAAGAAATACGAACTTTGTTAATTGATTCTTCTTTTCTTGTTGACCTTTTGTATCCCAAAGACTTCTGATTGAGAATTGGACCAGTAGACTCGAGCTTTCTGACCCAAGACCTAGTCACACTTTCACTGGGAAAATAATTTAGGTCGACTAGATCATACTCAGAACGATATATTAAAAATAGTTCATCCTTATGGCCCACCTTGTATTAAAGGCTCGTAGAACTGCGCCGCCTACCTTCTAGAACCACATGTTGCCCATGACCATATCTCTTTTTAAGTCTGCGAAAGTCAACAAATTATGGGTGAGTGTAAGTTTCATTGTTTTCTTCTCAGCTCAGCTTAAAAACTCGTGATTTGTGTGTTTAAACTTAAATCGTTAAAAAGTGTGTAGAGTTCTTGGCTTCTTCATATAGGGAACACCTATCGATCGGTTGGATTGCCCAAAAACCTTGATTTTCACTTACCTCTCTTCTGAAGCTTAGGTATTTTTTCCGGTGGAAGTGTCTGTATGCATCCACGGTTTGGGTCGTGTTTCGTGTAAGGTTTTGTAACAAGACGTCAATGACTTCGATCGTTTGAGGTGAGGATCGTGTGACTTGTTTTGGTTCGTTTAAGACCTTTCTGTTGAAAAGGGTTTCAATAGATAAATATGTAGTATGGCGCCAGCGGGAAGTCCCGATGCCTAGCGCACTTGTCACAAAAATTCCTTGTGAGGAAATGAAGAGGACCCTCAATTTTCTGCCGATTCCAAATGGCTAATCGAGAAAGCGCTTTTCATGACAATGAGTTTACTAACAAAAGACTTGCCAATTCATCGCGAAAGGCGATACCTTTGAAGAAAATTTTTGTTTTCTGTTGGAACTCAAAACATTAACCGTCCGCGTAACAGGCAGAAATGCTAACTTTTACATCGCAGGCACCACGGGCGGTTTAGATTTGGTACTGTATATGTAAATTTAAAATAGAATTTATTGAAGTCTTTTGAGTTTAAAGTATCATGGTGCGGTCAGAGCTCGTCTGAATCTGACGCCATTATTTTTCTAATTGCATGTTCTGTAATTGAAATGCAGAGTTTAAATAATTACTAAACCTTTTTCGTAATAAAGTACTGAGTGATTTCGTTCTAAAGGAACCAACACGAATCACACGATTTTTTCCCTTTCAAGAGTAATTTACGGTGCGGTCAGAGCTCGTGTGAATCTGACGCTATAATATTTCTAATTCTATGTTCTGAAACTCAAATGCGAGGTTAAAATACTAAACCTCTTTCGTAAAAAAGGACTGAGTGATTTCGTTAAACGAATCAACACGAATCATACGATTTTTCCACTTCAAGAGTAATTTACGGTGCGGTCAGAACTCGTGTCACTCCATTATTTTTCTAATTGCATGTTCTGTAATGGAAAGGCAGAGTTAAAATACTAAACCTTTTTCGTAATAGAGGACTGAGTGATTTCGTTCTAAACGAACCAACACGAATCACACGATTTTTTTTATTTCAAGAATAATTTACTTTTGAACAAAACGTCAATAGTAAAACTATGCGCTTTTTAATCTCAAATTACTTGCAAAATTTTTACTAAACGAACGAACACGCACTGCACCGTTCTTTTGTGCCCCTTCAACGTCTTTTGGTTTTTGAACGAACTTCTGGAAAGCTATAACAAAAAGAAATTGCTATCTGGTAGAATTATGGCCCGGTATTTTGGTCTGAGTGCTTCAGCTGGCATTTCAAAAACTTCCAACAGAAAAAAAATCCTAAAACGAATCGTGTAAGATTATGTTGGGCATTAAAAAACACGTCCACCATTTTTATCACGGTGACGCATTGACTGCTTTGTGTTTTGCTACACGCTCTTATGGACAGCAGCGATGTTCTCGAACGGTCTCTGGCATTTCTTTGAATCAGGTGATTGCATACTAAACTGTTTGTTTTAAATTTGACCACCTAAGCTTCGAATGTCAACTTTAAAGACCTGCTGTGGCTGCCGTAAAATCGAAGCAGCGTTATATTTCTTACAGTTTTTGTGTCATTTTAGATGTGTCACAGTTATCACTTTCAGTCTACAGCATTGACAGCGAAAACTATTCCAAAATGTTCTTTAGTAGATTACTATCACCAACGTTAATTGATCCCTTTATTTTTATTTACCTACCACCTAAAATTATTTGGACACACCATTCAGCCTATTCAGTTTCACTCACAGTAAGCTAGGGAGTTAGATGTATAGAAGACTCACCTTTTTACCTTTTTGTTTCATATCCTTGCTTTGCCTTTTCTCTTGGCCCACCTTCTTCGTCAATCATTAATGTGAATCAACTACTTACTCACTATTGACTCCGAAAGGCGTCCACAAAAAAGCCAACACACCCAGCCACCCATGAACAAAAAAGAAAAACCAACAACAATGTGCCATTAACTTGTGTAAATAAATATGGAATACAGTATAACAGTATTCCCTCCTCCAATTACGCTGATGATTGCAATTCTTTTCGCAGCCGTTGTCGTGTCGTCGTCGTCGTCTGTATAATAGGTGTGCTTAAAAGTACATGATCCAAAAATAAAAAGAGTTATGTAGGGTAAACGCACTAGTACCCGGACACTTAACTTTTTTCTCAACTTTGACTTCAAACCATTTTGTAACCATAAATGCTACAGCGAAAACTTTTATTGATTGTAAGAATATAGACATTTCTCAATAATATGTCGTTCAAGTAAATTGCAAAGAGATCATTGTTAAAATAAATAAAATAACAATTCAGAAAAGTTCCATTTGCGTTAGTACCCGGACAGCAAAGTTTAGTACCCGGACGCCTTTGTTTTAGTACCCAGACACAATCATTTTAAGAGACAAGCCATGTCTGCGTACTGAAAATATAAGACAAGCACACATTTTTGGTATCCATACAGGGCTTGTCTCTTAAAATGATTAAATCTCTCAATGATTAAGTCTCTTAAAATGACTGATCTAGTATCCGAACGCTTTTGTTTCAGTATCCATACACAATTATTTTAAGAAACAACCCCTGTCCGGGTACTGAATATGCATGATAATCGCACTGTGTTAGTACCCGGACAGCATGTCTGGGTACTGAAAAACATATTCAATTTTGGTGTTAGTTCCCGGACACCACAAATAATGACAAAGATTTTATTAAATTTGGTTTTTTTTTGCAAATTGTTTTAGTTAATCATATTTCCAACGAAACCAATGTCTTTCCATTACAATAAATTAACGATTACTTGTTCAAATGCTAACTACTAAAAACTGTTCCCACTATTTTTTTCTTACCTAAATCGACAACGAGACCGCATATTCAAACCTTAAACAATAAAATGATGCGTAGTTCCTAAAGTACGCATTTAGAGTACCTGAAACTTTGCATGCAGGTATAGGACACATTGAAGGACCCATGTATGTTGTTGTTTGTTGATTTTTTTGTGTGATGTATCTATTAATCGCAAAAAAAAGGTCAATGTGTCCGGGTACTAACACTGTCCGGCTACTAGTGCGTTTACCCTATATGTTGAAAACCAAAACTTTTCCCTTATTATCATTTTTTTTTTTCTTTATATGGAGTCACTTTGGAAATCAACCCTAGTGTTGTAGACAACCACTCTATGCAACCCTATCCTCATTTCCGTCGTTAATCCTTATCCTTGCTCCTTGGTGCTCCCCTTTTATGTCTCGCATAAGTTATATGGAATTAAATGAATTTGATATAGAAGTAGGTCTCATGCTATCATCGTGTAATTTCACTCATTCGTCATCATCATCGTTTTCGTTCGTCTTCTTCTGAGTCATTGAAACTTTTTTTTTTGTTTTTTGATGTCCTGTTGTTGTTTCTCGAGAGTTTTTTTTTCTACGCTTCACTAAAGCCGTCGATGGATGAGTACGTAGCGTCTTCTTTACCGAACGGGGACCTTTGTTATAAAAGGACAATTCACCCATTTCCCCCAAAAACTTTTTTTCTTTGTACGATGGCAAATATTATAAGAAAGTGGGAATATTTTAAGGGTGTCTACGGGATTAACCTTAGCCCTGGACGGGACAAGGCAGTGGGCAAGGGGGGTAGCTCGAGCTTTCTTCAAGAACCAGTGTTCTATGTGACTACGTACATATTTGCCTTAAGAAGAAAGGATAAATCCACTCAGTCTTGACTATGCATGTATACCAACCCAACATATCTAGTGGTAGCGATACAAGCTTAGACTATGCAGGTGGAACAAAACCGAAGTCGACGCTTCCTTTTTCGTTTGCAATTGTTTGTACGCTAATCCTTGATTCATTTGGCGTCTCTGGATGGGCGAAACCAAAAGAGTATTGCAAGTTATTATTTTTGTGTTGTGTGTGTGGAAATGGCGGGTATTCTGCTGAATGATAGATGTGCTTTCTTTGAAAGTAATTATAATGTTTCGTGTTTGGTTTCTCTGTGCAGCAAAGAAACGAAAGGATAGCAGCAAAGAGCACTAGAAACCCCCGGTCTGCTGTAGACGTGGTGCATTTGGCGGGAAGAGTTTTCTAGTACGAAATTAAAAAAACTTGGGAAAGTATAACTCCTGCTCGTTGTTCGTCCTGAAATCCATATCCATCACTCTTCGATTAAAGGATGTTTTTTTTTTATTCGACCTTACGCTGCCCAATAATAATTGGAAGCTTCTCGTGTCGACTATAGTCAGTACCTTCTTTCCTTTTCATTCACTTCAATGATCTGACTGTTATCGCTGTAAGTGAAATTGTAATTTGATTTTCAGAAACAGGATGTGTTATGGTGGTGTTTGGTTTGAGGTCGATGGCTACTTCTATTGTCCGTTGGCTATTTGATGGTTTGGTGTCGATATGGACTGCATAAATGCGAATCAATTCAAACTCGCGGGATGGTCCCAAGGGGCTTTTCTATAGTTTAGTTGGTTGATGGCGGATGGATTGGATAAACTGTTTGCGATGGAACATGGGTGTGCAATCAAATTGCCGGGCACCGCCTATTCGTTGAATGTTGTTAATTTAAAATTATACAAAAACGTTGTTGTGTAGAATCTAGAAACCATCTAATCTGCGATATGCTTATACTAAATGGCGTTGTGGATTCAAATTAAATACCACTCCTTCCGCTGCATGTTGATGTTATTTTACCAATAAATTATTTACTAGTTCAATCACGTCATTTGGTTGTTGGTGATATAACAAGGACTCATCTATTATTTATTTAGGTGTGTTTATTGTTGTGTCACAGACAACTGTATGGCGTCCGAAGGTGGTATATTTAAATAAGGATTGCTCTAGTAGCTAAGCATTTTGTTGGGTTTAATGGCTTTTATTTCACTTACCGAGTCACAATTTGATTGATTTTCAATTATTTGGAAGAGGTGAACAACATTTTCTTTTGTCATCAAACTTTATTTGTGTATTTAGGACCTACTGACCAAATACTGGAAACATTATAAGACAACAAACCGGACAATTGGTATATTTAGGTGAAAATATGGTAAGGGAAAGTGTTTAATTGAAATCATTAGGTGTAGGCTTTCGGCCTTGAAAGGAAATGTTAGTTTTGTTTTTAGGTACTCCTTGAAAAGTTAACCAAAGCACTCCTGGTACAAACAAATGCCCTTCTGCATATGGTTAGCCACAAAAATGGAATAATCCCTTATTTAAGTTTCGTTTTGTCGTTGCTTGGTTTTCTCCACCCGGTGGGACAAATAGCTGCCGATATATTGGACTTCATCCTTGCAGTTTCTTTATTATGTTTGATAGCAGGCTTTTTTGCTTTTACGTCTTTATTATTTAAAGGGTACTTTTTTAATGCTTTTAAAAACATATCTTTCTTGGTAATCACTGTTTTGCTTCATCATTCCTCCTTCTTGGTTTGTTTGGTAGTTGCTCCTGTCAACGGAAATTAAATTTTACAGTATTCACATTATTTCCTCATGACGATGCCTCTTCTGGTACAGATGGTAAACCGCCAATTTGGTTAAAAAAAATAAAACTAAATAAATAGGTTGGTGCAACTGAGCGAGGACCTTCAGCGCATTTCTCACAACCATGTCTGAAGGAATGGAGGGGACCTTCGATTTCCTGTCGGTTCCGATAGGCTTATCATCGAAAAAGCGCTTTTCAGTGGAATGATTTTTCCCACGGATGACTTGCCAAATCCTTGCAGGAGGCGATACCCGTCGAAAAACATATTGGCTTCTGTTACGATTCGAACCACGAACCTCTGTGATAACAACAGACACGCTAACCATCATTCCAGGGGTAGGAGTGTTAAAAAATGCCGTTCTGTAATTGCGTATCCACTTCAGTATCTCTTCCAGCTCTGGTTCAAATCAGGCGTATTTTCAAGCCTTTGTAAAAAGACCTTCATCACACATTGTGAAAAGATAAATATCAACATTTATTGGCCCACCAAGCTCTCACACATTGCTAAGCACTTTGAATAAGTTGTTTTTTAATTCCTCTTGTTTTGTACGAAAAATATATTTTGCAGTCAACAGCATGGCTTTATCCAAAGAAGATCATTGGAAACCAACCTGCTTTTTTATCATAAATATTCCAACTCTCTTGAAAATGGGTGTGAGCTCGAATGTACACTGATCACTCATTTTTCCAAATCAATTCTCTCTGATGAATTTTTTCCTATCTGAGAACTTTCATTTTTATTAATAACATTTGTATCTTTTGTAGTACTTAGAAAGTTACTTATACTTACATGGTTTGTTTAAGTACCTTTCTGACTTATCAAGTTAAATTTCGTAATAGCTTTTTTAACACTTCAATTGTTCTGTCGGGTGTGCCACTGGGCAGTCATCTTGGACCTTTGCTCTTTCATTGCATTTTTAGTAAAATTTTGACTTTCGCTGACGATATGCATCGATATTTACAAATTCATTAAGATTGCTGCTGACCGCGTACTTCTTCAAGAAGATGTCGAAAACTTTGTAATTTGGTGCATTAAGTATGGTCTTAGTCTAGTCTCAACCTCTGAAAAGAAAGAAGAAAAAACTACTTCTCGGGTTTTGAAAAAAAAAAATTTTTTTGGGTCCCACAAAACTTGAAGGACTTGCAGAACGTTAATGGCAAAATATAAGTCGTTATGGGACTGTATTTACTAATTAAATTTTGTACTTAAGGTTACGCTTGCGTGCAAGTATGCTCTCCAGTTTATGGCTTACGTTTTTAAGTGGACTTAGGTTAGTTATTCGTTGTCTGCCTGTTAAGGTGTGTGGTTCAAATCCCAACTGAAATAAACCACTGGTTTCACCTTTCGCAAGGAATTGGCAGTTCATCCGGTAATAAATTCCTATGAAAAGCGCTTTCTGGATTAGCCGTTTGGAACTGGCGCAAAATTGTAGGTCCACTATCCATTCCCTCACAAAGCATTGTTGTCAGAAATGCGCTTTGCGCCAATGCTCCCCATTCTGTTGCGCCACTCTATTTGTTGGTGTTGGCGCGCTGTTGTCCACTAATCTCAGCCATCTGAGCCAATTTTTTATTGTTTCAACATTGCTCTACAACCCTTAGCTACAGTCCTTGTTGAATCCTCTTCTTCGTTCTCCTTCTATAGACAATCTTATATCACCCGATTAATCTTCTGGTGTATGGATTAATGAGGATATCTTGTTCACGACCAGCACGAACTAACGCTGTGAAGAGATATGACGTCGGAAAGCTACCGACTTCTCAAAAAGAAAAAGAAGCAGCATGAGAAGCGCTCGTTTGAGGAAATAGAGAGGTGCCATGACAGGAACGAGATTCGGAAGTTTTACCGAAAGGTAAAAAGATCCTGCCAGGGTGGCAAACCCCGAACTCAAACCTGTAAAGACCAGCAGGGAAACATAGTTATAGAGTCACTGGCGCTACTGAGGATCTGGAAAGATCATTTCTGCAGACTGCTTAACGGCGATGAGGACACAAATTCCGCTGTCAGGCAGATTGCCCCATTCAGCCTGGACGATGATCAAGAATGCCGTCCTCCCGACCTAGAAGAAGTTAAGCTTGCCATTGGCAAACTTAAATCAAATAAGACTGCAGGTGCAGACGGCCTTGATGCCGAACTTTTCAAGGCAGCTGGAGATCAGTTGGAAAGGAGCATGCCCCAGCTGATTTGCATGATATGGTCGGAAGAAAGCATGCCCGATGAATGGAACCTCAGTATCGTATGCCCGATCCTAAAGAAAGGAGACCCTCACAATTGCGCCAGTTATAGAGGGATAAGCCTCCTTAACGTCGCTTATAAGATCTTGTCTGCTGTAATATGTGAACGTCTGAAACCCCACGTCAACAAATTGATAGGTCCTTATCAATGTGGTTTTAGACCAGAGAAGTCCACAATAGACCTTTTCACATTACGGCAGATCTTGGAAAAAACCCGAGAATTTAATATCGATATTCACCATCTTTTTATCGATTTCAAGGCCGCGTATGACAGTATCTACAGAGACGAGCTGTACAGAGCCATGTCTAGTTTCGGAATCCCTGCAAAACTCGTACGACTATGCAGGATGACTTTGGAGAATCCACCCTGCTCCGTCAAGGTCGGTAAAGAACTCATTGAGACCTTTGATGTCGAAAAAGGTTTTAGGCAAGGCGATAAACTGTCATGCGATTTTTTCAACATCATACTTGAACAGATTGTAAGAAACTCAAACGTCAAACCAGAGGAACAATCTTTCAAAAGTCTGTAGAATTACCGCCTATGCAGACGATATTGACGTAATGGGAAGAAAAAAGCGTGATGTCATAGGTGCTTTTGCGAGTATTCAAACAGAAGCGGCAAAAATGGGTTTGATGGTTAATGAGGGCAAAACGAAGTATATGTTGTCATCAAACAAGGACATCTTCATCAAGGACAGAACATCGACGAATTGGACAATACGTCACAATAGACAGACATAACTTCGAGGTAGTACAGGACTTCGTCTACCTAGGATCCGCTGTAGACACGGACAACAACATCAGTGCGGAGATCAAACGGAGAATAACTCTTGCCAACCGTTGCTTCTTTGGGTTAAGAAGGCAATTGAGAAACCCTCTCCAGAAAAACCAAGGTAACCTTGTATAGGACCTTAATCATCCCAGTCCTGCTTTACGGTGCAGAAGCATGGACCTTATCGAAAGCGGATGACGAAACCCTTGGTCGTTCCGAAAGAAAAATTCTCCGAATGATCTTTGGTCCCGTATGCGAAGACAATGTGTGGAGAAGATACAACAACGAGCTGTATGAGCTGTACCGCGACATGGGCATAGCCAGAAGAGTACGCATCGCGAGGCTACGATGGTTGGGCCATGTAGAGCGGATGGACCCAAACGCTCCGGCTCGTCAGGTGTTCGAAAGCACATTGCAGGGAAATCGCGGTAGGGGAAGACCTCGTCTTAGGTGGCGCAATCAAGTGGATGAAGACCTCAACCGACTTGGAGTGCGAAACTGGAGAGAGCTCGCCCGAAATCGAAGTCGTTATAGAAGGATGTTGGTTGAGGCCCAGGTTCACCCCGAACTGTAATGCCCACCTAAGTAAGTAAGTAAGTATGGATTAATAAAATCTTGTACGAATTAGTCCGAAGACATCTTGTTCCGCCGAACGAGTATTACAGAGATGTCGAATCAAGGGGCTTTGTATGTGGAGAGATGAAATATAATGTGTTTCGATGGCTTCAACCATGCGTTTTTTCTTAAATATTCTGGAACCAAAGTGTGAAGACCCTATTGATAATGAACCCGTCTTGAGAGGGGTCAGGCTTAGAGCATTTCATTAAATCATAACTTAAGAGTAATGCATTGAGCATAAAATGTTTTTGCCGATTCCGAACTGCTAAATGAGAAAATTTTTTTTCATGGCGGTGATATTAAACTTGGAGAGCTTGTCTATTCTTCGAAAGTTGCGATACCATTGGAAAGCTTTGGAGTTTTCTAGGATTCGATCCTCGAACTTCCATATGAAAGGACGATAAGCCTTTCCCTAGAGGCACATCATCATTAAGCAGTCCTAAAATGATATTAAAAGTGGTAAACGAGAATAGTCGATAGAATTTCATAAACGAAATAAATGCGATTTTTACTTCTGTAAAAGGTGCAGTTCCGCAAGTCCTTTTCAAGTCAACACAACAAACTCATAGAGAGATCGTACACAGCCACGCGTCGCCGACAGATGCGTGTCGGTAGATATCATCCCCACAAAAATTGACCTTTTTTCTGAAATTGCGGAGCATTTTTATCTCGTAAGCCATTTAGCCATTTAGCCTTGTGTACGGATCATGCGCTACTAGAGTCTTACGACGAAGGTTAACAACATGAACATTGAAGATCTGAGTAGCCTCATTTGCGAATTGCCTAAGTTTTCAAATCGCAGTCTTGATTGCTTGAGCTTCCGACATCGTTGAAAAACTTGTTCAATTGTGTTGTGGTTACCAATCTATCGTCCTTTAAAAATCTGTATACTCCGACACTGTTTAGTAGAAGTTGTAAATTTTTTTTTCTGTCATAACGTAAGACTTTTAAATAGACTCGAACACTCATTTCTCATGCTCGCTCTTCTTTCCTTTGAGACCCAGAGTTCCGTTTTTTTTTTATATTTTTTGCAGATAGAGCTCATATTGCATCTTCAGCTCATATTTTCTGCTCCAGCTCTGGTTATATACAGGGTGATTCGCATAAGGTGTGACAAAAAGATAGGGTGTGTAGGTTGGACCTAGACAAGCAAAAAATCATGTGGGAGGGGGGGTCCATTTTCCCCCGTTTAGGCGGGAGGGGCAATTTAAGAAAAAAACCACTAAAAATGGTAAAAAAATTATTTTAAAATAACGGTAATACCTACAGAGTCGTGCTACAGCATTTTGAAAAGCCAAAAACTTATACATTAATTTAAATTTAAAAATAAGTTGTTCAAATAAATAGTTTTTGAAATATTAATTTTCAAAGTCAAAATTTTGAAAAAAAAAAAACCACTTTTTTTCCAAATTTTACGTAATTAAGTAGTATTTTTCTGGCTTATTTTCAATGCTCTTATTTATTTTTGATCAAACACAAAAAACCGGATGTCAAAATAACCTGTAGTTTTTGAGAAAACCAAAAATTAACCAAACGACTTTTGTCAAATTTTTTTTTTAAGTTTTTTTTTTCGTTATTGGATTCTTAAGTGAACTTACGTAATAAAGGATGAATTTTCTCTTTACTTTTTTCATTGAGAATTCACTTAAAAGTCCAATAACGAAAAAAAAACTTTAAAAAAAAAAAAATTTTGACAAAAGTCGTTTTTGTAATTTTTGGTTTTCTCAAAAACTACAGGTTATTTTGACATCCGGTTTTTTGTGTTTGATCAAAAATAAATAAGAGCATTGAAAATAAGCCAGAAAAATACTACTTAATAAGGTACAATTTGGAAAAAAAAGTGGTTTTCGAAAAAAATTATGTTTTTTTTTTCAAAATTTTGACTTTGAAAATTAATATTTCAAAAACTATTTATTTGAACAACTTATTTTTAAATTTAAATTAATGAATAAGTTTTTGGCTTTTCAAAATGCTGTAGCACGACTCTGTAGGTATTACCGTTATTTTTAAATAATTTTTTTACCATTTTTAGTGGTTTTTTTCTTAAATTGCCCCTCCCGCCTAAACGGGGGAAAATGGACCCCCCCCTCCCATACGATTTTTTGCTTGTCTAGGTCCAACCTACACACCCTATCTTTTTGTCACACCTTATGCGAATCACCCTGTATAGTCTCCATTATTGGTTAGTATACGCTTAGTTGTTAGTTGTGCGCCACTACCGGGACTCTTCCCTAAACAAGATTTTAATGCTGTCACTGGTGCAGGCTGTCGACTTTCTTTATAAGTTAAGGAATATGCGGTGGGCAAGTCTTTTCCAAGGCTTTTTCTGATAAAAACTTTGGGACGTTGGATAGTATTACCTCTTTCGTGTCGTGAGCCCATGTATACTGGAAACTGGTGGTCCTTTTCCGCAGCGACTTGATCGTTTAAGACGACGCGACGTTCAACAATCTCAGGACTTTAAAGTAGGTGCCCTTTTTCATTGTAAGTTGCACAAGCGCAGGTCTAGTGCTTTCAGCTAGATCTGTAAATTAAGATTGCCCTACCAAAGACTTCCAATTTTGTGGTCTTCGCGTTGGAGTTGACCAACTTGGGCCGCTTATCAGACTTTTTCTTATATAAAAATTTTTTTAGACAAACTTTTACACAAACGTGACGTTCTCGGATTTGTCCGTGATACGGATGAGCCTAGCGGCTAACCTCATGAGTGAATCACTAGTGTGAAGACGTTAAGTGGGCGAGCTGTGACCAATTCGAAATCACGATGCCCGTAACCCGAGAAAGAAGAAGAAAAGAAAAAAGGATTGTGCCCTGGTGCCCGAGAGATTTCTTGTCTTCGTTTGGCATTCATGGGGAAATCGCAATAAAATAGCCTAAATATCTTCACGTTTATCACAGCTTTTGATGGTGGCTATAAAAATACAAAGTTATGGACGTCTAATTGAGTATTTTCTGCGGCGCGCTATGCTCTTTTACCTTATCCCAAAAGGGATAGACGAATAGACCTTCTTTGGTTCAAAAAATTTCTTAAAAATTTTGCCAATTTCTAACCATCATCGTAGCCTCAATTGCTAATCGCATTCCTTCACATCTTCAATTCATCGATGAATTTTCACAGCAACGGCATTTGTTCAGTGCTTACCTGTGCATACTGCCTAAGCCTATTTCATCTACTTTTTGGTAGTTACATCCAAAAGGAAAAAGGTCCTTTTGATTGATCTTTTTTTCAACGATGGTGTTCTGAAAATGTAAAACTTTAATCTCACAGGAACACATGGACAGAAAGGTCCAAATCAACTTTCTGACTCATAGCACCTCGTTGTGTCAACTGTCAACCAATAGGACATACTACTTCCATCCGTGCTTCATGTTACACCCTCTCAGACATGGCACCAATATATATAAAAAAAAAAAAAACAGAAGTGCGGCACTTTTTGCCGACTAGGTACTCTTGTAGCCTATCATGTCGAGACATTATTCGAAATTCAAAAGGACTGTTCTCCCATACACTCAACTGATGCTCTTGTTCAGTTCATATACCCGGCTTTGAACAAATCAAAAAAGGATTTGGTGATGGGCTCCTTATATTTGCTTCTATGTTCGTCTTCTTCTTTAACGTCTATTGGTAGAGATATATTTGCATAAAATGTGCAACGTTCAACGACTTGTCGTTTTCTTGGGCTATGAGATATTCATTCAATAGCTTGGATTTGAATTACACATAATGCAGGATGTATCCAAAAGGCATTAAAGGATGTAAAACAAGGTTGTCAGAAGAAAGAAAGAAAGAATAAAAATGAAAAAAAAAAAAAAAAAACGTTTTCATGTCAGCAGAGATGATTGCACTGACGCGCTTACGATCATAATGATGATGATGTTGATGACACTACTATTTGCCTTTTGAATTTTTGCTCACTCGTCCTGAAGGGGATCACATCTCAAATTCACTTTACACTGTGCGGATACCTATCCTTTGAATGGAAACAAATAAAACAAGTCAACTGCTTCGCAGAAAAAAAAACTTCTGCCGCCACGCAGCGCGCTGTTTGAGTTTAAGAATAGGCAAAGACAGATGGAAAATATAGGTATACCTACATGCAGTTCTTCTAGAAGAGCACATTTTAGACGAGCTCGTGCGCTCATTTTGACTCGATGTTGCCCTTTTGTTTTGACAGAAAGGATTACAAGGATAACTTTTTGTTTGAATAAAATATGAACCTGGTAAGAAGTGCACCAAGTGTTTTCCCCCTTTTTTCTTTCAATGGACAAACAACTTGGAGTAGCACAACATTTAGGTGACAAACTTTGTCTCTTCCAGCGAGCACCCCAGAAGTTGTACCTTAGTTAGAAATATCTATTAATTTTTCACTGTTTGCACTTAAAACAACAAGCCCCAAGTAAGAACGACAACACGCTATTCTCACAATGACACGACTAATTAGGACAAGGGAACATTGAGTTCTATAAACCCTTTTGGATTTGGATTCCAATCCTCCAAACGGACTAATGTGTTAAGCTAGTAACTCACCAGAACAACAATAAATAATCAACAACAATGGTAAACAAGCAAATAACGTGCAGTTTCTCGTCGCGCATTTGTTAGCTCATTAGTCGAAGCGGAACGTGATCTTGTTTGGCTTCCAATTTATTTCGTAAACGAATTGGAAAGTACACAAAAGAATGTGCATTGAACTTCAGAAGTCGGTGAACGATAAAATATTCCCCAAAAACCAAATGCAGACAAAATGCTATGCCAATACTTGAAAGTAAAAAAAAAAAAAAAATATAAATGAAAAACACCCAACCCTGTATTGTGTACATTCACAATTATGAAAATTTATAACTACCGACTAACAATCGGTACGGGTGTTAATTGATGTCAATATGTGCTGTCAATCCAATCAAATTTGTTGTCCCATCAATTGACATACATATATAAGTTGAGGGGGAGTGCATTTAAGCGGCACCTTAATGCAATTAGACAGACGAACAATGGAATGATTCTATTGTTCTTTGGGGTGATGGACATTTTTGTGTAGAAAGAGAGACCCTCTTTTATGAGGTGCTATTGATGGGATGTTGCTGCAAAAGTGTGAGCAACCAGAATTTTATTGGTTTCGTCATAATGAGCGGTGTATGCTCAGTTGATAAGTAGGTAGTCAGACAGACTGTCCGGTTGGATGGAAAAAAATCGAGTACGACGAAAAAAAGAACACGTTTCGAACTTAAGCCAGAGGCCTCTGCTCCGTACGTACATAAACATAGGTATGTGTATGTAGGTACACAGAAAAGTATTCGAGATTGATAAGACCTTACTCAAGAGCTGGCATAGAAAAATCAATTTACAAATTCAAAAAAGAATTTCCGAAAAATTGAGATGTGTGAATATAACTGAGGTTCTAAGGAGTCTCGACAGTTTCGGCGTTACGAGTAGTGATCTTGAAGCGATCACATCACCCACTTTTCTGCTTCACACTAGTGATCCGCCTGTGGGGTACGCCGCGTTGACCTCAGAAATCGTCGGCAAGCCTCCCGGTTTTCGATTGTTCCATGTCTGAGGCCAACCAAATGCTGCTGTTTTTGCATTTGCTTGTACCAGGAGTGTTTAGGCCTGCCTTTTCTTTTTCGTCGCGAATTTGTTGAAACGTTGTAGGATATTGACTTTTTGATGGGGTTCTGCGGATCTCTCCTTTGAACATGACAATACCAACTGAGCCGGTCGTGCTGAATTTTGTCCAAGATAGTACTTTTGACATGAAGGCTTCCACGGATCTTAGTACTTCTAATTCGATCAAGCTTTGTTACTCCTGCTATCATCCGAAGCATCTTCATTTCGGCTGCCGTCAATTTGCTCTCATACTTTTTGTACATTGTCCAACATTGTGAACCGTATGTCAGAGCTGCACGGACAACTGCTGTGTAGAGTCTTCCCTTCAGCTTAGGGGGCATTTTTCGATCACAGAAGATAGCGGAGTTTTCTCGCCACTTCATCCACCCTACGCTTACTCGATGATTGATGTCGTCATCACAAGATGCTTCACTATTGATCATAGATCCTAGATATTTAAACTTTTCACACTTGGGAAGCACATTTCATTCAAATAAATGTCTGGAATAGGCTTGTCTGGATCAGAAAAAGGGCAGCACAGGTATTCAGTCTTTTTAGCGCTAATACGGTACCCATTTCCTTCCAGAACATCAATCCAAACGTCAAGTGCTCGTTGCAGGGATGTAGGATCTTCGTTTATGATGGCTCCATCGTCAGCAAAGAATGATTGTTGTACTTTATTGTCCGTTACTTTTCCTTCGAGCAAATAATCCAGAACAGCAATAAAGAGCAGTGGACTCAAGACACTTCCCTGATGTACACCTACTGTTATTTGGAATTCTGCGGTGACTCCAGCTGGGCATCTCACTTTGGAACTGCTCCTTCGTACATGTCCATAATTATTCGCACATAGGCTTCAGGAACTCCACGGTGTCTGAGGGCCACCCATATCAGATCTCGTGGTTGTCGATCGAATGCCTTTTCGAAGTCAACCAACATAATATGCAAATCCTCTAAGGCAGGGGTGTCCAAACTAGATGGGACCCAGGGCCAATAAAAAAGACTAAATACATTGGTGGGCCGCAAAATATTTATAAAAATAAAATACTGGTAATAATAATATCGTTATTTTATTATCTACTTTTTCATTAATTTGTCTTTTACAATTCTATCAACATCAACCTCAATACTAGTGGTAGCTAGGCGCAGTGCATGTTTAAGTGAAGTATCTGTCAATGAAGACCTGTATTTCGATTTGATAAACTTCATTGTTGAATATGCACTTTCACAAAGGTAGGTACTGCCCATCATCGAGCCCATTTTTTGCCCGAAATTCGTCAGTTTCGGGAAACGTTCAGCGAGGAGCTTAAAAAAATCAATTCCTGTTTCTGTTCTGCCCTTGTAAAAGGGGTCTGATTGCAGATCGCACAGTTCCAGTTGATAATCAATCTTCACACTCTCAACTGCGATCGTTAACGGATGAGTAAAGAGAGCTATATCACTCTCAATTTTTTTAAAATCTGCAAAACGCCGCTCAAATTCGACGATTATTTCGTCCATGTATTTGAGGTGATCCAAAAAATTACATTCTTCAAAATTTTTCATCTCTAAATAATGTTCTTTACAACTTGGAAAAAAAGAAAAATCATTTTGTTGTAGAGACGTTTTGAACAATTTCAGTTTACTTCTGAATCCATTCACATTTCCGTACATGTTGGCTATTTTGAGGTTTTTGCCTTGCAATTTTAAATTTAATTCATTCAAGTGTTGCGTCATATCAGTTAAAAACGCAAGATCAGCCAGAAACTGAGGATCTCGCATTTTATCTTGCAGTTCAGAAGTGTCAGATGATATCTCATTTTTTAGAAATAAAGGTATTTCTTTTCGTAAGGCGAAAAAGCGTTGCAAGCACTGGCCAGCACTTAGCCATCTGATTTCCGAATGCAATAGTAAATCTCCATAGTTTGCATCGATTTCACTTAAAAAGTCTCTAAATTTTCTATGTGTCAATGCCCTGTTTCCACCTCTAATCAAATTGGTTATTTTTATAACAACTTTCATAGCATTCATTTGACGCAAAGATTTTCAACACAAGGCTTCCTGATGTATGATACAATGCAACAACGGGCAATCAATGCCATTTTGTGTTAGAAGTCCCGCGAATCCTGTCACTGTTCCGGTCATAGCTTTTGCCCCATCGGTCACAATACAAGAACACTTACGAAATCCTCCATATTCTACTATAGTTTTGTTAACCGCTTCAAATATATCACTGCCTTTAGTTGTTCCATGAAATGCTATTAAATCCAGCATTTCTTCCGTGATTGTAAAATCTTTGGAAATGCAACGTATAAAGATTATTAATTGGCTGACATCGGTCTGGTCGGTACTTTCATCCAAACATATTGAATAGTATTCGCAATCTTTTTTTGTAATATAATTACCCATGTCCTCTATTCGTCGCGCCACCGTTTGATGAGATAATGCAACAGATTCAAACTTTTCCGCTAATTTCGGCTGCATAAAGCGTTTAGCCATTTCAACTGCGCAGTTTTTTATTAAAACTCCATCACTAAATGGTTTTTTTGCTCTGGCTAATTGTAATGAAACTTCATAAGAGGCAGCCAAGCTTTGTTCATTCTCAGTACTTACTTTTGAAAACATACTTGTTTGCTGTATTATTTTTTTTTTTTGTACTCAGCCACCATAACTTTTCTTGCTTCACCGACATGTTTTTTATACTTTTCTTCATGTAAAGAAGTATAGTGTCGCTTAACATTATATTCTTTACTTAGATAAAACTTGCATACAAATCAAACACTGAATTTTATTGTTATTGTTGGAGATAAAGTAGTCTAACTCCCATTTCGCATTGAATGTACGATTTTCTTCGCTTAACTTCCTCTTCTTTGTAGACATGATGAAAAGTTCAATATACTCAAACACAAAGCGAACAACGTAATACCAAACTTTAAAATAATGTAAAAGTCTTTAATAACCTGAGAGTAACCTTGCGTAATCAAAACTTTCATTGCGTTGAATGACAAGTGACAAACAAATGCCCAATGAACGATGCGCGGTAAATACCTATTTTGAGTTCGGGGAATTCCCCGAGTTCTCGAGTCAATAGTGATGTGAGCGAGAATGACAATCATGACAAATCATGACAACCGTGGTTGGTTATCGATAAATGGGTGGCGTTCCTGGGTGCAACACTCTGTCGATGGTTATCGAAATGATGGGTTGCGTTCCTGTGTGCAACAGTATTTAAAACTTCAAACAAAGAAGATAATGAACTAAAATCTGAATAATAATTGCTTTCATACAAAATGTGACAAGAAATAAATAAAGTTACTAAGTTAAAGCTATTATTAATTAAAATAAAGTATTATTATATGCAGTGGGTACACCTACAGACCTCTTTGTAGTCGGTGTAACCGAACCGGACTTTTTTTTTAAGTCGGTTAAAAAAAGGTTCAATGGGCCGCAGTAATCTAAACCGCGGGCCGCATGCGGTTTAGATTGGTTTGGACAGCCATGCTCTAAGGCATCTCGGTGTTTTTCCATAATGATCCTTATACTATGGATTGCGTCTGTAGTTGACTTACCCGCGACAAACCCGCATTGGTCATCAGACAGCCTTATTATTTTCTGCAGTCGGCTATCCAAAACCCGCTCAACGATCTTCATAGTGTGGGACATCAACTTGATCGAACGATAGTTGTCACAGCTTCTGGTATCTCCCTTTCCCTTGTACATTGGAAGAAGAAAACTTTCCCTCCATTGATTAGGCAAACTGTCACCTCTTATAAGTTTGGAGATGAGAATCGTGAGCCATCTTAACCCGATGTCTCCCATATTTGTCCAAAACTCATATGGTACCTCGTCTGGCCCAATCGCTTTGCCTTTTTTGGAGTTCTTAACTGCCTCCCTAACTGCTTCGACTGTGACGTCAGATACTTCTGTAAAGTTAGGTGCAGCTGTTGGAAAGTGGCGCCGAGGAAACTGTTCATTCAAAAGATCATCACAATACTGTCGCCACCTGTGAAGAATTTTGTCGTCATCCACAAGTAGCACTCCTTGAGCATCATTGATGAACTTCGGCGAACGAATCTCCTGCGCATTTCTCCTTCTCTGAGCGGCTAACTTTTTGTTTCAGAACGCCATTTTGTAACTCTGTTTTAACGTGAACATTTTTAGTAAGAAAGAAAAAGAGCTACTGACAGGCACATAACAAGATGAAGATCATTCTGTTGTCTTCCCTAGGCTCTGTCGAGAATATATTCGAGTTTATAAAATAAGCATCTTACCAGTAAACCAATCGTCATGTTCAGATTTCCTTGCGGAAGACGATCTCTGTAAAAAAAAACACAAAACTCGAACCCTCTGCTCTGCGTAAGCTTTTTCTCTTCCTTTTCCGGCGGCGTTACGAGCAACGTAATCTCGAAGGGATTACAGCATTCCTACATATCAGCATCAGTGTGTTACGCCGCACTGTGGTCCTAATTGACTTTTTTCGTGGCAAAAATCCTAACTTTTGAATGGATTAAGATATTGGCTCCCTAAAAGAAATTTCCAAGGCTATGAGTGGACAATTTAAAAAAAAAAAAATTATTCACAGGGTATTTTGAAATTAGATTTGCGTGGAAAAAATTTTTCTGAAATAAAAATTAAAATAAACCTTTAAAATGAGTCCTTAATATTGCGGAAAAAGGTGTTTGACTATTTAAGTACTCACAAGATATTCTAGAGTTAAATTGATAACACAGTGGATGCTAATAGTCAACAAACAAGTTTTCAATGCTTTTAATAATATAATATAAAACATGACCTTTTCATTTTGTGGCTCATCAGTATGTATAAATCATATAAAGCTATACATTTTTTGAGTTTTATGCTATACTAGGTGTGCCAGCGACCTCGTCCGCAAGAATTGGCATAACTTTTTTATTTATCAACCGATTGACATGAAATAAAAACTAAATGTAAAGTGAAGCTTAACGCAATATATTACTGAAACCCTCATCTAGATAGGGTAAGCAGTTTCTGAGATTAGCGTGCATAAACAAACAAACTGTTACGTTTTTATTATATGTATAACTAGCTGACCCGCCCGGCATAGCTCAGGCCCTACGTTCATCAAATTGAAAGTTAAGTTAAGTAGTTTCAAAGTTTCTATTCTTGTGGGAGAGTGGTGATTAAATATAGTTTATGTTTCTCAGGAACAATTAAGCACTCTAACGATGACAGAATTTGTGGGATCGGTATATCATTTTCCAAGTTCCCGAATATGTCCCAGTTACTGGACATCCCATATGGGGATGAAATATAGTCATGAAGCACCGTATTGTAATGACGAAAACTGTACTGAAATGAGTACAGTGATTTTTGAATTCCAGTTCCCGTTCCTGTGGGTAAATGTTGATGAACTATAGTCTATATTACTCAGGGACATTGAAGCACTCTAACCATGAAAGAATTTTTGGAATTAGTTAAGTGCTTTCCAGGTTATTGATTATGTCACCATTCCCGCTTCCGTTCCCGAAAGAATATGTAAAGAAAATAATTATAGTCTTTGTTACTCAGGAGCACTTAACACTCTAACGTTGAAATTTTTTTGGAATTGGTCCAGTATTTTCCAAGTTCCCGCTTATTTTCTTGTTCGCGTCCCATTCTCGTGGGAATATAGGGATGAACGTGTACTGTAATAGCTACAAAAATGACAATTCGTCAGTGGTTTTTGAATTTCCAATCCCGTTCCCATTACCGTTCCTGGGAGAATTTGAGGATGAATCTAAATATTCCCCCCTTACCATTATCCATGAATGGTACCTACATCCAAGAAACCGAAAAGCTGTCAGTACTTGGTATGTGTGTAAACGACGATCTTCGTTGGAATGACTACATATTTGAAGTCGCCAAAAACGCTGCTAAATGCTTAGGTTTCTTAAGACAATGCAGGAAGTTCTTCACCCCTTCTGATCTGGCTACAATTTATAAGGCCTTCATCCGCCCAAAACTGGAGTATAAGTCCCATATCTGGTCAGGTGCTTCTCAAACATCTTTGCACCTCCTTGATAGGGTACAAAATAGAGCGTTAAAATTGATAGGTGATAGTTCAATCGTAGAATCGATTGATTCTCTTGAACATCGTCGAAACGTTGCCTGTCTCACTCTCTTTTATCGCTTTTTTCACAAGCAGTGCTCTAGTGAAATAGCCAGTTGCATTCCTCCCCTGAAACAATTTAGCCGCAACACCCACCTTGCTAAGAATGCGCATCAGTTTTACCTTGAGCCCAATTTCGGCCGTACAGTCAAGTATAGAGATTCTTATTTTAGTCGCACCACCCGTATGTGGAATGCTTTACCTGGCTCTGTATTTCAACTACATTACGATTTAAAAGGTTCAAAAGCAAGGTAAGGGCGGCCGTGGTGCAGTGGTAGAGTGTTCAGTAGGTAGGTAGGCCGGATGCGTGGGTTCGAATCCCGCTCTGGGCATCTACTTTTCTTTCAGCCTCCCAGTTTCGTATGGACGCCGCCCTTGAGGTTATATGTGAAATAACTAACACCTTATTTCCACTACTGCAACACAGAAAAAAGGGAAGGCTGCTACCCTGGTAGTACAATGGTAATTAAGTCGAAGTTCTCCAGATTAGCATATAAGCCTCCTTTTGTGTATCGGTGTATCCTATTAAATCCTCTCCTATTTTTTTAAATGCTCGCACTGTGCAACTTTATAAGGGTAGTCATAACCCATTGATGTGTGGCTTATTATAAAACAAACAAAAACTTTTCTATGGTACTCAGGTGCAATAAGTTAAAAAAATTTTAATCTTTATTCTTATCACATCAGTCAAAAAATTAAAAGAATTTTTCAAAACGAACCTTATTATTTGTTATTTATTATTTTAATTTTTTGTTGTCAAAAAAAAAAAAACAAAATCATTGTTTGAATTTAATTTTTAATTCATTACAGTTAAGAATAATGAAAATGTAAATTTTACTATATTCCAATTCCATCTGCCGGCCTGATTTGTGAATCTAAACCATTCAGGGTGCCACTCAAACGCATACAGAAAAATTCATTTAAATCGGTCAAGCCGTTTAGGAGGAGTTCAATTACATACACACGTACAGCAGAATTATATATATGTATAAAGAGTCTGCTCTTTGGCAAAGGCGACATCTGCTTCTTTTACAAGAGAGCCTTTCGGGGACTGTTGGTTTTTTTTCTGAACTCTCCCCAAAATACAGAGAGCATCCAATTCAGATTTTCCAATGGCAGATTGTTTTGCAAGTTGTGAACTGTTATTCAGTTCTGACTCCATCAGCTCCTCCGCTAGTTCGAGGAGTTTATCACTTCTGAACAAATTTTTGTTTCTTCTAGGCAGATTGAAGTGTCGGAAAATGATAACAGTTGCTAGGGCTGCTACGTCCAGTAAGTTGTAGAATACAACCATCGGCCAGCGATTTGTTTTGCGTGTACATGAATAAACTGAAACCATTTGGTTGAATACATCGACTCCACCTTTGGTGCTGTTATAATCCAGTATCATTGCAGGCTTACTTTGATGACCGGAAGTGGCTTTCTCACAGTTATTTTGTGTTGTAAGCAATACCACTTGTTTGTTTGGCTTCGAAACATAACTCACCATCGCCATTTTTCCAGAAAATCCAAAGATGGATGAGTGGACTGGACGATACTGCTTTTTGTTATTGACCTTTACAGGCTCATTCTGGTCATCAAGAACCTCCTTCGCTACAAAAGGCCTAGGCACATCTCTTTTGTTTTCCGGATCTTACCAAGAATGGTGATCTTCTTATCCAGCAACCTCAATGCCAAATCCACCGACGCGACGTAAAGAAATAATCAATTGTGAGGTTGAGCCCAGAATTTTTTTATTCAATTCAATTCAATTTTTATTTTCTTCTTCTTAAACATAATAAAGAGGCGTGAAAGTGGGCGGATTTTTGAACGATGAAAATATTAACAAAACTATATATATATAGTTGACATAAGAAGCAAATTTCACACTCTCTGCTCTTTAACCTCGCAAGTAATTCAAATATTCATTAAAGAAATTGGTTTTTATACCAAAGTGAGAGCAGAGAGAGAGAGGAACACGACCTTTTCTAAAAGAAATTGAAGTATTTCGGAAGTTTGCAAGTTATTGCAGCTACAATTTTGCATATGGTTTAAAAAGTAGTTGAGGTCAACTACAATGGTCGGCTTTCCACAAGACTCAACGAGACTTTTTTGTAGCTCGAAAAAACTACTAAGAAATGGTTTATGGTTTAGTTATTATGAATAAAACTCATTAAAATATAATTTTTTTTGGCAGTAAATCTTAAATTTTTTTACAACATGAAAATACTGAACTACTGAAGTAAAAAGAAAACCAAAAAAATTATTTTTTTCAGTTTTTTTTTTTACCGCAGAACAAAATTGACCAACTTTGAAAAGCTCTGTAAGTCAAAATAAAAATCAGAAAATTATTTTGTTTGCTGTTTTTGAAGCTCTGTTTATATTTTCATAAGAAATAAAAAACAAAACAGTGAAACCAACACATCGAATTTTGCATCTTGCAGCGTTCCGGTTTTGGATTGTTTCATGTATGTGGCCAACCAAATGCAGACTTCATTTGTCTGTACCTGAAGTGTTTTCTGCCTTTTTTTCTTCTTTCGCGATCCCCATGTCCGCGTTAGAAAACAGCTGATAATGTTCCTTACGTAGGCACTCTAGCAATTTTGTCTTGACTATCGAGAAAACTTTCATAATTGAGAAAAAATTAACCCTTAATTTACCAATGAAAGGCCTGTTTTATATTTCGAATAGCTCTGGAACTTAGCAGGCCTTTTACCAATCGGTGGGTTTTCCCTGTAGAAACGGCGATATCTTAAAAAATAAATTCTTATACCAATCTATTTGAGCTATGTAGTATAGATAAGCCTTTCGTCTGTAATTCTCTTTCAAAACCAATCTTTTCCATAACTCCACCTCTTTCAAAAAGCAAATTTCCTCAATCCGTTTCATAATGAAGTTGAAAAAGTAGAGCTAATTTAAGTTTAACTGAATTGTGTATATTTTGTCCCAGAAAAAAGCAAGGACAAATGAGTTCTCCTAGAATGATTGCCAAAAAAAAGCAAACGCTTACCGAATAACATACTTCAGGCAACTAAAAACTTCTTTGAGTACCACCTAACACTAAAAACTAAAAACTTTTAACAAACTATTTGAATGTGCGGGTGCTGAAATCGATAAAAGTTTTTCTCAATTAGATTTTGTTGTACTTTTTTTTCCTGCTACGCCCATTTTCTCTCCCACTTTTCCAACTCAACGTTCAGTTTCAAAACCTTGAACTTATGAAGTTTTTTTTTTTTAACTCAATTTGAAGCAGTACACCTAGTTTCTGTGGTAAGGATTTTTTTTTTTTTTACTAAAGTGAAGCTTGAGGGGTAAATGTTTGCTTTGAGGCCTTTCGTTATCCTTTCACTTACATATTCTTTGAGAGGCATAATTAAGATAACACTAATTTGCTGTAATGGAAATGAACAGCTTTACTCCCACAGTTTCACTGAAGTGTTCCTATTGAAGATAAATTTTCTTTTCTCTTGAAAGGAGATTACATTTTTTTTCTATGATTCAATTAAATATATTCAAATGACTCTCGTAATGAATCACAAGAATGAAGAAAATAAAATGTTTTACCTTTTTTTTATTCCAGCTGGCCTCAAGTACACCGACAATCAACGAGTCATTATTCATGTGAAAGACGTCAACGACGAACCACCGTATTTCATTAATCGGCCACTACCAATGCAAGCTGTTGTCCAGTTGAATGCACCACCAAATACTCCTGTATTCACATTGCAAGCTCGTGACCCAGACACTGATCATAATATTCATTATTTTATTGTACGCGATCGGACTGGTGGGCGATTTGAGGTTGACGAACGTTCTGGCGTTGTGCGGACACGTGGCACTGATCTGTTTCAATTGGATATGGAATATGTGTTGTATGTGAAGGCCGAAGATCAAAATGGCAAAGTCGATGATCGACGATTTCAGAGTACACCAGAGGAACGTTTGTCGATTGTTGGTGGCAAACGGGCGCCACAATTTTATATGCCAAGTTATGAGGCGGAAATACCGGAAAATCAAAAGAAAGATTCAGAGTAAGTATGAAATTGAAGTTTATGTTTGAGAATGTCTGTTTATGAGTAATATACAATTGAGTATTTGAAATAGTGAAGATGTGGGGTTAGGTTGACTGTGACAACATCAGTGTATGACCTAACCAGACTTCCGCACTGACTGCAGGGGTTCTCCTATTTTAACAAACGCATGATGTGTTAATGTAAAATTAAGGGTTTTGATGGAAATTTATAACTCCCATTGGAATTATTTAAAGTCCGTGTTTTTTTATTTAAATATCGTCGTAAATAAGTTTTTTTAGGAGAAAAATTTGTAAAAGAAAACCAAAGAATAGTCGATAAATGTAAAGAAAGTCCAGAAAGCCTGACCATTCGGCCAACGTATTAGACTTTTTTTTCACTTCTCATCCTGAAAAATATACGGTTAAAGTGTCCTTAAATTTAGGCACGTCGGAACATTGTAGATTTTACGTTTTCCATCGCAGTAAAAAGAGTTACCCAAAATAACTGTGTGCGTGTGGCAATTTGACAAATCCAATTGGGACGGACTCAATAATTTCTTTCGAAATTTTATCGCGTCATTATGCCATCTCGACGAAAACGTTGATGAATCCGCTGTTATGATACCTAACGTAATTCACAACGGCAAGACTGACTGAAATTCGTCGTGCGATTCGAGCTTTGAAGAGATGATTAGAGAAAGAGAAAAATGTTTTCCATTTTCAAAAAGCTTTTATATGACCAAAAGGTAAGGTAAAAAATACTTTTCTGTCCAAAAAAAAGTATAAAGACTTGGTCTTTTGGCTCAAGAATATTAAGAAATCGACCAAGTCATTGAGACGTAGTGCCTAAAGCACACAATTCAGTCACGAATCACTCGATCACTTGTGCGGCAATTCGGCCCCAGATATTTTTCCGAACTCACTCGGTAGCAAGAGTCCTTAACAACATCAATATACATAAAATGGCTTGTACTGATGGCATTTCTGATATTATTCTGAAAAGATGTTCTTCTACGCTGGGAAAGCCACTGCGTAAGCTTTTCTATCTATCCTACTCTTCTGTGCTCTTTCCGAGTAAATGGAAAACGGCATTTGTCCAAATGCACTTACATCTCTACTTTTAGAGGGTAATGGAAACATTGAAAACATCAACTCTTGAAATATCTTGAAGAACGAAAGTTTCAAAAGGTCCACTGGTGATTTGATGTCATATCTCTCCGAAGAGTGGAACCAATCTTTTCACTGTTTTGGAGAAAGTAAGATTATTGCGCTCGATTTTTCTAAGGCATTTGATAGGGTTTGGTATCAAGCTCTCTTATCGAAAATGCTTTTGGTATTGACAAGTCTCTTCTTTGTTGAATTTTTCTACCTTTCTGATCGCTCAGTTCAAGTTGTATCATATGTTTTCAAGTTTGGTACACAATTAACACTTTAAAAACGTTGATGTGCCTCAGGGCTCCGTTTTGTCTCCAACTCTCTTCCTAATTTTCGTAAACGATCTCTTTTCAAAGACTTATAATCCTCTTAACGGTTTTACTGACGATTTAACCCTCAGCTTTTCATATTCGTTTCCACTGGAAAGGCTAAAGCTAAACATATCCCCATTGCCATGTACAGGGTGGGCAATTTAAAACTCCCCACTTTTAAATGCGTCGTATACAAAAACTATAATACCTAGAAAAACGATTTAAAAAAGAGAATAAAGTACACACTATGCCATTTAATATCCGCTTTATTTTTAAAAATTACACCATTGAGATGGTGGCCACGGAAACGCTTGCACTCACGTAGCCTTTTACAAAAATTTGTCATTACATTACTTAACATTTCTCTCTTAATTTCGTTGATGTGTCTCGTAATCGATGTTTTGAAGGCCTCGATGTCTCGCGGCTTGTCCGCATAAACCTTATTGTCCGCATAAACCTTATTGTGGTGACCTTCATGTACGTTTCAGCATTAAAGAAAACGTCGTCCAACGCTCGTCTTCTTCTTCGATCATATCCAAAAATCGAGTGCAAAATTCTAATCTTTTCGGATGGTCGGTGGGTAACAATTCTTGGGTGACTTGTAACTTGTACGAATGCATGTTTAAATCATCTTTAATGATTTTTCTTAGAGTTGAACGCGGAATGTTAAACGCGACGGACTGTTTACGCACTGAACGCCTATGACTTCTGACTGAATTCGGCCGAGTTTTGAAAATTTTTAACCCATAAAAAAATTGTTTTGTGGTCGGGAGGGTTTTCATAACGCTTTAACTTGAACTCTCTTTTAAACGCGCGACGAACTAGGACCATTTTTTCACCATACCGAAAATACGCTTCCACGCAGAAAGCGCGATGTTTTGCGTTCCAGAAAACCATGTCGACTAACCAACAATATCTGACGGAAATGGCATAGTCTGGAGAACCGCCTTGCAGTGTTACCACCTTTGTAACTCGTCTAGTTTTTTTTCACGACGCGTTTGAAAGTGGGGAGTATAAAATTGTCCACCCTGTATTTTTCTAAGGGATTTGATAGGGTTTGGTACCAAGCTTTCTTATTGCAAATGCGTGCTTTTGATATCGATCAATCTCTTCTCCGTAGGAATAGAAACTACCTTTCCCACTGTTCAATAAAATTTGTTCTGGGCGGTTTCAAGTCTGATACACACCTTATAAATGCTGGTATGCCCCAGGGCTCCGTTTTGTCACCGACACTCTTCCTTATCTCCATAAATGATCTTATGTCAAATCCAATAAATTGTTTTGCTGACGAATCTCTACTGTCAGTTTCTCATATTCGTTTCCAACTTCACGTCCCTGCTCTTTAGATGTGGAATTGGAACGATTACGTATGACTTACTCATTGAATTCTGACCTTGACAGCGTTGTTACATGTGGGAAATATTAATCGTGTTGAATTCAATGCCTCGAAAATCCAACGCTGTCTTTTTTCGTTTAAGCTCATCCATCTTCTACTACCATTATCCATGAATGGTACCTGTAGCCAAGGAACCGAGAAGCTGTCAGTACTTGGTATGTCTGTTAACGACGATATTTCTGGGAACAAAATTCTTGAAATCGTCAAAAACGCTGCTAAATGCTAAGGATTCTTAAAGCGATGTAGAAAACTGTTTACCTCTTCTAATCTGGCTACAATTAATAAAGCCTAGATACGTCCAAAACTTGACTATGATTCTCATGTTTGGGCAGGTGCTCCTCAAACATCATTGTCCCTGCTCGACAGGGTGCAAAATAGAGCAGTCAAATTGATAGGTGACAGCTTGATTTTAGATTCAATTGGTTCTCTGGAACATCGTCGTAAAAGTTTCAAGTCTGTCTTTTTATGGCTATACGTTACACGTATTACGTTTTACAGTATAACGTTAGACTCTGCTGGGTTCATAGTGGTATATCGGGAAACGGAAAAGCGGACGAACTAGCGAGCAAAGGATCAGCACTTGACCCTTCTCTCATTGATCAATCAATCAGGATTCCACCCTGTGAAATTAAACAGATCATTGGTAACAAAATAATGCGAAAATCCAATGAAAGATGGGAATGCCTAGACTCCTGTGTTACTTCCAGGAAACTATGGCCGAAATACGATAAGAACGGATCTGAAAAGCTGCTATCATTGAATAGACTTTCATTGCGAATGCTTATCAGTATCATAAGTGGACATAACCTACTAGGTTATCACAAAATGAAAATGGGTCTTTGTACCATGATGATGAACACGAGGATACAACTCACTTCCTTTGTCAATGCCCAGCAATATACCACATTAGGAAAAAGTTTCTTGGCAATTACTTTTTCAATGAACTAGAAGAATTATCAGACACTTCAAAAAGCAGCCTGTTAAGCTTCACTAAGGCCACAAAATGGTTAAACACTGACCAAGCATAAATTCATAGGTTTCTAGGACGTTACAATACTCCAGGGTATTAAATTGTACCAAAATTTTAAATTGTTAAAATATTTATTGCCAACTGAGCTGATGGCATTGCCATTGCTTTTAATTCAATTTTTATTATGTTAATGTGTTTATAAAGTCAATAAATGGATTACTTACTTACTTACTCCAGGGTATCACAATGGATCTACATTGATCTAACTTTGACGGTAATAAGATCAACTGTCAGCCCATTCTACCTAACCTAACCATGGCTATTTTTACAAACATTGCTCTAGTGAAATAGCCAGTTGCATTCCTCTCATGAAACAATTAAGCCGCAACACCCGCCTTGCAACGAATGCGTATCAGTTCTCCCTTCAGACCGATTTCGTTTTTAGAGAGAAGTACAGAGATTTATATTTGATTTGCTCTACCCGGATGTGAAATGTTTTACCCAACATACAATTTTTCCCACGCTCTGCAATGCACAGAAATCTAAAAATATAGTATTGTCTATTTTCTCATTCTTTCCTTATTGACAAAAAGGGTCAAGCAGAATTCAAATGAAACATTAAAAACTATCCGTTGAAAAAATTTAAAATGCAGAGCCAGGCTGTTCGCATTCATTTGAGAGCAAAATATGGTCCAAATATATAAAAACTGCAAGACATTTGCTGAATTGATTAGATTAGATTAGATTAGATTAGATTATTTATTGATTCATTACCCTGGAAGATACAAATAGGTGTTCGGATGTTGATTTTCTCTGAAATGTATACAAACTGAAAATGGCGAGCCGTCAGGCTAGCGCCATATTCTTCTTTTTCAATTTTCTGGCGTTACAAGCATCGCGATCTCGAAGAAATCAGAGCTCTCCTACCCCACTTATTTGCTTCAAACTAGTGGTCCCCTTATCAGGTACGGCGCAGGCTCTATGTTACAAGATGCCATTATAGTTTGGCCTTCCGGTAATTTAAAAAAATCCCTGTTTAAAAAAAAAATTTAAATTCACGTTCAATTTGACATTTAATAGCACAGCTTTGGCTTTTGGAAGGAAAGCCCACAGCACAAATAAGTACTCCGAATTTCTTCCATCCCCTGCTTCAAAATCTGGTGATTCTCGGACTTACTCGTACTTATTTCCTTTGCTCTGGTGACAACTTGGTAATTGGTTTTCACTGGACTTTCTTTCAAAAGAAACTGTCTAATAAATGTCTATACCCTTCACAAATTTACATCTCGTTTCGAGCTTTCCAAAAGCGGTAAACATTTGATGGAGCATTAAAATCCTTCAGCTTAGTTTCTCTCCAGACACTTTGTAAATAAGCTTCAATATACTCTGTTAGCTCACAACCACCACATCCCCTGCATCATCAGAAACATAAAGTAACGAACGTGTAAATCTCCTCTGTCAGTAAACTTGAAACGAATTCCATCCATTCGTTTACAGATATTGGCACAATGTTGACATTTAATACACGTGTAAAAATGTTCACCTGCTTTTTTGCTTCCTGTCAAATCTACACAGAAAGTGAGTGGTTGGCCTTGGTAGGTATAGGTACATTTTATTTTATTTTATTTTACTTTCTGAAGAAAAAAAAAAAAGAAAAAAAGTATTCCTTCATCCGCAAGAGTTACAATTTTCACACTAAATTGAGTGAATGTTGGTTGAAGCTGTAGGTTAGATGTTTGTAGAATGTATATCTTCTACCTTTTGTACCTTATATATCTAAACCTATTTACATTTCGCCAGAGTTCAGAAGACAAGCTGTCAGAAACATGGACCACGCCATACCTACCACGGAGCAGGATGTGCGATGGAAATAATTCTTGGTTTATTTTGTGATCTACCGAATATCAAACATTTTCACTTCGTTCTATCATATAATCGCCATCGCCATCACACCAACCCCCCAAACTCCTTATTACTTTGGAAAAAAACTTCTTAGAATTTATAAAATGTTCACCCTCTTTGTAAAGTCAATTTAAGAAAATAAATCCCACCCTGGGAGGGGGAAGTGTTTTCGGTTGATGTATATACTACTTGTTTGGGTAGATTTAACGCACAATGTAGTATGAAAGAGGTCCTTTTTAATGTCCTCTTTTTATGTCAAAAATAAGGACATTGTTCATACCTATGTGTTGGTGACGCCATTAGGTACTTTTCATTAAACACAAAAAGTAATTTTTGTGATTGACTTTTTTCTTGCTTTTTTTCCTTTCTCTTATTGTTATCATGTTTCGAAAGAGGCGTTTTGCTGCAGTGTGTGTTAATAATAGAATATTTTCACACTAATTACTGACTGGCTTTGGAATGAACTTAAAACGCTCATAAAAAAGGTTCTTCTTGATGGTCTCGAACGTGTAATAATGGTTTCGGATGGTCGGTAATGTTTCATACAAATTTGAAACGCTTTTAAGAGATATTCCTGGACTTGGCTTTAATGACTAATTACTCTAAAGTTAGTTTTGAAGAAAGATGAGGGGCGGCATGTTCAGTCTTTTGTGTTGGATGGAGCCAGGGATATGCCAGATAGGGTAGGTGGAAATGTTTTTGTATCACAAGAAATCGCTATGAACTTTTTTTTTTTTGATCTCTTGATAAATGAAGCGGAAAGTGATTTCAAAATGTGCTTACAACTTTCTTTAAATTTGAGATAATACCATCGTAAGATGGAATGCGACCTTCAAAATTGGATGAGGTTTCAAAGTTCAACACTAAAAGCTCTTCTATATCATTTTTATTGACTTTAAAATGATACTGAAAACAATTGTAAGTGCCAGAGAATAGAGATTGGAGAGTTAGGTATTTAAAAATGCAGCTTATTGCAAATTGTCTTAACTACAGTTGCAAAAAGAATTGAAAAATTAAAATAATCCTAACTAATATTATAAATGTGAAAGTCCCTCTGTCTGTCCGGCTTTCTATGTTACGATCTCCCGCACAAACTACTGAACCGATTCAAATAAAATTTGATACAGATATAGTCTAAAACTTGAGGAAGGACATAGGCTTTATATTTTATCCCTAAATTCCCACGGGAACGGGAACGTATACGGGAATTTAGAAACTACAACACCGATTTCAAAAATTTTTCCACCGATAGAATGCTTCACTATCCCAGAGTAACATAAACTTTAATTCATCCACATATTCCCACGGGAACGGGAGTCCTTACTAATATAATAAGTGTGAAAGAAGCTCTGTCTGTCCGTCGTTCTATGTTACCATCTCCCGCCCAAACTAATAAAACGATTTAAATGAAATTTTGTACAAAGATTGTTCTGAACTTAAGGACGGACATAGGCTATATTTCATTCGAATATTCCCACGGGAACCGGTCCTCACTATTATTATAAATGCAAAAGTAGCTCTGTCTGTTCACCTTTCTATGTTACCTTCTCCCGCTCAAACTAATGAACAGATTAAAATGAATTTTTGTACAAAGATTGCTCAGAACCTGAGGAAGGACATAGGCTATATATTTTTTCCCTATATTCCCACGGGAACGGGAACGTATACGGGAACTTAGAAACTGCAACACCGATTTCAAAAATTTTTCCACCGTTAGAATGCTACACTATCCTTGAATTACATAAACTTTAATTTATTCACATATTCCTACGGGAACGGGAGTCCTTACTAATATAGTAAGTGTGAAAGGAGCTCTGTCTATCCGTCGATCTATGTTACCATCTCCTGCCCAAACTAATAAACCTATTTAAATGAAATTTTGTACAAAGATTGTTCAGAACCTGAGGAAAGACATAGACTATATATTTTTTCCCTATATTCCCACGGGAGCAGGAACGTATACGGGAACTCTTACACTACAGCACCGATTTCAAAAATTCTTTCACCGTTAGAATGCTAAACTATCCCTGAGTAACATAAAAACTTATTCATCCCCATATTCCTACGGTTCCCTACATTCCCACGGGAGCAGGAACGTATACGGGAACTTTGACACTACAGCACCGATTTCAAAAATTCTTCCACCGTAAGAATGCTACACTATTCCTGTGTAACATTAACTTTAATTCATCCACATATTCCCACGGGAACGGGAGTCCTTACTAATATAATTAGTGTGAAAGGAGCTCTGTCTGTCCGTCGTTCTATGTTACGATCTCCCGCCCAAACTAATAAACCTATTTAAATGAAATTTTGTACAAAGATTGTTCAGAACCTGAGGAAAGACATAGACTATATATTTTTTCCCTATATTCCCACGGGAGCAGGAACGTATACGGGAACTCTTACACTACAGCACCGATTTCAAAAATTCTTTCACCGTTAGAATGCTAAACTATCCCTGAGTAACATAAAAACTAATTCATCCCCATATTCCTACGGTTCCCTACATTCCCACGGGAGCAGGAACGTATACGGGAACTTTGACACTACAGCACCGATTTCAAAAATTCTTCCACCGTAAGAATGCTACACTATTCCTGTGTAACATTAACTTTAATTCATCCACATATTCCCACGGGAACGGGAGTCCTTACTAATATAATTAGTGTGAAAGGAGCTCTGTCTATCCGTCGTTCTATGTTACCATCTCCCGCCCAAACTAATAAACCGATTTAAATGAAATTTTGTACAAAGATTGTTCAGAACCTGAGGAAAGACATAGACTATATATTTTTTCCCTATATTCCCACGGGAGCAGGAACGTATACGGGAACTCTTACACTACAGCACCGATTTCAAAAATTCTTTCACCGTTAGAATGCTAAACTATCCCTGAGTAACATAAAAACTAATTCATCCCCATATTCCTACGGTTCCCTACATTCCCACGGGAGCAGGAACGTATACGGGAACTTTGACACTACAGCACCGATTTCAAAAATTCTTCCACCGTAAGAATGCTACACTATTCCTGTGTAACATTAACTTTAATTCATCCACATATTCCCACGGGAACGGGAGTCCTTACTAATATAATTAGTGTGAAAGGAGCTCTGTCTGTCCGTCGTTCTATGTTACGATCTCCCGCCCAAACTAATAAACCTATTTAAATGAAATTTTGTACAAAGATTGTTCAGAACCTGAGGAAGGACATAGGCTATATATTTTTTTCTTATATTCCGACGGAACAGGAACGTATACGGGAACTCTTACACTACAGCACCGATTTCAAAAATTCTTCCACCGTTGGAATGCTCCATAATCCCGGAGTAACATTAACTTTAACTTATCCACATATTCCCACGAAAACGGTCACCATATTCCCACGGGAACGGGAGTCTTTACTAATATTGAAAATGCGAATGTAGCTATGTCGATATGTTTTTCGTATGTCTCCCGTTCAAACTGCTAAACAGATTTTATTAAATTAGCTACAGAGATGGTCTAGAACATGCGGAAGGATAAAGACTATACATATATCTATCCTTATATTCCCACGGGAACGGAAATGGGAATTCAAAAACTACGGTCTCAAAAGTATTTTTAACAGGGCTACAAGGTGTTGAAATAGGGGTTAAATGTTTTTTTTGGAAATATGTACCGCCATTTTTAAGGCTAGAAGTTTTATTTCCTAAAAAGTTAAAAATGCTGCTGAAAGTCACTATTCCACGCGGACGAAGTCGCGGGCACAGCTAGTGTAAAAATAAATCTACCCTCTACATATTTTATACACTTGTTTCCAGTATCACAGTCGTTCCCGTGACTTATAATGTCGCTATTACGTTGGAGTTCGAGGTTAGAATTCCAGACATATCCAATTGTTTTTGCAAAGATATCGCCTTTCTTGGCAAGTCAGCAAGACTTCCAATAGTGAGTTTGTTGCCATGAAGAGCGCTTTCTCGACCAGGCGTTCGGAATCGGAAAAGAATTGTAGGGGCCTTCCATTCCCTGTTAGGAGTGATTGGGAAAATGGAGTTAGACCCTGAGCTTCCCGATCGTCGCGTCGTGCTATTTCTTTTCATTTATTTCTTTGTCACAATAGGAATGGGTGATGTGCATTGAGTTCAGCCAATAGTCAGCCACTTCGTTAAAAAATACAGCAAGGAATTGATGGTTTCTGTTTATTAACCATATCTCTTTTTTTAAAGGCCTAACTATTTTTCTATGTCGATTCAAAGTTCTATGACAGTGCAGCTTCATAGTTTCCAATTTAAAATGCAAGTTTGCTTTCAGCTTTTTTAAGTGTCGGTTTTGCGATTTTTTAAACTTCTGAGAAATTCGCTAGTACCTGGGCCTCCCTGCTCTGTTGTGCCACCACCGCATGTATATATGTAACAAATAATGTAAGATGTGAATAATAAAATCTCATACGGAAAAAATTAATTGTTGTGTTTCACTATGATTTAAAGGAAACTTTATTGGGAGTTAGACTTACAGTTTGGTAAAAGCTTTAAATAAATAGTTCACTTGAGTCTTAACAAATTGATTTATTTCCCAGTTCCCACTAAGCTCCTTTTGTTGTAACATTTTGATCTTATGGTTGAAGACCAACTACCCTGACAATTGATCCTCAATTTTCTTCCCTTACAGAGGGTAGGTATCTTATGCATCCATACTCTTAAAAAAGTAAACTAACCTTGAAGTATGCAACAACAGTAAACTGGTGCGATTTTCAAATTTTGAACAAGCCCTCCTCATAACGAATTTGTGAAGAATCGAAGAAAAATTACTTTTCGCTACCAGGCAATCAGAAATCCCAGCAGGGCATTTGTTTTGTCTAGCAAGTTTCTTTACATCACTCAGTTTGTCTAAAATACGCATGTGTGCGTGCGCTTCTCCAATTGGATTATGTGTGAGCATCGTCATGGAGGTTTTGCAACAACAAGAAGTACACATCAGAGTAGCAGCAGGTATACTTTTTCTTCTTTGGCTCTTGCAACTTGGCGCCAATAGTAAAACAAAACCACATCTATAGTTTGCTCTCTCAAAGCAAAATTGGAAAAACCCCTTCGTTATAGGGTTATTGTACCAACAACGCAGACATGATACCAGGCGATCATAACAAACTACAGAGCAGCAGCAGGTATACTTTCAGTTTTCTACGGCTGGCTGTTGGTTGCAAAAAATCAAAGAGAACTTCATAGAGATGTGCTGCTCAAACATACAATTAGGGATGTAATGTTGATCGTGAGACTGCTATTTTAAAACTAATCGTATCTTTTTTAGATGTCGGTGGAAACTGGGAACTATATTCGTTTGATTTTCAGCAAGATTGATTTTTGTTATTATCTTTTTAAATGAACATATTCAAAGATTCCCACCAATATATACACACCAAAAATCAAATCATCAATACAAATGTCCTACGTTTCCTTTATGTCGTGAATAAGCAAATTTTGTAAAAAGTAAACATTTGGCATGGACGCGCAAACAAGAATTTCATGCGTTACTTAGTACATAAGGCGTGATTCCTGCAGCCGGGCTGCACATGTATATATATGCAGCTCTATTAATTGCTAGTAATCGTATTAAATGGCAATCGATAAGGATTATTCTATTCATTAAAACAAAAACATCCTGTGGAATGTTCAATCAATTAAAAATCGAAGAGGCAATCTCTTACTTCATTTGAGATTTGAGTTGAAGCGCCTCAACTCATTCGATTGACCTACACATCTCTAGGGCGATATTGCTTTTCTGTTTTATCTCTGTGTTGGTGCTGGTATTCTTCTTCTTCGACTCTTTATTTCTCACTTTATGCCACCAACAAAGTTAATACCTTCTTTCTTGGTTTCTGCTTCTTCTGTTCCCTTGGTGACCTGTTAAATTTAGTCTTCGTCGTGCACTCGTGCAGTGTACATGCAAGGGAGTAAAATCAATCTAAATTTTTTTTTTTATTATTTCAAGTTCAAATGCATTTATTAAATTTTTTTGTTTTTTGTTTTTTCTTTTTGAAGGTTCTTTAAACTTTCGGTGGTTTTTTGTTTGTAATTCTGCCAAAAAGCGTACTGAGAATTGAAATAAAACAAATTATTACGTCTATTTTCTTGTGTAAAGTTTAAGTTTAGATTCTCCAGTTTATAAGTTGTTAATGTAAATAGTTTAAAAAATAAAAAAATATATCTAACTCAAGAGAACCTAGCAATAAAATAAAAAAAAGAAATACCTTCGTGTTTAGAAGGATAATTTGGTCAAATAAAGTTCAAAAGCAAGCAAAAATGTTTAAATATATATCGGAAGTATTTAAACTAAGCCCGAAACGTATTTTTTTGTTTTGCTGGGTATGTAAATTTCTAATTTCCAAAATCTTAACACAAATCGGCTTTCCTTTCTTTCTTCTTATATTTAAGCACTAGTTCGTAAATTTGGGTTGTCTCAGACTTCGAAAATGTGCAGAGTAAGAAATTATGTTAGATTTAACTGTCAGGGGGCTTGTTTTTCCATGAAGCTCTGTCGTTGACGTTAAGGAGAACCAAGACTTGAAATCGAATAAAAAACAAAAGCTTTTAATTGAAAAATTGAAAAAATCGTTATTGGATATCGACCGAAAATTTCTTGAGTTTCACTTGCATGGTTGTGAGAAATGCGCTAGGATCTGGGGCTCTCTGCTCTGTTGCGCCACCATATGATGTAGCAAATAATGTAAAATTTCATACGGAAAAATACGGAATTTTGGTGTTTTACTTTGTTTAAAAGGAAGTTGTATTGGAGCTAGACATAAAGTTTTGTAAGAACTTTAGATAGTTCGCTCGATTCTTAACAAATTCATTTATTTTACACTAAGTTCCTTTTTGTTGTGACATCTTTTGGTGACAATTTATGCTCAATTTTCATCTTTTACAAAAGATCGGTAAAGATTTAATGCATCGATGCTCTAAAAAAAGTAAAACACCCTTGAAGTATGCAACAGCTAACTAGAGCGATTTTGAATTTGAACAAGCCCTTCTCACATAACGAGAATTTTTTAAAGAATCGAGGAAAAATTACTTTTCACTACCAGGCAATCAGAAATACCAGCAGGGCCTTTTTCTTGTCTAGCAAGTTTCTTACACCACTCAGTTTGTCTGATATACGCATGTGTGTATGCGCTTCTCCTCTTCTAAAGCAAAACACAATTGAAATATGTGTGTAAACCTCGCCATGAAGTTTTTGTTACAACCACGCGCAGACATCGCATGGCTCTAGGAATTTAGCGCCAAATGAAAACAACAAAACCAAAAAATTTGTCTGCTATTCCTTTTGTGTGTATTTGTATGTACGGCAACAGCCGCAGAAAACTGGATGTATACCTGCTGCTGCTCTGCAGTTTACTATGATCACCTGGTATCATGTCTCTTGTTGTACCAACAAAAACCCCATGTGAATTTTTTTCTATTTTTGCATTGAAAGAATAAACACACACACCAAGCAAACTATTGGTGTGGCTTTGTTTTACTTTTGGCGCCAAGTTTCAAGAGCCGAAGAAGAAAAAGCATATCTGCTGCTGCTCTGCTGTGTACTATGTATACCTTGTTGTTGCAAAAACCCCCATGACGAAGGTTACACATATTCCAATTGTGTTTCGGTTTAGAAAAGAAGAAGCGCACGCACACATGCGTATATCAGACAAACTGAGTTTTGTGAAGAAACTTGCTAGACATAACAAAGGCCCTGCTGGGATTTCTGATTGCCTGGTAGCGAAAAGTAATTTTTCTACGATTCTTTTAAAAAAATTCTCGTTATGTGAAGAGGGCTTGCTCTTGTTAACTGTTGCATACTTCAAGGGTGTTTTACTTTTTAGACTTTTAGAGGATGGGTGCATAAAATCTCAACCGATCCTCTGTAAAAAATAAAAATTGAGCATCAATTGCCAGGGTAATTGGCCTTCAACCATAAGATTTTACAACAAAATGGAACTTAGTGGAAAATAAATCAATTTATTGAGACTCAAGTGAACTATTTAATGTTCTTATTAAACTTTATGTCTATCTCCCAATAAAGTTTCCTTTTAATCAAAATGAAACACCAAAATTTTTTCCGTATGAGATTTTATTATTCACATTTTACATTATTTGTTACATCATATGGTGACCACAGAGCAGGGAGCCCCAGGTATTAACGCATTTCTCACAACCACACGAGTGAAGCTTAAGTCAAAAAATATTAGAAGGTGCGTAGAATTGCAGGGGACAATTTCGGTCACGATACCCAATTACGATAGCTTTAATTATTTTATTGTTCCAGTGCCTTTTATTTGGCAAAACTCATTCATTTTTCAATTGAAAGTATTGTTGAGAGATATTGTTTTTTGTGTGGTTTAAAGTCTTAGTTCTCCTTAACGTCAACGACAGAGCTTGATGGCAAATGAAGCCCTTTGGAAAATAGAAATTTACGTCTCATGCCAGAAAAACAAAAAAAATACGTGTCGGGCTGAGTTTAATTATTTCCGATACATTTTTGCTTGCTTATTTGACCAAATTTTCCTTGCTCCATCAAACAAAGGTAACCTACACTTTGCTTAGAAACATCAAACACACCAATAGCTGAATAGGTACGTAGGTATTTCTTTTTTTTTAAGTTTTATTATTAGGTTATCTTGAATTAGGAATATTTTTTTTAAAAAATCGAACAGGCAATCTCTTACTTCATTTGAGTTGAAGCGCTTCAACTCATTCGATTGAGACACACATCTTTAAGACGATATTGCTTTTCTTTTTTATCTCTGTGTTGGTGCTGGTGTTGTACTTCGACTCTTTATTTCTCACTTTTTTAGTAGGATCCTAGGCACTTTTCTTCGGATGTTTTTTAATAGTAATTTTAAGGACAAGTACAATAAAAATAGAAAACTAAGACCAGATACTGTGGGTTGTCATTTTAATGTCAAAACACAACAGGAAGCACAAAATAAGCCTGAGGAGTCTTTCCTCTATTATCACATTACCCAAAATGATGGATCCCATTGATGTAATAGAATGAACATTTTGCTTGCCCGTCAGCACTGCGTACTGAAAGTGCAGTGGACGCTCGATATAGTGAACACACACAATTTGGTACAGAGTACGTTTAATAGTGAACAAAAAATTCGTTTGGTGAACACACATATTTTTTTAGACACTTCTTAGCTAATCTTCTCAGTTTTTAGTCAGTTTCATGGGTTTTTGACCATAAACTGATCAAATACATTTGCGTTTGTTGTAGACTAGAATCAAGTAAGCTGCCATATGGTGACGCTCAATAGTGATTTGATTTTGTCTTTTTTCAAGCTTGAAACTTTTGAGTTTTATTTTTTATTTATTTTCAAAAAAGATTTTTATATTTTTTGGAAAGCTTCATTGTGCCTTTGTATTTTCTTTGACGTTAATAAAACTGCCAATGTACACTTAAAAATATGTAGTTAAAAAAAGTTTGTACGTACTTCGCACTTAAGTTTAGTTTTACTGAATTCAGCTTTGAAGACCTGAGGAATACGTGAACAAACTCGAAATACTGAACAATCAATCCTGCTTTACTCTATCCAGCAGCAACTGTACCTGGCCCTTGCCAAAAAGGAATAGTTCCCATTACCGTTTTAACGAATACTAAAGCCTTTGTTTTTATCTCTGGAGCATTTAAATGAAAATCTAACAATTTTTGTGAGATCATAACTGGATAACAGTTGGGTAAAAGTTTCCGAAGACATTTTCACATAGATTGACAACATAAACTCATTGCCTCATTCACCTTATTCCAAAACCCAAGAAATTTAACAAGTTTATACTTACAAACAATCGTGTAAGCTTAATCGGAATGTAGAATCACAGACTAATTCGATTTCTATATATATTTGAGCATTACAAATGTAATTCGTTAAGCTTACAGCCATACTAAGCCTAACAACAGTGCGTATCCTTGAAACCGAGTAAACAGACCTTCAAATACCTTCAGCCCATTTTCCATAAAAATTCCGCAGTGGTGGAGAACGAACGTTTGTTCGACTAAAACATTTCACAATAGCAGTTCTTGAATTTCTATTAAGCCTTAGAAGAATTTTTAGACATCCACATAACGTTACCCCATTTCTATAATAAAAGAGAAAAATAATACAATGCGCCATATCCCCACATTCCACATGCTAATGTAGCTTTAATCTCATCGTCTCATCTGTTTATAAATTTCATTCTTCTTTTTTTATTCGTCGTATAGTATTATTTCGGTGAAAGCGAAATCCTTTGCGGACCGAGAAATTCGCTATACACTGAAGGCCCAAGGACAAGGAGCAGGCACATTTAACATTGGCCCATCGTCGGGTATCGTTAAACTGGCAAAAGAATTGGATTTCGAAGATTTACGACAACCGCATGTGTATTCGTTGATTGTGACAGCTACCGAGGATTCAGGAGGATTCTCCACATCAGTTGAGGTACGTATATTGAAGAGTACTGCAGTATGTTAGCAGGGTTGCCATTTATCATGTACTGACAGAGCTCTGTGTTCTAAAAATAATATTGGAAGATTAATGACTAAGTAAGTTGCTATTAGAAATTTGTGGAAAAAACTTTATAGAGTGGCAACTCTGCACGTAGTGCACATCCTTCTTCATACAAAATGCTGATTTTCCTTTTTTCTTACTTTCAACAGCTAACGATTCGCGTAACAGATGTGAATGACAATGCACCAAAATTTGAATTGCCCGATTATCAAGCACACAACGTAGACGAGGACATACCATTGGGCACGAGCATTCTGCGCGTTAAAGCAATGGACTCCGATTCAGGTGCTAACGCCGAAATTGAGTACCTTGTCTCTGATGATCACTTTGCAGTCGATTCGAATGGCATTATTGTGAACAATAAGCAATTGGATGCAGACAACAATAACGCCTACTATGAGTTTATTGTCACAGCTAAAGATAAGGGCGAACCGTCGAAAAGTGGTGTAGCTACTGTGCGCATTTACACAAAGAACAAAAACGACGAAGAGCCAAAATTCTCGCAGCAAGTTTACACACCGAATGTTGATGAGAATGCCGGTGCCAATACTCTGGTGACCACTGTGGTAGCTTCAGACAAGGATGGTGACAATGTGCGATTTGGTTTTGTGGGCGGTGGCACTAGTTCGGGTCAGTTTGTTATTGAAGAGATAACCGGCGTTATACGACTGCATAATAAGGCTATTTCGTTGGACCGTGACAAGTATGAGTTAAATGTAACAGCTATGGATGATGGGTCGTGTTGTGTGAATGGCGATCAAACTATACACACTTCAACGGCTGTGGTCGTTGTTTTCATTACCGATGTGAACGACAACAAGCCAGTGTTTAAGGACTGTGGAACGTATTATCCTAAAGTAGAAGAGGGTGCACCAAATGGCAGTCCGGTAATAAAAGTTCAAGCCACTGACGAGGATAAGGGTGTTAATGGTCAGGTAAGTCTTCTGAAAAACAAAAATATTCAAGAAGTGTGTAAAATTTAGTAGCCTTGCAAGGTTTTGTTTTGGAAATAAGTGTAGTTTACACCCTTTTCCAACCATCCTCAGTAGGTAAAGTGTATTGATAACAGTTTTAAGAGAGACTCTTGATTCAAATGCTATTAAAAAGTAGCATTGTTTGTTGTCTAGCACGGGGAGAGAAGAAAAAGACAATGTCAGTAACAAACATGGGTATGAACTTCATCAAGTATCTTTTTTCCAGCTGAAGTCGGCCTAAAAACTTTCCTTTTTTTTGTAGTAACGCAAAGTATTTGCGAATTGAGGCGACAACAAGATAAAAAGCTTCATTTTGGGCAGTTCTTATGAATTCTGAAGAAGTGTCCTTTTATTCTGTTTCTTTACAGAATGCCCCCCTTTTTTACTATCGCCTCATCTATGCACGTCTTTCATTGCCAGTTTTATTTCGGTGAGGTGAGGTTGAGTTAAAGTGGGTGTTAATTCGGCTAACCCACTTAGGCCCGTTCCGTTGTGATTTCGAGCTTACAATGAAGCGGGAGAGACGCAGGGCGTTGATGTGAGTAAGATCACTAGGGTCATCAAAGAAATACGAACCCAGGTGAATCCTACGTCTGTGAGCTAAAGCTTGGCGTGAACAGAGAAGGTGGGAAATAGTTTCCTCCTCCTCTCTATCCATACAGCTTCTGCAAAAATCGTTTGAGACAACTCCTAGCCCTGAAGCATGTCTTTCAATAAGACAGTGTCCTGTGATGAGACCTATCGTCGCGTTAATATGTTTTCTTTTGAGAAAGATCAAGGCGTTCGACTGCTTAAGATCTAGCTAGGGTCAGATTTGTTTCGTCACGTTACACGTTAAACTGCTTGACCATCTCAGATTATTTTTCTTGTATGTGTCCTGCTTGAGCAAGAGTTTGTATGTAGCGATTGATATCCCGAAACTCTCCGTTTGCGGTGAGAAGGGCAGAAGTGTTCCGTTTCTGGCGAGTTGATCTGCTTTGCAGTTTCCTGGAATTTATCAATGCACCCAACACAGGTGAATGTTAAACTGCTCTGACATCTCCCTGAGAGATGATCGGTAGTTAAGAGATAGAATAGAGTTGAAGGAATTTGATGCCAGGGATTTGATGGCCACCTGACTGTCTGAGGAGATACATACAATCCTTTTTGGATATCATGTTTTCTCTGATCCAAGACAGAGCTTAGTTAATTGCCATCACCTTCGCTTGGAACACGCTACAATGATATGGAAGCCGAAGCAAGATGTTTAATTTCATTTCGCCTGAATAGAAACCCCAACCTACTCCTTTATTTGTTATCGAACCGTCCTTATTAAAATGGACATACATATTCGTTTTCCAAGAATGATTGGTCCTCCCAGTCTGTTCTGGATGGAATGGTCGCCCGGAAAGTTGTGTCACATTCAAGTTTGGGTATGGTGCAATATGTTTTTAGTTTGGGGATTCCTAATTTATTCAGAATGTCACCACGAAATATATTTTTACTGGCCCATTGTGAGACTTCTTGTAATCGAAAAGCCGAACTCGCAGCTCACTAGGGAGCTGAGAGATTTGTATCTATATTTTTGTAGGTTGAGTTGGGCCTACTAGTTCTTGGTTAAGACGCAGCAGTTTTTATCAAGATCCATAACTCGATCGATCATTTTTGGTTCTGGTAATTTTTTTCTTTCAAAGGCCGGTGCTACGATTATTATGATATCGCTGTCATCACAGCCTTTGACTTTTTCTAAGAACGACGCGTACTAGTCGTTTTCTTCTTCCTTTCTCAGTTTTGTTAGGTGCGTTTTTAATGTTGAATTTTGATAACTAACCGTTAGTTGCGATTGCATTCTTTCTTATTCATCAACTTTTTCGTTTCTCACTGTGGGCTGCGAAGAAGTAGAGTCTAGTTTTGTGGTTTGTGCCGAGAACTCTGAGCCCTTTGTGACAAAATATCACAAAGCTTTGATATTTGCTTTGGGAAGTCTATTTAAAGTGGCTATTTCGGGAGATCGAATAATGTTACCTTGGGTACTATTACTTGTTCATCCTTTTCGGTTATGTGAGCATCACGATCTCAAAGCGATCAGAACTCTCCTACTTATCTGCTTCTCACTAGATGACAGAAAGACTAGCGAAGCCTCCTGGTTTTGTTTTGCTCTATGTCTCTGAAGCCAATCAAATGCAGATGTCGTTGCATTTGTCTGTATCAGGAGAGTTTTGGACAGTCTTTCTTTTGGTTTCTTCTCAATTCTATATGAAAGTTGGATGATATTGCCTTTTACGGGGCTCTCTGCTCAATTTTTTGCTAAGATGGTATTTATGACTTGAAGGCTTCCACAGATCTTCTAACTTCTAATGCGATCAAGTTTTATTACTGCTGATGTCAAATTACGCTCATAACTTTTGTACATTGTCCGACATTTTGAACTGTGAGTGCTGGACTCACAACACCGAGGCCGAAGGTTTTTCCTTTGATATTGAAGGTGTTTTTTTTTTGGGCACTTCATCCAACATGCGCTTGCTCAATGTTTGATTTCATTGTCGCAAGTTACTTCACTATTGATCATTCAAACTTTTTACACTTGAGAAGCATTTTTCCTTTACTTGCGACACAAGTAGGTACTCATTATTTTATATAGTTGCATCCTAATTCTGTTGCATTTCTTGGATAGGTTGAATACTGATGGACAGCTTGAGCCAAAATTTATTCAAGCTCTTTGCTTGGTGTTGTGTGCCATTTCTTCTTCGCTTCATACTTTAAACTCTGTATTACACCTCAAAGCATGACTTCTTTGTTCTTTGTTTGAGGTGAACTTTCGATTACGCTTCGAAAATCAGTTTCTTCTTACTTACCTATCACTGGTTTATCTTCATCTTTCAACTAGGATACTTTGGAGACTTATTACCTCCATCTATTATTTGCCTTTCTCTAAGCATTTTTATAGTAGGCAATTCAGCACACTTTATGTTGCATTTTGTACTGTCTTGATAGTGTTTCACAGTTGTCTCGGCATATTCGAAATTAAATGCTTGTCTCTTCATCTGTCCAAACTATACTACTTGATTTTCCTAGCAGCTCGTGTTTGTTCAATTTTCTTCACCAGCCTCCAAAAAGATCTTTGTCAACAGAAGACGGTGTTGCATAGTACGACAGATTCTCCTGGCACGCTTCTGAGTCTTTCAGCTGAAACTTTTCAAATTTGCCTACAAATTATAATCAATTTTGGTTTTATTTTTTATTAGTGGAACTTGCACATGTTTTGAGTATTTTCTTCAACATAAGGGTGCCCGGTACTATATTATATCCAAAGCCTCGACGACAGTCTGTTCCAGTCTCCGCTAGTAAAATAACTCCTTTTGGGATGTCGTGGGACTGGTTGTAAAAATATAGCCACAATCCTGTTCATAGCGAATTTGGGGAGCATAGCACCGGCAATGTGCCACAGGTTTTCCTGGATTACAAATTTAAGATAAGTCATACATTCACTAGGCTTCAAAATGATCAACACGCTGCCAAGTATAGCTTTTCTGAAAGGATGATACTGAAACCGATTCCGTTTTAATCCCTATCCATTCCATAGGCTTTTGTCTTAACATTAAAAAGTGGGCTCTTGTTTCTTGTATTCGTTACTTGGACCCAAAAGATGTCTTATCGCCTTCTTCTCTTCATCTTTGCTAGATCAAAGCTCCCATCAGTCATGCTTGAAACCTTGCAACTAGCGACTTTTATCTTTACTTCTCTTGTTTCCTCCCCGTTATAACATTTTCCAGTTCCAATCGTAAAGAAACTTTTATTTTCTATTTCTGTCGTGAATCCTTGAATATCTTAAGTTCAGCATTCATTTGTAGCTTGATATATAAGTGGATTGGTACTTGGATACTACCTAGTATGTTTCTTGACCATTACCCTACTAACAGACATTTTTCTGATTTTTTTTTAAATAAAGCTGAGTATACAGCTCACGGAATGATAAAACCGGCCTAACATTGTATAAAATCCAAACGGAAGAGATTAAGAATTGTACTTGCTCTACGCAAGACCGCCGCCACTGACTTGCGCCATCAGTTGCACACATAAGAAACTTCAATAAAAAAAAAAAAAAAACAATGAGGACAAAATGTAACGACTTCCAAGGTATTCTGTGAAAGAGAACTAGCAAACCAATTATTTCTTTTTGTTGCTCCTTAAAACACTTAAGGTAAATCTTTTTCACATTACGCAAACAATCAGTTTTTTGTCAGAATTTTTTTCATAAATAAAGAACTTATTCCCTGCTTCATCCTTTCGTGCTTCTGAAGTATCTTATCTCCTCAAATGAAAGCCAATGTTAAACTTTATAAAATTAAACTGAAATTAAGAATACCAGCAACAAGAAAAGTTGCACTTTAAAATAATTATCAGTGAAACAAAGTAATTTGCTCTACAAAATACGTTAGTTTCACGTCTTTTGCTGTCGAGGTGGGATGGCAGAAACGAATCCTTCGTTTTCCGTAAGTCTCTTAGTTTTGCAACTCGTTTATAATGATCAATTAACAAACAAAAAATAAATATTTTAAAAAAAAAGAGAGACTCAAGAACAAAAGCCAGAAAAAAAAAACGACAGAAGAAGTAGGAACTTTCTGAAAGTTTCGCCTGAATTGTCAAAAGGAAGCAACGGGAAATAGTATCTCCAGTGAGAGCTAAACTGTTCTGAGTGTTATTATTTGAAAAATGAACAAAATGGAAAATGAAATAAAATAAAGTAAAATGATTTATGGTTAAATTGTTGAGAGCGTTGGGTAAGAGTTTTAAGTTGTGTTAATGATAAGCAATCCTTTTGTAAGCTGGTAGGAAGGAAACAGCACCAATACACAAGTTTATTTTTAAAATGTGTCTTTAGCGAGCTTTTAATTAAGTTCGTTTGAAAGGGGGGTGTATAACTTCTGCACATAACTGCCATGTTAAACGAGCAATCTATTTCGTTTCAATTGTCATGTAGTTGTAATTGCAAACCCTGTCGAAACACTTTGTTTGATGGTTTGTTTTCCTCTTTGTCTTTAGCTTGGAAGTGCAGGCAGGGATGTTTGGAGTATCAGTACTATGATGCTAAGAAGGATTTCAATGTACGCTTTGGTGTTAGATGTTTGTTTTTAAGAAAACAGTTTGATTGGATATTGGATATGCAATTAGTATAAATTTGTTTTCTTTTCTTCAAGGCTTAGGATTATGAGCAAACTGATACAGGCAGTTCTCCCAAAACAACTTCTATGGCTTATGAACACTCTTTTTTGTGAAAGTACATTTTTCGTTCTTGTATTTAGACCTGTTATCAGCTGCTTCATGGCTCTCTGCTTAGAGAACAATAGTGTGGATGCTAATCCAACCTGTCAGCTACAACCCATTTAAGACAGCCCAAAGTCGATTTCATTACAATGAAAAGAAATTCTGTTCCCGAAAAACACGAAGGTGTCATATTTTGCCGAACAATACTTTTCCAAAGAAGGAAAAGTGAATTGTAGGTCTAGTCTACGTAAATGACTAGCGTATTTACATTCAAAGAAACAAATAATGCAAATTCACCTAAATAAAGAAACCGTTTGTTTCGTTTTTTTTTATGGCGTCAAAAAGTAAAGGAAACCTTGGGGTTAACGCATTTTAAGGACCTACAAATTTATGCCAACCCCGAACGAATATCACACACCTTTGTAGCTTTTGTTAGAACCTCCTACTCTTCTCCATTAATAAAGACCTTCGGTCACTTAATATCTTCATTCCCTATTAGAAAACGACTACCAGGACTTATTACTACCTTTCACTCAGTTTTCTGAATTTAGTGAATATGTCTATAAAGAATACGCACTTAAAATGCAACCCTCAGTTAAGTCCAGCCCTCAATGTTTTTATTAACAGCAAAAGAAAATCTGACGGCCACCTTTCTTCCCTCTTTTTCCGCAATAACCCATCATCCGACCCGGAAACAATTGCTAACTTTTTGCTGACTTTTTACTATCAATCATCAGATTTGTTCATTGAACTTTACACAGGGTTCACCCAGGAATCCTTGACAACCCTATGAGTTGTAAGAAACCTGTTTTTTTGCTCTCAAAAAACGAAATCACCGCACATTCCTGTCCTTTGACCAAAAATAAATGCCATTTGACAGCCCTGTTCATTGTCTTGACTCGCCCCAGCTAAAACCTAGAGCTACTTTGGGGCAAAACCCAGGGCTTAAAAACACTCATTTTGAAATTCAGAGCGAGTTTAGGTTTTTTTAAAAACGCTTGTGGCAACCGCAGGGATATCCAAAATTTCCAATTTCTAAATAATTCTCCTCAAACCTAATTTTCCGTACTGACTATTCTTCCATCCAGTATCGAAGACAAGATTGATAAGCTCCAAGACGATAAAACACCTGGACCGCTTGGAATTTCAGCTTTTGTCCTTGAAAAGTGTTCGAACGTTTAGTCCAACCACTTGCAGCCTTCTTCAAGCTTTCAAAAGAGTATTGCCAACGTCCTGAAAAATATCATACATTTCTCTAGCCATAAAAAAGGACCCAAGAACGATATGTCTGACTACCGTCCCAAAACCAAACTTTCATTCATGCCAAAGTTGTTGAAAGTAAGATTATTGCGATTGATATATCTAAAGTTTGGTATCCAGCTATCATATCGAAAATGAGTGCACTTGGTATCGACGAGTCTCTTCTCCATTGGATTAGAAACTACAGACCGTTCAATACAAGTTGTATTGGACGGTTTTAAATCTGATACTCATCACCATCTGATACTGGTATGCCCCAGGGCTCCGTTTTGTCACCGACACTCTTCCTTATCTCCATAAATGATCTTATGTCTGAAGTATCAAATCCAATAAATTGTTTTACTGACGACTCTACCGTCAGTTTCTCATATTCGTTTCCAACTTCACGTCCATGCTTTTCGAATATGGAACTGGGAAGGTTGCGTATGACACTAACTCATTGAATTCTGACCTGGACAACGTTGTTACATGAGGAAATATTAATCGTGTTGAATTCAATGCCTCGAAAATCCAATGCTGTCTTCTGTCTCAATGCTCCAAGAAACCGAAAAGCTGTCAGTACTTGGTATGTGTGTGAACGATAATCTTCTTTGAAATGACCACATATTTGAAATCATCTGCAGAAAATTGTTGGTCACCTCCATTCCTTCATAAGGCATGGCATGGAAATATATGATGTGTATCTTACTTCGCTCCCTTCACGACACCCTCCGGTGTCCCTCAAGGCAGTAACATTGGACCGCTATTTTTTACTTTTAATTTTTGTTATTAAAAACGCTGTTAGAGTTCTCAATTGTAATTCTTTGATACACGCAGAAGATATGCAAATATTATTTAGATGCGTAATATCTCCCACTGATTCTTGCAAGAATCAGACAATCTTCCTCCTCCCTCCGATGCAACTATTAACATTGTGAAATGAAACCATACCCGAGATTTTTTGTGCTCGTGACTTAGGTGTCATTTGTAATGAAGAGCTCAACTTTCGCTCCCATTTTGAATTTATAATTAGGAAATCTAACAGTATGCTTGAATCTATAAAACGTTGTTCTAAAGAATTTCCCAATCCATATATCCTAATATCTCTGTAACTCACTTTCGTTTAGCCAATCCTAGAATATGCTTCCCAAGTGAGGTCACCTTATCAAATAACAGAGGCTAAACAAATCAAAGATGTCAAGCGAAAATTTCACCCTTTCGCTTTACGCATCGGATGAAAGATACCATTTGTCTCCATATGCTGACGTTTCAAAACTTATCGACCTCCAGTCTCTACAAAGCAGATGTGATATCGCAGACATGGTTTTTCTTCAAGATCTTTTATTCTGTTTCCGCACCACACGAATGTGTTATAGTTTTCCACACAGTATTTTTTCGTGCTAGTTTGTTCACCAACACTTTTAAACTGCTGTACACCGACATTTTCTTTGAAATACCCACATTTGCAGTAAGATCTTTCATCTTTTAAGAAAGCCTCAAGTACAAAACCCAAACCGCCTTCATGTTGACTTTTTCATCTCCTCACAAAGTTGGTGATTGCATAGATACATTGTTTTATAACTTCTCTCAAGGTAGGTACTTCCTATAAGCCTTCATTGAAATTCCCTTAGCACCAACACATAATGAAAATGCATGGCCAATTAATTTAGCCCATTATGTATTAACTTTCAAATCCCATTTTGGTTGAGTAAGAACTTAATATTCTTTAGAAACTTATTTTTATTAGATATTAATGCTCTTGCATGAAACACTGGTGGGAAAGTAGAAACTCTAACCAATATTCTTCACCAGTGCCAAGATCTCCCGTTTGACTCATACAAAAGTAATGGCATCACACGCCAAAGGATACGTTGTACGAACACTAAAAGTTCACTAATTAAAAGTTAATAGCATAGTTATGGAGAGCGAGACAGAGAGAGAGACAGAGAGAGTTTCTGTTCTATGTACAATCGCACTTAACGTCTCTTTTCTAAAGTATCTTTAGTCTTCACCTAAATGGATTGGGTTGCCTGGCACTTGCTGCAAACCTCTCTGCAAAAAACTTCTACTATAACATCTATTAAAACGAAAGGAGAATTTATCGTCTTTTCGTTTTGAAGACAGGAAATTGCATTTCTTTAGTCAGTCTATAGCCAACACCTTTGCTTCCACAAAAAAAAAAAACATCTCAATAGTTTCTATGTGAACTGATGTTATGTGGAAGGAAGTTGAATCCTCTGAAATCGAACATACACATAGAGAGGAAGGTCCTATAGTTCAAATATTTATTTCCTGGAAATATCAATTGCGTGAGAGGAATTTCAACAGCATTAAATTTTGTCTACTGTAATTTGAAACGTCAAGCCGTTGACAAACATTGATTTTCACACCTCTCCAATACATTATTCATGTTTTTTATTAAATTTTTTTCCCCAAGACTTTTGTAATCGAATGTGTGTGAATACAAAGTAGACATTTATCAGACAATAGAAACGCGACACCGAAAAAAGTTTGCAAAAATAAAAGAGGCATACAGACACCTACATGGAATGTGTTGTCCTTGTTGTTCAATGTTCGTGATACAAACTTTTTTTATGATGGCATAGAAAAGGGTTTATTTATATGCTAACTGCAAATAGGTGTAACGCAGTTCTATTTTAGCGTAATGGAGCAAATGGAATGGAGGAGATAGCACTTCAACTGCAATGGAGAGCATATCAATTGAAATGATTCTATTATTGATTTGGAAAATAGGGCGTCCGATGAGCACAGTAAATCGAAAATAAATGCGAAAGGAGGAACACTCTATGAGTTCTGAACAAATCGATTTAACCAACTAGACGAAAGACTTTTTTTTGACAGAATGTGCCATCGGGTTTTTGTTGAATTTCTTGCTAAATGAACTGTAGCAATGTAATCGCATCATTGTTAGCTTTGCTAAGAATCTCCTCGTTACTGATGAATTTCTTAGCGATTTTGACTTAAGTTCAACCTTAGTCTTTATCGAATTGAAATAATATTTGGAATTTGTTTACCAAGGCGGTTAATAATGAATAAAAAAATTCTCAATGATTTATTTAGTTTTTTAGTTAATCAACTTATTCCAACGAATGTGTTCCACGTTATATTTTGATTGTCTCTAAGGACTCAGTTGGTTGCTACGTACCTACATAGAATTTTGGGGGCGTTGCTTATTCATTTTTGCTGATATGTTATTGCCAACCTACCACTCTTTACTAACAGTTCTGTTACTGCGTCTGGGTTCCTGTTGCCAACACTTTGATCACCCGAAATTCATTGATGCAGGTGAAATCATCTTATTCTTGGTGTTGCGACTATTTATGATATCTCTAAATTGATAGATTTCTATGTCATGATGAGAAACTTTTCAAGAAAGGTATGGACTGCATCGGGTCATTCGGATTTAGTTGAATACAAGATCATATTTTTTTTGTAATGTTTGGTATGTTTTTTCGATCGAAAGTGTTGTTTCACTAGAAAATGTTCTTTACTAAGAGAGGAATTGGAACACCAGCCCAATTTTCAGGGTTTATTCTATGTCTCTTCATCAGTAAAAATGAAGCAACAAAGAAGTGCCGAAAGTATAAGCATACCACATCTCGTATCGCTTATTCTTCTTTGCCATAAACGGTGGTACGAGTTTTGTGATCTCGAAACAATCATAGCTTTCCCCTGCTGGCTTTTCTTCCTTTTTCTTTGTGATCGAGTTTCAGATTTTCCCTACACATTCCTTTTCTAACTACCTCCGGGGTCCCTCAAGGTAGTTATTTAGGCCCTCTTCTTTTTATTCGTACTATTAGTCGAGGGTGGGTCAATAATTCCGTGACTTTTTGAATTTCCCGCCTCTTAATAATTAAAATGGCAACACTGCTCCCGTCCAACAATCACTGGTTTGACTGTTGTTTGGTCTCCGGTGTGCTGTGAAAGAGTTTTTGCGCCGTTTCGTAGCCATGGACGAAATGTGGATCCACCAAAACACACCGGAGACCAATTCTGTGAGTACCATTCAAAACAGTAGGTTTCTCGGGTGAACCACTCTTTTCCATTTCTTCTCAGTCAATGCGGTAGTCTGATATTAAAGGCTGTCAAAAACAAACTATGTAAATGTTGCAGGTTGTTCAATTTTTGAAAAGAATCTACTGAGTACTGACAGATGACTGTTGACGGGAGCAGTGTTGACATTTCAATTAAGAGGCGGGAAATTCAAAAAGTCACGGACTTATTGACCCGTCCTCGTGTTTGTATGATGACATAAAGTTATATAGGATCATTTTTTCAACTACCGATTCTACGATTTTCAATATGATCTTGACAATTCTTGTGCCTGGTGGTCTTAAAAGTGTTTGGCATTAAACAATTTCAAGAGTCAATCCGTTACCTTCTCATGTGAGAGCTTCAAATCTACTCTACTTCTTCTTCACAATGAAATCATTTCACCAGTTGAATGGATTCCTGATCATTTGCGACTAGGCGCACAGTTTGACTCAAATATAGATAATATTTTACTAAAAGTGAATTCAGCACTTGGCTAAGTTAAGGGATGGTTCAAAGAATTTTCCAACCCAAACGTAACCCGATCTTTTGACTGTAGAGTGTACAATACCTTTGTTCGGTCGCTCCGAAAACACATCTGCCAAAAAATTTACATTTCTAGAATTCAGCACTGTTTTCTTTGATCTGCTCAAAATTGTCTGTCTTGGAAATACGCCTTGATTCTATTTCATCACCAAGATAACATCAAACTTCTCGGCATGAATGTGTTCAAAGATCGATGAGAAAAATTTGACATGCTTTTCATTCATCGAGGCTTTTCTAGAACCTTTGACTACATAAACCCTTTATATTTCTATCTTCTTTAATACTAATCGTCGCAAAATATCGAATACTCGTCTCTTTTAATAACCCCCTCATTGAACATCGAAACAAATGAACCTTTTTCCCGAATACTTAGTAGTGTTAATTCTAGTTTTATTGCTTTGTCTTCAACCTCAGTTTTCCTTACCTCAAACTACATCGTTTAAATCACCTGATCCATTAAGCAATGTTAGCTCTAAGTTTCCTAGTTCTTAAGTTAGATGAGGATTTGTTTTAAGTCTAATAAATAGGTGGTTTTAATTGAAAAGCAACTTTCTTTTTCTCTCTCACTTTTTTTCTTCTCTCTCTCTCAAACTAGTAGATAAGTGAGATCGTTCGTATTATCCACCATTTTATCTCCCCGTTGACTTTCCTGTATCTCCTGCGTTTACTTTATCACTATGACTATCGCTACCACTACCACTACCACTATCACTATCACTATCACTATCACTATCACTATCACTATCACTATCACTATCACTATCACTATCACTATCACTATCACTATCACTATCACTATCACTATCACTATCACTATCACTATCACTATCACTATCACTATCACTATCACTATCACTATCACTATCACTATCACTATCACTATCACTATCACTATCACTATCACTATCACTATCACTATCACTATCACTATCACTATCACTATCACTATCACTATCACTATCACTATCACTATAACTATCACTATCACTTTCCTGTCACATGACTATGACTATGACTGTGACTATCACAATGACTATCACGCCATAGTTTAAACGAAAGTAAAGTGAAACTGTTAATCATTATATCTGGTCGCATATCGAAAACCTTGAAGAAGAATGCTAAGGAAAGTCTCGGTATTTTGTCCCCTGTAGGTAAAGTATAACCCCCATTTTTATTTCTTCACTAGTGTAAACGTTAACAGTTTAAGTAAGAACTGAAAGTAAGCTCTTCCATTTAGTAACTTAAAGTGTGAATTTTTATGTTGTTATGCATTAAAACATATAAAAACAGATGGACTACTAACTTACTTACTTACTTACTTAGGTGGGCATTACAGTTCCGACGAGCCGGAGCGTTTGGGTCCATCCGCTCTACATGGCCCAACCATCGTAGCCTCGCGATGCGTACTCTTCTGGCTATGCCCATGTCGCGGTACAGCTCATACAGCTCGTTGTTGTATCTTCTTCTCCACACATTGTCTTCGCATACGGGACCAAAGATCATTCGGAGAATTTTTCTTTCGAAACGACCAAGGGTTTCCTCATCCGCTTTCGATAAGGTCCATGCTTCCGCGCCGTAAAGCAGGACTGGGATGATTAAGGTCTTATACAAGGTTACCTTATGGTTTTTCTGGAGAGGGTTTTGTTTCTCAATTGCCTTCTTAACCTAAAGGAGCAACGATTGGCAAGAGTTATTCTCCGTTTGATCTCCGCACTGATGTTGTTGTCCGTGTCTACAGCGGATCCTAGGTAGACGAAGTCCTGTACTACCTCGAAGTTATGTCTGTCTATCGTGACGTTTAAAAACAGATGGACTAAGTTAACGAAAGCAAACAGAACGTCACAGCGCAGGAGACTAGTTTTGTGTTACTCTGTGCGACTGAATTAGGCGACTTTATTCAAAGAACTCCCCTGCAGCAGCACTCAAAGTTTGTAGAAAGCAAACAGCTTGCAATACGGTTCTACTTACATTTCTAACCCCTCCAATGATATGCTATGTGCGGTCATTCTACCAAAAGGTACATAACCTACTACGACCATAACCTTCACTGAAATTCTTTTCAATATTTCACTGGAACTCTTTAAAGCTGAATACAACTCATGAATAACAAAGATCAATTAAACTGAAATAACAAGCAAATGTAGGTGGGAGTGTATACCTTGCGCCTGCATACCTACTCGTACCTTTTACTATGTAAAAGGGTGCAAAATTAAGAAGAAACAATATACTTTATATATTCATCCACTTTGCCCTTACATCGATGTGCAGGACGACGACGACGTACGCTAGGCTCCGTTACACGGTGCCATAAGTAATTCAATCACCCGGAAGCAGGAAAAATCCGTAAAATTGTTGAAACAAAGAGTGAAACTGAAAACAAGTGCAAAAAGAAGAAAAAATCAACACATTCGATTTTCAGTTGATAGTAGGCAAGGTTTTTTTTACCGCTCAGTACTTGTTAGTGAAAAACATCCCCACGCCTTTGCTGAATACTTAATGGATGAACTGCTCCGGTGAGTTTTGATATCTATTATGCATACATGAACTTTTACGCCAACGTATACTTTCTCTACCTATACCCCTACCCCTACACACTCTGCTCGTGTCTCATCCCTCATCGTCATCAAATAATTTATTCCGATTGTTGGTACACTCCTCGAAACACATGAATGGAAAGGTCCTTACAAAAGACCCTGTTCTGATGTAATAATAATTGGTATTTCTAACATTCAAACATATAGCACTCATATTCATATACCAACCATATCATTACAAATTCACAATTACATACGTACATATGAATTATGCAATTTGGAACATGTTTTTTTCTTTTTTGTAAATTCAACTAAACAATTTTTCATCAGAAAGTGCAACTCAGCGAATGATTAGGTTGGTATACCTACCTACCAAAAGGTTAATGTATTTATTTTTTTAATTTACATTCAAAACAATGTAAATTAAAAAGTCATCTCTTGTTTGTAAACATACCCACCTACCCAATTAAAAAATGTAATTTTGTTTCAATAAAATATGCGCTTGCAAGGTTAAGTGTGGTGATTAAAAGTGGAACTCTCTGCCTTATACACACACATGTAAATCAGACTTATTTTTTATCCTCAAATATTATTCCCTTAACTAAAATAAACCATTTATCATTTCAGGTAAAATACTCGATTGTGCAGCAGCCAAATCAAAAAGGAACCAAATTCACTGTAGATGAAGAAACTGGCGAGGTTTCGACAAATAAAGTTTTCGATCGCGAAGGCGATGATGGAAAATTTGTTTCAGTGACGGTAAAGGCTACAGATCAAGGCGAGCCTAGCTTAGAAGGTGTTTGCTCGTTCACAGTGGAAATAACAGATGTTAACGATAATCCACCGTTGTTTGACAGACAGGTGAGTTACAAATTGTTTTTACGGTATTTTTTCTAAATATTTTATCTGGAGACATTCGCAATACAGATATTGCATTACATATAATGCACATGCTTCGCTTGTTTGCGGCAGGTGTAAGTTTGGCTTGGCTAATGCCAATGTTGTTGTGTTGGTAGCTAGTTCAGAGATCAACGGTTCGTGAAGAAGTCCACGAGAAGCTTTTAAGATTGAGTTGTTTGGGGCCGTCCAAGAGTTTGCCAAACACAATTCCTTGTCGATGAGGTGACCAGACGTCCTCTTTTTTTGAAACAAGCAATGTTTCCAGGTTTTTAACTCTTAATTTTTTTTGCTTTAAAAAGAAGTTTGTTTTGAACTTAAAAAAAAAACTTGTGTGAACTGACCTTTGAATTGTTTCTTTCTGAATCAATAACGCGCATGTTGAATAACTTTTGGTTTCGCATCAAAAATTACATTTTTCGTTCTTGTAAAGGCTGTTTTTCTAAACGTGTGGTTTTAGTCTGGCAATACTCTTTTGGCGTTGGCCTTTTTGGCAGCTGTCATCTTATTTATTCTGAGTTTAGTTTGCCATTTCATCGTGGAAGAATTTAAGCCATACGATCAATGGACCTTGGTAAATTAACTCGATAAGAAATCGCTGTTGACGTCGATTTTTACATGATTTCAATATTTGAACCTGTGAGTAAGCCCCAAGACCTGGAGATTTAACTTCGCTGAACTATTTTTTATGGGGTTATGTGAAATCGCTTTTCTACGCAGATAATCCCGTGACAATTGACGCCTTTGGAAGAGAATATTCATAGAGTTGTTGCTTACACACAAAAAGTGGTCGAAATTTCTGCCTCTCGTCTGAATATGTTCAAGTCAGACGCGGGGGCCACTTGAATTTTTTAAACATGCTGATTCTAAGGTTATAAGTTGTTGGCACCATTACCTAGGAATGCCTTTTTAAGAGAAAGTCGTCAGAGACGAAAAGTTTAATGGCAGGAATGGTGGTTTTGGATGCCTAAATCGACAACATTTTGCTAAATTTGGCTCATTTTCACTAAAAAAAAAGTTTGCACTGGTGGCCTGATGGTGTGGAACTTCGAAAATGGAAATTGGGACTTTTGTCTCGCTTAAATCGGACATAAGACCCAAAATCGATAGTTAGGATTTGTGTCCATGCTCTGTATTTTTTGGTTAAGCTAAGAATTATTTTAGAAGGGTTATTTGGATGAAAAAATTCATTATAAGTACCTACATATATCTCCCTTAACCATTTCGGTACGCATGTGTACTAAAAAAGTTCAAGCATTCCTAGAATTTGATATGACTGTGATAATATGTATGTGCGGGCAGATAAGGCCGAGACGATTGGCGCCTTGGAAGAGAACATCTTTTTGAGCGTTATTGCTGACATACGGCCCCAAATCCTGCAGTTCAGTGGTCGCTTAGAATTTATTCGAGCCAGCCGTGGAGGCCACTTGCTCAAAATGCTTATCTTTATAATAAAGCTAAACCTTTAACACCTTTGACCGATATCGAGTGTCGTGAAGATTATTTTGTCAGCATAAAGTTAATCTTCTACAGCTAGGCACGTCTGAGCATGTGCTTTGGGAGGTGAAAAATGTATCCTCATCTACAAAGTTGCTGTGGACATTGGATGTTTTAAATTTGAAGGAGGCATTGAATTCAATACTGAGTCTTTCTGTAGAAAGTTTTCAACTGTTGAATTTGGAATCTTCTCATACACAGTGTTAAATCTCCTGTTCTAACTCCTTTTACATCTCCTTGTGCTATCCGAGAATGATTTTCTTTTGCGACACGATTTATGGTCACTTTTCGGAGTTAAAATCACTTGCTTTTCCTATAATTTGTTGATTCAATCAACTTAAGGAACTCCAAAGTTCATCATATTTCATCACATAAGCTCTTGAACAATTTCCAGAACAAAGATCAACTCTTTCAAAGCTGTAAGCTCCATCTCACCATTTCTTAATAATTTTTCACTAAATGAAGTTTGATTTAGCTCTATAAAAGTGGCTTTTATTTTTTACTCTTGCCAAAAACTCACCAAAACCTTTTTGACTCATACTATTCTAACAGGGCTTCTGTACATCCTGCTGTTGATAGTTTTAGAGTTTTTCGAAATACTTGAGATATTTTGCAGATGCTTTTCAATAGAAACTGTCGATTGGATGCCAATATCGCTGAAGTGATTTTATGGACATCTAGTCATGATGCTTGGGACTGTGTTGTTCCTCGGGTTGTCACAGCTAAAAACTTTCTAAAGAAGAAGAAAAGCCAAGAATTTTGTCGTTTTTTTCTATTTTACCTTTTCTGGTTGTACAGTATTGTCCCCAGAAAATTAGATTGAAATAGTTAATATGTGTTTCAGTTTCTTATAGTTGTGAAAAAAACATTGACGAGATATTTGGTGATGAACTCTGGGATGAAAATAAATTTTTGCTTATTGCTTAAGAGCAAAGACATGATATGTACTTGGCCAACCAAGGCGCCTAGATCAGAATATTGGACAGAATCTGCTTGATGCCATTCTTCGCAATTGTTAATCTATATTCTAGAGTGTGTATCAGTTCGGACGTATACTTACGGGGTTTTTGAAATTTTTTCTTCACATAAAAAAATGAATACTTAGCAGATAAGTAAAGTGGAGCAACATAGCTTTGGGATCCTCTGGCTTTAAGCATTTCAGTGACCCACAATCCTTTGTCGATTCTGAACGACTGAGTAAGAAGCTCCTTTTGGCAGTGTAATTTAATTTTGGAGGAGTTCCCGATTCGTCGCGAAAAGCGATACTCGTAGATAACTATTTTATGTTGCTAAATCTTTAATGTAGAACTACAATGTAAAAAGCAGACGGACGTAACGCGACAGGTTGTAGCTGCTAGAATAACATGGAGAAAGATTGAGGAGTTAGATTTTTGCACACCGGTTTTCAGAGTAGTAGTAGTTCGAATTTGTACGCCAATTCCAAAGTCAGTAACAATAACCCCAAGGCGTGGCGAATTTCTCACAACCATCCTTTCTAAGGGAATGGAGGAGACCTACAATTTTTGAGTGTTCCGAACGGCTAATCGAGAAAGCTCTTGTCATGGAAATGAATTTACTAACGGAGGTCTCACCAATTCCTAGCGAAAGACGATACGCGTGGCAAAGCATTTTTGCCTCTGTTTGGGTTCGAACCACGAACCTCTGGGTTAACAGCAGACATGCCAATCATCATACCACATGTACCACACGTGTACCAAAATCGGTGACAGACACACTGTTTTCTTTTCAGCAGAGTCATAGATCTGCTTTCAACCGAAAAGACCAAAATAGAGTTCTGCTTCGCGTTTTATGATCATCCATTTAGGAACGGGAAGAACCACATTTTGGTTGAACTTTAATTAAGTACCTACGGGAATGCGTCCAACTAGAATTTGTTTTTTTTTTTTTGCTCTCGAAACAATTTCAGAGATCACCCCGTGTAAGGCTTAATCTATTGATTGTGAATATTATCCACTAGATTGGGGTGCGTTTATCACAGCTGAAGACAAACCGTTCTCGTTCCAATGGAACCTCTGGCTAACTTTGCCTTGTTTTCTGGTTGCATACCCTACCAAAACCGGTGCAAGGCATATTTTCCGGGAGTTTTATTTTTAAATTCTACTCTGAAAGAAGTTCGTTATAAAAGCACCAGAGTTATCTCCACACCAATATTTAGACACTAGCTTAAGAGCTTTTCGATGGTTAGAGTGAACATTTTTTCTTTCGATCCATATCCAGCTAAGACTAATGTTTCAAGGCCTAGAGGTATCCAGTTTTAGAATGCCAAATAGAAATGTCTAAATACATCTTCGTAATGAATGTGATATTCAGAACTTGTTACTAATTTTGTCAACAGCGACAAATTCCGTAGCAAAATATTCATTTCCAGGGCGTCTACGAAGCTTCCTTTTTAGCCTCTGTAGTCGATAACTGTTACGTCGCCGACGAGCTTTGTAGATAGAGGTCAATATGAAATTTGGTTTGTTTTAAACGCTAAAGTCATCTGTTCTGAACATTATTTTTTTAAATAAGATTCGATACAACTGTACGTTTAATTATCATTTAAAAAAAATAATCCTTACCAAACTTTGTTTTCTTCAGAAATACGTCGAGAATGTCAAACAAGATGCGAGTATTGGAACCAACATCCTACGTGTATCTGCTTCCGATGAAGATGCTGACAACAATGGAGCCATAGTTTACAGTCTAAGTGCGCCATACAACCCAAATGATCTTGAATACTTTGATATTCAAGCTGAATCTGGTTGGATAGTTCTTAAAAAGCCCCTTGACGTAAGTGTTAATCCAAAATTAATTTTTAAAAAAACTCGTTTTTATTTTTATTTATTTCTTCAAACAACAACAAATTTAAAGAATATCAAACTTTTATTTTAATTTTCTATTAATTTTTATTATCTTATGTTTTCCATTAACAAAATTACTCCGTTATAGATTCAGATTTCAAAAGAAAAAAAAATTAAAACTGTTTGATTGATGTGTGAATGATTTAAACATTTGTCGAGTGCGTGTGTGTGAATTTTTCTAGGTTTAAGTTTTACAGAATTAATGGCTGCCGCAGAAAAATAGTTACAAACTACTAAAAAATAACAAACTCCCTTTTTCTAACACCGCACTATGCAAAATCAACTCAAATATTGCGTACTTAGGAGAAAGCAACAAAAGCTAGCATAGAATTACTTGCTTGTCGTTTAAATAAAATAAATTTATTTATTTGATTTTATATATTTAGTTTCCAGCACCATTTTTTAGTTTACAAAAAAAATATTGAAATTTGTTTCAGTTTGGAATTTGCAAATATTCTTAAGATTTTCATTTATTAATCTAATTTACGCAGAAGAAACTTGTAGGCAGACTTAATAGAATGACAGGGCCAACTGATTAGGAAACCGTTAAGACAGAGTTCAAATTCAAATCCTTGTGGTGACGCCAGTATATTTTTCAATTTACGTTTCCTTTTTTTGTTTTGTTTAGTGTTTGAGACCGGTCAGGTTAAAAGTGATCACTTTTTGAATAGCTCAGATCATATAAGTTAAAACAAAAATTGACGATCCGTTATTGGTCAATTAAATTATTAATTTTTGTTTAAACTTTTGTTTATATTTATAATCTATTCTTTTATTTTTGAGAGTTATTTTTAGACTAGAAATGAAGTATTTCTTTTTGCGCTGTACACTTTTTTTTAAAAACACAAATATGTAAGCAGTGCAAATTATTTTGTGAAAAAGAAATTAAAACAAAATTAACCAACCACACAATTACCATCAACTGCACTTTGCAAATTTACATGGCATTTTATAGAAACTTATTTCATTTAAGGTTTTGTTCTCAAAATTCTATTCTTTGGTTTGGTTTCATTTCAACTCCATTTTTGTAAAGAGAAAGAAAAAACTATAACAACAGCTATAGGAAAAAACTGAAAATATTTTGCTTAGTAAAACACAGTTTTTCAAACATTTTTACTACAAAAAAAAAAGTAAGGACACTTCCCATGGTGGTGGTGGAGGAGGGCATATTTTTGTGTACATAGCTTAAGGCAAAATTTTCTAAAAATCGCTTACGTATGAAATAAATGAAAATAAATAAACAGCTTTTGAGAGAAAAGTGACATTTTCAACGAAGTGTTTGGGGCAATCAAAAACAAAAAAATTGACATTCATCATTGCGTTGCTGCACAGTACTGAAGAAAAAAAAAATATAAATTTCACATTAAGAATTGTTTTTGTAACGATCATAGAAATTTTTGAGTGTCGTTTCACCGAACAAACAAAACGCCGAATGAATAAACAAATTTTTGAAAGTTTTTTGCATTTCAAAATGGCGATGTTTTTTTTATTTCATTCGATTTTTTTTGTATATCATTTTATTTTTGTCAACAAAAATAAGTTTTTTTCTATAAACTCTAATTTTAAGGCTTATTTAATTTAAATTTTGTTGTTTTCCATGTTTGTTTGTTGTTTTTGTTTTTGGATTCAAATAATTTGTTTTCATTCCCAACATCCATTTGTCCTTGAATCAAAAGTAGATTTACATTTTGCGGTAATAAAATACCACTTATTTACTCATACTTAACGAGGATTTGAAGTTACAGAGAAACAAAATGATTATGGCAGCAGATAAATATATTTATTGAAATGTGTTTTGTGTTGTATCAAGAAGCATGCTTTGAATAAGTTTAAGTTTTTCAATTATTATATTTGTTTTTTTATTGATGTGAAACAGACAACAATTTTTAGTTATCAAAAGCAGTGAGATCTGAGAAAACAAAAAACTTTTTTAATGAAAATTATATTTCTAGTAGCCAATCATAGTTTTGATTTCTGAAAGTGGAGAAAAATAAAATTATAAAAAATAGCCTAAAATCTTGATCAAGTGATGATGATACTCATGAATAGATGAAAATTAGTCGATACGCACTCGATTCTTATAAAACAAGACATTCATTTCAATTTTGTGGTTCGACGTCTAGAGTCATTATAAAAATATTTTGGAATCCGATCATACAAATTATCTTATGTGAAGTATCACATTTTGTATCGCCTTGTCTGATGTAAAAATAGCTTCTCTGCGTCTTCAGATTTTTTACTTTTAACTCAGACGACTTCGATACCTCTCGTCTTACTCAACGGCAATACCCGTATTCTATGCATAGTGATTTTTCTGTATCTGAAAATCGTTGTAGATACATTTCCTATTTTAAAATACATCCCACAGTCTTCTGGTAGGCCTTAACAAAACATAGTTGTTGATTACACGTCACTATGTTGAACTTTTTCGGTTAAAAATGCCTTAAACACCCATCAATATGAAAATGCATACCATACATCGGTTTGGTTCAAAGGTCCTGCTCCTGCCATTAAAAAATGCTGTAACCAAAGACTGCTGCATAAAACATAAAGAACCGTTTGCCGATCAATATGAGATTAAAGATAAAGTTGCACTATCACTTTCCGTTGCCATAAAATACTCATGAACAAAAAGTAAGGTTCTGCCTAAGGAGGAAGCTAGGATTTTTGGTTTCTTCTTATAAGAAGATTATAAACTTCACAACGTAATCGGGTCCATTGCTCGTCTTCAATGACTTTTTGTATGTCAATAACGGCGATTAAAGTCTGTTAAGTCTAGAAAATAACAGACACAATATTCCTCACAATATTCCTTCTCAACAAATAAAACAAACGACTCTTGGTTGAAAAGAACCAGTATTCAATTCTGCCTTCCAAGGTCAATCTTTTTTTGAAGTTGGAAAGTATCTGGCAAGAATATCTGATACAAGAAACATCGAACGAGATTCGTCAGAAGCTCTGATACAAAGCCTAGTTGCTCTCTAACCCAACACTTCAAAATAGCATATTGGTACTTTTTGAACTTATGAATGTGCCATGAGTCAGATTTTTTCGTGCTCACTTGGTTGCGAGGGTCTTGAAAGACATTTATAATTATAAATACTCCGGTCTAGATGCCAGATGACATCCACGCCGTTATCTTGAAGAAATGTTCTTCTACAATGTCATAACTATCATAACTACTGCGTTCGTTTTTACATCTATTCTATCCTTCAGACTCGCAGTGGAAAACGTTCAGCCAGTCCTTAAAAACGTTGAACTTTTCCCTCTTTCAATTTAAAAAGCCTACATACTTCATCCGACCAGGCTAGGAACGCTCATCAGTTTTACCTTGAGCCCAACTTCGGACGTACAGTAAAGTATAGAGATTCGTATTTCGTTCGCACCACCCGTATGTGGAATGCTTTACCTGGCTCTGTGTTTCCCCTGCATTATACGATTCACAAAAATTCAAAAACAACGTGCATCGGTGTGTCCTTTCAAATCCTCTCCTATTTTCCTAAATGCTCGCACTGTGTTTTATAACATTCACCATAACCCTTTGATGTGCGCATTAATTATATAAAAAAAAATGTTCAGTCAGGTGCTTCTCTTCTATCATCCTTGCGTCTACTTTAGGTATAGGCCTCGAAACAGAGCCTCAATATCGATAGAACGATAGGGTATAGTTCAACTGTGAGTACGATTGATTCTCTCAAACACAGTCGTGAAACTATCTGTCTAAGTCTCTTTTATCTTGAAAAAATTTAGCCACAATACTCGCCTTGCTACACTTCAAACTTACAGTCAAGTAAAGAGACTCGTATTATAGCCGCTCAACCTGCATGCGAAATGCTTTACCCGACTTTATTTTCCCAAGCACTGTAGTTTTAAAAGATTTAAAGTGAATTATATCGATTATGTACCCCGTGGTTAGCATGTCTGCTTGTTAACCGAGGTTCAAGACTCGAATCCTAGAAGCTGAAAATGTTTTTCCACCGCCTTTCGAGAGGAATTGGCAAGTCCTGCGATAGTAAACTCATTGCCATGAAAAGCGCTTTCTCGATTAACCCTTCCCTCCATTCGTGCACAAGGCATGTTTGTGAGAAATGCGCTAGGCCCAGGACTTCTCGCGCTATTGCGCCACCCTTTTCATTTAATTTATATTTTTATAATATCGACGTCTTAGTTAATTAACTCCTTTTTTGGTGAATGTTTTCACTGTTTTTTAAAAATTGTAAGGATATTGACGACTTCTTAACGATATTGATGTTGATTTCGAATATTTCGCCTTGAATCTTTCAGCAATTCGATTATTCAACCTTCTAAATTTATTCCAATTATTATCAGTTATCACTCTAGACTCTAGAGTATCAGTCTCGATTAATTTCCATTCGAATATTTCTCATTTGTCCAAAGTGAAAAAAAAATTATACCACCAGTAACCTGTCGCACAACAAATGCACTCCTCCTACCAACCCTTCGCAATTCGATGACTATTGCTCCAAGTTCCAATTTTATAGGGAAGCTAGTTGTTAGTTTCATGTCCTGCACTCTAAGGTTGACTTAGACCATCTTTAAACCTTTCTCTTCAATTAAACAAACATTACCCTTCCGTCTTCCCATGCAATACTGCAAACATTTGTTTATAGAGACTTTCGAAGTACCCAAGGTATTATGAACTTTTGTTTCGTTGGTCGTGGTTAGAATCGCAATAAGATAAAAATGCTTTATCACGAGTATCGCCTTACGAGGCCTCGATAAGCTCTCCGAGAATAATACTGACATTAAAAAAACTTCCCCGCCGCTCGGAACTTTAAGAAAATTGTATGTTTCCTTCTTCCTTAGCAGGAATCGTAAAACTTTGTTTTGATCTTTGAGGACCTGTTTCAATTCAAAATCGTGTTTGTTCCTTAAATGTTCGTTGTCATTCTGTTGACCACGCCAATTAAATGATTTTTTTGTACGGGTATAAGGCCTTTCAAACGATATCTGCAGGAGCTGTTTAAGAGAGGAGGAAGAAAAGACAATCCCACACCCCCTCTGTTCTGCTCTCGAACTTAAGCAATCTGATGGGTTCAAATATCCAGTGCCTCATACGCTTATCAAAAGTTAAGGTTGGTCGTTCAAGTTGCTGCCTCGGCTGTCTTTGCAGTTTGCAGTATAGCGCATTCTTTCATTCCAATTTTCCCATACTTTGTTGGTTTGGGGCAGTAGATCACAGATTGCTTGGATAAGAATATGATACTGAGACTGAATTTCTATCGAGACTTCGGACTGGAAATAGCCTATGATTTGAAAAGATTTAAAAAAAACTGATTATCCGATACATCTTCAATTAGCCCGACGGTTGATCCTTGATCTGAATCAATTTTTGTTCAATAGATACCCACAAAGTCACTAAGCCATCATTCATTTCATTTCAAACTTCATAGAGTCAAACCAAGTTTGTCGTTCAGGTCACTACGTTATTGAATAACCAAAATTTCCATTACCTACTTTCCTGATTTGCCGTCGAGAACATACGGCGAGTATTATTTTGCATCAATCGATAAAAGTAAATCGGTCATAGACTGTTAAAATACAGGCGTTACAAACAAGCCGATGGATTATCGCTAGGTTTCAAAGCTGTCAGATCCTATCTCCAATATATGTGACTAAAAAATTTGTTTTGCCGATTCGACCACACTGATTCTTCTAGTGCCGTTTTTAACGGTGTTTCTTCGATTCCTCCGATTCCCTTGTTACAATTCCTTAATAACCTAACCTTAATAATTTTTTTGTGTCCACTTTGGCCGATTAAATTGAACAAAACTTTTCTGGATAGCATTGCGCTTTGGCACCCGTTTGGGAGGACACACAAGGTCTCAGTTTTGCTTATTTCTTGTAATGTCAATTTGGTTGGGACAACTATTTCTTCCAAAAATGTGAACTACGTGCTTCGCTCTTAAGTGTTTTGTTTTAAAACTTTTCTTCTTTTAAAATTCTGTAAAGCTGCTATCGAAGCTAATTTTCTAAGCCACGAAAGAAAGACTTGGATCAATCCCAAGTTGTAATAACTAAAGAGCTATCTCTGAAAATATTACCCCTCAGCGCAGCGGTTCGATCTTGTTCGCATTTTTACTTAGATTTTAAGATATTCATATTAGGTACAGGACATGATGACACTTCACAAATTTCCCATCGGATTATGAATTTGTACAAATTTTAGAAATATCATCAGAGCATCGGATATAGAATTCGTTACATGAATTATGATAAGGCACTTATTAGTTGTGGCGGCAATATTGAACACTGGACTGAAGGTCATTTGTTCATACCAAAATAAGCAACCTTTATGGCATGTTGACGTTTAAAACGTAAATTGTCCTTTTTTTCATAGCAGCCTTTAAAGTGGGTTATGTCGCAGTAGTGTGGAGCCATCCGACCAACCTTCGCCCCAGTCAATGGTAACCATTACTGCAAAAGATCGATTTTCTATTACTTCTCTATAAACTCAAAAAAAGATATTTACTTTCAAACTGGCGTTTCGTAGACACCCAAATAATAGCCTTCAAGTATCTTTTAGACGATGTAGATAATAGGTAGTCCTCCACAGTTTTTCCTTATATCATAGGGTAGTTCACTCCCAGGTAGCCTATTTGCCCTTTAGCTAGAAGAATCAAAGATATTTTTTCTCAGAAGTCAGAACAGGCAAATGTTACAGCAAACATTTTTAATTAAAAAAATCTTACTGCTTTTGCTGTAGGCGTTAACATTTTAAGTTATTTAAACTGCACCGTTATAAATATTGTTTATTTTTAATTTCATTTTTTAAGAAAACTAATTTAAGGCAAAAAACAAAAAATCTAACTCCATTCAAAATTTAATAAGTTTTCTTGTTGTGTTGAAACGACATTTCTTCGGGATCCCAAAATCATCACTCATCTTCTTCTTCAAATCAATCCGAACAAAAAAATTTACAAAAATACACAATCAAAATACAAATACGCTTCAACAAAGAAGGGGTGCTATCCTGTGAGTAACAGTTAAACAACAACAACAACAATATAAAATTAATTAAATGTTTCCTTAATATTGCTACGGGCTTACGAATAACAATACGAAAAAAAAAAACCTCACAACCACAAGCCAAACACCCTTCATTTGATATGTATTTAAAATAGCAATCAGCCTACCCCCCTACGTCAGTGTAAAACTTAATTAAGTCGTTTTTCCAATTTAAAGCCATCATCTCTGTGGTAGCCAAAAAAAAAAAAAAAAACAGAACTAAGTAACGAATTGGTTTCTCCCGTTTACCATTTACCTCCCATAATTTAAGTTTTTGTGTTATAATTTTGTAATTGAATATTTATACAAAATACCTAGTCAAAGTAATATTGATTGGTTAGAAGAGTACCTGTAGACATCTGCCAGCGTTTCTACAGGAAGCAGACGCAAAGTGGACTTTTCTTTTTTATTTACCTTTAAAGTCTTTTATACTAACCCCAGAAAATTTCCTTAGAATATCCTTTTAATCTTCCATTGCTGAATGTACCACCTCTATATTGTGTGTTTCATTTCTTAACTTAATGTTTTTTTGTTTGATTTTGTATTCATTTGTGATATTTCAATATGTTAATTTGATTTTCTTTTTATATTTTTCATTTTACATTTAACAACTCGCCATCTATGAATCGACTTAACAAACTTTAAACGAAAATACTATAAAACTCGTACAAAAACCATTTATCGCGCTCAAATGCCATCCACACACAATGTGGAATCCATTCGACTGTAATCGTTTATTTTATGGTGTTGGTATCTACTAATACACTTCCGGTGATGGTTGCTATAACACATGCCATAACATTATAAACAGCGCGACCGATACCGTTTAAGAGTGCGCGCCTCCGACAAGGGTGACCCCCCATCGTACGCAGATGTTGACGTTGAATTAGATGTCGTCGATAGAAATAACAAGCCACCAATATGGGACAAAAGCGTTTATGGCCCCATTCACATTAGAGAAAATGTCACTGTTGGTACGGTTGTAACATCGGTTAAGGCAAGGTTTGTATCATAGCTAGAACTACTGAATCTCACAACCTCTCTATAAAAACTGAGGTTTATCTATGTTTAACCATAACAATAAGATTTTTGTACTAACTAAGCCAAGTGCTGCCAAAACAGTTCAACCTACAGTCGTATATTTATTTCCCTACTAATTGGTTCATTCACAATGGCATTTTCTGTTTGAAATGTTCACGGTGACTATTTGATTGATTTTTGAATTCAAATTTAAAATATAAACAAACCAACTACAACCAATATAAGTGATGGGAAAGTAATTTTTTGTATTTTGATTACAAGGTTTTTCGCCCTGATATTTTATAAACTCCCAGCGACTCATCCTTTCTGCTAATATAATTAACATACCTCTCTCTCTCTCTCTTTAACAATAATTGTATGTCATTCCCAATTTTAATTGTTGTGTACCCACATCATGAGCTTAAGGTAAAGATCTGAGCCCAAGTCATTAACAAAACAAGGTAAATTTAAAAAATAAACCAATTAATGTGTAATCAGCTAACAATATTGAAGTAAGTGTATTTGAAGAACTTGCACAATTTATACAGCCTCCCCCTTTCCAGTTTATGTATATGTATGTATATGATTTTATGCTTTCCTTTTTTTTGTTTTGTTTTGTTTAAAGTAAGCTAGCAAACTTCTGAGGATTCAATGCCTGAGGCTTTAAGGGTAAAAAGTGTGTGTATACATTGGTACTGGGCGATGTGTTGTAACAGTAATTTCCACTCTTGATATTCCTAATCAAAAACTTCCTAATCGGAGCATAAATGCGGTAGCTCCCAGGCGCACCGGTCGGTCGTCTAAATCAACAATTCCCTTTTCCGCTGTTTTGCCAACACAAAAAAAAACATAGGAATCGGAGAGTTAAAGCAAACAAAACAACAAAAACAAAGAAAAAAAGAAAACACAACGCACCTTTCTATGGGCGTTTAATAAGCGTTTAACCTGAGGACGTTCATGAACTCCTCTTACTCTTCTCTGAATATAAATTTTCCTACTGTTAAATTAATGCCAACACAAAACTTTGTGTTTTATTTGCTTCAATTAATATGCAATTTTGTTCGCATAAATCACCAAATTGACTAAAATTATACAACAGAGATGTTTTGGTGGTCTATACAATATTTTGGGGTGCGCGCAGATCAAAGGGGTTGGAGATATGGAATTGGTCATTTGGTGGAAGTTACAACATTTCATCGCAAAAGTTGATAGTCATATCGTTTGAATGTGATGCAAATTTTTACTAAAAAAAAAAACATAATAATAATTGACATTTTCAAAACTGTGTACAATGTTGTACCTGTACTTATATAGAATAGGATAAAAATTGCTTAGAGCTGTGTAGCTAGAGATCTAACAATTGACAAGTATTAAAGCAAACAGTAATTACAAATGCGTTGGAAATGGAGTTTAATACTAAAATTTTATGTTTTTGTGTACATAAATAGAAAATTGCATTTAAAATTGGCTTTGATTTTTTTTTTTATTTTTATCAATGCTACTCTTGTTTAAATATTTTAGTTTTTAAGGAAAAATTGATTAGTGACGGGTAGATAGGGGTAACATAATAGTTGTTTGGTTTCAAGGGAGGAGAAACATGCTGCAAGAGTGGAAAATTTGTTTAAATTCGAAAGTATACCTACCTACCTAATATTGTGTTTTAACTCACGGTAATGAAAGATGCTGCATTTGTACATACTTTGAAATATTTCAAATTGGAAGTCGGAATCTGTTACCTTAGATTGGTTTCTAAGTAGTGGCCATATTGATTGTTAACTTTACTGTGGCGCCTTCCTCGAAATGTCCATCCAGGTCGATCTATAGGTTGCGATTGTCTATTTCGAACATTTAGCAAACGAAGATCTTTATTGACCTGTGTCCTCTATTTGGCAAAACAAAAATTCAACCACAAATTTGCACTTGTAATTTAAAGTTACAAGTTTATAATTCAGCGTTTTGTTTCACAAACTACTAGTTTTTAATTAAAGAACTTGTGAAGGGGGGATTAGATTGCAAAAAAAAAAAAAATATTGCATTTCACAAGTCCTTCGAAATTCCTTTTGTACCGAGATCAAGAATAACTTGTAACTTATGGCTTTTTTTTTCTAAATATTGAATATTGAGCTGAAAACTTCAGTATGATCAATTCAAATACTGCTGAATTTTTGGCTGCTTTACGTTTCAGTGAACAAGGAACAAACTTGTGAGAAGAACTACAATTAAATGTTCACCTGTAGTTTCGTTTCCATACGGAACTACAAATCGCATATAGATAGTATAGAAAAATAACTTGTATATACACCTTTCTAAATTTTGATAATTCTGCATGATGATGAATACTGATGCGTTTGGTTCTCAAGTCTCCGTGGCCCATCTACAAACAGTTTATGTTCCAATGGTTTACTTAGCACAAGGAATCAGCGACTAGCCGGAGCTTACAACCAATTACGTCAGAGTCGTCATCAAACATAACTAAGTAACCAGAGGCCGAATTACCTCATCAGTGATCGAGTGATATATTTCTTTCAAAATTAGCTATAAATTGCACATTATCATTCTGTTCTCTATTCATTGATTTCAATTAGTTCAAATGCTGATGAAAGAATGTCAAATTGTGGTACTTAAGTGCTCGATAACGTGAAAAATAATGCCAAACTAAAATAATTCAGTCACGTATTTACTCGATCACGTGTGGTTCGTTTTTTTTTTTGTTTCTTCTAAAAATACCACCTGACCTAAAGGTGGTACGTACTGACTTTCCAGGGAAGATTTGAAAAGAGCTTCATAACAGTGCCCTTGGCGTACTAGTTAGCATGTCTAGCTGCTACTTATTAGTTTGAGGTTCAAATTCCTGGAACATGCAATTGATTTTGCCATAACTATTGCTTTTCGAGAGGAACTTTCAAGTCCTCCGTAAGTAATGAAATAGTCATGAAAAGCACTTTCTCTTGTGATCGGCAAAGAATTATAAGCCCCTTAATTTCTCATGGATGAGGGTTTCGTGAGCATCTTCGAACCCAAATCAGATCCGAAATTGAAAAGCCATACAAGTGTGATGTTGCATTGAAAATAACTTTTCAGCTATCTGCTATCTCAGAACTGACAGAAACTTGTAGGTTCATTCCAATCCTAAGATTGATAATTGAGGAAAAAAAATATTAGTAGTATCATCCCCTACTTTTTGTTCCCACTATTGGTTAGTTTTTGAGTTGATTTAAAATATATGAGTAGCTTATAATGGGTCTTTTTATCACACTCTCTTCTGATGCCTGACATTAGAAACTTTGTGACAGTTTTTCAAAGACTCATGCCTATGGAATTCACGCAGAGTAGGTGATCTTTTCAAGCAACTTAGAATTTCTTCAACTTATTTTTGTTGGTAGTCTCTTTTCTTCTTCGTTGGCGAGTGCTTTTCCTCTCACATGAGTACCGCTCTATTTTTCTTTTATAGTCATAAACTTGTGGGCAATTGTTTTAACTTTGCTTGCAAATTTGGATTCGAACATGGAGTTTCTCAGAGGAGGCTGCAAGAAACCAACATTTCGTTAGACAGTGTTCTATCGGTCTTCCCGGTATTTATATCCTTGTGGTTAATCGTTTTCGAAGTCTATGCATGTCCTTTGCAATGATTCGAGTCAATGTTGGCTATTCAGATCGTACAAACTTTCTATGCTAGGATAGTGTCTATCTCCTTATTTTGAGAGTACAAAATAGATTAGAAGCTCACATGACTCAGCCCATAGATGCGATGCATCGAAGGATCATTTTTCTTAAAATTTTTGCCCGCTAAAATTTTATTATAGAGTCGCTTTTTAGTATAAAGTCACGTTGCGTGGTTTTCATAAAACTGTTTTCTTAAATTCGAATATCGCATCTCTTCCAGCTTTTCCTCCTTCGGTTTGTAAAAATTAGTGAAGTAAAGTTTAATATTTATCTTCAACTTTAACTTTACCTTAATCTTTAACTTGGTTGATGTGTAAGGGTTGTTTTCGGGAATGAGTCCTCCTCTTCCTCTGCTCAATATTATGCTCTTTGTTCTCTTTTTTGTTTTTCTTATTAAATCTAATTCGACATAAGCGCATCAGTGATTGAGTGAGTGAGTACTTTTTTTCTTTCAAAATACACTTTATACTACACAACATCGGTCTGCCGTTCATTTATCGACTTCAATTCGTTCGAATGCTGAAGAAAGAATGTCAAATTGTGGTACTACAGTGAGGCATATTGCCAAAAATACATAATTCAGTCACGTATCAGGTATCACTCGAGCACGTGTGCGGTAATTCGGCCTCAGAAAATTAAACCATTGCGAATTCTTTTCCACCGTCAGTAAATTAAATAAAAAAAATTTTTTTTAAACTTAATAATAATCCTTGCAGCTCGTTTTCCCCCCCGTTTTACGAATACCAAACAAATTTAAGCAGAAACTAAAATAATAAGCGGCTAGGATCGAGAAACTCCACTATAAAACAAATGAAACAATTTGCACTGCAGTAACTTTTGTAAAATGTAAACACATTTGTTTTTGTTTTTATCAAATAAACATTATTTTAGTTTTTTTTTTATAAACAAAACCTAAGAAGACAGAAAAACTTTCAATGCTTCTAAGTACGTAAATCAAAGCAGAACAGAGTAGTCGACTGTCTGATTTTTCGTCCAAATGTTTAGTGTTTTGCTTTTGCTTACTTTTTATTTAAATTGCATTTTTTTGAAAAAAAAAAAAATACTCTGCTTAGGTATACTACATTGAATATCATGAACGTGGAATTATTTTTGTGTGTGTGTCTTTTCAAAGAAGTAATATTGGATTTTTGAAAATTTTTATTTGGTTTGGTTTTGGTGTTGAATTTGATTATGAAAAGCTTTTTCCTTTTTTTCTAAAAAATCAATCAAAGCATATGACTGATATTCTATATATTTTTGTTTCATGGGTTAACCTATATTTTTGGTCTGAGGGTATCTACTTTTTTTTTTAATAAAAAAATCTGATTTCTACAAATCCACACTACATAAATTTTTGATAAAAATAACTATAACTCAATATTATATCGATTTGTTTTTTGCTTTTTTATTTCAAATCGAAAAAATATCCAATAACAATAAATGAAAAAAAAAAATCAAACCATCTTTACTTCAATCAACGAAACAACAATGCGATCAAATTTCCCGCCAAAATATGCATGAAATGTACAAAATGTGTGTGTGAATTTTTCAACATGGAATTTTTTTTAAATTTGTGGATTTGTTTCTTCAACAATCACAAAATATTAAAAACATAAAATAAATTCAAAAAAACATAAAAAACAGCGTGAGACATATAAACTAGAAGCAATGGCCCAAGACAAAGGCTATCCACCCCTGTCACGTACAGTTGAGGTGCAAATCGACGTTGTCGATCGGGCAAATAATCCACCCGTTTGGGATAATACGGTCTATGGGCCGATTTATGTCAAGGAAAATATGCCAGTCGGCGGAAAAGTGGTCTCGATCAAAGCCAGGTCTGTTGCTTAGCCAATGTATTTTTTAAGACACATTTCGATTTTAAGGACTAGCTTATATGTATTTTTCTTATTTTTACTATTTTTTGCCAAAGAAAACTTTTCTTCTTTGGAGAAATTTTTGTTAAAAGAAAAGTAGCTTATTTTATTTTGTAAATAATATTTATGTTTATGTAGTTGACTAGCTTTGAATGTTTCTATGTGTTTTGAAATGTTATTGTTTTATTTTACTGCACAAAACCTTTTCCCAAAATCATAAATCATCTAAAAATCCTTTTATCTTAAGAACATTCCAAGAGGCAAAGGCTTCAATGAACATTTGAAGATTTTGGAGAACGTCAAGAATGATGGGTTTTGGTAGAAGTCTTTTTAAGAAGGAAGATGTAGGTCTGCCGCCTGGACGGGTCCTTTTTTTCTGCAACAGAATACTATGTTAATTTTTATTTCTGGAATCGTAGTAGAAACCTCCTCATTTTTGAAAAAAAAAGAAACAAATAGTGCGCTGGTGAGTTGTGCCAATATTGCCTTTTTTGAAAACTTTTCGTTCAAAATCAATCCCAAAGAGAAGTTAGTAAATAATGCTTTTGTTAAAAATGTTTGATGAAAACTGCTTTAATTAACCCGCTGCGACTGGCGAGGTAATATGAAAAGGACCAAAAGACCAAAGGCTGTCATTTCGGTGTTACATTTCAAATTAGAAAAATTATGGATTTTTAGTGTACAGGTTTACAAAAAGTCAATTTTTCAAGTATAAATACAACAGCGAAACGCCAGTTTTTAGGCTTTCCGTGTTTGTCAGGCTACCACGTCAGTTGCAAAAGGTCAACCTGCATAAGTTTTCCTATTTTCTTCTTCTTCTCACGCTTAAACGGCACCGCGATCCAAGAGGATGGGGGTGGTATCTCAACTCTACCACTCATCTGCTTCTGAATAGTGATACTTTTTCACTTCTTCTTCGCTTTCCTTTTTTCCGGGAGTTAACTGCTTGACAGTCTTGATTCGCTGGTGGGGTAGCCACGTTGACCTCAGAATGAAAGTGTTGAGTTGGCAAGCGAAGACGTAAAAAGAATTTCAAAAAAATAGGAATCGATGTTCAAAATGTCCGTTGTTATTTTCTCACTTTGTCCTTCTCCTGGAAACGCTTATCTTCCAGTTCCTTATCGTTCAATTCGGGCCTAGTTGAAATGTTCGAAAGAAGTTCCTAAGCACGCCAAGGAATTCACTTCGGCCAGCACCGCCGAATCCTACTGAAACCACATGTTCTGGTTCCCTTGGTTCGAATCGAGCCAGATGTGAACCTATATAGATGTGAACCTATATTATGTATAAATACAATTTTTCAATCTCCTTATTCAGAGAAATAGCTTTTTGCAATAGTAATTCTGTTTTTGAACTCCGCGCTGATGTTAGTCGTGACACCCTAACCACAGCGCCATGTAAGTGGTTTGTGTCTTGATCATTTTTTTTTTTTTGTTAATCTTCGCTTCCATTTATAATTTGCTTCGAGTTTCTTCTAAACTCACTTAATCGCTCACTATTGTTGTTTTTCAATAATTTGAGCCGGATTGGCATCACTCTTTAGCGAGATTTGATCCGAGTCTCGTTTGAAATTGACGTCTTTTGTCAAGTTGACGTTCCAATTTTCCTTCGTTTCAGTTTCTTTTCAAGTGAAGTGTAGTGCAGTGCTAGTTTTTCTCTTTTCCTTTTTTTAAGTCAAATGTTTAATTGTGTCAAATAAGAAGGTTCGTCTTTATTAAGACCAGGCATAGTGCCACGAATATTTAATAACGAAAATAGTTATAAAGGTGAGTCCATTTGACATAGATTGAAACTTTTATGGATGAGTTGTGGAAATTGCTTGAGAGATTACCTTTTTAAATGCTTTTCAAGCTGCAATTTCAAGAGAAGTTAAGTACTTGTAGATTGTAGATGTAGAAATAGTCCCTGGTAACGTGTAAACCTTTCAAAGTTTGGGTGTAGGTCGTGTTTTATAAGCTTGTAAGGAAGACCTTGATATTGAGAATTATAGGAGTAGAGGCTGCATGCAGTTCTTCTTCTTAATTTTACCGACATTACGACCATTTTGATCTCGGAGGGATCACAATTCACAGTTCTCCCGTCCATCTGTATCACACTCGGCTCGTTGGATACAACGCGTTGATCTCCGTATGTGTCGTCGTCGGCTAAACTCCTGATATCGGATTGTTCCACGGGTGAGGTCAACCAACCGTTGCAATTGTGTGTACCAGGAGTGTTTTGGTCTACCTTTGTTTTATTCCTTATCGAATCTGTCTGAACGTTGTACGACATTTCCTCTTGACGGGTTCTTTGGATCTGTCGTTTGAACATGACCATACCAACTGAGCCAGTCTTGCTTGGATAAATAGTCCAAGATGGTATAAAGAATTTCCCAGATATCGGTTCTTTTAATCACGTTCAAGCTTTGTTACTCTAGTTGTTACATGGAACATGTCCCTCTCAGTTGTCGTCAACTTACTCTCATACTTTTTGTACATTGTCCAACATTTTGAACCGTATGTGAGTGCTGGACGTACAAACGCTTTGTGGAGTTTTCCCTTAATCTTGGGCGCATTTTTGTATCGTAGACGATGGCAGAGATTTCCCATCACTTCATCCAACCTACGCTTACTGGATGACTGATGAGTCTTGCCTGAACTAATACGGTAACAAATACTATCTAAAACTTTTACCTGTACGTAAAGTACTTCTTGCAGGGGTGTAGTGTAGGATCCTCGCACTTACTTACATGGGCATTACAGCTTGTGCGGTGAACCTGGAGCCTCAACCAACATCTTTTGATAACGACTTTGAATTCGGGGAGAGCTTTCTAAGTTGGTCCTCTACTTGATTGCGCAACCTAACCCAAGTTATTTTCCTTCCCCGATCTATCTGCAAAATGCTCTCGAAAACACGCTTTGATGTCCATCCGCTTTACATAGCCCAGCCATCGTAGCCTCACGACGATACGTACTCTTCAGGCTATGCCAATATCGCGGTACAGCTCATACAGCCGTTGTTGTATCTTCTTCTCCACACATTGTCTTCGCATACGAGATCAAAAATCATTCGGATAAAGGGTTTCCTCATTCGCTTTAGATAAGTTCCACGCTTTAGGCCTAAGACTTACACATATTACAGCAGACAAAGTTTTATACGCGATGAAGGAGGCTTACTTCTCTATAATTGGCGCAATTGTGACGATCTCCCTCTTTTAGTTGGGCATACTTTCATCTGATCATATCTTGCAGATCAGCTGGTGCATGCTCCTTTCCAACTGGTTTCATGCTGCCATTAAAAGTTCGGCATCAAGGCACCTGCAATGTTGTTTGATTTGAGTTTGCATCTGGCAAGCTTAAACTCTTTTCAGTTGGGAGACGGCATTCTTGATCATTGGTTCAAGTTGAATGGGGCAGTCTGCCTGACAGCGGAACTAGTGTCTTCATCGCCGTCTGCAGAAGTGGTCTTTCTAGTTTTTTAGTAGCGATTACGTTTCTATTATTTTGTTTTTTTTGGTCTTTATAGGCTTGAGCTGGGGGCTTACCATACTGGCATGGTCCTTATACCTTTTGGTAAGACTTTCGAATCTTATTCCTGCCATGGCTTCCCTCTCAGTTTCCTCAAGCGAGTGCTTCTTATACTTATGCTGCTTCTTTAACTTTTGAGACCATGCGAATGAATGTTGTATTCATCACTTTGAATTCCTAATTCGGTTCTTAATGGCAGAAGCATATTTCGATCATTGAAAGAAGCGCAAATCTTCCTAGAATTCATCCAACCTGCCAATCTGATAATTATGTAAAAAGATAACGTCAACACTTTGCCGATCGGCAACCGGATCTATTTCGTTCGGTTCAAATTGAAGTTTCCGGTATGGAGAAAGGTTAATTCGATCTTGAGTCGTCAACATTAATTTGGTACTGTCGATCGGCATGCGCCGATTGGTGCCGCCCATAAAAATTTTGACGCACCTAGAGATTTCAGATTAAAAACGATCACCACCGGCAACCCCTACGCATGGTGTTACTTCTCAAACGCAAAAGTAATTAGAACTTATACAAGTCTTATAGAAATTGACTTGGTTTACACTTCCAAAAATGTTTCAGAACTACTTGCACGCCTTTTGCATACTTTCAACCATGAAAGTCTTACGTAGAATTTGTGGAATTTTCCATCTTGCTTGCTTGTATCAACTTTACAATGCAAATTATCTGCAAATTACAACTTGTCAAATTCAAACAACTGAAGTTATTGTGAGAGCGATTATACATATATACATACTCAAACAGTTCTTGGGATCTTTGTGTACCTTAAAGAACCTCCAAAGTTTTGCCGTCTTGATTTTTGGAATCTGTAAAAGCTCTGCATTTTTATTGGCTCGTGGGGTGTAATAGTCGTTCGAAGGTAAACACTTTTCCCCTTTGAAGTGTCAAGTGAAATACCCTTCAGTCCTCAACTAAGAAGTTACACTAAAACTGGGACTAAATTGTCTGTTTTGTCCTCCAAATTCCCTCTCATTTCTTATCTGAATATTAATAAGCCACAAATTTGTTTATATTTCCTTTAGTTTGATTTACAGCTTCAGGTCAATACCTAGTCCTTTCATTCCGAAATAATTTTTCTTCATAAAGCACAACCCTCACCAAGCACTCCTCCTTAAGACGTCAAAGCTTTTCGACTCTGCGCTTTCATATCTTAACTTCAAAACGCTGTACTGCTTCATTATTGTTTTTAATCAAAACCTAAGTAAAATATATATACATCTACACTTTACTCTGCCATCGATCCAATCAATTCTCATTTCAAATTCAGTCTCTGAAAATTCCAAGAAATCTTTTCTGTGTACTACAAGTGCCTACATAGTAAGGTATCGGGTCACGATGGAAAATTACCATCCTCATCTGGCTGTAAGGCATCGTCAAGCTCACCGGAGATGAAAACCTGATTTGCTTTTCATTTGCATAAAATCGTTCAACTTCCGATGGCCTCTTCATCGTCTGTAGATATTGAAAGGAAAAGCCTCTCGAACTCAAATAGGAACAAAAATTTGTATACAAAGATTGATTTTGGTGAAGAAAAAAATAGCAAATACCTACTACGTTCAAGAAGGCAGAATTAAAGAGAACCAACCATCTGCTTAAATTGAAAACCTACAACATTATTTATGACCCAGACCCTAGACACATACCTATTCCTCCAAACTCTTTCACCTTTTCAACCACAATCTTCATAGTTTTGAATGCAAAACAATGAATGGATTGGATTTATTTCGAATTTCTTCAGAAAATTAAGTTTTTCACTCACGGCGATGTAGGTGTTTTCTCCAAAGGAAAATTGGGTAAAAACTTCAACATTTCTTGACGTTCTATTGATCATAAGCTCGATACATTGTGTGCAGAATGCCAAAAGCCTTTATTGACACAAAACCCCCAGACATTCAGAATCCATCACATGCAGTCGACCATCACTTATCCTTAGCCTGCCCAACCCATTGTCATTCATTTACATACACACAATATCCTTAACCTTCCACATCCTTAAATCAAATCAAGAAATCTCCCAAGAATCCTCATTTAGAATTTCTTTTTTTTTTTTGTTGTTGTTTCGCCACCCTGTATTCTGTACGGACATATATAGCCCCTTCTGACACGTACAAATCATTCTAGAATTTGCATAACATTTGCCCCTAGAACATCCTCAAAATAGGTATATCACCCTTCTCCTTAGGCAAAATCAGCCATGTCCACATATATCCAGGTCTATCTCCCCCCCTCTCTCTTTCATTTCCCCACAAACCGAAATGCACTATTATGTTTTCTTATAAATATATATATAAGGAGAAAAAAAAACATAAAAGCCTTGTATTCGCATATATCCTTGTTCAAATTATTAAAAACAGACACAAAAAGGATATAAGAAGAAGAAGAAAAGAAAAAAACTTGATTTTGTAGCTCAAATTGTTTGCTGGCACACTACACACAAGCCCACACATATTAGACAAATCTATCTGCTAGTTTCCGTTTCATTTTTGTTGTTGTACCTATTGTTTTTTTCTTTGCTGAATTCATTGGGGATGCTTAGAGGCCAGAAATATTAAAGGAGAAAAGAAAAAATCCTTAAACTCTGCCGCGCTCTTGATAGATTATGGTAAAACTTTTGGTTTTGTATACGCTCGGTATATGCTCGGGCTTAGAAGCAAATCCTTTTTCACGCCATATTAATATTTTTTCTCATTTTTATTTGTTTTTGAATTTATGTGGTCTTCTATATTTATGTGTGTGTGAGGACTTTTTGCCTTGTTGTGTAGCCAGCACAATAACCAACAGCATTAGACTAGAAAGAAAAACATTCAAAGGAAATGTGGAATACAAACTTTTTATTTCTTCTGCACCAAACAAGAAAAAAAAGTAAAATATATATAAAAATATATATTGTACTAACCTGAAGCACAGGAAAGCACTGTGATTGCATGTTTTTTTTCCTAGAGCGCACCTTATAGTGGATCCTTTAAAATAAGATTTTACAGATAAAGAAAATGAAAAAAGAAAAACTTCGGCACAAATTTAGTATTATACATTGCAGACTAGGGATAGTAGGTAAGAGGTTAGATTATACGAGACGTAGATAATGTTAATGTCAGGTTTGTTACGTAAACATACCGTATAAGATGTATAGTAAGAACCAGCAGAGTGCTTGAGGTCTCTTCTTTTAATATTTTTATTATTTTTTTTTTTTTAATACATCTTTACACGTACTTGTCAAAAGTATGTTCCATAAAAATTTTAATGCAGGTTAGTCGGGAAGAGGCTTTGCAACTTAAAACACACATGGTGATTCATATGATATAAGTTGTTCTGGTATAAATAAGCGAGATTGGCTCATCTATTGAGTGAAGAAAACTTCGAAGAGTATTCTGAGCTTTGAATGCTGATTGCTGTAAATATAACCCCGTGGCGTAATACTTTGTCTCTTATTCGCGGTTAGAATTCCAGATTTTGTTATACTGCGGGTATAGACTGACAGAAAAGGCAAGTTCTTCGATAAATAATACTGCCAGGAAAAGACCTCGCTCTTTATTTCCTTCCATTTATTTAGCAAAAATTTCGCTATTTACAACTTACTATCAACACAAATACCGTGGCGTAATGGTTAGCATGTCTGTCTGTTATACAGCAGGTGCGGGGTTCGAATCCCAACAGAAACCGAAAATGTTTTTCCACGGGTATCACCTTTTGCGAGTCCTCTGATAGTAAAACTATTGCTATGAAAAGCGCTTTCTCTATTAGCCGTTCGGGACCGGTAGAAAATTGAAGGTTTCTTCTTCCCCCATCAAACATGGTTGTGAGAAAGCTCTAGGCCCAGGGGGTCCCCGCTCTGTTGCGCCACACAAATGACAAGCACAATACTTCATTTGGAATCAGCAAAAAACTGTAGGTCCCCTCTGTTTCTTTAAAGCAATGGCTGACAAAATGCAGGTCTTTTGAGACTCAACCACATAAGCTTTGTATAAAGTGTGTGAAAAACAATATAAGATGGCTTAAAAAGCTTATTAGGAAGATATTGTCAGTTGCCACTTAATAATCCTTTTTTCCATTTCGATTTTTCGTTCATCTATCGAAAAATTTCAAAAGCACAATCGTTCGTCACTAGCTCCCTAAAAATTTTATATCGTCAACATACAACATACATCAAACAATGGGAATACATCAAAAAATCGAGAATGTCATTGACAATAAAGGAAATAGAAGAGGTCCAAGATGGCTTCCTTGGGGTGCACCGGAAGGTACCTCAATAGCATAAGAATGAATTTTATCCGTGGAATCAAATTGTGTTCTTTCACAAAGATAAAATTTCGTTTTTTACAACTAAGGTTAGGTTAAAGTGGCTGTCTAACACACTTTAACTTTTCTTACAACTTACTATCAATACAAATAGTAAAATTAAACACAATACTTCATTTGGAATTGGCAAAAACTCCATCCCTCAAAAATTATGGCTGACAGACCGCAAGATTTTTATAACTCGGTTTACATAATCACTTACTATATAAGGTTTCTGAAAGACATTTAAGAAGGCTCAAGAAGAATTTAGGGGAGATATTGTGGTTGCCACTTAAAGATTTTTTCTTATTAAGATTTTTCGTTCAATTTTCAAAAGATTTAAAAAGCACAAGTGTCCTTCACTAAGTGCCTTAAAATCGGAATTATCAAAGAATGGGAGTACAGCAAAACATCAATGATGTCATTGACAATAACACGAATAGAAGTGGTCCAACATGGCTTCCTTGAGGAAAACCTATTGTTACCTCAATTTCATCAGAAAGGATGTTATTCAGGCGAACAAATTGAGTTCTTTAACAAAGTTAAGACTCAATCCATGTTAAAAACTTGAATGAAAAAACCGTTTTATTAATACTAACGATTTTTATTTCAAGTCCCCATTTCAAAAAAAACTTTTACCATAACGTTGTTTGCCAAAAGACTTATCTTGTCTTTACTTCGATATCAATTCACCTCGAGGTCTTCTTTGGTCTCTTGTTAGAGTAATTCAAATTTCGTGGAAGATTGAACAGCGATAAATACTCCATCAAACATAATATACCATTGCGTTTTTTTTTTTTAATATTGAGGAAACACTGCACTCACTTTGCGGATAGTTGTTTCACTTTTCATATGTGATTACCCTTTAGGCTTTTCAGCTTACGCACGGGTTTCCGCACCAAAAGTTGTTTTCATAGAGAACACGGATGTTGCAATAAGACTTTCAGCAAACTTTTGGGTAGATGCGAAAAGTAACCTAAATTCAAAGATATACGTATGTAGACCTGTTGGTAAGTCCAACATTGTGCATTTAAAAGTCTTGCAAGTTTCATTTAGTTTGTTGCTTGCAACGATTCTAAAGAAGTGAGTAACTTTTTATGTTTGTTTAGTTACGTGATACGTTTGTAGCCACTCTGAGCGATATTCAGTTTCTGATTAAGGCTCTGAAATAAAATTGTTGGTTTATTCGATAGAACACCTTCATATTTCAAAACTTCATTACGAGTAAAAACTCTGGAAAATAGAAAAAATGGAAAAAACATGTTTCAATGGTTCTTCCACTAACATTGGTGTTGAAGTGGAACGACGTTTTCTGTGGAGGTCGGTGCATGTAACAACGGCTTTTATGAAACATGAATTATATTCGTCATCCCGACCACAAGCAACCAATTAAGCATAGCAACTCTTGCAGAGGTTGCATGAACAGGGAGGAAGAGGATACCATCCTTCAACTTCTTCATTCAAGTCCTTCTCTTTCTCAAAGACGTTAGCTACATCTAAAATAATTTCCTGTTGAGCCCTGGGATTTGACGAACATAGAAATTCATTGTTTCCATTGCTTTATTGAAGGTTCCAAACTATCGAGATTTTTCCCTCTCTTTTAGTGTTGTTTAAAATTGGATTAACTATCTCCAATTTTTGAGCGTTTGGGGTTGTAACTCAAGGACTGCTTGGGTGATATTGGCCTTAAAATCTTGAATCGATTGCAGATTGTAGATTTAACATCGTCTCCTTACGATTACCCACAAAAAGAAGTCAAATCGCAACTTCATGGCGGTTAATTGCCATGACCAAGAAGGCTGATATATATATAGTTCACAGTTGACGGTAACGCTTCTTCCACGGTCATTTTTAAATAAAATTGACTGATGATGCAACCAACTCTTAAATCACACCAAATTGTCTTTTTTCGGGATGCATTGGTAATTTTTGTATTGCTGTTTATCAATACGATGAAGTGTTGTCTACTTACGTGTCAGTCTCACAATCTCGCGTTAAGCAGGCACGATGGGTGCATCGTTTCGGCTAAAGCTTCATTCATTGGTAGCAGTGGGCGTGATGGTTAGTCTGCTGTTTACCCAGAGGTTTGTGGCTCAAATCCCAACTAAAGCAAAGTTGTTTTTGCATGCTTATCGCATTCGGTGGAATTTGCAACTACATACTTCGATAGTAAGTTCATTGTTATCAAAAACGTTTTCTCGACTATCCGTTCGTTTAGTTTCACTCCATTCCCTTATAAATCAATAATTGTCAGAGAGGCCCCGGGGCGCCATGCCACCATATTTATTTATTTATTCATTCAAAAATATCACTGTTTGGGCTACGGTGTGTAGCTCGCTTTGGAACTAAGTCTTCAATATTTCCCAACGTTGTTCAAGCCTAAAGCAACTCATTTTGTTCCGTGGAGGTATAACACTGACTTTCTGTCACAACCAGTAAGAAACTGTCAGTGTTAAAATATTCTCTGATTTAAGTCCACTAGACAGCATAGCATGCATAATTGTATAGGTATAATATTGGGGCCTATTATGCAACTTTGTATCCCAGTTAAAATGTTAAACTGTTCAGCCTCAGCTTCATTTCACAACGTTAAACAGCACAGGGGAATGTAGATAGCCTTGCGGAACTCCGATTTTGATTTTTTGTGCTACGCTTGGCATTTGGTATTTGCTTATATAAGAATGTGCCTTACTACCCAGAGGCCACGTCACTTTGTTACTTTATATTAGTTGTGTTTTCGATTTAAAGCGGAGCGTTCCACTTCTTAACTCAATCCAAATTAACAACGATTGGTAAGAGTAATACAGTAAAAGAGTTTTAGGTAAAACTTCTCACCAGAACCAACATAGTTCTGGTCCTTTACCAAATCATTACTTGCTGTTCTAAAATGTTAAAAGGCAAATGGCCTATTTTTAGTTGACTTACATATTTTACTTATGTCAGGCAAAATCTTGCTTTACCAATGTTCAAATAAGAAGAATTTTTTACCTTAGGACGATAATTCAGCTGTTATTGTCTTCGTTTAAGGAGCAGTGCCTGTGTCGTCGATGAAGTAAAACCGTTTATTCCTAACTCCACTCAGTTTCTATAAATTTGTACAAAACTTGTATCTATTTATGCCTCATCACAAAAATGTGGAAACTATGATCTGGGACTTCACTTTTCCATTACCTCATGATTCTTCGTCCTAGCCATGAGTTTGCTTGCCTTCATTTAATTAATTTTCCAATGAGGGATGAGCTTGAAAGCCTGCGATAGCTGCTTTTCAAAGTCAAACTTAAAAGAAAAAAATATATGTACTTAAGCTCATCAGAAAACAGATTCTCACATTCTGTTCGAAAAGGTAAGAGCCTCTGTCAAAGGCAACCTAAATCTCATTATAAGAACGACGTAGACATCAAGCTTGATGAAATTGTTGAGTTTAAAACTTCAAGATTAATTACCTACAAACTTAACATGTTAATGTAGTTAAACAAGTCGTAAGTAAACAAATTATGAAAAAATGCTATAAAACGATTTGGGTTTGCGTTCAACTCACATCATAAATATTAAAAATTCTTGAGTGCTTGTTCATACCAAGGACTTGTATTTTTGGTTGTTCCTATATGTAAACAATGAAGTCCTTCCCAAACCGATTACAAAACCTGTGAATCACCCTGTGTAAGAGTTTGCTAAGCCAACCTGAAGACTAAAAGCATTATCTAAACGCACTAGACTTTTTAAAGTCTGAAATGTCTGCTGTTAAATGCATTAAGGATAACGGTAACATTTATTTGTATGAAAAAGTGTGTACTTGTGTTTTTTTTTATTTTATTTATTTATTCTTCCTACCTTTTCTGTCTACATTAATGTTTTCCTTGTTTCATTTTTTTCTGGTTTTTCTTTTTTGTGGAAAGAATCTATTCGGAGGACATCGTTGAGGAGTAAAAAAAGGACTTGTTACATCCTCTTCTTACAAATGTTCTACTTGTTTTTTTTTTTAGTATTATTATTCTGTGTGCGTTTGTGTGGAAAAAACGCAAGTTTTTATTCGGAAAGGTGTAGGTACTCGTATTACGTACCTAGGTAAATGTTGGGTAAGAAAAATTATCTCAAAGACTACGACGATGCATCAAGTTTTATTTTTATATACGAGTACGAGTAGCAAGGACGTCGAGAAATAATGACGAAATGATAGCGTGTTGCTTTTGGAATACAGAGAGTTGTAAAAAGGAACATATATACATTAATAAATTCTTCTTCTTCTTTTTTTGTGTTGTGAAAGTTGTAGTTGTTAATGTTCTTGAGGTGATGTTGGGAATTCTTTTTAAGTACAGAAGTTTAAATAAAGAAAATAATATAAACTTGTTATGACTTATTTGAGTCGTATCGTAAGACATACCTGCTGCAGTGAGGATAAAAGATATGAACTTTTCTACTTACTAAAATTCTGGCTACAGATTCTTAAGTTTTAGAAAATTCAACTTTTGATGTTTCGTCATCCTGAAAAGGGGAAGCATAATTTTAAAGCTTTTGAGTGGTTTGTAGTTGGTGTATTGTGGGCATAGCTTGAAAAATGTTTTTCATGTATTTTCAAGCTGAAGTTGTTCTCCTGGGTGAGTTAATCCTTTATCCTGTTTTATTCCATCTGAATTCTAATGGTTTTCCGCTTAATCTCAGAAGACTCATACGAACTTAGTTCCGCATTCAAAGAATGCTTAAGTCGAGTCAGCTTTTCTGATGACTGCTATGTTCTTTCAATGATTTGAGTTTATGATTTTTTTGTGAAGTGATCTTTATGTCAAGAAACTCAAACTCAAAATGATGTACCTAGAATGATGTCTTTCTAGCGTTACGAGAGGGTTAAATAAAACATTCTAGGGGTGATTTGAATACAATTAATAAAAAAGGGCATATGGGTGCATGAATCTGAGTATTTGCAAATTCTTGAGAGAAACAGCATCGGCTGTTAAGTAATTTGGTTTGTACTTAGAATCAACTTTTCAGACAAAATCAGTTGCTTAAAAGGACTCACGATTGACGATTAAATAAAACTCTACATTTTGTGCGTTCGGTTGTATTAAAAATCAAGAATCAAGAAGGACTCTTCCATTTCCAAATTTCTTGAATGAACACTTAACATTTGACATTTAACATTCGTGACGGCAACAGGGAAGGACGACAAAGTGAGAGTATCCTTACTGTATACATATTCCATCCTAATGTACATTTCATACGAAATAAACATATCAGAAGAATTCTTATTCACAATACCTGAAAGTTGGCCGTAACAGGTATCATCAAACGGGGCAGATGTTCCTTTCAGCTTCCTAAAAACGCACCTTGTGCCCTTTGCTTGGAGTTGGGTGCTTTTATTCCACGGTTTTTTCTTGCAGGTTCTGTATTGCATACCGTGATGTCTTTTAATCTCCACCTTTAAAAGGATAATGGGCCATATAGGCAAAAAAAAAATATATAAATTTTCAAATGGGAGATTCATTCACGACCGCCCAAAACTCCGCAAGTGAAATTTTATTCACGATAGAGCCCTATGTTCTGGAAACCCTATGTTCCGGAAACCACTGCTGAAGCATCCTCATATCCACATCGTTCTTCTTCGCTCTATCAGATTTTCCCTTTGAAAACTCACAACAGTTTTAATCGCCTTGAGCAAGTTCGCCTACACACTTCGGTTGTGCTGGTTGCATTTGCTATTCCTTTTGTGTGTGAAGTGCAGATAAGAATATTTGAAATGATTAGTGGCCAAGTAGATTTTCCTGATTTGATTGCCTTCAAATTTTTCAGCAGAAGTAGTTTTTGCTGTGCGATAGCCTCTCTTATTATCGCTTTGAAGTATTTAACCTAAGAAATAGCTGAGCTTTGTTACCAAATGGCAATCAATCTGGAATTCAATTCGAAAAAGTTGTCGTTTTTTAAAAGACGAACTTCCTATTCGATGCAATAAACCCGTTGGACCGTTTGTGATACCCGTACCGTGATTGTAAGCATATTTGCCTGTTTCACAAAAGATTCGTGGTTCGAATCCCAACAGAAGCAGAAGCAAATGTTTTTCTCCGGGTATTGCGATAAATTGCTACTAAAAGTACCTTCTCGATAAGCGGTTCAGAACCAGCAGAAAATGGTAGGTCCCCTCCATTCCTTCATATTAAGGCATGGTTGGGAGAAATGCGCTAGGTCGTGGTACCCGGTTTAACTGTATATTCGCAGCATATGTTTAACAGGAGAGTTCCAGATACTTAACCTCAAACTTGTTTGCCATTTCATGAATTTCGTTTAAATTCCTCAAAAAAAAAAAAAAAACTTCTTGTAAGATGTCCTTTTTTGTACTGAATGTACTGAATTTGGGGCACTTTTCACTGACAATATCCTGCATCTTAACTTGCATCTACAATATAAGAGATATAAAACAATCACTAGGTCTGTTTGGCTATCGAAATGCCAAGTTGCTCTTCCGCAAGGATGATACCGATTCTGTTCGTACTCTAGGGAGTCTTACATAAAATAATGGGCTCTAGTTTTTTGTATTCAACCATGTCTTTAAAGAGGAGGCTTATGCTAATCTGGAGCACCAGGGAAGCAGCCTTCCCTTTTTTTTCTGGTGCAATAGATTGAAATAAGGTGGTTGTAATTTCGTATATAACCTCAAAGCCAGCGTCCAGATTAAACTTGGAGGTGGAAAGAAAAGTAGATGCCCAGAGCGGGGTTCGAACCCACTCGTCCAACCTACCTACTGAACACTCTTCAACTGCACCACGGCAGTATGTTTCTTGAACATACGAAAAGCTTATCCTCTACCTCGTCTCATTATTTCTTAAGTTCGAAACTCTTACCCTCATTCTTCTTCATCTTTCAATCTGTTTCATTGTTTTGCTAGTCCTCGGAACCCATCCACCTTGTTTCATTGTTTCGAAATTCTTGTAACCTTGATACGTGCCTTTTTGCTTTGTCCAAAAGAAAGGGTCTGTCGCAATAGTCCGATTTATATTTGCGAGTTCCCCAACAATTTTGTAAATTTTTAGAATTTCATGTCCAGTTGGGGAATCGGCATATTCACTTGTAAGAAAGTATATACAGGTTTAGACAAAAGTATTAGTTACTTGAAACTTTTGTTCGTGTTCTCTAAAGTGAGGTACAGCAGTTCTCTACAATTTAAAATTAAAGGTAACCTGCATCTTAGTTCCTTTTTGAATTTTTTGCCAGTTTCAAGGCTGCCTCATACTTCGCCCGTTGCTGTAGGTATAACGGTATACCAAATGTCCATATTTGATTTCTCTTTTGTCGACATTTATGTGACGCTGGAGCGATATTCTTCTGCACTTGATTTTTTTTTATTTATGAAAAATGTTAAATTTATCTAGTGTCGTTACAAAAAATTTCTTTTACAAAAATGTCACAAAGGACATTTCCGTTACAACAAGCCATTTCTGACTTGTGGTAGGCTTAAATCGGATAAGCCAAGTTAAAGTGGCATCTTGAGCTTTGATTTTCCTTGCGCTTTGTCTCTTCTCTGACGGTTGAAGTAGGTATGGTTAAATATACGAGTAAGTACAAAACAAAAAAGACATTATTTCCTTAGAGTGGATGATTTTTATTTTGACTCAGCCAACCCTGACCTGCGCACTTATAACCTTTTCGGCAGTCTTCTAAAGAACTTCGCTGTTTTTCAGCATCCTAAAGGTCAAGCCAAAAATAACAACAACAAAAAAAACTTATACTTCACAACGTCCTTGAAAAGTTCATTTCCACACTCAGCGGTGTCCTTCTGAAAAATTATTTCCTCTGTCCTTTTGCATTTAAAGAAAGAAAAACACTTCATTTTTGTTTCACGGAGGTATACGCTAGTAAACTTAAAAAAAAACTTTGCTTTATTACTCAGTGCAAATTTCGGTAAATTCGAGAACAAAAAATGAACAAATAACAAACGAAAACAAAACTCCCAACAAAAAGGCTAAACAAGCTTCGACCTACAAAACTTCTTTTGTAAAGCAAAAATTTTAACAAAAACTTTTTCTCAAGTATGAGTAGGAATATCTCACCGACTTAACCTACTTAATATTTCTGTTTAATTAGCCATGTTGGTTGCTCAAGCAATGCACATAGTTTATTTTTCAAAAAAAAAGGTAAGTGGAGTAGAAGAAAGCTAAAATATTAAACAACATCGAAAAAGAATCTTTTTTCCTCGTAGCTACTTCCACAACACCTAATGACAAAATATGATTTTTAAAATTATTATTTTCATTTTTGTTTTTGTATACAAGTATTTGTTTTAGTAATTTTTAAGCGAATTAATCGTTGCATAAATTTTCGTAGGATAATTAATGCAAACGATCCATGAAAACAGCAATGAGTGTTTTTTAAAACACTTATCCGCAGAAAATATTAAAGCGCCATCACCCACCCCCACAGAGTGTACTCGTATTTATAGAATAAATTTGTTTTTGGACCCCACAAACCAACCCCCCTTAGCTTAACCAAGTGTGGATAGAAACAACCCCCACAAAAAAATAAAAAGTATAATAAAGTACAGCATTCGCCCTAAATCCCTCGTCCTTATTATAAAACGTTTAAGAGCATATAAATCCTGACAACTCACCAAATCCGTCCATCAATCCACTCTACCCCCACACATCATTTTACATAGAAAAATATTTAAATAAAAACTTCTCATCATTCATTTAATTTTTCATCACGCGAAAAACCATCCCATCCTTGTGTAATGGAAACATATGTATACTATATGAAGTTTAACTATTTTTTTTTTTTAAACATCTTTTTGTGTGTCGTCCCTGTTTTTATATTTTTTTTTTTCAATGAACGGATATACTGCCACAAGAAAATGTGGTGGTGTCAGCAATGTTTCCAGTTCACGTTCATTTTTTTCCGTGAGGTTTTTTGTTCACTAGGAAACAGTTTTCCTTTTTTGTTCCCGTTTTCTTTTTAATCAAAAAACAAATAGTTTTTGAATTTTGCACTTAACCAACTAAAGTTTATAACAAATGAATACAAAAAAGAAGAAAGATAAATGTTGCGACATACTTTTTGAATTTTGAATGGCGCATGTCGTTTTATTATTTTTTTTGTGGTTATTTATTTGGTTAAATGTGTAGGCAAATTTTTATAGCCCCAAGGGGTGGAGAAACGTCCACCATGTGCAATCATTCTTTTTTTTTTTTTGTTATCAAAGCACAATTTTTGTTATTGCTTCAAAATAAGTTTACAGACACGTGGTGAATTTTCAACATGTGCTTAATTTTTACTCGTCAAATTTTATGAAAGATTTTTGGAAAATTTTTGTTGTCATTTATGTTCAACTGACTACTCATAGTTTATTTTTGTTTTGTATTGCAATGGAACTGTTTAAAAAACCATACTTATTTTTACATTTGCTTTTTGTTCTGTTCCATTTTATAAGTTTAGTCTTAGTTTTGTAGAAAATAATTAATTAAAATGCAAATAAAAAAAAAATTTATCTTATTGACGTGAAGCAGATGAAAAATCGCATCCTGAATTCTAAATAATTTTGAAAGGTTGCTCACGAAATTAATTTCATCCTTTTATAAGGAAAAAGGAGGGAAGATTCCTTTCAATGATTTCAATTACAGAACTTCTCCTCTGTCCAGAGGTTTGTCAATATCCAAAGTTTGCATCGGAGTAAATTCAATGCTTATACGATCTTTAAAGAATACTTTGAGCTAAATGAAATAAGTTGAGACTTTTCAACGCAAAATAAGAGATTTTTTTTATTTGCATTTTCCAGAAACCTGCTAACAACTTTATTTATTATAAATTTACTAACCTTTCGTTTGAAGAGCACGCCACTAATATAAAAATATTTTCTGTTTTTTGTTCTTATCATCGTCTGCTGTTGAATTCAGCTCTGGAATTGAGGGCAATCCGACTGTGTTCTATCGTTTAATGCCGGGTTCTACGGCACAAACGAATAAATTCCATACGTTCTACTTACAACAAAGGCCGGATAATGGAGATACATGGGCTGACATTAAGGTTAATCATCCGTTAGACTATGAGAGCATAAAGGAGTATAATCTAACAATACGTGTTGAGGTAAGTGTTTGTGATTTAATGTTTTTGATTTAAACTAAATATAAACCATATAGAAGTGATAAATGAGGTGAATGAATAATTTGGATAGGAAATGTTTTATTCATTGTGATGGGATATAAAAGCTATAGTATCCTTTGGTTTAGTTTGAATTACTGTGTTACTGTTACTCAAATACGAAAAGCGTTCAGACAATATCACTGTAAAATGTAAAACATAGGGCTTCAGAAGCTGTAGCTCTGTTCTGCAACTGTCGCATCGTTAAAATCGATCAAAAAGGGGTAGAAATCGGAACGAGATCCTATTAATTTCATAAAATTTTGTTCCAGTCACAAAAATAATTTTTTTACCTAACTTACTGCATCACCTTCTCGCACAATGTAGGAGCGGAGGGACTGAACGAGAAATCAGCTTATATCAATTTGAAACTAATGACATCCCTAATGCCATACTATTACCCTACAAGAAAGTGTGTCCAAGAGTTTCGGATTCAAACGACCAGAAATGACCGATACAAGTAAAGAGAAATCAAACATCAAACCAAACCCACATAGCATTCTCGTGTCGGAAATACAAAGCAAAAAAACGCAGAATCTCGAAAAATGGGAGTCTTTTTAGAAATTAGTACACTTTTACGCTGGTCTGAGCAGGGCGGCACTGCAAGGACCTCTTTGCGTTATCTTTAACGCGACAATTGTACAATTACATAAGTGCTGGAGATACTAGATGAAGGGCTATTCAAGCTTTTAGCATTGGATACAATCTTGCATGGTACAAGAAACTGGAAGAACTTCGTAGCTACTGCAACACTAATTTCGGATTGCTGAAAGCCTATAGTTAAAGGAGAGCCTCTTAGATCTTATTTCGAATGAATACCTTCGACGAAGGTTGACGAACAACATCGAACTAACTGCTTGAACGAAGATATGTCTTCGGGGCATAGATCAGTCTAAAATAAATAAGTGAGTTAATTGGGTGGGGCAACAGAGAGTGGATTCCTGGGGCCTAGCGTATTTCTCTCAACCATACCTTGAAAGTGATACCCGTGGTGTGATGGTTAGCATGTCTGCCTGTTAACTCAGTGGTTGATGGTTCGAATCCCAACAGAGACAAAGTGTTTTTTCACGGGTATCGAATTTCGGGAGTAATTGGCAAGTTCGATGTTAGTAAATTCTTTGTCATGAAAAGCTCTTTCTCGACTAGCCGTTCGGAACCAGTAGAAACCAGTAGGTCTCTTTCACTCAGAATGCATGGTTGTCAGAAATGGGCCACGCCCTGGGGCTCCTCGTACTGCTGCGCCAACCTATTTAATTTATTAATAACTTGTAAGGAAACCAAATGTACCTATAATTTTTTCGCTTTTCTTGGTATGAAATTACTATCGAAGAAATTGCTAATTATTTGCAAAGGACAATAACCGTGCAAAAACATTTTTGTTTTCCTCGAACCTTCTACGCAACGTTCCAAAACCAACGTTACGCCAAATGCAGCACAAGTCTACAGTTGTCTAAATTACAATTTATTACTTCCACAGCGAAGATAGTCAGCCATTGATTGATTCAATTTTCAAAATGGGGAGCTTATATGTAAGCCTTCACTTTATACAACATTGTAAGGATCTTCCTATTTAATGCAACTTTTGCAACCTTAGAGAAAGGCAAAATGTATTGCGGATAGATGCTTCATATATAAATCCACTCCCAGCGTTTGAGCTATGCTTAAGCTAAGACTTAATTTCAAATTCGTGACTTGGAATGTTCGAAGTATGAATGGTCGTAGGTTTGAAATGTTAAGTTGATGATAAGAACGCGAACAGAAGAATCTAACAGAATCCTAAATGATACAGCTGCCAAAAAGGACACATCAAAAGCAATTCGATGTAATCCTTGCACAATAGCTTTTTAACAACCTGTTGATCATTGCGAAAGCTGGCGAAATGATGTAAAAAGATCTGTAGATTTTGTTGTCAGTCCATAGGATTGAATATGACTCGTTATGGCTTAATAACCTATTTGTGGACAACCCAAACCAATGTTTGCTTGCGAAGACCACAAGAGACCCTTTTGGAAGGCAAATTGTGCAGACTGCCGGTTCCTGAAATTCTCCTGCTAGAGATATTCTAATGAACGGTCTTATCATGTTAACGGAAAGACATGGAAAATTTGTCTCCATGCAACACTCACCTCTGTTGACAGAATGAACAAACTATGCTGGAGAACAGCTCCTTTTGGATTACGACGAGTTTCTTTAAGTATTCAACAGGACAGTTTTTCTTCAAAGTACTTTGAAGAAGCTGAATCTACTTTAACAGGAGTAACCGACATCACAACGGAGCTAAATGAAGAAATGTACTCAGTTTTATTGAAGAGTAATGTAGCATCCTAATGTTAAAAGATTTTTTAAAATCGGTGCAATGGTTTTCAGGTTCCCGTTAAAGCTTCCAGCTCTTCGTCCCCGTTCTTATTACCATGAGCATAGAATAGTTATTCTACTATCTGGAGCGGAGTCAAATACAGCAAATCAAAAACCATGAAAATCGGCCTAGTCGTTCTCGAGTTATAAATTGTCTTATATGCTGCCTGTCAAAGATCGGGGCGAACATTTTTAAAAACAGTAAACAGAATAAAATCTTGAGTGCAGATTGACTTGCTAATTTAAGTATCAAAGTGATGGAGCTTGAAAGCAGAAGTTCATGTACTGCTGAATCCAGCAAGAGCAAAAGAATAGCAGATAACAGCAACGCAGCTGTCAGATTTTGTGTCGTGGTCAAATTTTATAAGCATGCTATTCTTTCGCTTTTTATACCAAAGAATTCTACGAAAAAGCTGCAAGAAATGAGAGTTTGTCTAGCATCCAGAGCTGCTATATCCATACTCTTTGCCTGCGATGGTTCATAAAGAACAGACAATAAGTGGCCAAAGATTAATGTTGCTTGCCCCGGTATATCCTTTTGGTTACACTGTTGTTTTTGTAGCAGAAAATCGCTCTTTAAACGGCAGAAAAGTTTAAACTAAAGCAAAGTAGTCTCAGCTGAATTTGGTGTTTAAATCGAAGGCCCAAGGCTAAACCTAAAGTTGTGATATCCGTCAGAGAAGATTAGCTCAAAGTTGTATTATTGCAATCGGCTTCTAAAGGGATATGGTTGTGTTAGATGCGATCACCCTGTGAGAGGACGCAACGCATTACTGGAAGGAGCTAGCGGAAAAAACCACGGAATGTGAAGAAGTCGTCGCCTGGAAACCACTTTAATCCAAGGGTTTTCTCGAACTTCACTCGGGTGGTAAAGAACTTCACTCAGGCGAACTTCATTGGTCGTCCACTTCCGTAAGTTACCTGCCGACAGTAAAAGCTACCGTGATTCGTCTAGTTTTAGTTTCGGTTCACCAATGGTATCAGGTCCAAGAATGAGATCGTGAACGTACATCTCGTCTCGAACAGCCTCCACTCCGATAGGACAGTCCTAGTGTCGTCATCGCACAACCGCTTCAATACCCTTATGTCCAGGTATGGGGCACAGGCGGAACCGAAAGTGATGGTCTTCAATTAAAACTTCTGAATCGGCAATCGGTATGTTCCTATCAAAACGAAATCCGGCTCGAAGGACCAAATGTTCCGACAATTTTTTTTTTATATTAAATAAACATTTTCGGAACAACCCTCTGATTATGTATGCTCCATGTTATGCTTTTTTTTACTATGAAAATAGAAAAGCGTACCATAAATCATACATCACCTACATGCTTTCTAGCCTACTGTCATACTATCATTATTGATGATAATGAATATGGCCAATGAGCCAAGACTTGCTGTTCTCATACAACAACAACAACAGAGTTCCCCTTCTATCTAATTCAATATCTACCAGCATTAATGAGAAAGGCTTAAAACTTTTGACTGACGGTTAAAACAACAACAGAAACTTTTAATCCAATGATATCATTGAAAACAATTCCCCGTTAATAATCCCGCTGCCGCATATACTCGCATATCGTATAACATTCCTCAATAAACCAAAGTTTCAAAAGCTATATTCAAAATAATTATCCACACAATTGTTTTGGATCCCCGGTTATTTCAAACATGAAGCATCAGTCACTCTTCATCTAAAGCGTATCTGTATTTTGTCTAATCCTGCTGTGAACGGAAATCCTATTCAAATTAAATTAGCTCAACGATTATCCTATCCGGCCGAATGCCACCGCTTTGGATCATCCGTATTTTGACCGTAGATTGTTAAGCTGAAACACTCCTCCTCACACACATTGATACCAAACAAAAACACACCAACAACCACACTTGAACATTGTTCTATAGTTAATGAAGGATGAAATTTCAATTAGAATAACCGGCAGGAGGCATTCGTTGTGCAATTAGTTAACTAAAATTAATTTCACCAACCCTCGAATAACTACTATACAAGAACACACAAAGAGCATATCATTGGCATTTTGGATTTGGATTATAATGTGGAGTGATTAGTGAGTACGTACGATACGAGTATTGTCGGGTCTTTTGGTCCGTGGCGTGGCGTGGATCCACGGCGTCAGTCCCTTGCAAACTGTGAAGTCAAAAACCCAAAACAAACTTTTTTTTTATATAAATTTAATGTTATGCAATGATATATTTAAAACTAATAAACCTACACAAATTTTATGTTTGTGGCATTCGAGGACACTTGATCTCAAATCCAAAGTTGTGGCTAGCTAATCCATGGAATTTTGAATACAGCTGTGCCTTTTCTATTTATTGCAAATAGCAACTGAAGCTCAAAAGCCAAAGGAAAATACTCTAATTAATGGAATTAATTTTACAAAGTATTGCGGGGTGTCAACCTCTCTCTGCCTTTCTCCCATCGTTGCCTTTCCGCTTGAAAACTTTACTTTTTGTGCTCGATTTGTTTATCATAGGGAGAGATATATATCTGCGAATGGAAATGAAAAATCTATTTTCTGACAGTCAAACTTGTAAAGAGAGAATACTAGCGATGGGGGATTACGCCAACACTATTTACAGCAAATTGGATAATTAAATTACATTTGACATGGTTTTTGAAAATGTTTTTGCTGAAACAGAAAGGACTGTTCGTCGCAAAATAAGGATGATAGAGTAAGCCAATGTGTTAGTACTTTTTTGATGAATGATTTATAAAGTTTAATTCAATGCTTTTCGGTTTCCGGTGGTTTGTACCTGCACCTGCATGATGCGAGAAGTTTTTTAAATGATGCTCATCCGGTGGGTAATCCTTCAAATTGGTCATATTAAAATTTTAATAGGGAATGAATTTTTCAATTTTCATATTTTGTCAGCGTTTGTACTTAAAACTCGTGACATATAGTAAAAGCTGATTTTTATGTGAACTTCTGGGTGAAAAGTAACCAAGGTTACTCAACTTTGTAACTGACATACCATTTTTTTATGTGACGACAGAATGAATACAACGCTGCCAGAGATCATGATGTGGACGAATCATTAGTCTTTCTTAAAGATAAAAGCAATGCTAATGAATAGAATCGTGATCATTGAAGCGGAGTTTGGGCAATATGTTACAACAGGAGTAAAGGCTGGTCACAAGGTGGTGTTCTATCCCGGCTTCTGTGATGCATGGTGATTGACTTTCTCCTTGAAATGTTCAATGGATCTATCGTGTTAGCCAAATCATTTGTCGACGTCGACGTACCCTCGCTCCGTTGGATCCAGCCTCCAACTCTGTTTCAGAGCACATGTTACGCTAAACTTAATTGACACCAGGAACGTTCTTTCAGTCAATTTTCTGAAAATCGAAGTTGTTCTCTTTGCAAAACGCAAAAATTTGAGTGGTTTTACACAATTTTTGCTTAAATGCGTTAGCATTCAATTTTTAAACGAAGTCAAAACATCTAAAAGTAATCTAAGTGAGCTTCTTATTGTTCAAACATGTCGCGTCGAAAACTGCTAAGGCACTTTCAGTCTTCTGGCAAATTTAAGGAAGCCTTTGGCAAGACCAAAAATGGTCCTTTGCACTATGATAAGACCATTCATCCCCGATGCGTCAGTTGTTTGGTGGAACAAGCTCTCAAGCAAATATTATTTTTTTGCTTCATTTGCCAAATTTCCAAGAACAATATGTCTTAGCACTCCAGTGGCTGCTCTCGAAACACTGCTGAATATTCCGCCCCTTGATGTCTACATCATGGAATGTACTCTCAACACCATTTCCCGTTTAAAGAAATGTTGTCTCTGGCAAAATTCACAATGGAGCTTTGAGGAACTTGCAAGTAGCATGTCTTTTGACTCAGGTCTAATGAACATGCCATCTGACACAATAATCGCAAGGTTCAGGACTGGTCCACTCTAGAATCATAGAAAGGATTGTTATCAGATCTTCATCAATGGTTCCAAAACCAATGATGGATCTGGCGCTTGATCCTTTGCGTAGAGCGATGACATATGACTGCACGCCTCATACATACGCATCCGTGTTTCAAGAAGAGGTGCGTGGTATCCAATTGGCTGTGAGCGCCGTTACGAAGAATATCTGGATGGGGAGAAGTGTTGGTGTCTGCAGCAACAGCCAAACTGTAAAGCTGTACTCAATCCTCCAACTACTTCGAAAGCAATCCAGGAATGGAAAAACTCTCTAAATTTGTTTGGAAGAAATTATTTGAGCCTCGCTTCCCCTTCAGCCATCACGGCATAACTGGAAACGAGATCGCAGATATACTTGTAAGGTAAAGATGTCAGACCGCTTTCTCAGAACCTGATCCAGCGTTTCGTCTGCCGAGGTCCTTAGTGAGGGGTTTAATCATTGATTGAATTTGGCAAGAGAACAATCGTAGGTGGTATGTCTTCATTGGATGTAGACAGACCGTTTACCGCACTTGTTTTTAGGCAAGCGTTTTCAAACGTGTTACTTGAGTGATGCCACACTGTGTGAATTCTGTGGAGAGGATGACGATACCGCGGAGCGCATCTTCTGGGAATTTCTCTCGAGTCAGGCTACAGATACTCGGTGTAGACATGTTGAGAGCCTAATAACCTAGGCTCATTTTCATGCTATCGTCTTCTGGCTCTTATGTGATCATCTTTAACAAGTCTGCAGTGGCTCTTTGGCAGTATTATGGAGTGGCATGTGTGCAATATAGTAAGTAATATTCGAACAAAAAAGAGCAAGGTAATGTCTCTTAAACTGATGTTACAGAATCTGTAGGAAACCGTCAGTGCAGGGGAGCAAATACCAAATTGGGTGTAAGGAAGTTGAATTACTTTCGTTCTTGATGAATTTTCACAACCCATCGTGCTGCCAGAAGTTCTCTTGGTTACGGTATTCTTAGCTTGTGCAAGACAAACGGTCTTATCACGTTAATTACCAAGTCCAACCACTGTCGGAACCTTGTAACTTACAATAGTAGCACAAATGTTTCTCAGATAGATTGCAGCCATCCTTACTTGATTTCTTGCCTTGCAAAGTTTTATCAACGGGATGACATAACTAAAACCTATAGTACGTCCCTTTAAGTTCCTTCACAAAAAGAGCAGTCTTCAGCAGTGATATTTACAAAAGGAAAGTAATCAATTTGGAGCAGTCATACTTTTATTTCCAACGGAGGCATTACATCAACTGTCATGTTGTAAGCTAATCCAATCGTTGTTAAGCTTTCTCTAAAAACCTAATAGTTCAGACAGATTGCAGGGAAAATATTTGGTCTCCTCTGATCTAGTTCAACTCAATAAATTCATTGGAAAAAAATAATTTTTTCTAGCCTAAGAAAATTCAAGGAAAGCAGCGATGAAAAATGCTCCTGCCTCATTCGAAATGTACGTCTACGCTAAAATCTTGCATCTTCCTGTTATTCACCGATTCGTGTTCATTTCTCCATTTGCTTGGATATAGGTGCGACGAAATCTTTTTATTTTTGCTTCACACTACTAATTCGCCATTGGTTCTCTGGTGAGCGTATCTGTCTGTTGTGTGGAGGGTTCAAATCCCAGAAACATCATGAAAATTATGTTTTCCACGGGTATCGCTTTTTGCGAGGAATTGACAGTTAATCCGATAGTAATTTCAAGTAAGAAAGCAGCTTTCTCGATTGAGTTTCGGAATCGGAAAATAACTGCAGGCCCCTTCCATTCATTGGCAAGCTTTGGCTGAGGGAAATGCTTCAGAGCCCGGAGCTCCACTATATATAGGTTGTAATCCTCCTACAAAACTCTGATCTTCTTTCCATGTTCGATGGTTTCCTTCTTCAAAAAGTAGATATACAAGCTTTTGAATTCGATGCGCTTGTCGAAATAAACCAAAACCACTCCTCTTATGAATAAAACTAAATATGATCATTGTCATTTGTTAAAATTGCATTTCTTCGCATGACTGAATTAAAATTAATTGATGTTTAAGCGAAAATGACTACACGAAGACATTTCTACCAAATATGACTCCTGTACAACATATTTACACACACGTTACCGGAACTTCCTTGGCTTCTAATAAAATGCTCTTGCAACAAAGAATTCAGTCTTGAGCACATAAGACACGTATAACCGTCTTGATAATGAGTTCCAGTAATGAAAAACATAAAATGAAAAGAAAAATGGACAAGGAAAAGGAAAAAATTCGATTCTGGTATGCATTCCCTTAGGGTTTACGTTTCAGTTCCAAATTTCAGACAGAATATGAAATTCACAAACTGCATTATCCAGAAGCATGAACAAATACAAAAACTACTCCCCATTCAATTTACTTCTTGAAGAAATAATTACCTAAACCAAATACCCGCACATACCTAGACACCCATACAAATACCCGCCCATATTCTAGTTAGAGCTAAGGCTATAAGGATAAACTATCTTATTGGGATACCTAGAGATCTACGAATAGTAGAAAGATATTCTCCTCCGTCCCTCCCTCATTGAGATGAAAATTGCAAACACAAATGAAATGCCTTAAATGTCAATCTCCTCCCTGAACGCAAGTAGTGTTTAATTGGTTTTACAGTATCCCAGGCAATGTATGTTCGTACATTGTGTACGTGTATATTCCCGATTGAGAGATTCCGTAATCCACAGCTAGTGGTACTGTGTCAAAACTTGCAAAAGTTGTTCCTTCTTCGATGGAAATTGAATTCGTAATCGATAAACTGCTTGCAGTGCAGTTTTGCTCTACGATTTTCCACGTGCTCTATTCAGAAAGGAAAAACCTTGTTGAAGGATATTGAAACATTTCAATTTCCTTAAAATTAGTTGGTGTATATCGGTGAGCAATATTAGAGACAATTGCTGTGTGTGAATGACATGGATTTCTCATTTTCTCAAAAGGTCCGTATACCGTATACTCGTTTACACAATTGGGCAATACCCAGTCGTTAAAAGGGCCCCTGTCATTGATGAAGGATTTTGTGTGCAAGAATTGGGAATTGGATTAAAGTTACTATGAGAAACAAGCTTTGTTTCAAAACTTTGCCATTGAATGATGAAATGTTATCATTCGAACTTCTCAGTTTTGCGGAAAAGATTATGCGGATGGATAATTGGCAATGGTTTCCCGGGAAAATTTGTTGAAAACAAGAATTTGGGAAGGTAAGAGTTGTTTACGGTGGCCTCGGCAGGAGAATGTGGATGTTTTGATTTATTGTGAAAGTGAATGTTTCATTGTTTGTATTGCGGTTAAGACTACATATTGAAATTTCTCTATAGTCATCCTGGGGAAATCAACAGCTTATGGGAAATTTTTTGTTGAGAAAAACGCAGTTTGTTGTTCACTACAAATTTATGTCGTCACCAAGTCCGATTTCTTCTATTTCTTGCTTCTATTTCACTTCTTCGTCTACTTCTATTTTTCTTCAACTAGATAAATAATCTTATCCAAGACAGTCTAAATCAAAACAAACTTTTATTACTTCGATTAACAAGTTCTATAGAAAACGAGCTAGCGTTTTCGTGCTTTGGAGATGTCATTTGAGAGCACCCTGGGAAGTGGGTGTTCATGAGTGACTCTAGGGCTTCAGAGCATGAGTCAGTCCATGTGTTATCAGTTCTTCTAAGAAAACTAGGGGTATTGAACCTAGGACATGACTTTCCTTAGCCTTGCAGCGTCATTGGTGCACTCAACGTCTGAGCAGAAGTTGCGACAGACTGCTCTTTTTACGTAAGTAGTTCTATTTTTGTATTCATTTTTACTGATCTGGTATAAGTCCCAGTCAGTCGAAAGGTTGCTAAATTTTGCTCTACTGAAAAGCGTTCTAGAGTTCCTTCTAAGGGTCGATAGTTCGCTTGCCCACCATATGGGGATGGATCTACCTTTCCCTTTGGATGGCGGGCATGAGTTTTCGTAGGCATAGATCGAATGTTATCGTTCTGTGGTCAGAGAAGGTTACGTTATTGGAGACTTTCTAATTCCTGGTTACTAGTTACCAGAGTTGGTGGAAAGTGTAACGTCTAACACTTCATTTCTTACCTTTGATATAAACGTTGGTTCTTTACCTCTATTCTTCTATTCTTCAAAAAATGACTCATCTCTTTCGTTCGTATTTGTACTGCCCAACTTTAGGTGATGGGCATTTGCATCACAACCCTTGTGGAGGTCCCAGCCGTCGCGTCGGCGGGGGGTTGGAAGTTGCGTCGCCCCGCATGTAGACAAAGGATCAGGGGTGGCGCCCTTTCTGTTTCGCACACCACTGCTGTCATATTCTTCCAACTATAAGGAGTTAAAAAAAAGAGATTTAAGTTTGTCTTTGATAAAACGCAAGTACGATAGTTACTTTCTGTAAGGAAAAAGAAGTGGTCTTTGGATTTTAGTCCGCAGAAATGGCCAGGATTGATCCATGGCTCTTGTATAAAAGCTAAAACGATGTCATTATTTGATATCAACGTGTTCAAGGTGGCAAAGCTCCACCTACTGGTTTACTTATAGCACCTTCATCATCTTTTTTGTGTTCGTCATTTTTATTTCGTAAGTTGGCAGCCGTTGCCGGCCTCAACTTAACCTTGTTTAGGCCAATGGTTAGTTTATATCCCCTTTCTGGGAGCATAGCCATTGACTCATGATTAAGCATGATTAAGACTTCTTGGCTTGCGCTGGTAGACTCTTCCATTTCCGGGCTTTAAGACAACTTTCAATGTTGCTCCTTCTCTAAAATCCGCCATTTGGGATATCTTTGATTTTAGCCAGTTTAAAGTAAATTCATCACAGCAAATGAGAATCTTGAAACCCTTTAACGTAGAGATGGGTCCGAAATTAGGCAGCACGCCCGAGGACGTGGGGAGCTCATCAGTAATGCAATCGAGTAGCTTTATTTCCACTAGAGTCTAGTTTTCCTCACTTAGACTGAGATCCGAGTGGACTCTCCCCATTGATAATGGCCACCTGAAGGCTCTTTTTTGTCAATTCTGTTGCAGTACTTTTTTTTGTCTGTCTTTTTTTGCCGTCTTGGGCTCTTTTTTACGAACATTGGAGGGGGAGTCGAATCGTTATTGTTGGCTCTCTTTATCTGACTGCTCTCTTCGGGCTTTTTAAACTTTCGGTTTTAGGTCCATCCAGTGGGGGTCTCCCTTGTGTTTTCTTGGACACCGCAGTCTTCGTCAGTATATTTTTTTTTTTTTTTCTTCTTTGGTGACTCTTGGGTTCAGCTAAGGGTAAGGTCATGGCTTCTATTTTCTGAATGAGTTTCCGATCCCAGTTTAGGCGTTTCCAATCTCGGAAACACAGCGTTGAGTTGTCACCTTTGCCGAATCTTCGTAAATTTTCTGGCATTTTCGATTCTTTTTTGACCTGGGTCTAGGGCATCTTCCTTATTCCGTGGCCTCGTATTAGCGCCTTTACCTTTAGCCAGCTCTGATGAGTGATGGCTTTTGGTTGGGGCTTTATCCACACAGACTTTGGTAGGTGCGCTCTTTTCTGGACCCTTGTTTGGTGTTGAGATCACTTTGGCCGAATTTTCATTTTTCGCCAGTTATTCGTCTCTTCTGGCCTCTGGCCGCCCTGGGTCAGGCTTTTCGGCCACAGTGATGCCAACGATAGAGTCGTCAGAACTGACGAAAGATTGATAGTCGTCTTCCTCGAGGATGCGATCATCTGCAATTCGAGCCTTGCAATTCTACGAGACAGGGAGACATGTTAACCGTGGGAACCACATACTTGTTGTAGTTTCTGAGCACTCCTTTATCTCTTCTGCTTTAATGGTATATGGTATTTTTTTTGTTTGAATGTCTGTATGGTTCATATTAGTTCTGATATGCCTGTTTTCCTATTATTGCATTGTTTGAGTCGCAGTGCGCTTTTTGCCACAGTCTCTTTAGTGAAAAGGTCTAGGGAAGCTAGCGACAGAAAAGTTTGCGGAGCTGCCATTGGTGTCGTTCTCATGGCACTAGTTGTGCCAATGCAAGCAAGTCTTTGGATTTTGGTCATGGTCTTAAGGTTTGACGTTTTATCTAATGATGGCCACTAACCACAAGAGTAATAGTCCTTGTCTTTGCCAAACGAAGATTTACATTGCTGACTTTCTGGTTACTACAACTTATTAAGTTTGTGGTGATTTGCAGAGGGGGTTTTCTTTTAGAAACAAACAAACAGGTCTTAATAGCCGTTTACATTTAAAGCCGGTATCTTTATATTTTGAGGCGATATATTTGAAAATTTATATTGCCATCTATGAAAAACTTGTAAATGCGTTTTCGCAATTCCATCTCTCATCACCGTCCATGTACCTTGGCTTTAAAGTCATACAAAGCAATCCCAGCCAAGGTCAGGTCTTTCAAAACATCTGTGTCAACCTGAAACTCAATCGAACTCCAGCAGAGCAGCGTCCAACAATACCAAAAACTATTTGGAAAGTGCAATTAATTCCGACAATTTACAACCAAACTTCAATTTTGTCATGACCACCACGAAACGTGCCCGACAAAGACTACACGTCTATGTAATGAAAACAACCACAATTCCTCATTTAAACATTTTTCAGCCATAAAAACGGCCGAACAACACAAGCAAAGGACGGCTATCCTCTCATATTCCCCATATGTTCGATGTGTGTTGTCGTTGTGAGTAAAGTTAAAAGAAAAAAAGAATAAAATCAGTTTGAATATTTAATTTTAATGTAAAATTCCATGCCATCCCACAATCAGACAAAATTTTGTATACACGAGCACTTGAAAGTGCCAGATGACAAAATAGGACAAGTCGTCGTCGGGACTATAACTTGATAACAGGCACCGGCACGTCGAAAGTGTCTGTATACCATGGTGAAAGGATGACAGATATTTTCAATTCATTATACAAACGAACGGCGTTGATGGAACTCTCGCACCTACAGAATCTTCCTATCTAACTGAAGTGCGGTATCCTATATGGTGGTCGTCGTTGTTCTATAAGGCTTACATTTTACCTCAACATATTTGTCATGCCTGTCCTTCACTCAAAACTCATCTAACTAACTAATTTTATAAAACATGAAATTTTTGGTGGAATTTATTCAGGAATAACCAGATTTCCATGTGTGGCACGAACAAACACTTTATTTTAGGGTAATGTTTACAATCCACATATACAAATGGGGTAATGCCAGCAGCTGGTGGTGAATTTAATGCTGGGGTTTTCTCTATGCCAACACAACGGCCCTTGTTCTATGGGGTAAAATTTGTTTTAATCGATAGTTAGGAGAGCGTAAGATATAATACAATGATTGAGCTAAATTATTTCGCGGTGTTTTGGGTGAAAAACACATGAGCAGCACGTTTCACTGTAATGAAGTAGTGCAATTTCGCATTATACGAAACAAACAAACACAGCATGGCGCCTTTTTGGGTTGGAAGTATAGGTAATAGAAAAAGGAACATTTGGAGAAACAAGAAGGGCAATTATATTTACTTTTTCTATTGAAACAATAAAGGCACAGCGGACTTATAAAATGTATAAATACCGACAAGTTATGTTAGGAAATAACCAGTGATTAGCCCAAAATTGATTCGTTCTTGTTGATTCTCATGCAAACGAATGAGTTACAAGAGATTTATTGCCATTGTCGCGGTACACCTTTTACAGCTCGTTGTTGTTTCTTCTCTGCACATTGTCTTCGCATACGAAACCAAAGATCACTCGGAGTATCTTTTTTTAAAACGACCAAGTGTTTCATCATCAATTTTAGATAAGGTCCTTATGCTTTCGCGCCTATTCAATTTGTATTACAAATACTTGTAGTTTTTTGTTTAAAGCCCTGGCTGTTGAATTTTCTTCTTACATGACCGTTAACGCCGTGTCCAACGACATGTGACAAACTAACTACAGCTGTATCATAAAATCAGGAATAATGCCTTATATGTATATGTATACATAATATACTCGTAGATCGTAGCAAGCTCTTTACTTACTTACAGTCCGGGTCGGACTAGGGCCTCAACCAACATGCTTCTCCAGCCACATTGGTCCCTAGCTAGCTGCCTCCAGTTTTGCACGCCAAGTTGGTTGAGGTCCTCTCCTACTTGCGTGCGCCACCTGAGTCGCTTCCTCTACTGCGCCGTCCCTCGGGATTGGATTCGAAGATTTTCCGAAAGCGTTGGTGTCCATTCACTCTACATGACCCAGCCATCTAAGCCGCTCGACCTTAACTCGTTTGGCAAGATCAATGTCGCTGTACAGCCCGTACAGTTCGTCCTTGAATCTTCTTCTCCACTCTCCATCTAAGCAGACGGGACCAAAAATCACCCGAAGAATTTTTCTCTCGAAGCATCCTAAAACGTTCTCGTCTACCTTTGACAAGGTCCATGCCTCTGCGCCAAATATAAAAACAGGGATGATAAGTGTCTTATACATCTTAGTTGCTGGAGAGAGGACTTTACTACTCAATTGCCTTCTTACTGCCCGAACACAATGGTGCAGCTGTAGCTGTAGTACGTCGCGCTGTCAAATTAAAAGTCAGAGTGCAGCTGAGGAATGTAGCACAGCTCGTCCACAATGGTGTAGCGCAAGATGTCAATTTTGCTGAGCCATTTTGCTTTGTTTTGTTTTTTTTTTCTTTGTGAAACGTCAAAATGTAGCGCTGCAGCGCGCTCAAAGTTGAAGTTGAGTCAACTTGTACTACAGCTTCAGCTACCGCTACAGCTACTACTACGCATTGTGTTCACTCTTATGGCATTTGCCTACTTTCGACTTTGACAGCGCGACGTACTACAGCTACAGCTACACCATTGTGTTCGGGCAGTTAGTCCGAAGAAACAGCGGTTGGCAAGAGTTATTCTTCGTTTGATTTCAGCGTTAGTGTCGTTGTCTGAATCAATAGCGGCGCCTGATAGACAAAGTACATCAAAGTTATAGCTGTGAAGCTCTCCCCAAAACGTCGGTGTTGGGTGTCCTTTCTTGATGACAACATATACTTGGTCTTGCCCTCATTGACCACTAAACCCATCTTTTTCGCTTCCGTCTCAATGCTCATAAACGCGCCACTGACATCACGCTGCGTTCTTCCAATTATGTCAATATTGTCGGCATATCCATGCAATTGGACGGATCTTTGAAAGATTGTGCCTCTTGTGTTGTAGTGGGAGTTTTGCACTATTCTTTCAAGAACGATGTTGAAGAAGTCGCATGACAGTGCATCGCCTAAAATCTTTTTTGACATCGAATGTATCGGTGAGATCTTTTCCGGCTTTAAAATCGATAAAAAGGTAGTAGGTATCGATTTGAAGCTCCTGGGTTTTTTCCAAGATTTGCCGTAGTGTGAGGATTTGGTCTATGGTGGACTTTCCTGGTCTAAAGCCGCACTGATAAGGACCTATCAGGTTGTTGACGAATGGCTTCAGACGCTCACACAATACGGCAGAGAGGATCTTATATGCGATATTAAGAAGACTGATACCTGTGTAGTTGGCGCAGAAAGGGGTCTCCTTTCTTGAACAAGTATGAGCAGAAGTGGCCCTAACTTCGATCCTTGTGGAACTCCATACTATGTATTTTTTACTATCGCTTCACATTCTTTCTTCTATTTTTACACAAAACAGTTTTTAATAGAAAGGCAGTTATTTAGCCAACCAGGCGAAACAGCTCTTATTTCATTTCCTTGAAAGAGATCTACTAGAGTTCAAGAGCCTCAATAAACTCATTGAAATCCGTTTAAATCACCAGAACGTGATGATATCTATCCTGATTGTCAATGAAGGTTATTGACTCAAAATAAGAACCGTTTTGGCATGGGTTATTCTCACATTGGATACTAGGTAGACGAAGTCCTGTACGATACGCAAACCTCATAGACTACCGCATTTCATTGACCTACAGTATTACGAAGATTCCGAACGGATAAGTGAGAAAACGCTTTTCATGGCTGTTTTTTTACCCTCGGACGAATTGCAAATTCCCTACAAAAGGCAATACCTGTATAAAAACAATTTTATGTTTCTGACAAGATTCGAGCCCTAAACACTAAACAGGCAGACGTATTAAAGTACTGGTGTTAAAATTGATCTAAAAATGCTTAGAAAAACTTAACAACAGAGTGTCCTGCAATAAAATGAACAACAACAACCTCTAGCTGCACCTAAACCTGTGCCTAAGTTTAAAGTGCTGGACATGAAAACCTTTAAAGGATATCTTACAAAACCAAAATGCCAAAGGCAAGCAGCCAGCAGGTGCATTTACAGAAACCCTACAATTGAATACGATCCCACATGACATCATCACGAACATAAACTATCGACTTAATCACAAGAAATTCAAAATCCCTTTGACACAAGTCATACAGCAACAGTCACAAGTCACAACTTGGCATAAACCAGCATCAATTATTCAAATTATATTCATAAAAGTTAAAACTATAGAATTCTCTAGCTAAAGTCGTCTATACTCTGTGCACAGGACACGCACATCCACAATACACACATTTCCATCATATTTCCTTGGGTATGTTTGTAGATTTGTTCATATTTAACTATACTGTTGTTTTGAAAACAAGAAACACACTGCAACTTAAAAGGGGATTCCGAGAGATGAGAGTGAAGTGAAAAGTCAAAGAAAAGTTCTTCTTTGGATAGCAACTTTTGAATGTTTTATCTCCGGACGGAAATATTCTGTGCGGGAGAAGAGACCTTTGAGTATGACTTTCTTTTCAGTTCATGAACACGAAGTCAGAAGATTACCTTCCATGTTTTTCCAGTGGTTTCTATTTTTGGTCCTTTAGCACATTTTTCTATATTCATCCTTTTGGGCTAGTTTCACCTCTGTTTTACTACTTGCAAAGGTTGTTAATTTACACACCCATATTTTCCCCATCAAGCAAAAGTAGGTAAGGTATTATCAAACTATCAGCTCGTTTATAGGTTTTCGTGCACGTTTTGTGTGTGCTGTCGCACTTTTATTCTTTTTGGAAAATTGAAAAAAAGCTTGTGATGTCCTATTGGACATTTCACAAAAGCTGTCGCAATCAGAGTTTGATTCCTCTTGTGCATTTAACTTTTGAAAATCAATGACAACAGAGAACCCATATAATTCTTTAGTATGTTCCTAATGTTGCCATCATTGTGGTATGTCCTTCCCTAGAGCAAATGTGCTTTTTTGTCTTTTTTTTTGTGATTTTGAAAAAATGAGGATCATTATAATTTCCAGATTGCTAAACAGCAATTTGTGTGCGCATTGTTTTGTAAAATTAATGTAATTTTCAATAATATGTAATCACATTGCATGGGTTTGCTAAACTGAACAATGTGCATTGTTTTGAAATAACAAGAAATGATGGAAAACAGTGGGTTATGTTTTAAAAAAGCATATTGCTTCCTATTGCAATGCCACGCAATTTCAAAATTAATTTAGATTCGATTGGGTTAGTCAACCCTCATGTATTATTTTTCTGTTTTTTTTTTTATCACATGATTTCAAGTTCCAAATTCCAAAAAGACTACCAAGCCTAGCCATTGATGATATTAAGTTTAAATTGAAATACTTTTCACATGAAAGGATTATCATGTAGAATTCATGCAGCAGCATTTTTTATTGAAATATTCTCCCAAAACTGTCGATTGAAATTATTGTTGTTCACAAAAATTAATTAAAACAAATATATCGGCATATGACATCGGTCTTTATTGAGTAGATAATTTGAGCATACTCGTATGAATCATGATTAATTAGGTAATTTTGATTAGCTAGATGACAATTGAGATAGAAAGTGACAGGAGGAAAACCATAGTTATGTCAGACTTATTAATTTTTTAAAATTTACCGCCTTCGGATGATAGTTAGGATAAACTTAACTTATCAATGATGTGAATGGGGCCTTAGAACAGCTGCTCCGATGTTTTATAGAAAAATTGTGTTCACCGATAAGACTCATTTCTGGCTCAACGTATACGCCCTTTAAAAACTTAGCTTAACAATAGTTTCTTACGAATGCATTAAAATTATTTTAACCGAGGAGGATTGGAGTTTAATTTGAAGTTTCTACTTTTTCCAGCTTCTTTGGTTTTTTATTACATATGTATTAGACCGGTTCAAAAAAAGTGACTTTTTTCTTTTTCTCGATGCACATCGATTTTTACCTGCGCTTCGAGTAGGTGTAAAAACAAGCCTGTTAAAATTTGAGCTCGAAAAATTAATATTTAGAGGTCCCTCATCGCAGATTTCCATATAATTTTTGGAGTTTTATATTTCGGTCTAGAAGCAAAGTGCCAAGATGAGCGATACATATTCTTATAGAAAATTTGTTGTTCTACAAAAAAGGTTTCTTACCATTTTTCAACAAATTCACACCTTCAAAAGTTATTCAAGGTTAAAGTTTAATTTAGAGTAAATTTAGGTTTTTTTTTCATGATTTCTGAAAAAATTAATTTATTGATTAATTATTTAATTAACCTGGAAAAACTTTTGAAGGAGTGAATTTGTGAAAAATGATAAAATACCTTTTTTGTAGAACAATTAATTTTCTATAGGTAAAAATATGTGTCATAAGCGAATGATGACATTTTAACATTTTGTCAGATATCAAGAAAAAAAAAAAAAATATTTGTTCAAACTTTAACCCTGTATAACTTTTGAAGGAGTGAATTTGTTGAAAAATTATAAGAAACCTTTTTTGTAGAACAACAAATTTTCTATAAGAATATGTATCGCTCATTTAAAACTCCAAAAATTGTATGTTTTTTTTTCAATACGATTTGTATTAGAAATGGAAATCTGCGATGAGCGACCTCTAAATATCAATTTTTCGAGCTCAAATTTTAACAGGCTTGTTTTTACACCTACTCGAAGGTAAAAATCAATGTGCTTCGAGAAAAAAAATTCACTTTTTTTGAACCGGTCTAATATGTATCTAATTTATAGATGTAAGAAATCTTTGAACGGAGCAGTGAAACCAAAAGCTCTATTGACAGGCCAATATTTGACAAGAACACCGATAAAGATAGTTCAAAATACGACTAGAACCATTTTTTGTGGCCTTGAAATCCGAAAGGCTTTAAGTTTACTTCAAGGATGAAAAAAAACTTCTCTTCCAATAACTTTTTGAAGATTTTCTGTGTGACAGCACATAGAAAATTCAGCAGTTCATAAATTTTGTCTTCAAAGCATCAGAGAGAGCGAATCCTTAAAATCAAGTCGATTTAGCACGTACCTATACTTATTTCATCGTCGGTAGTACGTGATAAGGCCATCAAATATGCCGTAGAATTTGGAGTGTTTCAAGTCGCCTGGCTCTTTCCTTTAACTGTGACGTGCTATGAGCATTGGTTATTATGATCGTGAATGATCCGGCTGTGGAAATCGTCGAACATTTTTTCATCGCCGAAAATAACGGAGTTTCCCCTCCACTTCATACATCCAAGGTATAAGCAGCGCGAAAACAGAGACTGGTAAAGCATTCCGCATATGAGTAGTGCTACTAAAATATTAAACCCTACCTAACCTTATTAATTGTACATTCCAATTATAGGATCGACTGATTCTCTTAAACATCGTCGGAACGTTATCTCTTTCACTTTCTTCTATCGCTTTTTTTTTTTATAAAACACTGCTCTAGTAAAGTAGCCACTTGTAATTCTCTCTTTTACCAACCGCCTCGCTAGGAATGCTTGTCAGTTTTAATTTGAGAGTAGCTTTGGCCTTTGGGGGGCTTCGAGGAATAATACTATAGTTCCATTCAAATAAAAAGCAAACGGGTACTTCAAGTATCTAGAGTCTGATTTTGCGGCTTTCGTTTAGGTTCAGCACTTCTCATGTATGCTCTTGTCACGGGGTTCCCTAAAAACGATTAACAGCTCGTGTGCTAGAAATGTGTTGTTGGGCTTTCTACAACACGGACGATATTCTACTATTTTACTGTACTGTACTGTATTGTATACACACAATACAACAGAAGATGTGTATTGTATGTGTATTTTATTTCAAACATAAATATTTTAAAACAATGTGTTTTTTAAACAATACTTAGAAGCATAATGGTTACATTAATTATTATTCATTGAAAGAAAAGTAAAAAAAGTTAATAAAAAGTAAATAATAATTTTAAATAACAAATATCTTCCTATATATTTTATATTTTACAAGTTTATTGTTGTTTTGTGATTTAAAGTATTTAGTTTTTAAAAATGAGAAAAATTGGAAAAGACAGAAAAAAAGATTTTAAGTTTTGATGAGTTTATTAATTATTTTATGAATTTGAAATATTTTCAGCGTTTATATAAATTTCTTAGCGAGCTTTCAAATAACTTATAGTTGTCTTGTCCCCTCAGGTTGCTAGGCAGGGAGTTCCAAAGACCAGCAGCATGAACGAAGAACTGTTGTTTAGAAATTCTATATTTAAAAGTTGGTATAATAAGAATGTGGCTTCTTTGTGAAACAGGGAAAATGAGCTTTTCGTAGAGATAATTGGGTGTTTTCTCATAAATATGTTTAAACAGAAAAGTTAATGTTAGAAAATCAAGATATTTGTCAAACGTCATATTAAAAACAATCATAGCGTGAACAGAAACATGGTCGAAACGTCGCAATCTGTATATGAAACGAACAACGTTGTTAAACGCTACTTGAAGTCTGCGTTTACTGGCGCTATCCATACAGCAAAAAATTGGCCAACCATATAGCAAAATGGGAAAAACAAGAGTTTTGGCAATAGTCATTTTAGTTGATACTGGAAGACAGCTTCCAGACAGATAAAGAAAGCGCAAGGTAGCGTAGATTCGGCCAATAGCACATGTCAAGTGGTTGTCCCATGATAGCGTCTGGTTGAAAACAACCCCTAGATTTTTCACTGTCGGAGCGTAATTTAACAATGTGCCATAGAGTAAACAAGAGTGGACCTAATATAGATCCTTGAGGGACGCCTGTATGTGTAGGAAGAAAATTGGAAAGTTTGGAGTTGGCAAACACTGCCTGGCTTCTGTGGCTGAGGTATTGTGCAATTAGCGACAATGCTGACGACTCAAAATAGAAAAAGTTCTTTAGTTTATGCAAAAGTATTTTGTGTGAAACTGTATCGAATGCTTTTGAAAAATCTAGCAAGACCATCGTTGTAGCATAATTTTTATCTACTTGTTCTCGTATGTCATCGACTATTTTGAGAAGTGCTGTGGTACAACTGTGTTTTGCTCTGAAACCAGATTGCGAATGAGTAATTAGTTGAATTGTTTCTAAATAAGACTATTAATAATTTGAATAGTAAATAGCTTAACGTCAAAACTAATATCCCAGGTGAAGTCAGTTATCTTTGAATGATTTTAGAAACCAAGTCCTATCCGATCTGCGGGTAGTGTTGGAAGTGTTTTGATAAGAAGTGTGAAGTTTCTGAAGAAGCTAGTCACATTTACTACTCAATTGTTTAGTAAAACCTTTCGGAATCGGCAGAAAATTGTAGGTCTCCTCCATTCCCTCGCTTGGCATGGCTGTGAGAAATGGGCTAGGCACTTTGTTGCGCCACTCTGCTGTTTGTTTTTTAATAAAACAAACATTCACCTTGAAACATAGAAACATAGAAACAAATTTAAAGTTTTAGTATCACTTGCTGTATTAGAAAGTTCCTCAGCATCCCCTGTGCTACTTCTTGACGCTCTTCTTTGTTATGATCAGTTTCATGAACATTGAAGATTTATCTCGCTTTTTGATTGTTTTACGTTAACTATAGCTCATCAAGATGTGCTTAAGGCTCTACTCTCTTCCTTCGAATAGCTCTTTGAAACGGATCAGGAATCCACGACGACTCTGAAAGTCGTTAGTAGATAAATAATAGAATAAAGATAAATGAATTCCATTGAGTCTTGTTAAAGTTCCAAGTTCCAAGTTCAAATATTACTTACGACCTGCTCAGGCAATCATTTAAGCAAGGGTTTTCATCCTTCCACAGGATTTAAACTGTTAATAAACAAAAGCTCCTTGAACTCTCCTTTACAGGTCGCCTCCACCTGCAAGAATTTTCGTTATGTCGACTCGACTTAACATCAAATGTTATGTGGGGGATTTTTTTTTTTTTTTTTTGATGTCGGATCAATACTCAGTGAAAAAATTCAATTTTTTTTATTCATTTCTTTCGTTAAAGTGATCCTTACAGATTTTTCTTCGATTTTTTCTGGAAATAGCCCATCCGTCTGACCTGGGGTCTATTTGGACCCAACTACTGAAAATCTGCAAAAAAAATTTTTTTCTTAAAAATAAATATTTTTGTGCAAAAGGAACATAGTTATTGTACACTAAAGATTCGATTTTTTGGCGGTTCCAGGAGACATTCTACACATGAAGTGCTTTGCCGCCACTTCATCCATTTTACGCTCCAATGATTGATGTTTTCACGACAAGTTGCTTAATTATTGTTGATAGATCCTTAACTTTTCACAATGGTGTGGAACAGGCAAGTCTGAACCAGTAAACACAACTAATCTTTGTAAGAACTAAGCTGGTGGGTTGTAATTACATAAGGAAGACAAGTGCTCCTGCAAAGGACATAGGGTATTCCCTTATGATGAGTCCATCGTCACCTTTGAATAGCTGATGTAAGCTTTTCGAGACTTCACCTTCGACCAGATAGTCAAGAAGACTGCAACACTGGAATATTGTTTTCTGTTTCTGTAAGATGAGGTCATTCCCTTCAAAAGGTTTTGACACATCTCTCTTTTGTTTTTCCAAAATTTGTCGTTCCCCCACCAAGTAACTTCAATGCCCAATCCAGGGATGTTAAGAAAAAAATGCCTTTATTAGTGTCCATTGGCGTTCATCACTGTTCGAGAGTGTGCAGCGCCTCAATGGTGTGCCACAGTGTCCGCCAGCGACTATTGCCATTTTTTAGGATAACAGTTTCCAAACAATTGGGAATAATAGTTAGAGAAGACCTGTTTAATAAAAGAACGTTCCTTACAAATTTCTTAGAGTACACCTTTAGTGTTGTGTGGAGCAACTTTATTCGAAAGAACAATCGCATGTTCCTTTTGCAAGTATGGGAAAAACTTTATCGTTTTCAACTGTTCAAAACTTAAAATAAATCCAAAGACATATTTCTTCTGCTGCACAGAACAATAGAATTATCCTCGAGACCATAGGGGTCCGTCCCGTGCTTATAAAATTTTTCTAACGAGAAATTTTACAGAGAAAATCCAATGTGAACATTTCAATTATGCTTTGTGACACACCAGATAAGTCGAAAACTTTTTCCCTAACTCTGCTTTCATCAGACTAAATGTGTGCTTACCTAAAGTTGTGGCTTTTTGTTATTTTTCTTTAGCTTCTGTGTGGAAAAGCAATACCTGTCCGAATTCAATTACATCAACAGCTCTATTTGGTTTAATTTGTAATCCTATTTGTGTGAAGTGAATGTCTCCATATTGATTCTGCCAAGAGTGCTGATGATAGTCTTTTGCGATAGTTGCGAAATGTTGTTTGGAAATGAAAGTAGGTAGGTCTATGGTTGCCGAGTAAAATGAAAAGCAACATCAATCGAAACAACAACAACAATGTCAAAAAACCACTGGATTCTTTACCCTCATGTGGAAATTAATCAATCTGGGTCAACTAACTGTACTGCAGATACAGCGGTTTATCCCATTGACATGTCCTTTCTCGCATTTGATATGTGCACACAAACGTTGCGTAGGAGAACAGCTCTTCACATCAAACTATGTATTGTACCTACTTACCTACAACTACAACATGCGTAAGGATTACGAATGCAATCGATTTTGGTATAATTACGTGGGCAGGAGAATGCCCACTGATTGATTATTATCCCTTGCAATGAAAGTTACAGCTATTATGTTGTATCGAGATCCCAGAGACAACAGCCATGACATTTGTCAGAAACGATTTTCAATTTGTAACATATTTCTCATCTCATCTCATCTCATTTGTGTGTATCCTTTTCATGGAGACATGGTGAGCCGTTTAAGTTTGTTCACAAGCAGGAAAGGAAATTATTATCTTGGAAATTGTGTCATGTCGACCAAGCCAGCCACAACCGAAACCCCTTCTTCTTCCTAATCGAAGTTGTAGTGATTCTAATTGAATTGATTGCCAATTTCAGCCTCTTGCGTCTTCATGGTGTAGACTCTCTACACTGTAGACTGTTGGATACAAAAGAAGAAAACTTCGACCTAACATTTTCAAATGCCATATAATGTGAATGTATGAAGTATGAACATCGATCTGATTAAGGAACAGGAAAAACTTCTTATCTCGTTAAAAGGTTCTTTTATTGTTTTGATGTACTATATGACTTCTTCTATAAAGGAACTCAAAGCAGGAGTAAGTTGATGATACCATTCTAAGCTAAGTGTAAAAAAAACAAACTTCTCAAGTTGGGTGCTCTTTATAAGGTTGAGTTTATCATTCGATTGGGTGATTTTTGTTGTTCTCAAACAGTTCATGGCTTTTTGGGGTGGATAGTCAAAGTAGTACAAACAACTTCCTGGTTGAGGGACAAAAAGGAAGCTCCTATGAAAAAGATTTGTTTGGCGATTGTGATTCGAAGGCATCAAAAAAGTCACCATTATTTAAGGGAGGAGTTCTGTTGGTAGCAGAGTTTCTATGACTTTTTTGTTCGTTAAGCTTCTACGAAGTTCAGAGTCTTTGTTCTTTTTAAATGTGAAAGAATATGTTGTTATTAAAAGGTACCAAGGAAATTGGAACAATTTCAACGGCTGTGGAAGAGATTCCAGAAGAGATCGAGACTTCTTAAAAATCCGACCTTCTCAATTAAAGCTGCGATACAGCCGGGAGAGAAAGCGAGAGGACCAAAATGTTTTTCCATCATAAATATTTTGCCCACTAATTTAAGCAGATTTGAGTTATAAGTTTTGCGTATCATTGATGCACATGTGCTCTACAGTTCCCAGCCATCGTAGTCTCCCGATGCGTACCCTTCTAGATATGCCAATGTCACAGTGCAGCTTATACAGCTTGTTGTTGTATCTTCTTCTCGACACATTGTCATCGCGTACGGGACCAAAGAATCTTTGGCAAAGATCATACGGAGTACATTTCTTTCGAAACGACCAGGGCTTTCTTGATCCGCTTTAGATAAGGTCCATGCTTTCGTACCGTATTGCAGGACTGAATTTGTATTACAAATACTTGTAGTTTTGTATTTAAAGCCCCTGGCTGTTGAATTCATCTTGTTGGACTGTGCCGTGTCCAACGACATGTGACGAACAAACTGCAGCTGTATCATCAGTCAAAGCAGGAATAATGGCTTATATACATACTCGTAGGTCGTAGCAAGTTCTTTGGTATAAAGTATGTACAGAAGTGGACCTAGCTTCGATCCTTGTGGAACTCCATACTATATTTTCTTATCGCTTCACTTTTCTTCTATTTTTGCACAAAACATTTTTTTAGAGAGGCAGTCATTTAGCCAAACAGGCAAAACAACTTTAATTCCATTTCTTTGAAAGAGATCTACTAGAGCTTTATGATCAAGAGTCTCAATACTGAAATACGTTAAAATCAGCAGAACGTGATGATATCTATCCTGATTCTCAATTACTTTCTTAACCCAAAATGGGAACAGTTACTAAAAGAGAAGAGTTATTCTCCGTTTGATCTCCGCACTGATGTTGTTTTCCGTGTCTATAACGGATCATAGGTAGACGAAGTCCTGTACTACCTCGAGTTTATGTCTTTCTATTTTGACTGTCTAATTCGACGATGTTCGCTATCCTTGTTTGATGACAGCATATAGATCGTCTTGCTCTCATTAATCATCGAACCCAATTTATGCCACTTCGCAAGAGCATGCAAAAGCACCTATCGTACTATATCTATCGTGTATAGGCTTTTGAAAAACTATTCCTCTTGTATTGACGTTTGAGAAATGCTTTTTTTCGACATGAAAGGTCTCGGTGAGTTCTTTAGCGACCTTGACTTACCAGCGCAAATTCTTCTCGTAAGAGCTTTGCAAAGATGCCGAAACTAGACATGGCTCTATACAGCTCGTCTCTGTAAATGTTGTCATGCTCGGTCTTGAAATCGATGAAGAGATGGTGTTTATCGATTTTATTTATATTATTGGGCTTTTTTCTGCCCAATTTTTCTGCCGTATTGTGAAATTTTTTTCTATTCTGGAATTTTCTGTTCTGAAACCACATTGATGCGGACATTACAAAATCTTATGTTATTATGGTAGGAAAGTGGTCGAAAGTGTTGGATTAACTTAAATAAACTGCTACGTTTTTAAATGTTTAAAGAAAACTTAATAGTGTGGCGCAACAGAGCGGGTAGCACTGGTGCCTCGCACATTTCTCTCAACCATATTTTGGTTAGGAATGAAAAGTGCCTACAATTTTTTTACCGACTCCGAAGAGCTATTCGAGAAAGTGCTTTTCATGGCAGTGAAATTACTATCTATTACAATATTTATGGGCCTCGAAACAACTACGTAGCAAGCAGACAGGCTAACCATTGCTTTATCATAAAGTTGCTTAAACCATTAGAAATCTTATTTAAATTATGTCTTGCTTTACGGCGCGGAAGCGTAAACCTTATTGAAAGCGGATGGGGAACTCCTTTGCCGTTTCGAAAAATTAAGAGGCGAAGACCTCGTCTAAGGTACCGCAAGCAATTGTAAGAAGACCTCAACCATCTTAGAGTGCAAAACTGGAGATAACTTGTCCGAAATACAAAAATTTAGTTATCATGAAAACCCTCTAATAAAAAATATGTATTTTGAAAATATAAATTTTATGTTAGAAGAAAGATATTATATGTCCCCAATTAGCCTAGCTAACGACTCCTCCAGACAATGCCTCCTACTAAACAACAACGAATATCTTTCTGGCTTCTTCACGAGGAGCAATCCCGTCACTTATAGAGGATAACATTTCTCTAAATATTCATCTTGAATTAATTTAAACATTATTTTATTGCATTAAAATGTGTAGTGTGTTATTTTCGTTCATTCCTAGATTCGGAATTGTGCTAATGTCATTTCACTTGAATTGACTTAAGCACCTTTTTAGTTCTAAGTTATTATTATTATTATTATTTTAGTCGTAAGTTGTAAATAAGTTCTTTCTATCATTAGTTTTAAGAAAACCATCACAAACTGTAAAATCTGTAAGTGTCCTTGAGCAACACTTAAAAACTTTTTTCTTTTTCTCATCTGATGTATTAATTTGTTGTAAGTATTAATTTAAATAATTATTCTTCAAATCAAAACCATTACGTAAAAGCTAGACCAATTCAAAGTCAGCTACTTCATAAAACACTGTATATTTTACTCACATAAAATTGTAACTATGAAAAAAAAAAAAGTCTCAATAAAAACTCAATTTGTTATTTGTTATTTGTCCGAAATCGAAGTCGTTATCGAAATATGTTGGTTGATGTCACCCAGGTTTACCCCAAACTGTAATGCCCACCTTAGTAGTATGTACCTTAACATTATAAATCTAATAGAAAGGACATGATTTTGTAGAAGAGGAAATTTTGAACCGTATTACAAGTCAAGGTAGCTCACCATTTTTTAAGAAGATGATTGTGCGTGCACTAAGTCAATCATTGTGTGCCAGTTTAAATTTTTTTATTTCTTCTTCAATAATTCAATAAGCAGTTGAATTGGCAGGTTCTCAACTCTACATTTGCAGTCTTCTTGTCAACCTCGAAATCAATTTTCGAAATTACTTTGATTTATCGATCAATGTTTTCTCTTCCTTTAGATCTCCGTGTACTTACCACAGAAAATCTTGAAAAGTATTTACTAATTTTATGAGAAAAGCCTAACAACATGTCAATCGCTATTGCTGTGTAAAAGAAATTAATATCAAACAACACGAAAACCGCTTTGCCTTAATGCGACTGCTTGTGACAAGCGAATTACCTAAGCAAATAAAACATTTCATTCACCTCTGTGATTCGATTTAAAATAAAACGTTACAGTTTCTTGTTTTTTTATTATATTTTTTTCTTCTTGTTTTTTTTTTTTTTTTGTAGAACAATGGCGCACAGCAGTTGGCTTCCGAGGCAACTGTATACATAATGCTCGAGGACGTTAATGATGAGATCCCGCTGTTCACAGAACGTGAACAAGAAACCGTACTTGAGGGTGAACCAATTGGTACAAAGGTTACTCAAGTGAATGCCATTGACAAGGACGGAACCTTCCCAAATAATCAGGTATGTTATAAATTTGAACATATGCAACACATATATACACACTAACACACACACACATAATGCTAAACATAACAACCTTAAGGCAAACAAAACGTTTTGAAAGCCTTTTCAAATTGTATACCAAGTGGATGGCTTGGTTTTAGTATAGATGGTGGTTGGGGGTGGTCTCTGAATTCATTGTTTTAATGGAGTGGGTTAGATAAGCTGTATGGTTTTTGAAATTGATGCGATTACCTTTTCACAAATACAATTTTAAAAGAAAGCCGGTTTGTTACATAGATTGGAATAAAAAAATCTCGCTTGAATGAATTTTTAGACATGTCGAAATGTCCTTTCTGTCAGGACTCGTTTGGCTTTAGAAATCAAATTAAGTCAAGAGGTTGATGTGATTAGAACATACACAAATTTGGTTATTGAATAAATTTGTTGAAAAGTTGTGGAGTTCTCTTAAGCTGTTTCTATTTTGCTGAAGTTGATGTAGAATGTAGAGTAGCGACTGGATGTCGTGGCCGTCTACCCTGATGGTAATAGTCTTCATTTTACTGTGGCTTTTTGGTCTTGTGTTCCGCCAAAGACAGGTCTGCCGATGTCAAACTTTGCCTTATTCTCCGGTTGGTAGTGGAAAATACGGCTCCAGTCCTCCAGCATCCTTCACCGCCACGTAAAGTCCGTCGTCTGTGAAAATGACAAGTGTTTTTCGCTGATACTTCCAGACGGAACAATCTGTCTGTTCGATACAATCCACAGGAAATATATCAGGAGCCAGGGTAGAGCCCTGAGGTACGCCTCCTGTAACCCTGTGAAGATGCCTCCTGCCTCCTCTGTCTCGTAGAGCAGTCACTGGTCGATCTCCGAAATACGATACGACCGTTCTTTTTAGGTGATGCTGCAACCCATGCTCTCATGCAGCTTCAAAACTCATTCTTAAAGTCCAAGACGACGATGAAGCAATGCCACCTTTTTCTTTCATTGCGATGTTCGGCAGACGAGTTCGATGGTCGATATCATCAAAAACTCGAATTCGAATTCGAACTACAAAAGTTGAAGGTCGATGTATTGCTGATTGATGTTGACTGACTCTAGCTCTGACGCTGACTCTGACTCTGAATCTAACTCCTACTCCTACTCTTACTCTTACCCTTACTCTTACTCTTAGTCTTACTCTTACTCTTACTTTTACTCTTACTTATACTCTTACTCTTACTCTTACTCTTACTCTTACTCTTACTCTTACTCTTGACTCTTACTCTTACTCTTACTCTCACGTTTAGTGTGACTCTGACTCTGACTGTCTAACTCTTGACTCTTACTCTTACTCTTACTCTTACTCTTACTCTTACTCTTACTCTTACTCTTACCCTTGAATCTTACTCTTACTCTCACTTTTAGTGTGGCTCTGACTCTGATGGCTCTTTCTCTGATTCTGACTCTCACTCTGACTCTGACTCTGAATCTCACTCTAACTTTGACTCTGACACTGACTCTGACTCTTACTCTGACTCTGACTCTCACTCTCACTCTCACTCTCACTCTCACTCTCACTCTCACTCTCACTCTCACTCTCACTCTAACTCTCACTCTGACTCTGACTCTGACACTGACTGTAACTCCAATTATTCATTTCGATTATCACATTGTGAGTCACTCAGCATATTAAACCTGAAAACTCCTAACTACTCTCAAAGTAGCTACAGCAATCAAAATTTAATATTCATTTGAATTGCCAGCCAATTATTAAAATTGAAACACGTCTTTCCCTCATACATCATTTTTCAAGATATTTGCATATCCAAAACTCGTTCACTGTCGCTTACTTTAGAATATAATATTTTAGTCACCGCGAAAAGTACGACAGAAAAACTCACAGTCAAAAGCGAAACGGTTTATTGAAAAACTTTGCACTAAATTTAAAGAAAAGAACTGCCCGCGTTTCTTCCTAAAAAACAAATCCAAATAATTAGAATGGAATGCAAACTTAAAACGAAAACAAAGAATTCGCAGGTTCTGTTAACGAATGTATATCAAACCACCTCCCCTTTACCCCATCACCGGGCACATAATCATGCTAAATTGGAAGAAGTAAGACAAAAAAAAAAAGAGGCTACGGAGCAATAATTATAATCTGCAAACGACTGTAGCTACAACTTCTAGTGATTGTGTGGCATAGTCGCCCAGGATGCCATAGCAGCTAACAAAAAAAAAAAGCAAAGTGTGTAAGCTTAACTAGTTTTCAAACTTAATCCATCCGCATCCCAAGGATAATAATAGACGACCGAAAAGAGTGAGGTATAATACTAACTACCTACTCTATACTTCTTCTTACTCCTTGTCCACTAACTGAAGTGGTGTAGTAAGCAAGTTGAAAGCACAGAAGAGAACGAAGAAGAAGAAGAAAAAAAAAACGTCCTCCAAGCTAATTAGGTTTTCCATTGCTCACGCTTCGTTGAAATGAAAATAAAGAATAAAACCAAAGGAAACTTAAACCCCATAGCATTATCCTAGCAACTAAAATTTCATATTCCTTAGATGCGAGACATTGGCTAAGGGTGCATAAAACTTTGTTGGCTAATTTTAATAAGAAAAGAGTGGTAAGGGGGCGGGCGTTTTGGGAAAGATCGTAATGCATTCAATGGGAATGAATTGAAGCAGACATATTTATTTCTAATCCTTGTTTTGTTCCTTTTTTCTTTAACTTTCATTTGTTCTCAACCGTGACATTGTTAGTATTTTTGCTAATATTTTTTTTTCTTTTACAGGTTTACTACTACATTGTTGATTCACCACGTAATGAAGGAAAAGAATTCTTCGAGATTAATCTACAAAGTGGCGAGATTTTCACCAAAACCGTATTCGATAGAGAGAAGAAAGGCGCCTACGCCTTGGAAGTGGAAGCACGTGATGGAGCACCATCGGCCCGGCCCAACAGCAATGGACAGCCAAATTCAGGTTAGTAGTCACATAAGTTCATAGACACACTCAAAACTGAGATGTATGTTGGGAAAAAGTTCAAACACTCATTGCATACAACGACGTCTGGTATAAATGTTTCCAAGATTGAAGAGCATTAAAAGAGCAGAAAATGTGTTACAAAAAAAAAACTTCATGCAAATTGGAATACATAATGTAGGTTCCAGGGACGGATTTGATACGTTTGATTGCAGGAATTTGATGTTAGCAATTTGTAGGTTTTTTGGTAAGAACTTCTTACTGCTTTTGAATCTTTGAAGAAGTCCTTCATTGATCTTTTTGAAGAAGTACAATTTTTGGTTGCGAACAAAGAAAACTAGGCCCACGAATGTCTGTTTACTTCCTCTTTTCAATATTTTCGCTGTTTGTTCTAGCAAATTGCACATTCTGAAACGCTGATGTGGCAGATAGGCAAAAACTTCAAGGCCTAGGCTCGTATTTATAAAGTAATGTAAAATTGCAATTTTTTCCAATTTCCTTGCACTCACTCATCATAATCATCAAAGGGAGATCCTACATCTTCTCCATTTCAAATTTTGATAGATTATCCACTAAGTTAAGAACAAACGCTTCATACTCGAATCACCAAATTCGACCGTTCAATACAAGTTGTCATGTATGGCTTCAAGTCTGATACCCACTTCATAAATGCTGGTGTGCCCCAGGGTTCCGTTTCGCCTCCGGTTCTCTTCCTCATTTTCATAAATGATCTCTTTTCTGAAACTTCTAATTCTAAAAAAAAAACCAAATGCGCTCCTGTGCACATGGTTGTACTTTTTAACGCTTTTTTCATGTACAGTTAAAAAGGTTGAAAACTTCGTTAGGTATAGTCCTATGGTTCTATCCTATCGTCGAACTTTCTAAAATGTGTGTGGTTCAAGCAGCCAGTTGTAGCTTGTAGCGTATCTGAACTTTAATCTTATAGTAAATGCAGAAACATCAATTTGACGTGTTTTGCGTAGAAATAGAAAAAAGGAAAAAAATGTTGAAAAAAAAAGAGGACGCAAAATAAACTTTCTCCAAACCATAGATCTGGTGGAGTGCTCCTTTCAATATTTTTGATTTGCATATCGCGGTGGGCTTTTGCCAAAAATCTTAATTAAATTAACGTGTTCAAGAAAATGCTGCATTCTGTCAAAGAATCCCCGCATTGCATGAGATTCAGACTGGGAAAAAGTTATAGGTATGTACTTGTAGAGTCGTAACTTATAGTTTCTTGCCAAACTTTAAGCAATTCTTAAGGTTTCATATTTAAAATTGCATCCTTGAGGCGCATTGAAAAATATGCATAGAGCTGGAAAAATTGTGCTGGAAGAAGCAGCCAAATGAAGCAGGGAAATTGTGCAAGTTTTTTTTTTTGTGTTTTTCAGTTCCACAGAAAGCAGAACGAGAAAGTTTATCTTACATTTTGTCGGGGAATATTTCTTTTTTTTTGCTTTTTTTGTTGTTGTTTAAATTTCAAACCAATATCTTTTAAGGACATCTTTTTCTGTTGTTTGTTCTTTGCACGTGAGTCTTTTTGGATTTGGTTCTTAAGAAGTATCTGTCTATTTATTGCAGGAAAGACGGGTTATGCGTTTTTAATTGGCATGACTGAAACATTTTAAATTTTGTAAACGAACTTGGTGAAGACAAAAACAACCTCGAATCATTTGGTCTCATTTATGCTGGCGTCCCGAGGCTTTGAATTGACTCTATAGTTTTTCTAGTAAAAATGTATAAATAGTAGAGTTTCTCCTTTTTAATTACAGGCTTGTTTTTTAAATTGGCAAAACTGTTTTAATTTGACAGTTGGTAATATATGCGTCGTCAAAACGGTTTTTCATTTCAAAATGAACAAAATTACTTCAGAGCAAAGCTTAAATATTATTTTAAAAAACCTAGTTCAGTTCGCAAAACTTACCGATTACGATTCTGAGGAATATGTTCGCAAAGATATTGCTTACCATCTTCTACCACAAAATGGCCTCTGTTCTTCTACGAACTTCAATTCCATGTGGTTCTCTATCCATAAGCATATCATTCACTATTGTTTTCTTTGCAGAAGCCCCAATTTGGATAGCAATTCAACTTGCAACGAGTTTGATTGAATATTTGTCTCCATTTAGAATAGTTTCCTTTTATCCACACGGGTTCCTGACATTGAGGGCCATACGGCCAACACTATTGGACCTTTTTCTCACATCTCATCCCGAAAAATACTGGGTTATAGTATCATTATGCTTTGCAAATCGGACCATTTGTGTCATTTGTGTCGGTACATTTTCCGTTTTGCGTCATTGTAAGAAAAGATAAATTCCCGAAAAGAACTATGTGGCAATATGAGAAAGCCAATTGGGACGGCCTGAATAATTTCTTTCGAAATTTTAATTGGTCATTGTGCTTTCTCGACGGAAATGTTGATGCATCAGCTGATATGATATCTAAAGTAATTCTCAACCGCATGAGAAATTTTGTTCCTCACAGAACAAAAAGTATCATCCCCGAAGAGACTTCGTGGTTCCATTCGAACTGCAAAGTGCGATTAGGGAAAGGGAAAGAAGTTTTCGAATTTATAAAGATAACCCTACAGTAGAAAATCGAAATTGGTTCTAACGGGCTGGACAAATTTGTAATGCTCACATACGAGTACAGTTTTTGCATGACCAAAAAGTAAGGCAAAAAATACTGCTGTGTCCTAAAGGAAACAAAATTTTTAGGTTTTTTGTTAAGAACATTAAGAACTCCACCACCTCATCGGTCCCAATGCTTTTCTTCAATGACTCCTCGTATGTCAGCTCCATCGATAAAATCAATTTGCTGGCAGCTCAATTCGCTGCCAACTCGACACTTCGCGATAGCAAATTGGCTCCACCTGAGCTCCAAATTCTGTGATGAAGCTGATATTTTTTCGAACTCGCTCGGTTGCGTGAGTCCTCAAAGATCTCAATATATATAAATCCGCTTGTCTAGATGGTATCCTCGCAGTTATTCTGAATCTTAAGCGTAGCAAGTGATGCAATATCGTTCTTCCACGCTATCAAAGCCACTGCGTTAGCTTTAATATCTATCCTATTCTTCAGGGCTTTTTCCGAGCTGATGGAAAACTGCATTTGAAGCCCGTTTCTTAAAAGGGCGAATCTTCCTCCTCTTCCAATTACCGTCCAATTGCACTTACGTCCCTTCTTTCCAAGGTCATGGAAACATTGATAAACCGTCAACTTATGAAATATCTTGAAGAACGAAAGCTTCTCAATGACTCCCAGTATGGCTTTCATAGCAAACGGTCCACTGGTGATTTGATGGCTTATCTCACCGAAAAGTGGAACCAATCTTTACATTGTTTTGGAGAAAGTAAGATTATTGCACTTGATATTTCTAAAGCATTTGATAGAGTTTGGCATCAGGCTCTTTTATCGAAAATGCGTGCTTTTGGTATCGATGAGTCTCTTCTTCGTTGGATTAGAAATTACCTTTCTGTCCGTTCAATACAAGTTGTGTTGGATGGCTCCAAGTCTGATACCCACTTCATAAATGCTGGTGTGCCCTAGGGCTCCGTTTTGTCTCCGACTCTCTTCCTCATTTTCATTAATGATCTCTTGTCTGAAACTTCTAATCCGCTTAACTGTTTTGCTGACGACTCGACACTCAGCTTTTCATATTCGTTCCCAAATTCACGTCCCTGCTCTTCGGATGTGGAACTGGAACGGCTGCGTATGATAAGCTCATTGAACTCTGACCTTGACAGCATTGTTACATGGGGTAAAAAAAACCGAGTTGAATTCAATGCTTCGAAAACTCAATGCTGTCTCTTGTCGTTGAAGCTTAACATTCCCCCATTACCATTATCCATGAATGGTACCTGCATCGAAGAAACCGAAAAGCTGTCAGTACTTGGTATGTGTGTAAACGATGATCTTCGTTGGAATGACCACATATTTGAAGTCGCCAAAAACGCTGCTAAATGCTTAGGCTTCTTGAGACGATGCAGGAAATTCTTCACCCCTTCTGATCTGGGTACAATTTATAAGGCCTTCATCCGCCCAAAACTGGAGTATAACTCCCATATCTGGTCAGGTGCTTCTCAAATATCTTTGCACCTCCTTGATAGGGTACAAAATAGAGCGTTAAAATTGATAGGTGATAGTTCAATCGAAGAATCAATTGATTCTCTTGAACATCGTCGAAACGTTGCCTGTCTCACTCTCTTTTATCGCTTTTTTCACAAGCAGTGCTCTAGTGAAGTAGTCAGCTGCATTCCTCCCCTGAAACAATTTAGCCGCAACACCCGCCTCGCTAGGAATGTTCATCAGTTTTACCTTGAGCCCAACTTCGGACGTACAGTCAAGTATAGAGATTCGTATTTCAGTCGCACCACCCGAATGTGAAATGCTTTACCTGGCTCTGTATTTCCCACAAAGATTCAAAAGCAACGTGCATCGGTGTCTCCTTTCAAATCCTCTCCTATTTTCCTAAATGCTCGCACTGTGTTTAACAACATTATAAGGGTATTCATAACCCCTTGATGTGCGCGTTAATTATAAAAAAAAAAAAAAAAAATGTCAACCTGTCAGTGAGCGGTGAAACAACAATTTCAACAATTATCCCTGAGCAAGATGCGCTATATTTTATCCCCGTATTCCCACTGGAACGAAGCTCCTATTCCATTTTCACGGGTAAAATATAGTGAAGCTAGTATTTGATATACGGGAGTAAATTATTCCTTGCTAACTTCTGCATTGGGTATCCTAATCGGTTATATTTTTTTCGGAAACATTTTCCTCCCATTGCTGTGAACACAAACAAGTGGTGTGTGGGTATGTGTTAGGTTTTGTTTTTTTTTTTTCAATTAAATTAAGAATGTTTTCCTGAAAATTTACATCTTCATCCGACCGTTTCCACATTCGTAATTTAATCACCCACTTCGCTGAGATGCCCCCCACATAAAAAATAAAAAGTAATAAAAAAAAAAAATATAAAATCATACCGTAATGAGTTTTTGATTACCCATCAGAGGTCCCTTTCGTTGAAATCTCGCTCCTTGCCTAAAATATGAAACAAATAAATGTTTTCCATAAAGTATTTTTCATTACTAAATTTCATCACATTCTCCTCAATCATCCGCGGCATAACTCAGAATAAGCATTTCTTTTCTCTTCTTCTTTTTTTCATTTTGTTGCACCATATTGTGGCACAGGGCCCATCATCTCATCTTCATATCTAAACACACATATGCGAATTAAAAACATTTACATGAGCGACTTTAACATGTTAGTAAATGTCGTCATCCCTCAAGCTAGAGGTTTTTATGTCATGGCTAAAAAAAAAAAATAAAAATAAAACAGAACTGATGTCATGGTCTTTTTTCCAAAGAAATCAGGATCTGTGCACCCTCAGCTCAGCATATCAAATGCTTACAGCTTCCTTCATTTTCTCGTCTCATACATCAGTGTGGTGTATGTTTACATACATATGTAGGACATATAACGCATATGTAAACTTACATATAGTGCTTTTAAAATATTTGTCACAAAAAGCAAAAAAGGAAATTACTTTGCTTTTAAATTTCCTCCTGAATTTACTATACACATACTCATTTTGGTGTTAAACACACAAGCGCATTTACAGAAATCTCGGGGCTGTCATTAGAGAGGACAGGAAAAAAAGCAAGAATTTAATTAAATATTTTGAGTCGCTTGCAGCTAACTCACATACAAATGGATAACTAATCGTGTTGCTGAAAACAAAGGAATCGACCGACATGCAATTTAATTTCTTTTTCCTTTTTTTTTTTTTGATGAATTTGTTTTAATGAGTATAACTTCTCGTTCCGGATGCAACAAGCCATCATCAGGTTTATGTCAGTCTTTTTAGTTCTCAAAATTCTTGCGAAGGGAAATTAGCAGGATCTGAAGAGTTTTCTCATTACTTCTTTGAATCTATGTAAAGTTTTGTTTTTCGATCTTCTGTCAAGGGTTTCGGTATAAACTTGTCCTTTCAATTTTACGAAGTTGTGTGATGGGAAATGAAATGAGGTTCCTTTGCTGGATGAAATTATGTTCGAGTATAGATACCCGTGTGTTTTTCAATTCATCAAACTCCATCGACAGCATTTGCATTGCACGACTTTCAATTACTCTCCACATAATTTTCTCTCTCTCGTTTATGTCAAATTTCAAACATTCAAAAACACACACAAGGACTAAAATATAGAAGTTAAGAGTAGCAATTTTTGTCAAAATTACAATGTTCAACACAACGACGACGAAGGCTGTTTGTATAATCAAATAGATGCATTCATGCAATACCTAAAAGATAAATAGACGGTAAACGCAAATACAAAATTTCGTTATGATTGTAACTGTCTGTCCTTTTGTGGTTATCCAAATGAACACAGAATGTTTTACACCGGCACTCCGGCTACTGGCCAGATAAAGAGGATATTCAATTTATTATGCACATTTTGAGTTCTCCTCTGGTGCATTCTACATCTAGTCGTAGTCAGTGGTAATGGTTTTGTCATTCTATGGTTGGATCCACTGCCAACATCCTACCTAGGTATCTATCTACTCCTATTTTAGAAATGACATGAAAAGAAAGCAAACGCTTTTACTATAATTGGACCACAATTTCTCACTCCGAAAATTTGGTTATGAGTTGGAGATATGAAAATGAAAAATGTTTTGAAAGAATTAAACATAGTTTCTCCGATGATGACGTCAATGCAAACTCTATCAGGACTCAGGAGTTCCCAAACAAACTACATATATCTTTTCTTTCCATCCCCTCTTAGTTTAATTAGAATTTGATGTGCGTTTATAGACTGAAAACCCACGATGAGTTTACGTCGCCTTATTAATTTGTCGTTATGGTTAGACATCCTTGTTTGGCTGCGGCTGTCTGTTTGACTGGTATCAAGATAGCTATAGCTACCAAAAGTCTGAATGGTCTCATTGGTTTCGTTTGTTGATTACAAAGCATCAAATTTATCAGTTAAGTTATCAGATAGAGCAAGAAGAATTAAAGTTTAAAAGGACTTTGAAAAAGTGTTCTTTTTCGGTTTTGTGTTTAAGGCGAATTGAGCTTATGCAGTTCTGGGCACTGCGGTGTCTAGTCGAAACCTATTGTGCCATCAAGTCTTGTAGCGAAGACTCCTGCTATCTCTGATAACATTTCTTATTGACGAAAAACGGAAAGTGTGTGACAATCACGCAAAGTCTGGACCAATCCTTAAAAATCACTTTGGGCAAAAGAAATGTAATTTTGCGCTAACTAAAACAAATAGTGAACTGAAATTACAACGACATCCTCTCTAAGCATTACCAAGCAAAAGTTTTCATACCCAAAAGAGCTTAAAAAGGACCATCATGTTTTCTGACACTTAAAGTATTCTTACACTGCTTGGAAACTGATGCCATTTTGAAACACAACATCAACATCAACCCACCTCTCATTGTTTTGAAAGCCAAGAAATTGATTTTTTGTTTTCAAGTGATTTCAATTTTGCAAAAGCTATTGAGAATCCACTTATCTTCAATAAATATAACTGCCATCAATAGCACAATCAATTTGAAATACCCACGTTCGGCAAACATTTCAATGTTTTACTACCACATACACACACACACACAATCCAACAGCTATATATGTATATCGTTTTGTTTTGTTGTGTGTGTAACGTTGCGTACTCAATTGCGTATATCCTCATATTGTTTGTTGAATTATGTCAAATCGTAGCAATTCGCCGATATAAGTTCGAAGATTATCAGATTCTATCACGTCTGTGTTGTCCCTTTTCTTTGTTTTAACCTAACTCAAGCTCATACATATATATGTATATAAATATGAGAGCTTTGTGGTCTTGCTATGGTGGAAGAAATTCTTGAGAGTGACATTGATACGTAGGTAGTGATTATGGATGACAAATAATGCGGCAACTAGTAGATATATTGGGCCCTTAGTAATATGAAGGTGTTATTGTTTTATTGAATCGATTGAAACTTTGATGACACAAATGAGGTAAAGGGATGTCTTATTTGGTTTTGTGCTTGTATAAATATGTTGTGAATTGTTTTCAATCAGAAACGTGCTGGCTGTCGGAATAACAAGGTATTACACTTCAATTGGATATTTCTAAAGATATTGGAGAGTGTTGAGCGAAGATTAACGATTTGATTGGAAGTTCAGGTCAAACTGACTTTCCAAATTCATTTCAGAATTAGTTGATCGGAAATTTATTCTTGAAACAAAACACATTCTAAGACAGTTTTCATTTATAACTTTTCCTTTTCATTGTCTCCTTTCCAGCTTCATTAATTTATGATTAATTTACTATCTCAGTCATCAACTAGTTTATTCATTAAATCATCTGTTCATTTGTTCATTTAGTCTCTTTCATCGCTTTTCTATAAACAGTGCTCTAGTGAAATAGCCAGCTGCATTCCCCCCCTTAAACAATTTAACCGCAACACCCGCCTCGTTAGGAATGCTCATCAGTTTTACCTTGAGCCCAACTTCGGTCGTACAGTAACGTATAGAGATTCATATTGTAGTCGCACCTCCTGAATGTGGAATGCTTTGCCAGACTGTTTTCCCCCTTCAGTACGATTCGCAGCGTGCATCGGTGTCTCCTTTTAAATCCCCTCCTATTTTCCTAAATACTCGCACTGTGTTAAACAACATTATAATGGTATTCATAACCCCTTGATGTGCGCGTATAAAAAAAAATGTATTAATTAATTAATCTATTCATTTGTTCAATTGATTGATCATATGTTGCTACCTGTATTCATTTATTGATTTGTTTTCGTATTCAAATGTTCATTCAATGTGTGGTTCTCGTGGTGTGATAATAAGAATGTCTGCCTGTAAACGTGGTTCGAACCCCAACGGAAGCCTAAAATATTTTTCCACGGAATATTTGCCAATTCCTCGTGAAAGGCGATATCCTTGGAAAAATATTTTAGGCTTCAGTTGGGATTAGTATATTCAAAGCCAAGAAAAGCTGTTTCTCGATTAGCCGTTCGGAACCAGTATAAAAATGTTGGTCGCTATGCTCTGGTGCTCCTCGGTATTTGTGCCACCCTATTCACTAATTCATTTCTTCATTTATTCAATTATTCATTCGTACCTAGGTTATGTTAGGTGGAAGTTTCTATCAGCCAATGAGTAATACGTACATTGCCTGACACACTTAGGCCGCAAGGACCCATTGTGATACCACAGAGATCAGCAAGTAAATCACCTACTGATCTCAGAAACCCGATGTAGGAGTAACGAGTTGATTAATGGGTAATCTTCCATTATGGGACTAGCCGGTTAACCTACCGCTAGTCGAACCAAACTTTAATGTATTTCGAAAAACGTTTAGGGTTATATAAGCCAAGTCGCTAGTATCATCGAAGAAGAATTCACCGACATGAGTTTTCCTCCTTTGAAGTAGTGCAGGCTGCAGGGCATGAGCAAAGAAGGTGTTGAACGATTTCTTCCTCTTCTTCGTACATGCAGCTTTTGCAGAAATCATTGGCAAACACACCTACAGCCTTATTTATAAACCCATAATAGGGAGCGAATAGCGCTATGTTCCTCTTATAATACCTCTGAACAGAAAAACCTATTTATAAAACTTTTTGAACGTAACATAGAGGTGGAATATCCTGAACGCCGATTTAGGTAGTATAGCGACTGAATAGGTTTATGTCATCGCTATTGTGAAATGACAAGGAAATGTTAGTACGCCGGCGGATACATAGATGGCTTTCAGAGACCGGTTTGTTTTTGATAGTGAAGTACACCTGTGTATTACCGCTCAATGCTATAAATTAGATCATAGATTATAGATAGGTAAGATATACTTACCATAACTATAATGGTTTATAAATAAGAGTTTTTTTTTAACGTAGAATAGAGTTCTATTCACTACATAACTATTCGTCCGTTCAGAGCTATTTAGGGAAATCTAATAAATACGGCTGCTAATCTTTTGGCGTGTCTTCCTATAAGACAGTGTCCCGTAAGACCACCTATGGTAGAACCTAGATACAGGCGGTTCAGGGCGAACAAACTCTTCAAGCGTTTTGAGTCTACACTCGGCCAAACTTTTTTGGTTGCAAGGCAGTTGTTACTCTCAGTCCATCTAGTGTTTGTCATCCTCGAAGTGTCTTGTCTAAGTAGGAATTAACATGCAGCGATAGCTGATAGGTACACCTATGTTGTTCCATTCTGAGCGTCGTAGGGGACTGTTCTTGCCCATTTTGGCTAGTTCGTCCGCCACACAGTTGCCTGGTATGTCCCTGTGTCTCGACACCCATGAAAGCCGAATGTTAAACTGATTTGACATCTCCCTCAGAGACATTTTACAATTTTGGACCATGATGGATTTTGTAGTCATTCATACCTACATGTATTCATTTACTCATTTCTTTATTTGTTCATTTAATTATTTGTTTATTTGTTCGTTCATTCACTCATTTTTTCATTTATTTATTTATTCATCTATTCATTATTTTATATCTTCTTTACTTCGTTTGTTCATCAATTTATTTGTTTATTCATTTATTCACTTTTTCTTTTATTCATTCGTTCATTTCATTTCATGAACAATTATAATTCATAATTATATTGATTTGTTCATTGGCTCATTCCTACTTTGTTTATACGTTTGTTTCTTCATTTATTCATTTCTTCGTTCGTTCATTCCTTCATTTATTTATTCATTTGTTCAAATATTTTTTTTTTTCATTTGAATACTAAGTCTTCTCATTTGGTCATTTATTCGCCTATTCGTTTATCCAATAACTCATTTTTTAATTTTTTAATTGATTCATTCATTCGTCATTTATTAATTCGTTCATTTATTTATTTATTTATCTCTTAATTTTTTTCATTTCATTCCTTGATTTATTTATTCATCTCTTTATTTGTCACTTGTTCGTTTATTCATTTATCTAATCTTTTATGTATTCATTTGTTCATTGAATTGTTTATTCATCTGATTATTTGTTCATTTATTGATTTATTCGTCTGTTCATTTTTTCATTTTTTCATTGGTTGATTTATTCATCTGTTGTAAATGAACAGATTTATTTTCCGTTTATTTAGTTTCTGTTTTCTGCTTTTACTATGTCACTGGTTTGTAGGGATCATACTTCAGTTGCATGCCAAATATTTCATCGTTCCCCTTTAAAAAATCCACACCCCCATTTGATTCTTCTTATTCCAATTCTAATTGATCGCCATTTACTAATCAGCTTTCAATCATTTCTTAGTTCTTTTCTTCCAAAATGTCTCTCTAAATCCTCATGATCCCTTAAATGCATTTCTCTAAAGTTTACAATTAATTATGAATAAATTGGAAACCTCAAATCCTTAACAAAGATTATCCTCTCAATCAGCTAAACACACAACACACCAACCTCTAGCGCAACCAAAATCGCCTCTAAGCCCAATCATGTTGGTTCAATGTGGTATATTTCGATTCATCAGTTATTAACAACAAACACCACTGTGGTCACCCGGATATCCTCAACACCACCTGAATATCAGAGCCTCTAGATTCAACCATTGATTCTACCATGAGAGGATACAAACGCGGATATGGCTCATGTCCTGTGATGTGATGGCAAAAACTTATGAAAATTCCTTCTCTAAACCGCATTAGGGGATCAACCACAAATAAAAAAAAGGCTTTTGTGTGAATGTGTTTGTATGCAAATGCAGGACATGGGCACAGGTTCAATGTGATGTTTTTCGCTCCTCTGTTTTTTTTTTTTGCATGAGAAAGTGTGCACACCTCAGCAAATTTAATAGGAAAAGTGAATTTACGAGTATAGTGCTTTGTGTGTTTAGAAACTGCTGCTGCTGCTGGGGGACTCTTGCTATGTGGTGAAGTAGATGCGCATAAATGGGCAAAGATAAATTCTGCGATAGTCGAAGTTAATCATATGACATAATATGTTCTAATGTCCTTTCGCTAGTGGTCAGTGCTAGTGGTCATCGTCGCGTCGTTAGCATCGTTTGGTCTATAGAATTTCTATGCACATACACATATTTATGTAGGTGCTTCCTTTATATGTAGAAACGTCCTTTTGGTGGTATCGTTCTACATATTCTTCCTCCACATGGTTTTTACGAATATGCATTATATTCGCAGGACATTGCAGAAAAAGGAAGGATGCATGAATTCTTTTGACGTTTGGTGATAAATTTTGAAAATTCAGGCAGTGCGGTGGGAATTGCTTCGAAGATAATCGCTTGCCACCAACAGCTAGTTTCTGTTTTTTTTTTTAAGTGAAAATATGACCACGACAGAATGCGATTTTAGATTTATGCTTTTTAATGAAGTAAATTCATTTTTCATAGCAAAACATATGACTCGAAAAGGACTTCTTGGGATGAATATGTTCAACGAGTCGAAGTCTAAGTAAAGTACCTAATCAAAAATTCAGGGAGAGTAGAATGTACGGAAGAGGTGTTCTCTTCATCCTCCTTGTTTTTCAGAATGATGACAGTTCACAAAGAAAATAGGAAAAGCATAGCGAGTAGTCACGGACTTACACCGTGGGCATTACAGTTCGGGGTGAATCTGGCCTCAACCAACATCCTTCTATAGCGACTTCGATTTCGGTCGAGCTCTCTCCAGTTTTGCACTCTAAGTCGGTTGAGGTCTTCTTCCACTTGATTGTGCCACCTTGGACGAAGTCTTCCCCTTCCGCGATTTCCCTGCAATGTGCTTTCGAAAACCCGTTGAGCCCGAGGGTTTGGGTCTATCCGCTCTACATGGCCCAACCATCGTAGTCTTGCGATGCGTACTCTTCTGGCTATGCCCATGTCACGGTACAGCTCATACAGCTCGTTGTTGTATCTTCTTCTCCACACATTGTTTTCGCATACGCGACCAAAGATCATTCGGAGAATTTTTCTGTTGAAACGACCAAGGGTTTCCTCGTCCGCCTTCGATAAGGTCCATGCTTTCGCGCCGTAAAGCAGGACTGGTTTGATCAAGGTCTTATACAGGGTTACCTTGGTTTTTTGGAGAGGGTTCTGTTTCACAATTGTCTTATTAACCCAAAAGAGTACTCAAGAAACAGCACTGACTTTTGTATGAGCCATGACTAATCCAAACATCAACTTTTGATGGGATTTCGGTATAGATTCTTGAATTTTTATCGAAACTTCGGAATGATAAGCAAACCCCGCTCATCCATCCCTTGAAAACATTCTGCAAATTGCGACACATAATTTTTGGTATTAATTTTTATACGACGCGACGTTCGATTTTGTAACATATTTGGGTTCTAATAGATTCAGTGACAAGTATACAACTTCTTCTTCTTCTTCCTCCTTTTCGGGGTTACGAGCATCGCGATTTCATGTCTTCGACGTCCATATCGTTCAATTCAGGCCTAAAGTCAAAGTCTGCGAAAGACGAAGTTCTTTAGCACGCTGAGGAATTGATTTTGACCAGCTCCGTGCAATCATTTTGGTACCACATGTCTGCGTTAACATGGTTTGATTTGCGCCAGGTGGAAGGAAGCATGTGAACCTATTTTTTCTTGACGTGTATAATTTAAATCTCGTTATTCAAAGAATAAACTTTTTACAAATATAATTCTGTTTTTGGTCGTCAGGCTGATGTAAGTCGTGACACCCTAGCCGCAGCGGCAGCGCCCGTTGGTGGTTTGTGTCTCGATAGTTTTTTTCGTAAATCTTCGGGCGAATTCCCAAACGCAAGTCTCGCACAAATTATGCAAAACAAGAAGTTCCTAAATGCCGGCAAAAAAATCCCTTCAAAGCAGAATGTCCCAAAACGTAGTATATTGCTTTTTTTCCGCAATTGTAAGTGAATTTGTGCAGCTATCAAAAAACACTTGCATACTTTTAATTGCATTGCAAATTTTATTTGGGATCATTTTTTCTTAGCATTAGACTTGCTTAGCAAAGCTTGCGTTTAGGAATTCGCCCTTCTTTTCCATTTATAATTTGCTCCAAGTTTCTTCTCAACTCACTTAATTGTTCCCTATTGTTGTTTTTCAATAATCTGAGCCGGACTGGCATCACTTTTTAGCGAGACTTGATTCGATTGTCGATTGAAATTGTCTACTTGACGTTCCAATTTTCCTTTGTTTCAGTTTGCTTTCAAGTGGTGTGTAGTGTGTAGTGCAGTGCTAGTTTTTCTTTTCTCTATTTGTAAAGTGAAATTTTCAATTGTTGTGTGTTGTGTGTTGTGTCAAATGAGAAGTTCCTTCTTCATTAAGTACCAGGCATTGGGCTACGATTATAAAATAATTATTATACAGGTGAGTACATTTGACATAAATTGAGACTTTCTTGATGATTTGTGGAAATGGCTTGATAGATCGCTTCTTTTTTCAATATGGCATTACCTGAAGAATCGGTTTCAAGTTTCCACCCCAAGGGAAGTTAAGCACTTGTTGATTCTAGCACAATGGAAACAACAATCTATAAAAAATAAAAGCCCCAGTCAATTTGTTTTACTTTTACTTGGACGTAGGTCGTGTTGTATTAGTTTGTGGGGCTTGCAATGAAGACCTAAAGAATTATTGACGATAGATGATGCGTGTAGTTCTTCTTCTTCATTTTACCGGCGCTACGAGTATCGTGGTGTTGGAAGGATCACAGATCTGCCACTTATCTGTATCACGCTAGTGATCCGCTTGTGGGATATACAGCGTTCACCTCAGAATGCGTCGGCCAAACTCCTGGTTTCGGGTTGTTCCATGGGTGAGGTCAACCAACCTTTGCATTTATGTGTAGCGCGAGTGTTTTGGTCTGCCTTTCTTTTCATTTCTTAGGGAATCTGTCTCAACGTTGCATGATATTGCCTTTTTACGAGTTCTCTTAATCTGTCCTTTGAACAGGACAATGGCAAACTGAGCCGGTCGTGCTCTATTTTTTCCAAGATTTTGTTTTTGACATGAAGTCTTTCACGGGTCTAGGTACTATTTTAACGTATTTCCGTGGATCTTCGTACATCTAATGCGTTCGAGCTTTGTTCCTCTCGTTGTCATACGGAGCATCGCGATGAAGCTTCCTTGGTGTAGGTACACCTTCCGTAAACTGGAATGCTTCGGTACTTCACTGGACATCTAACTTTCGTCACTGCTCCTTCATACTTATCCCAATCATTCGCATATAGATCTCTGAAACTCCTCGTTTTCTGAGGGTCATCCATTTTGAATCTCATGGTTGGCGATCGAATACTTTTTTGAAGCGAACCAGCACAACATGCAAATCCTCTACGGAATCGCGATGCTTTTCTGCAACTATCCTTATACTTTGGATCGCATATTTTGTTGACTCGCCCGCCACAAACTCTCATTGGTCATCAGATAGCTTTATTACTTATCGCAATCGGTTACAAAATACAATCTCAAAGAGCTTCAAAGTGAGGGTCTTCGGCTCGATGTCCCAGTAGTTACTTTTTTAGTAGCTATTTTTTTTTCATGTATTTCTTTTTTTTTGTACATTGGTAGAGGGTAACTTTTCATTGCTTAGGCAGACTATAGCCTCTCAGATATCTACCTTTATAAGTTTGGGAGATGAAAATCGTGAGTCATCTAAGCCCGATATCTCCAATCTTTTTTCAAAACTCACATGGTATCTCGCCTGGCCTAGAACCTTTGGTCTTCTGGAGTTTATAATTGCTTTACTAACTTCTTCTACTGAAAAGTCGGGTATTTCTGTGAAGTTAGGGTCACTTTCTGAAAAGAAGATGTCCTCATCGTTAATGAGCTGTACTGAAATTTGTGCTTATTTCCTAAGTTGTTAAAAGTACTAACCTGAGAAGTTGTTGTTCTACAGGACAGGGTAACTACTTTTTGTCCAAAACTTCCTGGAAAGAGGATTTTGTTTCAATCCAGTGAATATTCTCAAGATCTTTTCAAAAGAGCCAAATTTCTTCTTCTTTTTGGCGGTATGGTGGAGCAGATTCCTTAGACATAGATCGACACGATTCTGGTCGATTGCTGGTACTTGCCTTGTTTTGTTTGCTACCTAAACCGTTCTATTTGTGGTACCCGTGGTGTAGTAGTTAGCATGTCTACCTGATGACCCAGAGGTTCGTGGTTCGAATCCCAAGAGAGGCAAAATGTTTTTCTTCGGGTATCGCGTTTCTCGAAGAATTAGCAAGTCCTCTGTTCATAAATACATTCATGAAAAACGCTTTCTTGATTAGCCGGCAGATAATTGCAGGTCCCCTCCATTCCAACACAAGGCATGGTTGTGAGAAATGCACTCGGCCATGGAGCTCCTCGCTCTGTTGCGCCACCTTGCTTATTTATTTATTTTTAGACCGTTCTATTCACTCAGAAAAGGGACACATAAAATAGAAAGTTTTCCCGGTAGCATTCAAATATTTTCTGGCATCTTTAGCAAAAACGTTCAAGTCAATCGAAGGCTTTTAATATCTTTATTCAATTCGTTTATTTTTCTGGTGATCGCCTCAGATAGTCCGAAGTAGATGAGTTCTCTCTCATTTGTGTTGATCTTCAGTCCGATCTTTAGGTTGTAGTCGATGATGCTCTGACTTTTGATTGAGAAACTGCACATATTTGCTATTTGCTAAATCAAATGCACCGAAAAGCCAAAGTCTGTGAGATTAAAAATAGTTCCTTCAAGCCTTTTTTAATCGTTTATGGTTTTTATAGTCCATCGTTATGTCATGTCGTTAAAAACTGTTTTGAGAATGGGAAGTCTTGTATTTCTCAAGGAACTCGAACTGAAATCCTTTAGATCTTTCTTGTCCAAGCAAAACCTAAACACCCCTATTCCAAGGCTCATCGTGTCATTACAATTTCTGACTTCGATTGCCAAAAAAAAAATTAATAAAAACATCTTCGTCGTAATGAATTCGTAATAAATGTTTTGGAAAAGATATTTGGAACTTGTTCATAATTTTATCAACTGTAACAAATTTCGTAGAATGACCTTCTTCTTCCATCCTTTTTGGAATTGGCAGTGCAAAACTGTTACGACGGGCCTTGTGATAGAGAGTCATTGTTATTCTTTAAAAGTAATTAGTTCAGGACATTGTTCAGTAATGGAGAAGGACTCTGTTCTCCCAGTTTTGTATGATGTTCTTCTTCGGCTCCAACACTAAGCTAAGTTTTTGAAAATGAGCAACAGCTTTTGTTGATCAAAAATAAGGAAATTAAACCTTCAGTTGATTCTTTTAACAAAAGAAGGATGTCATCAGGTCTGTTTAATGTCCCGTTTTTTCCTCAGGTTTTGACTGAGTACCCCAATCGCCAACATATGTTTTCCTCTTCTTCTTCCTTTTCGAAGTTAAGCATCATGATCTCGAAGCGATCATAGCTCTCCCACTAGACTGCTTCACTTGCGTATTCCGCTGCACATGCCTACGTTATTAAAAAGAAGTCTTCTTATAAGCTCTTCAACTCACAACTTTGGTGTGACTATTACATCGTTGCAAAATATTTACATTTAGCTGTGATACTTTTTTACCCATTTTAGTCAATTCCTTTTGGTTTTCGTTAGCACACTCATACGACCATAAAATACCTTCGTTTTTATATCTCATTGAGTTTGTCCTTTTAGTCGAATGCTCTTAAACTAAAACTTAGTTGGCCAGTTACTATCACGTCCCTTAAAAATTAAATTTCTAAAACTCAAATACAGAAGTGCAAAGCTAAAAGTTATTCTTATTACCTATTCCTGCTGCCACTGCCATTGCCTCCTTCATGACACAACTCCAATGCTATTTTCCACTCGAATACCATCCGCATCACACAAGTTCTGAACAAAATTCCCTGAAATAGTTTCACACCTCAAAAGCAAAAATATGTCACCATCATAAGCAGGTTGTATGGGGATCGTATAGGTATCCCTGTTAGTAATTGCCCTGCATTAATAGAATCCATCTGCCAGTACACGTAACTTTATGTATATCTGATGCTGATCCGGATCCGGATGCGGATCCCCTTGCAATACTCGTACATTCGTGTGCGGAACCCCTGAAAGCAAATTGTATAATCAATTGCTAGCAATCTCCCTTCTATATCGCTGTTTGGTAAAAGTAATTGAAACGCCAACCACACACACCAGAAAAAAAAGAAGCTTTAAATCAAAAGCTTAATACCTATCCAAAAACAACAGCAACAGAAACAGCAAACAACATTTCCACGTTAAATGTACCTTAGAATCTGAGACATCTCACTCTTGACAGCTGGCAGTAAACCGTCAACGGCGGCGTCGGCATCGGCATTGGCAGCGTTGCTATTGCTATATGCGTGCCAAAATTTAATGTAGCATGTTCCTCTCGTGGAATACGTGATTATGTTCAGAAAATGTCTTTACGTTTCGGCTTTTCTACATCGGCTTTACATTGGTTTATTAAAAAAAGAAACGAAAAGAAATGGAATGGAATGCTTGAATACAAAAAAAAAAAAAAAAAAATCGGCTTGAGTGGTTCTACATAATTTGTTTCCTTGTTCTTCTTTTTTTTTGAAATTTTTTTTGCTCAATAAAGGAATCATCATGTTGTTCACTTCGATGATTTAACGCAAAAGAAGATTCAAGATTTCTTTTTTATTTTGATTTCTTACAAGACAGGGACTTCTTGTTGGGGTAGGTAGGTGGTAGGTAGGTAGGTGTATGTTTGCAGGATCAACAAAGACGAAGATAAAAAATATGTTTACTTTGAACGGCGGATATACATTCCTACACAGAGATTGGCGGTTACAACGGGGAAAAAGACATGTATACTAGAGAATATGCAAACAAGGAAAGAAAAAGGATGTTCTTCGACGCAAGGATCAAAATTCATAAAGCATTATTTAAATGGCAGGATTGTTCCTTGTGTTGGGGTGTTTTCTTATGATTTCTGTTCTGCATAAAAAAAAAATAAGCAAAATCAGAAAAAAATAAGGATGAGGATGTTAAATAGGATTTACGTCTTTTCTCTGCTGAGTGGCACATCTGGCTTGTTGTTGAGCGTGTCAAATTTGTTGGTAGGTATTCCTGTTTTTATTTAGGGATATTTCCTTTTTGGCGTTAGACAAATTTCAGGGTTATCGCTTATGGCATCCTTTTTAATTTTTTTCTCATTTTTTTGTTTGTTGTGTAGTGCCTCCCAAGTGTGATTCTTTTTTCTTTCGCAACACAAAATTTGCTAGTTTACGACCAAAGAATGTAAAAACCAATGCGACGAACCCTCCTTCGCCTCGTTGAAGTTTGTTTTGCTCCAATGTATGATTTTTCATATTTTGTATGCCTGATATCCTTGTGGAGAGTGTTTTTCATCAAAGGCAATTCGGGCAGGATACTCTACTAGCGGCGACACGTCGGGCATGGCATGACATTGCGTGTTTCCTATTTAAATATGAGAATATTACCCTCGAATTCGTTTTTGATGGCTTTCCGTATTGAGAATACGTAGACGTACCTAGTTATTATTTTTGGTAAATAAAAATTGTTTGTATTACCGATTTATTCATCCCCCAACAGCGACGAGTGTGTGCCAAGGATGAAATGAAATGAGCCAATTCTTTAGTGAAGCCCTCGTGTGTAAGGGGATCTGTGTGTGCATGTTTTTCAGTTTTTTCTAGATTATTATATGCATACCAATGGGATAATAAATTGCATCCTGATTGCCAAATTGCACAGGGGGTGGAAATCGAGAAGTGCTTTTGTCGAGAAGGGATTGGAGTTGGACAAAGTGTGAGATGCGAGAGAGATTGGCACAATTTTTGGATAAAAACAGCACAGTATACACAAACCATATAGGTACCTAGTACGTACCACAAATGAAATCACACAAACTGCAACCATGGATAACAACAAGCTAGAAGAAAATGTTTGTGGTTGTACTGTTGAGGGAGTAGCTACAGTGCACCAGAAGTAGAGTAATTTATGTCCTTGGAATATATTTTGAGATACGAAAATAATGTTCCAGTGCCTTTGGGGATCTTAAATTATTTGTTTTTGTCTTTGCTTTTGAGATGTTATTAGCTTAGATGATTTATGGGAAATTGAAAGACAACGTCAGGTTTTTGTTGTGGAAAATTGTGTTGGAGATAGATAGGCTTTTCTTTCGGTAGTAGGTATCGCATTATAAATCAGTTATGAAGGACTATTATGGTGTCATGGGGCATTTCGTTTTATAAGTATGGTGACAATTTTAAATGGAATTACAATTTATTGTTGTTTGATTATTATGCGATGGTGATGATGATGTCCTGAAAGGAATCTAGATTACAAGGTCCAAATGTAATGCTTTGTTGACTGGTTTTCATTGGGCTTGGGCTCGATAAAGGCACCTGTTAATGATAGATACTCCCTCAGGTCGTTGAGTGGAAAATTTATTTCTTATTGCTTGGCATAAAAGCAACAGATTTATGCTTCACTTGATAAGTTCGTACTTTTGGAGTATGGGTGGTAGGTAGGTAGGTAGGTAGGTAAATTTATCTGTATTACCTACATTCAAAGTGGAGGTGGCTATGATCAAGAAACAAGTGTTCTGCGGTTGAATTACTGGCTCTAGTCTTTTGTTGGGGCTATAGAGAAGTTTGTCTGAGTCCAGGGTTACTTGAGTGGTGTATAATCGTAATGAGAACTAACTGCTATTTTGCTTATTTCGATAAAATAAAGGTGGTGTAGAAGTGGTAACTATATTTCAAATCTTGGCCAAACAACTTCGATTAATGGCTCGCTTCAAAACCCCTACGAGGTGCTAAGGAGAAGCGAAGAGGAAGGGAAACCATTTTCGAGCAGAGAATACGAAGGACATGTGACAAGAGCTGGAGCCGAATTCCTCCTTACTTGATGGAGTTAACCGTTTCTGAATTGCTATAGTTTGGTATTACATACCTCTCCGCTCATGTTATCGAGCACTTCAATAGGTGCCACAATTTGATATTTTTTCATCAGTATCTGAACGAATTCAAACCAATGAGTAAACACCTGCAGACTTATAATAATGTGCAATTTTTTAAAGCGAATTTTGAAAGATAAATTGCCTTCACTCACTCGATCACTGATGCGGTTGCTGACGAAAGGAAAGACTCGACAATCTAAAAATTGTCTAATAAACCGGGTTGAAGACATGAGTATGGGATGGCACAAAAAGCTCAAGAAGCTTCGAGGCCCAATGTGCTTCAGGAATTCAAAATGTTTTGTCGGTTCTGAACTGCTAAGTTGGAAAGTGCTTTTCATGGCAGCCTAACTACTCTCGGAGGAACTGCCTATTCCCGTGAGGGGCGATTGCCAAGGTTTGATAGTTTTGAAATTCGAAGCTTGAACTCCTACGTAATAAGCAGATTCGGTAGCCAGCTTCAAAATAATCACTTAAAGAAGAAGTAATGCCCAAGGCTCGTAATACGTATTTAGAAGCGCGATCCCGCTCAATTGACATTATTGATATCGAAAATAGTTATATTCTGTTAGATTTACTCTAAGGCATTTACTCGAGGCAGATTTAAAGCGGCTAATCAGCAAAAGATGCAATCCTTTTTTTAACTATCGTAATGAAAAAAACTTAGTGATTTCTTAGAGAACAAGTATATTGTGTTAGCTAATTTCGAAAACGGCGGGATCTGTAATAGTGGAATATTGTGCCTCCAAACAATCAGTGGCTTTCGATGCATTTGTGCTCAGGGGTGGATAAGAAGTAATAGGGGCAAAAGTAAAAAAGTTCGATCGTAAAAGGAGTACTCTCGTAAAAAAACGTCTTTAAAAAAGATGGAATGGAGCACGATCTGCTCAGTTTGCATTACATGCAAAGAGTGGCATAACAGAACGATTAGCCTCGGGGTCTAGCGCATTTCGCACAGCCATGCCTTGTGAGAAAATGGAAGGGACCTACAATTGTCTGTCGTTTCCGAATGGCTAATCGAGAAAGTGCTTTTAATGGCAATGAATTTACTACCGAAGGCTTGCTCTTTATTCGTGAAAGGGTATACCTCTCGAAGAACCCTTTTTTGTTTTTTGTTGAGCTCAAACCTCCCGCGCAACAGACAGAGATGCTAACCAGCTTCGGAGAATTTTGTCGAAAAGGTAGTATCATACGAAGTTCTTATATTCTGCTCAATCATCGGAGACAATCGAAAAAAGCACATGACCCAACTCATTTCAATATTCATCGAAAAACATCCGTTTCAGTCAGACATAAAAATTTTTTGCTTCGTACAAAAATACTAGTCATTCGTATTTTAGTATCACTTCGCTTCGAAGAGGAATAATTTCTAAGCACCGAGGTGTCAGATGCTCATTCGAACAGCACTATTAGGGTTTTTGTTGATTGTGTTGAGTTTCCCTGAATTTATTTTAGGCTGCTCATTTTGCAGGTTTGTTGCATCTGGTTCGGGGATTATCGTAAGAGGACTTCCCATTAAGAAGTGTCAGGGCTGGAGAGCTTCCAAATCGTTTAGATCAGGTGATAAAGTTGTCAACGGAGAATTCAATATTGTTTCAATTTGTATACCTATGTCTGAGGAGTAGCTAACTTTGAATAAAAAGCTCCCAGGTGGCGAACAAGAGCAAGCCTTCTTTGAAGATTTGACGGCAGCCTATCATAGGCATCCAAAATGAGGACAACGAGGTAGAACTTCTTACCACGTTATTATTTCTTCGAGGCAATATGCGACTGAACTAGAAATTGGTTGGCCTCAGACATTAAACAGTCAAAAAACTTTTAGACCTGCCACCTGCCAACGATATCTGTGTTCAATGTGGCGGCGCTCCTCAATTGCACATGACTATATTGTTAAACTGAGAAGCGACAGAATGTCTTCCGGCTTACGCATAATGATGGCGAAATGCAAAGTGCGCTAATTTCATAATTTAGAGAATCACTTTACAACGCCTGGTTTTCAAAGAATAAAGCATTGAAGTCTTGACCTTACTCTGGCTATAATCTCAAGAACTTGTTGTGATAGAGCAATTCTGTGACTGAATTTCAATTCACATATCCAAAATCTTCTTAAATAAGTTTTCTTATTCAAATTTCCCTTCGGGACTGTACCTAAAAATAAATAAATAGGGTGGCGCAACAGAGCGAGGAGCCCCTGGGCCTAGCGCATTTCTCACAACCATGCCTTGTGAGGGAATGGAGGGGACCTACAATTTTTCGCCGGTTCCGAACGGCTTATTGAGAATGCGCTGTTCATGGCAATGAATTTACTAACGGAGGACTTGCCAATTCCTCGCGAAAGGCGATACCCGTGGAAAAACATTTTTGCATTTTGCCTCTGCTGGGATTCGAACCTCGAACCTCTGGGTTAGCAGGTGGACATGCTAACCATTACGCCACGGGTACCACTGGGACTGTACCTAAGCTTCAAAATAATGCACGACTGTGTATTTCAACATTTGAAGCTACATATCTCAGTAATTTAATGTAATGGAGACCTTATTTGAATTAAGCAGGTAACAGATCTTCGGAAGAGCAATGGTTTGTTTTGGGGTTAACATTTTCTTCATTGTCAGGGCACAAAGATACCAAAAATTTGATTTTTTCGATCTTGAATGCTTAATATTTTAAAAACTGGGAAAACTCTTAGCTCATATTTAGATTCAGCGAGCAAAAACCTTTATAAAACATAGTTTGTTTTTTTAAAGCATTATAAAGTGCTGATTTGTCGACCAGTGTTTTTAAACTGTTTCTTCATGGTTAGCATGTTTGCCTATTGTGCCGCAGGCTCGTTGTTCGGATCCCAACAGAAGACCTCCCATGACATGGCTATAATTTCAGACATCTTTCCATTCAGGTTCTCCATTGGCAGGTTCACACAAGAGAAAGAGAAGCCAGGTGCAAAGTTGTGGCTGTGAACAGTGGAGACGTTGAGAGCTTGCCAAACTGACTTATTTTTTACTGTTCGCTTTAAAGGTTCATGAGAAAAAAATCTGTGCTTCTATTTGCCTCAATTTTTTTCGATGGTTTTTCCTGGTCGCAATAACTGGGGCCTGTAACACGAAACTATAAGTACCTACTTTTACTACAAGTGAATCATGACAAGTGTAGAAAACTCCCATAACACATAGCCTCAAGTTTGGTTGCTCTTCTACAAGTGTAATGGACATAACCCTACAAGTGGCTCTAGAATTGTAGACTTGTACCTTTATGTTACAGGCCCCTCGTCCCTAATTGTAGAAAATGTCTCACCAACTTGTTTTTTTTTTTTTTTTTGAGCTGAGAAGACATATTCAAAGTTAAGACTTTCCTGAAACGAGCAAGATTTTGTTGTAAGGATTCCTAATCATTCCTTACCTTGCCCTGCGTTACCTAAGCCTCAGTTGAACATAAGTCCCGAAGATCCAAGAGCAAAGGTAAATAAGCTCATAGTCCACCCTACTTTCAATCGTAAGCTTTTATCTGCAATTTGATATTTACAATGTCCCCAATGCTTTTGATCTGCTTGAAGTTCACACCCTGAGTGCCGCTCCAAAGTCTTCGGCAGGGATGAGGACAAGGATTGATTTTGAAATCCCGTTTTATATCGAGGATTTCGAAATGAAATCAACCCCAAACCAATTAAATAATTTCCAGATGACTACAACTCATGACCAAGTCAAAGTCAGTAATTCTTACTTCAAACTGACTTATTTTATCAATCCCTAAACGAAAGCCACAACCTTCCAATATGTTTGTCTTTTTGTTTTCATCACCCTCAAGTAATAAATCCCTAAAAGACCTGCCAAGCAGATTGTTAGACTTACTCCGGGGTTTTTGCAGCACATTTCAACATCATGTCCGTTCTGATCCCAGTGTGACGGAAAAGGGCTAAGGCATCAGAAAGATGAACTTACTCACCCTTATTAAAGCTTCGCCAAAATAACCCAAACAACTCAACCGTACAATAAATATGTAACAAGATTATTTTGCATATAAAGCCTAGGTTTCCTGCGTACCTTACTGCGCTCAGCTCATTCTTGTGTAAGGTGCTGCAAAATCTATCCTTTGGGGATATGAAGTTTTTCACGGTAGTCAGAAAGTCGTTCTCTCATCGTAAATAGGAACCTGATAAAGAATGGGACTATAGTATACAGGAAGCTTTTGATTTCCACTACAGTATGTCGTTTGCTAGGGTTACTTTGAATAATCTAACAAGACAAAGCGTATAGAGGAGTAGTACCTACCTACCAACAAGTTTAGAAAGCTATATGCATTACAAAATCTGTTTTTTTGCTCAAAGTCTATGCCTGTAGAGTGGTGCCTGCTTACTCGTATAGTCTTGTACCGTTCCGTAAAGAGAAATGCACTTTGTGTAGTGTCGTTGTCGTGTCGTTTGTTTGCATACAATGAAGTTATTAAAAACCATACAAAGAGACAAAATTACCTTAGCTTTACGTTAATACTACTACTTCTTTATTTTGCATATCCTTTTGGAGGCAAAGGAACAAGAAGAATGCTTGGGCTCGCTTGTACTACTTTTGTCTTTTGCTGTGTTGTGTTTGGGTTGCGGGGCTTGCTTTAGTTTTTGAAACAGAGAAGCTGTTGTTTAATTCAAGGATTATCACAGTGAAGTAAAATTTAGCTTGCCCCTTGGCAAGGATATTGAATTCTTGGCATGACATATTTGGAAAGAGATTTTCATTCACTTGTGCTTTGTTGTTGTTGTTTATTTTGTTCTTCCACGAAACTGCTTTTTAAGACTGCGTTTGAGAAATCCCTTCGCACACCTTTTTCTCCTCACACTTATCTTTGGATTGGACTGGATGTTGTGTAGAACGCAGATGTTAATGCTGCTGCCATGGAAATTAATAAATTTCTCACTAGAGCGAGAACTTCTTTTTTCTTATATTATTTTTTATTTTTAAAGAGAATTTTATTTTGTCTTGTTTTGTAAACATCCTTTCTTTGTTTTTGTGTAATGAAAAGGACAACGGATGTTGAAATTTGCGACGGAAATTCATTTGAATGGAATGCTTTGCTCCTTTTGAGGAGTGGGAGTATTTTGTTATTTTTTTATTGGAAAATGAGCAAACAGCAGATGGTGAGAAACATCATTTAATATAAAATGAATTTAGCTGCGTAGTTTTTTTGTTATGTTTTTGTCGAGTTGCTAGGTTACTACTTATCGATTAAGGAAAAAATTACTCCTTCGATGACTTTAAAGTATCAGCCAGAGCTTTCTTCTTTCTTAGTCAGGTGTTAGAAATAACTTTTGAATGGTTTTGAGTTAAAGGAGGTGTCGTGCTCACATGGTCTAGTTGTAAGCATGCCTCCCTGTTATGTGGGAGTTTGAGGTAAGAATCCTAAAATCAATAGATTTTCGTTCCCTCAAGTACCTTTTGGGGAGGAATTGGCAAAATGTTTGTGCTTGGTAAGTGTGTAAAAACGACGATCGTCTTTGGAACGATCACGTGCTTGCAGTCGCCAAAAATGAAGCAATTTGGTCCCATGGCATAATAGTTAGCACGTCTTCCTGCTACTGTTACGTGAAAGGTTCGTATTTCGAATCTCAACAGAAAACAAAAAATGTTTTTCCACGGTAATCGCCTTACGCGAGGAAATAGCCCTTTGATAATAAATTCATTGCCATGAAAAGCTCTTTCTGAATTATCCGTTTGGAATAAGCAGAGAATTGTTGATCCCTTCCATCTCCTTTCTAATTTTCTTTTCTGTTTGCACTTTGTTTTTCAACATTCTAAGGGTTTCACAAGTCGGAATCCCTTGAAGTGTGAATTATAAGATAAAGAAAGAAAGAACAAAGTCCTTCGTGCAAACAAATCTTCTTTCTCACTTAGCTGTTCGCAAAAACTTCTAGGTCCTTTCGATTTCTCAGTAAGGTGTGGTTAAAGAAATTAAGGCCTCGGAGCTTTTCGAGTTTTGTTGTGCAGACCTAAAACAATCGCCATAGCGCCTATACGATATCAAATTCATTTCCAACTTTCATTTTCTTTCTTAGGTGTGTATGACAGTTCGGGGTGTACTTGCGCGTCTACCAGCATCTTTCGCCTACAATTTTGATTTGGGGTGACCTTTTTGCAGTGGTGCTCTCTTGGAGTAATGGTTAGCGAGTCTGCCTGTTGAGTAAAAGGTTCGAGGTTCATTTCTCAGAAATATCGTTTATCGCCTTTCGCGATGAATTGGCAATTTCTCCGATTAAAATTTCATGTAACAAAAGGCGCTTTCTCGAGAAGCCGTTCAGTTTCGGAAAGAAGCCATTCCATTCCCTTAGGATTGGAAAAATGCGCTAGACTTCAAGGGCTCCCCGTCCTGTTGTGTCACCATATTCATTTAACAATCTAAGCCTATTGAGGTTGTCTTAGTATTTTTTTTTTTTTTTTTGAAACGCAACCCTTTTGAGGTTACAAAAATTTTATGATCGGCTTGAACTCTCTCGACTTTGTTTATATGGCCACTGAGAGCATGTTTGCAGGGTCAGCCTGCGGTTGATTCTTTGGACCCAACTTATGATGAATCGGCCACAGGGCCACTCTTTGTCGTTTAATTGTAGCTGCGAGCTTTCCCAACGTCGCGTCGGTCGTCAACTTGTTGGCAAAAACCAATGACTTAACGTGGCTCTTAAGAAAACAGTCTAGAGACATTAACAGCGGTTACTAATCGACTTTACCATTTCTTGAGATAATACACTTATCAAACTTACTCTTCAATAAATCGATAGTAAAGTGGGCTGTGTGACTTGTGGCACAATCCTGCTGAAACCACATGAGGTCCAAGTCCATATCTTAAAATTCGAACCAAAAACAACCGGTAATCATATGACGCTTGCAATTCACAGTAACATGACTATTGTTTTGGTATACTAAAAAATATGGCCAATAACGCCGCGGACATGCAACCTACCTACTGCGGTGACGTTTCGATTATAAAGTAGCCGTCGTTCCACGGACTCACGGCAGACGTGGTAGATCAGCAGAACTGCCAATCTGTCCTGTATCAACTCTTCCATATCAAATTAAGGAAAGCTTACGGCGGGACAGATCACCTCAGTTGCAAGCCCCAATTATCAGGTAATTGGTCAAAGCCATCGCCCTTGCAATCTTAAAATGGGTCAGCTTTTACTGTGACTCTGTGCAAATGCAAGACAAGTACTCAGACCCTGTCTATCGAACACTTGAATGTTTTCCATTAACAATCATTCCATTTACAATCATCACCTTTTGACAATCATTGGCCTTCTGAGGGCAATGGATTTGCTTCACCCTGCTATTGTCTGCTGTGAAGCAGTCGTCTTGCCAAATAGAAGCTCCTCTAGCCCTGCATCCATATGTTTGTTTAAATCTATATGGGGATCTAGCCAAATTTCGATGTACTTGACTACAACTTTGCTTGACATACGGTGGCCCTGTAGATAACCGATAACCATTTTCGCTAATTCTATCTCATATCTCGTGAAACCTGAGACAACGGGTTTCGAAACTTGTTTCCGATCTCTGGACATTAATTCTCAGCTCGCAATGTTTCTGGATCTTATCGAAGTCACCTGTTCTGTTCTGGACCTGTTCTGTACGCAATAAAGTCGTCGAAGAGTACGCCGAGGCAGGAGAAGCAATTACAATCAGAATCCTGCGAATAGTTTTTTTGTCCTTAGCCCATGTTGACTGTGCTCTATTGAGAACTTTCTCTCAACCATACCTTGTGAAAGAAAGACCTAAAAATCTTTGCCGATTCCAAATTGGCTAATCGAGACTTTACTATGGAAAAATTACTGTCAAGGGATTTGTCAATTCCTTGCGAAATGCGATGCCTGAAGAAAACATTTTTTTCCCTTGATGAGTCTAGGATTCCAAAGTCCAACGGAGAGGGTGGATTTCTGCTGTCTTCCGACATTATTTAAAGAATTATTAAACAACGTGATGTAGATGTCCACCGCTTACGAAGGGAGGTTTTGCAGCACAGTATTACGCATTGTCGTCGATTCCTGCTGATTGTTTTTTCTTTATTATGTAAAAGATGTCTTCGAGATCCTTCTTTGAAACTAACAGGCGGTTATCCCCGTTTCGCCAGCTTTGTGTCACCTGTACATGATGAAAATTTTGAATTTACTAAAAACCGTTCGGAACCGGCAGAAAATTGTAGGTCCCCTCTATTCCCTCACAAGGCATATGGTTGTGCAAAATGTGGTTGGTTCTGGGGCTCCTCACTCTGTTGTCACCTGTGATGTAGGGGCAAGTTGGATTACTGGAAATGGATTCATTTAGGAAAACATTTTTGTTCTTAATCGTATCACTACATGTTTTTGACTTTGAGTTAAGTAGCCATTCCATTCTTTCTGATACCAGCTACATAGTTTCGTTATGGGTGTTTTAAAAGGTACGAGAAGGAAATGGCCCAACTAGCCCCACCTTACCCTATCTCTTTTTGTACGACAAGCTCAGCACTAGCTACTTCGAACGCTTTAAGTTTAATTGTGTTAATCAACAAATAAGATAGAGAGTTTTGCCTTTTCCTAAACCTATCCAAGTATTGGATGATTGTCCGTTTCTAGAAAAAATCTTCTGCTTTTACGTATATTGCATTACTGTTTCGTGTAGATACCTTTCTTCTTTTTTCAAACAAAACAAATGCAAATTTTCTAAACGCTTCATTGCCCAATTGGTTGTCTAACTTGGTGCTCATACACATAACATGAAAATATTTTATCTCATTGATCCGCAACATGCGATTCACAATTGTACCATCTGATATCTTTTCAATTTACTCCTCCATACAATAACAAAAGAAAAAAAAAACGACGACTTACTTCACAATGGAATGAACAGAAATCACTAACGGCTGCCAATTTATTCACATCCCTTGCCAAATGTTTTTCTCAAACAAACTCAGTAAAGCTAATCGAAAACACACATAAGAACAAAGTACTTTTTAACAAAAACACTCCATTTTCAACCTTCTAAATACATTAAAGGTAGAGGTACCTACATATCCGTTTTTCACTTGTTCAATTTGATAAATTCCTTTGAATCCTGTGAAATTGCAGCAGTTTATATTAACCAGAGATTGTGTGGATGTAGGTGAGTGAGTATACACAACCATAACTGACGTTTTCTCTGTCTGCTATCAACTGCACACAAAGTTGTTTGACATATCATTGAATCGGAACAAATTTTCTCAAAAACAATCCTCGATTCCTCTAAAAAAGAAAAGAAAAAAAATCCCGAAACTTCAACGGAAAACTAACTTAATATCATTCATTCAGCTGTGCATCCTGAACATCATTTGTTTTGGATTTTCTTCCTTTTTTTCTGTAGGTATTTTGAGAGGGTTAAAAAAAAATCCAAACCCATCTGCAAATGACTTCTCAAAACAAATGTCATTAGTTAACCGCGGTTAGTTGTTGGCATCGACAATACACATAAGTGTGTGTGTGTGTTGAAAAGCAAACAAAAAAAAGCATTTCCGTTTCTCTTTATCCGTTTAAAAAGAATTTGGGTATGTTTGTTGGTAGGTATGCATGGCTTAATGGACCAAAAACTGGTAAACTCTCGACTGTGAGAAGGATTTTTCCTATAGCCTCACTTTATGATACCAACAACCAGTAGAACGGTTTTTTTTCTCTCTTTTAAAAAAAGTATAAACAACCAAGTATAAAATTTGGCTTTCAGATAGCAATGTGTTCTTTTGAGTACTTGAAAGGGTTAAGAATGCTGGAGTGGAAAGGTCAAAGCATTAATTTCTATCATCCAGACTTTCGACTCGTGATTCACCTGCAGAATCAGGAAGATAAGTTTTTTTTATTTTATTTCAAAAGTAGACAAAAAGGCTTCCCTCGGATGGAGGTTGATGAATGTTCTTAGATTTGTTTAATCCTTGTTTGTCCATTAAGCCAAATGCAGTCTCCAACAGCAAACCGTCAGGTGAATTCAGTTGAGGTTTTTTGCATTTTGTGTTTTTTTTTTGGTTTTTTTTTTATGCTAAAGTGGTAAGGATGTGGATGATATGGAAAAGGAAAACATTTCCGTTTGGTAAAGAAGAAATAGTGCAGCATTATAAGTTTATTTTATTTATAAATCCTCTTGATGAAATAAATGCATATATGCAATATGCCCCATGTGAGTGCGCTGATAGTATCTACTTGTGAACATGCTTTTTGAGGTTTTATGGCCACACAAAAGCGATGTGAATTGTTAATTTTCTGAATGGGAAGTTGGCAGGTATCTACGAATGTGCAATCTCGAAAAAATTTGAATGTGGAAGTGAGTAAATAAGATTCTTCTAGGTTCATGAGGAATTGTGGAAATCACTTTCATTGAAAATCTCCTCAGCGTGAAAAGAATTGTCACATCTTGAAAAACAGTGTATGTGAAATATTTTTTTGAAGCACTTGGAAAGTGCAAAATCTTCTTCTTTTTGTGCACGGTCTTAAAGCTCAACCTAGTTCTTGAATTTGTCAAGTTTTTTTTTGACTATTTTGGATTCTCCACCCCTTACGGCTCTTCGCTACATTGTGTACTCGAAAACCCATAACGAGTCGGAACATTGGAAATCATTCGGTCTAGATGTCCCAGCTATCGCAGTCTCGTTGAATCGTCTACTCCATACATCGTCTTTGCATACGGGACCAAATATCATTCGGAGTGTTTTTCTTTCGAAAAGCTTAAGGGTTTCCTCATCCGCTTTCGTTAGGGCCCTTGCTTCCGGGCCGTAAATCAGGACTGGGATGATTAAGGTCCTATAAAGAAAAACCTTGGTTGCATTCTTAACCTAAAGAACTAGCGGTTGGCCAGAGTTATTCTCTGCTTAATCTCCAAACTGATGTTATATTCCGTGTCCTTAGCCGATCCTAGGTAGAAGAAGTCCTGTACTACCTCGAAGTTACATATTATGTCTGTCTATTGTGACGTTTTGGCCAATTCGTCGATGTTCTCTGTCCTTTTTTAATGACTGGTGCTCACGTTTGAGTTTTGAACGATCTTTTCAAGTATCGCAAGACAGTTTATCGTCTTGCCGAAAGTCTTTTTCGACATCAAAGGTCTCGGTGAGTTCTTTAACGACCTTGACGGAGCAGCGTTAGCTCTCTAAAGTGTTCCTGTATAGTCGTACGAGTTTTGCATAGATGCCGAAACTAGACATGGCTCTGTACAGTTCGTCTCTGTAAAAAGTGTCATACGCAGCCTTGAAATCGATAAAAATATGGTGTGTATCGATATTATATTCCCGGGACTTTTCCAAGATCTGCCGTAATGTGAAAATTTGGTCGATTGTGAACTTTTCTGGTCTAAAACCACATTGATAAGGACCTATCAAGTTATCGACATGGGGTTTCAGACGTTCACATACGCGTTCACTTACGCGGACAAGATCTTCTACGTGACGTGTAGAAGGCCTTTTCTGCTATGATTGGCGCAATCGTGGAGGGTTTTCCTTTTTTAACATCGGGCAACGATACTGAGGTTCGCTTGATCGGGCATACTATCTTCTGACCATATCATGAAGATCAGCTGGTGCATGCTCCTTTCCAGCTGGTCTCCAGCAGCCTTGAAAAGTTCAGCATCAAATCCATCTGCAACTGTAGTTTGATGTGATTTAAGTTAAGAGATGGCCTTACTTTTATGTCGGGAGAACGGCATTCCTTGTCATCGTCCAAGTTAAGTGGGGCAGTCTACCTGACAGCGGAATGTGTGTCTTTATCGCCGTTAAGCAGTCTGCAGACGTGATCTTTCCAGATTCTCAGTAGCGAATGCGAATCAATCAACTATTTTTCCCTGTTACTTACTTACTTAGGTGGGCATTACAGTTCGCGGTGAACCTGGGCCTCAACCAACATCCTTCTATAGCGACTTCGATTTCGGGCGAGCTCTCTCCAGTTTCGCACTCCAAGTCGGTTGAGGTGTCTTCATCCACTTGATTGCGCCACCTAAGACGAGGTCTTCCCCTTCCGCGATTTCCCTGCAATTTGCTTTCGAACACCCGACGAGCTGGAGCGTTTGGGTCCATCCGCTCTACATGGCCCAACCATCGTAGCCTCGCGGTGCTTACTCTTCTGGCTATGCCCATGTCGCGGTACAGCTCATACAGCTAGTTGTTTTATCTTTTTCTCCACACATTGTCTCCGCATACGAGACCAAAGATCATTCGGAGAATTTTTCTTTCTAAATGATCAAGGGATTCCTCATCCGCTTTCGATAAGGTCCATGCTTCCACGCCGTAAAGCAGGACTGGGATGATTAAGGTCTTATACAAGGTTACCTTGGTTTTTCTGGAGAGATTTTTCCCTGTTGGCCAACTATTTTTCCCTATTGGTCCTTACGGGCTTGAGTTCGGGATTTGCTGTCCTGGCATGATCTTTTTACCTTTTGGTAAAACTTCTGAACCTCATTCCTTTCATGGCATCTCTCAATTTTCTCAAACTAGCGATTCTCATGCTGCTTCTTTTTCTTTTTGAGAATTCGTTGTTCTATCCTACTTTTCATCTTGTAAATCCCGTTATACTGGTTGAAAGCAACCCTTGTTCTCTTTTGCATCAATATTTGTCGTTCTGCATCAGCCCGCCTGTATTCTTAATCAACCATGGGTTTTGATTTGGAGGACGAATAAAGCACAAACCCTTAGGGGTTGCGGTTCTGATGACTTGTTGGCATTGTTGACACTATTTTGCCTTATGATGACGGGATAAGATGGTTGGAGGGACATTAGATTGGAGTGGGCACTGCAATCATTTGCGATTATAGCTTTCCGACGTCATACCTCTTCACAGGATATCCTTATTCGTACCTTGGTTACAACCAGGTAGTGGTCTGAGTCAAACTAGGAAAGTTCGGACTGGATGAGTGCCTTGCGTCCATAGCAACATGAACAATTTGTTTAAAGGTTGAATGATCTATGGAATCGCCATGTACCTTTACAAATTTTGAGGTGCAAGATTTAGCCCCCTCAGCAAAATCGAGTAGCCTATGTCCGTTTTCGTACGTTTTCGTACGTTTAAGCCTATCAGGCTGATGTTGGTTAATTTAACCATGCTGTGAACATATTTCTTCTTATTTTTTGCCTCGCTTTAATTTGATTTAAATCCAGCAAATAAAAGGAATTTCCCAACAGACCTCGAAGAGCTCTGGGATCCTTAATCACTCATGAGTTAATCGAACATGAGTTGCCCAGCAACGCTGAAAACAAAAAGATCGCAGTTTTCAAAATGTACTAACGTGTGTGACCACATTGTTAGGACGAAGGGGGATTTATGGTGGGAAAAACTCACCCTATTAACCTGCCCATGGTGACCTACTGGTTTGTGAGACCGGGTGTGCAAAAAAGGCGAATGACTTTATAATATACATTATTTGTTGTAGTTTCGAGTAGCTGCCGCATTGCACGTCACCCACCATCAGTTGTCGTCGAAATTTTGTGCGGCGTCCACATTGATCAAAGTCAAATTTGCGTCACCAATGGCGGGTTAAGATTGTTATCCACCAAGACTAGCTAGGTAACCTACGTACGTAGAGTGTCCCATAAAAGAATCTATCGATAGTTGATTCTCTGTCTGTTTCGACTTTGTTTGGCTTGCCATGCAGAAAAATGCCTTCAGAACAAAAAAAATTAAGTCCGAAATTTTCTGTACATCCATCATCGGATGTGTGTTCCCAGATATTACCCAATGATCGTAGATTTTCAAATGCCCTCGGGACTGCCTATCTTCGTTCGATTTTTGTCATTCCATTTAATTTTATATTTTTTGAAATAATTTACAATAAGCTTGAAAACATTTAAATTAGGTTGATATACAATACACCCAGCCTTTCCTCGATGGGACTTGTAGTATCCTATCAAGATCTTCGCGACCATCGCCCGAACGTGTGTCGAAAAGTGGGGCGTACGTCTGTAGCTAATGGGCCTCATCGCCTTTAGTAATTGAAGGAAGGGGGGGGGGGGGGGGGCAGAATGACTAATGTTAATGATAACAAATTCCAGTCAGTATATTGTTAGCCTCTTCTTAAAGGGCGCTCCAGCGGTTAAAAAGTAATAAACTCTGAGAGACACAAGGTCTGAGCTATGCTATCCTATGAAGTTGAAGTGCACTTTCTCATCTGTCACTAGCTTAGAAAGGCTTTACATTAATTGCATTCTGTGACAGTTATATCAGCCAATTCAAAAAAAAGCTTCCTTAATATTCTTCCTATCTGATATAGAACCGCCTCTAATCTTTTTCCAAGCAAAGCAAAACAGAAGCAGCTCACATGTTCCTTTACTTTTAAAGAAAGACAAATTCTTCTCACACCATTTTTCATCCCAAATCTCTATTCGTCTCCATTTTGTCACCATAACCAAAGAAGAAAGCCTTTCCATTCTAAATCTTTTGCCTAGTCACTGGCTTATAATCCTCAGAAGCATTACTCATCGCTTCAAAGCAACCAATTACTTGAATTGCTCACTGCTTTCAACAAAAAAATGATTTCTATCAAAAAAGCAACGATATATTCTATCCATCACTTCATCCAACATGGTGCATTTTGTTTATGGACTAGTTCCTATAAGAAAACACAAACATGCCCCATTTGCATCTTGTAGAGAAAATGCAATCGAATCCCTAGCATTATGACTGGAATGCTCCTTAAAGCATACACAAATCGTATTCATTGAATCAGATTGTCCGAACTCCATCCTACCTCCTACATTGCCATCATCTATTTCTCATGCAGTGATAAATTGCATAAATCAGTGCTGCAGTGTGGAAACTTTTATCTGATATGTGAGACCCTTTGGAAATACGAGTATACCCGCCAGAGCGTTACACTTCTCCTATTTCCAATATTAACTTTGAGGTATGTACATAATTCTTAGTTTCGTGCTGTTTGTCTGTTCTTAACACAATCAGTTGTTAACTTCAGCATACAACATCTTTGGATAGGGTAACATGGGATAAAAGTTTATGATCTTTGGTGAAAAACTGACCAGGGTTACAAATTCGTAATCACATCGAACTACTTTTTCCAAATCAGACTTGTTGATTTACCAAATCACTCTGCCCTTGTATGTTCAAGAACTTTGATCTTTGGGTGTTGTTCTTGTCAATTTTTGTTGACTTTTTCAACGAAAGTTTTATTAAATCCTGATTTCGGTTGTTTCTTCTATCCAAAATCCTTCTTGGAAAGATCTACAATCAAAAAAGTGGATATGTTACACAAAAAAAGGAATGGAACTTTGCTTAAAACTTTTTCGTCATCATCAGAAGTGGATGTTCATATTGCAGGGCGATGAAATTGTGATGAGCATGACATCGTCTTTTATACACTTTCACATACATCCTTTTTCTGCCCGGTCTCAACGTCGCGTCGGTCGTCGTCGTCATCGTCGTGTCCTTACTTACACTTAAGCTTCTTCGTTCATTTTATTTGCTCAATCAAACGGAATGCGGATTGCAGAAAGTTATTGTCGAAATTTGACAAATGTACGAGTTGAGACAGAAAAAGGGAGTGTGTTCTTTCTGGCTGTTCGGATTTCAACGCATGGCACACAGACGAGTTTTTAGTTTTGAGAATAATTCTTGGAATTATCGTAGAATAGGATTTGGCGAGTTTTTTTTTTGCATTTTTTTGGGTATAAATTCCCATTTGCATTTGCTTTTGCATTGAGAATGTAATAATTCATCTTCGTAGGTAATCACATTAAAAATATGGCTATTTGAGTATTATGCTCATTGCTCATCCATATTTTTGGCGTTTGCTACAGAGCCCAATCCTCTGGCATAAAACTTTTCCCATGAGGCGGCAAAAGGAGCTTAGCAAAGTTTTCTGTTACACACTGCGACGACTGATTTTGTGTCACCCTCAATGAAGGTTCTGGTTCTGGTGACGAAGACGATGATGATGATGACGATGACAACGATGACGACGTTAAAGACAACGACGACGACGACGACGTCGAAGGGCGGCTTGAGTGAGAGAATATAGATAGTATTTTATTTGTAGATTTCTAGAGACGGTAGCGACATGCTTTATGAACAGAGCATGAAAAAAGTTATGCGAATAGATTTAAATAATTTGAAAGCCCTTATTCTCTAATTATTTGTTAGCTTGACGAACTCAAGGACGTGAATGGTTTAATGCAAAACGTTTCTAATTGGCGCTATTCAGTGCGAACTGTTGTGATGAAGCTTTAAAAGACGAGGACGTAGCTGGTGTATTAGTAGATGGAGAAAATTAATTGCGTTTGTATGGGTGCAATAAATATCCTTGCGTCTCTGCAAAACGAAAGACTTTCATTTACTGGGTTTAATACAAATTTCGTGTTAAGAAAGCGGCTTTAGAAACTATGTGTATTTAGCACAGAATAAAAAGAAGACTTTCTTATAAGTAGTCGAAATTTAAAGTTGATGCTCTTCAATTGTTCATTCCTTTAATATTCGGGAATTTGGCTCGTAGAATGATGAATTGGTGCCCTGGCATAAGGCCATACGACATAAGGCCATATTCGAATATATGGCGCTATGACGCTTTCAATTGTGACTTAAGGCCATATTCGAACATATGGTCTAATGACGCTTTGTCAAAGGGTCGTAAAGACATATTTTTTTGCGACTTTAGGCCATACATTGAAATGCCCTAATGACGCTTTCTAGATTATTTTGTTAATAGTTGACCTTGAAACATTATACAGTTTTTAGAAAGCAACACAAGTGCAATCTCACAAAAAAAAGCAACAGTTATGAGCTTAACGAAAAATTTTCATTGATCATTGAAAACTTGCATTCATTCATTCATTCATGCCTTCATCAAATCATTGGATACTTCTTAATCAGTTGCACAAGTTGTCGTTACAATTGAGAGAAACAAGTGGAATTAAAATACCTTATACATATACAATATACATTATACATATATGTTTATGTATATATAGTTTTTGCGAAGGGTTTCGAAAAGGCAGCAAATGGATTTATATTCCGGATTTCAAATAAGTTTATAAATGTAAATATGAATCCAAGTATTGAAAATACCAAATTTTAACACAATCACTTTCTTTATCGCATAAATTTTGCATTCATAGAAAAAAACAATTCGTTCGTTTATGGATAACCGTACGATGGCAAATTTATGCAAAATTATGTTCGTTTGGCTCTTTACTCATGATAGAATAATGAAGACAAGAGCGAAGCGGAAAAAATTTTCCCAGAGGAGTATGGATGTGTGGTGTAAAAATAAAAATTCGCGCGAATTTTTATTTTTACACCACACATCCATACTCCTCTGGGAAAATTTTTTCCCGCTTCGCTCTTGTCTTCATTATTCTATCATGAGTAAAAAGCCAAACGATAAAAATTCGTTCGAATTTTTAGTTTTACAGCACACTCCATACTCCTCTGGGAAACTTTTTTCATTTATAAACTTGTTTGAAATCCGGAATGTAAAGCAATTTGCTGCCTTTTTGAAACCCTTCGCAAAAATGATAATTATATATAAGCTCTTTTAATTCCATTTTTTTCTAAATTGAAACGACCGCTTTTGCAACTGATTAAGAAGTAAGGATTTGATGGAGGTATGAATGAATGAATGAATGCAAGTTTTCTCTGATCAATGAAAATGTTTCGTACAGCTCATAACTGTTCCACTTTAAATTGTATTTAGAATGTCTTCCTCGGCCAACCGAAAACTACAATAAAAACAAAAATCCAACCCTGTGTTCTTTTTGCAGAAGAATAGTGGAAAATAGTTTAAATATATATTCTTAAAACACTTTCTTGAAATTTAAGCTGTTAATTTGATTATTTATCAAAGATTTATCTTTGCAAATACATAATGTGATGTTTTTTTGATTTGGAAAGAAAAATTCAGTTTCGTTGTTATAATTCAATTTTTGGGGTTTATTTTTTTAACTGGGAAACGGAAGAATGGGTCATAAGGCCATGATGGCATTAAGACGCTTTGGAAAGCGTCATTAGACCATATGTTCGAATATGGCCTTAAGTCACAAGTCAAAGCGTCTTAACGCCATATATTCGAATATGGCCTTATGTCGTATGGTCTTATGTCAGGGCACCTGATGAATTTAGGGGGAGAACTGTTCGGGCTTAGGTGATGCAGTAACATGAAAGAATCCAAGCGGAAATTTATCGTTGGAAAAAACGACGTGACGAAGCGAATCAAGGAAATATTTTTTTTTGTCACCTATTAACGGTTTAGTTTAGTTTTCGCTGCGCCTAAGCTTAAATCGATTACACAAAAATACAACAAGAGATTACTTTGAAGGGAAATATCTGGTAAAAGAAGTAAGAGTCAGTGTGGGAATGTAACATAAAATTTCTTTTTTTTTTTTTGATTGATTGTCCTTGTCAACATTATGCTCCTTTTTCGTTGTTACAGCAAAGTATCACTATTTTTAAACGCTCCGCAAATTCTTGGAAAGCCAAAATCTCAAAAAATTAATTCTGAGAATTGTTCGGGGGCAATGAAGCTATCTACAACTTTGTTTCAAGTGTTTTTTCGTAGAATTGAAAGTTGCAAAATAGGTATTATAAATGATTGGGAGCAGAACTAAGTAAGAGATGATATTTCTTGAGAATGTGGGTCTACTTTCAGCTCGAACATTTTTATGCTTTCTATTGAATGATACAAAGAAGAAAATTCTATTTTTCTTAATGAAGAAGTCACGTTTAGACAAAATTAGTGAAGCGAAATCCTTTTGATAAAAGAGATATCATACTAATTAATGAATCGAAATAGAAACAGGCAGACCAAAACTCTCTTACAGACCAATGGAATGACATTAGGGTATGGTTGGCCTCAGACATGAAAAATTCCAATGCTGGAGGCCTGTCGACGCGAGTACCTCACAAGCTTATGGGTCACTAGTTTGAAAGAGTTAAGTGGGAGAGGTGTGATTTCTTTGAGATCACAATGCTCGCGGCGTCGAAAAAGCGGAAAGTGCACTTGAAAAGCGTATTTAACCCTGCAAGACTAAATTTTTTTGTGAATGAAAAATAATGTTGCATTTAATGACTTCACTCTTTATATACTGTGACTCTAACACGAACGGCATCTTTAGGTAAAGTTTTGTATTAAAACATTGCTAAATGTCGGTAGCTGCTATCAAAATGTCTAAAAATTCCTCTACTTCCATTTTTTTTGCTGTAGAAACGATTAAAGTTAGTACTCCACATGTAGAAATGGGTGCCTTGTAGGGTTGAATCTTATTGAACATCAGCCCTGTCCTTTTTTCCAAGCGTTTGAATTTATGAATCTCGGACTAGAGGAGATTTACTTCTTTGATATTCATAGAGTTACACCATCTGAGAATGAAAATAGAAAGTTCAACATGCATCCAAAGTGTTAAGGGCTTTTTTGAAAAAAAAAATTACTCAATAAAATGTTTTGAAAATACAAAAATATTGAAAAATAACGTAGCTATGTGCTGTTTTCGAAGGTGCCGAAAACAAAAGTTCCGCAACCGCTGACATGATTTTAACCGAAGAGTTACCTATAGTGTCAGCAATTTTGAAAGATGTCGTTTCGAAAAAAAGCGTTTAAAGTTTCAACTTTCGCGGTTGTACCTGCGCGCGATCGCTCTTTAGAAGAACACTGGTATTCAAAATTATTCAAGATACGACCTTGTCACTCTCACGGGATATTTTTGAAAGTTTTCCCTTTTTGAAGAAAATCCCTTATTTTAAACTGGCATAGACATATTCCGATGTTTGGTTTCGAAAAAAAAAAAAAATTATAGGAATCTTTATCTTCAGCTACAAGAAGGAACTAGTGTAAAGTAGCTAAGTGGGTTTGCTTCCCTTTCAGATCACGATAATCATAAGTCCAGAAGGAAAGGAAGAAGATATAGAAGAAAGCGTTTCATTTCATGAACTGCCCGTAATTTTAACAATTATTATGACTCAAGCTTTGACAATCAAAGCTTTAAAAACGCATTGAAATTAATTTAATTACTCATGTTTTCATATACATATAAACAGGCTTAGGCATTTATGCTGGAAAATGTCAAAAAAAACTTCTTAATATAAGCTGATTCACGAGTCCCTGCTGTCGTTGATAGGACAACGCCATATTAAGTACAGAAATAGTGAATAAATTTCGAAGTAAAATAACTTCTCGCCCAGCATTTCAGCATTTGTGAAATTATTGAAAAAGCTGCTGATAAATGTTAGTGATCTGAATACTGTGGAACTCTTGCACGTCGCTCAAGAACAACTGGAAATATTGCTGTTGTAGTCCATAGTGTTGGAGAGAACCCAGACCTGTCGACTTTTCGTCGATTTTTGAAATTTTGCATTATACAAACGAAATACATAGCGCTGGCCCTAATGAGTGGGGAACCCCAAGGCCTGGCATATTTCCCATAACCATACCTTGTAAGGAAATCAAAGGGACCAACAACTTTCTGCCAGTTCCAATCAGATAATCTTTTATGACAATGAATTTTGCTATCGAAGGACTTGTCAATTCCTTGCGAAAGAACGATGCCCGTGAAAAAATCTTTTGGTTTCTGTTGGCATACGATATACGAATTACCCACCCGGCGTTAATTATTCAAAAGCGTTATTTTCACTTAAATACCAAAAAACCAAAAATTGTCAGCAATATCCGCTGGGCTGAGCTGAAAGTTTTCTTGAATTCTTAAATTTCCCGTTTCTATTAGCGTGAGAATATAGGGGTGGAAATGTGTCCCCGAGATTCCAGATTCAAAGACAACGAAGTGTTAAGATATTCAATCAAAATTTAACATTGTTTTTCATTTTCAAAAATGAAGCACTCTAGTATTTTAACGGTGATAGAATTTTGAAGTCGGCCAAGTACTTTCTAAGCTCCTGTGTATGTGTCGTTCCCGTTCATTTGGGAATATGGGGATAAACTGTAAATAAAAGCCTTTCTTTTGGATCACTCTATACAAAGACAAACTGCATCAAAATCGGTTGAGAAGTTTCGAAAATCTTGGTAGACAGCGACTTTGCAGGCGGAAAGCGGATTTGTTTTAAACTCTTTAAGTTTACCACTTCCTATTTACATCCATTTTCATGTTTTTCCTTTCATCACGTCACTGTTCCTGGCTTTATCGACATTTACTAGATTAGAATGTGAATGTCGTTTTCTATTGGCGTTCACAGATTCGATTTAAAAAGCTAATGTTTCCCTTGGTCGGTGGAAGTACCCTTCCACACAAATTGGATTTTTTGAATTTGTTTGTTCCTTAGCAGGTGTTCAAAGCAAAAATACATAATCCCAAAAAAAATCAAATATAATATTTGCTTAATAGCATCTCAATAAAAATCCTCTTGTTTATGACTGTAAACAACCTCTCAATCAATCAATTCATAAATCCCTCTTCCCTTTTCGAACTCAAGGCCGATATGCGTCAAATGTTTTTATGTTGGTGTTCGTCAAAGTGCTTTCAAGTCTTGCCTTCAGATTGAGATTCGCAAAACTTAAGTAAAAACATTTGTTTTCTGCGTTAATGTAACGCTTTTCAAAATGCAAATGCAATTTAAAAAAATTTATTAGTGCTTTAATGGAGATCGACATAATATTGTCAATCTATTGCGAATAAGTCGGTTGATTTAAACAATATCTTCTTTGCTTTTTATACATAGGTAAACCTTTCACATTCGTGTTGTACAAATAGTAAATCTGCCTTTCCCTCCAGCCTGAGTTAAATTTTTCTTTTTGAATTTTCTAATGGAAGAAAGTGGTACCCATGGCGTGATAGTTAGCATCTCTGCTGTTAACCCAGAGATTAGTGGTTCGCATGTCGCAACCCAACAAAGGCAAAAATGTTTTTCCCCGAGTATCACCTTTCGCGAGGAATTTACAAGTCCACCGATAGTACCTAAATTCATTGCCATAAAAAGCGTTTTCTCGATTACTCCATCAGAATCGGCAGAAAATTAGAGGGCCCCTCCATTCCCTTAAAATCATGTTTGTGAGAAATGCATTAGGCCCTGCAGCTCCTCGCTCTGCTGCACCACCCTATTTATTTATTTAATGAGAAATTTAAAGCTTAAAAGACTTAAATCGACCATTGTTGTCTCAAAACTGGATTCCGATTTTTACTGAAAAAAGATAGAATTGCTGCTACGAAAGCGAAAGTGATTATCAGAAGGCAAAGTAGAAGATAAAAGTGTGGATAGAAAGTGAAACATGATAGTCCTTCAAATAATTTAATGAAAGTTGATAGAGTTATTCGTGCAGAATGTTCAAGGAAACTTCGTTCGATACTGCGAACTACTGAAGTGGAGTTTAATGTTCCTTATAAAGTTTTTAATAGCGACCTACGTTCTAAAGCTAATTAAAATCATACTTCAAGTAAACAGTAAATCCTCTCAATTGTTTAAAATTATTTCAAGTTGAGATATGAAATTCTGATTTATACTTTTTCGCTAAAATCAAGGTCGTTAATTGGCCAAGCTGTGAAATCAAACGAAAAAGCTCTTGACAGGTTGAATTTGAAGAATGGGAAGAATTACGTTCCATCTTAGACCCCGACGCGACGTGACTTCTTTTATAATTAGGCGTACTTACAAAATAAAAGTAATAACTGCGTGCAAACCCTCCCGCTTTCCCACCTTGTGTTCTCTCTCATAACGTTGGCCCCCTCTATTTAATCATTTCGATAGGATGGACGGAGAAACTTAAAATTTCACGAATCCTGTTTAGGTATAGACCCCCCTATTTCTCGTGGCTATTTCTATGCCCTGTCTTAAATTAACTTAAGTAGTAGAAAATCTCTGAATATTTTAATTGATCATTAAAAAGTATAAAAATAAATAACTTTCGCCATAGCCAAATTGACTTTTGACACCACAAAGGAACGCTCCCCGATAACGATTTCACAATTAATTATCCAACTGTGTGAGTGCCACGAAAATTCATTTCGTCCACAAAGAAAGTCAATTGACGGGAATAAATAAAGACTGACCCACCGCACTCTCTTATACGGACGACACTTATACTTCAAAAGCGGAAATCTACCATTGCAAGCGAAACTGAAAATTATGGCGACACAAAAATCCTATTTTTCATTTTACTCGAACTCGTGGCAAGGAGTCTCCTTCGAGAGAGAGGGGTCTTATCGTGTTTACCTTACTCCCCACGGTCCTTGTCGTCTGTCCCTTCCCTGTGCAACAAATAACCACAAGAAAAATAATTTTAACCAAAGAAGAAGACGAGGAAAAAAAACGAAAGAAAAACGAAAATGTTATCAATTTAAAATTGCCCGTATAATGTCCTTAAAAGTGAACACCGTTAGTGAAAGAAATGTCGCGTCCATCGAGTCTTGGCGCGGGTGTAACGGCACTGCGGCGGGCGGTTGAAACGGGTGGGTGTAGCGTAGCATATCGGGTCTGTGTGAAAGAGTATTCAACAAGAAAGGCCATTCTTGGAAGACTAATAACACGGTGTGTAATGATTTTCTTTTTGTATACGCCATCATCTAAAGAAAAATATATCTTCTTTCAGTCACGGAGTACCTAACTACCCGGTTTCCACTTTTCATTGCGTATACTACATTACATTTGTATATATGTATATTTATATATTTTTATATATATATTTTTTTTGTTCTCTTTACTTATCCTTGTTGGTCGGACCAAAGGACACAAGGAAGCAAAAAAAAACGTGAAATTTAATTTCAAAAAGAATGGAAAATGCTGTGATCTTATCGTCTCTTGACTGAATAGTACCTTACCTAATACACGTTTCCAAACTGTTACCGTTGGGAAATCAACTTTTTTTATGAGGTTTTGACAAAATATAATCTTTGCTTTCTTTTCACTCAGTTAGAGATGATGAGAGATTCATCTTAAAGACAAACAATTGGGAAAGATGTTTCTTGTCTCTCTTTCTCCCTGTCACTTTTTTTTAATGTTTCTTTTCTTGACTCAACTACGGTCGTTTGTTCTCTTTGTGTTGAATCTGACTTTTTGTACTTTTTATCGCAGAATGACAAAATAACATAATTATCCTTTTTTTCTTTTTCCTTCGTTACAGGTAAGCTAGTTTGCTGATAAAAAATGGGTGATTGTAGATCGTACAAGTCGTGAGTAAATCAAATCTTATTCGGTAAACAAATAGGGATATTGTCTTGAAAATATTTTAAGCTTTAAGACGGAGTTTATAATTGTTTTTACATTTCTTACACGGCAAATGCTTTCGTAAGAAGGTTTTTTGTCTTAGTCCAGAAGAAAAGGCATTTACGTGTTTTAATTTTACTGCCATTTTTGGTGCTTTCATCAAAAACTTAGCCATGGGTGTCATTCAATGAATTAGAGATACGAAAATCGTAACTTAACATATTTTTGCTTATCACTAGTTCACATTATCACTGACTCACTGATTCACGGACGGGCTTTTTAACACCCCTGACATTTACTATATTGCTTTTTTTGATTTAGTTACTTATTTGAATTTGGGAACAAATTTTCTTCTTGAATTATGCACTTAGCGACATAAAAATTATTTGATTTGCAAACCCCCACCCCACGGGAAAAAAGTGAATTATCGAAATCGAATTAATAGATTAAAAAACACCTGTTCCCTTAAGACTTAAAACAGAGTAGTTTAACTTTGTCACCACTCGTAAAGTAGTGAGAGGTAGCTGACCAAAAGACCAAAAGGTTTCCATTTCTGAGATTTTCCCATACTCTGCAAATTTATGTTCAATTTTCTGTTAAAAAAAAGTCATTCTTGGAAGTATTGAGCGACGATGTAATTAGGTTTCCCAAAAAGGGTGAATCGATGTCCACATTACTTCGTTCACTTTGTCCTGCTACTGGAACCACTTGTCTTGCACGTCCATATCGCTCAATTTGGGCTTAGTTGAAGTCTGCGAAGGACTGATTTGTTTAGCATGCCGATGAATTGAATTTGGCCAGCACCGGTACTGCTAGAACCACATGTCCTCGTTCTCGTGGCTCGATTTGAACCAGGTGGAAGTCATTCTTGGAAGTATTGAGCGACGATGTAATTAGGTTTCCCAAAAAGGGTGAATCGATGTCCACATTACTTCACTTTGTCCTGCTACTGGAACCACTTCTCTTGCACGTCCATATCGCTCAATTTGGGCTTAGTTGAAGTCTGCGAAGGACTGATTTGTTTAGCATGCCGATGAATTGCTGGAACCACATGTCCTCGTTCTCATGGCTCGATTTGAACCAGGTGGAAGTATGTGAACCTAGTTTTTCTAGAGAGGTATCAATTCTCAGTTTCTCTGCTTTAAAAAGTAGCGATTTACAAAAGCAGTTCTGTTTTTAATGTCCGCGTTCGTATTAGTCGTGGCACCTTAACCGCAGCGCCATGTTGGTGGTTTGTGTGTTGGCTCTTGATCAATCTTTCTTTTTAATTCTATTTCCCACTAATGTTTCTTCTAAACTCACTTTATTGTTCACTTTTGTTGTTTTTCAATAACCCGAGCTGGATTGGCATCACTCTTTAGCGAGATTCGATTCGAGTCTCATTTGAAATTGACGTCTTCTGTCTAATTGACGTTTTAATTTTCCTTTGTTTCAGTTTGTTTTCAAGTGGTGTGTAGTGCAGTGCAAGTTTTTCTTCTCTCTTTTTTTTGTCAAATAAGAAGTTTTATCTTTATGAAGACCAGGGTTGGTCCAACGATTACAAAATAATATAAATATATGCAAAGGTGAGTACATTTCACATAAACTTTTCTGATTGAGTTGTGGAAATAGTTTGAACGAAGGCTTTGATTTCAATGAGACATTGCCGGAAGCTTAGGTTTCAACTGAAGTTCAATAGAAGTTAGGCATTAGGAAATCATTGCACAATAGAAACAAAAATCTCAACAAGTCCCGGTAATGTGGTTAATTTTCACTTGGGCGAAGGTCGCATTGTATTAGTTTTTGGATTGATATAGAAGTTTAAGAGTTATAGGAGCTAAAGGCAGCGTGGCGTGTACTTCTTCTTCTTGAGCATCTTGATGTCGTTAGAATCACAGTTTTTCCACTTAAACTAGTAATCCGCCGTGAGGCGCACTGTGTTGACCTCAGAATGCGTTGGCAAAACTGCTGGTCTTTGCCTTTTCCATGTATGAGGCCAACCAAGATTTGTGTTTTGGCCTGCCTTTCTTTGCATTTCTTCCCTCCCTCAACGTTGTTCATTTGCCTTTTTGACAGGGCTCTCTGGATCTCTCCTTTTTCTAAGATTGATAAAAGTCTTTCATTGGTATTTTTACTTCTGGTACGTTCAAGCTTTGGTTGGGTTAGGTCAAAGTGGCTGTCAGCTCGGCTAACGCACTTAGGCCCGTTAGACCCATTTTGAAACCACGGTGGATCTAATGTATCCTCATCCTAATGAAACAATTTCGAGCTTACAATGAAGCGGGAGAAACCCAGGGTGTCGATGTGAGTAAGATCAGTAGGGTCATCAAAGAAATTCGAACCCCTGCGAATCCTACGCTTGTGAGCTAAAGCTGGACATGAACAAGGAAGGTGGGCACTAGTCTCCTCCTCCTCCTCATTCATACAGCAAAAATCATTTGAGGCGACTCCCAGCTTTGCGGCATAATACAGCATCACCTATCATCGAACTTATTTGTTTTCGTTGAGAAAGATCAAGCCGTCCGCCCGCTTTAGATCTAGCTTGGGCCGGATTTGTTTTGTTTTGTCACACCAAACTGTTTGACCATTTCAGATTAGTTTTTTTGTATGCGTCCTGCTTGAGCAAGAGTTTCTTTGTAGCGATTTGAACGCTAATACTCTCCGTTTTCGGTGAGAAGGGCAGAAGTATTCCGTTTATGGCGAGTTCATCTGCTTTGCAGTTTTTAGAATGTGTCTATGCCCTGACACCCAGCACAGGTGAATGTTAAACTGCTCAAACATCCTTATGAGATATGATCGATAGTTAAGGTTTGGAATAGAGTTAAAGCTTTGTTACTCCCGTTGTCATACGAAGCATCTTTGCTTCAGTTGATATCTTTTGTGCATTACCCAACTTTTACGAGTTACGAGTGCTGGACGCATTTTCTATCACAGAAGGTGACAGAATTTGCCACTTCATCCACCCTAGGTGATTGATGTCGTCATCACAAGTTGCTTCACTATTGATCATTGATCTTAGGTGCTTTAACTTTTCTACTTGGGAAGCACGTTTCCTCTAAAAAAAAATGTATGGGACAGGCATTTCTAAATCAGAAAATGGACAACGGAGTACTTGTCTCCGTCGTTTTCCAATACGGTATACCCACCACATTTTAGAACTTTAACCCATACCTTGAGTACTTCTTCACTTATGATGACTCCATCGTCAGCGAAGAATCGTTGATGTATTTTTATGTCCTGTACATTGTAGTCCAGTAAATAGACAAAGATTGATATAAAGGGCTGAGTTCTAAAGGCGCTTCATTGGTGTACACCTACTGTGAGCTGTGACTCCGAATGCTTCGGTTACCCCAGCTGGGCGTCTTGCCTTCTCCACAGCTTCTTAATACGACTCCATAATCATACACACATAGGATTCTGGAACTCCTCGTTACCAAAGGGCCATCCATTTTAGATTTCATGGTTGTTGATCGAATGTTTTATCGAAGTCAACCAGCACAACATGCAAATCCTCAAAAGAATTACGATGTTTTTTTCACTAGAATCCTTATAATTTGAATTGCATCAGTTGTTGACTTGTCCGTGACAAACCGCATTGGTTATCAAATAGCTTTACTATTTACCCAATGCCCCCTCAAAGATTTTCAAAATGTGGGACTTCAGCTCGAAGTCGCAGTAGTTGTCGCAATTTTATGTATCTTTATTCCCTTTGTACATTGGTAGAATTCCATTAAACCTCCAGACTATAACCTTTTCCAAGATTGGAGAAGAGAACCGTGAGTTATGTAAGCCCGACATATCTCTTTTTTTTTTTCAAAACTCATTGAAAATCTTGCTTGAATCAGCTCTTCCCTTTTTTGTTTTTTAGTTCTGCCTCACTAACTTCTTCTACTGTAATGTCAGGTATTTACGTTGAGTCAGGTTCAGCATCTGAAAAGTGGAAGACTTGTTCAAAACGTAAACGCAATACTTTTGCCAGCTGTGCAGAGTTTCATCTACAAGAGGCTGTTTTCGAGCATAGATAAAGAACTTCGACGAACGACTTTCATTCTTTTTCTTTCTCCTTCTGTGAGTGGCTATTTTGAAGATTGAAGATTAAATAGGGTGGCGTGACAAAGCGAGGAGCCTCAGGGCCTAGCTCATTCCTCACAACCATTGCGTTTGTAAGGGAATGGAGGGGACCTACAATTTTGTGCCAGTTTCGAACTGCTGATCGGTAAAGCGCTTTTCATGGCAATGAGTTAACTAACGGAGGACTTGCCAAATCCTCGCTAAAGGTGATACCCGCATAAGAACATTTTTGCTTCTGTTGGGGTTCGAAACACGAACCTTTGGGTTACCAGGCAGACATGCTTATCATCACGCCACGGGTACCGCGTTATGATCGTATCCAAGTAATTTTGTAGTATTTCTTGAACAGGGTTGCAACAGCAGCCGAGGCAGAATTTTCGTATAGCTCCCGATACAATGCCCTCCCCCTCCGGTGCTCTTCGCTTGGCTTTGGGCGCTTTTCTTCTTCTCTCCTTCGTTGGAGCATCTATATCTTTGAGGAGAAATTTTTTTTATTATATCGCTCTATGCCCCTTTGAATATTACCGCGTAATATTTGTTCAATATAAAGTCGTCAGATTTTAGTTGAAATGAACTAGTGTCTACAGAAAGGTGCCAGGATCTTTTGTCACGAAGAGTCTGTTGCAGCGTAGCATCACACTGTAGTTGTTTACTTATTCAAGCCAGCTTATTCTGGGGTTTTGATCTTTGTCATGATAAGTCGTGATACAGGTATATCTGCATAGGTTTCGTATAAAGAGTTTTTAAAGCCCGCAAAGTGCATTTCAATCCCAAGGAATCATCCAAATTTCATTTAATCTGTAACTTTGCGTTTTGATAGCAGTTGACAAAAAATAGAAAGGCAAAAATGCCTTTGAAACTAAACAAATAATGTCAAACATCGTAAAGCTGTCGAATGTCCGAAAACCAGAATCAAAAGTAAAGTCGTCGATTGAGATTTCTTCCTTCTTTCACAACCGATCCATAAAATTCCTTTGGGTTCGAAGCTAAGGTTTGCTGCCTTTGAGGAAGATTTGAGTAGGTACACATTTTTATTTTGCTACAAAAACAAAATTTACTTAGCATTTTCTGAAAGCAGATGAAGAACTCCCATCCGCCTTCGCCTCCCCAAACTCAACATACCTACATGGCTTTGCTATTATTAAAAACTCTTTGTCTCTTCTTACACACATGCGATACAAACTCCTCTGGCACTCAATATAGTTCTATGTCAAATCCTTTTTCGAAGTGATTTCATATTGAAGACAAGCATTGTATGCCGTGTTTGTTAGGCATTCGTCAGAGATTTGATGTAAGCCCATTCAGTAGTTTGAAATTAAAAATTTAAAATGAGAATCTCTGATGGAACATATGATACTGGAGACGAGATTGTGACGAGTGACGACGATGACGACGACGACGACGACGACGGTGCTGATGATGATGAAACTCGCGCTCTATTTCAGTTCACATATACATAAATGATTCATAAATATTATCATTGTTTTAACACCGGGAGTACACACATCGCACATGGCATAAATACAACACGCACTATTACCGTCAAAAACATTCCAAAGGCTCCATTGTGTGGCGTATATTTGCATTGTGATATCCTTGAAGGAGTATACTGATAAATTATTATTAATGCTTTTGACAGAGAATGCACACATTACAGACTCCTTGTTGTCCCAGGCGTCGCCTCCGTCGTCGTTGTGTTTAAAGTAAAAGCTGCCCTCCTCCTTCTTCCCAGCTCCACTTCAACCCACACGCCATCATCATCATCATCATCATCAGTCAGAATGACTTTGCAAACATCAGATCCCATTCACACCGTCAGACATACAAAACACACACACACTCACACACAATGACGCAAACAAAGTTGCGAAAAGCATTTTTCTTCTATAGAGGTCTTTATCAAAAATAAAAATAACAGAAAAAAAAAAACATCAACAACATCACTGTATGAAACGGATACATGGTTCGATGTCTGGCAAATTATCCACAGAAATCATCGCTTCCGTTCGCCTTTTTGCTTCGCTTTCTTTGAGAGCACCAAGCAGCTCATCGTGTGTCGTGTCAAACAGACTATGACGCAAAATGATGAACATCCTTTTTCAAACATGTATGGAGTTTAAGTTTTTTTTTTTTTTTTTTTGCTTAATGCAGCTCCGTGAAGGATGCGAAAGTTTACTGCACCCAATGGACCAATGAAAACAGTATTTTCTAGTAGTTTTTTATTTTTCTTCGTTTTTCAAACTTTATTTTTCATCGAACTAAATTGAGTGCAAGAACATTTTCCTGAGAGGAGTTCGGATCTAAAGAATGACGAAATGCATGAGAGGTGTAGGATGCAAGGAAGTAATTCTTTAAGTTTCGAACAAATATATGTAAGTACCTTCATTGAAGGATGAAGACGGATGTGTTACATTCTTCTTCTTGTTCTTTTCGTATGTGGAGCCGGAAAGTAGAATATCTGGTTACTAATAGGGGTTCTCTGTTTGTGGTTTTCATGCGGTGTAATTTCGAATTTTATGAGGCTTGAGGCGCATATCAATCCAATTATAGTACACTCATCGAGCTGAGTGCATATATAGAAAACTTTCAAACTCTGCTTCCTGTAGCACAGAAAAGAAGTAAACTATTAAATTTTGAAAAGTGTGTTCAATATCGTAAGGATTCAAAGTCATGATGGTGTTCATTACAGATTGATTGGAACTCATTGTCCGTAAAATGGTAGTACTGTAATGGATGGGAAGAGTATTGAAAAGAGATTTTCGGGCAGTTGATGGGTCGAAGTCGAAGACAGACAAACAAAACTTGATACGATTTTAGATTTTGCTTTTTCACTGCGTAATGGTCTACGCCTAGGTTGCAAATCTGGCTTTCCTGAAATATTCCATGTATCAGCTTTCACTCTCAAAGCCAAAGTCAAAATTCAGAAGCCTGCATCACCTGGTTTTTCAAATGAATTGAACATTTGCAGGGAGGCCTCAACCTGCCTTCTTTTCAGACGTTGAACATCTTTTGAAGTGCGCTCTGCATATCATACAAAGCTTAAAAAACTGATGAGAATACGGGAAGCCGCCGCTATAATCGTATTCTCAAGAATTAATTATTTCCGCGAGTAACCCAATCGATCGGTCGGTGGAGGTAGGATTTTATTCCAAGACGTAAAACACGTAAAACATTCCTTCATTGTCTTCCAGCACAATACTCCAGGTCTTGGATTATGAAAAGAATGAAAGGAATTATGCAAAATTAATCAGAAATCACAAGTCCCTAATCATTTTGTTTTCTTCTTGTTGCCAACTAACTAATTCAATATTTAAATAAATCCTCCTTTTTATTCGCCCACATTTGAAGCCCACATAAATAACAAAGACGTAAACAACAAGCTTCCAAAGAACACATAAAACCATAATACCTTTACCTATACAATCGTTTAACCTTAAAACGAAGGAGTAGGTAGTCCCTAAGCGCTTGAGTACCGAGTAAAATAAATATTAATTGGTTCCTAATTGAAAAAGGCACAAACATCGGAAGAAAGGATTTCTTTCAAATTGAAATTCCACTCTTACCAGATTTTTTTCTTTCTTTTTTTTGTTCCTCGAAATGAAAGAAAGGAGCCCAAAACGAAGAGGAAAACAAAAAGCATTCCCTGATTACAGTCTAGACTCCAGACAATTTGTCTTTAAATTTGTTACTGGAGGCTTTTAGTTTCGGCAACCCATTTTTTCTGCTCATGCTTCAAAAACATAATGAAAAAATTTGAACAAAAACCTCAAATAGTACTTAGTATCATTTCGTAACTGCTTATGTGTATGAGAAAAGGATTAAGGCAATGATTTTTCTTTAATTGCGGTAAACACTTTAAAGAAAATCATAAAATAAAAGGAAGAAAAATTTCTTAAAATACTTAAGCGGAAACGTACGAAAATGCCAGAGAGGAAACGTTGTCATGGGAATAACATCTTTCTCATTATAAGCAAAAAAAAAAAAAAAAACGAGATCAGGGAGAAGAAGAGATTTCCGAAGAGAAGCACTTGCATAATAGATGCCATATGGCGTTCATGCTCCAATTACCTAAAAGATTTTCTAACTTCATTCTCCTTTAAAAAAGGCTTTGCCACTGCCAGTGTGACTGGCTCGTAATTTATGCGCACATAATACAAACACCCTGTTGGGTATAGCAGAATGCTGCCGATTAAAATTGAATGGGGGTTTTGTTTACAAAAAAAAATTTTGAAACAAAATAAAAAAAGAAAAATAACTTCAACATTTCCAAATTAATTTTACAGATTTGAAAACATGGTAGCGTTTAGTTTTAAGGAATGAGAATTACCAGGATATTGTTTTTGTGTTCTTAAAGTTTTTGATTTTTGTTTTTAAATCCTGTCTTGGGAATAATCTGTGAAGAGTTTGTGTAGCTCATGAGTTTAATTTTCCAAAAAACAAAAAAGTCCTCGTTTTTTGCCAAGCTTTTTGGAACTTACAGCTGAAAAGCAAGAGTATTTACGTTGGACTGCAGTTGATTGTGATTTTTATTCTTATTACATCGTAGTTAATCTCCTTCAATTACTTTTCACAAACAGCTAATCTATAACTAATACAAAGCTGAAAGATCTCAAAAACAAATTTTATAATTATTTTAAAAAAGAAACAGGCCCTGGAGCTCTTCCTTGCGGTACTCCAGCGGTATGGTTTTCTTTGCTATTTATAACGTCGCTTATAATAATGTTGCACGTTATGTATACTGCTTAAAAAGATACGATCATATATCTCTCTTCTCAAAAAGTGTATGTAATTTGTCCTTTGACAATTTATTGCGATACAAAACTTTAATTTTGCTTTTTAATGTAATTATTACACGTCAACCTTGCTACCTCTTTGAAAAAATACACAGATCTTCATCTAACAGATCGGAACAAATCATACTTCCTCGATTTTCTTGTTTGACGTCAGAACGGCAATTTTTCGTCAATGCTATACGCCTGTGGAATTCTTTACCGAGGCAAATAAGAAGTTTACGTGACATAGTTCTTTTCCGTAAAGAACTCTTCAAACACTACCAACTCCATCCTGGCTCTCTCTCTCTCTCACTTTCTCTCTATTTTCCTTTCTCTTTCTTTCTCTCTCTCTCTCTCTCTCTCTCTCTCTCTCTCTCTCTCTCTCTCTCTATTCTAACTCTTCATTAAAATTAAATTAAAAATTAATTAAAATCAATTAAAAATTAAATCTAAATTAAATTAAATTTGTAATCGAATTATTTTTTTGTTTCAATTAAGTCTTATTTACAAAATTAACTTTTGTCTATTTTAAGCTTGCCATAAATTGCCTTCTTAATCCAAAGGCTTGGTAAGAGTTATTTTCCGTTCGCATTGATGCTGTTTTCCGTGTCTATATCGGATCCTAGGTAGACGAAGTCCTGTACTACTTCAAAGTTATGTCTGTCTATTGTGACGTTTTGTCCAATTCGTCGATGTTCGGTGTCCTTGTTTCATTACAGCATATTCGTTTTAATATATTGACCATCAAACCCATTTTTACCGCTTCTGTTTCAATACTCGCAAAAGCACCTATGACTTCACTCTTTTTTTCTTCCCATTACGTCAATATCATCTGCGTAGGAGAGTAATTGTACAGACTTTTGAAAGATTGGTCCTCTGCTGACGTTTGAGTTTTCTACAATCTTTTGAGGCATGATGTTAAAGCATGACAGTTTAAAGACTTGCCTAAACCCTTTTTGAGGGCGGCCGTGGTGCAGTGGTAGAGTGTTCAGTAGGTAGGCCGGATGCGTGGGTTCGAATCCCGCTCTGGGCATCTACTTTTCTTTCAGCCTCCTAGTTTCGCCGCCCTTGAGGTTATATGTGAAATAACTAACACCTTATTTCCACTACTGCAACACAGAAAAAAGGGAAGGCTGCTACCCTGGTAGTACAATGGACCGGTAATTAAGTCTGAGTTCTCCAGGTTAGCATATAAGCCTCTTCTTTTTAATTAAAAAAAAAAAACCTTTTTCGACATCAAAAATCTCAGTGAGCTCTTTACTGATCTTGCGATGGAGCAGATCGAGTTTTACAAAGTCATCCTGCATAGTCGTACGAGTTTTGCAGGGATGCCAAAACTAGACTTGTCTCTGTACAGCTCGTCTCTGTAGATACTGTCGTACGCGGCCTTGAAATAAATAAAAAGATGGTGAATATCGATATTACGTTCTCGGGTTTTTCCAAGATCAGCCGTAATGTGAAAATTTGGTCTATTGTGGACTTCTCCGGTCTAAAACCACATTGATAAGGACCTATCAAGTTGTTGACGTGGGGTTTCAGACGTTCACATATTACAGTAGACAAGATTTTATAAGCGACGGTAAGGACTGTATATAACTGGCGCAGTTGTGAGGGTCTCCTTTCTTTAGGATCGGGCATACGATACTGAGGTTCCATTCATCGGGCATGCTTTCTTCCGACCATATCATGCAGATCAGCTGGTGCTGATCGTAAGCAGCCCTTGTTCTCTTTTCCATCAACATTTATTGTCCTTTTTGTTTGGCTGCTTGCATTCTTCAGCGAACCATGGGTTTTGTTTTGGGGGACGTGTGAAACCCAGAACCTCAGAGGCAGTGGTTCTGATGGCTTCTTGGCATTGCTGCCACTGGTCTTCAATGCTTAATGCTGGCGGCATTAGATTCAATGATAGTTGAAGGAACACTCTATGATGGAAGGCACTGAAAATCTCTTCCGATTGTAGTTCTCCGACAGAATCTTTATTCACAACGTTTATTTGCACGAGTCGTTAACATGATATCCTTATTCGTATACGAAGGTATACCTTATCTACAACAAGGTAGTGGTTCGAGTTAAATTTGGCCCCTCGGAAAGTTCGGACACCTAACACACTGGAAGAGTGCCTTGCGTCCATCGCAACATGATCAGTTTGGTTGACGGTTGATTGATCTGGGAATCGCCATGTACCTTTATGAATTTTGAGATGCAGAAAGCGCGTACTACTAGCAACAAGATTTAGCCCCGTAGCAAAATCGATTAGCCTGAGTCCGTTTTTGGAGGTTTTATTATGAAGGCTATGCTTACCGATTGCATTTCCAAAGATATCCCCTTTCACTAGTTTTAATCGCCAAGAACGATTTTCACGTCACGTGTTTTTTCGAGAAGCTCGTAGAAACAGTTTTTGGAATTGTTTCGGAGAACTTTACAATGAAATATTTTCTTCTTTAATGCTTTTGAGATTCGAACCACGAACCTCTCACGTAGAGTCAGACATTGTTACCATTTCCCCACGGACACTCTTTCTACAAAACTATCAAATTCGATGAAATCGGTCAGGCTATACAGCCGCACCGCAGCGCTGTCATCCTGGGGTTTGCAATGAATAGGTAGCTTCAGGTTCAGACAATGACAACTTTACAACTATGGGAATAGCATTAACAAAGTCTTTCGATACCATAAGGAAAAGTTCTTTATGAATAGTGTTCTGGGAAATATTGGTTATATGATGGCGACAATACTCAGGTTACTCAGTAATTGTCAAGTCAACTTACAACAACCGTTCCTTGATGGGAAGACTTGCTGCACAACTATTATAGTGGGTGACTCCCGTTGTAGTCTCTTCCTTGTACATATTGAGTTTTCTTGTTGACAAAGTCCATTATTTTCTTTAGATCCTTCCAATAATATTTATTTTTAGTGAACTCTGTTCCAGTTTCAGGTAGACTGACATCTGTATGTCGATGTCCATGGCGTCTATTGTTTTGATGACAACAGATATTGTGACGGTGTGCTTTTACCTTCTCGCCTTAAACCATTGTTTGAAGCAGGATTACGGTGTATTATTCTTTTTACTCATCTTCCTTTAATGGCTGTGTTTGAAAGTTTGTTTCTGACTTTCAAAATATCTAAAGAGTGTTTTCTTAAGACGTTCGGTTTTCAATACGGCAGTATTTTTCTGAGTTGATGTTTTTGACTGCTGTCACTTCATCAATGCTCAGTTTGGTTTGCCATCACCTCGTGGAAGAATTGAAGCCGCACGACCACTGGGCACTGTGTACGTTCGGTGAATTGTCTTCAAACCAAATCGCTTTCGTCACCGATTCTTGCATAATTTTTTAACCTGTTAGTTACCTCCAAAATTGGGTGATTTGACACTGCTGCTGGGCTATTTCCTGTGGGGTTAGTCGAAGTCGCTTGTCTTCGCAAATCCGAGACGATTCATTCCTTGGAACGGAATATTTGGGCCGCTATTGATGATTTAGGTACGTCCCCAACTTCTGCAAAAAAGTGGTCGAAAATGAGCCCTCTCGGCTGGCTCTCGAGAGCGTATTGTCAAACCCTTATCTCTATAGCTCTTGGCCATAAGGTAAGATTATGCGTTTTTATTTCCTTTTAAAAACTACAAATCAAAAACAACACCCTTTACTAACTACATCTTCAAAAGGAGAGGAGCTTATGTATTTGATGACTCTTATGCCACATGTGATTTTGTCATATCATTTACAGTTTCCTGCTCCTGTTTGACATCCCCAAAAAGAATAATTCCTTGTCATCGTACAGACTTGTACCAAACCTACTTAATCAGAATTCCAATAAAACACACTTGCGTATGAACTCATTTTTCAAGAAATTTAAGGCCCATTTTTATTCTTTTATTTCTGACTTATTTTTTTCAATATCATATCCTTCAACCCACTCCGAAACATAATCACACCCTTATAACTTTGACACCTTGTTTAAGTCCTACGCAATAATCAGCTTAAACCTTCAAAAGCACCAGGTACACCTACCCCCCTACCTACTCGTACCTATGTTTCACTCAAAGATTGTAAGAATTTATTGTTATTTTAAATGAGAATCTTTGAAATGTCTAAATTTACCGCTGCCCCTTAATCAAAGATAAAGTAAATTAACTCTACTTGAATGTATACAGTTGAATCGTTTTTGCCAGCAATAACACACAACTGGCTGCCGACAAACAAAAGGCATTTATTTCTAAAACACGCTTTAATAGCAAAACACAGCAACAGCAACAGCAGCACAATAGAACCAAAAGCGCAAAAAAGAAATTGAAAGTTTTAAATTAAAATGCAAATTTAGAAATGAAATTCAACCGTAAACTCTTATCGGTTGCGGATGAAACAAAGGAACACCATTAAAACAAATAAATATAAATATCCTTTTTTTTCCTTCGGCACCTATACTGCTTTTGCTCTTTCGTTTACTTTGTACTGATAATGTGTTCGTTCTGCACTCCTTTTTTTTATTTTTTTAGTCGACAAGTTATGCCGTACAAGAACATTATTCCTTAAACGAAATTTGTTAATTTGTATCTTTGCTTTTGCAGCACAAGGATGTTGCTTCAACTTACTTCTATGTCTTATTTTTAGGGGGAGAAATATGGGTGTTCCAGTGAATGTATGGGTGGCAAAGAATGGAAAGAAGAGATACGGAGAGTAAGGTACTGGACGATAATGGTGTTAATATTCTATTAGCTATCAGAGAGGGTCAATTTGGCGATCCTTTTTTCGTTACACTCATTCTGCCATTCCGAATGCCTAGAAAACCAACATAAAAAAAGAAGAAAAAATATGAGAAGTTAATACATATTTTGTGTATTTCTTTTTTTTCTACTCTCTTTTGGTCGGAAGGAGTTTTCATATTTCTGTTTGAACGACTTTTTTCGGGATACGGCTGCTTGAAACGTCTTTGCCATTAAAAGTTATTGGCTGTAAAAGAAGAACTTTTACAGCGTTGTTTCGGAAACATTTAATAAAAGTTGTATTTAGGTTGATTTGTGCTTAAGTGTTGAGAACTGTAGTTGAAAACTTATTTTTTGGAGAAGTAGTATAACGTGGATTATGTGATTGTGTCTTATTTTGAAGACAAGAATTTAAGTTGGTTGTTGGTTGTGTTTGTTGTTATTTGCTTAGTTTGACACTAAATTTTAATTTTTTCCACTGAATGAACAACAGTATGGCATCAAGCTAATGAATGAATGAACATTTTCTCTACTCATGGAATAGAAATGGAGTTGGTGTTGCAAAAGTTTTTGGCTTTAATATGCCGTAGAGTTGATTACTTTTAAAAGACAGTTTTATCTACAGCTGTAGCTTGGTTCTATGGAATTCAATTAAACATCCGTTACAAAAGAATGTGAAAGAGACTTAAAGCTGAACGGAACACCAAAAGGAGTGGTGGATGATCGGCATTAGATTTGGTGAAAGATGGCCTTTGCTAAAATGGCTAACAGTTTGGCTGTCGAACTGAGAGAAGGTTAAAATACCACAGGCACAATGTAGAATCAACAACGGACAGGCCAGGCCGTAAAGTAGTGCCATTTTGTCTACAAGCTAAATTCAACCAACCCTCGACCCAACCCGAACCTTCGTCGCGGTTTTTTTTTTTTTAGTTGGTTTGAAAAGTCGTAAATTTTGATATTTTTGAGTTAGTCGCAGTGGAGAGTGTTGAAAGCTTTGTTTAGAAATATCGCTGACATTTTTTGCCATCAAAATGAAAGCTACCCTGAAAAACTACCCCAAAAATACTGAAACTTGATTGAGCCCGGATGTGGACGTTTTTTTTAATTATGGCGCTGTTTTTGATTTCACCTCAGAAAAAGTTTGAAGGTGTTTCTTGACAAGGAGTTACAAGTTGAATTCTAGCCTCCTTTACGTTCCAGCTCTCTTCAAGTCTTAAATATCAAGTTTCACTTTCCAAAATGTCTTTCTTCTGCAGAAGGGACCTTACTCTTTTGCCTTATGAAAGCATATCTCATACAGCTCCTGTAGAAGGACCTTACTCTTTTGCCTCGAAAGCACATCTCATACAGCTCTTATAGAAGGACCTTTCCTATTCTTTTGCCTTATGAAAGCACATCTCACACAGCTCCTGCAGAAGGACCTCACTCTTTTGTGTCATGAAAGTACATCTCAATAATGGCCTGTGGAAGGGACCTTACTCTTTTTTTTCACATATCTTTGTATTGATAAATCACATTCTAAGAAGCAGGCAATACTTAATTGAACAGATTAAATTTGCACACAAAAAACTCTTGAAATTTCGAAAATTGCTTCGTAATTGGAGTGTTAACTTTGGTCTATTGGTTACAAAGTTTTTCTAAGAAATTATTTCTGAAAATTATAATTTTTCTGACTAAAGCATTTTTTTTCTCTTTGACATCTCTTAAATCAAATGCTCTTCTTCAAAACAGACTTTGGTAACTAACTACTTCTAAGAAAGTGAAATAAGATTTTCCTTTTGTTCTGCGTACATAAATCTTTGGTCTTTTCATTTAAATTTAATACTTTCTACTTCTGTTCGATTTGTTCTTAGGCAAAATTATGAGAGAAGGCTCTTTGTGAATATCGAATGTTGTTCTGACGAAATTATTTTGTTTTAAAAGAAAAATTTGTTTTGAAAATAAGTTGAGGAGAAAGTGCTTCAAATGTCCACAACAGGATTGGTAGCTAGGAAAGTTGGTAGTAAAATATATATAAGGATAGCTTTTGATTGTCGGTATATATTAATCTGAAGTAAATATGGTGCTTAGTAACCCAGAATGTAATGGCAGGTTATAAATAGTTTCTCCGTAGTCAGCTTTTGTAACGCGAATAAATCTTTTTCACTGTGAAATTATTTGTTTCTTTTTCAATGACCCAACAAAGTCAAACATTTTCAATTTATTTTTTGAGTTGGTTTTCTTTAGCGTTGGTGGTTGGCGTGTCTATCATTCACTTTGGAGTTCAAAAATCAAAGCGTTTGTCCACGCATTTCGCTTATCGCGAAGAACTGGGGGCGGTCCGCCTCGGTCGGCAGTGTTTAGGGGGCGGCAAAATTTAACAATAAGTAATAAAAATATTTTGTAAATACTTTAACTATTTTATGTTTTTGTCGCAACAACAAATTCGGACCGATTGAAAAGAGCACGGCACGGAGTTTTCAATTACTTATTTTGTGACGAATTCGACACACAATTGTTGCCTGAACATTATTAGCGTTTGGCTACAGAACTACATTACCTGCATGTATCTCGCTATTTGTTTCCTGCTTAAGTCGAGTAATTATATCATTTCACAGATGAGAAATTAATTAGATGCCCAACTTTACACACACATTGAAACCTGCCTTCAAGCAGATTTACGAATATATCTATCGAAATTTACCCCTTCTACTATAAGTACAGGTTCCACCATTTACTTTACACAAAATCTCACTACTACAACTTTGAATACAGCTGCCATAAGCAATCCAGCTGTGAGAGAAGTTTTTCAAAATTGAAATTGATTAAAAATTATTTAAGATCGACAATGAGTTGTCTAAGACTAACTAACTTGGCTATTTTGTCTATTGAAAAGACTTTGCTCTTAAAAAAGGAGACGTGTAAATTTTAATTTAATAAATTTTAATTCAATTCTAACAAATACTCATATTACTTTTCAGTAAAAATAAGAATATAACATTTTAGTATACTTCTTGTTCTAATCAAAAAATGATTTTATTCAATCTTGTCGATCCGATTTACCCTAGTTTTAAGTAATATCAATTAGTGGTTAAAGTAAAAGAACTTTGAATTAACGAACGTGATTGTAAAACTTAGATAAACTTTTTTATTTAAAATCTAATCTGTATACAGCGCTCCTGCGAAAAATATTTCTTAGGCTTTGCTATCTTTTATGTGCAATTAACCGGGAAAGTTAGTTATTGAAACCCGGTTACGTGCCTGATAAAAGGACCCGCTTTAATACCTTAAAAGCGTTCGTAACCGAGGAAGTAATGTAATATTGTTTGTGTTTTTGTTGGACATTGATGACATTTCAATTGCTGTGAAGTCAGTTGTGCTCCTGTGCTGATTTTGAAACATAACAAGGAAAATTTTATTTTTATTTTGTGTACGGTAGTTATCTGAAAAAAATGCGTACTTATTAAATAAACGTGTTGATAAATAGAGGGCGTTAAGCGGGTTGGGTAAATATCCAATAGGTATTTAACAGGGTTAATTTGTGAGCAAGTTTGCTTACATAAACGGGTTATGCATCAAAGCGGGGAGGTAAATAAACGGGAACTACTGTAATGCAAAATAATGATGACTGCTCTCACCGAAAAGTTTTCTATAATTAATGTATGTAATGTATAGTATACATTAAATTAAAATACCTAAATAAAAGGGCGGCAAAATTGTCTTCTGCCCCGGGCGGCAGACACTCACGCTACGCCACTGAACCTAGCATAGAGTTTGCTTTCCTAAAAATTGAGTTTATGTGCTCAATAAATTCAAGGTTAATATTGAAATAAACATCCAGGTCTCGAAAACTTGAGACATTGCATAATGAATATCCAGACAATAAATTCATAGCTTTTCTAGGTTCCCTTTTTTCGAGAAAGTCATAGTTTGCACTTCGAAGGGTTGATACTAAGACCATTATTTTTACGCCATGACCTAAGCTATCGTGATCCTTTTGAAGAAGTACGCGATCAGAAGAATTTTGAATGGATTAAAAAATGTTCACATCATCTGCGAAAATTAGGATTTCACTAAACGAAATGCACGAAACAACGTCATTGATTGCAACAATTAAAAGCAAAGGCCCATGGTGACTGCCTTGTGGTACACCCAGAGAGACAGAGCATTGAAGAGATTCGAAAAGCTGTTACTTAATACGTTCGTAAAGTATTGGGCTTACATAATATAACATAATGAGAGTTATATTATTATCTGGTTGTATTACCATCTAGTTGATGGTGTTCCTTCAGTAGTGTCTCATCTCATCGACTTGAAGTAATCAAACAAACTGATATTTTAGCTTTTAGGGAACTATTTCTGTCATACATTTCTCTCATCGATAGCCTTTAAGCTTATGGGGTGAACCAATATTTCTTTGACAATAGCAAACGGCTAAGTGAGAAAGTGCTTTGCGTGGCACAAGACGAAGTGGGCCTGTTTAAAAACAATTAGACGTTTCTGAAAATCGAAGCTAGAACTGCCACATGCTTACTATTGCGCCATGGGTTCCACTTTCTGCTGAAGCGATATTCGGTTCTTACTATTCGAATACATTTCTCTGGACAAATCTGGCCTATCTGAAAAACGTAGCCGAAATGCTATTCTGAAGGAAAATCACTAGCTCCAAAGTTAAATTCTTTTGTCGAAAAAGATACAAAAATATACGAATACCATTTGGGCATGCGATAGTCTCATTCAGTAACATTTTTGTGTTATTTTTGAAATTAATTCATTTACCATTTTGTTGCTTAGAAAGGTGCTTTTTATAAATCAATATTTTGAATTTTTAAGAACATCATTAAATATGTAAATAAATATTTTGACTATTTCTGTAGCTGTGAAAGAATGGAGAAGACCAACAATTTGTTGTTGATATCGAACGGTTAGAGAGAAAGCTTAGAGAAATTGCCAATTCCCTTGTGGAAAGACAATTTGTTGTTTCTGAACTCCCATGCTCTAAGCAGACATAGAAAGCTTGGTATGGGTCAAATGACACTGCATTTCTTTCAACCGTTTTTGTGTGGATTATGGACAATCTGCAATTTTCTATTAAACTAAAACGGTTAGTTGAGGTAACAACTTGGCTAAATAACGAACTTGCGTATAAAGACTCCAACAGTTTTTTGATTTTTGTACTTTGCAGAAAGATGAGATGCATTTGCGACCCTGAAGTGTGCTTCACTTTTAGTGACAACAAACAATTGGGAAAATTTGGCATTCGTTGACTTTTCGAGTAATTTTTACCAACATCACATGGCCTTTCTTCTTGAATTGATTTTTTGACATGATGATCCGATGAGACATACTTTCGGAAAGTTTCATTTTCAACTGTGCTTTGACTTCTTTTTATTTTTCTTTTTTACCACACTTTGTATAGCAAATGTAGGGCAGTGATTTTCTGATTCTGGCAACACTAACGACTTCATTCGTTCTCGTGGGATAAGTGGCAAACATGTCTGCCTTTTAAGTGGAAATTCAGGATTCAAATCTCGGAACATTTTTTACCGATGTCGCCTTTTGCGAGGAATTGACAAATCTCAAATTACACTTCGAAAAACATAGTCGCCGTGATTCGACAAAATATTTTACTTCTTTGAAGTGCGTTAGACCCCAAGGCTCAACGAGCATTTTCATGCTTTTTCAAGGACTTCTTTTACTCAACTTTATTTGGATTCTTTTTTTATAAACGAAAGTGGTAGGGAATTTGAGTGATTTTAGTTCACTAGTTTCTTGTAATCCTAAAAAGAATGTTGCGATACGCGTTGCCTCTGCACCGTAATGACTTACAAATTCCACTAAACTGTGTAACATAATACTTGAACGATGAACGCCTACAAATTGCTCCGATCACAAATACGTAAAAAAAGGAAACAAAATAGAAGGCAATTTTATAAGCCTGTTCTCATTCACGTCAAAGTTTATAATTGAAGAATGAAAATTCAAGATAAATGCGAAATGCTCATGAAAGTAAGTTCAAAGAACGAGAAAAGTAATAACTCATAGGTCCTTGGTTGCACACATCCTTAATATCATTTGTTTGTCTATATTCTTAAAATATACCTAACCATTTTATAGCCTTAAAACATTGCTGGCCCAGAACCAGCCGACCTTACTGAAAAACTTCATACTCCATTGCATCCTGCAGCAGAAATTCCTCCCTTCCCATGTCCTAATCTTAAAACTCTCAGAATACTGAATAGTTCCTTTTCTCAGAAGCATTCCCAAAGCTATATTTAATTTGGTCAAAATGCTCGATTCAAAAAGAAACTTACTCTTCTCTTCATACCACACATAAGTATCGATGAAATATCCCACACGTCGTCGGTCGTACTACACTGATTGCCCTTTAGTGTTGTGTATGTTCACATAGTTTCTTCCGGCAAGGAAGTGCAACTGTGAAAAGATGCGGTCTTTGCCTTACAGAAAGGAACTTCTTAATCCATTATCTGACCATAACTTTTGCAAAAGGATATGTAATAGTTTATTCCTTAAACTGCACACCCTCTCTGGAAGCACATATACAACAATTTGAACAATTTGGGGATATGAAAAACCCCATCGATTCGATTGCAAGACATTGCCTTATTTGTGTTCTGTTCGAAGCTTAACCATGATCTAGGAAGGAAGGAAAGAAAAAAAGAAACACGTTGATACAAAGATTCAATAAATTTCTCCATAGGAATGCATGAACATTAAGGACATTAATTTTATTTCATCGATGTTTTTTGTTGTTTTATTGTCTGTGGGTGCAGAGTGAGTGGGTGGGGACAAACTTCATGCAATCTTAACAAGAAACTCAATTGACCAACAATATGGGAAATCCACTCAGCAAAGGATGAATGGACGATAGCGAGAGCTTGTCGGTGTGCTGCAATCCAAGGCAGTAAAGGACTCGGATTCGCATTCGAATTCTAAAACCTGGTTATTTCCCTCCTTGTCTTTATGGGTCTGTGGTTAAGTCGTTTGTTTTGTTTAATTCTATTTTTCTGTTTTTATCTGTTTTGTTTTATAATTTTATTTCTTTCCTTATTTTTTTTTTTTTGTTGCGGGACTATTTTCTGTGTGGTTAGTTAAGGCGGGTGGGATGTTAGAGAATGAGTGTGGTTTTTGCTTTGCTCTTGGAGGAGTATCACAATGTTGACAATGAAATATAAGGATTGTTTCTTTAGGTTCTTAATCGGTTCTTAAATTGTCGAGGCAGTTTGGCATATAATGAATTTGTGTGGTTGTTGCAAATTAATTGCCAGTATAATTGTGGTGAGAAATTTTATTTATTGGCTTAAGTTTGTGCCTTAATTTCGATATAACAGAATTGTTTATGGGGTTAGGGTGTTGGAAGAGTTTTGTTTTATGATGTGAGCTAATTGATATTTAATTGTTCAATGACACTTTATGTGAATTCTTCGTTCTTTTCGGCCTAACAGAAGTGACTATCAGGAAATATTTCAGGAAATAAAGATTCCAAGTAGACTACGGTTGTTGGTGTTATAGTTTTTTTTAGTATGTTTCGAAAGTACTGTGAAGGGAAAAGGAGTAGTTTGCAAAGTTGCAATATAAATTGGTTTGCTTACACCCACATTATCGCCTATTGGCGCCTTTTGCAAAATTTCTCTTGTTTAATTTGTTGTTCACCATTTTCCCCCTCCAAAGGAAGGGTGTCGTAAACTGGCGTGGTTGGTGGTTGGAGGGCGAAGTAATTTGAATGGACTTTTTGGGCATCTATGATTAAAATAAATTTGTAAAAGTTATAGTTTAGGACATGAAAAGGACAATCTTCTCGAGTTTTTTTTTTTTTAATATCTTCAAAAAACTTTTCAGAGACGGACGGCTCATCATGGCGTGAACTCTAAAGAGCATTGATGGTTTTCATAGGTTACCTTCGAATTTATGTCAGAATGTTGAAGTACACTTTGAACACAGTTGAAGAGATTAGGTTTCCAAAGCATTTGGTGTTACAATTTAGAAATAAATTAGGGCGTTGCAACAACAGAGCGTTCAGATCCAGGGGCCTTGCGCATTTCTACCATCTTGTAAGGGAATGGAATTATTATATTTAACGTTAACATTAAAGGTTCGAGAATACATTTATATTTTTATAGAAAAGAGTAAGAGGATATAGGAAAGTAGGAGAGAAGAGAGAGTAAGAGGCACCGATGCATATTGCATTGTAACTTTTGTAAGTCGTGATGAAGAGGAAAACACAAACCAGAGTCGAGTGAAGCATTCCACATTCGAGCAGTGCGACTGAAATATGAGTCTCCTATTCTTGATTTTGTGACCATAGTTGGGCTGGAGATGAAACTTACAATTCTACATCGATTCCGAATTGCTTTTCGAGAAGTCGCTTTTCATGGCATGAAATTGCTAAGGAAGAATTACCAATTCCTCGTGATGTCAGATTAAAACATTATTTTTCTTGATGTTTTTGGGATTCAAACCTCGAAGCTCCCAAATAGCATTCAGATACGCTGACCATTACGCCACAAACCAATGCATTTCTTTACATTGAGACCTTTAAACCAAATAGTTTTCTTGAGACCTTAGCTTAGTGTGACTTATAATAATTTGTGATGGATATCCCAGGAACAAGCAATGTCGAGCTTTAAAAGAACAAAACTGATTCTGGTTGAACTAATAGTGAGTCAACGAAAATTAATAAAAAGGGATAAGGAACCGATCCTTGAGGTACACCTTCGTTTTCACTTACTAATCGACTAAAACTGCTAAAAGCTTCTCGATTTTCGTACCCTTTTAGCTGAAATGAATAGGTGATGAGTCATGCATTAAATGTTCAATGTTCAAATGTGTGGTATTAAGGTCTTTGGGCCATTGATTAGGTCAATTCTCCCTGCCCTAAGAATAGTATAAATCTTTCAGTTGGTTTTTACTTGCCTCTCTTTTTTTCTCTCCGTTTCTCTCCGTTGGTTGACATTCTCGTGAGTCACTAACCATTGGGTACCTAGATGATAAGAACGGGTATTTGCACATCCGAATTATATGGATGATGTCCAGGCGAGAGCGGTCTTAGTGCAGTAGAATAGTGTCAGTAGATAGGCCGGACGCGTAAGTTCGAATCCAGCTATGGGCTTCTATTTTTCTTTAAGCTTCGCAGTTTCATCTGGACGCCGCTCTTAAGGTTATAGTTATGTGAAATTACAACCACCTCATTTCCATGTACTATCCACAAGAAAGGGAAGGCTGCTACCCTGGTAGAACAGTGCAACGGCAACTAGGTCTTGAGTGCTCCAGATTAGCATAAGTCTCCTAGAAAAAGAAATGCCCACGCAAGGAGGCAGAGTAAAGATCATTCTCCTTTCCTCTGTGAGTGCCCAAGCTTGGCTCACACTTGGAGAGAAGCACTCGTATATATGCTCCTTCGACAAACTGTAAGACATCTTTACTTTTTCACTGAAGAGCTGGTTTAAGGTTCCAACCCCATTAACCCAGTCACCAACTCAATCCTGCCCTTTTCATTACCTCCTACATCCAACAAACGTCCTCATCTCATCCTCTGTTATTCCGGGGAGCACAATGTATTCTTGAGTTCCGATAGACCTCCCACGTTCCACCCAATCTAACTTAGCTTAAATGATGAAAATAAACTTGATCGGTATAAAAACTTCTGGTTTATTTTGACAGCGTTACTCTAGGGCTCTATTTTTCAGTTTAGCGATCAAGGCTTATTTATCTCGGAAACAAGAAGCACCAACACACTTTTCGTTGATTTTGTTTTTTAAGAAGCAGGCTGTATTTTGCATAGGTCAAAATACGTCTTGGAAGGGTGCGACAGCATCTAACTGATGAGCTCATTGTCATAACTGGTCGAAACGCAGATTTTGATTGAGGTCACTTGATCATCTCGATGTTTTCACATCTTTTTTTAGAATTTTTTTCTTTTTAAGACTTTTGATTCAATTGAAAACAACTTCAGGTTATAAAAGTAAATAAATAAGTCATTAGCCTTCCTCTAGTCAATGAATCACACACCAGCAGCCAGTGATTTAAAAAGCGTGTGTGGCATAAGACGCATCAAAACCTTTGTACGTCCAGTTGGTGCAAAGATGCAGTGCAATACAGCCCGCGGCAATAAGACCCGTGGGTCTAATTTTCTCTTTGTTTTGGAAGTAAGGCCACGAGGGTTATTTCCATGATGAAATGGCAGTAAGAGCCACGACCCTTAGTTCCTTTTTCTGCGAACTCAAATACCATTTCGTGATAAAAAGAAGTCTCACCGTTTGCACTTTAACTTATTTCCAATGTGAATAAACTGGCACAGGGACGTAACTCCACTAGACATAAGTCCATGCTATGATTGTGGATTATGACATACCAAAAAGGAACACAAGCTCTTATTACCCGGAGGCAAATTTTTTTGCTTTGCTTTTTACTCATGGATAGAATAATGAAGCGGAAAAAATGTTCTCAAGGGAGTATGGATGTGTGGTGTAAAATTTTTTTGACCCATGGGTCTTATCACCGCGGGGTTTATTATTGCACTGCACTAGGTGCAAAATGTAAAACAAGTCGGATGCTTCTTTTGTGCCAGTGACGAAATAGTTTACATATCTCCCTGTTGGGTGGAAGTTCGTAGTTTGAATCCACAAAAGCATCGAGCTGTTTTTAAACGCGGGCTTTTATCATTATATTACACTGCCATGAAAAGACCTTTTTCACACAGCAGTTCGGAATCTGCAAAAACTAGTAGGTGCCTTCTATTCCTTAACTACGAACCTCTGGGTTAACAGGCAGACATGCTAACCATCACACCACGAGTACCACAATCCCAACAGAGGCAAGTTTTTCCAAGAGTATCGCCTTTCGCGAGGAATTGGCAAGTCCTCCGTTAGTAAATTAATTGTCATGAAAAGCGCTTTTTCAATTAGCCGTTGGAAAAGGCAAAAAATTGTAGGTCCCCTCCATTCTCTCACAAACATGGTTGTGAGAAATGCGCTCGGCCAAGGGTCTGGTCTCTTCGCTCTGTTGCGCCACCCTATTTATTTATTTACTTTTTTTTTCAATTCGTTAATGGGCATATTGTGCCACCATTTTTCTTTTTTGGTTTATTTCAGTTTTTGAACAACCGTTGTTCTGCTTTTAGCTCTAGTTTCCTTTGAGGCTCTAGTTTAGTTTGAAAGATTGAAGTGTCTTCCTTCATTAATGTTCAAATTTAAAGCTTTTAGTTCTAATTGTATTAAATTGACAAAACCTCAAACTCTTCATCTACATATTCACCCTGTACCATCTTTCTTAACTTTTATTTGGCATTTCCCTTTATGAAGCTCTATACTCATAGCAAACACGTCCCTTAAGCAATTCCAAAATAATTTATTTAAGAAACATGAAATAAAACAACTGATATGATTTTATCCTGCCTTACTCAAACAGCAGCAAGTGCCTTTATTCTAGGGATACTATTCCTCTTATTGTGGTCCTCGTTACATCTCACACAACAGGAAGTGCTTTATCCTTTTGCTCCTCTATAACCGCGATTTTCAGTGTTGGAAGAGCTATACGTACATCCCATACAGCTGCCAACAGCAAATAATCATTTCCATGTTGAAACATTTGGTTTCAAAATCTTTCCAATCTCTTCACATGTTTTGCCTTCCAGACACTGGTTAACTCCATGTAGTGAACATACAATGTTCGCTACTTGGTCATAACATATTCATTTTCATGTTTAAAGTTTGATTCGACAGAAAGGACTACGGAAGGAAACTAACTTTCCAAAGGACATCATGGCTTTCCATTGCTCTCGTGCCACATAAAATAGGGAGAGAAAAAAAAGCAGAAAACAAGTGGAACATCCTTAGTAGAAAGACAGAACAAGTATTTTTATCACAGCACGACATGTGCTCCAAAAGAGATGATGAAATAAATCCCAAAGCCAAATTCATCTCGCTTTCCATTGAAAAGTATAGTTATACGAAAATGGGAAATAAATTCTACGCATGTTCGTATTCCACATTTCACTGGCAAAGGACATTTTCCCCGCAATGCCTGAAATCCACATTCATTAGTTTATTTCCCTTTTTCCAGGGTCGAGAAATCGTCAGCCACTTTAACCATTCGAATGAATTGTGGACAAGGATATTTTTGTCCTGGCGCCAAAAATCGAACGCCACATGCTAACAATTGTGAATTCAAGAAGAAAACTCAGGAAAGTAGGTATCCATGTGTATCATGGGATTCTACGATTTTCATGGTGGATGCTGTTTTGTAAGCTTGGGGCAGGCCCCCTTCAATGTGTTTTGGGAAATTCAATATCTCAGCATCCCCAGTAACCGTCTGATGTTTAAGGCGCTTGCATCGAACGAATATTTGTAATTTGTTTTCGCCTATTCGTGTCGCATTCGCGTAACGTGTGATATTTATCATCATCCTCACGCTGTGTGATACAAAAAAAAAAAACCAAATCCTTTTTCAGGATTGATAAATCGAAAAGAGTGATTGAAAATCCAATTCAGAGTGTGATTGTGAAAGTCGATACATACATAAAAATTTAATTTTGAATAAAGATCAAATTGAATCCCCCCTTCAAAGTTTTTTCGTGCAGGAAATAAAAATAAAAATATCCTTAATTAGTTTACATGATTGCACGTGTGCTCTGAAGTGGTTTTGCTAGTCTCACATTCATTTACGCTCACGTATTTTTGGTAAATTTGTGTTCTCTGAATTCCGTGAGTGCTTTTTAATAGAGTTTTTCCCTGAAAACATATCTCCCAAAACAGGAAAACGAGAGGAATACGCGTTCAAATTCGCCTGCTGCCCCCCCAAAAAGTGTGTGTTTTGTAATAAAAATAAAATTTGTATATTTTCATAATCTGATTTACAAATTCCCATTTGGAGGAATATCACCTAAAACC